>CM060979.1:208500656-210907105 GCA_030765065.1 Deroplatys truncata
TGCGTGTAAGTGCACTGGTATATGTATGTGTGTGCGTGTAAGTGCATTGGTATGTGTATGTGTGTGAGTGTGCGTGGGTGTGTATGTGTGTGTGCGTGAACTGGTGTATGTGCATGCGTTAGTGTATGTGTCGGCACTGATGTATGTGTGTGCGCGGGTGTGTGTGTGTGTTCACTGGCGCATGAGCGCGAGCACTGGTGTATGTTTGTTGATGTATGTACGAGTGCTTGTGTATATGTGAACGCTTGGATGTGTGCAAGTCGAAAAGAAAGAAAGAGATAGAAAGAGGGAAAAGGGAAAATAAAGAGAGAAGAAGAAAAAATAAACAATCGTGTCTAGGCATCGGGATATCTACGTAAACGCCAGGGTTTAATATAAATAACTACATTTGTTAAATAATTTTTTATTCTGACCGCACATATTCACCTAGTTTAATATTTATTAAGCTTTAGAACTTCCGGGGGTAAGATTCGAACTAGGACTTCGGGGTACCTAAGAATACCACGCATTAAACATCGTAATGAGACATAAAGCATTAAATTATATTCGTTAAATGCATTTTAATCTATCGTGCATGCTTCCATAATTAAATATTTATTAAGCATTAGAGTTTCGCATGGTAAGATTCGAACAACCTCTGGGTACCCGTGAACGTATTTTATTAATCAGGGTAATGATATAATATTATGAAAGCATGAAATTCTCATTAGCGATTAAAACATTAAACTTTTTGATTGCAGTAAGAATCAAACACCGAGCTATGGATATCTAAGTATACACATCGGTATAATATAGGTAATGATATATGTTAAACACATTTTTGATATCGCTGTTTGCAAAGAGTCAGCTGCATAAACAGAGAGCTTGTATAATTATGTTCGGGTATACTCGTAGAACTTCCTGAAGACTCTGCTGCTCTCGAAGGGAAGTAGCCTCGGGCAGTGAGGGCGGCATGATGTCGGGGTCGAGCGATGGTGGAATTTATGATCTAGCAGGTAAACTGACCTCTCTATCTTTCCCTCGGTCAAACAAAGACAGAGAGGAGGGGAGTACTGCAGGTGTGGTCTTCCTAAATGCACGTGTGCGGGACAATGCAATGGATAACAATAACGTCTGCTCCCTTTGAAATTCAAACTTTTGTTAGCAGGGTCCAGCCCATCCTTTTGTTATATGGCTGTGGATGCGGGATGCTACATGGGTGGTCTTTCTAGAGAAGTCTTGCTCTGGACAATAGTAAGGGATACAATAGCATCTGTCCCTTTGTTACACAATCTTATGTTAGTTCTATTGCTATTTTGCACGTGGTCGTCAAACAGTGCGGCTAGCGGTAGCTTGTTGCAGTGTGAGGATATAGAGTGGGTAGAATGCCGTCTCCACCTTTATTATAAAAGCATAATTTATTATTCTATTGTTTAGTTTTACAGGTGATTGAAAACCTTAATTGCTTACCTGTCAAGCTTGCCATTATACTCAACAAGATTTATGACCGCAGCTGCAAGCAAAAGGTACCAGGAGGTGGGGTAGTTGGTTGGGGATGCCTCATTTGCATATGAATACACATTCCTGCATATTAAGTGGCCGGAAACTGTCCATTATATCCTACTGACTGAGGGGAGTTTTGCATTAAAGACCCCTCCTCGAATACTATACAAATTATTTATACTTAGACCTTTTGTTGTTAAAATTCATGAATAATGCGATTCTTTGTATTACAGTTTCTTTATCCCCTATCATCGTTTTCCTTACCTCTTGCATATAAACGTATTCTCTTATTAGCCTAGCTTTTTTCCCCGTATTCCCCTACCTTTCTCATATAAAGAGCATTCCTGTACTTCAAACCAGGTGTAGCCTAGCATCAGCCTCGTAGGCCCATCTCTCATGTATAAACGCATTCCACCTTTAAAATTCGTCTATCTTAGCACCTCCCTCGGATTCCCTATCTCCCCCATATAAACGCATTTTCCTCTTCAATCCCTGTCTAGCATAGCATCGGTCTCCCGTATTCCCTGTCCCTCCCATATAAACATATTTCCCTCATTCAACCCCCTGTCTAGCCTACCATCAGCCCTCGTATTCCCCATCTCTCCTATATAAACGCATTTTCCTCCGTGAACCGTCGCATTTAGCCTCCTTTTCCCTATACGTTCTCATATAAACGCAAAAAAGTGCCAGAAATCTCTTATATAAGCTACTTACGTATCGTATACTTACGGCAGTAAAAGAAACTCAAGCGTGATAAAAAGGTCTAAGCAAAATTTGCGGTATTTCAAGTCCAGCATAGAATGTGACGCTAAGAACCGTGGTGGTCAATGAGCGTCCAAAATAAAGCTCAATTTAAGTTTTTAAATATTCTGAGTTATCTCTGCGATGTATTATTGCACAGAACGAATGTTGTTAGTCGTCATATTTGTGATGGTAGTGTTATAAAGGCGAGGACTTAAGAGCACGAAGGGATGCCGAAAACTGATAAGGTGTAATGTGATATCCTTTGTTCCACGCCGTCTTCCTTTGTGGCCTACCCAGAACGACAACGCCACTCTCCTTTGTGGCCAATCTGAATCCATGCGGGCAGAGAAGTAGAACAATGGGCTATTTTGCTCGTACGAGGACAATGTGTGATTGTGTGCTCTTTGTGTGCTACTGATACCGGCAGCCAGAGACTGTCGAACTCTAGGCTATTTTTCTCGTCGCGTGCCGTCACCAGCGCCTTCGCAAATCCATGGATGTATCCACCGCATGTATTTTGATTGAATAATGTAATTAAACGCTGTTCGCCGATCGATGAAATACAATAATTATTCCAGTTAAGCATTTTTGATTGATTAATGTAAATACGTCTTTATGAATTGACTCGCTCATCTGGTTGCCATAGTATATGTGTGTGTTAAGGTGATTATTAGGCACGTATGATTATTACGACTAATAACACTTGTTTAATTCTGTTTTTGAGGGAATTTTTTCGGAGGGCTTATAAGAATATTACATCAGTTAGGTGAATTAAAAGAAGCCATGGCTAAAAAGATAGCGTAAATAGCTAAAGTGAGACGCTAACGAGTGATTCTTTACCGTAAAACCCGAGCGCACGGTCCCTCTCTAGACAACGTTCTCTGTTTGATCGGGCTTTCTCTCCAGGTTGCCAACTCGGAAATATTCATTCGGTTATACTGAAATTGAAATTCCGCTAAAATCCGCTAAATCTTGTAATTGTTGTTTGCCCTCTTAAAAGTGAAATTTCAATGTACTGGTAACTTATAAAGACTTTTTGCGTCATCATGGTACGTTATTATTGTTATTTGTTAAAAGGTTTAGATTCCACTCACCATATTAATGTAGTTCAAGCCACAGCATTTCATTTTCCTCCTCATCCTATATTAGAGTTTTTCTGTGTCCACTGCTGAGGTCCACGCACTATGGCAGCAGTGAGGGAAGGTTCACTCTTCCGGCCTGGGAGGAACAAGGCAGAAGCCCGCCATCTTGGGTTTTTTAACACGCGAAGACTGCCATTATCTGTCTTTATTATTTCAAGAAATTAACTAGCATAAATCATTTGAAAGGGTGATAAGGTACTTCGCGCTTCAATTTTTTTTCTCACATTTGTTTATACGTAGGTTTGGCTCTGAAAAATAAATAAATAATAAACTACGGACTAACATTATACTTAAATAATACATACAATGCGTTATTTATCAATAAATAATTAAATATGCAGAGTGCCCTAAACAGTCAGGACAACAGAACATGTCCTTTGTTGTTTCTTTTAATTAACGCCGGTTAAAGAGCGATCATAAATAAAAACTCCATTTCTTCTATTTCCGTAACAAAATTGAAACGTCCCCTGTAACAGACCCGCGATTGTTTTTTTTAATTAACGCCGGTTAAAGAGCGATCATAAATAAAAACTCCACTTCTTCTATTTCCGTAACAAAAATGAAACGTCCCCTGTAACAGACTCGCGATAGTTAAGTCATGCAATGTCTAAAGTGGTATTGAATACCTGCGGGAAATCGAACCCTGAAATCAAGCTAAAAATACAATGGCTTTCAAAACATGCATTTCTCTCTTAGAAAATATATAAGTATCGTGAAAATGTATAAATAACATAGGGAGGAGATTTCAAAATATTTCCCCCTCTAAAGATATAGAGCCATTGGTAAGACTTCAAATATAAATTTGTTATTCGTTTTAAAATATTTTTCTAAAGACGTACACCAGTAGTGTTCGAGAAACTATATTGAGTTATTCAGTTTACATCCCTTGCAAAATATGTTCCCTGAAGAGTGGTAATCCATGGTGCGCTCGGGGTTTTTTCAGTATCTAGAGTATCTGCATGTCTTTACAGCTGAATGGACGGGCTCTTAACAGCATTCTTGAGTAGAGATAACATCTACAAGTGAATGCTTCAAATATAACTCTTTGAATGGGTTTTAGAAATACATGCATTCAAAAGAATAGCTCACACTGATACACGCACGAGGATTTTCTTTACAGACACTGGGAATTCGTAAGTCTAAAAATTATAAGATCCCTACATCGCACCTGGAAAATTATATCAAGAGAACAATAACTTCCTTTTCGTTATTTTAGTGTAAAATTATAGTTAAATAATACATGTAATACGTGATATAAATAAATAACGAAATATGGAGAGTACCCTAAACAGGCCGGACAACAGAACATTCCCATTGTTGTTCTTTTATTTAACGCTAGTTAATTAGCGATCATAAGTAAAACTGAATAGAAAATATATAAAGACGCTCCAGGCAAAATACAGAAGGGCTTCATGTTGCAGTCTTCGATAAGTAAAATAACAGAGGCAGGGACCTTAAAACAGTCATTGTCGAAAAAGTACGTCACCTACCCGCGCAAGCACGCACATAGGCAGGGGCTTTAAAACAGCCATTGTCGAAAACGTACGTCACCCACCCGCGCAAGTACGTGCATACGCAGGGTCTTTAAACAGTCATTATCGAAAAAGTACGTCACACACTCGCGCAAGTACGAGCATACGCAGGTTCTTTAAAACAATCATTGTCGAAAAAGTACGTCACCCTCCCGCGCAATTACGTGCATACGCAAGGTCTTTAAAACAGTCATTGTCAAAAAAGTACCTCACCCACCCGCGCAAGTACGTGCATACGCAGGGTCTTTAAAACAGTCGTTTTCGAAAAAGTACGTCACCCATCCGCACAAGCACGCTCATAGGCAGGGGCTTTAAAACAGCCATTGTCGAAAAAGTACGTCACCCACCCGCGCAAGTACGTGCATACGCAGGGTCTTTAAAACAGTCATTGTCCAAAACGTACGTCACTCACCCGCGCAAGTACGTGCATACGTAGGGTCCTTAAAACAGCCATTGTCTAAAAACTACGTCACCCACCCGCGCAAGTACGTGCATACGCAGGGTCTTAAAACAGTCGTTGTCGATAAAGTAGACCACCGACCCGCGGAAGCACGCTCATAGGCAGGGGCTTTAAACAGCCATTGTCGAAAAAGTACGTCACTCACCCGCGCAAGTACGTGCATACGCAGGGTCTTTAAAACAGTCGTTGTCGATAAAGTACACCACCGACCTGCGGAAGCACGCTCATAGGCAGGGTCTTTAAAACAGCCATTGTCGAAAAAGCACGTCACCTACCCGCGCAAGTACTTGCATACGCAGGGTCTTTAAAACAGTCTTGTGGAAAAAGTGGGTCACCCACCCGCGCAAGTAGGTGCATATTCAGGGTCTTTAAAAGAGTCGTTGTCGATAAAGTACCCCACCGACCCGCGGAGGCACGCTCATAGGCAGGGGTATATTTCATTATTTATTTATAAATAACGTATTGCATGCATCATTTAGCTACAATTTTAGAGTGAAAATAACGAAAAAGGAAAGTATTGCTTCTCTTGATATAATTTTTCAGGTGCGATGTAGGGTTCTTATAATTTTTAAACTTAGGAATTCCCAGTGTCTGTAGGGAAAAGCTTCGTGTGTATATAAGCTTGGACTATTCTTTTGAATGCATGTATTACTATAAACCCACTCAAAGTGTTATATTTGAAGCATTCACTTGTAGATGTTATCTCTACTCAAGAATGCTGTTAGGAACCCGTCTATTCAGCTGTAAAGATATGCAGATTGTCTAGAAACTGGAAAACCCCGAGCCACTATGGTTTGCCACTCTTCAGGGATATACAATATATTTTGTAAGGGATGTACACTGAATAACTCAATGTAGAGTTTCTCGAAGATCACTGTTGTGCGTCTTTAGAATATTTTAAAACGAATATCAAATTTATATCTGAAGTCTCACCAATGGCTCGATCTGTCTGCGAGAGTACTCAACATATCTTTCGATGGGGAATGTTCTTAAGTTTTCTCCCTATGTTATTTACACCTTTTCGCGATAGTTACATATTTACTGAGAGAAATGCATGTTTTGAAAGCCCTTGGATTTTTTAGCTTGAGTTCAGGGTTCGATTTCCAGCAGGTATTCAATACCGCTTTAGACATTGCATATCTAAACAATCACGGGTCTGTTACAGGAGACTTTTCATTTTTGTTTCGGAAATAAAGGAAACGGAGTATTTATTTATGATCGTTCTTTAACCGGCTATAACTAAAAGAGCAACAAAGGGAACGTTTTGTTGTCCTGACTGTTTAGGGTACTATCCATATTTAATTATTGGTTTATAAATAACGCATTGTGTGTATCATTTAACTATAATGTTAGTCCGTATTTCATTATTTATTTATTTATTTTTCAGAGTAAACCCTACGTGTAAGCAAACGTTAGAAACAAAATTGAAGCGCGAAGTTCCTTATCACCCTTTCAAATGATTTATGCTAGTTATTTTCTTGAAATAGTAAAAGACCTATAATGACAGCCTTCGCGTGTTCAAAACCCAAGATGGCGGGCTTCCGCCTTGTTCCTCCCAGGCCGAAAGAGTGAACCTCATCTCACTGCCGCCAGAGCGCGTGGAGGGAATGCCAGTTGAAACAGAGAGGCAGTCAGGAAAACACATGAATCGCGCGAGAGCGCTGTCTATAGAGGAATCGTGCGCTCGGGTTTTTTCGGAAAACAATCACTCGGCGTCTCGCGTTAGCTATTTACGCTAACTCTATCTTTTTAGTCATGGATTTTTTTAATTTTATCTGGCACAAAATGTTTTCCTTAAAAAGCAGAATTAAACAAGTGTTATTAGTCGTAATAATTATATGTGCATAAATAACTTTAACATACACATATACGATGGCAACCAGTGTACAAGTCAATTCATATACACTTTTTACATTAATCAATCAAAAATAATTAATTGGAATAATTATTGTATTCATCGGTCGACGAGCAGCGTTTAATTACATTAATTAATCAAAATACATGCGGCGGGGTACTTCGATCGAGGGTCTCCGTCCAACCCTTTAGAGGCACGATTCCGAGACGTTAGCAGTATAGATTCTTGAGTTCGTTGCAATATCGTTAGATGATGTTATGCATGGAGGAACATTACCTGATTGATTGACAGGTATTTTAGAACTTATCTCCTGCATCGATTTGCGGGGGCGGTAGTGACGGCACACGACGAGAACAATAGCACATTGTTCGACGGTCTCCGGTTATTGGTATCAGTAGCACACAAAGAGGCACCTGCGTTAGCGACGAAAACAATTACCCGTTGTCCTCGTAGAGCATTGTTCTACTTCTCTGCCCGGGCGACATTCACACCAGGCCACAAAGAAGATGGGGCGTGATCGGCGGCGTTTGGGGTAGGCAACAAAGGAGTGGGCGTGTCCAGCGTACGGGAACTATACCCCATTTTCCTCGTACGAGGACAATAGCCCATTGCCCCAATTCTCCGCCGAGCGGCATTCAGACCAGGCCACAAAGGAGGGGGCGTGGCCGGCGGCGTGGTACAAAGGATATCAAATTACATCTTATCAGTTTCGGCATCCTAGTGTTTTTAAGTCCTCACCTTTATACTACTGATGGTCTTCTGTAGTCTTATAATGTGTTTTCTCACTTAATGTGTATCGAGGTTCCTATCTGATGGCCAAGTACAAACACTGGATGCGCAAATTGTACGTTATTAGTTAACGTTGTGTACTAGACAACTTAAGTAAAATATATTTACATATATTTAGATTAACAGCAGCAGTGGTGCAACCAGGATTTGATCGTTGGAACAGTTTATATCTTTGGTTACAGGCAATCGCTATTTCAGAGCACATCGTTTTGTCTGTCCGGCCATAAGCATGAAACACCAAACCGCTGCATTTATTGAATAGTATGTTATTTAACGGGAGTTTGAGTATAATGAGTCGGGACTTTTTAAAATGTGTTTAATCAGTACAAAAGTTTGCACTGCATTTTGGGGCCTCTTCAATATTAAATTTTGCATGTTTATTTTTGAATATTGCATGTATGGAATTGAATGTTATACACCAGAATTTGAAGAACATGTAACATTTGTCCACGTTTAAAATGTTATTGAAATCGGTATAAAATAAAGGCAGCTTATATGGAAAATCTCCAAAAAGAACGTTGTTTAGGAGTAGTCGTAATTTCTGTATATTTGTGTTGGCCAGAACTTCATTTGTCATCCTTCAGTTTCTCTAGTTAAAGTTAAAACTCCAGTATAGCTCCCAGCATGTTCTCGTAAAATAAGATGAAATGAAACCTTCTGTTGTGTGGAAAACTCTTGTATATCCTTTCCCCACGTTTGGTGACCCCAACAAGAAACCAGCAAAATCACATTGGCGCATTTTAGATTTATCTATTTCTTGTTGTCCATGTTCATTGCTGTTAAAATGGTGGATCTCCAGTTAAAAGGTACAGCTTCAGGAGTAAAACCAATTTCTACTCCAACTGCAGCAGTAGCAGGAAGCAGCACTAGCAGTCTCCGCCTTGCCCGTCACCAGTTTCGTGGTATATTAGATTAGTTGCAGTTTAAATTCAGTCAGTGTCAAATTGCTTGTATTTCGGCCGAACAAACCGGAAGTATGGTTTGCGCAAGGAGAAGCGCTGTTGCTGGCATCCCCCAAGACGCTACGACATATGCCAGGAAGTAGAATCTGCCATTCTACTTCCTGGCCCCTAAGTCCATACCAGGACGTATTATCCCAAATTTATACGTTATTTTCCACCAACAGAAAACTTACATATATCTTCATTTTATTAAAATATTTTAGCAGACATTTCCTTAAAGTTCCACCTCTTTTTATCCAATTTCCTATTATGGAAACCAATAACTAAAGGTTAGCTGCTGAAAAGCTAGCAATACCTCTATCCTGGCCCTAAAATGTACCCAATATTATCGTCTCATCTTAACTAAATAAAACCATTCCTTATTAGGCACCGTTAATCAGCTAAAATAAACATGCCAGTTTAACTACTGCTAATTTCTATTTATTACTTCCTCTACTACGTATAGTAAGCAGGGGAAGTATTGCATTCCACCCAAAAATGCTATACCGAGATTTGACCACAAATATATGTTTAAGGGCCCCCTGAATAAAAAAAAAGCGTTTTTAGAGAAAGATCCAAGATCTTTCTGTCCGAGTGTCTGTGGACAGCATAACTCCAAAACGAAAAGTCGGATCGACACCAAACATGGTGTTAAGGTTCAGTGCCCTTCAAAGATGCGACACAAAGATTTTCAAGAAAATTTCCCCACCCCAGACTACCCTTCATGTGGTACATTTTTAGAAATTTTGTAGTTTCTCAAAAGTGGCTCTACCTCTTCATTCTGAATGAATTTTGCATAACTGGTAAACCGTAAGAGATAAGGCAAACCTTTACTACACAAAGAATATAGATCTCGTTAAAACAGTCGAGTGAACCATTTCTGTGTTATTCCTTGTTATTTGTCTGAATTTTCCAATACTTACTTTTTCTCGAATGGGAATTCTTTATTCGTTGTTGTTGCTTTTTTATGTGCTGGGCATTCAAAGGGAATGAAATGCTCCACATAGCAACCAGCTTTTAAAACATTTGACTATCGCTTAAAGCCTACCGCATTCCCTTTGCATCTACAAGGAAATGAGCAGTAAGGTAATTTCTGCAAATGTTCATCTCGATTGCATGAAGTAGATGGAGAATAAGCGTCTGTAAAAATAGTTTGTACAAGAGTAAAGAAAGTCATATGAGTGCAACAAATCAGATTTTATTTCTAATTTAAATTACTACTGAAATCCAGTAGCTATTTCGTAATACTAATCTTAATCTAAATTACATACAACATATTCATTGGTTCCATTATACTTAATCAAATTTTATACTCTACTTTTATCTTTTTATCCATAATATATTTTTGTACTTCTTAAAAGACTATGCTCACTTCTTTAACTTAAATAAAATGATTTTAGTGCTCTTAATTTTATTTTCAACTTCACTTCTTAAAAAGCACAATCCCTCTCAATTTCACTACACTATTGCTTTCAGTATTATTTAAATTTAAAATAAAAAGCAACTTTTAAAGTTCATTATTATACTTTAAGTCCACAACTCACAAATATAAAAGCATAATCACTTCACTGTTTTAATTAACTATCACTATACTACTATTTTCACTAATACTTTAATTTAAACGGCGCTAATGACCGTAGATGTTTAGCGCCCTTAACCCCCATATCATCATTTAATTTTAAACAAAACACTGTTAGAGCTCATTATTTTACTCCTAACTTCTATTTCCAATTCAGAAAAACCAAACCGCAATCCACTTCGCTATTTTCCTCAATTTTTGCTGCATTTTTACTTTCACTATTGCTTTTATTATAATAGAGCCTTTAAAATCTCTTTGTTTTACTTCCAACTTGGGAATTACAAACACCGTCGTCTTCACTATTTGTATGGATTTCACAACATTATTATTTTCTGCTATAAGACAACAGGCAAACTATCACTAAAATAATAAATAAACTAACACTCCCCTTATTTTCACATGACTTTCTAACACTATATAATACTTTTGCACTTCCATTCTACTGATTATTTTCCTAATTGACGCTACTTAATTTAATTGACATAAGTGTTTAAACCCATTGTGTATCACTTCACTTCTAAATTGGTCTCAATTCTTCATCCTTCTTCCCTCCTCTAATCAACCTCCTCTAATGCACACCACTTCTCCTGCCCATCCTTCTACTAACTGTCATTAGCTAAGGACTAGTCATAGTGCTCACTCTCCTACTGCCTAGGGGTAGGAAGTGGATTCGCCCATCTCCTTCTCCGGAACATATACTCCTTCTGACTCCTTCTTCCTCTCCACGGACTTCCTCCTGTCTCGCCATTCTCATCTTTTACGTATAATGATAGCGTAGTCTCCTACTTCCATCGTGGCCTAGCCCTCATTTCTCTCGCCTAAACTCTGCAATTATAGTTCAAAGTATCTCCTTCTGGTTAAAATAACATTTTCTTATCCTCTTCATCTGTTTCTCCCTCGTAAATGGTCAATTCGTATGTTGTTCAAATTCATGTTCTACTTCTTTCTGCTTCAAATTCATGATTGGTTGAATTCTTAAAGATCTTCTAATTTCTTGTGGTATCTGAATTCCTAACTACTGTATAGTTCCATCTATTCTACCTTTATTTTCTAAATAATCGTTCATAGCGTATTCGATAAACCCGGCACCATTTAGTTTACTATTTTATAATCTTTCTGCCTTATGATATTACCTAAATACAGCTTTAGCTTTCAATCTCCTTACTTCCTTCCAAGCCAAATATTTTTACAGCCAATGAGTTTGAAGTATTCCTTAGAGACTTATGGGTTTTTGTTGTTTTTACGTGAATAGGGAGGAGAAGTTTAGGAAGACCACGCAAGAGATGGTTAGAGACCGGAACAGGTGATATTACCTAATCCTTTGAAGGAGAAGAACAAGAGAAGTTTGAAGTAAGGTCGCTGGACGTCAATTTTGATGCACACGATGATGCGGCAATTTTGAAACCGTCTGCCATACCTGCTTCGTTGTTTAGCTCTCCGATGCCGTCGTCTCGTAGCTCATTCTACATTGTCTCGTGCGCCAGCTACTCTAGTGATATAGCTATGAGATCTTTCTCTCAGAGTATGCGTGGGCGTAGTGTAAAGGATAACACCAGTTTAAATTGACTGAGAAATGTTAATGTGATCTTTGAAGTGACTTTCCGACCGTTTGAAGATAAAGAGTGAAACTGATTGAATCGTAGCATTCAAACTATACCAATTGATGTATTATACCTGCTAAAATCTGCCGTATCAATTTTACGGTTTGAAATAACTGTTTCCGAAATAAAACAAACTAGAAGCGTAATTTGTCGTTAATCGCTAAAATGCTTACCTGCAAACCCCCCCCCCCGAGATGGTTGCTAGATATTACTCACACAAGCGCGACACTGAGCGATTAAAATAACACACAAGTAATAGCCAAATTAAGTGATTAATTCTCAAGAGAATTCTCAAGAGTGTCACGAATGTATACACGAATGGGTGGACGAGCGCAACTGTGCACGAACAAATGTGTGCATGAAAAGACTATGCATGAATGAATGTGTACCTGGTTAGAGTGCACGCCTATTTCTTAACTTAAGCTGCGCCTATTTTAGAATTACCCCACTAACGTCCCTTCTCGCGCTCTCCAACACTCAAAATTCCTACGTGTGCATCTGTCACCTTGTTGCTATTGCGATACCTCCCTGAATCTCAAAATTTCATTCCCGAATTCACCCCTTAATTGTATTCCAGGAGTTTTTATGCCTAACGTGTTCACTACTTCGGCTGTCACTAATGACTTTGGTTAACATGGCGCGCTAATGACCTTTTCCTTGGACAAATATTTTCAACTCAGGCTTATTACATTATACATTTGATTAATATACGAAAATTATTTATTGAAACTATTTCCTTATCTTATATTGTTTCTTTGTTTAATTATTTGTATCCTCCCGTCAATAATTACGGTATCAATTTTCATGTTCAGGCGTATCCATACCAATACTATCTTTATAAATTTATTCTTTCCTCTTCATCTTCTTTGAATACGCTCTATAGGTCCATCACCTGAGTAAACATTTGATAGGTTTTTAATATTCCAAATTTTTAATATTTTAACAGGTTATGTGTTTTTCTTCCTCCATTTATATTATTCCATTCCTTCTGTCACTCTGATAATAATTTACACTTAATCTGACTCTTACTAAAACAGTATTGTACTAGTATAGTTCTGATTTCTTCTTGATTATCCGTTTAACCAATATTCTTAATTAAGAAATCAATCGGCCATATTCCAAAATAACTAGTAAGGCCGATTGTGGACGTTGTACTAACTGCTCCAATGCATCTTATTAAATTTTACGTTGTTTCCTATGTTGCTTCTTAACTTGCACTTGGTTTACTCGCCCACACACTCGCCCCATAACCCAATATTCCCAGCATAACACCAGTATATAAATTTTAATTCCATCTAACGGAACCTTCAACCTGCCTTTGTACAATCGAGGCAACCTTCAGCGTTATTTTATCGGTTGTACATCTAATATATTCTAAGTGTTGTAGAAAATTTAGCTTTTTGTCAGGATAAATTACTAAATATTTCAAGTAATTTTGCCTTTTTATATGTTGTCCAATTTAATTTATTTGCTTGGTTTCTTTCCATTGGTCCTTTTAAAATCATATACGCTGACTTTGGAGGTGCAGTTTCTAATTTAGACTTTCTACACCTTCTCAATAACTTCATGTGACTGTGGACTTTTTCTCTATTTGCTTATGACTATTGGCTTCCAACAAAATCATCAGGTCGTAAGTTATAACTTCTCTAATTTCTTCCATTTCTTCTAATTCGTCTAAAAATGGTTCCGTCATAATACCCCCCAAAAAGGGGTCCAAAAACTGACCCTTGTGTACATCCATGGGTAATTTCCTACTAATCATCCTATTCTCTTCCCTTGGGTACCAATTTTGTTGCTACACTAATCTTCAGTGCTCCAATGTAGGCAATTTGGGAACCCTCAAAATTTGAAATAGTGCCAGCCGCCATAGGTTAGTCGTTCTCCGTGGTGTAGTGGTTGCCTCTGGCCGAGGTCGCGGGTTCAAACCCGGCGGAAGCGATTGAATTTTTTCCGCGTAAAACTACTTGGCATGTCTTCCTTCGGAAGGGAAGTAAAGCCGATTGTTCCAGATTTAAGGCACGTAAAAGAACCTCAACCCTAAAAAAGAGACCTCTGAACAAAATTACCGGTCTTTCACGCCCAATATAAAATGGGACGCTAAGAACCGCAGTAGTTAAAGAGCGTCCATAAGTAAAACTCAATTTAATCTTTTAATGTTACACCGTAGGTTATCAAAAGCTCCAGTTACATACTTTTGATTGGGATATTTAATTACTACCTTGGCTTTATTAATAACACCCTCGTTGCTTTTCCTTTTGTAAAGCCGTATTGCTTCTCAGTTATTTTGCGCACGATTCAATATTCAATATTCCATCTTCAAGTTTTCTTGAACTTTCTCCAAAATATAGTCAACAAATAGACTATCAGGATTTTGCTTTTATTGAATATTATGTAGCTGTGTATGAGGAGAAGCGACGTTTCTAACCCTTAAAATACAATCTGTGAAGACAGTTCCGTTTCTTCATGTTTTAGTTACGGAATAACTTGTTACCGCTCTGCTTTTTAACAACATCCAAAACGAGGAATACTCTCTTTTGTATTTTATTGTCAACATTTTAATACAAACTTAAAGTAATGTGCCAAGAGAGTGTGACCTTACTCTTAATCTATCCCTTTTCTATTTGTTATGTTGGGTGTGTTCCATATATTTGGCATTCTACCCTGCCACAAACACTCATTTAGGAGTTTACATAGATAAAACATGATAACTGCTTATCAAGTTGTTGAATAATTTCTGCTTGAATGTTATCTCGTCTGGAGGCTTTCGGTCTTTTAAAGCTTCTTACAGGTAAACTAACCTCTGTTACGCAAAAGGATATATCACCCACATGTTAATGTGGTTTTGTTCTTGCATTCTTCTTAATCCTTATGTTCTTCATCTTCGTCACTTAGATTATCCTTTGGTAATAGTTTCTCCAGTAAATTATTAACTGGCTTCTCCCAATCACTACTAAAACCTTCCTGCACTTCCACAATAGACAGCTGTTATGCAGCTTAACTGCAGGATTATCAAACCCCACAACATAATGCATACTCTAATTTACGCACCGAACTAATAAACCATCTAACCATATCAGAAGAACAGCGCCTGCGGCAGTTAATAACGTAGCAACTCGGGGACCGCAAGCCATGTCAGTTCCTTCGCCACTTGCGATCATTCGTGAGGACTACGCAGGTACAGGATAACCTATTGAGGCCTTGTGGAGCCACCACCTGCCATGCAGGTTCGGAACAATCCTGGAAATGCAAGAAGAACTATCCTAGACAAGATAGCAGTCCTGGTGTACTAAATAGGAAGGTAGGCGCTATTCTTACAACTGCTCACGCCGTTACCACACAATAGCTAGCGAGAAAAGCGTATTTGCACGAGGCGTTGAATATCCAGAGAAACAGATGGCAGCACCGCAAGTGTTCTTTGAGCACCTGTTCCTGTACTCGCAAGTGCACCAAACGCTCTCGGGCCGATATCCATCAGCTAACACCAAACCTAACACCGAAGGCATCTGCTGGTACCACAGGCGCTACTACGAACAGGCGCGAAAATACGTGCCCCCTTGCAACTTCTCATCAAAACTCCAATGGCAAGCAATAACGATGCTGGACGTTGCTCTGCAAGTGCAAGCTGTTTCTTCTTCACTAACGAGAACAGCGCATATACGAGTAAGTTCCTTATCGACGCTGCGTCTGGCCTGTGCTGTTTTTCCCTGAAACTTCGCCGTCTACACACCCCCAATACGTATGAATAACTATCATTTTTCCGAATCTAAACTTCCGAATATGAAACTTTCCGATAGTCAATCTTCCATTTTTATGTCCGAAAGTACGTTTTCCGAATATTATATACAATAATGAAACGTACCTCCTCTCTTCAAGTTACGTAAATCACTGGATAAGGGTGTTTTTTGATTCCCCTAACTTCCTAGGTGGTTGGGTTAACTTGGAATCGTGCTGGGCCTAAGGGGCTAAGAAACTCCGGAATCGACAGGGGAACTAAATAATTTAAAAGGATAAACTGATATGAGTAATAATCATTCAAAAAGCATTTGAATACAATTTGTAATAATTTAACACAAATAAAATATCGTAAGATGTGTATAGCATATTACATTATTTCTCTGTGATCTGCGCAGTCAACTATTTGAAAATGAATTTCAAAATAAGCTGTGAGCTATTTACAAATGAGAATGCAGTGACACGAATGTAGATGTTAAGAATCGTGTTCCAAATCCTTGCATCCCTTAGTAAATTGAGCTAGACAAAGACACATATAAATAACCCTTGTGTGCAACATAAAACAAATGTTTAAAGCGTAATACAAATGATTCACACTAGGATAAAAAAGGAGTACAGTATATAATCCTCATTTAACACTTAAGTATTAAACCAATCAAAAGCGGAATTTAAGGTATTAAGTACCGCATATAATGCAACTCCCTGCTTGGTCAGCTCAGTTCATAGAACATAAGGAAGTTGAATTTGTAGTCAGAAAACTGCCCTATTAACATGGCTGTTAACACAGTTCAATAACAAGTTCCACAAAATTAAGGAGTTGAAAGAATCACTATATTATCCTTCTGCGTTTAATCAGAATTTAAAATTTTGAATGGCAGACGATATCCTAAAGAGAGGTACACAAATCCACGAAAGTTAAATTCCAAAAAAAAAAAATACATTATCAAATATAATCATCATCTAAAGTGGTATCAGTAGTGCCGACGTCGTAAGTAACTGGCGAAAACCAGAAGTGTTGACTCGTCAAAGGTTGGAATCTGTCACTCTGTTGATTAGAGCTTCTCGGGTTACCAGCCATGTGATGTTGATAAAGTCGCTCGAACTTTTGGCCATGCTAACTCTATGGCCTTTTACAGGAAGTAGTGAGATTCCTCAGGTGGGGCGGTATATATACTTTGTGAGTGGAGGGCGGACATAAGCGGAATCTCAGACTACCTCAACCAGAGAAATCAGCACAGCCTTGACAATGACCAAGAATTTTATTTGACGAAGTCACGGTTTTACACCACAGTGACCGATGTTACGACAGACTTGTCAAAGAAGCGATTGAAGTCAAACAATTTTAACAAAGACAACGGCCTATGGCTGAGTAGAGTATGGATTAGGAGGTTCAACGATCGGAGACCGACGGAAAATAGCGGATTTTCTAGGAGTACTTCTCCGCCGGACCAATCACAGAGCACCCATTGGCCCGCGTCATTGACTACGTGTTCACCAAGCATTTCCCATACCATCTCACCCAACGTATTACATTCCGACCATAATCTGTGTTTTGAGAAATCAACACCAGAATTGCCAGCCACGACTCCCCGTTTCGAATCCGAGAGGTCGAGGCGCAAGGAATTGCCTCCACACTTCCGTACCACCGAACCCTAGGATCACAGACATCCCGTCCCTGGAGGCAGCCGTCTCTTGTTTCACCTCTAATAGTGACGCCAGCTGCCTACAACCTGACGGTTTTTTGCTCCAGCTCCCTTGTATCATGATGTCCTTCCAGTGGACCTAATTATTCTCATACGCCGATCCTGGGCTGCACGGAGACTGTAACAACGTCATCGCGCCTCACAATCTAGCGCTCCTACGGCGTCTACGCCGCCAGGTGTGCGAGCTCCAGGTGCAAGCGTAGGAGGATACAATGAGTAGGCTGCGCATCGATGGTGGCGACGTGCGGAGGATAGCCAAAAGCCTCCGAAATCGTCTAGGCTAATACACCTCACACCTCCAAGGCATCCAGGGCATCACCTATGAACCCGAGGCCAAAGCTAAAGTGTTCGCCGACTACTTTGAACGCACCTTGCGTCCACGTGACGACCCCCAGGACATCTTCTCCGAGCACGTTCGTCGGAAGGTACGTCGATTCTTTCGGCGGCCTCCGGACGACACGGATCGGCTTTCCATCATACGCCCGAGTGAAGTTCATGGCGCATTCTCGCGTTTCAATCCCAAAGAACGGCCGCACCTGACGTGCTAACGCCCCTCATGCTCCGATACCTTCCCTTCAATGTCGTGCTCTTTCTCACCAGGATGTCCAGCATGTGTCTTGGCCTGGATCACTTTCCACGAGAGTGGCATTTTGAAGCCAGGAAAGACCGGTAGATCCTTCCAACTACCGAGCCATCTTTCCAACCCTCTCGAAGGTTATCGAGAAGATGGTCCTTAACCTCTTGCCCCACTTTTGAAAGACATTCAAGACCACCAGTTTGGATCCCGTCCTGAGCACTCGACATCTCAGCAGCTGCTGCGAATGGTGGACGCAGCCGCCCTAGGTTTCCAGAAATGTCCCTTCACCGCCACGGTATCGTTGGATGTCGAGAAGGTCTTCACAATGACATGACACCATGACACGCGGGTCTCCTATACAGACTCATCCACTTGGGATTACCTACCTTAATAAACCACATTATACACAGCATTCTAAGACACCACACTTTCAAGGTTTCAATCACGGGGAAAACATCAACACTTAGGCCAGTTAGAGTCGGAGTCCCTGAATGCTCTGTACTATCTCCCATGCTCTTCAACGTCTTTATGGCAGACTTTGCGAAAGCAGTAAGTCGAAATGACCCCCAGTATGCTGACGACATGCTGCTGTTCTGCACCAATAAACACTTGCTCAGAGGCTTAACCCATCACCGACATCCCCGCCACCTCCAGCACGGTGCCGGCGTTGGCACATGTCCGTTAACATGCTAGCAAAGCGCCACACCCAGGCAGACTTTGATATCGAGGCCGAAGGATTGAATGGAGGAATTCGATAACCTACCTGGGAGTGAGGTTGGATAAGGGTCTAACTTTCCGCGGGCACATCCGTGACATCTTTGCCGGGCGCAGGGGGAAATTCCTTCCTTGTACCGTATGCTGACGTCCAGGATGCCTGTTTGCTTGAAGTTACACCTTTTCCGAGCCCTGATAATCCCCTCATGCTGTATTCTGCGAGGTCTGGGGCATGACCGCAGACAGCTGCCTACAAGGGTGCAGAATAGAGGACTCCGATCCATCTCTTCTGTCGACCAAGCCTTCCCCGTGAGACAACTTCATGAAGCCTCGTCTCTTCTATATATGGAAGATGAAATTAGGCGCCGGGCTACAAAATGTTATACTTGTTTACCTAACCATCAGAGTGCCCTGGGGATTATAACCCTAGAACTCGCCGTTTCGGCGTCATCGGGTTCCCTGCATGGCATGCGAGCATAACAGATAACAACGGAGTGTCACCAACAACAGCTAAATCTGGTCCCCATTCAAATCCAACCAAGAGTTAATTGGTCTCCAAATTACAAATCCCAGCCAATGTAAACTGAATCTTAAAAAACATTCCACCAGGGTGAAGAAGGGCCGCTGCATCCTAACAGGCAGCTGTCGAGGAGCTTTATACTAACTCCTTTCTTCATATCATTCTAAAATAAAACCCACCAACCTTAATAACCTTTTCCTTGCAATAGCCATCCTGCGGTAAAACCCCTTTGAGGGTAGACATGCAGCAAAATTCACTCGGACTGAACCACAGCCTGCCAGCAGCAAGTCGGAGACATCTCATTACTTCCTGAAGAAGGCCGTAGAGTTGGAATGGCCAAAAGCTCGAGCGACTTTATCAACATCACACAGCTGGTAACCCGAGAAACCCTAATACACAATTATCGCTGTGAAAGCTTCAAATCTCACTGTCTCTCTGTATCGAAAATCAGGGTAGGCCAGCCGAGCCGACGGGAGGTAGATGGAGGGGGTAGCTTCCACGTTGGAATGACGTGGGATAGTTAACCTAAGTTACGCTTGATATTGCTTCAAACCAAGTGGCAAAGTTTATATACCGCCACAGACTCCCCCTTGGGGGAAAAAATGCAAACATCCTTTTTTCCCTGAATATCTCCATCCAATGTAACATTTGATGATCCCAAAGTACTGAAGCGGAACACACAATTTCCGACAGCTAACTGCAGAAGGACCATATTTCACGTGTAATAATGTTGGCATACCTTTAATGGGTGACCAGCAGTACTCCACTACTTATCGAGAATATCGGTATTTACGGACATTAACTCGTCTGAATCGCACCATTGTTCCATCTCACACCCGGACCACCAGCATCCACGTCGAAACATCGTCTTGAACCGCCATGATGTGGCTGCAATTCCCACGATATCTTGATGTGACTCGTGAGACCAAGTTAGCCATAAAACAATAACAAACTATGAATACGAGGTGATCCTTACATACAAATCACCAACAATATACACTTTACACCTTTAAAATAATGGATAACCGAGCTTTAAAGCGCTTAGATCATAGGCCAATATTCTTTTATCTGTGATATATGTTTTTTACTTATTTAAATGAGCCTTCTTTCTAGAACCACAGAGAGAGGAGTATTAACTTCTTAATTAAATAAGGGCCCACGTATGTACCTAGCTTCCCAGTTTGGCGGCAAATTTACTTTGAGCTTTTGCACGTTGCATTAATATAACTTGTACAGCTGTATTATCACATATGTAGCTTGCTGCAGTTTCCATACTTGCACAACTATTTTAAATATGCTGGTCACATTCATAATGTCAGTAATGCTATGGGCTGCAGTTGTTTCTATGTATATTTCATGACCTACTTATTTATAAAATATTGAGTGAACTTCCTTGTTTGCTATTGTTGGTTATATTATTCAACTTGAAACTTAGGGTGCCCTCGTAAGTATCCGCAATTGGTTTAAAGATCTAGAAACCTGTGCCAACCTATTACATTATGCCTACGGTTGAATTGTGTATGGTCCTCCCTTACGCCTGCGCTTATGATGCATTATGCTAGCGCTTACATTTCATTTGGAAGGGCTCTTACTTACAGAAATTTTCCAAAAAGAACTGGATCATCTACTAAAAATGTATGTTCTGTCCTACCCTTATTTTAATACTGCTTCGAGCGTAATTCTGTAAATTATTCCTTACCCTATTCCGCAGTTCTTAAATATTTTCAGCACTTACATTATCGGGTAAAATATCTTTCAATTGCTACCAGTTCGATAGCGGACAATGGGGAAGAATTACATCATAAAATCAAAAGGACATTTGCCATGTGCTTCGTCTTTTGCTGAATTGAACGCCCATTGCAACCGGTAGAAATGTTGGTCCCAATTCGAGTGATCTTAAGATGATAAGATATTAAACCATGCTTTACGTTTCTGTTTACCCGATCACTCAAAGATGGCTAAAAAATGACGCATTTTCCGTGACTACTGTTTTAGTCACAGCGAATACGAAGATTATGCTCTTAAGGGCAGCCAAAGTGTTTGTTTCACGCGTAGGGCAAAGCCAAGCGTATTTAGGAAACGCATCCACTGCTACTAAAATATACCCATTGCTAGCCTTACTGCGAGGAAGGCTCCAATGTAGTCCAGAAATATTTTCTCCATCGGAGACTGCGCAATTGTAGAAGACAATAGTGCAAACTAAGTGCTCCGAGAGGGCTTACTAAACTTACAGATAGTACTTGCTTTAACTCTGAACCTTATATCACCGTGCATGCCCTTCCATACGTACTGGCATATTTATAGCGTGTTTCAAAGATACCCAAATGATCACCTACTGGCTCTTCATGATGATAATGAAAAATCAAGGGCACTGAGTTCTTGGGTAACTGTATTTTATTCATGTCTTACTTATCTGTGCAAAACAACAAATCATTGTGCATATGATAAGGCAGAAAATCGGCGCCATGCTGTAATCCATCTATAATAGCATTTAACTTAGGTTCTTCAACTTGACATTTTGCTAAGTCTCAAAATACTAACGGACATCCACTTAATACGGAACGTACAGGAGAACTAGTGGTTCATGTTCCGTAAATTTTCCGCAGACGTCCAAGACAGGGCATCTGCTACACAATTTATGGCACCACCAATGCGATTTACCTCAAATTTGTATGCTGTAATTTTAAGAGCCCATCTAGCGGATCTTCCAGATCTTCTTAACCTGATCAAAATCAAGAAAGAGTCTGGTTATAAGCTTCTAAAGTGTACATTCTGAAGATCAAAGCAAATGTTTCCATGCCGTATTACACACCAACGCTTCTAGCTCATATGTAGAAACGTATGCTACAACATTCCTAACTTCATTATGTTGTTGCAATAATATACTAGACACGCAACTCCATATGCATCAGTTTGTAAAATGAACTCTTTCGAAAAATTTGGTATCATGAGAACTGGCGGCGAACTTAAAGTACCCTTTAACTGCTCGAAAGCTCTTTGTCCTCAACACCCGGCTTAAGTTTAATCCCTTTCTTCCCTAAGGAATTTAGGACTCCAGCACGTTTAGCATAATCCGGAATGAATTTAGAAAAATAATTCACATGGCCAATAAATCTAGCTATTTGTTTAGCCTGTCTTTGGAAGTGGATAATCACGAATACTTTTTGTCGCCTCTGTGTCCAACTCAACTCCTTTAACAGCAATAATATGTCTTAGACGTTTCAGCTGGGGCGAGACAAATTTAACTTTCTGAGGATTTACGGTAAGTCCTGCTTTACGTAGCCCAAAAAGAACTTCGCGCACATGTTCAATGTGTTCCTCTAATGCAGAAGCATAAATACAAAGGTCATGAAGATAGTGATACAAAAAATTGAAATTGATTTCCTCAAACACGATATCTAACAACCACGTGAGGACCTACGCTCGTACCCCAACCCAAACCGTAATGAATTGAATTCATATAGATTATAATCCGTAATAAAGGCGGTATATTTCTTGGAATTCTCATGCAATGGGGTTTGGTAATACACACTAGTCAGATCTAGGGTGGTAAAATATCTTGGCTTCGCTAACCAATGGTATGTAGTTCTGGTGTAAGTGAGGCAACGGTACTTGGTCAGTATTTAATTTACTATTTAAAACGCAGTAGTACACCATCACTCTAACATCGCCATTTGACTTAGGTTCAAAAAATACAGGTCTAGAATAATCCGAGTTAGAGCGTCCAATTACCTAGTTCCTCGGCGTTTATCAAATTATTGTTTCAATTGCTACCTACGTGGCGGAGGTAACCTATACGGCGGCAAACATACAAGCTTCATATCTTCTAATTGAATTTCATATTCGACTAAATCCGTACGACCTTTTAATTGTTAACACATCAGAAAATCCGCAACCATATCACGTACTATTGAGTGTTGAGTGTCATTCAAATTTGCAAGATCTTAATTATTACGCAGAGTGACTCTTTCGCCAATAACATTCCCCACAACAAAATAATTTAACATACTACCATGTAACAATGCGCCTTCTGAAATACGTAAAGAAACACGTATATTTGGTTGAAACGCAAAATATTGTTACATGCTGGCTGGAGGCCCAAAGTTTACATGACAAATTAAATTAATTTTGAGTACCCAGCACGTACATTGAGGGGACGTATACTCACTTGGCCGCGGAGGACCGAAACGTGGTGTGGAGGTTAAGAGGAAGGCGTGAGGCTTTCACTTTACAAAATCCATAACACAAATATAATTATATATTCCTATATTTATTTCCCAACCGTTTGGGGGTACTACATTATTAAATATGAAAGATGAGGAGAGATATCCACCGATCCAAAAGCCGGCTTGCACGCGCGATCCGCTTCTCTCGGAATACTCAGTAAGACAGACGCTATATCCCCACCACTCGTGGCTAGTAAAACCTTCCAGCCAGGAGAGGCTTCATCCCAGTCAACATAAAAGGAAAACAACAAAATGTCCGGAAATGACAATGAAACCCCCAAATTATTAATACGTCACAATATATACACTTGCTTGCAATATCTACAATAATTTTTGTTTTTGCTATAAATTATGCACCCAATATTAATTGTGCTGTTAAATCCTCACGAATTGAAAATTCCAACGAAAATGCGCAATCTTTAGGGAATGAAAAGTTTATCCACAACCTGTAATGGTTCAGCAGAAACACCAATACAACTAAAATCTGCTGGTTCTTGCCAAGGAATAAATACCGCCCGTATCGATCAACGCAACCGCAGGCAATGAAACCTATTGTCATAATGTGTCGCCTGGTTTTTGTGACAAAGTGACCTTAGGTTTCCTTTGTGCTAAATATTTAGAACATCGCTGTTTGATGTGCCCCAATAGTTTACAAAATTCACAAATAACTGCACTCTATTCTTCCCTCTGCTGTACAACTGGTTTCGTGACCACCATTTCAAGCCACAAATTTTCGGGAGAAAGGTGTCTAAATTTGATAACTACTGATTCCAATTGATCAAAGGTTTTAATCTCACTTGCAGGCAGAAACCACGAACGAATTTAAGAATGTCGTGAATTCATAACAATTGTGTTTATTACTTCAGATTCGGAATCAGAAATCCACAAAACTAAAGAAACCAAACGTATATTCCTGACAAAATCGGAAAACAATTCCTGACGTACTTGCTTTAGATAATAATGAGAAGTTAACAGAGCATTATAGTTCACCAGAGATAAAAATATCCCTACACTTCCGAGTGAAACCACACAACTGCCTTACGCTGCACAATAGCATTACATATGTCTGCTAACGGAACTTTAACATACGGATATATTGTTTGCATAAGCACATGATCTGTAAATTTTGACCTGTTTAACTAATTCTATTAACACAATTAAAAGCTGCAAAATTTGTACATGAGTATCAGTAATTATCAGTTTAAGCTGAACTATAACACCTTAACACAGATTAGGCAACCTAATCTTTGCAAATTCAATATTAAAAAAACGTTTCCTTTGTCACTAGAGAAATTTGCAGAATTACACTCGCCATTGAACCGCTAGTCAGCACCAACTTGAACTGCGCGTGATATTGTAGACGGCAGTTCTTATTCCAACAGTTTAACATTTTGAACGCTATTCAAAATATCACTTAAAGTGGACGCGAATAATTCAAATTTAGATTTAGCATCTAACACCACTAATTCTTGATTCCTACGCACCCGGTGGATTGAATAGCGTGTACATGCTTTCAACCTACGTAATTGTGAATCGGTTAATCCTACCTTAATAATTCTTGTTCCATAAGTTAATGTAGCAAAGTACGTGTATTTTCTCACGATTAAAATTCGGAACTCACGCTGATAACCAAGCTTGACAATGGTAATGGCTCCTTATTCTCCCTAATAGCCGCACGTGATCAGCGCTGCAAATTAGGAACCGAATGCTTCTCAGCCATCTTTACGTCTCGAATTTCGAGCTCATGCAGCAACTCCGCTCGATTCAAATAAGCAAGCAGAAAAAATAAATCAGTTGTACAAGTTTCTAAAACACACACACACACACACACACACACACACACACACATATATATATATCAGATACAACGAGTGAACCTTGAAGGTGATTCTTACGACACTAACCAAAATAATGTGCTTAATAACACCGCCCATAATATCCCTCCTTGAGCACAAACCACAGAAGTATGTGTTATATAATGTGGCCAATGAAGTTTACTGAAAACCATTCAATTTCCGGAAACCCACGTAACGAAACGCAAAACTGCCACACTAGTTGCTTAATGGCAGAAAAATAAACCGCGATATACTACCACACACTGTAACGCAGCTTCTGTCGTCAAGGTACAATCACTTGACGAGGGTGTTTTTTGAACCTCCTAACTTCCTAGATGGTTGAATTAACTTGGAATCGTACTGGGTCTAAGAGGCTAAGGAAACTCCGGAATCGATAGGGGAATTAAATAATTTAAAAGGGTAAACTAATATGAGTAATAATCATTTCAAAAAGCATTTTTTCAAACAGTTGTTTCTCTGTGATCTGCGCAGTCAACTATTTGGAAATAAATACTAAAATGAGCTGTGAGATATATAAAAACGAGAATGTAGTGACATGGATTTAGATGTTAAAGAATATGTTCCAAATCCTTGCATTTCGTAATAAATTGAGTTAGTCAAAGACATATATAAATAACCTTATGTGCAACATAAAACCAATGTTTAAAAGGCAATACAAATGATTCACACTAGGATACAAAACGAGTACAATATATAACGCTCAATTACAACTTAGGTATTAAACCAATGAAAAGCGGAATTTAAGGTAATTAGTACCGCATATAATGCAATTTCCTGCTTGGTCAACTCAGTTCATTGAGCATAAGGAAATTGAATTCGCAGTAAAAGGACTGCACTGTTAAGCCATGGCTGTTAACACAGTTCAAGAACAAGTTGCACAAAATTTAAAAGAGTTGAAAGAATCACCTTAGTAGATTTCCACGTTAAATCAGAATTTAGAATTTTGAATGCTACACGATAACCTAATGAGAGATACCCAAAGTCTACGAAAGTTAAATACAAAGGAACATATTACCAAATATAACCATGATTCTAAATTGGTATCACCAGTGTCGACGACGTAAGCAACTAGCTAAAGCCAGAAGTGTTGACTCGACGAAGGTTGGAATCGGTCTCGCTGTGTCGAAAATCAGGCGTGCAGACGCGAGGTGGGTGAAGGGATAACTTACACGTTGGAATGACGTGGCGTGGCTAACCTAAGCTGCCAACCCAAGGTCCAAACCAAGATTATATACCGTCAAAGATTCCCTTATAATAAATATATATATTTCCTGAAACACTACATCGGATGCAACGTCTGATGATCACAAGGTACTGGAGTGGGCTAACTGCAGAACTGCGGTATTTCGCGTGTGATGATGACGGCATACCTTTAATAAGCAACCAGCAGCACTTCACAACTTATCGAGAATATCGGTGTTTACTCGTTCCATCTCACACGCGGATCACTAGCATTCACGTCGAAACATTCTTTTGAACCCTTATGGTTTGGCTGCAATTACCACGATGTCTTGATGTGACTCGCGAGTCCAAGTTAGCCATAAAACAATAACAAACTATGAATACGAGGTGATCTTTACAAAAAAATGGCAAAAATTATACTTTTACACGTCTAAAATAATGAAAAGCCGATCTTGAAAGGCGCTTAGCAAATATTTTTTTATCTGTGAAATGCGTGTTCTTACGGATTCATTCTGTTTCTTTATAGAGCACAAGGAAACGAAACCTAGGTTAGTATCAAATATCTGTTGCAGGAAGAACCCACAAACAAAGCCCTTCTAACTGCAACTTCCGAGCACATCCGATAGATCCCAAAATCACACGAGACTAAAGCATGTGCCTACGAAACACAGTCGGCTCGTCGGGTTTGCTCAATCCGTTCTCTGCAGTAACATGTCATTTTCTCTATATATTCCAAGATATTTTGAACTGGTTTTAGAGTACTTATAGTTGAAAACAGCAGCTAATTTTGGAACATAGCGCATAGATGACCAGTAAAAGCTTGAGGTACTGTTTAATATAAGCATAGTGATAGGTTCCTTGTGAGCATCGTCGTTTCACCTAGTGCCGAAGAAAGAGGAAAGCTGGCGTTCCTGCGGAGATCTCAAAGCCCAAACCATCTCTAGCAGATACACCCATGTCGCATACATGATTTAAGCCAGCAACTTCATTGCATAATATTTTCGGTGATCGATCTAGTGAAAGCCTACACTGACATCTCGGTGAATCCCAGCAACATACTAAAAACTGCCATTATCGTAGCTTTTGAATGCGTCGAATTTCCGTTTATGATGTAAACACTACCTTACCCTGGGCAGACAGCAAGCACTTTTCGGCCTAGAACTTCAGCTTTACTTACATTAACGACACCTTGGCTTTCTCTAAATAGGCAAAAGGCACGCCAAACCTCTTCCTCGTCTGATTATGGCATACTAGTCAACATCTACAAAAACTTCCTAATATCCTTAAAGGCCAACTTCTTGGGGTTTGAAACTCCTGCAGCAGATACTTGCCCATTACCCGACAGGATTACAGCAATTCAAGTTTTCTACGTCCAAGGATTTCAGGGCATCTGCGTCGTTTCACTGGACTGATAGACTTCTACCGCCGGTTCCTGCCATCGCCACACAAGTATCAGGCATGACCTCATAAGCCGTTTCCCAACTGCACGATTCATAGCCAGTACAATGGACTCCAGAGCTAGTCGAAGCTTTCAATGCCAGCAAGCCTTGCCCAAGCCATCCTTTTAGCGCACCCTAAAATGGAGCCTCCAATAGAGCTGTTCACTGACGCCTCAATTATAGCTTTAGGTGCCAGTCTCCAGCAACACAACAGTGGAAATTGGGAACCACCAGGTTTTCGAATAAATTAATACCCAGGCAACAATCATGACCGATGTACTATCGTAGCTACTCTTGGTTTATGAGGTTGTAGATCACTCCAGCCACATTCTAGAAGACCAGCATTCTGCTGGCTACACAACCACAGGACCTTGACCTTAGGTTTCCAATAGCGAAAAGAAAACTTCCACTCTGTGCGAGTCAAGCCAAGCAACACTAGTTAATGTTCATTGCATAGTTCACGTTAAATGCATTCATGGTACTTCCAATCTCATCGGCGACGTCCTGTCACGCGTCGAGGCGATATCCAGCCACACGTTTACTTTGACAGAGTAACACATCTCGCCTTCCTCCGTCGTCCTTCATGGTCTACTGTGCGGTCCAAATCTCTTGTTGTCTCGTAACAACCAGTACGGAGGGACCGCGTGGATGCCAAACTTCACTTCGTCAGAACGTTACGCGTTTGTTATAAATGCCATTGCAATGTTCACTTAGAAACTACAACAAAACAAGAAGAGAAACAACAATGGAAATGTAATACACAAATAGAGAAATAAAAACCATATCTTCCTATGCGTCCTTTGTTATTCAATTGGCACAGCTAACAACATATATTCATCGTCCTCAATATCACGTTTATCATAAACTTCAAAAAACACTGCGCCGTGCAACATCTTTTTCGAAATCGTCCAGGTGTGTCACTCTCTTAGGTAAGCGCATATGCTTTCTTGGTGATGTAAAAAATTTCTCAGCTCCCCCTGCGTGCGCCTTTTTCGCTTTCCTACGCACACGTGAAACAGTTGATGTACCCAATGAGCACGCCTCAGTCGTAAGTTCTTGACATTCGTGAAGTTAAGTTTCTTACGGTTTTCTTCGTTGGTATACTTCTTAAAGAAATTATACACATTGAAGACAACAGCCCTAACCTTACTGATATATCCACTAATATTACTGGGCTTACTAAGCAACGTTTTCATGAAGGAGTTAACTTTATAAACGCTAGAACAAAGCCTATCACTATAAGAACTGAGTACACCGCAGTTGAATTCATAACTGGGTCGTTTAACCTTCCAGCAAGCGTGCTGTAAAAAGTACGCCAGCAGTATTTTTGGTTTGTCAATGTTTTAACCTTGAGCTATCGCGTCAACGGTGCAATGTTAATGCTTGCTTGAGAATGGGATGACAGTTGCTGATTCCTTGCTTAAAGTTCTCAGTTGGCTTATTCTTTATATGACTTTTTTGTAGTGCATTCCAAGTAGTGAGGTTTTGAATGTTGTAAAATGCACACCACTCTTCTCGTGTAACGGATACGTGCTAGTGCTAGGACTCTGCAGAAGGAAGCATAATGACCATTAAAATGCACTTAATCACTGGTTTTCCAATCGTATTCTTCTGTGAAACAAACCCATATATTAAAATCGTCATGTATGGTTCTGTAGAGCTGCGTCATAGGGCTTTGAAAGGATTTCCATGACGAATTTGTAGCTGTATTAGAAAACCTCGTGGAATAACTATTTCTAAATTTATCTAGGACATGGATAACGGCACATTATTAAGGATAATTATGTATAGTACATAACAATACGTAAAATAACTGCGGTAGCAATGGATTTATTTAGTATTACAAGCATAACTATTACTAAAAGACAGCGTTTAAACATCACGAAATATAACTATAAATTAATGGCGAAACATTGGGTGTAAAATGATTATTTTTTGTACTTATTCAGGAAAACGTTGCCATTTATCCTAACTACATGTTGCTTTCCTGAAATATGAAATACGCATGCTCGCATATGATATTGTAATTAAATTTTCACCAGCTGCGAGGTGTACTACCTCTATGAGACAACGCCGCACCGCTGCTATCCCCTAATACCGTATCAGTTGACACGCCTAGACGTCAAGAGATTTGGACCTCATAATAGAGGTACCATGCTTAGCCTCTAGTTTTCGAGGTCGCAGGTTCAACCCCGGCGGAGGACGCTGGATTTTATCGAGCTTTTATCCTTAGTATGGCTTCCTTCGGAAGAGAAGTAAAGCCGGTGGTCCTGTGTCGTAGATCAATCAGTTCCCGATACTGAGATTCACAACCTTTTTCCAACCTTAGCTCTCTGACTCCCCAGAGTGATGTGGTGACTGGAACTCAATTTTGTCATTCTTAGCTTTTGTAGTATTACCAACATGTTTTGTGTAAACAAAATCGAATAAACCTTTCTAACAAGTGGAAAACACTTATGCTTGGTTGTACAACCTTTCTTCACATATTAATAATGATAACATATGATGCTATCGCATTATTACCTCCTCAGAATAAATACACCTGAAATGTCACGCTATTCATACATCTACGGGGGCCGCCCAAAGGGTAGGGCAACCTGAATTCATGTCGGGGGCCGGAATTACGAAGAAAAAATGCCAGCTAATGGCATTTCCGTGTTTTAATGCGTCTTTTGGGTCTTGGCCTATTTATTATGCGTCAACATTTACTAACCACGTTTGTTATGAAAGTTATATTCATAAATGCAAATATGCCACAGCAATGCCGTGTATGTACATTAAAGTTCGTCAGCATCGGTCTTGTATTTCATGTCCCTGCTCACGTGCTTTTAGCACGGCGTTAACGAGAAGACGACTGCGCACGGAAGTGTATATTTTGATCTTTTATTTCAACGTGTACACACCAAAGTCAGTAACAAAAGTCAAAACACTGGGAGTAAACAGGTAACAGATACGTGAAACTCTTGTTAAACTTATTTAGAAATTTATTTTGTGGGTTCCGGGTTTTCATTAACAAATGGAACCCAAAGCAGTGATTCCATCTTCATTTGTTTTTACAGGAAGGATCCTCTTTATTTTGCAGTTCCTCACGAACGCAAACCAATTTTCAGTTAGTTCTCAACACAGTATCACCAATCATGTCGCCCATACGATGTCTCACCTAGAGCAAGAGTTAAACCTAAAGGCTCATAAATTCTGATTCTTACAATATTTCTGCCGTATCTTCTATTCTCTTCATAGAGAGTTGGGAACTCCAAGAAAAACAATTTCTGTTTCAAAAATATTCAACATTAATCCGACTATGGAGGACTGGCTTGAAGAGTAGCATGGTCAGTGTTACTTTGTACTTGCTCTTCGGGGGATTCAATTGTTAACTCATCTTGATGGTTTTCTCTGTCTCATGAGCATTGTTTTCAAGATCATAGTTTCAACTCTTGATATATACATGTGAAGAATACTGACGATCGTCTTGTTCAAGAGCATACGAATCATCAGAGTAGATGCCTAAATCTACATCTGAGTCACAGTCAACAATTGGTGCAGCCAAAGCCATATTTACAAACTTCTTAGTGCGATAGAATTAATCGCATAAATGCTAAGGCCTTCACGGCTGGCTTTCAGCTCCATTACATATATTTTTTTCCGGGCTTGTAGGCCGTGGTCCAGTTATCTTCTCCGACGTTTCACCGGAGGCAGTTTTCAGCGAAACGTCGGAGAAGATAACAACTGGACCGCGGACTACAAGGCCGGTAAAAAAATATATATACGCTTATTTATTTACATAATGGATTATTCCGATTAATATTTATTGTAGGAATCTAAAATGACAAAATGAATATCTGGTAGAGTAAAACTAAAGACTACGAACGTACAATAAATATGTTTCAATCAGATAAAAAAAGTCTTTGCGCTATAAGAAATATCCACCTGAGAGACAGACCCTTTCACTTACGCAATGAGGAATATCCACCTGAGAGACAGACCCTTTCACTTACGCTATGAGGAATATCCGCCTGAGAGACAGACCCTTTCACTTACGCTATGAGAAATATCCACCTGAGAGACAGACCCTTTCACTTACGCTATGAGAAATATCCACCTGAGAGGCAGACCCTTTCACTTACGCTATAAGAAATATCCACCTGAGAGACAGACCCTTTCCCTTACGCTATGAGGAATATCCGCCTGAGAGACAGACCCTTTCGCTTACGCTATGAGGAATATCCGCCTGAGAGACAGACCCTTTCACTTACGCTATAAGAAATATCCACCAGAGAGACAGACCCTTTCCCTTACGCTATGAGGAATATCCGCCTGAGAGACAGACCCTTTCACTTACGCTATAAGAAATATCCGCCTGAGAGACAGACCCTTTCACTTACGCTATAAGAAATATCCACCTGAGAGACAGACCCGTTCACTTACGCTATAAGAAATATCCGCCTGAGAGGCAGACCCTTTCACTTACGCTATAAGAAATATCCACCTGAGAGACAGACCCTTTCACTTACGCTATGAGGAATATCCGCCTGAGAGACAGACCCTTTCACTTACGCTATAAGAAATATCCACCTGAGAGACAGACCCTTTCACTTACGCTATGAGGAATATCCACCAATCCGGCAACGTATTCTTTCAGCAATGGTTTCTTGTGAGTGAATACCACAATCACTTTATGCTCACTCTGCAGGTACAGCCTGAAAATAGATTCTCTGAAGAAATGCGCGCGTAGAATGCATAAATCTGCGATCTGTAGCACAAAACGAAAATATATCCGTGTATGCAATGCACGTAAATGGCTTGGACATAGTAAATGTATATGCAAGACGGATGTTCCGTTCTAAGGATTATGATTAAAAACTGGAAATTTTCAGAGAATCGTCTTTATTCTAAATATTCTTCTGGAAACGGTCAAATGAAAAGAGACTGGTTAGTTTGGAATAATACTCAAAACAAACTTCACTGTGAAATCATTATCTGTTGTTTAAATGCTCTGATTCAATAAATTCAATATCCTCTTGTAAATCTAGATTAGGTAAAGCAGAAGTATTCGATTATACTTCATCATCATAGAAAGATTTATATGAGAGCCTAACACAAAATGAGAACAGTTGTAACCATAAAGCTAATTGTGTACATTGGAGAAACTTAGAACAGAGTTAATCAGTTTCTGGGGTAATAGATAGCAGCTTTGAAAGACAAATGTCTGAACAACAAGAATTTATAAAAGGGTTGGTGAAAGGGTTGCTGGGTATTATTCTCTTCGTTGAGTCTAGAAATCTTGCATTCAGAGGCAATAGTAGCAGATTAGGATATCATGACACTGGCAATTTCTTAGGTGTGATAGAATTCTTGGGAAAATGTGATCTATTTCTAAGGCAATATACTCTTCGTGCGAAGAAGTTCAGGAGAAAAATAAAAATAATTATCCATTATTTATCCTGGAGAGCACAAGATGAATTTCTGTCGCTGTGTGCAAACAAAATATTACAACACATATACTACTACATTGTACTACGTATTTTTCATTCATGTGTGAGGTAACCTCTGACCTATCAAAACAGAGCAGAAAGTTTTAATAGTAAGATATGTTTTTACTGTAAAGAGGAAATGAATGTGAAATATATAAAATATTCTTAAACTCTCTTGATTTCCAAAACAAAACAGCCAAAGGGATAGCAAATGCTCCTGTAGAAAATTTGAAACATCACAACATTGATATAGAGGACTGCCGAGGTCAGTGGTTGACAATGGCACCAACATGTCTGGCCACATCAAAGGAGTTAAAGCTATTATTAAGGATGTTGCTCCATCTGCAATCTATCTAAATTGTGCTCCTCTCTCTCTTAATCTCGTAGGTGTCCATGTTGCCAAACGTTTTATAGAGTTTCTAACATTTATCAGTTATGTAGTGAACATTTTTTGAAAATCAAACAAAGATTAATTTTAAAAAATAATTTTATGATTTTTCATAATAAACCATTTTAACATTACATTTTTGCATTCGATTAACCAGTGCTTAAAGCAATGATGCCACTCTTCTCGAGGCACTTCAGAAACAAGGTTTTATTATGTTCCACTACTTCATCGGATGACGAAAAGGTGATTCCACATTTTATGTTTAATTTTTGGAAACAAAAAGATAGGTTTGTAAAAAACAAAGTATTAGGTCAGTCTATATGGTGGAGGGTCCATGATGCTGACCTTTGGAGCATTCGGATACTAAGTTTTTAATTTGGCTCTATGCAACGATGTATTGTTATGATGTACCATTTTTCATCTTGGGCGTATTTCATGCACTTTTTCAAAATTTTGCGGTAAATAGACATTCGTGTACCAATCGACAGTAGCAGTATGTCTATCATCCAATTCTGTAGTAGCAATATAGCCCATTTTAGAAAAAAATTACCATCTTTTTACCAGCACTGTGAATTCGTCGGACTTTTGTAGGCTTAGGTTCTGTTCGAAAGACCCATTGAGCCGATTGACTTTTCTTTTCAGAATTATAACAATAAATCCAAGAAGAACAATACATCACCGGTAACGATATTCCAAACCAAATTTGAAGCGCCACCTTGGAATTTTTCCAGAGTTTTCAGCATCAATCAATTTTTTGTTTTTTATCGGGAGCTGGTTTATGTGGAATCTATCGACAACTAAGTTTTCTCGTCTCAACAGTAAAACGTAAAACGTCTTGGATTTGACTCATACAAATGCCCAATGACGCCCGAATAAATTCATAAATATTCAGTTATCCCCGTTCCACCACAACAATACCACAGCGGAAACCGACCAACAGAAAGCCGAAGCCTTAGTCGACGCCCTAGGAATTACACTGCCCCTTAACCAACATCCACCATCCGCTTTCTTTATCGAGGAAACGCGTAGGTTGACAGCCAACATAGCAAATCGCCCCTCTCACAACAAACTGCACAAACTAGTCACTCCGAAATAGCCTAGATAATGAAGCACTCACCTCTCAGAAAAGCCCCAGGTCCAGACAACATCCCATACGTCGCACTAAATCACCTCCTTAATAATATACTGAAATACTTGACCCGTATCTTCAACTACGCCCTAGAACACGGAATCTTTCCCCCCTCCCGCGTGGAAAAAAATCCATGTATTCCACTTCCCTAAACAACACATATCTCCACACATCGCAAATATTTACATCGCCAACTACCTCTCGACACGAACCTTTAGATCCACAGTCAATAATATAATATCCAGTCTCAGACCCATACGCGCCGGTGTACCCCAGGGCAGTATGTTAGGATCCCTGATTTTCAAGATTTGCATAAATGACACCCCCATACCCAACTCCAGCTAAACCTTTATATACGCAAATGACACCACCAATGGCGCAATCTTGGAAACCGTGCCTCATCCACCAACGCGTTCAAAACAACATCATCGAACTCGAAACATGGCTCACGAACTGGAGGATCAAACTCAATCCAAACAAATGCCAGGCAACTTTGTTCGTCAAACGCATCAACCATAGGAGACACAACCTCCCTCCCTCCAGTCTTCGGAAAGAATATCGCATAGAACAATACAGTTAAATACCTTGGCACCACAATGGACGTCGGTCTCACGTGGCGCGAGTACATCTGTCAGATCGGAGATAAGCGTATGGACACTTGAGAAAACTTTACCCGCTCCTTAACTACTCCAGCCTACTCCCACTAGAAACAGCATTGCTTATATACAAAACACTCCTCTGAACTATCTTTACCTCTGCCGCCACAGTATTTGCAGCAAACACACACACACAGTTACTTTAAACATTCCAAAATAAAATACTTCGCATCATCTGCAAACTTCCCCGAACGACGCCTGCAGCACTTCTACACATCTGACTACACATGCGCACAATCGACCAGCTCATCCGCAAATTAACGTTTCACCTATATCAAAGCGCCGGAGGCAACCTAAATCTACTCATATCAGCTTTAGGAAACTATTACCCACTTTATCTCTTCCACAGACGACCCAACGATGACATCACTCCTGAAGACATTACAGATTACCTCTACCACCTAATCTCCATCTAAGCAACCCCTCTCCCCCCAACATACACTTTCAGAACACGTTTCCCAGTATTCTAAGTCACACTTTACACACTACCTTGACATAGCTACTACCTAACCTCTCCACATCCACTACCTTACTTTCCCTTCACTACCAACCCATTCCCGACCCCCCAACGTTCCCAGCCCATACCCTACTCTCACATCAGATCCACCAACTTTCACACATGCAGACTCCTACTCTGCATTCCCCACAATAACAAGCACATCCTCCTATGAGTTTTCTTTCAGCCCAACCACATACAACACCAGCCATCTACACAGCACCACTGCATGAGAACACCACAACCCACTACAACCACAATCACACAAATACACTATAAACAATCAGCAAGGCGATAGCCATGCTTACCACACAGTGCGCTGCTCATGACTCAAAACTCTGACACAACTCATCCGCATGGCAATACTCAGCAACTTACACACAAACATGTCAGGCAATATTTACAACAATTCCCCTGTCTGGTACTCAGGTGACAGCCATGTTTACCACTCAGGAATTTTACACCTAGCATGCCCAACATGATTCATTACTACATGACAACACACACCAACAACCAGAGTGATTATTGAAGGATCTGTAACCTTCTCCTTCCAATCTCTGATGTAGGAGCTTTTAGGGGTGGCCATCCTCCAGTGGTGAGCCCCACCCTCTTAGTCTCCGACTCCCATTTTGACTAAGGCTAGCATGTAACATTTCTCCTCCACTTGAAAAAAAAGACCTTTTTCAAGCTTTGCTCAAATACTAGCAATATTTTTATTAGTAACAGCAATTCTTGGGCATCCTTCATGAAACTCATCACTAAGAAAAAACCACTCTCTTTTGAATCCCTGTACCAATTGTTGCCTTAGATGGGGCTTCTTCACCAAATGCATTTCTAAGCTGATTTTCACATTGTTCAAGCATTAATGACAATCTAAAATCGAAAAAATCATAGCCCGGACATATTCTCTAGTCATATTCATTTTTGGGTGAATATAAAATCTTCAAATAATGATAATTAACAAACTATTACAGCAAATTGAATAAACAACTCACAACATTAGAAATTATTTGACAAATATAAACAAATTAAAGTTTTTTTAGAAACATGGAGTTTTAAAAATTTTCAAAATTGCCCTCATAAATCATTTGTGCAATTTTTTAGTGCCAGTGCTGGGAGATGACATATGCTTATTGTGACACAGGAAGGTGACTTCCCAGGCTCTCAGAAACTCAGAGTTCAAAAACAAATAGCTTAGCTGAAGGATTGCCACAGATATATCAGCCCTTCATTGTGCTAAGAAAGACTATAACCTAACCAGAAAACTGTATCAGAAGTAACAGGATTGATTGATTCCTTCACTAAATTTAAGAATATCATTCTCTGAATACAAGCTTCAGTCATCATTTGCAGAAGTATGTATTGCTCTAAGATTACTTTGTACTTTACCAGTTAGTGTGCTCTGGCAAGAAAGGTTTTATTAAACTGTCTCTCATATACAACCATTTAAAATCTGCTTTGGAAGTAGAGAAACTGAACTATTTATATATCTTGTTAAAAGAATGCCAAATAGCATCAGATTTAAACTTCTGAGATGCTATAGATAATTTTTGTGACTGTCAAACTTAGAAAATTCCAGAGGCCACAATGCTAACAACATGAACATGTAGTACCATATCCAAACCCCTCTTTAAAATGTGCCATGGAAAAAACTCTTCAGCATAATTGCTTAAGACATTAGTATTTGGCATTAATATTAGTAAATAATCATTATTCAATAAATAACTTAGGTATTAAAAGTATTTTTATAGGTATTAAATTTAGGCATTTTTAAAAAATGCACATATTACTACAGTACATCAATATCTATTATTATACTTCACTATTTTATACAATAATTATGTGTAACCTGATGAAGTTGGGGATTACGAGGCCCCATAATCGTGATTTGTCAGGGAGCCCTTATCTGGGCATCTACATTTATTAAAGCTATTATAACTTATGTATATAACCACTTGTTACAAAATCAGCAAAATCAGGAGGCATTCTGATTAAAACTACATTATTATTAATTTCTATTATTATGATTATTATTGTTATTGTTATTATTATTATTATCGTCATCATTGTCATTATTATTAGTGATGGGATCATACCACTATTTCTCAATATCTGATATTCAATACTTGACACTCACTTTAAACAAAACTGTAAAGGCGATAGCTTGTTCACTGAATTATGTTCTTATTAGTAGTTTTCTATGTATAAATACATGTAAAATTAATTTTCTATTGAATGGTAATTTCGAAATTGTTCCTGTTTGACATTCTTTAATTGGAAGCATTCTTTCTATCTTGATAATGCCTCAGGTTACACATCCCCTAATGTTAGTCAAGGATGATGATGATGATGATGATAATGATAATTTCTTTGCTTCCATTTTTATATAACTATACGTTATGCTGAAAACTTTCTTTAAACAATTTTCTATCATTATTTTGGAAATTAGTCATATGGTATATCTGTAAACTATGCTCATGACCAGAGTTTGACCTGTGTAAACACAAACTAATAGATGGAAGGAAAGGAATGTTTCCATGCAATGTATTATCCCTTAAGTTCTGATTTGTTTCTGCTGAATTCACACATTTTGGTCCCCGGGGTAGGTAAATGTAATGGCTCTGGGTAAGTCACCAAGCCAACCACCACAATTGCAGCAACATGATTTACTGCATCAGCTAAATCAGCTTCACTTAATAAATGAGTACCCATTGCTTTGCATGTTTGCATTTAGACACACGAATGTGTGGGATGTTGCATTGATTCACACACAGGAAACACAGTCAAGGTCTATAACAACAACAACAACAACAACAACAACAACAACAACAACAACAATAATAATAATAATAATAATAATAATAATAATAATAATAAGAAGAAGAAGAAGAAGAAGAAGAAGAAGAAGAAGAAGAAGAAGAAGAAGAAGAAGAAGAAGAAGAAGAAGAAGAAGAAGAAGAAGAAGAAGAAGAAGAAGAAGAAGAAGAAGAAGAAGAAGAAGAAGAAGAAGAAGAAGAAGAAGAAGAAGAAGAAGAAGAAGAAGAAGAAGAAGAAGAAGAAGAAGAAGAAGAAGAAGAAGAAGAAGAAGAAGAAGAAGAAGAAGAAGAAGAAGAAGAAGAAGAAGAAGAAGAAGAAGAAGAAGAAGAAGAAGAAGAAGAAGAAGAAGAAGAAGAAGAAGAAGAAGCCTTTAAAAGTGAGGGAAGAGTGGTGGAGTCAGGATTTGTAGTAAGAAACCTTCCTTTGACAGAATATTTTATTCACTACAAGCTTATAATTTGAATTATTAACTGACATGCTTTGGGAGAAGAAAGAGACATAAAAACTGGATAATCAAAAATTCGTTTTATTTACTGGCTGTAATTGTTTTTCTTTCTCACCTTATATAATTTCTAAAGATTGTCCTTCAGATATCACCTCAGTTTGTAAGGTCATTCCAGCAGCCAATTATATTAACCTTCAAGATCTGGTTTCAAACAATTGGATGGCTATTTCCTCTCATTAGCATTAATTAAGCTGATGGTTTAGATTTGCTTGTTTAAGATATAATCATGGTAACACAAAGGAGAATTATTTTCTTAAAGAAGTGTGCAGTTCCATTTTCTTAATGCTCTACAGATTCCTGATACATTTATTTGCAACATATTTTCTCTGCAAACAAGTTAGGCTTTTAGGATACAAATACACAATAAAGAAAATGGTTAAAATAATATCTAATACTGTTACACCACTACCATTATATTTCAGGAATGGGAGTCCGTCCACATCCACCCGTTGAAGGAAACAGAGTGATGATTTGGAATTTAAGACACCAAATGTGGAGTAATGTTGCACCGGATATAGAAACTAACAGCTTCTTTGATGGTAATATTTTCCTCTCACTTTTTATGCATATATTTTACAGCCATTAGTATCTCTTTTGTTTCTTACACAATCATTGTGCATGTGTTTTGCTAGCAGTTGAATCTGTAAAACAGTTTTCCTCTTGGTTTGTGTTAATCATAGTTCTTCCCAGAACAGTGGTATTATGATGGTATTTATCACATTCATAAAAGTATTTCTAGAATATATTTAATGACATTTAATACATGCATATTGTTCGTGATTCTGCTTGTTCATACATCAAAATGGTTTGCTTCTTCAGAATATACAACTCCACGCAATAATACTGTACAATGTGATTTTGGCAAACACTGCATACAAAAATGGCCCCAAGGAAGCAAGTATCATGATTTGGATTATTGTGAAAAGGAGTTATCGGAAGAACAAGTGTGTGAAGTTAAATACCAAGACTGGGGTGAATGTGCTCCTAACGATGATGGAACTGATCTTCATATGCCTTGTATATACTTCAGATTAAATAAGGTGTGTGTTTCATTGCTTCTTAAATGTATGTTTCAAATATATTTACTGAGTGTGACATTTCAGCATTATTAAAAGAAATGCTCAAAAGCAATGAAAATGTCATTTGTTCAACTGCAAAGAACAACTAACTGTATAATGTAATCATTAATTGCTATAGAATTTCTTGTATGAGCAATCAAATATTAGGTAGTGGCATCTTAAAGTTAATTTAAACACTCCAACACAATAAATAACTCCTACATATTCTCGTTACCAAAGCATATTTTTTTATTAACATCTAGGAAATCCTGGATATGTCCTGCACTTCTTCTGTCTGTTATCCAGATAGAAGTTCTGTAAAATCCAGAGTAGATTTTAAGAAACTTAGTTATGAGTAAGCTGAGAATTTATACCCATTTGCCTTTCTTAGTTTTTATGCTGAAACTGCAGGAATTTAGGTTACATATCCATTTTAAGGTATGAGTATTGTATGCAAATTTTATAGTGCCTATAATTGCCTATTCCACTAGTAAACGCCTATTTGCACATAAATGCCTAAACATTTGAGTATATTACGTCTTGTCCTTTAATTTCTAACCATTCTATTGATTCTTTTTATGAATCTATGAACTGTTTTCATTTTTATGCAGCAGAGGACAGTGAAGCCTAATATCTGTCAATAATTCAGTGTGTTGTGTTTTATTGATACCAGAGCATGGAGAAATCAAATAATTTAAAATATAGCAATTATAAAATGTCAGAACATTCCCTTCTGTAAACAACCTCATCACTACGGTAAAGAAGGTTCTTTTCAGACACATTCTCAAATTACTGCATTCTGAAAACTTTTGCCAGCAATGTCTCTACCATCACAGCCAGTTGTAACTCATTGGGGTAAATGGTTAGAGGCTGCCTTCTAATTATGATGAACATGTCCACAAAGCTAAAATGTGACCCTGCTTTTATCAAAGCAACTTTGCCTGCTTACATAAAACAATTGGAAATGAGAGATATTCCACTCCACAGTGCTGTGCAAGTTATAAAGGAAATGGAAACTATTTGCAGTACTGGAGAACAAGTTTCTGAAAATCATGGAAAGGAATGCCAATTGGGAGCAAGTACTATTGGTGGCAGAAGCACTGGTTGGAAATGATGTCAATATTACAGTATTGCCACTTACTTGGTCCCCAGCTGAGACTAGATCCCTGAAGTATTATTCAATCATGTCATGTGAAGTGGGTGGATAGGAGTTTCTCCCAATATAGAAACATTCTAAAACACAAGAGACATCAATTTACATTACAACATTCAGAGAAATATTTAGTTATTCACTGCCATAATGAGATCGACGAATGAATCATTAATGAATGACATCCCCAGTGTATAATTTCTACGATATGATTGTAATTTTTTTTTATTAAGGATGGTTGTAATGCCTTTTTAAATGCCTATTTTGTAATCTTGAATGCCTAGTTTGCCTGGCTATTTCTACTGACTAAAAATCTTCAGCTTAGTTATGAATTAAGTTGAAAATGAATGAATGATATAAAAGTGAAACATACTGTGGTTTACAATACTAAACTTTGTAATGGCATGAATGTGCTACATGGTATATCCTTAAGAGTTTGACTAGTATGGGAATTTTTCTGTTTTTAATGCATATAAGAAATCGTAGCTGAGAACTGAAAAAGGTTCCATTACATATGCAAGTGTTATGAAGAATGTGGAGTGATTCATATGTTATGAATGGTGAGAGGAAAAGTATGCTGAGAGTGATCTATAGTTAGAAAAAAAAGTGAAGCTGTCTGTAGCAGACCTTTCTGAACAGTGCAGGTGATTTTACATGACATCCTATAACAAACATTAATTACCATAATATAAAACATAGATACTACTGAAACAAAACATATAACAATGTGTCATTCTTTTGAATGTCTTCAAAAGAATGACATGTTAATTGTTATAGGTAATTTTTCCAAGCATGATACATTAAGCACCTTCCCATTGTTATAAAACTGTATGTAGGAGACCATGACCGTTCCAATATGATTATGCTAAGAAAATATCTTACGATTTATTTTTAGTCTTAAAGTTAAAAGACTATTATAAGTAGACAGTGTAGTGTTTCTATTGTGCATGTTTTGTGTGTTTAGTATTGCCATGTTGGTAATGGAAAAATTGTTTTGTAGTTTGTTACTCTGTGTTGCGATGTGAAAATAAAAGAATGGCAGTTGAAGTAAAAGAATGGTTGTATCATATATGTAAAAGTAAAACCACGGAGCACATTGGTATGTAAAAGTAACAAAGTAAAAGTAAGAAAAACAACAAGTTTATGGGCTCAGGATCTTTCCCCAGTAGTAAACACAGAAGTAAAAACAGTGTGCTCCAAGATGCCATTGGTGAAAGTAGAAAATGATGAAGTTGCATGTCTACAAAAGTTGAAGGACTCAAGCACATTTCCTATGTGGCATTTGAAAGTTAAAATTCTGTTCACAACCAAGAAATTAATGAATGTGGTGGATGGTACAGAGCAATTGGCAGATACTGAACACAATGATGAAAATCGGGAAAAATGGAGAACCAAAGATGCCATAGCTAAGCACGTGATTCAAAGAACAATTGATAACAAAGTAAAAGTGCATCTCACATGATGTGAAACTGCCAAAGAAATGTATGACACTCTACTGAGAATATACAAGAAAGAAACTGGTCAGCAAAAATGCCTACTGCTACAGGAGTTGTACAACTTCGAGTTTGACAAATCCAAAGACGTCAATACCAACATCAGTGAACTGCAAACTGAAATGCCTCAAAAAAGAAATAACAGAACCAATGCTGATCTCCAAGACAATGACTGTGCTTCCAGAACATTTCAAGCAGTGCATGGGAGGCTCACAAAGCTCTGGAGAATCTCATTGCAAGACTGACGCTGGAAGAGTACCAGATGAAAATAACCTCCAAAGAAGACACAAATGTATCCTTTAAAGCTGAAATGAAAGTCGGGGTAAAAAAAAACTAATTTGTTATTCATGTAAAGAAGTAGGACATATTAAAACAAATTGTCCAAATAAAAAGCATTGTTCAACATGTAAAATAAAATACTCATATTGAGAAAGATTGTCACTTAAAAAATGAGATGCGTAACATTTGCAAGAAAACAAATCATAAAGAGGAAGATTGTTTCTTTAGAAATAAAGGTAAAAATTGTAACAATAACAAACATGCTAAAATTGCTTTTTTGTGTGAAAATGTAGAGCTCAATATAAACAGTGCTGAAGTAAACAAAGCAGAAGTTAGTAATGATCATTATGAGTTCATAGTTTGACAGTGGAGCAACTACTCGTATGGTAAATGAGGCTGATTCTGTATCAGACCTGGAACATTGTGCAGAAGAAATAAAAACTGCTAAACATGAAGAAAATATGTATATAACAGGTGTTCCATAGAGTTTGAAAACTGTGTACTGATTCAAGTGTATTGTGAATTGTCAAAGATTCTCAAGTCTGTAAACAAAGTAAGAGTGCTGTATATTTTGATGACGAGAGGGTTTATATCCTGAATAAGAAAGTTGTGTTGCCAAATCAATTTGTTGCACTTGAAAGTAACGCAAATAAGAATGGTATGTATGTTATAAAATTGAATGCACAAAGTGAGACTGCTCTGTTTACAGAACAAAAACGTAACACTTTAGACATCTGGCACAAAAGGTTAGGTCATCTAAATCTAAGATAATTGCAGGAAGTTCCTGCAATGTGTGAAGCTATAAATTTTAAAAATATGACTTACTTAGACTGCTTTATATGTGCTAAAGCTAAACTGGTAAGACTACCATTTAAAACTGTGAGGCAAAGAGCAGAAAGCCCTCTTGAAATCATACACAGTGATATGTGTGATCCAATTGATCCTCTACATATGATGGTAAGAATTATTTCCTAACTTTGTTGGATGACTGGACACAGTACCAAAGTACCAAATCTGCTAATTAAATGTTTATGTGGGTCTGAGGCTCGTTTCAACCTAAAGGTCATTAAATTCAGATGTGATAATCATGGTGAATATAAAAATGATTAACTCATTGACTGGTGCAAAAAGAGAGGTATTGTGTTGGAATTTACTATCCCTCATACTCCAATATTGAATGCGAAATCTGAGAGACTAAATCTGACATTGATGAATAAAGCAAGAGCAATGATGTTTGCTACAAAATGAAACAAAGAGATGTGGGGCAAAGCCGTCCTGACAGCAGCTTATCTCATAACCTGAAGCCCTACAAAAGTATCAAATACCACACCAGCAGAGAAAAGGTATAAAAAGAAACCAGATCCGAATGAACTTCAAAATTTTGGTAAAAACATACATGCAAAAATATTAAAACCTTTGAAGAAGCAATGTTTATTGGATACACCACAAATGGTTACAGATTATGGGATCCAGAAAACAAAGACATTTTTGTAAGTAGAGATGTAATCTTCGCTCCCTCATTCTTCTGTCAGAATGAAGAGCAAGAAGAAGAAAACATCGGAATCTTTGAAGAACAGCAAGAAGAAGAGATAAATGAAGAATTAAATCAAGAAGCTGAGGAACATAAAGAAGAAGTAAGACATGAAGAAAGAATACTGGAAACAGAAAATGAAAGAGCAGGTTACAATCTGAGAGCAAGAGGTGTTCTCCAGAAACCTAAAAGATTTGAAGATTACAGCCTTGATTATGATGAAGAAGAAGAAGAAGAAGCAGAAGAACAAGAAGAAGCAGAAGAAGAAGAAGAAGAAGAAGTGTTTCTGACATACAGTGAAACAGTGGAGAGACCAGACAAGGAGAGGTGGAGAAGAGTAATAGAAGAGAAAAAAAAATTCCCTGAAAGCAAATAAGACCTGGGAACCAGTGGATAATAGTGAAGCTGTGGGTAAAGAGTTGCTTACAGTTAAATGGATTTTCAAGATTAAAGATGGTGGAAAATATAAAGCCCATCTTGTGGTATGAGGCTGCCAGCAAAAGGAAGGTGGTCTTGACTACAAAGATACATTCAGTCTGTTGTTGATACAAATGCCTTGAGAGTACTATTTGCAATTGCTGCTAGAGAAGATTATTTAATTCAAACATTTGATGTAAACAGCTTTTTCACATGGAGAGTTGAATTAAGAAATATATATGAAGTTGCCTGAAGAGTACAGTGATGCTGGAAAAGTCTGCAAATTAAGAAAGATTCTGTACGGTCTGAAACAAGCTCCATACAGGTGGAACAAAGAGTTAACAAATTTTCTGAAGCATGAAGGACTAAAAAAATTGTAAGCTGATTAATGTATCTTTAAAAGTGAGAAGAATGATATCATCATAGCCATTCATGTGGCTGATGGAATTGTTTTTGGAAAAGACAAGGTGCGAATTGAAAAACTACTCGAGAAACCAAATAAAAATTTTGAGATGACAAGAAATGAAAATCCTGGAACATATTTAGGAATGGAACTTAAAAATAGAAATGATGACATATATCAAGAAAAATACGCAAAAAAACTGTTATAAAAATACAACATGATGGATTGCAAACCAGTAGCAACCCCAATAACAATTCAAGATTCAGGGAGTGTACAAAACTCAAAAGACTGTACAAAACCAAGTAATGATTCTTTTCCATATAGAGAAGTAATTGAGAGTGTCTTATACCTAACTTGTAAACAACACCTGATTTAACATATGCAGTGAGTTATGAAAGCAGGTATATGGAAAACCCAAAAGAAGATGTTCAAAATGTAAAAAGAACTTTGTGGCATCTGAAAGGTACTCAACAGAAAGGAATTAAGTTTGCTAAAAGAGAACAGTCAGAAAATGAACACATCAAACTGATAGCATATTGCAATGCAGATTATGCTGGAGATAAAGAACAAAGAAAAAGCACTACTGGCTGTGTACTGAAGGTTCGGTTTCCTGGTGCTCAAGAAAACAGAGTACAATAGCAAAATCAACAACTGAGGCAGAGTACATTGCCGTAGCAGAATGCTGTACAGAATTTGCATATTTAAGGACTTTGATTGAAGAGCTGACAGGAAAATCAGTGAATGTAATTTTGTATGTGGACAATCAAAGTTCTCTAAAATTAATCAAATCTGACAGGAAAATGACACTTTGAAGTGAAATTGTATTATTTGAGTGAGAAATACCAGAATGGAGAATTTGAAATAAGACATTGCCTCTCAAACGGTCAGCTGGCTCATATACTCACAAACCTTTATTGCGCTTGAATTACACAATAAATTTAAAGATATACTAATAGTATGACCTAATAAGTTAGGTTTTTTGTTTTTTGTTTTAGAAAATTGTGATATGTGTAAGACTGATTCTTTTATTTCAAAGAAATGGAAAATAAATTGAAAGGTGCATTATGCTCAAATGTCAGTTATTATACAACAGATATTATTGTTAAAAAAATATACCAAGAAAACATTTTACCATCAAGGAAGTGTGCCATGTTGGTAAAGGAAAAATGTTTTGGCATTTGTTACTCTGTGTTATGATGTAAAATAAAAAAATGGCAGTTGAAGTAAAAAAATTATTGTTAATTTATATACAAATAAAAACATGAAGCACATTGGTAGAAAAATTAACAAATTAAAAGTAAGAAAAAACCAACATTGTGGTATTACAAACTATTTTGATAATTTATTCAGGTACATAATTACCCGAAGGAAAGCACAGAAAGCCTTTCCTAACTTATACACATTTTCTTTTTTTCTTTCTAATCTTCCTTTCTTTCCTGTGTCAGCAATAAATGGCACAACAAAGTGTTCCAATAATGAAGTTCTTCAAAAAGACTAAGAATGAATGAAGAAATCATCATACTGACATCAGATGCTTATGCTGGCTTACCCAGCCTTGATGAACACTTCCAAAATGAAACCTCAACTCAGACAATAATGGAAACTTCACAGACAAATAAACATCAACCTATCTATATACATAACACCTATGCCGTGCCTAAAGAACTCAAAGCACTAAAATGTGAAGATTTTCGACATGTGACAGTGAAAAATAATATATGCTTTAAGTCAGTTAATTACAGTTGTTGGAATATAGGTAAATTCATTTTACAGAGAAACTAGTGACATCTATATATAGAGATGTGAAGGCGTATGGTTGTTAAGTGTATGAGAGAAAGCAGTAGGAACATGTCGGTTGCAGTAGGAATATGTGGGTTGCCGAGCAAGCATGCTGCTCTATCTTGTAACGGCCTTTTATAATTTTTATCAGTTATTGTGAATGAATGTGTTATTACGTAAATCTGTGTTTGTTAATTGATTTACAACCTTTGAGAGGATATGGTTATACTCTATTCTCACCCGGTAGCGTAAATGTGTGGCTTTCGTGCTTTTTTTCTGCTTATTTTCACGTGGGCTTTTTGGGTGCCGTGGGGATAGTAAAACACGTGCAAGTGTTAAATGGTTGCTACTCGTCAAATTGCCTGGAAATAGTGAAACTTTTGATAAATTTTTGATATTGGAAGAAAAATAACGGACTTAGTTATTTTAAAATGGCGTAATTTTGAAGAAAATCATAAGCAAAGGAAAAGTAGCCAAGATGGCGGATGAAGTTAAAATTCCTGTTTTCGACGGCAAGGACTATGAGTGCTGAAAAAGGTGAATCACGATGATTTTAAAGCTAAAGAAATGTGAAGAAGTAGCAACGAGAGGAAAAGTGACGACAGATAAAGAACCCAATTGGACAGAAAAAGATTTGAAAGCTATAAATGTCATATATAGTGGTGTTTACAGTTCGTAAAAGATAAAGAGACGGCGTATGAAATTCGACGAATTGTATTTAAAGGAATCTACTGCACTGCAAACTTACATAAGAAATAAATTGGTAAAATTGAAGTTGAAGGACTTTGAAGATTCAAGTGCCTTTTTTACTGAGGTTGAAAAGTTAATTAATGATTTGAAAAGTGCAGGTGCAAATGTTTAATCAAAAGGAAAAATTAAGTTATATGATTAAAATGCTTCCAAGTTCGTTAAGTTACGTTGATGCATTGAAAGAAAGTGATCAGACTGTTGAATATGTTAAAAGTAAAATAAAAATGGTCGGATTATAAGAAAAAGATCAAGAAAACAAAAACAGTTCGAGTGCATTTAAGACTGCAAGAAAAAAGGATAAAGCGTGCTTCAAGTGCGGCAAGTTTGGACATTTTAAGCCGCAATGCACGAACACGGCGCCAAACGAAAATTTATGGAAGTCCAGAGGCAGCGCACAGCAGCAAGGAGGCGGGCGCAAGCAACATTACCAACACCAGCAACATCGTGGTAACCGAGGAGCTGGTCGAGGTTGGACTCAACATCCTCGAGGTAGCGGTTGGCAGCAAAATCAAGGACAAGAAAGACAGCGAAATGATGATGGTAAAGCGAGTAATTTTAATGTGGAAATTGAGGCTAAGCCCGGTTTAGGAAAACTGAATGTTGAAGTAAGTTGTGTAAGTAAAGTAGATCGGTTACTCGATAGTGGTTGCTCTGAACATATTGTGAATAATGATAAATATTTTCATGAATTTGTGGAATTTACAGAACCTATAAATGTAAAAGCCGGAGATGATCGTTGCTTAGGCAACGAGGAAATATTTTGCATAAGCTTAATGTTTATGGTCAAAGTAAAATAAATAAAATAAAAAATGTTTTTTATGTCAAAGATATGGACCGAAATTTAATAAGATATGGAAAAGTAAGTAAATTTAATAAAATTGTGACGGTAGGAAATACATATGTCAAAAATTTGTGATCCAAATGGAGATTTAGTTGCTTTGGCTATTAAAATCATGATTTGTATCATATGACAAGTGAATCAAATTTGATAACAAATGGTAAATTGCCCGAAAAAGAAAAATTACATAGGACAGTAGGGCATGTAAACTTTAATTATTTGAAAACAGTGCGTGACAAGCAAATGCTTGAAGGTTTGCTAAAAGAATTGTAGTCTGATTATTTTAAGTGTAGGATGTGCTTGGCAAATAAAATGCATAATTTGCCATTTAATAATGAAAGAGCAACAAGGAAATATTAGAGATAGTACATAATGATTTGAATGGACCGCATAAAACTACTGGCTTAAATGGGGAAAAATAATTTTTAACCTTTATTGATGACTACAGTAAAGTAGCTAAACTTTATCTTATTAAATCATAGAGCAAAGTATATAATTGTTTTGTTGACTATGTAAATTTAGTTGAAAGTGAGACAGAAAAAAGGTAAAAACATTGAGGTGTGATAATGCTAAGGAGTACATAAATAGAGAGATATACAATTTTGCTAGGGAATAGGGTATATCTGTTGAACCCTGTCCACCACATCTACATGAATTGAATGGCACAGCAGAAAAATACAGTCGAGACATTATGGATATGTCTAGTTGTTTATTGACACAAGCTACAGTAGATAAAAGGTTCTGGCCTAAAATATTTAAAACAGCTTATTTAAAGAACAGAATTATCGCTAATGTGGTAATAAAGGACAAATCACCCTATGAAATACTGCTGAGAAAAAACCTAATATAGAACATTTAAGAACTTATGGAAATAAAGTATTTGTTAGAGTGCCTGAACAGAGCGGATATTCAAAATGGGATAGAAAAGTATTTTTAGGTTTTGTTAGGGTATAAAAATGTTGGTTATAGAGTTTTGATTAACAACAGAGTAGTTGCAGCAAGACATGTAGATATAATTGAAGATGGTACAAATTATATAGGCTTTAAAGATGAGTCAAGATGATAAAAAAAAAAGAAACTGAAAATAAAAATTATGAAAATGAACACGATAATATTGATGAGAATTTAAAGAATTAAAATGAAGATTTAGGGTTGAGAAGATCAACCAGGCAAAAAAGGAACCCTAGAAGTCTAAATGATGATTTTGTATACAATAATGTTTATGCAAATTATGTTAATGCTGAAAATCGTATTTCTTATAATGATGCTATTAATAGTTATGATTCCGAAAAGTGGAGAAATGCAATGGATAAAGAAATGAGTCTTTTAAATAAAAATAAAACTTGGATGTTTGTAAATGAACCAAATGGTAAAAAGATTTTAGATGTAAAATGGGTCTATACATAAAAGACTGATGATATCTGTAAATCTAGATTGGTAGTAAGAGGATATTTAAAGAATGATCTAATTTATGATATATTTCTCCGGTGGTAAGATGCAAACTTTAAACATTTTAATGTCATATTGTTGTCAAAGTGGTTTAAATATTGAACAAATGGATGTAGAGACAGCCTGCTTGAATGGCAAAGTTAAATCAGAAGTTTATGTGAAACAGCCACAAGGTTATGAGGATGGTCCAGATAGAGTAGTAAAACTGAACAATGCATTATATGGATTGAGAGAAAACCCGAGAGCTTGGTATGAATGCTTTGATACTTATTTGAGAAGTTTAGGCCTTGAAAGAAGTGAAAATGATTACTGTTTATATATTTATATAAACAGCATTTTATGTATATATAAAACATATTAAGGAGAATTAAAACAATGTTTATGTAATTATATATGTAGATGAACTACTTATGTGTTGTAAAGATAATACTAAGTTAAATTTTGTTAAAAAGTTATTATTTAAAATATTTTAAATGAAAGATTTGGGTGCAATAAAAACCTATTCAGGTATTAATATTAATCATGATTGTAATCAAGGAAAAATGACCCTAGATCAAATGGGTTATATCTTGTCATTAGAAAAGAAGTACGATATTGGAAATACTAATTTGTATGCTATTCCTATGGAACAAAATTTGAAGTTAGAACCTGCACAATCAGCAAGTGATGAAATTAAATATGGAACTTTAATTCGAGGTCTTTTGTATATCAGTTCAGGAAAATGACCTGACATAAGTTTTAGTGTGAAATATTTGAGTAGATTTCAGTAGTAGATGCTTTGAGCGTTTTAAAGTACTTAGTTTTAACCAAAGACTTAAAGTTAACTTTTAATAAGAATACAAATGCAGAAATTGTAGATTGCTATGTAGAAGCAGATTGGGCAGGCGATATTATTGATAGCAAATCAACAACTGGTTATGTAATTAAATTAAATGGAAATTTAATTTATTGGAAATCAAAGAAACAGGACAGTGTAACAAATTCTTCCACATCAGCTGAACATGTAGCATTATCTGAGTGTGTGAGTGAATTAAAGGTTATTTCACTGAATGGCTGTTTCGCAGAGATGGTCGTAGTTCTTTTGTACCTGCAATCATGAGCTACAATTTTGACCCCTGCTTCTTATTACGCCGGCAGCCGGCCTTACACCAGAAGTCGGCTGCACCAGGTTTTTACAGCACTCGCCAGGTTGTGTCCTCTCCGCCAGTATAGGTAGCGTTGGCTCCACGTTATCATCATCTGACCTTCCCAGTGCGTACCGTCGCTCGGACCCTCAAGAGAGAAAAAAGAGTGTGACAGTTCTCGACGATCAGCGAAGAAGGGCTTTAATTGAGCTTGGTGTCTCGGAGCGGCCGTCCCCACACCTTTCGGCCTTCTCTAAATTATTTATAAAATGTACTTCTGGGTGTAGGTAAAATCCAAAATTCTTGTAAAGTGTGGAGCGGCATTTAATATCTCACGGAAGCGGGTTTATATCATATTTGTGCGTGTTAAATTCTCATTTCTAAATGGCAAATGTGTGCTAGAAGGGCAAATTCAAATATAATCTCTTTCTATTGTAACACATCTTTTTTTCTACATTTGAGTGTTAATATATTCAGTAACTTTGGGGCTGTATGGAGTGTTACTTTTATTTAAAGCTGCTTTAATTCCTTGTTCAATTCCTTTAACCATTGGTAGTACAAAACAATTATTACTCTGGGGGAATGCTTTATTTTCAGTGCATTCTATAATAGGCCCGTCATTTTATTTTTCTAGTTTATTTATTTTTTAAGTAATTGTGACTTCTATGCATCGACTACTTCTAAATCGGCCTTGCAAGAACGTTACAAAAATGGCAGCAGAGACGTGAAAATAATTATTGTACTCCATTTTCTAGGATTTATATATTTTTTTCTCGAATTTTCCTTCCTTGTATTTGCAGCCATGCACTTCTTGGAGTCGTTCTTGCCTGTATGCACATTGCACACGCTTACTCGTCACGCGTGTTTTAATACATACTTAAATGGCGTCTACAAACCTCGAGGTGCTACGTAAGGAGGAATTGCGTTTTGCTTTAAAATTACGTGGTTTGTCTCCTGAAGCTGTACAAGCTGTACCTCAGCTTGTGAAATTATTGAAAGATAATTCAGATGTTCCACCGAATATTTCCAATTTTTCTAAAACTGAGCTTTTGGATTTTCTTCAAGGCGCTAGTTTCCAATTACAAGAATTTTCGAATTTCTAGGCGGAACATACTATTTCATTTTCTCCGTCAGTTATCCAACGATTACGCGCGCGTATTATGCATTACGTGGAGCGTTTACAATTTCTGGTAACTTCCTCAATTCTTGCATTCCAAGGCAGATACTTTGGCAGTCCTTAAACGTTAATATGCAAATTTGTTACAAAATGCTACCACTTTAATTTCTAATAAAAACAGTTTGAATTGCAATCGGAAATTCAAACACCGAATCTTCTTACTTCAGCTTTGTCTACGCGAGCGTCGCCTGTGCCGTTAGCCCCATTTAATTTTCAACCATTGAAAATAGATTACCCAGCGTAGGAATTGCTTCCAGCTAAACCAATTTTGGTCAATACTCCAATTCCTGCGTTACAAATTTTGAATACTTTTCTTCGGCTTTACGATTCTTCAGCAGAAATATTTCCTACATATTGGATTTTTATAAATTATTAACCATTTTGGAAGGAAAAATTGTACACTTAGTACAAACGGCATTACAGTCTGAGTTTAGTATTGAGGTTTTTCATGACACTGTTTTAATTTTTTTTTCTTTCCACCTCGAATAGTTTCTTCGTTTTTGGCTTCATATTAGTTCATATTGGCTTCACTTTGGCTTCATATTTGCCATACAAGCACCACAGGAAGTTTTAATTGCAGTTACTGCTCGAGTTCGTAAATATGCTCTATATTTCGCGTTCCTGATTCGGAACTTCAAATCTGTGAACTTATTCTTTCGGGGTTAAATGATCAATGTACTTTCGTTTCGCGTCCAAAATCCTTCGCTTACCTTCAGCAGATGACTGACTGGGTTCAACAAGTTCAAAGTACAGCTTATACTCCTAAAGGCTTAATTAAATGTGTACAGGCGAAAACTACTGATTTTCAGACTTTGCATCTGGCTTCTACAAATTCTGTTAATAATTCTAGTAATTCTCTGCTATCTGCAGTTTCTCGTTGTGCATTTTGCCAAAGATTGGGACATACTATTGCCAATTGCTTTCGGCGTAAACGTCTGAATCAAAATAGGGAATTTCGTCCGTCTAAACTATTACTAAACGTTCCTGGAAGATTATCTTGTATTGCCGGTGTGCCGTTTGTTTCTCTGCCAATAATTTCAGTTCTTTGCGGTTCACAAACGGTACCCACTTTATTAGATTCTGGCAGTGGTTTAAATTTGGTAAATTTAGAACTTTTGAATACATTACCACGTGCGTTAAGGTGTTCCTTTCAATCTCAATATGCTTCGGCTCTTTCTGTATCAGGAACACCAGTACAAATTATCGGTACAGTTAAATTGCATGTTAAAATTCACAGTTTCTCTTGGGACGTACATTTCTCTGTAGTCCCTCGTTTGACTTATTCTTTAATTTTTGGTAATCCTTTCATGCGGCATGCGCAAGTATTACTCGATTACTCTTTTACCATTAACTTTGCCTTTTGCCCGCATCAGTTTCCAAAACTTTCAATGGGTTCCCGCACCCTTGCGTCTCTACATTCATCCGATGGAATATTGGCTTCTTTGCGAATCAATTTGTTGCATTTATCCGAAGCACAGCCGCTGGATCTACAACGTGTATCAGTAGATTATACGGATAGAATAGGGCTTGGACGTGACAAATTATCAAATTCAATTATTGGATAACACTCCGGTGTCCACCATATAAGCTTTTGCCTCCTAGAATAAATTTTCTTCGAGACTTAGTTGATCGCATGTTACAGGCTGGAATTATAGAACCATCTGACAGTTCCTACGCCAGTCCATGTTTTCTTGTGCCTAAACCTAACAACGAAATGCGTTTAGTCGTGGACTATTGTCGCTTGAATAAGCATCAGTTTTGCACTCTATGCCACTACCTCAATTACTTGATGCTGCTCATAATTTTAAAGACGCTAAAGTTTTCATAACCTTAGTTTTAAATCAGGCATACTATTAAATTCCGTTACATCCTTCATGATTTCTTACGGTCTTCATTACTCCGTTGAATATATATCTCTTTTGTAGGATCCCTTTTGGGATTTCAACTGGTGCGCAGGTCCTTTCCCGTTTGTTGGACCGTATATTTCATAAATTTAAATATCGTTTTCTTTTCAGTTACCTTGACGATTTAGTAATCTATTCTCCGGACTATATTACGCACTTACCGTATTTTCGTTTCGTTTTTTATGCTCCTTGTCAAGCTGGTGTTACGTTTGCCCTTCGAAGGTCACATTTTCAGTATCCCAGATATCTTTTCTCGGGCCACTTTACGCGTTGTGCCGTAAACATGTTCGTTTTGTGAGAACATCTCAGCAACAATATGCGTTTGACCTTTAGAAACAGGTTTTAATGAATCCACCCATTTTGGCTATGCCAGATTTTTCTTTTCCGTGTATTTTGCAAACGGATGCCTCTTAAGTAGGTCTTTCTGCCGCATTACTTCAAGATATTGGTCAAGGGCGTCGCTCTATTGCTTATTTTTCTAGAACATTATCTGATCAAGAACGACGATTGTCGATCTATGAATTGGAGGCTTGGCGGTGTTATCCGCTTGCGAGAAGTTTGGACAATTTTTGGAGCATCGACATTTTGTATTTGCAATGTGATAATCAGGCTATCACCTGGGTCCTTTCACACAGCTGCCAAACCGGAAAATTGGCCCGTTGGGCAGTACATCTTAGTGCCTTTAGTTTTACCGTTAAACATTCCGCATTAGCGAAAATTGTGTCGCAGATGCACCTTCTCGTATATTTCAAGAGAACCGCCACTGTCAGTTACCTTCTATTGCACTGCTGGTAACCTTTCTAAAGATTTTCCTGCAAGCTTTATTTCCTTATCAGGGCATCAAGGTTCTGATCCCGATTTGGGTCCGCTTTGGACAGCGGGTAAACAGGGACAGCTTTCTCCAAATTATCTCTTCCACGATGACTTATTACTCATGCGCTTGCCAAAATCGAACGCGTTACGTATTGTATTACCACCAACTCTTATCCCAATAGTCCTGAAATATTTTCTCCTAGCAATTTGGAGCTCATTTGGGAGTTTATAAAATCAAGTCTAAGATTCGTCGTTATTTTGTATGGAAGCATATCTATCGCGATTTTTTTCATTTTGTTCATAATTGTTCCGTCTGTTGTCACTCCAAGCCTCCACATTACACTCGGTTTAGACTTTTCGCGTCTAGCTTCTTAACCTATGGAGCGTCTTTTTCTTGACTTTATTGGACCGTTACCACGTTCCTTTCGGGGCAATGCTTACTTGTGCGTACTTATTGACGCCTTTACAAAATTTATTTGGCTAGTACCAGTTTGTCTCTCTACAGCATTTAATACTATTAATGTTTTGACTGGTATATTTGCATCGTTTGGGTTGCCACAGACAATTGTATCTGACAACGCATCATATTTTCGAGCTAGACTCCTGTACCTTCCTTTTTGACCATGGTGTGTAGTTTATTTTTCTTTTATGTTGTTGATATCTCTTTCCTTTGTTTTTTTGCATTTTTTAATGTTTTTTCCTTTCCTTTATATGTACTCTGTGCACAGTTTTATGGGCCCCTTATTCAATATTTTTGTGTAATTAGTACTTGCAACCGGTTGTGACTGTGTTTTCTGTCGTAGTTGTATAGATATAGTAGTAGTAGTAGTAGTAGTAGTAGTAGGAGGAGGAGGAGGAGGAGGAGGTATTGGTAGCTAGCTTTAGAGTTGTTTGTAACGCGTTTTTATTCTATTGTTATTGTTGTGATTGTTTATTGCTATATATACACATATTTATATTTATACACCTTTCTTGTTATTCTTATGCAGTTATACGGTTTATTACTTTCTCTACTACGTATAGTAAGTAGGGGAAGTATAGCATTTGCGGCAGTATCTCCTCCTGTCCGATGTTGTGGTTTTTAATGCCCGTTGCTCGCGGCTTACCTTTCTGCAGCCTCCGCGTTGACTCCAGATGTTCGAAGTATGCTGGTTCTCTGCATTTTTTATCCTCGGCTAGCTGATGTAATTTCTAAAATATGTGAGAGCATGGACTTTTCCTTGGTAAAGGAAACGTAGATCTCGGGTGTGGTAAAGGAGAGAAAATAGACCGTCTTTAGTTACTAAAAGACGACACTGCAGTTTCTTTTATTTAGCTACTTCTGGTGGTACACAACACTGATATTGTCGCCGTTAAAACACTGTCCACTGCTGTTGAAGCACGGCGCAGATATGAGCGAAGTTTATATACTTATTAGATCTCTTTACGCGTAGCGATTCTTATGTGTGTTGCGAAAACTGTCTTACTTCACTTTTGGCGCGATATCTCTCAAATATCCTGCAGCATCTCTCCCTGCCTGTAGTTTTGAAAATGACCCCCTTTTTGGTGCTAGCAGATCTAAATAGTCGCAGGCCTCTTGGGCTGCTTCATTTCCTATTGGTGCATATTTACCGCCACTCAACGCGTCTCACTATTTCATATAAATTTACAGGGATCTCATTGTCCCATTTTAACATAAATCGCGGCTTTTCCTAATTTTACCGTTAAGCTTGTTGTCTCCCTCTCTTTGGTCACGGCGAATTATCTTACAAAGGAACAAAAGCTCTACGCCCTCGCTGTACGAACAATACGTTTGCTACCAGAGAGACATCGTAAAACTAGACATTTTGCTTCGAAGACACTTTTCCTGCAGCTAAAATATCTCGTCGTGGCCAGTATTTTAACATAGCGCTTAAATTACTTACATTAAACAATTTATAACTCCACTAATATTAGTAACCTAAATATAGACATATCGTTAAATCACCCTCCTTAAGCTATACCGGCAGTAAAATAAAAAGATTTGTACATAGCATAATTTAACCTCAATAAAAGTTAATTAATCAAATTATTAATAATTACATAACTGGGGCTCGCCCTAGAGTTGCCGTTTCAAATTGCCCTGTTCTGGAAAAGAATAAATTTTTCAGCACTTGATACAATTTTGTTTTTCAGTATACTTCCTCTGAGTATACAATTATTTTATTCCTTTGTTATGTTTATAGACAACCCTTCGCTATACCTGTTCCTTCGTAAGAATTCTGACAAATCGGCGGTGTTTACACTTGGGTCATTCCCTCTTATCCTTTGTGGTGGGTTGTTCATTCTCTGGAAAGTGAAAATCCTTCTAAAACAGGTTTTCCGAGAGGCATTCTGTCGCACAATACACTTTCACTCACACGAATAACTTGTAGCGCAGACAAATATACTAATACCTAAATTTAAGTTCTAACAGTTAAATCTATTTACATAACTATTGATAAATAATAATTATTATGTATTTAGTTATTTACTTATTTCTTTACTTATCGGGTGTATTACCTTTACTACTTGTATAGGTTTGCTACCTCATTTCGAGTAGAACTAACCGGTTTATTTTCATTATATTCTTCGCCCTTCTCATTCTCTCAACATTTGTACGGTTTGAGCAACTGTTTATATCTCCCTACGATCTTTGAATTCTTTATTTCTTGTAACTCAAATGTATCCGAGCCAAAAATGTTAATTACCCGGTATGTACCTTTAAATAAATTTTCCATTCTATGATACCTTTTGTTCAGAATGCTAGACTTTTTCTTGTCCCGTACCAATACTAAGTCTCCCAGTTCGATCAACCAGTGCTTTCGCTTCTTTTGTTTAAAATTTTCCTTCCTTTTCTGCGCCTTCTTCGACATTCTTTCAAAAGCTTTTTTACACATTTCTTCCGTTAGTGTTTTCGGATCTTTAGTTTCTAGTGTCTGTGGTAATTCCCCTTCAAGTGTTTCCATTAACTTCCCCTTCATCAGCTCAATGGGCTTATAACCGGTAGTAGGTCTTTCATTTAAAATATTTTCAATGCGCTGGTAGTGATTTGCCCAATCGCTGTGTATTTTATGAGCCAAAATTCTCAAATAAACAGAAATGTCCCGGATTATTCTTTTGCAGGGATTGCTTTGTGGGTGGTATTTTGAGCAATGATACAATGTGATCTCGTTTTCCTTTAATGTGTCTACAAATTTTCTGCTGGTAAATATTGAAGCATTATCGCATAAAATCGCATTCATCTTTCCAAATTGTGGAACATACGACTTCATTATCTTTCTTAGGCATGTTTCACTTGTAATCTTCCTGAATGGGTACATTTTCACGAATTTTGAAAATACATCTATTAGCACTACTATATACCTAAATCCAAATTTACTACCAGGCATCTCACCATGGGATGTACTAGGTCACTAACATGCGGTTTTTCTCTTAGGATGGAGTTTGTCTCGTATTCATATTGAAGGTTCAATGGCTTTGCTTTTTGGCATTATAAGCATGTCAAAATTATTCGCCTTACTTTATGATGTAATTTTGGAATATACAGATTTTCTTGAATCATTAAAGCTGTGCGTTCTGAGCCAGAATGTACTAAAGCTTGATGAAACGTGTTTGAGTTCATTCTCCATGTTCTTAGGTATATACGTCTTCCATTTCTGTATTTCGCTGCCATGTAGTTTATGTAACACGCCCCCTTTTACCCCTATGTTTCCCTTGATATTTTCAGCTATTTCTGGGGCCTTTTTTTATTAATTTATTTAATTTCTCATCTTGTCGCTGCTGGTCCCCTATTCCTTTTAATTCTTTTATCAATCCTTTGCTCAAGGGTATTTCGATGCTCATTAATGTTACTTCATTTTTAGGGCGTTCTATTCTCTCCGGTATTTCGCTGTTATGTAACCTAGACAGCAAGTCGCTAAAAACATGTTTTTCCTGAAATGTGTTTCACCTCAACATCATACGAAATAATCTCATGGATGTACCTAGTTAATTTGCTATTCGTAAGCCAGCAACGTTTCATAAATAAAAGACTCACATGATCGGTGTATATAACAAACTTCTGTAGATATATGTATGATCTGAATTTCTGTAGTGCGTAATACACAGCACAGATCTATAACTCGGTGACCGAAGCATTTTTCTCTGTCTGACTTAAACCTCCTGAAGCGGTACTTATCACGTGTAGTTGATGGTCTTCATCTGATTGGGCTAGGACACACCCATATCCATGTCCTGAAGCATCCACGTAAATTACATATGGTCTGTCCTTGGGTCTCTAAGAGAATTGACTTTGCAAAAAGTTCTTTTATCTTTTCAAAAGCCTTCTGGTGTATCTCGTCCGATTTCCATCGCACTTTCTTTTTAAGCAAATCGCGCAAAGGTGCTATTTCTGTGGCGAACCTTAGAATAAATTTGCTTTGATAATTTAGCACTCCAAGGAACGATCTGACCTGCTTAACATTCTTGGACGCTGGTATTCTTCTCACAGCCGTTAACCTTTCTTCGTTTGGCTTTATTCCTCTATCATTAATTACATAAACTGGAAATTCCACCTCACGGATACAAAATTTGGATTTATTAATGTTCAACGTCATACCGTTTTCTCTCAGTTTTCTAAGCACATAATCCACGTGTTTAATATGCTCATCAAAATGTTCATCAACTATTAGAAAATCGTCGATGTATTGGATCAAAAATTCGTCGGCCGTGTCGCCAAATATTGCATCGATGGCTCTTAATAGTCCACTACATGACGTAAGCATACCAAAAGGCATTCTCAAAAATTCGTACTGTTTTCCAAAAAATAAAGAAGAAGTATACTTTCTAACATCCTCGTGAAGCTCGATCTGCCAGTATGACGTAGTTAAATCAATAGTGGAGAAATACTTGCCTTTGGTTATTTTTTACAGCAATGTTTCTACACTTTCACTCCGAAATCTGTCTGGCTGAGTATATTTGTTTATCTTTCGACCATCTATCGTCATCCTAAGTTCGTCATTGTGCTTCGTCACCCAACATAATGGACTGCTGTACGGAGAATTTGATTTTTGTATTATTCGGTCTCTCAACATTTTATCGTAACTTGTTTGGCTCTCTCCCTTAATGCAATCGGAATATCCCGGTACTTATGTGTGAAAGGTGCAATATCTTGTACTTTAAAGTTGTGTTGATATGCTTTGCACTTGCCTGGGACGTCCGAAAATACCGTTTTGTTTTCTTGTAACATTCGCCTTAATACATTCCTTTGTGTGTCTGTGAGGTTCTCAGTAAGGGTCACTTTCTCCTCGACCGCTTCGTCTGCCTGACTGCCGGTCGGCGCTAACGTAGTTTCTCCTTTATTTCGTGCGTTACCATCATCTTTCTCATTGTACTCCGTATATCCATCGTAAAACCTGTCAGCGAACGCATGCATCTCATCGGTTTCTTCCCCTTCTACTATAGCAATTAGTTTCTCACTCCTACCTGTTTGTACTAATTGTACGCAAAATCTTTCTTCGGCGATATCTTCTTCTCCTTGGGTTTTGTTATAATTATCTTGCTTCATTCCTTCTACAAAAGGGATTTCTAATAGTTTTCTATTCTTCTCTATTTTCAAAACTTTATCATCAAAATCAACCCTAGCTCTTAATTCAAACACAACGTCACACTCAATCAAAATGTCACAAATCAAATGGTTAATTACCAGAAAAATAAACTCAAAATTTTCTTCTATCTTCACGTTTAACATTACTTGCATTTTTATTCGGGTAACCTCTTTGTTGACTGCTACCCGGCATACCGTGTTCCTTATAGGTAATGTCATTAGCTTAATGCCTTTATTTATAAGTTCTGGTATAGCCTCAGGCTGCATACACTCACATTGGCTCCAGAGTCTATTAAAGCGTTATATTCTTCATCCAATAATACTAATCTTATGCTAGGGGAATCTGTCAGGTCCGTTTCCGAATGATTTTGAATAGTAGTTATCAGTTCTCCTAGTATAAAATCATTTTGAGCCCTGTTTCACATTTGCTATTTATTTGAGAATTTTGTGCGCTTGGAATCCGCTCCGAGCTCTTGATTGGATCCTGTCTTGGTTTTCCGGGTTATCGGCATTAATTGGTGCTCCGTTAGTCTCTTCTACATTTCCGTCTCTCTGGGTTTGCCTATAGCTTCCTCGGCTTCCTCTAAAGTGTCCCCGGGAAGGTCTCTCTCTCCTTTCATCTCTCTCTGGGTAATTCCCGTCATACCTTTCTCCTACGTCGCTTTCCCCTCGGTCAGAAAAATAATGTCCCCTGGGTCTGTTTTCATTATTCCTGCCTCTCCTATAGATAAATCGGACCCTGTATGTTGGTCTGGTTTGGATAGTATTGATGTGATACTGCTTATCACCTCCCCGCCGGAAGCGGTTATTTTGCCGGTTTCTGTTTCCAGATTGTGGTACGTCATTCCAATACCTCTCTCTGGGGTTACAGTTCCCTCCCGCGTTTCCTCTCCAGTTCACATTCCTTGTATTATCCAGTGATGCTCGAACTGTATAGTTTTGTCCGTGGTTCCTACTACTTGCCTCGAATGATGATACCAACTCAATCAATTCGGGAATGGAATTTGGCTTCGCAATGAGTAGGTAATGGTGTATGCGCTCCAGATAATGGGGTATAATTATGTTAAAGAAATCCCTTTCACTTATGGGGGCTCGATTAATCTGCTACTTTGTGCTTTAGTTAGTAAATAATCTACCATGCTCAGGATTCCGCGCTCATCATATTTTCCATTAACTAGGATAGATCTCACCTGGTTCTGAGTATTAGTACTCCAATACTTATTCAAAAATGCCCGTTTGAAATACTCAAAATTATTATTCTCCCCCAAAGTCAATCTTACCCATTGAAGAACCCTTTGACGTAAACCTTTACGAACGATTAACATTTTTAGCTCGTCCGGAATTTGCTTTAAACGGAAATATTCCTCAAGATCATTTAGATATTGTTTTGGATTATCAGCTGAGTTTTCCTCGAAATTAGGTACCCCTATCTCATTTAACAAATTGTAGTTTGCATTACTTACGTGGTTCGAGGTACATCGGTGCCCTGAATTGAAATTATATGGGTCGGTGGCTGGACTTTAACCTCCATTTGCCTCCCTGAAAGTCGTGCAGTTTCACTGAGTGTACTATTCTCACTCTGTCTCACACATATCCCAAGTCTACCAATAGAGCGTTTTGACTTCTTTACACAATTTTCATGTTCTTCAACCCTCTTCACAATTTCATGATTTGAGAGTTGTTCAGTTATTTTTTATGCAAGTTCATTTATCTTTCCCTGGTCCTTCTCTACCACTGTTCTTAATTCTCTGAACTCCCTTTCGATGTTAGATTCTAATGTACTTTGTTTTTTTTTTCTAAAGAAACATTTACAGCTCTTAAATCATCATCCAACTGCTCTTTTATGGCTAAGCTGGTAACACTTAATTCCGCTTCTACATCAGTTCTTAGACCTAATTGTACTGCCTGAACTTCCTGTACTACTTTCCCTTGTTTTCTGTGTTTAGAGTCCAGCTGACTTTGTAATCTGGCGACCTGTTCACCTAAATATTCCCTCATCTCCTGAGCTAATTCCCCTCTCATTTTTCTGTTCTCCTCTCGGACATACTCCCCTATCTGGATACTCTGCTCATTTAATTTCCCATCCAAATTCTTATTTTGTTCACTCAGTTTTCTTTCTAAGTCCTTACCCTTCTCACTTAAGTTTCTTTCTAAGTCCTTACTCTGCTCATTTAATTTCCCTTCTAAATTCTTATTTTGTTCACTCAGTTTTCTTTCTAAGCCCTTACTCTGCTCACGTAAGTTTCTTTCTAAGTCCTTGCTCTGCTCATTTAATTTCCCTTCTAAATTCTTATTTTGTTCACTCAGGTTTCATTCTAAGTTTTTACTCTGCTCACCTAATTTCCCCTCTAACCTCTGACTTTGTTCGTCTATCTTCGTGCTTAAGTGTTGAAGGAATATCATCAGCTGGTTCTGACCTGGGTCAATGGCCTGCTCAATTGATGGTTGTCCTTCCAGCCTAACTTTTACCTCTGTTTCCCCCATCTGGTGTTATACTGACAATGGCCTCTCTATTCAGTTCTTCCAAATCTTCCCTTGACCTACTCATGGTTCCGTTAGAAAGTTCTACCTCCCTATTAATGACTTTACCCCCTCTCAATAACATGTGTTCACAGATACTGAGTAACTACTCTGCATGCCTTTTTGTTTGTTTGTTTTTTTGGTATAAACAATCTAAACTGTACTTTCTCCTATGTTAACTGATTCGTCCCGGGTTCGAATCCTGGTGAATTTCTAGAAGCGATGTTCTCAGCTGTTTTGTTATCCCACGTAGGTAGACTAGAATTTCGCGTTGTAATTTTGTTCTGCTGTGCCACTTTCCTCTGAAGATTCTTCCTCTATGCGTTGCTTCCTAGTCCTCCATTCGAGCCGTCCTCCGTTCGATCCTTTCTCCATTCGTGCCCCACAGTTTTGGCGCCAGTTTGCGACAGTATCTCCTCCTGTCCGATGTTGTTGTGGTTTTTAATGCCCGTTGCTCGCGGCTTACCTTTCTGCAACCTCCACGTTGACTCCAGATGTTCGAAGTATGCTGGTTCTCTGCATTTTTTATCCTCGGCTAGCTGAAGTAATTTCTAAAATATGTGAGAGCATGGACTTTTCCTTGGTAAAGGAAACGTAGATCTCGGGTGGTGGTAAAGGAGAGAAAATAGACGTGCTTTAGTTAGTAAAAGACCACACTGCAGTTTCTTTTATTTGGCTACTTCTGGTGGTACACAACACTGATACTGTCGCCGTTAAAACATTGTCCACTGCTGACGCGAAGTTTATATACTTATTAGATCTCTTTACGCGTAGCGATTCTTATGTGTGTTGCGAAAACTGTCTTAATTCACTTTTGGCGCGATATCTCTCAAATATCCTGCAGCATCTCTCCCTGCCTGTAGTTTTGAAAATGACCCCCTTTTTGGTGCTAGCAGATCTATTTATAGTCGCAGGCTTCTTGGGTTGCTTCATTTACTATTGGTGCATTTTTAGCGCCACTCAACGCGTCCCACTATTTCATATAAATTTACAGGGATCTCATTGGTCCAATTTTAACATAAATCGCGGCTTTTCCTAATTTTACCGTTAAGCTTGTTGTCTCCCTCACTTTGGTCACGGCGAATTATCGTACAAAGGAACAAAAGCTCTACGCCCTCGCTCTACGAACAATACGTTTGCTACCAGAGAGACATCGTAAAACTAGACATTTTGCTTCGAAGACACTTTTCCTGCAGCTAAAATATCTCGTGGTGGCCAGTATTTTAACATAGCGCTTAAATTACTTACATTAAACAATTTATAACTCCCCTAATATTAGTAACCTAAATAGAAACATATCGTTAAATCACCCTGCTTAAGCTATACCGGCAGTAAAAGAAAAAGATTTGTACATAGCATAGTTTAACCTCACTAAACATTAATTAATCAAATTATTAATAATTACACAACTCGGGCTCGGCCTAGAGTTGCCGTTTCACATTCCACCCAAAAATTCCATATCGAGATTTCACCGGAAATACGTGTTATCAGACCCCCTGAATCCAAAAAAAAAAAAACATTTTTGGAAACATGTCCGTGTGTGTGTGTGTCTGTCTGTGTGTGTGTCTGTGAACAGCATAACTCAGAAACGAACAGTCGGATAAACACCAATCTTGGTATTTAGGTTCAGTATCTTCCAGAGATGCGACAGAAGGTTTTCAAGAGAATCCACCCACCCCAGATTAACCTTTACATGGAACGCAAATTTTAATTTTCTCAAAATGGCTCTAACGATTTTCATTGAAATATCATATACTTAAGAAAATTTCATGACAAATAAAATGTATATCTTGAATTTTCTGGGAATGTCTCCAAAAGTATTCTTCATTGTGAAAGACTTTTGCATAATTGGTAAACCATGAGAGATAGACAAAAATTTACTACACAAAAAATGTAGATCGCAATAAAATACACAATTTGTCGTATACATTTTTTTCGCTGAGTGAATCATTTTCAAGATATAGCATGTTATTCCCTTAAATTTTCTAACATACTTTTTCTCAAATGGGAATTCGTTATTCAGTTTTTTTCTTGGATATGCAAAGAGTATTAATCTGTGGTAAAGAGAATGGTGCTCCACATGTAAACCAGCTATTCAGAGATATGTCAATTCTTAAAGGCTACAGTATTTCTATATTGCGCTTGCAAATACCAAAAAAATCTGATGTGTTACACTCACATGACTTTCTCTGCTCTTGTACAAACTATTTTTACAAACGCTTATTCTCCATCTACTTCATGTTAATCGAGATAAACATTTACAGACTCTAATTGCTAAATTTCTTGTAGAGGTAAGGGGAAAATATATTTACAAGGGCAATATAGAAAAATAGTAGCCTTTAAGCACATACATATCTCTTAATAGCTGGTTGCTAGGTGCAGCACCATTCTCTTTGCTACAGATTATAACTCTTTGCATATCCAAGACAAAAAAGGAATAACGAATTCCCATTTGAGAAAATAAGTATTGAAAAATTTAAGGGAATAACAAGCAATATAAAATGGTTCATTCAACAAAAAAATGTATATGACATAAATTGTGTATTTTAACGCGATCTACATTTTTTGTGTAGTAAAATTTTGTCTATCTCTTATGGTTTACCAGTTATGCAAAAGTCGTTCACAATGGAGAATACTTTTGGAGACATTCCCAGAAAATTCAAGATATACATTTTATTTGTCATGAAAATATCTTAAACATATGATATTTTAATCAAAATCGTTAGAGCCATTTTTTAGAAAATTAAACTTTTCGAAAAATCTTCCATGTAAAGGGTAATCTGGGGTGAGGGGATTTTCTTGAAAACCTTGTTGTCGCATCTCTGGAAGATACTGAACCTAAATACCAAGTTTGGTGTTTATCTGACTGTTCGTTTTTGAGTTATGCTGTTCACAGACACACACACACAGACACAGACGGACAGACACACAGACACATGTTTCCAAAAATGCTTTTTTTTGGATTCAGGATGTCTCAAAACATGTATTTCCGGTGAAATCTCGGTATCGAAATTTTGGGTGGAATACAATACTTCCACTACTTACTGTACGTAGTAGAGAAAGTAAAAAATTCTGATGTGTTACACTCACGACTTTCTCTGCTCTAGTACAAACTATTTTTACAAACGCTTATTCTCAATCTACTTATGTTAATCAAGATAAACATTTGCAGACTCTATCTTATTACTAATTTTCTTGTAGATGTAAGGGGAATATATATTTACAAGGGCAATATAGAAATACAGTAGCCTTTAAGCACATACATATCTCTTAATAGCTGGTTGCTAGGTGCAGCACTATTCCCTTTGCCACAGATTAATACTCTTTGCATATCCAAGACAAAATGAATAACGAATTCCCATTTGAGAAAATAAGTATTGAAAAATTTAAGGGAATAACAAGCAATATCTCGAAAATGGTTCACTCAACAAAAAAAATGTATATGACATAAGTTGTGTATTTTAACGGGATCTACATCTTTTGTGTAGTAAAATTTTGTCTATCTCTTATGGTTTACCAGTTATGCAAAAGTCGTTCACAATGAAGAATACGTTTGGAGACATTCCCAGAAAATTCAAGATATACATTTTATTTGTCATGAAAATATCTTAAACATATTATATTTTAATCAAAATCGTTAGAGCCTTTTTTGAGAAAATTAAAATTTTCGAAGAATCTTCCATGTAAAGGGTAATCTAGGGTGGGGGGATTTTCTTGAAAACCTTGGTGTCGCATCTCTGGAAGATCCTGAACCTAAATACCAAGTTTGGTGTTTATCCGACTGTTCGTTTCATAGTTATGCTGTTCACAGACAGACACACAGACAGACACACAGACAAACACACGGACATGTTTACAAAAATGCTTTTTTTGGATTCAGGCGATCTCAAAACATGTATTACCGGTGAAATCTCGGTATCGAATTTTTGGGTGGAATACAATACTTCCCTACTTACTATACGTAGTAGAGAAAGTAAAAAACAACCAAAATGTAAGTATTCGAAAATTCAAAGAAATAACAAGGAATATCTCGAAAATGGTTCACTTTACAAAAACAATGTTAATAGCATATATCGTGTGTTTTAACGAGATCTATATGATTATGTAGTAAAAATGTCTTAAACATATGATACTTTAATCAAAATCTTTAGTCGTTTTTGATAAAAATTTTCGAAAAATTTGCCATGTAAGGGTCGTTTGGGGTGGGCTTTTTTTTCTTGAAATGTTTCATGTCTTATCCATGGAACATATTGAATCTAAACACCAAGTTTGGTGTTTATCCGACTTTTCATTTTTGAGATATGCTGTTCACAGGCAGACACACAAGACACAATGCTTTATTTGGATTCAGGGCACCTCAAAACACATTTTCGGCGTTGTATAATTTCACAAAATCCCCTCACCCTAAGCTACTCGTTACACGGAACATTTTTAAATTTTTTTGAATTTCTATAAAAATGGCTCTAACGATTTTATTAAAATAGCATATATTAAAGATATTTTTATGACAAATAAAATGAATATCTTGAATTCCGTGGCAATAGCCTGTAAAATCCTTTGCATTCGGAAGGAATTCTATATAATCTTGTATAATTGGTAAGCGTTAAATGATAGACGAAAATGTACTACACCTAAAATGTAGATCTTTTGAAAACACTCAATTTAATTTTTTTCGGGTCTGCAGTCAGGTCATAAACTTGGGTTTGGTTCAGAGATTTGTAGCGTGAAGAGAAAAAACAGAAAACCTCAGGACCAATGGCACTATTTTGATTTGGTTGTAAACGTGAGAACAGTTGACCAATTTCATATAGTAGACCAAAAGCAGAAATGGGGATACAACATCACGCTATTTGTGCAATTGAGTCACCGAAGTCGGTGTAAGTTTCTACACCTACCGTATGAAAATAAATGGAAGCCAGTCGATCGCCCGAAGCGTTATGCGAGATCAGTGCTTTAATACTGAATTAACTATCTATTTGTTGTTAGTTTATCTATGCAAGGAATGAAATATTTGAATGCAGAGATATCAATGTTTTAAGATTGAGTTAACCATCTATACATTATAACTTATCTATTCTAGGAATGAAATATATGAATGCAGTTCTCGCATGTCGTAACTATACACTTCTTGTTTACACTGAGAAATAAATGAACTGCTATGATTTTGTGAACCTTTTGCTTTTGCTTCAAAGGAATGCTGATTTGTACCAATTTCATAAGATCGTTTCATTTTATTAATTCATATTTTATTGTTCGTTATAGTAACATTTTAAATGTTCTTTTTTAGTTTATATTTTCTGTTTTCACGGTTTAAGAGCGGTTTCATTTTATTTATTCATATCTTATATGCTATAGTACCATTTTCAGGTGTTTGTTTTAGTTTCTGTTCTTTGTTTACTGGTTTACCTTAAAACGTAAAAACGGACTTTTCATAATGCCTAGTAAGAAACGAACCAGTTTTAATTTTAAGAAGTTGTTTTCCGTGAAAGCAGCCAAAGTCATTACTGGCACCTTGTGCCAAAACAACCTCATATTTGATGAGGTTAAAACACACACAATGCACAAGCAACTCGGTGATGGCGTTATGTTTTTCAACTGTAATAAATATTGATGCTTGGAGTTCTGAAGTAATTGATAACATTCTTCATTTAGGCAATGATTTGCACATAAAATCAATTTTAAGTTATGATGGTGTTGTGCCATATTCGCCTTACTTGTGCGCTGATGAAGTTTGGCTGCAGGATATTGTAATTGATGATGTAAAACTAATCTGCAATGCAGTGACAAATGATTTTGCATTACAAGGGATCATATCCAGGGATTTAGGCAGTGTGTTAAAACATTTCTCCAGTGCTATCACTTCTGCGTGTTTACTGCACAGTTAAAATCTATAGCTCTTATTAAGGATACGTCAATGTACTGGTTGTTTGATCCACACAGCTGTAATGCAAAAGGTTTGTACGATGCAGAAGGTGTAGCTATTGCACTTGCTTTCGATAACGTAAATAAGTTACTAAATTTAATGATAAAAAAATTTCCCGTAGCTAATGACTCTAATGATCCATTCACATTAGTTCCTTTTGTGTTTAATGGTTCCGAGACTGATGCCTGTTCAGAACGTAGAACTGTGAGTGCGGAATTAACTGATCAAAAAGTTAATAAGAGAAAGTTGCATCATTCCTATTCACAGCGCACAAAAAAGAGAACAGATAACATGCAAATATTGCGTGAAGATGAAGAATATAATGAATTGGAACGTGAAAGAAATAAAGTGGATAAGCGACAAGCTAGGAAAAATGAACACTACAGAGACTCTGAAAGGAAGAGAAATAAAGAGTATATGGAGCAAGCCAGAGAAGATGAAGAATAGAAAGAATCTGAATGGAAGATAAATAAAGAGAATAAACAGAAAGTCAGAGAACATGAAGAATTCAAAGGATCTGAAAGGAAGAGAAATAAAGAGTAAATGGAGCAAGCCAGAGAAGAAGGATACAAAGAATCTAAAAGGAAGAGAAATAAAGATAATATGGGACAAGCCAGAGAAGATGAAGGATACAAAGAATCTGAAAGGAAGAGAAATAAAGAGTATATGGAGCAATTCAGAGAAGATGAAGAATACAAAAAATCTGAAAGGAAGAGAAATAAAGAGAATAAACAGAAAGTCAGAGAAGATGAAGAATACAAAGAATCTGAAAGGAAGAGAAATAAAGAGTATAAACAAGTCAGAGCAGATGAAGAATACAAAGAATCTGAAAGGAAGAGAAATAAAGAGTATATGGAGCAAGCCAGAGAAGATGAGGAATACAAGGAATCTGAAAGGAAGAAGAACAACAGCATAAGCAGCAAGCCAGAGAAGACGAAGCATACAGAGAATCAGAAAAACAAAGAAACAAAGAGCATATGCAGGAAATTAGAAAAGACGAAAATTACAAGGAAATGGAAAGAGAGAAATAAGGAGCATATGAAGCAAATTGGAACAAATGAAAACTACACAGAAACCGAAAAAATGAAGAATAAATCATTAAAACTATCGCAAAGAAGTAACGAGATTCTCTGTTCAAGACAGTACATCTATAACAAATTAGTACAAACAGATAGCAATTCGTCAAGATTAAAATTGAATTTTATCCCAGGCAGAAAAAATGTACCAAAGTATGTTTGCTGCTGTTGTGAAGGTCTGTTTTTGAGCACTACATTACTAAATTAAACACGAATCAGTCTAAAAGAAAACAAGGTAACGACAATTTTGAAGAGTTTCTTGAAAGGATGCATAATTACCCTTCTTTGCATGTGTGTAGAACTTGTAAGAATTATATCATGAAACTAAAAGTTCCAAAAATGGCGACAAGCTGTGCTATGAAATTTGTGGATACACCAGAATGTATCAAGAAACTATCTCCTTTAGAGGAGCGATTATGCAAATGCGACCTTTAAAAGCCTTTGCACTTAATCCACAGTTAGGAGTAAAGGGATCAGTTGTAAAAATTCCAATAGACATTAACGAGTGTCTGCAAGTTCTACCCAGATCTTTTAATGATTTGGCAACGATGCAGCTACAGTTAAAACGGCATATTCTGCACAAATCGTACTACATCTCTGAGGCAATTAGACCAGCCATCGTCTGTGATGCATTAATATACCTGCAAGAAACTCCACTATATAAGAATAATGATATCCAAAGAGATGAAATGTACTTAAAGCGGTACGAAAAACAATACACAGAAAATATGGAGTTTATCCTCGATAACAAAACTAAAGAGGTAAACTCTTTGGAAACTAGAAGCGAAGAAGAAATTTCACAAGATCATGAAAGTGGGGACGACGGAAGAGAAGAGGTAGTTTTAATGTCCAGAAATAAAATTGGAAGAAACACAATAGAGATAATAACGCCAGGACAGGGCAAAAAAACCAGTCGCTTGGCATTTAAGAGAACACTTTGATGAACTTTGCTTTCCTAAAATATTCGCGGGCCAGGCTTTTAATATGCCAAAATATCTTGCATACAGTGATCGGGCTAAATCTGAATGTAGACGAGTTGATCGCAGGTCCTCCACACCAAGCAGACTATTGTTCATGGCCAAACAGAAGATAGAAAGACAATGCGTAGCCAACATGAATATGTGCTTGAGGAAAACTAAAAGACCCTCGACTAGCATTAATGCAGGTAATTTACTAAATCAAGAATTTGTCAATAACGTAATTAAAGTTGACAGCGGCTACCAGTTCACCAAAGAGATCCGATCCAGTGCAGCATTCTGGGAGAAGAAGAAGGATTTTATGGCAATGATCAGGCAGTTAGGAAAACCTACCTGGTTTGTTACTCTGCAGCAGAAAACTGGTGGCCCGAACTGCTTACATCGTTATACTATATGCAACACAATAAGAAGTTAACTCCAAAAGAAGCACTTGAAATGAGCAACAGCGAAAAGACAACGTTGATTAGAAATGACCCTGTTACGTGTGCTCGATATTTCGATTATAAAATTTCATCTTTCTTAAACCTTATTACTGCAGAGGACAGTATATTTGATGAGCATGTTGTTGAGGATTATTATCAGAGGGTAGAATTTCAAATGAGAGGCTCCCCCCCATGAACACGTGTTTTTCTGGATGAAAGATTCTCCGAGTTATAATCCATCAAATCAAGAATCAATCAAGGAAGTTATACATTTTATTGACAAGTATATCACGTGCGAGTACAATGAACATGTTCCTTACATTGCTCTTCAGAAGCACAAACACAAACATACTTGCTACAAAGGCAGGAAAAGCAAAATGTGATGCAGGTTTCAATTTCCTTTACCTATGATGCCCAGAACCACTATTTTGACTCCATTATCAGAAGTTGAAGACAACAACGAAATAAAGGACAGCCTGAAAAAGATAAATAATTTGATGTGTTACTTTTATAAAAAGCTAGAATCAATTTCTTTCAAAGAAATTGTAAAGAAACTTAACATTACTGAAATACAGTACATGAATGCAATAAGAACATCTTTAAGGCAAACACGCGTGTTCCTAAAAAGATCTAGCCTAGAAGTTGGTATTAATGCTTACAACAAAGACATGCTGCATTTTTTCGAGTCTAACATGGACATACAACTATTTCCCGAAGAGTACGGACTGGCTACTTACATCATAAAGTATATAAGCAAGGTAGAGTCTGGATTGTCGAAACTTCTGAGAAACGCAGCGAAAGATGTAGTCGGGGAACCAGAGCTTAAAGGAAAAATTGCGCAAAATATCCAACGTGTTTTTAAACAGCAATTTAATGTCGGCTCAGGAAGCAGCTTATTGTGTACTTTCTCTCCCCATGTCAAAGAGTAGCAGGAAGGTCATCTTCATAAATACCAGTCCTTCACAAGAACGGGTGGTGATGCTGAAGAACAGGAGAGCTTTGGAACAACTGCCGGCAGATTCAGAAGATGATCATATGCTAGATGTTATACAGAAATACTGTCGACGTCCAAAACATTTAGAGCATGTGTGTTTAGCAGAATTCGTGGCTAATTATTATAAACCCTACAAAAGAATAATTGATGAAATAAACGATGATGAAAATGTTAAAACTGCGATAAAAGAAAGAGGAAAGCCTCCATTGATTAGATACAGGAGATACAAGCTGGCGCAAGATCCCGACAATTATTATCGAGAACAAGTGCTATTATTGATGTCATTTGGAGATGATATTCGTGACATAGAGAGCAAGAATTGCTACGAATTATATTGTGCTAGCTTGGAAGAAATCGAAAAAAATGGAAAGAAATTTTCTGTTAAAACAGATGAAGCACTGGAAGAAGCCTTGCAAACAGTTCAGAATAATATTTTTGAAAGTGATAGTTCTTACGAACTTCAGAACGAAGAACCGATAGAAAAAGTGGACATTTTGCAACAAGGCGGCTTAAAAGGGGCTGATAAACAAGACATAAACAGATTCACAATTCCTAGCAGAGTATCTCGAGAAAAAATGTTTGAACTATTGAACAAATTAAACGGAAAGCAGAGAGAATTCGTCATGCATGTACTAAAAAGTTTTAAAACTAACAGACTGCCAATGAGAATATTTATAAGCGGCTCCGCTGGTGTAGGAAAAAATACGATGATAAATGCGGTGTATCAGGTGATAACGCACTATTTTGACAGCTTACCAGGAGGCGATAAAGACAAAATAGTAGTACTGCTATGCGCCCCTTCAGGAAAGGGAACCTTCCTGATTAACGGAGTCACATTGCACACAGCTTTCGCTTTACCTGTGACACAGTTTGCAGGCAACATGCCCGCCCTATCTAGTGAGTTAGCCAATACTATTAGAGAGAAATTATTTAATCTGAAATTGCTGATTATTGACGAGATATCCATGGTTGGAAGCGGAATGTTCAGCAGAGTCGATAGGAGTCTGCGACAGATAATGGGAATTGATCTTTCATTTGGAGGAGTTTCGGTAATAACAGTCGGCGACCTCCATCAGCTACCACCTGTAATGGACACTCCAATTTATAAATTTGCTTCAAATGAATTTTCTTCCTTAATTGACAGAAATCCTCTATGGGATGAGTTTGAATTCTATGAATTGACGGAAATGATCAGGCAAAGAGATGAACCAGAATTTGTGAAAGTCTTAAATAATTTAGCCACTGGAAAAAAGCACTAGCGTTATTACCTTAATAAATTCTAGAACTGTGGAAACAAATGAAGTACCAGAGAGCGCGATAAGATTATTTACAAGGAATGTAGTTCTACTGGAGTACGATGAAAAGAGAATAACAAGCCATAATGCAGAAGAGTTTATATCGGTAGCAAGAGACTTTATTATAGGAACAATATCTGAGAGCGCTAAAAATGGCATTTTGAATGCAGTTAAAAACAAGAAGCTAACGGAAGTTAATGGACTGCCTCATGAATTGAGGTTAAAATCGGTATTAAATACAAGATAACCAGCAAAATAGATGTAGAGGATAGTTTAGTCAACGGAGGTTGCGGGATACTCAAAGAAATTGCTTTGAAACCCAATTCCAGCGAAACTAATATAATATTCTTAGACTTTGGTGATGAACACGTGGGTCGAAGAGCAAGAGTGGTACGATGTACATATATGGAAAAACGAAAATATTAACCAAAATTTAACTCCATTAGATCTAAAAAGGCAAATACTGAATATATCAAACAAATTGGAACAACAGATAATTCTAATACAGTTTCCAGTTTTCTGTGCCGAAGCTTTAACTGTCCATAAAAGTCAAGGACAAACATATAAAGAACTATGCATTGGCTTGACAAAATGTAAAAGAATAAGCAGATCAATGCTGTATGTTGCTTTGAGCAGAGTGAGCACTTTGTCTGGGTTATACCCTATAGGTAAATTTAGATCTCCTAGAAGCAATGTTCCTATAATAGCAGAAATGGATAGATTAAGACAAGAAAGACGTCTAAAGTTGTCTTATAACACTTTAAGGGAGAGCGGAGGAATAAAAATCATCTATCAAAACGTGAATTCACTGCCGAAGAAAATAGACTGTATAAGGTCAGATCAGTGGTATAGTAATGGAGACATTAATATTTAGTTAAACTTTAGCCTCACTTTAACATAAATTATGTAAAGACAGTTTCAATGAGAAGTTAAGAATTGCATTTTCAAAAAACTCACGAGGAATATCCATATATGTGAAAAAAGAGTTTCAAATTCAGGATGTAAATTACGTTAATAGAGCTGGTAATGAAGTTCATATTGATTTAATTTCATTTCAAATTAACGAGCACTACGTAGTCTGTGGATACAAGTCTCCTGGAGCCAAAAGTAATACCTTTGAAGTTAGTAATAATACAGTTGTTTTAAAGAACATCAACTTAGAAAATAAAATCTTACTAATGGGAGATTTTAATTTCGACATTTACGAGCAAAAGAACAAATATATTTCAAACTATTTGAATAAACTTAATTTAATAAGAAAGCTGCATAAACACATTTCAACAAAAATTTTAATACACAGATAGATATAATATTTTCCAACATCGACATTTCTGCTGGTGTGTATGAAACCATTTTCTCTGACCATAAACCTATATATGCAGTTTCTCCGGATGAAACAATACGAATTGAAAGTCAGTGATTTTCGAAAAGGCCTGTCTACTCTATGCACAAAGCGTAATCTACTGAAGTAGGAAGCGCAACGCCTTATAACATTTGGTTACTTTGTTAACACATAAACATTTAGCAATAGTTTTTCAATGATGGTATCATGATTTTTGTTACATATTATCGTTATACCGAGGGGGACACCAAAAGCCGGAATCTAAGAATGCTATGAGGTCCAACCTTAGGTGAAGGTGACTGGAGTATCCGTCCTTGCTCGGCAGGTTTGGTGCTGTCACAGAATGGTTACAAGAGAAGGCTCAAGCAGCGAAATATCGCGGAATTCCCAGTTCACGACAGTAATACCGAATAGAGCCTGCACGTCCATCTACTAGGTTCGCAAAGAGCTTAGAATTTTTTCAATTACTGCCTGATAAAGACATGCTCCATAAAATATTTATAACTGTTAAAGATGATATTCCTGCAATATCTGAGTGGGCACTGAAACAGCTAGCAAGTACCCTGACTGAGGTTTTCCACGGTTTCCCCCAGTCTCGCAAGGTGAATACCGGGATAAGTGTCTACTAGTGGTCCGTGGCCAGGATATACCAACAGTATGATGAAACCAACAACGTTACAGCTGCAGCCATAACCGTTCTTTTATGATGGAAGTTGTCATATATGAGCTCATTTTCTGTGTTTGTTTTTCATGCTCGTCGCTCGGGGCCGCCGGATAAGCATTGTCTGCAGTTGTTGCTGATTGCGCACCTTCTTGCTGGCGGGGGGAGTTTTGAGCCAGTTGTGGCTCTTTCTTTCACCGAGTGGCTGTTTCGCAGAGATGGCCGTAGTTCTTTTGTACCTGCAATCATGAGCTACAATTTTGACCCCTGCTTCTTATTACGCCGGCAGCCCGCCTTACACCAGAAGCCGGCTGCACCAGGTTTCTACAGCGCTCGCCAGGTTGTGTCCTCTCCGCCAGTATAGGTAGCGCTAATGTTGGCTGCATGTCATCATCACCTGACCTTCCCAGTGCGTACCTCGAGCGACCCCCAAGAGAGAAAAAGAGTGTGACAGTTCTCGGCGATCAGCGAAGAAGGCACCATTCGTCTTAGGAACGGCACGGTATCAGGTTGGCAACGCGCATAGTGTATATCGACTTCAGTGGGGAGGGGTGGGGATACACGTTAGAGCGTGTATTCGCCTGAAGTGCAGGTTGGCACGTGCACCGCTTTACGCCTGTATTGGGCAGTTTCTTGTAGTTTTCTTGATTTTCGCATAGTTAGAGTGTGGCTGCCGTCTTTTGGTAAATGTGATTTTTTCTCTTTTGTATTCGTGCGTGGATCTGTGAGTCACAGAAAGGGGCGCAGCCCCCAAGGGGGTGCCAAGCCGTACCATGGCGGCGGCAGAGGAGACTATTTTGTGTGAAACGCCGTGTGTAGGAATGGAGACGGAGGTGATCACTAGCACGCCGATAATATCTCATATTCAAAGTGCGGAACAATTACACCCGTCCAATGTGCCTATGATGGAGCACCAGTCAAATGGGGAGGTGATAGCACCACGTGTTGCTTCGGCTACGAATCCACCACAGCTACCTTTAAGATACATGCACACGGATGCAGGACCTTATTTTGTGCTTGTGCGTGGTAATAGCCAAAATATAAGGGATTTTCACCCCTTAAAGCTCGGTAAATGGCTGTTTTTACACGCCAAAGGAGTTACGCATAGCAACAAATCGGGGTTTAACCAACTTGAAGTACATTTTGCCTCGGCACAGGGAGCGAATGATTTCTTAGATTCAGATTTTGATTCGATACACGATACCCGATCATACATACCTTCCTATAACCTTTTTGTATCAGGAGTGGTACGGGGAATAGATATAGGCGTGGATCTCGACGAGATTCGCACTCATCTTAGCATGACTGCACAAATACCAGTGCACCATATCATGCGATTTAATCGCCGAGCACAGTTAGATGGGGAAACCCAATATATTCCTACGCGTTCACTGAAAATCACGTTTCGCACACAAACTTTACCATCCCATATATATCTCTATTATCAAAGGTTTCAGGTGGACCGATACAATGCGCGGGTAGTCGTTTGCACTAAATGTGGGAAATTCCACCATAGGGCCAAATTTTGTAAAAATAAACCACGTTGTCTCAAATGTGGACAAGACCATTTGGATGCGCAACCTGAATGTCTTACGGATAGATTGCGATGCATCAATTGCAAACAGGAACACCTACCCACGGAGACGGAGAAATGCCCGGCATTTCATTTGGAAACACAAATAACGCAGACCATTGCGTCGCTACCAGTGTCACGGTATGAAGCACGCCAAATGGCGACAGGACGAATATCCTATGCCGAGGCTCTACGTACACCTAGTGTTCCATCACCTAGGACACATACGGGGGAAATTTCGCCCACTATACCACAGGTGACAACTCCCGTACCGGGTGCCATGGTGGCGCCACAGGGACTGGGGCGTACAGGGGTTAATGGCTCTAATAAACGTAAATGTATGGCGTCTAGTACTCCTACGACCCCGGAGTGGGTACAGGAGCGCTGGGCACCACACGGCAGGTGGCCCGAGGGGGCGCAGGCAACTACTAGTAGGAACAGAGACACATACGAGCTGGGGAGAGATGGTGGTGGGAGACCCACGCCTTCGACTTTACCTCGGGAGAACCCGACAACATGGTTTGCTGACATGGGTAGGGATGACAATGTGTTAGCTCCGGGAGGAGCACAGCTTACACCACAGACACGTGAGCCCACGGGGATGCCCGGGGTCAGTATGCAACTCAGGACACTCTTTGTAAAATTGTGCATGATGCACCGGACTACGTTTTACACACCCTCCAGGGGCTGCAGCATCAGCTGCATTTATAAACTTAAGCGTCTTAACGTATGGATGTGCAGCCAATCGTTTACTACTGGAATGCGCGTAGTGTGACTTCAAAGAAGGCGGAACTCCAAACATATTTAGCCCAGGTCCGTCCCTGGGTTGTAATTATCGTGGAGACCTGGTTACGGGAAGGGCAGGCATTTCGACTCCCAGGTTACATTTATAGAACGGACAGACAATCTCCGGGTGGGGGTGTGGCTATTTGTGTCGCAGACAACTTATGCGTATATAATTGGAGGACGGGCATTCGGTTCCCAACGCACCTCGAGACGGTTCGAGTCGTGCTGGGGGATCTCACTGTCGTCGGTGTTTACACCTCGGGCGCTCGATTCACACTACGAGAGTGGGAGAGATTTCTTAACCCCCGTGATTCAAAGTACTTACTTGTAGGTGACTTCAATATTGGAAATTTCGCGACTCTCACACCGCAAAGGAGGCGATGTGTACCATTAGGACAACTGGCGACTAAACATAGATGGCAGATCCTTACGCAACATTTTACTACTCGGCAAGCATCGCTACAGCAGCTTGATTCATCGCCGGACATAATATTCGCTACGCCTGACGTGACACAAAAACTACGGGTATCCCGCCTTGACTACACCATGGGTAGCGACCACTACCCGTTCATTCTTTACACCGCTAGTACCACAGGAGTGACACCGACGGACAGACGACTTCTCCGAACAGGTGACTTTGCGCCACATCAATTTCAGGTACAACTACAACACGTTACCCGACTACTCCATGACACCGATGTCACTTATGAACACCTGGAGAATATCCTTACCGGATATCTCGATCACTTCCATCCTAAAACACCTAGACGTCCACGCAGAATTCCAAGGCCGCCTTGGTGGACCCCAGAATGCGCCCGACTAGTGGCGGAGAAACGTCGGCTTTATGCTCAATATCATCGTGAACGTACTAGGGAGACCTTCTTGCTAGTGCGAGCTAAAGAAGCACACGTTCACCGCCGGTTCCGTCAGATTAAACGCGCAGCTTGGGCCACCTTTTGTAATTCGACTACTACCCGTACCCCTACAGTCCAGGTTTGGAAACGTCTTGCGTGGTTTACGAAAGCCAGACAACCCGCACCGGCATCGATATCGGGAAATCCACGACTGCAGAAGGAATTCTTGAGACATGTCGCACCTGACTCAGCCCTGGATCCCCCCTTATCTCTTCCGGTTGATACTAACGTATCCGACCCATTATTTCGACCGATTACCGGAACTGATGTCCGCAGCGTCGTGCTTGGAAGATCAGATAAATCTACTCCGGGACTTGACGATATTACGTATCGACATTTGAAGGCTTTGCCCACCAGATGGTACACTTTGCTTGCGAATGCCTTTACTTCCATCCTCCGTACTGGGGTACTACCACTGTATTGGCGCGAGGTAATTATCCACCCAATCTTAAAACCGGGTAGCGCGGGATCGACCGCTGCAGACTATCGCCCCATTGGCATGCTCCCTACTCTACGCAAAACCTTTGAAAAATTACTACATGACCGTTTAAGCTTTTACTTGGAACGCTATAACTTATGGCCCGCCACACAATATGGATTTCGAAAGGGTCATGGCACCACATTCCCGTTATACATCCTTCTTACCGACATTAATATAGCCTTTCACACACACCGACGGGTGCTTGCACTTTTCCTTGATTTGTCTGCAGCGTATGACCATGTCCTTCTGCCGATGCTTATAGACCGTCTCCGTAAATATTCCATTCCATCTCGTATATGTGCGTTACTTTATGGCCTTTTTTACAATCGCCGTTACCACCTCGCGTCCTATTTTCATAATCCCCACACACGTACTACATCTCGCGGTTTGATACAGGGTTCGACACTAAGTCCTTTGTTATATTCTTTATACATTGGAGATATTCGATCCGAAGTGACAATCACTGCGCGTGTGGTACAATATGCGGACGACCTGGTGATATACACACCGATTCAACCGAATTCCGGGGGCGACTTTCGACTCTTTGAACTAGACTGCCGACGTGTTATACGCTTTTTGGAATCCTTGGGTATGCGGGTTAACATCCGGAAAACGAAATTCCAGCATTTCCGTAGATCCACTAGACCTTCACCATTTGTACTCCACATACTGGACCACGATCTAAGCCCGACGCCGACGTTGAAATATCTAGGCCTTCATCTGCAACATAACCTCTCCACCTTATCACATTTCAAATTTCTTGTGACTGCTTTGAATCGTATCAAAAATCTCTTCAGAGCCTGTGCGGCCCGGCATTGGGGCATGCATCCTCTCTTACTACTCCGACTGATACCACCACTGATACACGCTAGATTGGAATACGGACAACTTCTTGTACCACCATTATCGGGTGGAACTAGATGGACGCTGGACGCCTTTTTCTACCAACTGTATAACATCATCTTTCACATTCCGGGCAAACCGGCTAAATACCTCTCGCAAAGACATTTCCCGCGATATCATTTGGAACAGCGGCTATTTGCACTCAGCATACACTTTATGGCTGACCTACTGACTCATTCTCATTCCCCATTGTTACCAAAACTTACCCGTCTATACGAAATACTATGCGCCAAACCCGAAGGGGTGGCGCATTTACCTTTACCACTGATACGCGCTCTTGCCTTATTCCGACAACGCACACAATATTATAGCACGCCGGTATACCCGGCGTATCTGCTGGACATCCCGGCCCACACACTCCCGGACTATGTACAAGTTGACACCCGAACATTCCATATTCCGATTTCAGATTATAAGACATTATGGCACGCGTACCGCGAGGACCGGAAGATCGCTTGGAAAGACGATTCCCCACTCCTAATCTTCACAGACGGCTCCAAAACCCCGGATGGCACTAGTGCGGCGATCTATGTTGACACAACGTCCGAAACTTTTACATGGCGACTGGACGACGCTACTACTATTTATACGGCGGAGTCTATTGCACTCTACAGGGCGCTGAAGTACCTACATGGTCATTTAGTACCACACTGTATTGTATTTACTGACTGCCGTAGTCTTTTGACGGTTCTGCAATGCCCGGTCCGGTGGCCTAAGGTTCCTATATATGAAGTGCTTATCCGGAATCTCCTGCATACTTTACCGGGGACGGTACACCTATTTCTAACCTGGATACCGAGCCACGTAGGAATCCCGGGTAACGAATGTGTGGATGCAGCTGCGCGGAACGCGACGAGGAACCTGACGACTTGTGACCAGTTACGGACGCCTCCATCGGACATTGTAAGACATCTATTACGGGTGGTGCCCGATATGGGACAGACGCCGCATACAACTGTAGATCAGCTAACTACATTTTTATCTAGTTATCCAAGACTACCTAATCGAGCGTTCTCGTCTTACTTTCGCCTTCTATTCCATGTGGCTTTGACTCCTGCGTATCTCTTTCGTATCGGTCTCCGAGATACGGACCTCTGCACCTGTGGTCATCGGGGTGATGTTAATCACCTTTTTTTGAGTGCCCCCGTCACCAGGCCGCTACGGCTGCTCTTTTTGCCAATTTACACGACATGGGTATCATGGGACCATACCATTTACCTTCGATTCTCCTGCCATTCTCCGGACATCTTTGTAGGGCTTTATTCAGATTCATCACACGCACTAAAATGAAGCTGTAGACGATGGTGTCCCCACTCCTCATTTTAAATACGGCGCCTGATATCACTGCTGCTAACCGTTTTCCTGAGACGCAGTAGCTCACCTTTGGTGGAGCAGTAGCGTCTAAAACAAGCCAACAACAACAACAACAGCGAAGAAGGGCTTTAATTGAGCTTTATATCTCGGAGCGACCGTCTCCACACCTATCGGCCTTCTCTAAATTATTTATAACATATACTTCTGGGCGTAAGTAAAATTCTAAATTCTTGTAAAGTGTGGAGCGGCTTTTAATATCTCACGGAAGCGGGTTTATATCATAGTTACTTTTATTTAAAGCTGCTTTAAATCCTTGTTCAATTTCTTTAAGCTTTGGTAGTACACAACAATTATTACTCTGGGGGAATGCTTTATTTTCAATGCATTCTATAATGGGCCCAGCATTTTATTTTTCTAGTTTATTTATTTTTTTAAGTAATTGTGACTTCTATGCATAGACTACTTCTAAATCGGCCTTGTAAGAACGTTACAAAAATTTTGATCCCATTAAAATTTATGAAGATAATTCCGGTGCAATAGATATAGCAATGTTTAGTAATTTTACGAAGAAATCAAAGTATATAGAAACTCATTACCACTTTGTAAATGAAAGTTGTATTAATGGTGAAATTGATTTTGTAAAAGTGAATTATACAGAAAACATTGCAGATATTTTTACTGAGTTCTTTAGGTTGAAATAAAATTGAAAAGTTTAGAAATATGTTAAACGTAAAGTAATTGATATAGTAAATTTTGGACTTTAATATGAATTTAAGGAGGCATGTTGGAATATAGATAAATTCATTTTACAGAGAAACTAGCGACATCTGTATATATATATAGAGATGTGAAGGTATGCACTAGAGCGACACTATTGTGTGTGAGAGAAAGCATTACGAACATATTGGTGCTGAGCAAGCATGCTGCCATATCTTGTAATGGTCTTTTATAATTTTTATCAGTGATTGTGAATAAATGTGGTATTATGTAAGCTTGTGTTTCTTAATTTATCTACACCTGTGTTTGCTGATTCAGGCATAATAGTTTTTGGTGACAGAGTAACTGAAGAATAACCTTGTGATTTTTCTTTGAAACTGTTGATGAACTATTCTGCAACATGATGGCTGGCTTTAATCTGTCGATACTAATCCTGCTTTTCTGCAGGTGTTTTCACTTCAAAATGTTTGCTGTTGCATGAAAATAATGGATATGGTTCATCAATTGTTGATTGCAGTGACATTATATCAAATGAAAACAAACTTGCTGGTAATTAGTGCCTGGATGAACCAAAACCTTTTTATTGTCATGGTGCTCAGTTGAGAGTGGTTCTAGACTTTTCATCCATTCTTTTAGTTTGATGACAGAAGATGGAACATCAGTGATTGTTTTTTCTTCACTTTACGCTTTACTCTCCAGGTAGTCTGATTATTGAACTATAAGTAATTTCCACTTGCGAGAATTTGATTTCTGGAATTACGTATGAATGAAGAGCCATCTAAACTAGTGAAAGCTTGAGAACCCAGTCGTCCGACAAATGTGCCTTCAGAGCAGACACAAAACATTCAATTTTACCATTTGCTGCTGTATGGTATGCCATAGTCTTAATGTGGACAATACCCAAAATTCAGTGAAACACTTGAAGAATTAGCATTCAAACGGTCTTCCAAGACCTTTAGTGATAATCTGGCTACACCAAAACAAGATATCCCTGTCGACAGCATTGCAAATGACTGTTTCAGCAGTAATATCTACAATTGGAACTGCCTCTGGCCAACGTGAGAAACAGTCTATAAATGTGAGGAGATAGCAATAGCCTTGTGTTGGTAGTAATGATCTGACTACATCACTATTAATATGACTGAGTCTTGCAAGTGCTGGAGGATATTTTTCAACTGCACTGCCGGTATGTTCCAGAATTTGCTCCGCTGACATGTTATACATGCTGATGTCCAAGTTTTGACATCCCTTTTTAAAGATGGCCAAATGAATTTTTTTTTTGCTAGGTTAATGCAACCCTTAACACCAGGAAGAGCAAGTTTGTACATGGAGTTGAAAACCACTTGTTGGTACTGTTAAGGAATGTATGCTCAAAGTGTATTCTATTAATGGAACCCTTAACATCAGGAAGAGCAAGTTTGTACATAGAGTTGAAAACCACCTGTTGGTACTGTTAAGGAATGTATGCTCAAAGTGTATTCTATTAATGGGACCCTTAACATCAGGAAGAGCAAGTTTGTGCATGGAGTTGAAACCACTTGTTGGTATTGTTAAGGAATGTATGCTCAAAGTGTATTCTATTAATGGAACCCTTAACATCAGGAAGAGCAAGTTTGTGCATGGAGTTGAAACCACTTGTTGGTATTGTTAAGGAATGTATGCTCAAAGTGTATTCTATTAATGGAACCATAACACCAGGAAGAGCAAGTTTGTACATGGAGTTGAAAACCACTTGTTGGTACTGTTAAGGAATGTATGCTCAAAGTGTATTCTATTAATGGAACCCTTAACATCAGGAAGAGCAAGTTTGTACATGGAGTTGAAAACCACTTGTTGGTACTGTTAAGGAATGTATACTCAAAGTGTATTCTATTAATGGAACCATAACAGCAGGATGAGCAAGTTTGTACATGGAGTTAAAAACCAGTTGTTGGTACTATTAAGGAATGTATACTCAAAGTGTATTCTATTAATGGAACCATAACAGCAGGAAGAGCAAGTTTGTACATGGAGTTGAAAACCACTTGATGGTACTGTTAAGGAATGTATGGTCAAAGTGTATTCTATTAATGGAACCATAACAGCAGGAAGAGCAAGTTTGTACATGGAGTTGAAAATCACTTGTTGGTACTGTTAAGGAATGTATGGTCAAAGTGTATTCTATTAATGGAACCATAACAGCAGGAAGAGCAAGTTTGTACATGGAACCACTTGTTGGTACTGTTAAGGAATGTATAGTCAAAGTGTATTCTAGGATGTATCGCAAACAAACTCAATATCACTTGGCATTACAATTGTGTTGAGTACAAGGGAAGTTGGTTGTTTTGTACCAGCAAGCTCTTCAGTACATTGTTGACTCTTGGCAGTCTCATTCAAGTTTAGGGTAGAAGGCATAGTTATAGAAGCAATTCATGAGCAGGCATCAGCTGGAATCTTTTCTTTTCTGTAGGTATATTGATGGTGAACTGTCCAATGAAATTTATTTTATGGATCTGACATGATAAAGCCTTATCTGATCTTTGCTTGAACATGAAGGGAAGTGGTTTGTGGTCAGCGTAAATGTGAAAAGTTTGTCCTCCTAATATATACTGAAACTGCTGAATAGGCAGCAAGGTGTTCCCTGTCATATGTTGACTATTCCTTCACTTCAATGGAAAACTTTCCGGAAAAAATGCCCAAGACTATAGAATATTTTCTTTGACCTAATGGAATGATGTGCCAATTGCAAAGTCGGAAATTGCAAAACTACAATTAAGTTTAAGGATGGATGAGCCAGAAGTGCTGCATTTGCCAAGCTGTTTTTTAGGAGATTGAAAGTTTGCCAAAGTCTTTCAGCCCATTCAATAGTCTGTTAGTCATTTTTCTTTGAGCCATGAAGTAAGTTCAAGAGAGGCTTCTGTTTCTGGGTAGAATCTGGGAGTGCGCCCTCCGACAAAAATTGATAAGACCAAGAGATAGATGTTCTTTAATCGTGGTTGGTAATGAGCAGTTCATTATGCTTTCTACCATGTCTGGAAGTGGTCTGATGCTCTTTTCAGATATTAAATATCCTAAAAATGCTATTTCTGTTGTACATAACACACATTAATTGCTCAACTTAATTGTAATGTTGAATTCATTAGACTTTGAAAAAGCAAATGCAGATAGTTCCTGTGCTCTTCTTCATTATCTGATGCCATGAGAATGTTATCTATGTACCAATAGTCAAAGGTTAAGTCTCTCAGGATTGTGTCAATGTATTTTTGAAAAGTTGTGCAGCATTCCAAAATCCAAATTGGAGGCTAAGAAATTTGAGTAATCCAAATGGAGTTATGACTGCTGTTTTGGGTATGTCATTTGGATGTAGAGGAATGTGATGACATACTGTAAGTCAATTTTAATGAAAATGTGTTTGTCATCCATGGATGACATAGATGACCCATAGATTAGGTATACGATATTTGGTGATGATGTTGAGTGCCTGGTAGTCTCCGCAAGGCCTCCAAGAATCATCTTTCTTAGGAACTAAATGGAGGGAACTTGCCCAAGAACTCTAACAAACTTCACAAATTTCCATATTGATCATTTGTTGAAATTCTAACTTAGCTACTCTTAATTTGTCAGGTGGTAACTGCCTTGCCTTTGCTGTTACAGCATGTCCTTCAGTTATAATTGTGACTGCCTGCTGTAAACGGGGTATCAACATGGATGTTCTCCTGTAGTAAATTAAACAATTTTCTCAGAATGTTGGAATGTTTCTGGCGTGGTGGCATGACACAGATTTATCCGATGCCTGATACTTTAATTAGTGTGCCAGGTGTCATTGTTGACATCACTGATCAATGAGCTGCCTGTTCTTCAAACCCACCAAGAAGTCATAATGGTGAATGAAATCAACACCAATAATGAGCAACAGAATGTCTGCAATTAAGAAATTGCTTAAAAAGCTGCAGTGTAATCCAAGGTCAACTGTTAAGACATTCTCCATGAGTGTTGATGCTTGTGCCATTTGCCCCATAGAGCTTTTGATTGACTATTCTATGATGATCTGCAGATGTATATATCGGCACCAGTGTCAACCAAATATCTGTATCTCTATCTCTTTCATTAAAGAATAGACAGCGAGAAAAAAGAATCCCATCACCTGGTACCACCAGTGTGGGACAGTTTAATTTGACTGCTTGTCAGAATTACGTGCAAGAGAGCAAAATTTCATAAAATTGTATATTGTGTTTGACAGTGTTTTACAGTTTTGTGGAAAACAAGTCTATGAGCATTAAACATCATCAAAATTAAATAGGCAAAAGCTTACTACATACAAAATATGCATTTCTTTAAAACACACAAATTATTTCAAATAACTTTTTCTGACACCAGCCATTTCCAAATTTATGGCATACTCATTGTGTTACTGATTTGAATTTTTCAGTTCTTAGAAATACTTTATGCTTTTTCTCGTTATGTCATGGAGACTGTGTGGAATTTAAATGCCAGCATATAGTGACCCACTTTTTAATGCATAATAAAATTATTTCTGCAATTTGTTTTTATTTTGATTAGCATTATTTGATAGGAAAATAAGCTTTAGGTGAATACTTTATGGATGCTATATGAAAGTAGTTAGAGAAAGTCAAGTGAATGTTACACATCAGTTATTTTTAATTATGCTGCTTATAATTGTTATTGTCATATAAAAGCTTTTGTATTCTATTTATTATTTACATTTTGTGTTATTGCAGCTTTATAAATGGAGACCAGAATACTATGAAGACAGCCAGAATCTTCCTGACATGCCGCAGTTTCTTAAGGATAAGATAGATAATGCAGAAAGGGTAACAATGTTTACATGAACATAACAAAGTTTTAAATACTAAAAACAGAAGCTGTATTAACTGTGAAATTACTTTCATATTTAAATTCATATAATATGAATGAGTCAAGGTTCATACTTAAACTTCACTTATGTCAAGTTGTAAAATCATGGAATGTTTTCGGAGACATTCGTCCATCCTCAGTATTGTGGCAACTGATGACCATCACTCCAATAGCCTGTTAAATTTTGAGTTCCTGTCAGTAAGCAGCATCATTAAGTTTACATGCAAGTGTCAGCAGTTAGATTGCTTAGTACGAGGAAAGAATGGGAGAGGACAGTTGCCACAATACTGAGGATGGAGATGTACATCTCTGAAAACATTCCATGATTTTACAACTTGATGTAACTGAAGTTTAAGTGTGAACATTGACTCATTCACATTATACAAATAGCTTTTTAAACTCAAATGATGATTTAATTAATTTCATTTACCTCCCCCTGATGTTTATGAAATTGTACAATAATCCAGAATATTTTATGGCGGTTCCTCCCCTTTACCCCTTATAATTGTAATTCCATACAACCCTGACTATTCCTTATAATGGATGAACAATCTCCTGATATTCACGCAAAAGGATGTGAAACATGGGTGGAATGTCTGACTTCCTTAACCTCCTCCTAATGATTTTCCAAGTTCTGGAAATACTGCATAATCTATAAGTATTCTTTGGTGTTGAAACAATTCTTGATTAGAATGGTTGGGTAAAAATGGATGACATTTTAACCTTTCCTTTTCTTTGATGCCGTAATTACTTAATAACATAAAAGCTACACAGTTTTCACATTGTAATACATACACTCTTAACGTATACAATAAAATAGAGATGAAGCTGCAATATGAAGATTTCCTTCTCCCAGGCCACCAAATTAACATCTGTGACCATCGAGAAAAACAATCTCCTCAGTTTTTATATTATAAAATATCACATTGACTGATTTCTATGTTAACTGGACACAATTTTCTCTCTTTATTCCATTATTTAACATACTGCTAGTGATCTTGATTATAACATACCAAGGAAATAAAACAAAACTGTGTTAATTGAGGGTTGTTTTCTACTCCATGTCATTCTCAAGCAAAAGTCAAGGTCTTCTTCACAATTATGTTCCTTTATAACTCCAATGTGTTTATATTCATATACAAAGGATTAGTAAGTTCTTTTTAATCAATTAGTAATTTATTAAATGAAATTAGAAGGTGCTTTATAGACCATGTCTATTTGACAAAACTCTACTTTTCAATGGTAGAAGAATTACCAAAGTTGGTCAAGTTGTTTTTGAGATTACCCTATACTACAAATTTTCTCCCTTTGGAGAGAAAACAAGATAAGCACAACTGACATTTAAAATTCTTCTTGGCCCACAGGGTATTTCTCAAACATAATACCACATTTAACAGTAGGTCAGAAAAAAAGTTTCATTGTAAGTTGTACACTATAGAACTTTTTTTTTAAATAAATTAATAACACCAAATGTTCATGAGAAGTAAACCTGTAAATATGGAAACAAATTACTGTTTTATACATGCAAGTGGCTTCTATAAACTCAAAACTGATATAATGCTGGAATGAATTGGACGGCTCCAAGGTAAAAGCGAAGAAGTCACATTTTTGCCATTTTCACTTTTTTTACATGAACAAGTAGTATTTTGGAGTATCCTTCTGTGGGTAAAAGTATTAACCAGCTTTAACTACCATTAGGTAAAAGGAAATTATTTTACTTGCTCCTTTTCATAAATCCACATCTTTATACAAAAGAGAATAAGTCTGACTTTTTCCACTTTACACTACACAATTAATATGATATAAATTAAAGCTGACCTATTACATTTTAGTGGGGTAGGTGGACCTCTCAAAACTCTTGTTACATTAATGTGTAAGATAAAATCTCTTCTTTACAAATTTTATGGTTAGTAATCCAGAATAAAATTGCAACAATGGAATGGCTAGAATTGTAGGCAATATTATGTCATCCTTCCTGTTGCAGTGAAAGTATTTTAAGTTTTATGATATGAGTACTGTACTGTGATCCTATTCCATTCTTAGCTTTCTTGATTGTTTGTTTTGTTCTTGCATTTAAATAGCAGGTTCATTTCAAACATGTTTCCTTCAAGAAGTGGACAAAGGATAGAATTAGCAGCAATATCAATACAGACTTATTCTTTTACAGGTAAGCCAAGTATCACTTCTATCGTTATATTAACACATATTTGTTCCCCTTAGGGGCTCACCTTATGTGAGTACGGGTGTTGGCGTACCTGGGGGTTCCCGAGCCACTCATAGCCATATTCACCCTTTCATCCCCGCCCCCAGGGGCTCACTTCATGTGAGTACGGGTTTGGTGAACCTGGGGTCCCGAGCCACTCGCCTCCATATCACCCCCTCCATAGCATCAACTGTGCCACGTATCACCCCCTCCACCCGCATCAACTGTGCCACGTTACTTTATTTCTTCTCACTCTTCCTCTTCTAGGTTTATTCTGATTCTTAATTTGTACAGCCTTAGGCTTATTAACTCCTGTCTCACCAGCAGGGATCTTTTCTATCTCCGTGGTCCTTTCCCACGGTTTCAGCGCGGCTTTCGACGTGTGTGCCCTACGGGGGTCTAAGGCGTGAAGGTTGGGTGGACCCTTCGCACTGCCCCCATGTGTAGCCTTAGGTGCGGAGCCCGTCCACACCGTTATGTACACCCACGTAGCTCTCTAAGGGCCCGGCCTGTGTTAATGTCCCGACGGCCGTGAGCCGTTGGTTTAGTATCACGGGCCGGACGTATTACCGCTGACGGAACCCCGGTGTAATCAACCACAAGTCCCCTGAATCCGTGTCTGTGTTTAACTGCAGCGCGGCCTAAAGTAGGGAGCCACAGGCGGTTATACCCGTGGTAGGGGTTTAAAGCCGGGGTGTGCGTGGTGAACGGTTTACACATGTGGACAAGCAGTGGAGATTGGAGCGTAACCCTTCTGAGGTACGCTTTGCGATCAGTCATAGGAGAGGTCTCCATGACGGCATAGACCGTGAAGATATGTTGTCTTTTCTTCTTTAACCCCCGGATGGCAGCCTGACGCCGACGGTTCCGGAAGGGTGTCCTTATCAATATGCATCCGCGCAAAACCCCTACTTTGTTTGACACGTTTTTAATTTTGCAACTGGCGAGTGAAGGGAAAACCATGCAGGACGTTAGCCCATTTTATATCAAACGCGAGGTTGACCGTATCTGTGGCCCAGTTAAAAACGCAACACGACTAAGGGACGGTACGCTTTTGATAGAAACCAATAAGGCCGACCAGTCCGAGAAATTGTTGAAGGCAACTTTGTTGGGATCCTACCCTATCCGTGTAGCCCCACACAAATCGTTGAATTCCTGTCGGGGAGTTGTTACCACCTCCAGTCTGGACGGTCTAACAAACGAGGACATCGTCACCTGCCTTTCTGATCAACGCGTTTCTCAGGCGTACCGCCTAACCCGGAAACAGGATGGCGTAGAACAACCATTACGTACGGTATTTCTAACCTTTAAGGGCACTGTTTTACCTGGCTATATTTTCTGTGGCTATGAGCGTGCCGCCGTACGTCCGTATGTTCCGAACCCCATGCGCTGTTTTCAGTGCCAGAGTTTCGGACATACTAAAGGGTCGTGTAACAACCGTGCTGTTTGTGAGCGTTGTGGTCTTCCAGCCCATGAGGACTCGGCCTGTACTCGAGCACTTTGCTGTGTGAACTGTGGCGGGAACCATTCATCCAGCTCCCGACAGTGTCCGAAGTTCCTCGATGAGAAATGTATACAGGTGTTGCGTGTTAAGGAACGTTTGACTTTTGCCGCGGCGCGTCGCCATTTTGAGCAGCTGAACCCTCGTGTCCTTACAGGTTATTCGGTTGCGGCCCGCCACACTTCTGTTACCACTGTTGGCCTACAAACTGCAACCGTTGTAGATGCTTCCACACAGACCGGCTTACCTGTAAGTAGTTCTTTGTCTCGTGCCATACCTGCACCACGGTCTCCATCTACCGCCGTGCCACCATCGTCTGCCAAAGCGTCTACTAGCGCTAACAAGTCTAAGTCTTCTCATGCCCGCAGTCGCTCCAGGTCTTCCCGTCTCACCGATAGCCGTGCTTCCTCTGTGCAGTCCCGGTCTCGCTCTACGAGCCGCAGGGGATCTTCGGACTCCCGAACCTCGGAGGAGTCGCCAGAGGAGTCTTTTCAAATCGTTGGTCCGAAGTCAGCCAAAGTCAGATAGAAGATCGAGACGGTTCATTAATCCGTTTCTTCCTATGCAAATAATCCAGTGGAATGTTAATGGGTTCCGGGCTCGTGCTCCGAACATACAATATTTAGTCTCACAACGCTCCCCTTCACTGGTCTGTTTACAAGAAACCCATTTGCTGCCTCATCACACTTTACAGCGTTTAGGCGTGACTCTGCTGCTGGACAGCGTGCGAGCGGTGGCGTTGCTATCCTGGTGGCGCCTAACATCTCTGCCGCCCGCATACCGCTTACTACGCCGTTACAAGCTGTGGCGGTGCGTGTCCAACTCAGTTTCATTTGTTTCTCCGTCTGTAATGTCTATCTGCCTCCGGTCGGTGTCGTACAAGAGATGGATCTTCGGGCGCTTTTGGCGCAGATTCCCACACCGCTCCTCTTCCTTGGTGATCTGAATGCCAAAAATGCTGTGTGGGGCTCCGACACTGACGATGCTCGTGGGTGCCTTGTAGCAGACGTTTGCGATCTGTCCGGCTTGCTTTATTGAACACTGGTGTCCCTAACTTTTTGTCATCTACCTATGGTACACCGTCAGCCTTAGACGTTGCTTACTGCAGCCCAACATTAGTTCCTCTCTGATTGGTCGGTGCTTTCGGATCTGTATGGGAGTGATCATTTTCCCATTAACATTCACCTCTCAGGACATCATCATGTACCTTCTCGACATCCCCACTGGATTCTTTCCAAAGCTGACTGGAGGAAGTTCCGCTCCCTCATTGCTCTCCCGGACGATGGTTTCGCAACCATCGATGAAATAGTGGACTCTTTTACGTGTACTATCTTGCTTGCAGCAGATTCAAGCATTCCTCGAGGTACATCTACACCGCGTCACGTTCCTGTACCTTGGTGGAGCGAGGAATGCCGCTTGGCCATCAGAACGTGCAAACGCGCCCTGCGTGTTTTTCAGCTACATCCTACGGAGGAGAACTTTGTGGCATTTAAACGTTCTCGGGCTAAAGCGCGCTATGTACTTCGGAGTGCAAAACGGAAATCTTGGGAATCTTACGTGTCTTCCCTTTCCCGTCGCACTTCAGCGCAGCAGGTGCGGTGTGCTGTTCGGCGTATTTATGGCCAGTGTCGCCGGACGATCATTGCTGGTCTTGGTGTTAGTGGCTCCATTTTCACCAGTGAGCGGGATATAGTCGAAGCCCTTGCCAACTCCTTCGCTGCTGCTAGCCAAACGGATAGCTATGATAGTTCTTTTCTGCCTTTCAAAGACGCTGCGGAGCGGATAGTCCTCGATTTTAATAGTGGCCGTAAGGAACCGTACAACGAAGCTTTTACCGTCGCCGAGCTAGACCATTCTTTATCCTTAGCAAAGGATACCTCTCCTGGCCCCGATGACATCCACCGCCAAATGCTTTTGCATCTTCCACCTACGGGGCTTTTCTTCCTGCTGGACATTCACAACCGTATCTGGCGTGAGCAGGTTTTCCCGTCTTCCTGGCGAGAGGGTATTGTTATCCCCATCCCTCGACCAGCGAAAGACCGGCACCTTCCCTCTAGCTACCGCCCTATTTGTTTGACGAGTGACGTTTGTAAGATCTTTGAACGTATGATTTCCGCTCGGTTGGTGTGGTGGCTAGAGACGAATGCTTTGCTCTGTAATGTTCAGTGTGGTTTTCGTCGCTATCGCTCCAGTGTTGACCATCTCACCCGTCTTGAGGCCTATGTCCAGAGTGCCTTTCTCCTGAAGCAGCATGTGGTGGGTGTTTTCTTTGATTTACAGAAGGCCTATGATACCACTTGGCGCTATGGTATCCTCCGAAATCTGCATGCTTACGGTTTACGCGGTCATTTAGCTGTTTTTATTTGTAACTTTTTAAAACTTCGCCGTTTTCGTGTCCGTATTGGAGACACGTTATCTCGGGTGAGGATCCAGGAGAACGGTGTACCACTTTTTGCCGTCGCCATAAATGGCATCGCTAATGCAGTTCGCAGCGGAATACCAATGTCACTGTACATCGATGACTTTGCAATATACTATCGCTCTTATAGCCTTGAGCACATCGAACGCCAACTGCAGATGGCCATCACCTCACTCGCCACCTGGGCACTTCACAACGGCTTTCGGTTTTCTCCTGCTAAGACACAGTGTGTTCATTTTCATCGCCTTCGTAGTGTACACCCTCCTCCTGACCTTCATTTGCATGGCACACCCCTCCCGTTTGTTGCGCACGTCAAGTTTTTGGGCCTTTACCTCGACCGTAGACTCACCTGGGAGCACCATATTCGCTGCCTTCGTGCATCATGCGATCGTTCCCTTCGAGTATTAAGGGTTTTATCTGGCGCGTCTTGGGAAGGCGATCGCACCGTAATGCTGCGGTTGTACCGCTCGTTGGTTCGGTCGAAACTTGACTACGGGAGTTTTATCTATGGCGCGGCGTCCGCCTCTAAACTTCGCGTTTTGGACACTGTTCATCATACTGGTATCCGTCTTGCTACTGGGGCCTTCCGCACTAGTCGTGTCGAGTGTTTGTATGCAGATTCTGGCGAACCACCTCTGTCTCTTCGACGCAAGTTTTTACTCTTGTCTTATGTTGCAAAGCTGGCGGCTCATTCTAGTCACCCTTCGTTCCACTGTGTATTCCATCCGGAACTCGCCCACCGTTATATGCGCAATGCTACCATCTCCCGCCCATGTGGTGTTCGGTTTCGGGAACTTCTTTGCGCACATGACCTCCGACTGCCTCCTGTGGAGCGATCCTGTCTAAGTCGTGTTCCCCCGTGGCAACTCCAACGTGCCCGGTTTGATCTTGAACTTTCGGGTGATGCCAAAGTGGCTACCCGGCAGTCAGTGTTTCGCCAGCTCTTCTCCGCGATCCTAGACCGTTACCGGGACTATTCCCCGGTATTTACTGATGGTTTCCATGTGAATGGTAGCACAGGGTGCGGTTTTATCTATGACGGTGGGGCTCACAAATTTCGCCTTCCAGACGCCAGTTCAGTTTTTACGGCCGAGCTGTTTGCCATCTTCTCTTTCTTGCTTTTTATCTCCACGTTTGTCCCTGGCCGTTTTATTATTTGCTCCGACTCTCTGAGCGCTATCCAGGGCCTGCAACAGTTTCTCGGCTCCTCCACCTTGATTTTAAAAATACAAACACTTTTATCTCAGCTGATCTGTTGCGGATACCAGTTCGTTTTTACATGGGCTCCAGGCCATGTGGGAATTCCTGGCAATGAGGAGGCGGGTGCAGCTGCTAAGGCCGCATGCCGTTTGCCGGAGTTTTCCACCGTAACAGTGCCTTCTACGGATGTTCGGCGGCACTTCCATCGTCCTCTGTTTTCAGCTTGGCAGCTATCATGGGAGTCTCTGGCTGGCACTCAACTCCGGACAATCAAAGACACTGTACAGCCCTGGTCCACTTCCTGCAGGGGATCACAGCGGTCAGAAGTTGTTCTGACCCGCCTAAGAATCGGGCATACGCGCGCCACACACGGTCATCTTCTGCGTGGTGCCCCGGCCCCTGTCCGACGTGTGCTGTACCGCTTAGCGTGTCACATGTACTGATTGATAGTCCGAGATACGCCTGTGATCGTTAGTTTTATGACCTGGGTTTTACGTTTCCCTCAGTTTTAGGCGATGACCCAGTGGCTGTAAGGCAGACCCTGCGGTTCGTTACCAAGATCGGGTTTTTTCCACAAGTATAATTTGCCTTTTAGTTTTGTCTTTTTAGCCTCGATTTTATTCCATTTTACCGATATTTTTAGTCCTGGATTTTATTCTCTTTTAACCTCATTTATGGTCTTATGGCTATTTCGTTTTTAGTCTCTTCTAATGCATTTATAGATCCACCATTTTCAGTTTTAACTGTTTATATGTTTTTCCTTGGGCCCAAATGACCTAGCTGTCGATGGGCCCTTAAACATCACTCCACCACCACCACCACCACCACCACCACCACCACCACCACCACCACCACCACCACCACCACCACCACCACCACCACCACCACCACCACCACAACACATATTTGTTAACCATTCAAGTGGAACCAAAAATATATTGCTGCCCATCATGCTGGGGACAGTTACAGTTTTTCCATTATTATCATCATTATCATTGTTATCATATTAATATGGAAAGAAATTCAGTTTTAAGAATATCGTAATATGAACAAATGAAATTAATTTTGGAAAATGACTGTGGTAATACACCCAGCAAGGAAAATGTTACAGATAAGGTATTGCCTGAGATATTCAATATTGACATGTCAAATGTGAACCATGAGAGAAACCATGATACAAATGAAGGCAATACAGGTATGCATTCATTAAATGCTCTCCATATTACACCAAGCATTTTAGTTGCATTCACTCAATTCAAAATAGAGAAAAGTAGACATACAAAGCTTAAATATTATATTCAAAGATTTGAGTGAACAATTGTGAATCGAATCTGGACTTTGTTGAAGTTGTTCCTCAATAACTTGGTTAAAATTGATGTTAAAAGCTATTGAATTGAATTAACCATTAAAGATATTTGCATAGGGTCAATAATAAATTTTAATGACTCAATGAAAAAATTATCATATATTTAATATACAGAATGAAACAAAATATATTTGTAGTACTGCATATTCTATGAGTTTTGTTGCTGTTTCAGCTAATATAGAGTGTCTTCTTCTTCCAGGCTTACAAAGAAAGCCATGTGTAGGTACATAAATTACACTTCATTCGACAAAACAGTTATAAAGAATATGTTCTCAGAGTTAACAGTCATAATTTGTCCTATGGAGAAATATACATAAACCAATGGCAAGTTTTTTACGAATTTCTATATTCCTTTCAATAATTATTTATAATCAGTTTACTTGCAACATACTCTTAATATCTTTTTATCTAATTACAGGAAGAAACTTCTGACTTATCTCACTAGCAATGACCCAAACTATGCTCCATACAGCCCACAGGCCCTTCAAGAAGCCATAGAAGTGACTTATTCAAGTGAGCATGAAGGAGGAAGTGAAAACAAAAATGTTTCCAGTAAAAAAGAAATGTAAGAGGCACAAGGAGATGATCAAGAGAGAACAGGAAAAGGAAAACCACAGGTCAGGCATATATTACTGAGAGTGAGAATCATATAGCAGTTAGATCAATGCAGAAGTGATCTGAGTGTGGTATGAAATGCGAAGAAAGAATAGATTTGCAAATATAGAAAGAAAATACTGGAATATAACTATCATTATAAAGAGCACAATATGTCAAGCCTGATAGTATTTTCAAACCCAAAAACTTAGAAAAAGAAGAAACATTCCAGTTAAGCAAAAGAAAAGAGAAATTACTTTTGAAGATTATATTCACATTTTAGGAGGAACATTAAGGTGTGTTAATCTTTTTTTCTGAAAGTACATAATGAAACTCTCAAGTTTGTATGGATATTATATTGGCAAAAACAGACATTTTTGCAAGATTCTCTACTGCTGACACAAAAGGCCATTATACACCAAATAAAATTAGCATGTATAAACTTGATTGCATGCTTTGCCAACCTATAAAAGCTATTACTGCAGGAAGGAAACTAAGAAGAAATACCTTCCACTACATATAACCCTCACTGAAATTTACAGAAAGTACTGTGACACAGAAAGCAGTCCAGTTAGTCATTCAACTTTCTCAAAAATATTTCACGAAATGAACATAGCAACTAAGAACTCGAAGAAGGATACATACCATACCTGTGATCAATTGAAAACCAGACTGACGTATGAAGAAGATGGTAAGAGGGAGTTGCTTAGTATGATCATCGATCTCTGATGTTCAACTAGCCTACAATGTAAAAATGGCAGTTAAGCAACATCAAAATCCAATCAGAATGTCACTGTGCTCTGCTTTGATCTCAGCAATGTCCACTAACAGCATACTTGCAAACTAATGTAGCCTTCTACAAAAGACACTTATGGATCTTTAATCTAACAGTTCATGACCAAGCAACATGCTTTGTGTGGACTGAATGAGAGGCTAATATATAGGCAGTAATCTAACAAGATTGCCTGCAAAGCAATATAACATTTTCCTGAATATATTAAACATGTGATTCTTGTTCAGGTCATTGTTCCCTGCATGTATATATTAGTGATGTGCATGAAAAAAAACACAAATGTTGAAGTTTTGGATCATAACTTTATGGTGCCAGACACAGCAGGATGGAATGTGATAGTGATCATGGCATGACTGAAAAAATGAAAAGGAAATATAGTGCACCAATAAACCAATCTCAGATTGGGCCCAGTCCATAAGGGCTTTTGCGATAATGAGACAATGTGTAAAAGGAAACAAAGTGGGAGAAAAGTTAACCTGGAAACAAGTGAAGTTGCTGCATTATGTTCAAAGTGAGCCATTCAAGGTGTTTTGTAAGAATAGTCCTAAAGAACAAGAATATCCAGTGTTGAATATGTCAAGGCAAAACTAAATGAGCCTTATCTGAAACCATCCAAATACTATAATGGCCCATTCAAATTACTGAGGAAAAGCAGAAAGATCTGCTACCTTTACATATCACCACTTTTCCACAACTTTATCAAAGCCTACCACAGCAAACACTATTAATGATCCTCTCTGATATTAAGATAATGACAAGGACTTGTAAATGGGCACGTGAATTTAGTGATTTACTAAATTACATAACTCACATTTAAGGATAAAAAACAATACTGTGTTCACAGAACCTGTTTAATAAAAATATAGCCTACTATTTTAAGTTATAAGTTTCTACTTTCATCCGAAGTCAAGTAATAGTTACAGGTTGGACCTAATTAGTAATTTGAATATTAAACCGTAAAAATATATTATATGATTAAGGTTACAAATGGTTTATACCATTGCATTTTATGTTTGCAAAATGCAATAAGTCATATTAAAGTCTCAGCAAAAAGCAACAAGTCAATACATATAACATTTCAGGTAATATTTAAATTTTATAATCCTGATATAGAACCTAAACACGCCATGCACTAGCGTAAAAAATACAAATAAAACAGAAATTAGTAACATTGCAAATCTGAAAATAGATTTTTTGACTCTCCTAAAAGATGTTAAAAATTGACCTGTTACCTTGGGACCATCCAATTGTAGAACCATTAAGTGATTATTATTTGAATAAGATAAAAATGTATGGTTAAGTAACTGGCACAAGCACAGAGTGTATAAGTTTTTAACATTGCAACAAATTCCAGTGTTGGGTAAACCTAAGTGTTAAAAGCTCAAGATCACTTACGATTATCGTAGTTGACGATCAGCATATTTCAGTGGCTCCTGACTCAGATAATGTGCTGTTCTAGGTAAGAATAATCACTTAGCTAATTTCAAATTTCCAACAGAGGCTACAGCAAATAGTACACAGTAAATCCCAATGACAACAGCTCCTTTATAACTTTATCCCACATATGAGGAGCATTTTTTCAAAACTCGATAAATATAAGTTTTTTTTTTTTTTTTTTTTGTTTGAAATTGAATTACATATCGTAACAATATAACTTTGACCTTCTACTTCATTCAGTGAATTGGGTTTTAGCAAAAACCAATACTGAGAGCTAAAGCAAAACCTGAGAATTTCAATAAATTTTTCTTTACATTTCAACTGAGCAGTTGGCAATAATAGAAGCATGCTATTGCAGGCTGTGTTGCTCATTATTCTAACAATATTTGTTCTTACATTGGCTGCTTATAATCCTACAACCAGATTTCACTGTCCACAGCATATTTCCAGGTTACTTTTAGAAAAGTTATCTGCGCAGTCATGTTTGAGTAAAGAACAGTATTTCAAGTTAAATCAGAATGGATGATGATTCTAGTGGCTCTGAATATGGTGTACAGGTAAAAGAAACTTCAGGTGGCAGAAGATCTAAAGATGAAGAAGGCTGTCACCCTTCTTAAAAAGCCCCCTCAGGGGCTCACCTTATGTGAGTAGTACGGGTTTTTGGCGCACCCGGGGGTTCCCGAGCCAATCATCGCCACATTCATCCCCTCACCCCCATCCGGTCGAGGTGGGTTCTTCAAGTGACCGGTGGACCCAAGGTAGGCTCTCGTGCGTTCTTTGCATTCCATCCATACCGCACCTCACCATCGTTTCTTTCTTCCCTTATCACTTTCCGGCCATTTCGCACCACGACATTCGCATATCTCTTTTTCTTCCCCGCCGGCCTACCTTGCGTGCGAACCGCCCACACAGTTTTAGTTTCTTTTATCTTTTTATTTAAATCCTCCGTGGACACAGCCTGACGGATACCCGCGCACCGCGTGCGCAGCTGGGTGAGTGGGTAATGGCGTCATCCCCACCACCCTCGGTCGTCATGTAGGGTTTGTGTTCGTATCCGCTGTTCAACTGCAGTCCCGCGGGGGGGCCATTGCATGAGCTGCTGACTTCTGACGGCGATTGGGTCCCTCTGTCTATGTTCTGGGAGGTGTGACCCTGGGGTGAGTCTGGTATAGATAGGCCACTCACCCAAGCCGGGTTAACGCCCGAGAAGTCAGAGCCCGAGGTCGGAGACGGTTGCAATGGTGGAGGATTTATCTCGCTATGGAGCACCCTTCCTCCATTAATACAAATAAGCGCCGAAAAGTTATTGTAACAGAAGTAGCACCGCCGTCATCTGGTTGTTACTTGGTCATTTCGAGAACAGAAGAAGGACAAAACTTTGAGAAGGTGAACCCTTTTATAATTCAGAAGGGCATTGATGCTATTGCTGGTGCGGTTCAATCATGCACTCGTCTACGGAATGGTTCCTTATTGGCACAAACTAAGTCCGATCAGCAAAGTAAGACCTTGTTGCGCGCTACGCTTCTCCACGGTTACCCCATCCGTGTTGAGAAGCACCGCACATTGAACTCCTGTCGGGGCGTCGTTACCACCCATAGCCTCGATGGTATATCGGACGAGGATCTCGCAGAATATCTATCCGATCAAAAGGTGACTGCAGTGCATCGAGTGCAGGCCAAACGCGACGGCGTATTGGTACCCACTCGTACCCTGTTTATTACATTTGATGGCGTCGATCTGCCCACGAGCATTTCCGCAGGGTACGAACGGATTTCTGTGAGGCCTTATATTCCTAGACCTCTGCGTTGTTTTAAATGCCAACGTTTTGGGCATACGCAAGTCTCATGTCAGAGTGCCGTTAACATCTGTGCAACATGTAGCCAGCCCTCACACGAAGGTACCTGTTCAACAGCCCCCGTCTGCGTTAATTGTAAAGGGTCTCATTCTGCTTCGTTTGCCGACTGTCCGCGGTACTTGGACGAGAAGGCGATCCAGGAGATCCGGGTAAAGGAAAAACTCTCCTTCGCTGAAGCCCGGAGGCGTTACCATGCGCGCCAACCTTCACTCCTGCGATCTGGCACATTTAGTTCTGTTGTTACCTCACCAGTACCACGAGTAGATGCCGAAACTCAGACCTGGACCATGACTGGATTAACCGCCACTACCATCCGGCCGTATATTAAGGCTACAGTTACCAAACCGTATAAACCTGGTCCCAAGTCAATGAAGTCGCAAGCCGTTGAAAAGAAGCCCAAGCAGAAACTTCGTAGGGAAGATTTTTTGAAAGACCCTCCGCGTGCGCGCGGTAACAAAAGTTCACCTTCTCCTCCTCGGAGGTCGCTGTCCCAGGAAGGTCCTGGGACAAGCCGCGCTCAGCGGCACCCCTCACCCATCGCCACCCAGAACCGATTCACGGCGCTTGAATCGGTTTCTGGCACTGAGCGCGTGGGCCCTCCCTCCGAGGAAGCTATGGAGTCTGACCAACTCCATACAAAAAGCCCGAGCCCAAAGGTTAAACAAAAGGTAATTTTAAGCCGCCCTTCTAAATAGACAGTTTATCCCTTTTTTCTTAATGGCTATCCTGACCTGGAATGTACGTGGTGTACGATCGCATAGGGCGGAACTGCAACTTTTATTGCGTTCCCATTCGCCTATGGTCGTATGTTTGCAGGAGACTAAGCTTCGCCCTCACGATCCTTTTGATCTCCGAGGATATACTCCGGTTCGCTACGACCTTGAACCGGAGGAGGGTACTCCTGCTCATGGAGGTGTCATGTTCTTAGTGCGTAACGACGTTCATTTTAAACCTGTCACACTTACGTCCGACTTGCAAGCTGTTGCCGTTCGCCTTCACTTACCCGGCTTTTTGTTTTCTGTTTGCTCTGTATATTCACCTCCATCGTCTCCCCTCGCTCCCGCGGACATTCGAGCTCTCCTGTCCGCTCTCCCAACACCATTTCTTCTGTTGGGAGATTTTAATGCCCATCACCCACTATGGGGTTCGCCAAGGGCTTGTGCGAGGGGAACTCTTCTTTCCGACATTTTTTATCAGTTCAATCTTTCCATCCTCAATACAGGTGCACCTACTTTTATTTCTGATTCTTCTGGTACATTCTCTCACCTGGACCTTGCCATTTGCTCACTCCAGCTTGCACGTCGTCTTCAGTGGAACGTCGTCGCTGACACCTACTCCAGCGACCATTACCCCTGCATCGTTTCTCTTCTGTCGCACCACGTACAGCATTCCAGAGTACCTACCTGGATATTCGCAAAAGCCGACTGGAGCTTGTATTTCAGCCTCGTGCATTTTGACGACCAGCCCTTCTCCGACATTAATCAACTAGTGCAGCACCTTACGTCTATTATTTTCTCAGCCGCCGAACGTGCAATACCCCGTTCATCCTCCCAACCTCGGCGGCCACCTGTTCCGTGGTGGAACGAGGATTGTCGGGGCGCCGTTCGTGCCCGTAGGACTGCACTTAGGGTGTTTCGGCGCCACCCTACGCTTGATAATTTGGTGACTTTTAAACAATCGCGCGCCAGGGCTCGTCGCATTATTCAGGATAGCAAGAAGGCATCTTGGGCTCGTTTTGTCGAGTCTTTTAATCGTTTTACGCCTTTCGTTGTTTGGGATAAACTTCGTCGCTTCTCAAGTAAAGTGTCACATTGTACTGTTTCTGGCCTTCAGGTTTCTAATGCCACCATAGTGGATCCGGCTGCCATCGCTAACACTCTGGGTGCTGCCTTTGAGGCGGCTTCCAGTTCAGACCATTATTCCGCCGGCTTTCGCTCTATTAAAGACCGGCTGGATTCCGCATCATATACTTTTCGATCTGCTAATGATGAATGCTATAACGAACTATTCACAATGAGGGAGCTGGAGCACGCTCTTCATTGCTCTCGGCACTCCGCTCCTGGGCCGGACGGCATTCATGTCCTGATGTTAAAGAACCTTTCAGCCGACAGTAAACTATTTCTCTTACAGGTCTATAACCGTATTTGGCAAGACGGCATTTTTCCTTCCGTTTGGCGCGAAGCCACCATTGTCCCTATACTTAAGCCTGGGAAGGATCGCCAACTACCTTCCAGCTACCGCCCTATCTCCCTCACCAGTTGCATTTGCAAGGTGATGGAGCGCATGATCAACGGGCGGTTGACATGGTGGCTTGAGTCTCAGAAACTTCTAGCGAACGCTCAGTGCGGGTTTCGTCGCTATCGCTCTACCGTCGACCATCTGGTGTCCTAGTCGACGCATATTATGAATGGATTTCTGAGAAAGTGTCAAACCGTGGCTGTATTTTTTGACCTGGAGAAAGCTTATGACACTTGTTGGAGGGGCGGCATTTTCCGTACACTTCATGATTGGAATATCCGCGGTCGTCTTCCCATATTTCTTCGGGAGTTTATGACGGACCGCGTCTTTCGTGTACGTGTGGGCTCGGTTTTATCTCGTCGTTTTATTCAAGAGAACGGAGTACCGCAGGGCTCTGTACTCAGTGTCACACTTTTTGCGATTGCTATCAACCCCATTGTTGATTGTATTCCACCTGGCATTACATCGTCCCTTTTTGTTGACGATTTCGCTATTTATTGCAGTTCACGGCGGACCTGTCTACTCGAACGCCGTCTCCAGAGCTGTATCGACCGTCTCTACGCCTGGAGTAACGCCAACGGCTTTAATTTCTCCGCCGAGAAATCCGTCTGCATCAACTTTTGGCGCCGGAAGTATTTCCCTCCGCCCTCTCTCCATCTTGGGCCAGGGATACTTCCGTTTGTAGACGAGGCGAAATTTTTGGGGTTGATTTTTGATAGGAAGTTGTGTTGGACCTCGCACGTTTCCTTTTTAAAAGCAAAGTGTGACCGTTCTCTTAATATTTTACGTGTTTTAAGTGGCACATCCTGGGGAGCTGATTGGACCGTCCTTCTTCGCCTTTATCGCTCTTTGGTCCGATCCAAGCTTGATTACGGGTGTATTGTTTATTCGTCGGCACGTCCATCTGTGTTACGTCGATTGAATGCCATTCACCATCGTGGCATAAGAGTCGCTACAGGGGCCTTTCCAACTAGCCCTGTACCCAGTCTGTACGCAGAAGCTGCAGAGCCTCCGCTGTCCTTCCGGCGTGAGATGCTTTTGTGCAGCTATGCTTGTCGACTCTCAGGCTTGCCTAACCACCCGTCCTTCGATGTATTTTACGAGGATTCGCTTGATCGCCAATATTTCGTTAGCTCCTCTGCATTGCTTCCTCCAGGGGTTCGATTTCGACTGCTGCTTCGGCATTTGGACGTTACGCCAGCGCCGGCCCTTACCCGAGGGGAAACGCGCTTTCCTCCATGGTCGCGCGCTGAGGCCCACATCCACCTTGGGCTAACGTCGATGCCGAAAAATGCGATCCCTGCTTCTGTTCTTAGATCCGCCTTTTTAGAACTACAGGCGCAGTTCGGGGACTGTCATTTTATATATACTGATGGGTCTAAGACTGATGTTGGAGTAGGATGTGCCTTTGTTTTTGGTGTACAGAGTTTTACTTTTCGTTTACCTCGACAATGTTCAATTTTTACCGCCGAACTTTTTAGCATTTATCAATCTGTTTTATACATTCAGCGGCACCACTTACGACACTGTTTTATTTGTACGGACTCTCTGAGTGCCCTTCAGACTATTCATGCGCTGTACCATTACCACCCACTCGTACAGCGCATACATGACCTGCTCCACTCGCTTGGTGTCTCTGGCATCAGCGTGTCCTTCATGTGGATTCCAGGTCATGTGGGCATCTCAGGTAATGAGTCTGCCGACGCCGCTGCGAAATCGGCGATTTTATTACCCAGATTTTTTACTTCTGTTGTTCCCTCGTCAGATTCGTGTGCTATTTTACGTTGCCGCATCCTCTCGCGCTGGCGCGATGAGTGGACGGCCCTCCGGGGGAACAAATTGCGGGAGGTTAAGCCTTTCCCGTTGATCTGGGGTACCTCTTCTCGTTCTTGTCGTCGGGAAGAGGTAATTTTAGCTCGTCTACGGATTGGACATTGTGTTTTTAGTCATAGGTATTTGCTCAGTGGTGACCCCGCACCACTCTGTGGGCAGTGTGACGTGCCCTTAACGGTGCGTCACATTTTAACAGAGTGTCAGGTTTTAGCTGCATTGCGTGCTCGTGTGGGTCTGCCTGTTGGCCTAGCCAACGTTTTGGCAGACGACACGCGTGCTGTAGAATGTGTTTTACGTTTTATTCATGACAGTGATTTTAATCTGCGCATTTAATGCGTTGGGCGTCTGTTGGCTTAGTACTTTTATTCTGTCTGTTTTTATGGGAACTCTTATCCCCAGTGGACATATGGCGCTCATGTCCCTCGCATTCTACAGTTCCTGACACGTTTTAATCTTTTATTGCCCTTGCTTTTAGTGTGTTGGTTTTTCAGAACTTTGTAATGTTATTGTTATTATTGTTGTTCTTGTTATTTTTGTTGTTATTGTTATTGTTATTATTGTTATTGTTCTTTTGTTATTGTTCTATTGTTTTAGCTTTTTGAACATCGCGGGTTTGTGTCCCGTTTTTAACTATGCGGTTCTTTTACCTGTTTTATATTTTGACCTTATCTTTTACACATTATAAGGGCGCTGATGACCGTAGCAGTTTAGCGCCCTTAAACCGCATATCATCATCATCATCAATTCTTAAAAAGCAAAACAAAAGAGGTATAAACAACCCTAATATTAAATGCAATCGTGAACTTGCAGTTTCACCTTCAAATGCAAAAGCTAAAGAGAAAAAACAATGCAAAGCTGCTGAACTGTGCTAAGAAGATAGTTTAACTATGCTATGAAGATATCATCCAGTTTCATTATCATATGACGTTTTCAAACAAGAAAGACTAAAATAAATTTCTTTTCAAGTGTGTGACTATTACTTCACCTAAGTGCAGAGTAGTGAGCAATGAGAAAGCAAAAAGGAAGAAAACAGTTACAGTAAAATATAGCATTAGGAAGAAAAACAGTGAGGAAGTACTGTCTGTGCTGCTCCGTTTCAAGGAATTTCTGGTATGTCAAAAGATACATTATCCTATCTAGCAAGCAGGTTTCATGAAAAAGGGAAGTTGCCAAAGGAAAAGTGACAGAGGCAGGACAGGAAGGACCTAATTATTGCCATACTTGATAAAAGTCTGAACGACAAAAATTACATCACTCTCACAACACATAAAGGCGCAAATGACACTGAAATGTGAAAACTACAGCTCTGGGTTTTTCTAAGTGGCAGAACTGATTCAACTGTCTCAATCACAATCCGAGAACATGACATGCATAAACAGATGTATATACACCTAAGTATATTGAGGTCATGCGACTCTCGCATCTGTCACGTGAAGTGAAAAGCCACATGAAATGTTTTTAGGTTCACGCATCCGTCACATAGCATGAAATAAATGCTTCCATTAAACATCTTCAGTATGCAATCGGCCAATGGTATTTATGGCATTTGAAACCCCACATGTTGTCTACCATGGCACCACAATATTGGCTGCTAATGCCAACAGGGAGCAAAACTGCAAGTGTCCAAAGGTGAGCATAGGTTGTGGCTCTAGAACATAGATGAACCTCTTAGTCGATGAGTAAATCATAAATGCTACAGTGCTAGTGCTATTCATACCACCGGGAATCACTGGACAATTTCACCCTCTGTATGTTTGTTTTTTCCATGCATAGTATCACACCATCTGCAGCTATGCCGTAAAGGATAGCCAGTTGCATGATCAACTCCACAACAGCCTGTTTTGCATGCCATTACAGTCCATCAGTTCTCATCACTATAGTATATCAATGTGGTTGTATAAGCATTTTTAAGAGTAATTACCTAGCTGAACGTCCTGAACAGTTTATTACTCCCAAGGAGTTCACCTTCGGCCTTGATGGTGCCAACTTTTGTTTTTGCTGCGGCATATCATTTTTCATTCGGTGTTCATGGTGCAAGATAATGGTTTATTTTGAAATTTCTTGAATGTCAACGATGTTCAATTTGTGAAGTGTAATACATGCATCCCATAAAAGGTTGACCTCTGCACCTCCTGGGCACAATGCTCTGCCGCCCTCATGATCACATCGTGAGCCATTATCAGCTAATATGTTCTGTGTTTTAATTGTTAACATAATACTTTCACATGAGCCTAACTATAGATTGAACTTATAACCTTACATTCAAGGGGTTCCTCGTTAGATCATGTCACACTTGTTAGGCAACACAAATTGCTTGCATAAATGGAGCCTGATGACCAATTCACAATGGAACGATACTGGTGCCGTGACTTGAGTGACAAGACTATTCACCAATAGAAATTCAACATGAATGTGACAAAATCATGCAACGAAAGTTGAATTGGAGTTAATGTTTACCACATGGCATGGTGGCATCTGTAGAGTTGGTATGTGTGTGTGTGTGTGTTCTTGTTAAGATGCCTGAGCATCCATGAAAATGCATTTTTATTGAGAATAAATATTAAATTATTCCAAGTTGTATGGCTTAGTTTAAAATCATATAAAAATTAACAAAAAGATGTGTGCTGTCACCCAAGTATCGCACAGTAATATAAAATTGTGTCACTTCATTGTGAACACTAGATTTTGAGCAGCAATATCTTGCAGCATGCCACTCATGTCATGTTGCCAGTGTCACTCCATTGTGAATTTGTGCAAGAAAAAATTTGATATTGGAAGGTCAGGAATATATAATGGGGAAAAAAGCACACTGTATTATTACAGAGTATCACATCAGCTGCACAAACAAAGCTACAGTTTCGTGTGATGAACTACAAGGAAAAACTGAATATTTTGTTGCATCATCTTCTAAAGATACAAACTTTATAAGTGGGGCCACTAGCTCTACTGGCAATATACTGAGTTATCAAAATTCTGGCAATGCAACTAAAGCAGAAATTCTTTGGTCAGCTCATACTGTGCTGCAGTTGATTTATTTTCAGACAGCAACCCACATTGTACTTTATCTTTTTAATGGATTATGCTATATTATGCTTTATTCTTTTGTAACGCATTTCTTTCATACAAATAAACTTTAGTATCTTAAGTGAATTTGTTTTTGTGACAGTAAAATAATTTGTCTTACAAAAATAACATACGGTTATACCAGAACCCATTACAATAAGATAACAATGCTAAAGAATGAAAATCTAATCGTCTATGTCCTCTCTCTCTGTAACACACAAGACAAAAGTAGCATTAACAATGAAAAGTTTTCAAAAGATAGGTGGTATAAAATGAAGCTTATAGGTGCTAAGTTGTACATTTTGGACTACAGATTACTTTAATTTATGAATTTTTCCAAAATAATCACTGTGTTAATGCAAAAATTGCCTGCACCATACAAAAGTAGAAAGTCTGGGAGAAACATTTAACCTGAGCCCAGACATTCAATATGGATTTCAATCATAGAAAACATAAAACACTGGTATCTAAAATAAAACATATGGCTTAGCATATTATATTAAATACAAACACACACCTCTTGTTAATAATAAGTAAAAATTCAAGCCAGTAACAGCGAAGCAAATGCAAAAGTTTAAAATCATTTATATATTATTACGTTTTTTTTATGTACTTAGAACCTTCATCATGCTTTTGCCTATCATTATTTTTATTATTGATGGTTATTTATTAACATCATTTATTTATCTGAAGATAGATACATACCTAAGGAACATTCCTTTCCTAATATCAGCAGTTGCATTGTTCAGTGTAATAGTAAAATAATGGCTACTTAGCACAGGGTTAATACAACGGCTTTGTTTTCTACTTCCGTGTGGGCAAATACGCAGTACTGATTTAAAATGACTAAACTTATTTTATTGCAAATGCAAGAATAGCCTGTTTAACAAGTGTTGTATAGCAGATTCAAATAATAATTACAAACCAGCATGGGAATATTCAAGAGAGAAATTACTTAAAAACTGAAAATAGGATTTGCCATAAAATATATATAATAACTGAAGATTATAAATTTAAATAAATAATGTTTACAGTTTACACTTCATTAAGAGAATAGTGGAATTTAGTAAGTTTAATATATGGGATAGGGCTATCTGATATTTCTATACTGCTCTGTTCTTCCAAAATGTGTTTTTAAATGACAAATTAAATGCACAAAAAATAATAAATGAATAAATGATTCTGCCTATTTCAGTGCTTACCATTACTGGTAATTCCTATATTAGATGCCACCTTGAACTTGTTGTAATGCCTAATTTAAGCTTTTAGTGCCTATTGCTCTGAGCTCTACTTATAATTTTAAAATAAAATTAAAAGGATATGTTTTGCAACCAGCTGCTATATTTACGGTTTATTTTTTATTTATTTATTTATTTATTTATGGATGATGTTTAACTACTATGGTCCTTAGTGTCCCATTCTATATTGGGCGTGAAAGACCGGTAATTTTGCTCAGAGGCCCCTTTATCAGGCTTGAGGTTCTTTTACATGCCGTAAATCTATGACACAGGACCACCGGCTTTACTTCCCTTCAGAAGGAAGCCATACTAAGGATTTTTACACCCAAAAAAATCCATTGCTCTCCACCAGGTTTGAACCCGCAACCTTGGGAACTAGAGGCTAGCACGGTATCACTAGTCCACGGAGGACGACTTTTACTGGTTGGTGGTTTATGAAAAACCTACACTGAAATGTATAATGAAACTATTTCTGCAAATGTAATTTCTCTTAACATGTGTAAGATAGAAAAATAAGCTTTTGCAAGAAGAGAATGCAGAAGCTGTATAAAAATAGATGATAGTGGCTAGAGAAAGTCTATATCTACTTACTTCATGTTAATTGAGATATAGAGGTACAAAGGGGATACAGGAGGTTGAAGCGATAGTTAAATCTTTAAAAATCGGGTCGCTATATGCTGGCTTTGAAATTCCATAGATACTCTTTCCATGACATTATGGGAAATAAATAAACAAATAAATAGGTTGACATTGTCATCATCATAACACTCACTATTTTTTATGTGTTTTCACCTTAAAGATTTCTGAAATAATCTTGGTTGCATCTCTGTTAAGGTTTCTTTGTGACCTACACAGAATTAAAATGAAATAAAGACATGGACAATAATTTACATTTTCATATAGAAAGTTGTTTCTTATTTTAATTGTAGTAATGTCTAAAGCTTTCCCTTTCGAATTGGATAGTGCATTGCAGCATTTTCAACTGCTTTATACTCTGTAGATTTGGTGATTTTGAGAAAAGAAATGCAGCAATTGGTGAAATATATGACAGCATGACCTAAATGCTTCTTACTCCATCATAAATGTCATTCTTTAAATATACTGGGTTTAAGTCTACATCATATTATTTAGAAGTGTGAAGTTTGGCAACTTGGACACACTTTCTCTATAAGAAACTCAATACTTAAGAGAGTGTTCTAAGTTGTTACAATGAGCATAGTTTTATTGCTTAGTCCTTCTGCCAATTAGCTTTCCTTTTATGACTTTTCCACATCTGTAATGTTTCACAAATATTTGTTGCTTCAATTATGGTAGGCTTATTAAAACTTCAGTCGCTCTTTAAATTTTATTTTACAGAGAGACAGAGTTTGGCTCACTTGTGAAGTAGAAAAAAAAGAAGACAAAATGAGACAAGGAAAGGTGTCTTATTATCCTGCAGAGTGGAGTGGATCTTTTCCTGGATATTTTTACCCTTGGCATGGGCAGCAAAATTATATATCTCCTGTTGTAGCTGTGCATTTTGCAGAAATGCCTAGTAAGTTAGTGCATAATATTTTATCATAATGGTTTAAGAAAACTCAAGCATTAGTTAAAGAAAATAAACAAAGAAATCATATCATATCACTTCAATCTGTGGATATAGTGGCTACAGTCAGCTCTGAAAAAGTCAGTATAGCTCTAGAATGTAGATTACTGTCAGAAATTACACTCTATGTACATTTGATGAAATTGAAATAATAATAATAATAATAATAATAATAATAATAATAATAATAATAATAATAATAATAATAATAATAATAATAATAATGTTTATTCACCTATAGACATTATACAAGATGTTTAAGGCATATTCAAATTACAATATTTGCAAATTCAAGATCAAGTTACAATATTCACAGTTCAAGTATGTGTAATTACAGTATTTATAGTTCAACTATTCTGTATAAACATTTGCTTATTAGGTACTTCTTTAGTTCTTTGTTGAATTTTGTATCCTGTTTGACTTTTGTGTAACTAGAGAGCTTATTATAATATTTCACCCCACATATAAGTGGGTCATGCTCAGTTGTTCTTTTATTGATGCTTGCTCTATGTATGTTGTCCTTGCATTGTGTGTTTTGATTATGCAATTGACTATTACAATGGCTTATATGCATATTCTTATTTACAAAAAACAATATAACTTGTAAACATATAAGGAATATACAGTGAACAAATTCTTATTCTTAAACGTGTCACGACACAAGGTCATTTTATCTAGCCCATAAATAGTTCTAATACATTTCTTCTGCAATATAAATAATCTATTCATATTATTCAAACTAGTACTTCCCCACACTTCAATCCCATATTGTAGATAATGGTAAATTATATCACAATAAGTTATTCTCAGTGCTGAGGTATCTAGGCATTTCGACAATCTCCTTAACAAATATAAACCTGAACTTATTTTTTTGCAGACAAAATCAATATGTTCATCGAATGAGAGGTTTTTATCCAAAATTATACCTAAAAATTTTATATGTTGTGCAAGCTTAATAGTATTATTGTTCACTTTTACATTTAAGGGGCAATCTGTTTTACATCTTCCATACTTGAAATGTAACAGTTTTGTTTTATCTATATTCATTTTTTAAGTTATTTTGTTCCAAATATAGAGAAATATTTTTTAATTTATCATTAATCATATTTTCCAATATATTAACAGTTTTATGCCAGTATAGTAGTATGGTATCATCGCATAAGATATATTTTTACTATGTTCATAGAAGGGTATGACATTAATGTGCAAAAGAAATAAAAGGGGCCCTGTGGTACTCCAAATTTAACTATGTCATATGTCGACTTATAATGCTTGATAGTACCATTACGTTTATAAGATATCATTGTAGTTTGTTAGATAGAATCTTAATAGGTTATGCATTTAGCCTCTTACTCCATAATTTTCTAACTTATCCAGTAATAAGTTTATAGTGACACTATCAGATGCTTTACAGAGATCAATGAAAAGACCAGCAGCTTTGTTACCTTCATCTAATTGTGAGTATAATTCAAGTGCTAAATCCATAATTGCAGTAATTGTGGAACAATTCTTCCTATGTTGAGCATTATTTAGTATATCATATTTATCAAGAAATTTAACCAGTCTGATATTTAAAATTTTTTCAAATACGTTACTAAATACAGAGGTAAGTGTTATAGGCCTATAGTTATTTATACTGCATTTGTCACCATTTTTAAAAATTAGTACTATGGTGCTAATCTTTAAGCATTCAGGAAATATAGTGTGTTCAATTGAAGTATTTATCAAGTAAACAATTATACCATTCAATTCATTTTTACAATATTTTAATACACAGGAAGAAATACCATCCCAGCCACAAGAGGTTTGTTTCTTTAAGTCATTAATTATTTTAATTATTTCTGTTTCTTCAGTAGGCTCAAGATAAATAGTGTGTTCAACAGTACTATTAATTGAAGGTTTATGCCATGTCTTGATCTCATTTATAAAGTAATGATTAAATTTATTTAATTTTTTATCATTTGGATTTTTTATCATTTGCCCATTAATGCATAAGGTTACATTGCAATAACTGTTTGCTGTTTTCCTATAATTATTTATTAAGTTCCATGCCGTCTTTGACTTATTATTAGCCTGATTGATAGAAGAATTATAGACCTGAGATACTTGCAAAGAGAGGGCTTTAGTATATTCTTGTTTTAGTGTTTTATAGTAGTCATTAGAAATTTCTATTTTGGTCGATTTGTAAAATTAATACATGGATTTCATTCTGTCATGGAGATTTATTATTTCTTTTCAGTTGTATTTTGTGTTTAGCCTTGTTGTTTACTTGCTTGGTCTTGATAGGGCAATCAGTATTAAAATGAGCTAATGATATGTTAAAAAACATATTCCATTTTTCATTAATATCAGCTGTAGTATACACAGATTCCCAGTTTTTTGATTTTAGCAGAGCTGCTATACGCCATGGCATTGAATCAAATAGGTTCTGAATAAGTTCCTGAGGGATTTCTGCCCATGCAGTTTGTATTCGAGCCCACAAATTCCTGACATTGTTTACTGGAGGACTGTGACACACCACGTGCCGACCAATCATATCCCAGACATGTTTGATGGGCGACATGTCAGGCAAACGTGCAGGCCAGGAAAGCAATGGTACCCGTCGCTCTTTGAAGAAGGCAGGTACATTCTTCGCAATATGTGGCCGGGCATTGTCCTGTTGAAATGTGGCCTTTGGAGATGTCTAAAGCAGGGGAGTACCTCAGGCTGTACAACCACCGTTAGCTACCGGTTGCTGTTCGAAGTGCCCTCAATTCGTAGGAGGCGAGATCGGTTGTTGTAACCAATGGCGCCCCAAACCATCACACCAGGTGTTTGTCGGCTATGCCGCTCAACAATGCAGCCCTCCAGGTTGCACTCACCACGGTACCGCCACACACGTATGCGGCCATCACTGTAAGACACGCTGAAGCGAGACTCGTTCGAAAAGACTACCTTTGCCACTCAGCACCCCAGTGACGGCGTTCATGTGCTCATTGCAGTCGAAAGAGCTTGTGATTTCTGAGCAATGCAAGCCGATGTAATGGCATGCATGCAACCAGTCCAACCTGCAACGACGGCAACGAACCTTTGATGCAGACAAGTTCACACCTGTTGCAGTGCTCCAGCGTCGAGCCGACACTGTGGATGAAGCTGTACGGTCCGTTATGGCCATGCGGACAAGATGACGGTCATCCCGTGCTGTGGTCATGTTCCGTGGTCCAGTACCCGCTCTTCGCTGCATACGACCTTCATCTATCCATTGCTTCCACACACTGTCGTAGCAGCATGGCCTGTACGAGCCGAAATGTCATGGTATGACTAGCCCGCTTCCCGGAGACCGATCATTCTGCCCTGTTCGAACTCACTCACATGCCGATATGGCTCCCTTTGACGTCGACAAGGCATCCTGGCACTCTCTTTACTGTTTTCACATTGTTCAACAGTTCTACACTGACTACACTGGGTGCAACACTGACCTTGTCGGACCGACACGAGAGAGCTCTGCTCAGCCTACGTGTACCCCATCTCTCTGCAAACCTAATCAGTTATTGCTTGCACACTCTTCTACACTTCCACCAAGTTTGGAGTTATTCGGCAAATTCCTTCTTGGTGTTGCAATTTTCACAAACAGCAGTGTATATTAAATATGGTCCTTCCAATTCATATGCCTAATAGAGAATTTGCTATAAGATTCTGGAAGAGTCTTTGCTACAGGTTTGAAAGAAAAATTGCTTGGTAAAATAATGAATCAGAAATACTACATGATGGACATTAAAAATATTCTTTTGTTTCACATCGTTTGTTCATTATTTCCCAATATGAACCTTGCCAATTTCATTACCATCCTCATCATTATTATTATTGGTGGAGCAGTCTCTGATAATAAACTTATACTCCCTTCTGTTTCAGAGAATGCACTACTCAATGTGGACTGCAAACTCTGGGCAAGAAATATTCCTCAAGATAAGAAACATGAAGTGGCATGGTTAAGCTTCCAAATGAAATTTGTGTCTTGAGACATCCTGAGTTTAATTTCTTAAGTACTAGCTGAATATCAATACTTGCCATGAGAACTTCTGTGAACTTCATACTGAATCAAGCATTTTGTGCAAACAATTTAATGATTAACTTCAGTATTTAAAACTAAAGCAATCTATATATTTATGCCTATGCTCACATCAGTACTGCATCTGTCAAAACAAATATAAGAATTCTTAACTTCTGTAGTTAACATTTGAGTTGAATAAACGTGTAGGGCCAATTCACAATGAAATGTAAGTGCTAACATCATGCACAGGCATGAGGGAAGACCATTCACAATGTAACTGTAGGCATAACGCAATAAGTTAACGTGGGCTTCTAGATCCTTAAACCAATTGTGGAAATCTTAAGAGTGTACTCTAAGTTTCAAATTGAATAATATAACCAACAATACTAAATAAGAAAGTTAACTCAAAATTTTATAAATAAGTAGGTCACAAAAAATACATGTACCCAACTGCTGCCCATAGCATTACTGACATTACGAATGTTTGACCAGTATATTTAAAACAGTTGTGCAAGTATGGAAACTGCAGAAAGTTATATATGTGATGATACAGCTGCATAAGTTATATTAATGCAACGTGCATTATCTCTTTGTGCCTTACAATTTGTGAGCCAGCAAGAAATCTAGGCACAGATGCTGAGTTCATCCATTAAATCAAAGGAGGATTCAGTAAGGAGACTACCATAACCTCTGGAGTGAAATGAGAGATGGTGACCCACAACAATTTGTATGGCATGGCCAAATGGAAGAGAATGTGCATGCACATTAGACAGCATAAAGTCTTGCATCGCGATCATCTGCTGTTGAATAACAGGCAATGCAAAGATAAAGAAATTCAGAATTCTTCCTCTATGCATGCAACACAAGCAAAAGTTCGGAGTTTGCAAACTCTTGCATTGCATAGTATGTTGTATGATTCTATGTGAATGCTTCCATTAAATAGCATGGATGCAATTATATTTCATTGTGAATGGGCCATCACATTGCTTCACTAAATCCATAATTAAGTAGAATATGCTTATCTCTGAAATATTAATTAGAAAATTTATCATAGTTGTAACTGCCTGTTACCTGCAGTTGTGATTCTTATTCTAGTGAGAATCATCCTAGCTAAAATTCCTGATACTCAAATTACAATATGATTTGCATCTAAGTAACTTTAAAGGTTATACATAACATAAGGAGCCAACAAGAAAGTGTTTACAAACAGTATTTTGAAGATAAATTACTTCTCTCATGCCATTTGTTCAGAAAATGTGTTAGCAAAGCAGATGTAAATTATGTGTTTAGATTGTCTATGTACAACATTGCAAATTGAATGAAAGTGTGGTTTGTAAGTCTATTAGAATGTAAAAATAAAATAAAATGTTAAAATGTTAAGTGTTTTCGTAAAATATTAAATCATTATTTTAAGTGTGATTTAATATTCACAGAAAGAACAAAATATGTAAAGTATTCTTCATACTCTCTGCTGCAGAAACCATAATAAAATTCTGGATTTGTTTAACTATACACTTATTTGTTTCTTCTTTGTGAGCATAATCCTGTGTTTTTAAAAGCTTTATTTGCAGGGTTGATAATCTTTACTTTCTCTGCCACCTATGTATAGTGGGTAAGAGAAGTAATACAAACTACAAATGACAACCAAATGGCTAGAGAGAATGTATGAGACATTAATTAGTAGAATCAAAAATTATATATGCAGCGGAAATTAGGGGGATCAGACTTAAAGTGTAGAATCAGAATGTTCTCAAAAGAATTATTAGGTTAACAAGCTCAGCACCAAAGGAGGTAGCTTTAATAGAAGCTAGCAAGAATGGGAAGGAAAAGAATAATTATGGAAAAATATTAAATACAGGCCAACAGTACAATCAATTATATTTTGTAAAACCCAGTAATAGAAATTGACTAGTTTTTTGTCATCATGAGGTTCTAATTCATAAGGTGTCATTCTGTAGGGTTTAAAAATTAAAAGTTTAGTAGCTCTATGAGCAGAGGCCTTTGAAACACACACACACACTGTGCAACCACATCTTAGACACCTCTTTGGAGAGCATTCAAATAATGCACCAATTTTGTCAAATGTTTTCCTCTGTTACTTGCTACTTTGATTTAGCGTCCCATTGTCCTAAACTTATTAACAAGATGTATAACAGTTTTTCTACCTGGAAAATTCTCCTGAATTGTCTACACACCCCTCTACATGATTCAGATTTTACATATGTATTGCACATAAAAATTCTTTGTTAAATTTCAAAACTTTCAGTGGGCATTTCAGTGGATTATTCTTATGAATAATCTAATGTAATTCACTCAAACACAGATGTCTTGAATAAACTTTTAGTCTTTACACCTCGAACTGAAAGCAGCAACTGACACAGTATAACACAGTTGATAAACTTAGTCTTGAGTGGATAATTTGCCACTAGTGCACCTAGTGGCAAAATACAGTGGTCACAGCAGTGACAACCAACTGCACATATATGCGATCTGTGGCCCAACTATAAAGCAAATTAATGATATAATACTATTGTGATGCAGCTATGAGCTCCAGTTATTGCATAGTAGGCACCGACCAACTGGCCAGGTAAGCACTCTTACCAGTGTAAACATCAGAAACACTATCGAGAGAGAGGATTTTTCTAAAACCTTTGTTCTGCCCACCTCTCAAACATTCTAGAACTCTCCTAAAATCTCCAATGTAAGCAAGCATGCTCACAAGTGAGATAATACATGCATTTCTGATGCAACAAGAAGTGCTGTTCTTGAGTGACTCACTGTGACATTGTGAGTCCTGCTACTGCAAGAGATTAGAGAGATCTTATTTTCAACTCCCTGGTGAGTGAAGCAGAAGGATGAAGAGGCTGCTTTGTGCATATTCACTGCAGCTACAGTGAACTAAGTGAAGTAACAGTGAAAACTAAACTAGCTCACATTCGTGAAGTGACATTTAAAACCGAACTAGACCACATTAGTGAAGTGAGAGCGAAAGGGGACAAAGTTATAATTAGAAGTATATTATAAAAGATATGGCATTTCTGTTGATATCTTATTTTATAATTGAATAGGTATTGTATGTAGACTATGTGATCAAAAGTATCCGGACATCCCACAAATATATTTTTTTCATCTTAGGTGCATTGTGCTGCCACCTACTGCCTGGTACTCATCATTAGACATCGTGAAACAGCAGAATGGGATGCTCCGTGGAATTCACGGACTTCGAACATGGTCAGGTGACAATAACGTCCTGTAATGGACTGGCCTGCACAAAGTCCTGACTTGAATCCTGTAGAACACCTTTGGGATGTTTTGGAATGCCAACTTCGTGCCAGGCCTCACCGACCTACATCTATACCTCTCCTCACTTCCACACTCCATGAAAAATGGGCTGGCTTTCCCCAAGAAACCTTCCAGCACCTGATTGAAAGTATGCCTGCAAGAGTGAACGTTGTCATCAAGGCTAAGGGTGGACCAACACCATATTGACTTCCAGCATTACCGATGGAGGGCGCCACAAACTTGTACATCATTTTCAGCCAGGTGTCCAGATACATTTGATCACATAGTGTATATTACAAGCACACCGAGCAGCAACATGAACTTACCATTGTCTAGAAGTAGTCTATTGGCAGAGGGAAAGGAAGAAAGTTAACTGAGATTGGAGGACATTCTGTCTTGGGCAGTAGTCAGACTGCTAATGATGGGACAGTATGGACAATTAAACTGAGAGCACCTCCAACTCTCAAACAAATCATATGCCATCCAGTGGCAAAACCATGCCCTGCCCAGGGTAATGCAAGCAGCCAGAAGTTCCTGCCAAAATATATCATATATATGTTTGTTAAAGACCCTTGAAGGATGTATTGCATGAGCAACAAATCAACTTAAAGCCCAAAATCTTCCTAGATCAATTTGCATGACATTGCTTTTCTCCTTGAAAACATAAAGAGCATCATAAATATTAAGGACCTAAGAAATGAAAACAGAATACATGATAGATTGTTGTAAGAGAAAAAGGTCTGTCCATGAAGTTAATAAAACTTTTAAGGATGTAATTTATATGTCTATTTTAGGCAATATAGTGTGCATTCATAACAATCGGTCAAAAAGTCCCGGAACTAATCCAAGATGACACCACATATCAAATATCCCATGTGTGTTAGATAGTCCTAACCTTCAAAAGCTACATGTCAAAATTTCAAGACATTTTGACCATTACATATCAAGATATTGAAGTTTTAGTGATGATACTTGTGACATTTTCAAAGCAATGGACAAAACCGAATTTAGTGTGTTGACTAAACACTGTTTCTGATGGGAAAAAATACTGTTTAAGCTCAGCAATGATTTGAAAAGTGTTATAAGGACTCTGGTCCATCTAAAATAATAATATGTCAACGGTTTGTCGAGTTTAAATGGGGCCATAGGGAGAACAATAATGATGAGTGCTCAGGATGTGCAATAGAGGTGACAACACCAAAAAAAATTTAAAAAAAATTGTGTTGGACAACTGTAAAGTGAAGTTAAAGGAAATAGCTGACATCTTAAGGACATCAAAAGCCAGAGTATGCAACATTTCACATGAACATTTGGTCATGAAAAAAGTTGTTTTCCAAATGTGTGCCACATTTGCTCACAGTGAAGTAAAAACAAAGTGTTTGGAGCTGTTTAGGCAGAATAAACAGGATTTTTTGTGTCTGTATGTGACAATGGATGAAACATGGATCACCATTACACTCCAGAATCAAAGGAAAGGGTGGAAAGCAGCAGGTGAATGCCTCCAAAGAGGCCAAAGACACAAAATTGGTTGGAAAGGTTGTGGCAAGTGTTTTTCAGATGCCGTGGCATAATATTCAACTACCTGGAGAAAGGGAAAACCATCAATAGCAAATATTATACAGTGTCACTGAGCTGATTGATGGATGAAATAAGAAGAAAGTACTCTTTCACCAAGGCAGTGCACTGTGTCACAACTCAATGGTTACAATGGCAAAACTGCATGATCGGGCTTCCAATTGTTTCCCCATCCACTGTATTTTCCAGAAGCTCTCAGTGACTGTTTGCAAGCCTCAAAACAATGCTCCTGGGAAAGAGATTTGGTACAAATGATGAAGTCATACTGGAAACAAGCATTTCTTGTAGGTCTCGATAATTCATTCTATAAGAAAGGCATCAAAATGTTAGAGAAGCATTACAATGTGTGTATCACTCTTAAAGGAGACTATGTTAATGATGAATAAATTCAAATTTTGCAAAAAAATGTTTTTCAATAGGTAGTCCCAGGACTTTCTGATCAATATGTTAACAAGAAATTATTTAGGTAAAAATTGAGCAAATGAATGTTATACCTACTGTATAGTATGCAGTAGTTTAATGTTTACGTAATATGTTTTTACGTAAATTATTAGAACTTGAAGATCTTATATTGTGCTGCTTTTGTTTTGTTTGGTTACATAATTTTAACTGCCCCACGTATGGGAGCCAATTTGTAACGGTATTCTTTATAAAGTTTATGCTTGTGATGTTTGTGTATGTGTGTTTACTTCATGTGAAGCCATCTTGTGACGTCATTCATTTTTTCCGTTTGTAGCTCCATCTGGTGTTAGCAATTTGCAGCAGTGTTAATGTTCGTTTGAAAGAACGATATTGTTATCTTAATTAATTTTGGTTTACTGTCCTCCGGCTAGCTATTATTTTCTCGGTCGAACATATCTCTTGATCAGGGTTGTGTAAACGGAAAGGAATCTTTTATCCAAAAAGAACACTGATGAAGAAATTTGTTTTATAATTTTTATTGTCGAACACGTTCACTATCACTTTTACACATTGATCTAGATACTCGCCAAACTGAAACTGTTATAATAACTTCTTACTGATCACTTTTAATCCACGTATTTCAACTTTTTGTATAATTAACCTTACAACACTTTAGATTATTCATAATTCTGCTGCGCGTAAATTGTGAATCGATACCCGACGTTTGCCGTACAAATACTTTCGACGAATTGACTGACTGAAGACGACGTGTAGTGTACACAGATTTTTGATGAACTGAAAGACTGACGGACGTTACCTCAAACCTAGCCTCTATTTATACTCCCACTCCCCGATATGCCTAAAGATTATAACTGAACTGCAATTGGCTAATAAAACGCGCCAACATTAGCGTCTATTTTTATATCCAATGAAAATTATGAATACATATGCTCTAGGGAAATATTCCAGAAGGTTCTCAACGGAAAAACGCGCCAACATTACGTAACTTCCTCGTTTCCAATAATGATAAACAGCTCACCCCCCCTTCGCTGCATTATTGCGCGCTATTACTGACAGTTTCAGTAAGGCATTAAAAACTTACTTATCAACAATAATTACAGTCAAGAAACATCTCAAATCAATGTCACATAAAAATGCATATTCATACTACAATCATTATTTACATTTAAGTAATTTGTGATACAAATTACTGCATCAAGTACAATAAAGGTAGGATCATTGGGAATGTCTCCAAAAACTTGAATATCTTATAAAATTCCTATCTCATGATGCAGAGAAAATTACACACTCATATAAAACCTTAAATATCTTTAACAAATACTTTATTAACCCTGCAGTAGTCACGCCATGTTTTGTACCATTAATAGTCGCTGCAGACTCTGATTTTCTATAGGGAAGAACTTTGATTTATAAGTAAATAAGAACAAAGTAACAAAGAACATACAGTTCACTATGTTTAAATTTATTAAGTACATGCCTCTTACAAGCAATAAATTCTGCCCAATTCTACTGAAATAAGTTTTTCAATAGCTTACCTGTGTTTCAAATTCACAAAATGAATACTGAATAATAATATCATAAACAGAATTAAATGCATACATTTGTTACTGCAGTGCTTCAGATTACACATTTCAGCCACAGTCTTCACTTTTCAAACATTCTGAACAGACAATCTAGATCTTTTCCAGCATATACAGGATCATTTGTGAAATTATCATTATAGTTTTCGACATAAGGCACCTCTTGTTCTGGGTTAGAGTTCTCAAATTGCTCTTCTACCTCATTTGCTTTTTCTTCATATTCATCATTATAGTCACTTTCATGGTCTCTCACTACCAAAATATCAACATCCAAATTCCTGATTCTTTCAGCTCTACTTAATGAGGATTCATTCTGCACAAAAACAGAATAGTAAAAAAATTCACTGACTTGAACATAACAAACCTACATGACAAAATAGAAAGTGAAACCTTAAACATAAGAAAACCCTTGATAATAAATTATTGTATGGCTATGGCAGCTCATCTTTGCTATTTTTGCTAATGATAATTTCCACAATTGTTGAGCATTTTGGAACTGCTGCACAAGTCTAAGCAAAACAAAGGAATAATGTAATACTGCTGATTAGAGGAGGGCACTTGGGTTATGTGATTCCTTAGTTCAAAGAGCTTAGAGAGAGAGAGAGAGAGAGAGAAAACAAAATTTGTGCGGACTGTGAGTGTGCATGTGACTACAGGGTTTTGTTACCTTTAATGTCAGTATAACTCTTTTCAATCAAGCTAGTAATATACCTATAAATTAATTTTTTTTCCTGTCAGTGAAGAAGAAACAATGGACATAATGAGAGCAATAAACACAAAAGTTTTAATAGCACTGTGGAAACACCTTATTCTTTGGTCAAACAGTGCAGATACTGTATTTTAAAATATTTGCAATGACTCTCTTGCAACAGAATGCATTTCAAATTGCTTTGAGAGTTAAAATAAATCCATTAACAAAATGGAATAGAAACCAAACAGAAAATTAAAGACCAGTTTCCTGGTTAACTTATCTTCTCAGAAGTCTTAAAGAAAATTATATATAGTAGATTAATTCTCTTCTCTCCTTAAAAAATGAACCAAAAAAAAAGAAAGAAAAGAAAACATTCTTGATGCAGGAGACAGTAAAAAAACATGTAGCAGGACTGATTTTAGGCTTAACCAAAGCTTTCATTGCTGTTAAAATAAATCTGATGTGTTAATATTCACATGACTTTTTCTACCTACTCTACTACAAACTGCTCTTATAAAAGCTTATTTACCTTTGTACTTTATGTTAATTGAGTGCTTGCAGAAATGGTTTTACTACCCCTTGTAGGTATGCACTAGAGGTAAAATGCCTAAAATATCAAATCTTTAAAAACCTGTCACTATGATCTGGCTTTGAAATTCCAAATGACCAAAATGGTAACTTAGCACCTCAAAAAGGTGTAAAGTATTTGAAAATACAAACCAATAACAATAAATGTCTTGTAAATCGTTAACACTAGAGCCCTCTTAAGGATCATTTTGACCATTCTTGGAATTTAACTAGCTTTAACTCTGTTGGTTTTTTAAACACTTGGTGTTTTATGACTTTTCTTAACGCTCACCCTACCTTGTATAGTGTAATATTTTTCGGCATATCATTAGTTTCGTAGACGTTACAACAGGTTTTACCATGAACCCCAGATATGGTCATTTTGACCGTTATGCTATTTTTTTAAATTTTTAATTTAGCATTGGCATTTTTTTGCAATTTCTCATTGTTACAAGAATGAATTTGAGAACTATTGTTGAAGCTTTTCATGCCAACATTGTTGCAAATTTGAAATTGTTAAACATTGTTCAAGGTCTTCATGCCAACTGTTCATTAAAGTAGTTTGTGAACTTCTACTATAGCATGTAGTCTCTTGTTTGAAGCCAAGAGGAAATGTATCAGAAGGTGATCTTTTTGAATCAAGTGAAAGTGATGATGATTATCAACCTCCAGCAAAGAATTCAGAACCATTGGAAGATGCATCATTTAGTGAAGACAAAGTTTCAAATCGTAAAATTGATTTATGCTTGTTTCACATATCAGATAAAACGAAAGTGTAGGCCTAAAAGGAATATTTATATACTTAAGTGTGCACACGCACACACACACACACACACACACACACACACACACACACAGTAAAGCCCCGTAATTCAAGCTAATTGGTGCTGAGGCAGCCTTGAATTACAAAAAAAACTCGGATTATACGGAAATATCACTAAATCAATGGGTAAATCATCAATAAATGTTTAATGAGCACAATAATGGTTAAAAAAAATAAATAAAAGAATTTAGTATATACCTGTGTTATATGTACATATATGGCCACACATTTCCAAGTTGCAAAAATATGTTACATTTTAAAGAAATTGTCCAAAGTCCTTAGTTTTAAAATAGAACCTCGTTTTTTAGCAGCAATGTTGTGCCATCTTCTAAGAAGCATGGTGTCAGTTGGAGTAGCTTCTGCTTGCTGCTCAATATAATGCAATGCCACATCTAGTGCTGCCAAACCCTCGGTGTGAGTGATCACTTCTTCAGGCAAGTCCTCATCACTTCTGTCTTCAGCAGGCTCATTAAACATTTCAACAATTCAAACTGTTCATCAATCCTAAAACCTCAATTTGATGCAGTAATTTGTATCACAAGTTACTTAAATGTAAATAACGATTGTAATATGAATATGCATTTTTATGTGACATTGATTTCAGATGTTTATTAATTGTAAATATTGTTTGGAAATAAGTTTATATGGCTCTACTGAAACTGTCAATAATAGCGCAATAATGCAGCGAGGGGGGGTGAGCTGTTTATCATTATTGGGAACGAGGAAGTTACGTAATGTTCGCGCGTTTTTTCCGTTGAGAACTTCTGGAATATTTCCTAAAGCATATGTATTCATAATTTTCATTGGATATTAAGATAGACGCTAATGTTGGCGCGTTTTATTAGCCAATAGCAGTTCATTTATAATCTTTAGGCATGTCGGGGAGTGGGAGTATAAATAGAAGCCAAGTTAGAGGTAAGGTCAGTCGGTCGCCCAGTTCATCAAAATTCCTAGCACATTACACGTCGTCAGTCAGTCCTTCAGTTCGCCGAAAGCATTCATATACTACACGTCGTCTTCAGTCAGTCAGTTCGTCAAGTTACGCGCAGCAGAATTATGAAAGATCTAAAGTATTATAAAGTTAATTATACACAAAGTTGAAGTACGTGAGTTAAAAGTGATAAGTAAGAAGTTATTATAACAGTTTCAGTTTGGCGAGTATCTAAATCAATATGTAAAAGTGATAGTGAACGTGTTCGACAATAAAAAATATAAACAAATTTCTTCATTAAGTGTAATTTTTGGATAAAAGATTCCTTTCCGTTTCACGACCTGTATTGAGACACATGTTCGACTCAACAGGATAATAGCTAGCCGGAGGACATTTGAAATAAAATCAAACACAAGCTAATACTGACGCAAATTGCTAACACTAGATGGAGCTACAAACCAAACAAATGAATGACGTCACTAGATGGCTTCCACTCACATGAAGTAAACACAATATAAGATCTCCAAGTTCTAATAATTTACGTAAAAACATATTACGTAAAAGCAACAATTCTCTCGCAAATTGGCTACCACAACGTGGGGCTCAAAACATATTACGTAAGTACAGATGTTACTTCAAATTGGCACCCAGAATGTGGAGCTCGATAACCAGGAAAGGAACACGATGACCAGGAAAGAAGCATAGTGACCAGGAAAGGAACACGATGACCAGGAAAGGATCAGAATTAACCAGGAAGAAGTGAGATGACCAGGAAGGGGCGAATGGAGAAGTGAACTGAACTACAAGACGCAGATTCCAGAAACAACAAAAGGGACGACAGACTACATGGATGATTGGACATCGTAATTCCGAGATTACAAGGCAACAAGGAATTCAACTACAAAACAACAAGACAACGTAGATTCATCATAATACAACGCAGAAGCGACATACAAACCTAGGAGAAAGGGGCAGAAAGCTGGACATCAAAGCTACATCAGCAGATAGCATCAGAAAGGTTAGAAAAATGTTATGTTAATTCTAAAAAAAAAAAAAGGGTAAACAAATCTAAATGTACCTTAGGAGTGGTAGGATAAAGAAAACAATGGCTACTAATAATACAGAAGAAATAATTATGGAGGGAGATAATGTAACAGTTAGCTGTAATTCAATACAGGTTACAGAAAATAGCCCAGACTTTTTAGGATTTGAGGATGAAAATGTTAGTACAGAAAGTCAGAATAGAATAGCAGGAAATGTTAATCTTGATACTAGTATGATTATGGAAATGCTGAAGAATATGGAAAAGAATAATGAGAAACTGAGGGAAGATATTAGTAAGAGTATTGCAGATCAATTAAGGGAAGATATGCAAAAGAATAATAGGGAACTGAGGGAAGATATTAGTAAGAGTATTACAGATCAATTAAGGGAAGATATGCAATAGAATAATAGGGAATTGAGGGAAGATATTGGTAAGAGCTTAGAACAAAACAGGAAATCAATTGAAAATATTGGTAGGAGTAATGAGATATTGGAGCAAAAAGTAGATCAAAGCAGTGAAGAAATTGAAAAGAAAGTTACGAAGCTAGATAGTAGTATGCCAAAAATGAGAGATGAAAATGAGGAAGTAATAGCAAGTGAGACAGGAGAAATTTCAAAGAAAATGCTAGACATGAGCATGGAAATAGGTAACAAAGAAAGTGAGGTTAATACTAAAAGTGAGGTTAATGTAGAATGTACAGAGTTAGGAAGTCAAATGAGTAGTATTTCAAGTGAGTTAAGAGAGATGAAAGAGGTTATGAATGTAGATGTAAATGAGGCGCAAGTTAATTTCAGAGGGGAAATATCAGAAATACAGAATGAGTCGGTAATGCAAAGAAATAAATTGTACCAAGATGTTCAAATTGAAAACTCTAGTCCAGTACAGTTTAGTACAGATTTGTCAGAGTATTCTCAAAGTAAAGAGATAGTAGAAGAATTGAAAATGAAAGTTGTTAAAAGATGTGTTGTTCAGAGAACTTTAGATTGTTTTCAAATGTTATCAGGGGACAAAATATCATATGAATACAAGAGGTTATTCATGAACAAATTTTTGAAGGTTAGGATACGGCTACGAGTAATGTTTAGCCACAGACAATTTGATCCAGGAGGGTAAATAGCAATGAGATGTAAAGTAAATGCTGGATAGTTAAAGATGACTTGCAGAGAAATGTATTGGAACATAAGAGGGTTAATTATTTATATGTCATTTGAAAAGAGAAATAAATTAAAAAAAAAAAAAAAAGAGAAATGTTTTAAAAAAAAAAATAATTAAATTTTTAGTAACTGTAACAACATTTAAAAATTAAGAATGCAAAGATTGAAACTTAATATGATATTAAATTAAAAGTACGTAAATACAATTCCAAAAGTATTGTTAAAATAAAGTACAAAATAAAAAAAAAAAAAAACAAATACTTATGTAGCAAACAGAAAAGGTGAAACATTGTCTAGATTTAAGAGATATCAAAATATTTGTGTAGAGGGTGAATTTTTTGGTAAATATGTGTAATAATTACAAAAATCTTAAATGTATAAATTTTTGTCAACAACTTAAGAAAGTAAACAATTTGGTAACAGTAATTAAATAATTTAGGGTAAAGTATTTGCTATAAAAAAAATTTGTGATGTCAGATTAATATCTAAATTAATTAAACCAAAGCCAGTAAGTAGTGGCGAGATAAAAAAAAAAAAATAAAAAAAATATATCGTGTGTTAAATGCGTGTGAAGTGTTAAGTGAAAGTGATAGCGTGTGTTCCAAGATTTAGGAGACTAAAAACCCAATTATAAAATTTCCAAAAAAATTGTAAATATTTATAATTATGTTACTAGTGGGGCATATGATGCAGTAATTTGTATCACAAATTACTTAAATGTAAATAATCATTGTAATATGAATATGCATTTTTATGTGACATTGATTTCAGATGTTTATTAATTGTAAATATTGTTTGGAAATAAGTTTATACGGCTCTACTGAAACTGTCAATAATAGCGCAATAATGCAGCGAGGGGGGGTGAGCTGTTTATCATTATTGGGAACGAGGAAGTTACGTAATGTTCGCGCGTTTTTTCCATTGAGAACTTCTGGAATATTTCCTAAAGCATATGTATTCATAATTTTCATTGGATATTAAGATAGACGCTAATGTTGGCGCGTTTTATTAGCCAATAGCAGTTCATTTATAATCTTTAGGCATGTCGGGGAGTGGGAGTATAAATAGAAGCCAAGTTAGAGGTAAGGTCAGTCGGATCGCCCAGTTCATCAAAATTCCTAGCACATTACACGTCGTCAGTCAGTCCTTCAGTTCGCCGAAAGCATTCATATACTACACGTCGTCTTCAGTCAGTCAGTTCGTCAAGTTACGCGCAGCAGAATTATGAAAGATCTAAAGTATTATAAAGTTAATTATACACAAAGTTGAAGTACGTGAGTTAAAAGTGATAACTAAGAAGTTATTATAACAGTTTCAGTTTGGCGAGTATCTAAATCAATATGTAAAAGTGATAGTGAACTTGTTCGACAATAAAAATTATAAAACAAATTTCTTCATTAAGTGTAATTTTTGGATAAAAGATTCCTTTCCGTTTCACGACCTGTATTGAGACACATGTTCGACTCAACAGGATAATAGCTAGCCAGAGGACATTTGAAATAAAATCAAACACAAGCTAATACTGACGCAAATTGCTAACACTAGATGGAGCTACAAACCAAACAAATGAATGACATCACAAGATGGCTTCCACTCACATGAAGTAAACACAATATAAGATCTCCAAGTTCTAATAATTTACGTAAAAACATATTACGTAAAAGCAACAATTCTCTCGCAAATTGGCTACCACAACGTGGGGCTCAAAACATATTACGTAAGTACAGATGTTACTTCAAATTGCACTTGTATTTTCACATCCAGCAAGCTTTTCCATCAGTTCTGTAATGTTAGCTCATCTTTATCAGTACTGTTGGTATCCATTTCATTCCGCAAAATCTGGTTCCAAGACTTTTTTAGTGTCTCCGCCTTCATTTCAGACCCTGAATCGGCTATCCAGTAAACTACGTCTTTTATTATAGTTTTTTTTAGAAATTCTTTGATGGTTCCTTCACCTTCTGTTGTTTGTAGAAGCATCTGAAGTAAACGACAATGATGCTTTCTTTTTCAAGCATTGTAAAACGCCTTGGTCCATAGGCTGTAGGGGGTAAGAACAATACATGAATACTGTCATGTAATTGTCCCTCATCAGGGTGTGAACCAGCGTTGTTAAGCATTAAGATTGCTTTGGAAGGCAAGCACTTTTTCTTTAGGTATCTTTTGGTCCCTGGAACAAAATCTTCAGAAAACCACTTCTTAAAAATATTTTTGTCCATCCAAGCAGATTTTTGGTGCACATATGTAACAGGCAGTGCAGAAGCAGTGATACTTCTTAAAGCTCTAGGCTTAGCAGACTTCCCTATTACCAGGAGCTTCAGTTTATGGTCTCTGCTTGCATTTGATGCAGCAAGAACTGTTAACCTCTCTTTAGGTTTTTTGTAGCCCAGGGCAGCCTTTTCTTCTTTTGAGGCTAGAGCTTTAGATGGAAGCAATTTATAATTTAATCCTGCTTCATCACAATTATACAGTTGATCAGGAGTAAGATGTTCTTCTTGTATAATTTTTCTTATTTCTCATGAAATTGTGTAACAGTTTAAGAATCCACAGAAAGTTTTTCACCCCAAATTTCAAGCTGTCTTATGCTATATTACTTCTGCCACCTATACAACCATCCTGATTTTGCAGTAATATCATCCTCACCTTCCTTTAATTCATTCCTAAAAAATACAGCTTTTTGTTGCAGAATAGGCCCTGAAATTGGATTTCCTTTTTGTCTTTGTTGAGTAAACCAAATGAACAAAGCTTCACTCGTTTTTTCATACTCAGATTTCTTCATCGACTTCCATTCAAATGATGAAATAGAACACTTGTTAGATGAACACTTCTCAATTTTGTCTCTGTTTCTACACCAATCTCCAACTGTCACTTCACCAGTTCTGTACTCAGCAGCAAGTGTTTTAATGTTCCTCCTTTGTCTAGTCTTTTCAAAGCTTCCAGTTTCACATTCAATGACATAAATTTTCTCTTACTCCTACCATTCATTGTAATGTATGGATTGAAACATTAAGAAACACACAATTATGTGTACATATGTACAACACTTTAACATTAACATGACACAGGAGGGCTCACTACAGTACAGATGTTACTACACTACCTACAACAACAGTCAGCCTATGTTGTAAAATGTGTATTTTTACTTCAGCATATTTTAATAACCACTGTCGCTAAGTTGGGACAACAATAGGGGTAACAATAAGAACTGTAGAACAGATTGTCAGGCATTCTCAGTTAGTGAAGGATCGACAAAGAAAGGGCAAGCATACTCCTTGAAACCTAATGGTACCTGTCCATCTGTAATAGAAATGCAGTAGCAGTCTGAGGCGAATGTTATTTCTGCATAATGAACAAAAACCCTAAGTGGGATAGTTTTACCTGTATTGTACATGGAAAATTGAAAGAAAGTTCAAAATGTAACACATTCAGAAGTACGTAAAATGCACATGCGGACAACGTATGGAAATGGGATTTTACTCTAGTTTTATGTAAAATTTTAATTTTCTTAAGATCCGCTTGAATTACACGGAACCTTGAAATACCAGGACTTTATATATAATATATATATTATTTATTTATTTATAGGAAACCAAATTCAGAGACCACATGTTATACACGGTTCTCATTGTACTACAGGAAAGATAAAACAAGGACATAGCTTGATTCAATGACCCATTGAACATGACTTGCAGCACTGTGACATTCCATCCAACTTGACAACTTCAGAAGGAATACCTGCAAGTGCTTCTGCAGCTTCAGGTAATGCAATCGCTTCAACACATCCAATGATAAGACAGGGTAGAAAAAGATGCCATGAAGAAGATCAACTTCCTGCAGGTACGAAGATTCTTAGTAGGGATAAGAATACTGAGTGGCAGATTATTGAGCCAGGGCAACAAAAATTTAGGAAAGAAAAGGGAGATCCTAGTGCTTATGCTAAGAGGCATGTGAGAGATGATAGCCATGCATCTGCCTGGAAGTTATCATTGATAATTGATTCTTCGACATATCAATAAATGTACAGAGGTTGAAGCAAGAGAGAAGAAGAATGATGATAAATGGACCATTTGCTTGGAAGTATGTGGGGTGTGCTGGGCTGCAGGAGCCTTGAGCTAGCTGAACTCTGGTCAAAGAAGTGGGGGCCCCTGTATTTTCTGATACTTTGGCAGGGATAGATTTGTGGAAGTCTGAGATTTTTACGCTTTGATGTGAGATCATCTCATTCTGAAAGGCTGAAGACTGCACTGTGTGAAACAAATTTATCAAAAATGTATGTATGTATGTATGTATTTATTTATTCCGCAATTGGGTACTTCCCGGTGGCAGAATTAAACCGTACAAAATTTACATCACCATGACTAGCTTACAATAATAATAATAATAAACAAGACTAACAATACAAAATGATTAATTTTAAATATTAACAAAGCTTTTAAAATCCCTAATTACTGAACCATTTATAATTTACTTAACTATTCACAATTACTTAACTATTCACCATTTACTTCACTATTCACAATTTACTTAACTATTCACAATTTACTAAACTATTCTCAATTTACTTAACTATCTACAAAGTACTTAACAATTTACAAAGTACGTAACTATTTTCGAGGTACTTAACTATTTACAATTGGTCCTTATATTTAGTTACCAGTATTTTCAACCTGGTAGTGTCAACTTTAATAGTATAGTTTGTGAAATGAGTACACTAGTTAATTAACCAACATTTATTCTGCTAATATTATTTCTGAACTGCTTTAAGGTCAGAGGACAGCCCTGAAAGGCTGTTACAGGCAATTCATTCCATTCCTCAATGGTTCTATTAACAAAAGAAAATTTTCCCACGTCGGTTCTGCACTTTCTACCCCTAATTTTAAACAGATGATCGTTTCGACCGTAGTGTGCTGGATTCTCTAACCTTTCTCTAACATCCGCCCAAGCATTTGAACCAGTATAAGCTTTAAATAACGCAACTAATCTATGTTTTTTACGCCTAACTTTTAGCGGTTCCCATTCATTCTCTTCACCTTTTGTAAACCCAAAAACTTTACCTCTCCTTATGAATTTTATAGCCCTTCTCTGCACTTTTTCTAAGGAATCAATCTGATTAACTCTGTATGGGTCCCAACATGCTACTCCATATTCCATAACCGGCCGCACTAAAGATTTGTAGGCTAGTTCCCTGGTCTTTGCGCCCCCCTTTTTCAGTATTCTCATTACAAAATGCAATGCTTTCCACGCTTTCCTAGATGTACTATTTATCTGTTCCCCCCATCCAGCATTACTTGACAAGCACACTCCCAAATATTTGCAGCTGTCCACCTGTGGAATTGGTTCCCCGCCCATTTGATAGTTATGTATAATCTTCCCCTTAGTTCTGCTAAAACCAATGGACTTACTTTTCCCAGCATTAATTGTCATTTTGTTTGCTTCGGCCCACCACCTGATTTCATTTAGGTCGTCCTGAAGAACAGTCTCATGCATGGAATTCCTAATCTTATTGTAAATAATACAATCGTCTGCGAACAGTCTTATCTGGCATTTAATGTTTATATGGATATCATTAACAAAGATAAGAAACAGTAACGGGCCCAGTACCGAGCCTTGGGGCACGCCCGAACTTACGGTCCCCCTTCTGACAGTTCTCTACCTACTCTTACTCTTTGCGTCCTCCCTTTCAAAAATTGTTCTACCCACAATACAACGCGATTATCAAGTCCCGCATTTGCTAGTTTCCGGATGAGTAAACTATGTGGCACTACGTCAAAAGCTTTAGAAAAATCTATCACCACTGCATCAGTCCTTCCCCCTGCATCCACCTCATCTGCCAAATCTTGAATTAATGAAGTTGTTTGACTTTCACATGAATACCCGGATCTAAACCCATGTTGCGCTTTGTTGAACCACTGTTTGTTTTCTAAATCCTCCCGTATGTATTCTGCAATTAGATGCTCCATTACTTTACACACTACCGACGTTAGGCTAACAGGCCGATAATTATTTATTTCTGTTTTATTACCCCCTTTGTATATTGGAACTACAATAGCGGATTTCCAGTCTTCCGGTAGTGCACGGTTGTTAATTGACATGTTAAACAATAGCATTATGTAGGGAATCATGGCTTCTCCCCCTATTTTTAATATTTCAGTAGGTACGTTGTCCGGCCCTCTTGATTTTCGATTCTGTAGCATCTTGATCCTTTTACGTAATTTTGGCGCCATTATTTGAAAAAGCGATTCTCCACCACTCCTATTTTCCCGTTCAGGACTATCATCCATTTGATGAAAGACCGATACAAAATGTGCATTTAATATGTTCGCCTTTTCCTTATCATTTATTACGGCAGTCCCGTTAACTTTGAAATCTGGTATGCCTTCTTTATTACCCCTGCGTCTCCTCACATAATTGTAAAATGCTTTCCATCCATCACTTTCCTTATTTAAAATTTGTTCTAAAAACCGCTCCTGCGCTTGCAACTTTTCGTTTTGTAAATTCTTGGTTAATTCTTTAAATTTAATAAAATGCCATTCTGATTTCCTCCTTTTATGATACGCGCGCCTTGTTTTCCTTTTAAGTGACCTAATACGTTTTGTATAAAATTCTGGATCAGCCTTATTTTTCATAACTTTAAAAGGTACATGTTTCATAATTGCTTCCGAAGTAAGTGTTTTGAAACTAGCCCAGGCTTCATTTACACTAGTGGCAGATTTTACGAAAGACCAATATTCTCGCGTAGAAAATTCTGAATAGCAGCCCCGTCCGCTTTCTGGAAATTCCAGCTAATTGATGTTTGTTCTAATTCAAACCGGTTTAATCGTCCCCCCCCAGTTTACTTCTAATTGCACACAATGGTGGTCACTGATACCTGGCAAGACCTCACATTCAGCAAACAAAGACTGAGGCCTGCATAAAAATACATCTAGTAAGGCTGATTGCCGAGTACTTGTGTTAACGACTTGCAACAAACCCTGTTCCCAAACCAGAAAATTAACAAGATTTTGGTCTTCGCCTCCTATTAACTGACCTTTCCAGTTTACATTTGGCAGATTTACATCCCCTGCTACAATAACGTTTCCCTTTACGGAAGAGATTTTTTCTATTAATTTATGCAACGTTTTGTGATTAGTTTCGCTAGGTGGTCTGTAGCAAGCTATTATTGTTATATTATTACCTTCGTTTTTTTGATCAATAATTTCAATTGCCATAATCTCTACATCCTCTTCTACCCATAGCGCTTTGCTTTGTAACTCTGACTTAGCGCAAATAAAAATTCCCCCTCCCCTTCCGTCCCTGTCCCTCCTAAACACCCTGTAATCTGAGCTGAAAACTTCCGCATCATTTATATCAACATTTAGCCATGACTCCGTACCTATAATTACATTTGGATTACATATCTCCATTAAATTCCAAAACTCTCAACTTTATTCATAATACTACGGCAATTTACCTGTAACAGCCTTAAAAAGCCAGCCCCTACCAGTGAATCTTCGTTCCTCCGAGGTTGTTGTCACTGTTGCTTCTGTCGCTTGCTGCCATCGCTCCACGTCGTCACCCTCCCGAACAAAGCTGCCAACTTCGAAGATCCACTTCGGTTTAAGTGCACACCGTCCCGTCCGTAGTCCCAGTCTTCAATCCACGAATTTGGGTCCAGAAACTTCGCGCCCAGTCGCTCCGCTACCCATGCATACGAGTCGTTTACCTGCATTATCTTCCTCCAGTTGACATCGCGTCGTCTCAAAACTCCACTAACGACGATCTTCGCTGAGGGAAATAGCTGCCTTGTCCGTTTAACTAAGTCGTACATGTCTCCCATCACGTAGTTTACACTTCTCCGCAGGTCATTGCTCCCAACGTGCAATACAATCGTCTTATAGCTGTCTTCCATCTCCTCTTGCTTTTTCTCGATTTCCCCCAGTCCTTCAGTCCTTCCTTCAGTCCTTATGCAAGGATAGCAAGCTACCTCTGCATTCGGGTTCCCCGCATTTCTCACAATAGAGTCTCCGACTATCAAACATGGTTTCCCCTTTTCTTGTCCATTTCCTTTCCTGAGCTCCCTGAGTTGGCTATTCTCTTCTTCTAACTTCCGAATTTTCTCTTCCGCGCGTTGGAGCTTCTCGCGTAACACCCGTGCTTCTTCTTGCAGCTTCTCCAGTTTCTTCTGATTTGCGATGACCGTTTCAGTCTTGCTACATACCAGGTGGATTCCTTACAGTGAATGAGCAGCTTTATCCAACCAAAAGTCGCTGTCCATGTATTCAATACATAGCCAATAAGCCTGATAAGTTTGGCATAAAATATTGAATGCTTGGAGATGTGTACTCGAAGTATCTCTGAAATGCCATTCCAAATGTGGGGAAGGATAATCAGTGACCCCAGAATGAATCTGTGCCAGAGCATGTTGTGATGTCTCTACTAGATCCTTTCATGAAAAACGAACAAAACGTCACCACCGAAAAGTATTTTACTTCACTGTCATTAGCTAAAAGACTCAAGGAGTCGGGTACAAGCATCATAGGAACTGTGAACAGATCGAGACAAGAGGTTTCTGATCACATAAGACATTCCAGTCCTCCACTTTATGATATCATTCTCATGAAAATGAAGAATAGTACTTTAATAACCAGCTACCAAGGAAAGCCACAGAAGAATGTTATTATACTCAGCACACTTCACAATATCTGATCAACCCAAGAAATTCCCTGAAACAGTAGTGTTCTACAACAAGATTAAATTTGGTGTGGATGTAATTGATCAAATGACGTGACTCTATTCTATGTGCTGGTACTCGCAGATGGAGGATGCTGCTTTTTACAACATTATGGATCTAGCTGCAATCAATGCTTGGATAGTATTTCGAGGGGTAACTGGTAAGAAAATTTCCCATCATAGATTCATTCTTTAGCTTGCTGATGAATTAGGAGAAATCTATTTGCAATGTAAACAATATTGCATACAGATTACTCCTACCAAAATGCATTTTAGTCCTAATCGACAAAGACAGTGTCAAATAAGTTGTAACTGCAGGAAGAAGAAAACAACCAATGTCTGTCATATCTGCAAGAAACTGGTATGTGGAAACTGTACAGCAGAACTAAGGAAAGTTCTTACATGCGTCAAATGTATAACATGAATGAATGTTGCATTACAAAAACAAACAAACCTTTCCTGTGTTTACTTAGACTTATGTTACAATTATACTGTTAAAAAATGAGCTTCTTGTGTATTCAGTTGTTTTGCTAGATGTAGGAAAATTTCATAGCATACTATGCTTAGCTGTATTATTCCACTGGATCCCACATATCAAGAAATTTGAGTTGATGTTATTAATGAATAATAATAATGATAAAATGTTCATAGCAATGTGTGCGTGTGTGTGTGTGAGAGAGAGAGAGAGAGAGAGAGAGAGAGAGAGAGATAAGGCCTAACAACAATGCCCTTAAACTGAAACCAATTATTAGCGGTATCATTTAAGCTGTAAAAGGAAAGGAATAAGTGAGCAGTCAAAAAGACTGCTACCGTAGTTAATAGTAGCTAGCGATCACTGGGGATGTAGCGTTAATGCTACAAAAAAGTTATAACACATGGAGTGCCTCAGGGTTCAAAACTGGGACCATATCTATTCATTCTATACATAAATCACTTATTTAAAATAATACAGGAGGCAGGAGGTTTAGCCATCGGGTATGCTGACGACACAACAATAGTGATAACAGGTAAGACGGAAAGAGAAGTACAAGATAAAGCAAACTCTTTATTAGAACTAATCAGAACTTACTTAGAAACATTAGGAATGGCACTGAATGCAAACAAAACTGAATGGAAAATTACGATTAGTAATAAAGCACAAAGTAACATCACATTAGCAATACAAAATAAGAAAATCTCCCAAGTTACACAGACAAATTTTTTATGAATAGTCATAGACAATAACTTAAAATGGCACAAACATATAGAAAAGGTTAGTAACAAAATTAATAAGGGCATATACGTATTGAAACAGATAACTCAAATTATGGATAAAGATAATATACTAAAGGTTTATTATGCATTTGTACACTCGCACCTAAATTATGGGATTATTTTATGGGGAACAGCGGGTAAGAAAAATATACTGAGAATATCTAGGCTACAGAAAAGAGCAATTCAAATAATGGAAAAACTTCAAAGGGAACAATCCTGTAAAAGCAGTTTTAAAAAACAAAAAATCCTCACAGTACCATGCTTATATATATTTGAATGTCTTAAGTACACAATAAGAAATCACACTGAAGAAAAAAATAGGAATATGCATGGGCATAACACGAGAACACAGCAGAACTACTTTAGAAATAGGCTAAGGGGATCATTAACTTCCAAAAGTATTGAAAGTGTTGCAAAAGACCTATACATCATTTACCTCACCCAATCAAAGAACTACATGAAAAAGTGAAGAAAATTAATGCAATAAAGACTTACCTGATTAAAAATGCTTTCTACTCAATTGAGGAATACAAAATGAAACAAAATCTGTGAGCCGTAACTTGGTCTTATAACATTAATCTTCTGAAATTTGTGTTTAATTAATTTTAGGTATTTAACCAATTCAATGTATCTATATCTGTTCAGCTTTGTACGAAATACTACTTGTTTAATCAATAATGTACATATATGTTCCTAACTTGTGTAAAATTACTTGGTTAATAGATAAGGTAAATATGTTTTCTATCTTTTATAAACTTGACGATGCTTTGTAAAAATGTTGCAAATGGCAGAATAAAACTGAAATTGAAATTGTATAAATTTTAATGATATCTACATTTTTTACACAGTAGACTTTTGTCTAGCTTTTAAGGTTTACCAGTTAAAGAAAGGATACCTAATCTATTCAGAATGAAGAGGACTTCAAAGAGTAATCAGAGAAAATTCTTCTTCTTTAACAGATTACCCACCTCTTTGTAGGACTTACACTCCCAAGAACTTACAAACCAATACCTTGGGTCAACAGCCTGTCATGTAGCTTGCAAATTCTAGATCATAGCATCACCCCAAGCCTGGTATGGTAGTGAAGAAGAAGGAAATGAATTATAGTGATGAAAGCGATGATAGGAACATTTGTAGATCAAATTATCCAACACAGCATTCATCTAGCAACTGAGCATAAATATTGTCATGCATATATCTTAAATATGTGGTATCTTAAGTAAAATCCTTAGAGCAAATTTTAAGAAATCAAAAATTATGAAGTTTTTCCATGTGAAAGGTAGTTTGCGGTGATAGATTTCTTGAAAATCTTTGTGTTACATCATTGGAAGATGGCTGAACTTAAATACCAAATGTGATATTTACTGATAACGGTTTGATTTATGCTGCTCTCTTTTTTTCTCATTGTCACAGGCACACTCATGCATGCACACATGGATCATCATATTGTAATTTTTTTTTCTTTCTTTATTCAAGCGATCTGAAGGTTTGTATTTCTGATAAAATCTAGACTTCCTGTACATACTATAGGTAAATGGTGGAAAAAGTAAAGAATATATGTTTATAATATTAGAGCATTAGCCAACAAAGTTTGCTTCCTTTCTTGAATATGACACAGTATTGTTGAAATAGTTAATGTTCAATTAGATTCAGCTGCTACAAAAACAGATGTTCTCTCCGTCCTAGGACCAGTTTTAAATTTTTATTTAATTAATGATCTTCCTTCAAATACAGGACCCATAAACAGTATTTTCCTTGCAGTGGGCCATGCACTTTGTTAGTTAGTACTACTAATGTAAAAGCTAAGAGCGGGTACTTAAAAGCTCCTTATGACACAAAATATGATGGAATGCATACCAATCTATTTTAAGTTAAACATTTTTATTCCCATTTTACTTTATTATTGTATTTTATTCATTTTCTCAAAGAGGCAGCAGATGCTCATTTATATTCCTCAAGAATGGATGACATAATGATTCAATATTTAGAAAGTTAAAGAAATCTTTACCAAAAATTAAAAATTGTTCACACTGATGCTCCTAACATTTTGAGCAACACAAATTCAGCCATTTGGGGGAAAAAAAAGAAAAGCAGTAGTAATATTGAATAAGTAAATATGCACCAAATAAATGTTTACAATAGTATAGTATAGTACTTATTGTGCTAAGAGTTTTACAAATTTGATTGTCTACTGCATTTTGACCTTGGTCACTTATTCAGTAGACAATCACTACAGTTTATTTACATTTTAGAGTCTCTTGTCACTAAATTATCTTGCTCTTTTTTTTCAGTTTTTTTTTTCATGTCCCATTTCCACTTTTTTTTCACTTTCCATTTATTGATTACTTAACCATCACACATTCACTATAGTTTTCCATTCAAAGTAAGATGCACTACCTCTTACTTTTCTCTTTCCACTGTCCAAAGCCATTTATTTTTTACTTTACACAAAAACTGTCCAATGCTTCTAGTGTTTGCAACGGAATGATGCTTGTTTACATAATATTTGTATTTGTATTTGTTAGCCCCACTTTGTGGAAGCCAATTTGCGAGTGAATAATGTTTCTTACGTAGTTTGTGTAGCGTAAGTTATTAGAACTTGTAGATCATGTTGTGCTGCTTACTTCACGCGTTGCCATCTTGTGACGTCATTCATTGGTTTGGTTTGTAGCTCCATCTGGCGTAGCAATTTGCATCAATTAGTGTTCGAAAGAATTTAAGTTTCGTATATTGTCCTCCGGCTAGCTATCATCTTATCTTGGTAGAACATATATCTCTTTGCAGGTTGTGAAGCGGAAAGGAATCTTTTATCCAGAAATTATACTGATGAAGAAAATTTGTTTTATAATTTTTATTGCCGAACACGTTCACTAACACTTTTACATATTGATATAGATACTCGCCAAACTGAAACTGTTTGTAATAACTTCTTACTTATCACTTTTAACTCACGTACTTCAACTTTGTGTATATTTAACTGTATAACACTTTAGATTCTCGTAATTCTGCTGCGCGTAACTTATGACGAACTGACTGACTGAAGACAACGTGTAACGTGCTAGAAATTTAGATGAACTGGGCGACCGACGTGTAAGGTATTGAGAATTTTGTTGAACTGGGGGCGATCTACCACGGACTCGACTTTATATACTCCCACTCCTCGACATGCCTAAAGATTATAAATGAACTGCTATTGGCTAATAAAACGCGCCAACATTAGCGTCTATTTTAATATCCAATGAAAACCACGAATACATATTGCTTTTAGGGAAACATTCCAGAAGTTTCTACCGAAAACGCGCGAAACATTACATAACTTCCTTGTTCCCAATAACAATAAACAGCTCACCCCATCGCTGCATTATTGCGTTATTATTGACAGTTTCAGTAAAGCCGTATATTATTATTTACCAATAATAATTACAATTAACAAACATCTGAAATCAATGTCACATAAAAATACATATTTATATTACAATCATTATTTACATTTAAGTAATTTGTGATACAAATTACCGTATCATATGCCCCACTAGAAACATAATTATAAAAATTTATAACTTGTTTGGAAATTTTATAATTGTGTTTTTAGTCTCCTAAATCTTGGAACACACGCTATCACTTTCACTTAACACTTCACACACATTTAACACACGACATATGTTTTATCTCGCCACTACTTACTGGCTTTTGTTTAATTAATTTAGATATTAATCTGACATCACAAATTTTTGATAGCAAATACTGTACCCTGAATTATTTAATTAATGCTACCAAATTGTTTACTTTCTTAAGTTGTTGACAAAAATTTATACATTTAAGATTTTTTTGTAATTATCATACATATTTACCAAAATATTCACCCTCTACATATATTTACATCTCTTAAATCTAGACAATGTTTCACATGTTCTGTTTGCTACATAAGTATTTGTTTGTTTTTTTTTATTATTATTATTTTTACCCATTTTTGTTATTTTGTACTTTATTTTAACAATGTTCTTGGAATTGTATTTACGTACTTTTAATTTAATATCATATTAAATTTCAATCTTTGCATTCTTAATTTTCAAATATTGTTACAGTTACTAAAAATTTAATTTTTTTTTTTTTTTTTTTTTTATAATTTATTTCTCTTTTCAAATGACATATATAAATAGTTAACCCTCTTACGTTCCAATACATTTCTCTGCAAGTCATCTTTAACTATCCAGCATTTACTTTACATCTCATTGCTATTTACCCTCCTGGATCAAATTGTGTGTGGCTAAACATTACTCGTAGCCGTAACCTAACCTTCAAATTTTTGTTCATGAATAACCTCTTGTATTCATAAGAAATTTCATCACATGATAACATTTGAAAACAATCTAAAGTTTCTTGAACAACACATCTTTTGACAACTTTCATTTTCAATTCATCTGCTATCTTTTTAATTTGAAAATACTCTGATAAATCTGTACTAAACTGTACTGGACTGGAGTTTTCAATTTGAACATCTTGGTACAATTTATTTCTTTGCATTTCTGACTCTCTCTGGATTTCTGATATCTCCCCTCTGAAATTAACTTGCGCCTGATTTACATCTACATTCATAACCTCCTTTATCTCTCTTATCTCACTTGCAATGTTACTCATTCTACTATCTGACTCTGTACATTCTACATTAACCTCACTTTTAGTATTAACCTCACCTTTTTTGTTACATATTTCCCTGCTCATGTCCAACATTTTCTTTGAAATTTCTCCTATCTCACTTGCTATTACTTCCTCATTTTCATCTCTCATTTTTGGCATACTACTATCTAACTTCATAACTTTCTTTTCAATTTCTTTACTGCTTTGATCTACTTTTTGCTCTAATACCTCATTACTCCTACCAATATCTTTTCTGTTTTGTTCAAAGCTCCTACAAATATCTTCCCTCAATTCTCTCTTATTCTGATCTAGTTTTTGTTCTAAACTCCTATCAATATCTTCTCTTAATTCTCTATTATTCTTTTGCATCTCTTCCCTGTTTTGATCTATTTTCTTACTAAGATCTTCCCTTAATTCCCTATGACTCTTTTGCATATTCTGAGTTAGTTTTTGTTCTAATTTCTCACTATTCTTTTCCATATCTTCCCTGTTTTGATCTGTAATACTCTTACTAAGATCTTCCCTTAATTCCCTATGCATATTTCTCAGCATTTCCATCATCATACTAGCATCAATAGTAATATTTCCTGCTATTCTATTCTTACTTTCTGCACTAACATTTTCTCCATCAAATACTACATTGTTTAAGCTTTTTTTTGTAACCTGTATTGACTTACAGCTAACTGTTACACTATCTCCCTCCATAATTATTTCTTCTGTATTACTAGTAGCCATTGTTTTTTTTATCCTACCACTCCTCAGTAACATTTAAATTTGTTTACCCCTTTTTTTTTTTTTTTTTTTTTTTTTAAAATTAAAATCACACTTTTCTAACCCTTCTGATGCTATCTGCTGATGTTGTTTAGATGTCCAGCTGTCTGCCCCACTCTCCTAGGTTTGTATGTCGCTTCGATGAAACTGCGTAGTCTTGTTGTCCTGTAGTTTGAATTTCCCAGTTGCCTCGTAATCTCGGAATTACAATGTCCAATTATCCATGTAGTCTGTCCTCCCTGTTGTTTCTGGAATCTGCGTCTTGTAGATCCTTTCACTGCTGCATTCGTTCCACGTCCTGGTTATGCTGATCCTTTCCTGGTCACTCTGCTTCATTCCTGGTCATCGTGTTCCTTTCCTGGTCACTTCGCTTCATTCCTGGTCATCGTGTTCCTTTCCTGGTCACTTCGCCCCACGTTCTGGGTGCCAATATGCAACGGAATGTTGCTTGTTTACGTAATATTTGTATTTGTATTTGTTAGCCCCACTTTGTGGAAGCCAATTTGCGAGTGAATAATGTTTCTTACGTAGTTTGTGTAGCGTAAGTTATTAGAACTTGTAGATCATGTTGTGCTGCTTACTTCACGCGTTGCCATCTTGTGACGTCATTCATTGGTTTGGTTTGTAGCTCCATCTGGCGTAGCAATTTGCATCAATTAGTGTTCGAAAGAATTTAAGTTTCGTATATTGTCCTCCGGCTAGCTATCATCTTATCTTGGTAGAACATATATCTCTTTGCAGGTTGTGAAGCGGAAAGGAATCTTTTATCCAGAAATTATACTGATGAAGAAAATTTGTTTTATAATTTTTGTTGCCGAACACGTTCACTAACACTTTTACATATTGATATAGATACTCGCCAAACTGAAACTGTTTGTAATAACTTCTTACTTATCACTTTTAACTCACGTACTTCAACTTTGTGTATATTTAACTGTATAACACTTTAGATTCTCGTAATTCTGCTGCGCGTAACTTATGACGAACTGACTGACTGAAGACAACGTGTAACGTGCTAGAAATTTAGATGAACTGGGCGACCGACGTGTAAGGTATTGAGAATTTTGTTGAACTGGGAGCGATCTACCACGGACTCGACTTTATATACTCCCACTCCTCGACATGCCTAAAGATTATAAATGAACTGCTATTGGCTAATAAAACGCGCCAACATTAGCGTCTATTTTAATATCCAATGAAAACCACGAATACATATTGCTTTTAGGGAAACATTCCAGAAGTTTCTACCGAAAACGCGCGAAACATTACATAACTTCCTTGTTCCCAATAACGATAAACAGCTCACCCCATCGCTGCATTATTGCGTTATTATTGACAGTTTCAGTAAAGCCGTATATTATTATTTACCAATAATAATTACAATTAACAAACATCTGAAATCAATGTCACATAAAAATACATATTTATATTACAATCATTATTTACATTTAAGTAATTTGTGATACAAATTACCGTATCATATGCCCCACTAGAAACATAATTATAAATATTTATAACTTGTTTGGAAATTTTATAATTGTGTTTTTAGTCTCCTAAATCTTGGAACACACGCTATCACTTTCACTTAACACTTCACACACATTTAACACACGACATGTTTTATCTCGCCACTACTTACTGGCTTTTGTTTAATTAATTTAGATATTAATCTGACATCACAAATTTTTGATAGCAAATACTGTACCCTGAATTATTTAATTAATGCTACCAAATTGTTTACTTTCTTAAGTTGTTGACAAAAATTTATACATTTAAGATTTTTTTGTAATTATCATACATATTTACCAAAATATTCACCCTCTACATATATTTACATCTCTTAAATCTAGACAATGTTTCACATGTTCTGTTTGCTACATAAGTATTTGTTTGTTTTTTTTTATTATTATTATTTTTACCCATTTTTGTTATTTTGTACTTTATTTTAACAATGTTCTTGGAATTGTATTTACGTACTTTTAATTTAATATCATATTAAATTTCAATCTTTGCATTCTTAATTTTCAAATATTGTTACAGTTACTAAAAATTTAATTTTTTTTTTTTTTTTTTTTTATAATTTATTTCTCTTTTCAAATGACATATATAAATAGTTAACCCTCTTACGTTCCAATACATTTCTCTGCAAGTCATCTTTAACTATCCAGCATTTACTTTACATCTCATTGCTATTTACCCTCCTGGATCAAATTGTGTGTGGCTAAACATTACTCGTAGCCGTAACCTAACCTTCAAATTTTTGTTCATGAATAACCTCTTGTATTCATAAGAAATTTCATCACATGATAACATTTGAAAACAATCTAAAGTTTCTTGAACAACACATCTTTTGACAACTTTCATTTTCAATTCATCTGCTATCTTTTTAATTTGAAAATACTCTGATAAATCTGTACTAAACTGTACTGGACTGGAGTTTTCAAATTGAACATCTTGGTACAATTTATTTCTTTGCATTTCTGACTCTCTCTGGATTTCTGATATCTCCCCTCTGAAATTAACTTGCGCCTGATTTACATCTACATTCATAACCTCCTTTATCTCTCTTATCTCACTTGCAATGTTACTCATTCTACTATCTGACTCTGTACATTCTACATTAACCTCACTTTTAGTATTAACCTCACCTTTTTTGTTACATATTTCCCTGCTCATGTCCAACATTTTCTTTGAAATTTCTCCTATCTCACTTGCTATTACTTCCTCATTTTCATCTCTCATTTTTGGCATACTACTATCTAACTTCATAACTTTCTTTTCAATTTCTTTACTGCTTTGATCTACTTTTTGCTCTAATACCTCATTACTCCTACCAATATCTTTTCTGTTTTGTTCAAAGCTCCTACAAATATCTTCCCTCAATTCTCTCTTATTCTGATCTAGTTTTTGTTCTAAACTCCTATCAATATCTTCTCTTAATTCTCTATTATTCTTTTGCATCTCTTCCCTGTTTTGATCTATTTTCTTACTAAGATCTTCCCTTAATTCCCTATGACTCTTGCATATTCTGAGTTAGTTTTTGTTCTAATTTCTCACTATTCTTTTCCATATCTTCCTTGTTTTGATCTGTAATACTCTTACTAAGATCTTCCCTTAATTCCCTATGCATATTTCTCAGCATTTCCATCATCATACTAGCATCAATAGTAATATTTCCTGCTATTCTATTCTTACTTTCTGCACTAACATTTTCTCCATCAAATACTACATTGTTTAAGCTTTTTTTTGTAACCTGTATTGACTTACAGCTAACTGTTACACTATCTCCCTCCATAATTATTTCTTCTGTATTACTAGTAGCCATTGTTTTTTTTATCCTACCACTCCTCAGTAACATTTAAATTTGTTTACCCCTTTTTTTTTTTTTTTTTTTTTTTTAAAATTAAAATCACACTTTTCTAACCCTTCTGATGCTATCTGCTGATGTTGTTTAGATGTCCAGCTGTCTGCCCCACTCTCCTAGGTTTGTATGTCGCTTCGATGAAACTGCGTAGTCTTGTTGTCCTGTAGTTTGAATTTCCCAGTTGCCTCGTAATCTCGGAATTACAATGTCCAATTATCCATGTAGTCTGTCCTCCCTGTTGTTTCTGGAATCTGCGTCTTGTAGATCCTTTCACTGCTGCATTCGTTCCACGTCCTGGTTATGCTGATCCTTTCCTGGTCACTCTGCTTCATTCCTGGTCATCGTGTTCCTTTCCTGGTCACTTCGCTTCATTCCTGGTCATCGTGTTCCTTTCCTGGTCACTTCGCTTCATTCCTGGTCATCGTGTTCCTTTCCTGGTCACTTCGCCCCACGTTCTGGGTGCCAATATGCAACGGAATGTTGCTTGTTTACGTAATATTTGTATTTGTATTTGTTAGCCCCACTTTGTGGAAGCCAATTTGCGAGTGAATAATGTTTCTTACGTAGTTTGTGTAGCGTAAGTTATTAGAACTTGTAGATCATGTTGTGCTGCTTACTTCACGCGTTGCCATCTTGTGACGTCATTCATTGGTTTGGTTTGTAGCTCCATCTGGCGTAGCAATTTGCATCAATTAGTGTTCGAAAGAATTTAAGTTTCGTATATTGTCCTCCGGCTAGCTATCATCTTATCTTGGTAGAACATATATCTCTTTGCAGGTTGTGAAGCGGAAAGGAATCTTTTATCCAGAAATTATACTGATGAAGAAAATTTGTTTTATAATTTTTGTTGCCGAACACGTTCACTAACACTTTTACATATTGATATAGATACTCGCCAAACTGAAACTGTTTGTAATAACTTCTTACTTATCACTTTTAACTCACGTACTTCAACTTTGTGTATATTTAACTGTATAACACTTTAGATTCTCGTAATTCTGCTGCGCGTAACTTATGACGAACTGACTGACTGAAGACAACGTGTAACGTGCTAGAAATTTAGATGAACTGGGCGACCGACGTGTAAGGTATTGAGAATTTTGTTGAACTGGGGGCGATCTACCACGGACTCGACTTTATATACTCCCACTCCTCGACATGCCTAAAGATTATAAATGAACTGCTATTGGCTAATAAAACGCGCCAACATTAGCGTCTATTTTAATATCCAATGAAAACCACGAATACATATTGCTTTTAGGGAAACATTCCAGAAGTTTCTACCGAAAACGCGCGAAACATTACATAACTTCCTTGTTCCCAATAACGATAAACAGCTCACCCCATCGCTGCATTATTGCGTTATTATTGACAGTTTCAGTAAAGCAGTATATTATTATTTACCAATAATAATTACAATTAACAAACATCTGAAATCAATGTCACATAAAAATACATATTTATATTACAATCATTATTTACATTTAAGTAATTTGTGATACAAATTACCGTATCATATGCCCCACTAGAAACATAATTATAAATATTTATAACTTGTTTGGAAATTTTATAATTGTGTTTTTAGTCTCCTAAATCTTGGAACACACGCTATCACTTTCACTTAACACTTCACACACATTTAACACACGACATATGTTTTATCTCGCCACTACTTACTGGCTTTTGTTTAATTAATTTAGATATTAATCTGACATCACAAATTTTTGATAGCAAATACTGTACCCTGAATTATTTAATTAATGCTACCAAATTGTTTACTTTCTTAAGTTGTTGACAAAAATTTATACATTTAAGATTTTTTTGTAATTATCATACATATTTACCAAAATATTCACCCTCTACATATATTTACATCTCTTAAATCTAGACAATGTTTCACATGTTCTGTTTGCTACATAAGTATTTGTTTGTTTTTTTTTTTATTATTATTATTTTTACCCATTTTTGTTATTTTGTACTTTATTTTAACAATGTTCTTGGAATTGTATTTACGTACTTTTAATTTAATATCATATTAAATTTCAATCTTTGCATTCTTAATTTTCAAATATTGTTACAGTTACTAAAAATTTAATTTTTTTTTTTTTTTTTTTATAATTTATTTCTCTTTTCAAATGACATATATAAATAGTTAACCCTCTTACGTTCCAATACATTTCTCTGCAAGTCATCTTTAACTATCCAGCATTTACTTTACATCTCATTGCTATTTACCCTCCTGGATCAAATTGTGTGTGGCTAAACATTACTCGTAGCCGTAACCTAACCTTCAAATTTTTGTTCATGAATAACCTCTTGTATTCATAAGAAATTTCATCACATGATAACATTTGAAAACAATCTAAAGTTTCTTGAACAACACATCTTTTGACAACTTTCATTTTCAATTCATCTGCTATCTTTTTAATTTGAAAATACTCTGATAAATCTGTACTAAACTGTACTGGACTGGAGTTTTCAATTTGAACATCTTGGTACAATTTATTTCTTTGCATTTCTGACTCTCTCTGGATTTCTGATATCTCCCCTCTGAAATTAACTTGCGCCTGATTTACATCTACATTCATAACCTCCTTTATCTCTCTTATCTCACTTGCAATGTTACTCATTCTACTATCTGACTCTGTACATTCTACATTAACCTCACTTTTAGTATTAACCTCACCTTTTTTGTTACATATTTCCCTGCTCATGTCCAACATTTTCTTTGAAATTTCTCCTATCTCACTTGCTATTACTTCCTCATTTTCATCTCTCATTTTTGGCATACTACTATCTAACTTCATAACTTTCTTTTCAATTTCTTTACTGCTTTGATCTACTTTTTGCTCTAATACCTCATTACTCCTACCAATATCTTTTCTGTTTTGTTCAAAGCTCCTACAAATATCTTCCCTCAATTCTCTCTTATTCTGATCTAGTTTTTGTTCTAAACTCCTATCAATATCTTCTCTTAATTCTCTATTATTCTTTTGCATCTCTTCCCTGTTTTGATCTATTTTCTTACTAAGATCTTCCCTTAATTCCCTATGACTCTTTTGCATATTCTGAGTTAGTTTTTGTTCTAATTTCTCACTATTCTTTTCCATATCTTCCCTGTTTTGATCTGTAATACTCTTACTAAGATCTTCCCTTAATTCCCTATGCATATTTCTCAGCATTTCCATCATCATACTAGCATCAATAGTAATATTTCCTGCTATTCTATTCTTACTTTCTGCACTAACATTTTCTCCATCAAATACTACATTGTTTAAGCTTTTTTTTGTAACCTGTATTGACTTACAGCTAACTGTTACACTATCTCCCTCCATAATTATTTCTTCTGTATTACTAGTAGCCATTGTTTTTTTTATCCTACCACTCCTCAGTAACATTTAAATTTGTTTACCCCTTTTTTTTTTTTTTTTTTTTTTTAAAAATTAAAATCACACTTTTCTAACCCTTCTGATGCTATCTGCTGATGTTGTTTAGATGTCCAGCTGTCTGCCCCACTCTCCTAGGTTTGTATGTCGCTTCGATGAAACTGCGTAGTCTTGTTGTCCTGTAGTTTGAATTTCCCAGTTGCCTCGTAATCTCGGAATTACAATGTCCAATTATCCATGTAGTCTGTCCTCCCTGTTGTTTCTGGAATCTGCGTCTTGTAGATCCTTTCACTGCTGCATTCGTTCCACGTCCTGGTTATGCTGATCCTTTCCTGGTCACTCTGCTTCATTCCTGGTCATCGTGTTCCTTTCCTGGTCACTTCGCTTCATTCCTGGTCATCGTGTTCCTTTCCTGGTCACTTCGCCCCACGTTCTGGGTGCCAATATGCAACGGAATGTTGCTTGTTTACGTAATATATGTATTTGTATTTGTTAGCCCCACTTTGTGGAAGCCAATTTGCGAGTGAATAATGTTTCTTACGTAGTTTGTGTAGCGTAAGTTATTAGAACTTGTAGATCATGTTGTGCTGCTTACTTCACGCGTTGCCATCTTGTGACGTCATTCATTGGTTTGGTTTGTAGCTCCATCTGGCGTAGCAATTTGCATCAATTAGTGTTCGAAAGAATTTAAGTTTCGTATATTGTCCTCCGGCTAGCTATCATCTTATCTTGGTAGAACACATATCTCTTTGCAGGTTGTGAAGCGGAAAGGAATCTTTTATCCAGAAATTATACTGATGAAGAAAATTTGTTTTATAATTTTTATTGCCGAACACGTTCACTAACACTTTTACATATTGATATAGATACTCGCCAAACTGAAACTGTTTGTAATAACTTCTTACTTATCACTTTTAACTCACGTACTTCAACTTTGTGTATATTTAACTGTATAACACTTTAGATTCTCGTAATTCTGCTGCGCGTAACTTATGACGAACTGACTGACTGAAGACAACGTGTAACGTGCTAGAAATTTAGATGAACTGGGGGACTGACGTGTAAGGTATTGAGAATTTTGTTGAACTGGGGGCGATCTACCACGGACTCGACTTTATATACTCCCACTCCTCGACATGCCTAAAGATTATAAATGAACTGCTATTGGCTAATAAAACGCGCCAACATTAGCGTCTATTTTAATATCCAATGAAAACCACGAATACATATTGCTTTTAGGGAAACATTCCAGAAGTTTCTACCGAAAACGCGCGAAACATTACATAACTTCCTTGTTCCCAATAACGATAAACAGCTCACCCCATCGCTGCATTATTGCGTAATTATTGACAGTTTCAGTAAAGCCGTATATTATTATTTACCAATAATAATTACAATTAACAAACATCTGAAATCAATGTCACATAAAAATACATATTTATATTACAATCATTATTTACATTTAAGTAATTTGTGATACAAATTACCGTATCATGTTCTTGCATATCATTTCAATTATAAGTGTATTTCTATCCTCCTTTAACCACTTCTTATTAAAAATATTCTTTTCTCCAATTTTCTGTTCCTTGGCACTTAAATACTATGTGTTCAATGTCTTCATTACCACCACATATCAGACATTGGTTCTGAGGAATACCCTGTCTTAGCCCTTTTAGCCTCCATGCTCCGGTTCTTAACCATGCAATAGATTCTCTCTCTTCTTTATTTACTATGTCTATATATTTTTCCCTACCCCATGTATTTTTCATTGGCCTATAATAAACTAATGAGCTCTTTTCGGCAATCTCACTGAACATGATTTGTATTTCTATATCTTCCAGTCTTTTCCTTGCCTTTTTCCAAAAATGTTTTACATTATTTTCTCTCCTTCTCCATATATCTCCTAACCCATTTTTCCCCAAAATATTCCGTAATTTACTTACCCATCCATCATTCATTAAGCTATTCTCTTGGTATTCAATACATTGTCTTAACACATTACTTTTTCCTAGATTTAAACTTCTGAACCAAAATTTCAAAGCTCTTTTCATTATCTTCCCCTTTGTTGGCACCCTGCCCATCTATAATTGTGCTACCTGTCTTACAATTGACTTCGGTAGCCCTAGTATTTCTCTACAAAACATCATGTGCACCACATCTATACATTTCCATCCTCTATCTAATCCCCATATTTCTATACCACACATCATTTTTGCCTCCACAACCATCTCATAAACTTTTTCCAGCCATTTAACATTTATATTAGGTACTTTATATTTGCAGCTTCTAATTGCTGCCATCACCCCTTTACCTTTTGCCAATGCAAACTTCTTTTGTTTCTCCCATTTATTACCTCCATCTATTTTTACTCCTAAATAGATACAGTCACGCACTACCCTGTAATCTTTATTCTCTCCCTTCCAATTTTCATATTTGCTTAATTTTCCCCCCTTTTTGAAAACCACAATCTGTGTTTTCTCTTGATTCACTTTTAACCTCCATTCTTTACAATATACATCAATTGCTTGTAATGATTGTTTTAAACCACTTACTGTAATAGATCCTACCACTAGGTCATCTGCAAAAAGTAGTCCTGGAATTTGGATGTTGTTAATTACTGGTGCACAGTTATTATTCCTTCCAATTTCTAGTAAGACATCATCTATATATAAATTAAATAAAACTGAACTTAGCTTACATCCTTGCCGAAGGCCTTTCTTTTGTGGAATTTCGTTTGTTACACAGCCTGTCTCCACCCTTACACAGAAGGTGTTCTCAAAATACAGTGCTTTTAGAATATTCACCAATTGCTGACTTACTCCCTTACACACTAATTTATGCCACAGAAGTTGTAGCTCAATTCGGTCATAAGCCTTCTCTAAGTCTACAAAAGCCATATACAGTTTACCCCTTTTTTCTTTTAAATATTTGTCTGCTAATGTCTTTATAATAAATAAATTATCAATTGTTCTCCTTCCCTTGCAAAAGCCCATCTGTAATTCCGAAAGGATATTATATTGTTCAACCCAAAATTGTAGTCTCGCTGCCAAAATGCCCGCAAAAAGTTTTCCTATATTCGATAATAATGCAATACCTCTGTAGTTATTAGGTTTATCGACATTGCCCTTGCCTTTATATATAGGATGGATGATAGCTTCTCTCCATCGTTTAGGTACATAACCCTTTCTAATAATTACATTAAATAAATGTAGTAAAATTTTCACTCTCCCTGTTTCATTACACCACTCCTTAAAAAACTCTGTTGGGATGCCATCAATTCCAGTAGCTTTATTTTTCTTCAGTAACTTAACTTGTTTTATTATTTCCTCACTCCTAATTTCACCATCCAATATCTCTACAAAAACATTCCTTATTTCCAAAACTTCCGTACTTCCTATACTCCTTTCTTCCCCATATAATGTTTTAAAATACTCCATCCATTGTCTGGCTCAACATTGGTTTTAGTTACACATTTATTATAGGTCGACTTAAGAAGCTACCATACCTTACTAACATTATTTTCATTTAGACATTTTATCAAATTCCTTTCATTGCATTCCCTCCAGTCCTTTTTCTTTTGCTCTAACAATAAATTATGTGAATTCCTCCCTTGCATATAATCGTCCCTAGATTTTCTATCACCTAATTCTCTCCACCTAACCAACAGTTGTTTTACTTGTCTTTTTGATACCCTACATTCTTCGTCAAACCAGTCCTTATCATATATGTAAACCCTCTTTTTTGTTTTCATTTCCTCTCCCGCCCTTTGCATAACTGTATTAAGGATATCTATTGCATTCTCAATTTGATTATTCTTAACCATGAATGTTACTCCACATAGACATATCTTTCCATAATTCGAGTCAAGAGTCTGTTTAAATGTGTCACAAAATTCTTCTTTCCATTTATAGCTAATATACTCTTTTTTACAACAGCTTTCCACTCTTATATTGTGTTTTACTCGTGCAGCGTGCATCATAAAATCCACAATCAGTGGATAATGCCCGCTAGTTGAGCTTAAATTTAATACCTTAAAATTACTTAAAATATTTCCTAAATTCAGAGGCCACAACACAAAATCTATTACACTCTGCCCATTATTGCTAACAAAGGTAAATTCTCCTTGTTCATCTTCCCCACATTTTCCATTCAAAATTTCTAAAGCATTCAACTCACAAAAATCAATAAATATTTCACACTCTTTATCAACAAATTTGTCCTTGCTTTGCCTAAATTTCTCACCTTTATACACAATTTCATCACTCATCCAATCATTTCCAACATATGTATCACTTTCCCCAATCCTGATATTAAAGTCTCCCATTAGTATTACCTCTGCGGTTACAAATTTCTCCTTCAGCCTATCTATATCTTTTCTTATTTGATTAAGGAGATCAGGATTATGAAACCGCAAGGATGCAGGGGGGTTATATATTATTCCTACACAGAGTATATACTTAATATCCATTATAACCCACAGTATTTCTTTACTACTAGACCATGTTTCTTTAATTTCCTTACTTAAGCTGTTCCTTATAAGGAAACCTATACCTCCAGATACTCTTCCCTTTCTAGCTATCACCTCTCCTTTCCTACCAATGTATTCAAAGTCCTTTATATTTATCTGTTCCTCTTTTAACCACGTTTCTACTACTGCTAAATAATCCACTTTCGCCAATAGCTGTTTCAAAACTCCCACATATAACTTATTTTTTAAACCCTCACAGTTCCAGAAGCCCAATCTCCTTGTTGTCCCTTTTTCCTATTGTGAACCTGCTCTGTATCTAAAACCATCTAATCTCTTCCTACTTCTTAATTCAATTCCTTCTTTCGGCATTAACATTTTATTTTTATCTGATACCACAATGCTCCCATGCTCAGATGAAACAGTATTATCTTCTTCTCCCTCATCCGTATTCTCCCCACTACCTTGATACCATATCATCTTTCTCCCCTCCGTTAGCACGCACGCAACTTCTGCCTCTCCCCTCCTTGGTGAAACAATTCTCTTGGGTGACGTCACTTCTCTGGCTCCTCCCTCCGCCACTGTTGTCGCCACCATTGCAGTCCTACCGCGCCGAGCTGTTTGGGCCCTCCTTCCATTTGACGTCATCACAAGGTCATCAGTTCTTTGCTCTCTGCTGTTGTCCACGTTGTTTGGACTAGCCTCGCGATTACGTACTTCATTCTCCATGTTTGCTGCAAATTGTCGAGTTGTGAACTTTGATCTTCCTATTTCATTTCTTGAAGCTATCGCTGACACCTGTTGATTCATTTCCGCCCTTTCATGTCGATTTTCTCTTGAATCTATATTGTCCGTATCACGTACCCTTTCATTGTCAATCCACAGCTGAAAGTTTGTAATATACGCCATTTTTCCCAAATCTCTTGCTTCTTTCATTTTCTGAATTAAATTTCGTTGTAATGCTCTCTTATTTGGTGAAAGGTCTTTGTTAATAAAGATATTTGTTCCATTCAATTTTTTGGCTCTCCTAAGCACTTCGGGCACTAACTGTATTGTTGCTAGCTTCACCATTATTGCCCTCTTTCCAACTTGTCCCCCAAATCTAAAAGCCTCAACAATTTCCCATCCGTACATCTCTAATTCAAGCTTCTCCTTCATTATCTGTGTTATTTCTTCAGCTGGCCATATCCCTCTTCTCTCACTTACACCTAGAAACACCAGATTGAATCTTCTTTCCCTCTCCTCCATTCTTTCCTTAATTTCATTTACTTCCTGTTTTGCTTCATACACTTCATCTATAATGTCCTCCTTGATATCCCTAATCATAGAGCACAATTTATCACTCAATCGTTGTTCCATACCTTCCATTTTATCCATTTTCTCATTTAGGTTCCCCAACAGTTCTTGAATATCCGTAGGGCCTGGATTCACTTCCACTCCTCCAATCACTAGTAGAATAGTTAATACACTCCCAATAATCAAAATATTAACCATTTCTTTGCCAAAATGTATTCCTCTTGTTCCCGCGAATTTCATTCTCAAAATTTGCCCAATTCTCGCTCTATACACAGCTATATCCACACCCATTGTTACTTAGCTGCTTCTTGCTTCAAAATCACGAGCTCCTTCCCAACACAACCGTCCTCTCTCGCTGCTGGCCTAGCACTCAAATGTTTACAAAAGAGCTAAAAGCTTTTAAATTCATTACAGGATAAATATATGCTATTAATCACTGGATTCAGGCTTTTAATCCCAGAAAAACTGAGAATTCTCGTATCAGAGTTCTCTAACAATTAATCGGTATCACTAAGTATGTGCATCAAAACAGTATTAAGAATATTATAAAGTCTACAAAGTTCAAATAGCTTTTATTGAGAAATATAGAATAAGAAGTTATGAACTTATGATACATATGGTGGGATTGGAAGTATTTATACAATTTTAGATCTGTAAAGCAATAAAGCATGTAATGCTGATTGATCATAATAAATTTAAAAGAGAAAAAAAAAATGATCTAAAGTTTGCTAAGATAAGCTAGTTTTTATACATTGTTGATAGTGATTCCACTTGCAGATGTAAATAAGAAAATAATGTAAGAATTTAAATATTGTTAGTAAAGGGTTTATTAGGTATTGTCTACTTATTACCCATATCAGAAAACTGAATTCAACAAATTAAAAGATTATAGCTCCCTGTTGCAATTCACTTCCATTTCAGCTGCACTGTAAAAATAGGCTGATTAAAGTTCAATAAATAAACTTGTTTGTTTCCACAGCAGTAGACATGCAATTCAAAAAGACATATGAACTAGTATTCAGTGACAAAAATAATAGGCCTTGTAATAAAACCATGGTCAAAGTAAAATTTACTCACTAAAATTGATAAGTGTAAGGATAAAAACTATTTGATAACTTTTAATAGATACGTGTGTTACCTTGAGAATAAGAAAGAAAGAAGGAGAGAAACCAAGAGACATTAACTTGATTTCCAGGATCAAGGAATTTAGGGAATGTCATAAAATTTTTGAATCACAGGGTAAAATATGTTAAGGCACAATCTTACCAGAGCTCTAAGACGTTCTTTATTGCATGTGGTATTATAAAAGTATCCCTCCAGTTACAGGTAGAGGAAGGGAATTGACTTAAAGTAACTGAATTCACCAGAAAATGCTGAGATTTCATGAATGTAAGAAGCTCAGATTTGCTGGCTAAAAACTTCATGCCCTACCATTGGATCCTGTAGAGGTACTTAAGAAAATAAAAGAACCAATTTTATTTTACTTCTTTTATAATAGCAATAATGAAAACAATTCACTAAAGCAAGGCTTGCTATTAGTCTTAAATGAAATGGGAGTTAAATGCCAGTATGTTCACGGATCCATCCTCGCATATTTCTAACATCAGAGTAGATTCCAGGGAAACCAGCATCACCACATCCATAGCCCCAGGAGACAACACCAATCTGACGTCCACGATATACAATAGGACCACCAGAATCTCCTTGGCAGGAATCCTTGCCAACTTTACCAGCACAGAACATGTTTTCAGTGATCTTCTCTCCACCATACAAACTCTGACATTCCCAGTGTGGCACAATAGGCACTTGAACCTTCATCAAGATGTCTGAACCCTCTCCTCTACCAGATTCAACATCTCCCCATCCTGTGACTGTTGCCATTGCACCAGACAACAATGGAAATGTGCTAAGTGCGATGGGCTGAACGTTGTCTCCATATTCAAATGGCTTGGATACCTGAAAGTTCATAAAAATTAAAATATTTGGTACCTGACTGTTCTGTAATTAAATATGAAGGGTGCTGGAAAGGCATCAATAGATTAGATTAGATTAGATTAGGGTAGAGTAGAGTAATGTACATTAGGTTAGAATGGGTAGGCAGGCAGATATATAAACACTTTGTTACATACATTTGCGTAGTTGGAGCAAATGCCTAATAAATTAGTGCCTCCTCAAATAGACATAAGATTATTTCTAGCTAAAATAATAGACAAGTTATAATCAAATATATTACCAATAATATTTATATGTAGATAACATATATGCATGGTAATATTTAACTCATAAATAACTTTATTCATTCTCTAAGTAAAGAACGCATCAAACTTTAAATGTATATATACATGATCTCAACAACATATAGCTCTTCTACCATGTTCTCCTAGTCCCTGTTATTTAACACACCTCTTAGTGCTGTTCTGTAATAATCTTCATTGTTTCTCAAAATATATTTATGTATATTAAAAATTTTAGATACATTTTACTCTTGTAAAACATACTTCACACTCTCACACATAAATGCATGGTACAGTTGAAATACTTTAACTTTTAAAAATATTCCTGCAAGTATGTCTTGGGCTGGCCCCATAGCCCAGTCAGTAGAACCCTGCCTGCTTTGTGAGGGGACCTGGGTTTGAATCCTGGCTGGGAGATGGGAATTTTTCTCCAGCCAAGGTTATTCCCTATCCTCCCAAGTCTGGAATATGAATGAGAGTGTGAATGTGTGTGTGTGACCTAATGATTAAAACCCAAAAAGTGCAAGAAACCAATGACAAAGACTATTTGAAGTAATACCATTGCCAATTGGCAATAAGTTCCAAAGGAAAGACCGCCGCCGATAAGAGCAGTGTAGTAGGGCATAAATGGAACTAAAAAATCATATGTCTTCTATTCTAATTGCCTTCTTTTTTTTTTCTTGGTGTGTGTGTTTAAAGATTTTTTTCACTTCACTTCTACTGCTGTAATATCCCCTTCCAATGTTATCCTGTATTTTTTGTGTGAATATATAATATTGCTAGTAAACCTGTTTTACTGTTTCATTGTCCATTTTTTCCTTAACCTGCCTCATAATATAGATGCGTTTATTCAGTTTATTTGTGACATGCCTTATGTATGGCTTCTGTTTAGGTGTTTATCAATTATTACTCCTAGAAAATGTGTACATTCCATTTCAGGGATTATTTAAAAAAAAAAACACTTGTAAAACTAAGCTCAAAACTAATCCATACAGCTTTTTTGACATTTAATATGTCTAAACTGGAGTAGTATTACATAAATGTTAAGGCTTTCATGGCCGACGTTATCAACTTCATTATATATGTTTTCCTGGATTGTAGGCTGTGATCCAGTTGTTTTCTTCTTCAACATTTCGCCAAAAACTGCATCTGGTATCTTCAGGGAAGTCAAAGGCATGAATACAAGTCTACACAAGACTGAAGCGCTCTGTCTGAAGGTGCACTGTTATTGCTACAAGTGGAAGATGGGCATGGTTGCCTGTCATTGGCCTGTCTCTGATACTCTCGCTCTTTTCAGAGTGGGGATCCATGCTTTGCTTATCCGTTGCCACTCTTGGCAAAATAGTAGGGAATGCTCTACCACTGCTGACTTTCTAAACAGCTGTGCCGTTCATGTTCCTTCAGTCGTGTGTTAATGCTCTGCATGCTGGTGCCTATGTACACTTGACCACACCTGTTGTGCAATATGGATGCTGTTTGTCCTTTGTGAAGTTTAACAGATCCTTTATTTTTCTTGTTGGTCTATAAATTGTCCTTGTGTGGTATAACTGTAACAGTTTTCCAATTCGGACTGTTCCTTGTCATATATGGCGGTTATCACTGTCTTTATGGGCTGATGGGTACCTTGGTTGACGGGCTCTTATAATTTCTGTGTATGTGTAGTCATTGCTGCTGAGGTCCTTGTTTAAATATCAGATCAAAAAAGTCCATTGCCATTCTTCTTAGCTCATTTGATAAGTCTTAATTATGCCTCATTTTTGTTCAGGATGGTGGTTTGAGGTGTTATATAGGTATCTGTCCGTGTGTGTGGATTTCTGATACATGGTGCGACCCAGATGTAGTTCAGCTTCTCTTGTTACTAGCACTTCCAGAAATGGAGGGCTCTTGTCTTGTTCTTTTTCCATATATTGCAGTTTCGACTATTTAGATGTTGAAGGAATGCTTCCAGTTTCTCTTTTCCAGATGATGATGGTGTCATCTACATATCTAAGCCAAACTTTTGGCTTTATGTTGCTATCCTTAGTGTTTCATTTTCAGACTCCTCCATAAAGAAATTGGCGATCACTGGACTTAATGGGCTACCCATAGTGATGCCGTCTATTTGTTCATAAAAAGTATTGTTCCATCGAGGACACTAGCAAAATAGACTGGTTATGTCAGGTGGGAAAAGTTGCAGAGCCTGTGTAGTAAGGACCTTGGTGAATAACGAGAAGACATCAAAAGCTGACAAGGCAGTCTTCTGCATCCAATCCAAACTGCATCCAATTGAATCCAATCCAAAATACATCCAATTTTTTCCAAGTTTCGGCAAAAAGTTGGAGAAGAAAACAACTGGACCACGGCCTACAAGCCCAGAAAACATATATAATGGAGCTGGAGTAGTATTGTTTTATGATTTTTAGTATCTTATTTGCTTTTCTTTCCCACTTGCGATTCAGTTTTATCATTAATTATAACTGTCATATCATCTGCATATCCTCTTGTCCCATCATTTCTGTAGATTAATTCAGAGATATAATTTACATATACTAAAAACAAAAATGGACCCAATTTTGAACCTTGTGAAACTCCTTGTCTAATATTCTGAAAATCTGATTTTATTCCTTTGGCCATGTCATTTGTATTTCTGTAGTTTACTTCCACACGATCTCTGTTTCCTAAGTATGAGGTAATCTATTTTGATACCAAACCTTGCACCCAATAGTTTTCTAATTTGTTTACTAGAATATCTACATTTATGCAGTCACCTTTGTGAAGTCTAAAAGTATTGCAACTACCTTTTCTCTATCATTTAATGCATTTATTGTAAAACTATTTACTTTAATTGCGTTCATTGTTGATTTCTGCTCTTGGAAGTCATATTGCCATTTCATATTATGTTGTCTTGTAACTTTTTTAAGTAAATACTCTGAATTATTTTTGAAAGAATGGAACATAATATACTGGATCTATAACTTTTAACATTTGTTTTACCTCTCAGTTACCTCTTACAATGTATTTGGGACTATTCCTTGATTTAATGATGCATTTACATATGCATTAAAACCTCGGCTACCTCATATTTGAGGTACTTTAAAATTTTGTTTTATATTTGACCCATTCCACTTTACTTTTTAGTTTTTTACTTTTTTATTTCCTGTACTATATCATCTTCTACAATTTCTACTATTCCCAAAAATTGTTTCTGAGTTTTTGGTTTTATGAATTTGTCATTTATGCTACCTTGTTTGGTTTCAACTGATTTACCACATTAGTATAATAATTGTGAAAAAATTGCATATTTCCTTTGCATTTCTAATCTCCTTACCTTCATTAGTGTATACCAATTTTCTGTTCCTTTTTTTTTCTCCTGCTTATGAGTATCATGCACTATGTAGTTTACTTATCTATGCTATTTAAATTTAAGTAAATGTAAATTTTTAACTACTTACATGGTCCTAGAGACTGTCTTCCATATAATCTTTTACTGAGTAATACACTTTTTGTACAAAAATGCCTTTTTCTGCATTGAGAAATATATATTTTTTCTTTGATATCTCTATATTTTTGGGGCAGTTCATTATAAATTTTAACTCCTGAATAGAATTACTTTTTTCAAATAATGTTAAGTCTAAGGATAGGCACTTTTAATTTGTTTTATTATTATGCTTATTCTGTTTACTACAGTATTTATCAAATTTTACATATACCAGGTAGAACAGAAGTTATCACATTAATTTAAACCAAATACATTTTGTAACTTCCATTTCTTTCTATGACCATTTCCTGCTGAGATATTTTCAGTTTTTTGAGAACATAAGCTAGTCATGCTGGCAATGTTGCAAAGGTTGTTGACCCAGGAGAGTGGGGGTGTCACTTTCAATTTCAAAGCAGTTGAGAACATCACGTAAACATGTTTCTCTTTCGCTTTCAGTGGCACGTGGCTCATGAATGTAAAGAAACAAATATTTCGTCTTTGCCACCTCCTAATAATTACATCTGAATCTTCCAGTGATGCATTTTGTAACCAAAACTCATAATCTATGTATATTTTTATGAGTTCATTAAACTTAAGTACATTTTACAATTGATACTGTTGTATTAGTTAACCAAATCATCTTTTTTACATGTAAACACATTGTTAGGCCCTTACAAAGTCTACTAAATGGTACTTTTAGCATGGGTAACAAAAGAATAAACCATAAACCAAGTAATTCACCCACTTCACAGGTGTTTTTCAAAATGTCCATTATTTATGTACCTGCAAACTTCACATCTTCTTAACCAATTACATCATACTCTAGTAAAGACACTCTCACTGTTGCATATTTCCTCTGCAGCTAGGTAAATACCCTTCCTCAAAGATATTCAATGTTTTGTAGACCCTGCTTTTCATTTTGGGCACTGAAGGCATTCCTTCAATTTTACACTGTTCTAGCTTGCCAGTTGTACTTTTTATTTCGCCAAAATGATACATTACCCTTTCATCATGTTTGGATTAAGAGCCATGTGGAAAACTAAACCGCTAGTCACCCTGCACATAAAGGAGCGGAGTGAGGTAAGTCATGCTTTATTTATGTCTAGAGGCTAGTTCAAATCGCGTGACCTAGCTCAATCTGCTTCCACTGTTGTTGAGTGTTACAGCAACATTAGGTCTGCAAAAACATGTTCAGAATATTCTTCTGAATGTTTAATTATTTAAAAACCCTGCATGATGTCACAAAGTTACTACCAAAATATGTCAGAAATAGACACAGACTCTACTCCTGCAGATACATATATATGTTAGACTCTACTCATCCCACAAGTAACATGCTATTATCTTCATACATTCTTGCTGAATTAAACATCTAATTTTGAATAAAGACTGTATGTTTTTTATAAAAAATGGTGATCAAAGAACAAAGTTTATTATATCTTTTTGCTTATAGTTCTTCTATGAAACTATAAAAAACTAAACTATTGTAAGGAATGTAATGAGTTCCCTTCCAGTCAGTATTTAGCCAATTCATATAGATATTCTGAAGGCAGGGTATGTTTAGTTTTTTATATAAACTTGTGCATAAATTCTTGGACTGTCACAAGGCATAATAAAATAATTATTTTCTCTATCTCAAATATTGTCTCCAAGCATGTTGCTGCTCCCCATATTGTAACACCATGTCCACGGGCAGTATAGGTGGTCAATTGCCCCCGCAAGTTATGAGAACTAATTAGGCTACTAGTTATTATTGCTCTACCAAAGAAAAAATTACTAAAACTGTACTTTTAATGCAAATTTAACATTTGAAAGATAAAAGATGATTTTTTTGTCACATTAAATGTGTCATCAAAATTCACATGAACGTTCAGACAACTACTTCAGGCAATCTTGGCTCCCCCAAGCAGAAACTGGAATGAAGCCCATGTCATTAGAAATAACTATAATATAGGACTTATAAGAGTGTTTCTGATAGCCAGAGAATAGGAGGGATATATTGTCCTTAAAAACTGACATGTTGGAACACTAATAATTTTATTAGATGTGAATTAACCTACATAATACAGTTAATTAAAAGCTATTAAGATAGCACAGACTGAGTCAGAAATCCCAGGTTATCCTGTTTTTTCTCAAGATGATGCCCATATTCTTGCCATACCAAGAAAAATTGGTCATTGCCCCCTGACCAATAGCTCCAGATATTTTATTTTGCCTATGTTTCCAAAATAATATGGTATCCTGAAATTTTGACTTGTTAAAAATTGCAACTTTGGAACATTCCTTAAATAAAATACCTCAGAATAACTAACATCCTCTTGAAGCTTTGTTGTAATTTCTAAGCCATGAAATTATTTTTGAAATTAAGTAACTAATTAACTAAATTAATTAAGCCAAACATATTTTGGGTGAAGGAAAAATTTATAAGCTGATATCTATATATATTCATTTTTTCTTACTCTACTACATATCTAGTAATTAGAGGAAGTACTGCATTCCACCCAAAATTTTGATACTGAGATTTCCTAGAAATACATGTTTTTGCTCCCCCACAAAAACAGTTTTACAAAAAGACACATGTATCCACGTGCGCGCGCATGTGTATGCGCATGTGCATGTGTTTCACTCAAAGATGAAGAACTTGGTTAAATACCAAACTTATTCAAAGATTCAAAACAAAAATCCTCACCCCAAACTACCCTATACATGCAAAACATTTTGATATTTCTGATTTTCCAAAAAATGGCCTAATGATTTTTTTTAAAATCATATAGTTAAGATATTTGCATGACACATAAAATGTATATCTTGAATTTTCGGAAATAGTCTGTGAAATCCCCTTCATTCTGGGCTTTTGTATAATTTTATACCATGGGTTAGAAGGGTTTCATAAGGGTTAGAACAGAAACCTACTATAAAAAAAAATGTTATTTCAAATAATTTCATTTATGGCATCAGCAATTTCCAAAATATCAGTTATTATTGGTTTTAATTGTCAGTACGTTATCATTTTTGCTTGTATACCAATGAAATACTCGTAGATGTTTTGAGGCTGCCTGAATGAAAAATATGCATTTTTAGAAAAATGTCTGTGTGCAAGCATAACTTAAAAATGAAATGCTCAGCTCACTATCTTCCAGAGATATTATATAAGATCTTCAAGAAAATCTCCCTACTCCAAACTCCTGTTTATATGGAAAATTTCTCATTATTTCTGGTTTTCTGAAAAATGGCCCTAATGAATTTGATTAAAGTACCATATACTTAAGATATTTACATGACAAATAAAATGTGTATCTTGAATTTTCTGGAAACAGAATTTGAAGTCCTCTTGATTTGGAAGAAATTTTTGTTATAATTTTGTATAACTGGTAAACCATAACTTTTTTTTATATCAATCATTTCTGAGATATCCATTTTATGGTTTGAATATTTTAACACTTTGTTATTTTTTGACACCTGTCACCATTCAATTGTTTCTTGTGGTGTCAGTGGAAAGAATGTGGCACTTCAAGGCCAGCATATAATGGCCTATCTTTAAACATTGGTCTATCAAATGAAAATAAATGAGGAGTAGGAAAGCTCATTTACACATTTCACTAAAATACACAGTACCTTGGACATGTTTCAAGAGTGAGCTGTTGGTTGGTGTTTGTTTGATTTCTGTGTCTGCCTGTTCTGTCTGTCTATGGTGGCATCTGGTGAGTGTTTGATGTACTTGCTAAAATTATCGTCTGCTGGAATGTCAAAATTCATAACGATGTCCTTATTCTTCAAAATGTAGATTCTCTCTCATAGGTCACTTCCATAGGTTTATAGACTTCTTTTAATATCTTGGCTTCCGGGTTTATTTCATGGTTTTTCTCCCTAAAATGATTTGCAATGGTTGATTTTTCATTTTGCAATTGGTAAATGCTCCTAAAGTGCTCTTTTTTGCGCATTTCATTATTTCTTTTAGTTTTCCCAATATATTTCGTGTTACAATCTAGGCATTCTATCGCATATATTCCTGACTTTTTTCCTGGAAGGATTTGATTCTTCAAAGTTGAACCTCGGAGATTCTTAATACTGTGTTTGTTCTGGGAAACAAATTTTATGTTGAATTCTCTGAAGATGTTTTCAAATTTATGGTAGAAATATGGATGGTATGTGAATTTATGGAAACGTTATTGTGTTTTGATTGGTTTGAGTGTGGACATTTCTGCAATTTTCTTCTGTCTTTTGAACTTATTTACATTCTATATATAGTGGAGGTGCTGAATCCATTGGCGACTGCTGTATTCAACATCTGGTCCAATTCGTTTTGTATATTGTGTTATTCATATGACTGTTAAACTCTGCATATTTATTACTTCAAGGGTTATAACTATTGTTTTTAAAGTAATTATCCATATGTGTGGAGTTTCTATGTATTCCAAAGACAATTTTGGACTTTTTATCTCTTTTAATCTTTAGGAATAGGATGCAGCCATCTTTTTCAATTTCTATTATGAATTTGATCAATTTTTCCTGTAGGTTGAATAATTTGAGAGCATCCTGTATGTTGTCAGCTTACTTCTAAAACCTTTTAAGTCTGATTTTGGTCCATTTTGAGATTTTGTGTGTTTTCATTAGAATTTTTTATGCTCTATCGTTGTTTGAAACCTTGTAAGTCTGAACGCTATATTAAGGCTGATATTCAATAAAACGTAAACCTCGCATTTTTCTAAGCCTTTAAGTGTTACCTTAAAAACTCTTAAGTCTTAAGTTCTTACTGAATTCAAACATACAAGGTTTTATGAAGAAAATTGTTGCCTTTAACACTGCAAATCCAGTACATTGCAATAAGAATGGTAATTCTGTTTTCTTTCTTATAACCCAAATTCAATATCAGAGGGATGATTGTAGTCTATAAATAAACCGATAATAATAAATTACACATTTTGGGTTTTAGCTGTCTCTTTTTGTCCAACGAGATGTGCTATTTTATTATACAGTTGATCTGATTTCGAAACAACAAACACTTTTCCAGCTGGCGGTCATTCTTAATGATGTCAAATTACACTGTTGTTTGCATACTTTATCTTACTGTGACAAGCAGTGACTATTTTGTGTGGAAACTTCATTCTGTTAGATGATTCTACAGTGAGTGCTTTGTGACATCGTATTTCATATTAGTACATCCAGAATTCAGACATTTTAATAGTAAGTACTCGTGTTATAACAAGTTAAGGTAAATTAAGACCATAGAATGTGAAGGTAGGAGTTTTAATCAGGGCTTGAAATGGAGGAAAGTAAAGTGAAATCCTGTTCTGTTTGTTAAAACTTTGGATGTCTTCCGTTCCCTCTTATAAGAAACAATGTGTACCATTCCAGCCCATTTTAGTGTGTAATGAAATACTCTGCATAAAAAAGAAATCAAAGGAAACAAGAAACAACGTATCAATAACAAATTTGGAAAATGTTGTAGCAGCAAGCACCCCTACAGTCTGCAGTTCAATTTGATTACAGCATTTTACACAACTAATATAATTATAGTACCTTTTTTACACAGAAAATGTTGTTTCACAACCCATATTACTGATAAGCTAAATAATCATTATTTCACTTTACACTGATTTTATAACATAGTGCAGAAATGAGCAAACTAACTTTTTGTATTTCAAGTTTGATTACTAATTTATGGAGTTTCCAGTTTGCAGTGAGGTTATCAAACGTTTGTAGAGAAAACAGAAAATTCATTTATTTACTTAATGATTGTTTAAGTCTTACATAATAATGATAACAAAAAGAAAGAATGAAGAAAGCCAGCATAGTTTTATACTATGCTCTCACAAACTCCTCAGGTAGGTTTACTACAATTTTAAATGTTCATAGGTAAACATTTTGACAGGATTTAAACTAAAATATGAAAATAATGAGTGAGAACTAATATGATACGTCAGATGGTTAAATTTGAGGTTTTATTAGCTTTCTGTTTTGTAAAAATTTTTATTCAGTCGGCTAGATTAGCGTTCTTTTTGCAAAGGTTTCCGTTTCCATCCCTGATTTTAAATAGTAGGAAGCAATCTTCAAATGGAATACCATTAATATAGTTACTTAAAGCAAAAGTTTGTAACCTATTACTTACCATTGCATTCTCCCTTGTTCATTTTTTAAAATAGAAAATGAGTTCCAGAGCTCAGAAAATGTTGAACATTGTGGAAATACAGGTACCATTGTCTAGAGAACATAGGCAAAATTTAACTACAGAAACTATTGAGAGAAATGAAGATAAAGTGACTGGATCTTAGTTTTCCTCAAAAGCTGTGCAAACAAATAAAAGCAAATTTATTATAATCATTTAGATACTGAAAACACTGCAAAGGAGCTTCTGGTTTAGATTCAAATAAAAATACATGTGAAAAACATACCTTTATAGGTATGCAATGGAATGAGAAATGCCTTAATACTGGTGAAACTATGATAGAGAAAAGGAGTGGTATTGTTGAGTTAGATGTAAATGAAGACTAGCGTTATGCCATTTAGGAAATTGAATTTCCTCTTTAGGAGGAAATAAAATAAATTTAAATTATGTAAAGGTAGATTCAGATGATACCACTCAAGAGGAATTTTTGTTAATGAATTGTGCAGTCTAGTTCCATTAATTGAGGGTGAACCTGAACCGGATTCCAAGGACAACAATTGCCAATTTATACAAAGTGATACTGCTTTGATATAAGTGATGTCACAGAAAACATGACATTCATACTGGAGTAAGAAAGCGCAACAGAAATTTAGTATGAGAACCTGCATGGATGTCAGAGGAAAATATAAAGAAGAGAATGCATGGTAAAGCATATAGGAGGATCAGAAGTTCTGGAAGTAAATCGGAGTATGGTATTAAGGAACAGGTAGGATAATGGGAATTCATGTATGCAACTGCAAAATGAGCACCAAGTCCAAGAGGATGTATTGCAAAACTCTAACAGATAGTGACAGGAAAGAAAACTTTGAAGCTTTCTGGAGGAAATAATGGCATGAAAAAAGTCATGGTGTAATATCTCATAGATTAACATAATGCAAAGGACAAGAAAAATAAGAAAAATGGAGTTTCCAGAAGAACAAACAGTTTTAGTTTTCATTTACACAAAAACAGTACAAGAATAAGGATCTGCAAGAAAATGTTCCTCAATCTATTGGGGAATGGACAGTCCTAAACTGGATTAAAGAAAGTGGGTATAAAAGTGATAATCTGTTAATAAAGCAGGAGCCTTGAATGCGACAAGTAAACAGAATGGGCATGTGAGATATGAAAAGGAAAGAAAATGCAAGGAGGTGAACAAAGAAAAGAAACTACTTGTAACATTCTTTGAAGAGCTCCCAAAGATGGAATCTCATTATTGCAGAGCTACGTCTTCAAAAAAGTATCTAGAGTCATTATGGAATTCAAAATCAGCATTATGTAGGGAATATGAAAAATATTCTGAGAGAAAGAAAGTTAAGGCTTTTCTATTAAATCGTTTCATGAGGTATTTTATGATATGGATCTAAGCCTCTTTAGTCCTAAAAAAGATAGATGTAATTTTGCTGCAGCGACGACTCTGGAAACATATCAGAGGACAATGATATGCGTTACCTGAAGTACTGCCCCTACATGACAGTGTAGTTCAAAGTAGATTTCAAAGGTAAATAATCTAAATAAAGTATAAGTATTGAAAAAACGTAAATTTTAAATAAACACTTATAATTATATCTTTCCTCTCAGATGAGTGGAAGGACCTGTATAACAGAAGAAAAAGTGGTAGTGAAAAATCTTCTGAGAGAATAGTTGATGATCTGTACAGTGTTCCCCTTAGAAAGACAAATTCATTGTCTTGCAGGTACTGAGTCATTGGTTCCAAAAGACTTCCATTCCTTTTATAACAATTTGCCTTTTGAATAGGATACATTACATAGCATCAATTTCATAATAGACTTTTGCAAGTTTATTAGAGAAAAGTTACAAGAAAACGTTAAAATATAATCATTTGTATGCTTTTTCTAATGTTAATACCAAACCAAGTCTGAGTTATTTAAATATCGGACTCAAAACTTGTAAGTTAATAATTACTTCCAGGAATTCATTAATAAAACAAAGCAAATCTTATAAAACCTCTGAAACCTTGTAAGTCAATAAGCTATATAAGGGAAATTTATTAATAAAACCTTATAAGTCTAATAAAATCTTATAAAACCCTGCAAATCAATAGTCATTCCAATATTTGATTAATAAAACCTTGTAAAAATGTCAATAATATTTAAAAATTCTGAATTATGCATAAAATTAGTAAATTATAATGTTAGAAGGCGTTTTACAAGAATTTGACTAACAAAAGTGGTTTTACAAAGATGTAAAATAGTTTTTTTAGCCTCCTGTAAAACTGTTTGGAAGAGACAACAAGGTTTTAAAAGTAAGCCGATGATGTGTTTCTCTGGAACTATTGCAAATATATATATATTTGTCTACGTATCTGTGCCAAGTTTTAAAAATCCAAGGGGATGCTGTGGTGATGTGCTTTTCAAAAATCCCATCCATAAATCTGCAAGTAATGCAGAGAGAGGGTTTCCCATTGCTAGGCCCAAAAGTAGCTTGTAAGTTTTCCCATTAAACATAAACTTACTCTGCTGGTTAACTTGGTTAAACCTTCTGTTTCATTTGTATTAGAACCTGTTGTTTCTAGACATTTCTTTAATAAAGTAATTAATTCATCTATTGGTATGCTGGGAAAAACTGCTACTACATCAAATGAATGTGTCTTCTGGTGCAAGTAAAATGCCTTTAATATTCATTACTAAGTCATAAGAGTTCTTTATGCTTAGGTTATTATATATATAATACTTATATAGCTCTGTAAGTAGTATTAGTAAATATTAATGACAATTGCCAGTCATATTTGATGCCTGCTCTAGAATTAATGAAGCTATTTAAATGTATGTACATTAAGAACTGACAGTAAATGCTATGTATTACAAATCAAATAGAACAAACTGATCAGACGAACAAAGGTAAAATCCTAGTGAATGTTAAAATAACTGTTCTTACCTATACGTATGTTAACCTTATAACAGTAAGGAGGTATTCAACTCTGTACAAAATTACACTTGATTTGTTTCATTTTGTATATAATAGTCTTTATTTTATTTTAAATGTTCTGTATACTATGTAATATTTATGTATATTTGTAACTTTATTGTACATTTCCTTGACACGCATATAGTATGTGTCTATTTTATTTCAAATGTTCCATATTCTATGTAATATTTATGTTTATATGTAATTTTTGTACATTTCCTTGACATGTTCTATGTTCACAAGCCTTTATGGCTGCTAGTGAACTCACAGAATACAATCCAATCTAATCTAATATTAACTTTGGGAGGGAGTTAAGTTTCTCATTCAGCCATTTTGCTAGATTATAAGTTGGAGCATTGATATTGTTTACTATTGGTCTCATGCTGTTATCTGTTTTATAGATCTTAGAAAGAGCATAAAGTCTAAGTAACTTGGAATTACACTTTTGGGGTTCTGTGAGAGTTTTGGCTTCTTTTATTGCTTTATTGACTATAGTGATGTGTTGGTTGAGAGGGTTCTTATCCAGGTTGTATAACCTGGTCCTTTCACCAAGTTTTTATCTAGTATAGCTATGGTATTCTCTTTATCTGCTTTTGTATAAATTACTGGTTTCGATTTTAACTTCTTTATGGTTTTGAATTTGAAATTTTCATTGGTCATTTTTAATGGTTTCCGGAACTTTTCAGCAATTATATTTTACAATGATTTTCTCATTCACTGTAGCAGCTGGCAATGAGAGCAATGGACTCTTGAAACATGTGTATTTTAGTGAAGTATGTAAATGAGCTTTCATTTGTTTCCATTTGAAATCCTTCACTGTCAACCGCTTGTACCTACAAAAAATATGTATGGAACTATTTCTGCAAATGTTCATCTTATTTAACTTGAAATAGATAGGTAGCAAAAGTTATGCGAAAGTAGCAGATCAGATGTTTTTCTTCTGCACATTAATATTGGTGAATTGTATGTTAACCTGAGGCATGGTGCAGAAGATTGCTGAGTACAAAGTTAGAAATGGTGACAAATCAGAAAATGGAAGGATTTAAGTATAATTTGGTTACAGAAGAAGCTGTGAAAACGAGGATAAAGCAATCAGAAATGTTGAGACAAAGAAATATGGAAACCAAGTTGTGTTGGAAACTGAGTATTGAGCATCACATGAATCCAAAATGATAGCATCCCTTCAAATAATCATAGATATGCTAAATAAAGATTTAAAGTGAGCACAAGAAGAAATCTCCTTGCTAAAGTAGAAGAGGAAAGAAATGAGGCAAGAAAGACAACATGAAGCTGGAAAAGAATTGTATACCACAATTACGAAAAGGAAAGTGAATAAAGCGGTAAGTGTAATTGAACTATGAGGTGAAGCAAACACCGGAAAAACCACAAACAGATTCCATGTTTTGAGTGAAAATAATGGAATCGAAGAAGATCAAAAGGAGTAGTGGTGTGCAATGAGAGAAGCAAAAGAGCAATAAAATCCAGATGAGAAAAGTTATGGTTTTAAGTGATTCATTACTAAAGTTTGCCGGAAATGAATGCAGAAAATTTGGTCATGGTTATCCAGGAATACATGTAAATTCATTATGCTGTGAAGTGGAAAAAGTGAAGTTAAAGGAATTAAAGCTGAAGTTGTTATATGGCATTTAGGAACAAATAACATTAGAAAAGGAGTAATGGCTCAGGAAATGATGGGTGATGTGATGGACCTTGTTGACACAATAAAATGTCAAAGCCTGATACGGTAATTTGTATCACAAATTACTCAGATGTAATTAATGATAGTAATATGAATATGTATTTTTATGTGACATTGATTTCAGATGTTTATTAATTGTGATTATTATTGGTAAATAATAATATACGGCTTTACTGAAACTGTCAACAATAACGCAATAATGCAGCAAGGGGGTGAGTTGTTTGTCATTGCCGGGAACCAGGAAGTTACGTAATGTTTCGCGCCTTTTCGGTAAAAAAGCTTCTAGAATGTTCTCTAAAAGAAATATGTATTAGTGGTTTTCATTGGATAGTAAAATAGACGCTAATGTTGGCGCGTTTTATTAGCCAATAGCAGTTCATTTATAATCTTTAGGCGTATCTTGAGGCAAGCCTATAAATAGTGTAGGTTCAAGGGAGCGTTCCCCCAGTGCAACAAGATTCTCAAAACATTACACATCGTCCCCAGTGCAACAAGATTCTCAACACATTACACATCGCCCACAGTTCAACGGAATTCTCAGTACACTACATACCGCCAGTCAGTCCTTCATTTCGTCATAAGTTACGCGCAACAGAATTAAGAGAATTCTTATAAAATATTATACAGTTAAATATACACAAAGTCGAAGTACGTGAGTTAAAAGTGAGAAGTTATTACAAACAGTTTCAGTTTGGCGAGTATCCAGATTAATTTGTAAAAGTGTTTGTGAATGTGTTCAGCAATAAAAGTTATAAAAAAACAATTTCTTCGTCAGTATAATTTCTGGATAAAAGATTCCTTTCCGATTCACACCCTGCAAGAAATACAAGTTCTACCAAGATAAGATGATAGCTAGCCGGAGGACAATATACATAACCTTAAATTCTTTCAGAAACTAATTGATACAAATTGCTAACGTCAGAGAGAGCTACGAACCAAACAAAGAATGACGTCACAAGGAGGCTTCAACACACGTGATGTAAACAACATTACGTAAAGCAGCAACCGTCGCATATTGGCTTCCAAACGCGGAGCTAAAATTACAATTAATGAAACACACAACATTAAAACCGCAGCATATTGGCTCCCATACGTGGGGCAGTTAAAGTTATGTAAACAAACATTCATATGTAACATTAGTACCGTTACAAGCCCAAATACAAAAACTGTATTCAGTGGGATATTATGTAGGCGAGATATAACCAAACATAAAATCAGAATAATAAATAAAGAGTTAGATTGGTTATGTTTGACCTGAAAATGTACAATGATAGTAACTGGTGGTTAAGGAGCAATAATCTAAAGATGGTGTCCATCTCAACAGAAGAGGTGCAGCAATTTTTGGGAGAATACTGTGCGAAGTAATCAAAAAATGCCAGGGAGACTACTAACTCAAATGGTGGATGCAGTATCAGTGGAAAGCAGTAAAAAAGCTGAGCAGAAACAGTATATGAAGACACCTACATTAGTGTAACATGTGGGGAAAAAGAGTCCAATAAAGGTAAGTGTTCCTGGAAGAGTGCATGAAAAACATTCCTTTATAACAACTTTTCATTTTATTAGTCCAATTAGTTTTATAGAATATTAGTCCAAAATGCTAGCCTCGCAGTAGTAAAAATAGCTTATTTTGCTCATATACATTTCATAATAAAATACAGCATCATATTTTGGGGAAATTCACCAGAGACCAAAACAATATTTATTAAGCAGAAACAAGCTATCCAAACAATATGTGGTGAAAAAAGATTATGTGCATGTAGATCATTATTCCAAAAACTAGATATACTTCCATTGGTATATATGTATATGATGGAATTAGTGCTATTTGTAAAAAATAATGGTCAGCATTTCAAGCAAACAATAATATACATAAACGTCTCACTAGAAATATGAATAACATACATTTAATTTCCTACAGATCAAATATATATAAAAATGGAGTTCAGCATTCTAGCATAGATATCTATAACTCTCTCTCTAATTCTATAAAGGAACAGAAAAGCATAATATATTTAAATCAGGGTGAAGCATTTCTTACAGGAACACTGCTTTTACATTGTGGATGAATTGTTAGAATTTAATAAATATCCATTTGTGTAGTTTATTAGCTTTATACTTGTATTGTATAATATTTGATAATTGTGTATAGTAATATGATAATTTGTAAATATGCTTATTAACTTGACATAACCTGTATCAAAGTACATTTATGGAGTGACTGAAAGGATGAATAGATTGAACTGAATTCAACATTTCAAATTGATTACTAAATCTGAAAGCACATATACAATTGGTACCTTTGAGAAGTTGTAGATACTGATGCTTTTCTGCTATTCATTTTGCATTGCCACAAACCCTTTTCATTCCTTCAAGGTTTGAATGCAATATCAAAACAATTAAGGGAACCACATCTTTAAGTTCCAGCTGCATAAGATAAGTGATAAGGTAAGGTAAGATAAAGAAAAATGGCTGTTCCTAGGATTTTTTTGATCTTTTATCAAGAAAATTTTCTATAAATTACCAGTGAATAGGCTAATTAATGTAGTTCCTTGGTGATGAACATAATAGTTTAGCACAATGTTAAACATTTTACTTTTTCTTTACTAAAATGCTGCAAGGTTTTTTTTTCCCTTCATTTCTCAAATCAAGGTTTTATGTGCATGCATGACAACACCTAGCAGCATATAAAATATGAATAAAAGCAACATTGACTGCCACCTAGAGAGAAGCAGTACAAATATAATAGAGAGCATTCAAATATAATACGAACCACTCTTGTCCTATGCCAGTGCTTTACATCATAAAGTGACTAAGTTCTTAAAGCAATTAGTGAGTTATTTTGGTGTAATAAATTTCTACTCGGTTATTATTTTCTTTTTTTAGTTAGTTAGTTATTTATTGTGCTAAGAGTTTTACAAATTTGATTGTCTACTGCACTTTGACCCTGGTCACTCATTCAGTAGACAATCACTACAGTTTATTTACATTTTACAATTTCCTGTCAACAAATTATCTTGCTCTTTTTCATGTCCCATTTCCACTTGTTTTTCACTTTTGATTTATTCATTACTTAACCATCACACATTCACTATAGTTTTCCATTCAAAGTAAGATGCGCTACCTCTTACTTTTCTCTTTCCACTGTCCAAAGCCATTTATATTTTACTTAACACAAAAACTGTCCAATGCTTCTAGCGTCCTTGCATATCATTTCAATCATAAGTGTATTTCTATCCCCCTTCAACCACTTCTTAATAAAAAATTCTTTTCTCCAATTTTCTGTTCCTTGGCACTTAAATACTATGTGTTCAATGTCTTCATTACCACCACATATCAGACATTGGTTCTGAGGAATACCCTGTCTTAGCCCTTTTAGCCTCCATGCTCCGGTTCTTACCCATGCAATAGATTCTCTCTCTTCTTTATTTACTATGTCTATATATTTTTCCCTACCCCATGTATTTTTCATTGGCCTATAATAAACTAATGAGCTCTTTTCGGCAATCTCACTGAACATGATTTGTATTTCTATATCTTCCAGTCTTTCCCTCGCCTTTTTCCAAAAATTTTTCACGTTATTTTCTCTCCTTCTCCATATATCTCCTAACCCATTTTTCTTCAAAATATTCCGTAATTTACTTACCCATCCATCATTCATTAAGCTATTCTCTTGGTATTCAATACATTGTCTTAACACATTACTTTTTCCTAGATTTAAACTTCTGAACCAAAATTTCAAAGCTCTTTCCATTATTTTCCCCTTAGTTGGCACCCTGCCCATCTATAATTGTGCTACCTGTCTTACAATTGACTTCGATAGCCTTAGTATTTCTCTACAAAACATCCTGTGCACCACATCTATAAATTCCCATCCTCTATCTAATCCCCATATTTCTATACCATACATCATTTTTGCCTCCACAACCATCTCATAAACTTTTTCCAGCCATTTAACATTTATATTAGGTACTTTATATTTGCAGCTTCTAATTGCTGCCATCACCCCTTTACCTTTTGCCAATGCAAACTTCTTTTGTTTCTCCCATTTATTACCTCCATCTATTTTTACTCCTAAATAGATACATTCACACACTACCCTGTAATCTTTATTCTCTCCCTTCCACTTTTCATATTTGCTTAATTTCCCCCCCTTTTTGAAAACCACAATCTGTGTTTTCTCTTGATTCACTTTTAACCTCCATTCTTTACAATACACATCAATTGCTTGTAATGATTGTTTTAAACCACTTACTGTAATAGATCCTACCACTAGGTCATCTGCAAAAAGAAGTCCTGGAATTTGAATGTTGTTAATTACTGGTGCACAGTTATTATACCTTCCAATTTCTAGTAAGACATCATCTATGTACAAATTAAATAAAACTGGGCTTAACTTACATCCTTGCCTAAGGCCTTTCTTTTGTGGAATTTCGTTTGTTACACAGCCTGTCTCCACCCTTACACAGAAGGTGTTCTCAAAATACAGTGCTTTAAGAATATTCACCAATTGCTGACTTACTCCCTTACACACTAATTTATGCCACAGAAGTTGTAGCTCAATTCGGTCATAAGCCTTCTCTAAGTCTACAAAAGCCGTATACAATTTACCCCTTTTTTCTTTTAAATATTTGTCTGCTAATGTCTTTATAATAAATAAGTTATCAATTGTTCTCCTTCCCTTGCGAAAGCCCATCTGGAATTCCGAAAGGATATTATATTGTTCAACCCAAAATTGTGGTCTCGCTGCCAAAATGCCCGCAAAAAGTTTTCCTATATTTGATAATAATGCAATACCTCTGTAGTTATTAGGTTTATCGACATTGCCCTTGCCTTTATATATAGGATGGATGATAGCTTCCCTCCATCATTTAGGTACATAACCCTTTCTAATAATTACATTAAATAAATCTAATAAAATTTTCACTCTTCCTGTTTCATTACACCACTCCTTAAGAAACTCTGTGGGGATGCCATCAATTCCAGTAGCTTTATTTTTCTTCAGTAACTTAACTTGTTTTATTATTTCCTCACTCCTAATTTCACCATCCAATATCTCTACAAAAACATTCCTTATTTCCAAAAATCCCGTACTTCCTATACTCCTTTCTTCCCCATATAATGTTTTAAAATACTCCATCCATTGTCCTGGCTCAACATTGGATTTAGTTACACATTTATTATAGGTCGACTTAAGAAGCTACCATACCTTATTAACATTATTTTCATTTAGACATTTTATCAAATTCCTTTCATTACATTCTCCCCAGTCCTTTTTCTTTTGCTCTAACAATAAATTATGTGAGTTCCTCCCTTGCATGTAATCGTCCCTAGATTTTCTATCACCTAATTTGCTCCACCTAACCGACAGTTGTTTTACTTGTCTTTTTGATACCCTACATTCTTCATCAAACCAGTCATCATATAGGTAAACCCTCTTTTTTGTTTCCATTTCCTCTCCTGCCCTTTGCATAAGTGTATTAAGGATATCTATTGCATTCTCAATTTGATTATTCTTAACCATGAATGTTACTCCACATAGACATATCTTTGCATAATTCGAATCTAGAGTCTGTTTAAATGTGTCACAAAATTCTTCTTTCCATTTATAGCTAATATACTCTTTTTTACAATAGCTTTCCACTCTTATATTGTGTTTTACTTGTGCAGTGTGCATCATAAAATCCACAATCAGTGGATAATGCCCGCTAGTTGAGCTTAAATTTAATACCTTAAAATGACTTAAAATATGTCCTAAATTCGGAGGCCACAACACAAAATCTATTACACTCCACCCATTATTGCTAACAAAGGTAAATTCTCCTTGTTCATCTTCCCCACATTTTCCATTCAAAATTTCTAAAGGATTCAACTCACAAAAATCAATTAATTTTTCACACTCTTTATCAACAAATTTGTCCTTGCTCTGCCTAAGTTTCTCACTTTTAAACACAATTTCATCACTCAACCAATCATTTCCAACATATGTATCACTTTCCCCAATCCTGATATTAAAGTCTCCCATTAGTATTACCTCTGCAGTTACAAATTTCTCCTTCAGTCTATCTGTATCTTTTTTATATGATTAAGGAGATCAGGATTATGAAACCGTGAGGATGCAGGGGGGTTATATATTATTCCTACACAGAGTATATTTCCATCTATGTACTTAACATCCATTATAACCCACAGTATTTCTTTACTACTAGACCATGTTTCTTTAATTTCCTTACTTAAGCTGTTCCTTATAAAGAAACCTATAGCTCCAGATAGTCTTCCCTTTCTAGCTATCACCTCTCCTTTTCTACCAATGCATTCAAAGTCCTTTACATTTATCTGTTCCTCTTTTCACCACGTTTCTACTACCGCTAAATAATCCACTTTCACCAACAGCTGTTTCAAAACTCCCAATCTAATTATGGATTGTTGTATTTGCTTTATTTTCATTCTCTGTGTATTATGCTTATGCATTTTTACTTTTTCTGCTACATACTTATTATAACAGAGGAAGTATTTTATTCATCCAAAAACTTCATGTCAAGATTTCAACAAAAATACATGTTTTGGGGCCCCTTGAATCCAAAGAATAACAGTTTTAGAAGAATGTCTGGGTGAGTGTGTCAGTGAACAGCATAACTCTAAAACAAGAAAATGTGATAAATACCAAACTTCAGTATGTTCCAAAAATTTGACACAAAGGTTTTCATAAAAATCTTTACCAACTCAAACTATCCTTTTCAATATCTTTGATTTTCTCAAAAATAACTCTAACAATTTTGATTAAATTACCATACATTTAAGATACTTACATGATAAATAAAAATAATATATTTTGAATTTTCTGACAATAACCTGTTTAGTCTTCTTCATTTGGAAGGAATATTCTATAATTTTGTATAATGGGTAAACCATAACAAATAAAAACTTAATATGTACATACAAATGTAGAACCTACTTAATGCATACTTTATTCAAAATAACTTTTTCTGTAGCATCAGCCATTTCTGAGATATCCATTATTATTGGTTTGAATTTTTCAATACTCTGTCATTTTTAATGTGCTTGCAATTCAGCTGTTTCTCATGATATCATAGAAAGATTATCAAATTTCAAGGCCAGGTTATACTAACACATTTTTAAATGTTGATTATTAATTTGGTTTCAGTCCATGAAATGGACTGGAAGCTAGTGTTATTAATGTAGGAGGTTTACAGTCAAAAATCATAACTGGTGAAGTACTAAGGCTAGGGGATATGATAGCAATAGTCAGAGCATGGCTAGATAAAGATGAGCACATAAATGTACAAGGTTATGTCTATAAAGGCATGCAAGCTTTCAGTTAGAGTAATACAGGGAGAGTTTCTGGAGGTGTAGGAGTGTTAATCAATAAGAATAGTGGAATAAAAGGGAGTGAAGTGCTGGGAGGAAGGACTAGTAATGGGCTGAAAATAAGAAAGGTGAAGGAAAGTGAAGTGCATATAGGGCTAGATGTAGTATATAACCTACCTGAGACATCAGAATTTTTTGTCAAAAACTTATGTATAAAATTAAATGAAAAGTTAGAAGAGCTAAAAAGGGGGAACCTGAATGTAGGGTTTGCTGTTGTTGGAAACTTCAATGTTGGAGTAAATGAAAGTCAAATAACATTCATCAGTATAGAAAGTGAATGTGCATGTATAAAAAAGAATGAGAGGATAAGGAAAAGTAGGGATAAAATAAGGAAAGTAGAAAGTTGAATGAGCTCTGTAAATGTAATAACCTTAAAATGTGTGATGGTTTGAAAGAGGAGCACAATGGGACAGAGTGTGAATGATTACATGTTGTGTAGTGAAGGAATCCATGAAATGAAAGAAAACTTTAAAGTTATAGACATAATAATGAATAGTGGTAATCTCCCTTTAACAATGATTATTATTAATAAATGGGAGCATATAAGGAAGAGGAAGTAGTGGAATTAAAATATGGTAGAATCTTTAAATGGAGAGAGGAGAATGCTGGAGATATTGATAATAATTTAATCTCAGGATTTGGGGAAGTAAGAAAGTATTACATTATAGATGACATGAAGTCAGAGAGTTGGCTTTGTAAATAATATAGTAAATGATTAAATGGACAAGAAGCAAGTCAGAAGTCAGTGCATGAGGGAAGCAAAAAGACAGTGGATGCTATAATAATTAGTGTGCTCAAGAAAAGAAAGAAGTGTATAAGACTTTGCTAAACTGGAGAAAGAGAAGAGGAGGAGGATAGGCATTTTGTTTTCCTACAAAAAATGGAGTTATAAGAATCTCCTGGAGGACAAATAACAGAAAGTGGCAATATGGAATGTGGGAAAAATTAAGTAAGCACTGAGGGAGAAGGATAATAAATATATATGTTCAGTTATCAAATATATTGCAGGGAAAAAAAAACAATAGACAGTAAAATACTACCAGGGAAATTGAAGCATTACTTAAAAACTCTGATTGGTGAGGGAAGGATCAAGATGTGCAAATGGAGAACAGTGTGCAATATTTGGATATGGATAATACAATGATGGAGGTAGAATACCAAATTAAAAGCTTAAAAAGAAAAAAGTCACCAGGAATAGATAGAGTTCCTGGTGAAGTCTGGAAACATCTTTGCAAAATGAGTGGAGGCTTGAAATTGTTAACTGAATTATTAAATAGAACTACAAGGAAAGAGACAATTCCAGAGTCTTGGAAAATAAATACAATTATACCATTTTACAATAGGAAAGGAAGTATAAATAGCCTTAGTAATTATAGAGGAATTAGCTTACTAACTATTTTACATCTTATATAAATTACCTGAGAAGTAAAAGGGGAAGAGTTTTTTTTTTGGTGCAGATTTTGAGATGGCTTTCAATATGATACATAGAGATGCAATGGCATATAAACTGAGATGTAAAGGAGTCTGTGAAAAATTTGTTTGAGGTTTACAAAAATGATGTGAAGGAATTAAATTTTGCATAAGATGGGAAAGAAATAAAACAGCTTACATGGGACAAAATTTAGGTCTGAGGCAAAGTTTTACACTGATTCCAATTTTGTTCAACTTATTTACAGATGAAATTATGATTAGGATAAAGAAGAATAACAGCCATTGTCCAGTTATTGGAAAGAAAGAAATTCCAGGTTTGCTGTTTGCAGATGATCTGATTACAGAAGCTGTAAATGTGGTAGGGTTTTAACATGCTATTAATGAAATGACAAAATTTTGTGACGAATGATGTTTAAAGATAAATTGCAAGAAATCAAATATAATAGTTCTCAATAGGGGAAGAAAACTAAGAAGAGATGAAAGAGGTAATAAATGAATTTAATTATTTTGGTGTAATATTTTTAAGTAATGGAAGCTGGGCTAAAGCTCCCCTTGTGAAAGGAAAATTAGCCATGAAAGCAGCCAGAACATGTTCATGCAAAATGCCTACATTATCATTGAAATGTTTAGAAATACTATTTGAAGCAGTAATTGGAGGAAGGATAATGTATGCCATAGAAATCTGGGGAATGGCGAAAGGGTGGCAAAAAACAGATATAGTGTACAGAATATTTTGTAGAGAGGTTTTGGGCTTGCCAAAAAGAAGTTCACCTAGATGAGCAAGTTTGGCTCAGGAGCAGGGAGGAAGAGTACTGGTATAGGTGCTTGAAATTAGATGATGATAATGCACTAAAGGAATGTATAAAATATCAAAGAGATGTATTGCGGGGAAAGAGAGAGGAAAAATTCTACTTTGAGGAGGTGACGAAATTGGTGGAAGAAATTGAGATGGGAGAAGTAGGGCAATGGGGTGAAGCTAATTGTAATGAATTCTAGAAGTAGGTGAGGCAGGAAGTTGAAGATATCAAGAAACAAGAGATATGGGCTAGTTATGAGGATAAGCAATCATTGGAATTATATGGGAAAATTAAAAGGAATTGGGTAGGAAGAAATATCTGGATAATTCCAACAAAGTGGAAAGAATAGGATGAAAACAAGTGTACTATTTCTTAAAGGATTAAGGCCAAACTTGACAACAGGATGTAATATGTGTAAGAAATCAGAGTCTAATTGAATGTGAAGGGTTAAAAGATGGAGGGATGGTATTTGGAATCATAAATGGAATAAATTACCAAAATATGTAATAGCAATTAAAATTTTAGCGGATAATAGAGGAGAAGATATTAGTAGGATAGGAGAATTCCTAGGAAGAGTGAGGGATAAATGGGCAAAGAGCTCAAAGAATGAGCAAGAGAGAGAAGACAATTGTAATAACGATGGTAATTTGCTGTAGGCCTTAAATACAACCTGGGGGTTTTAGTATGTGGAGCCTAATTACAAAGTTTTAGACTCTTAAATGTGATTATTTATCAAGGACATAATTTATATAAAAAATAAATAAATGTCACAAATTTGTAAATATAAAATGTAATTATAAGTATTTAAAAGTGATTGCTAAGAAAATGTATCATACATATGGAACAATAAGATAAGGCAGTATAAGATATAATATCAAAGTAGCTTGTTGATTATAAACAAATAGATTACTATTTTTAACAATCCACATTAAAACAGAGCAGTAGTATAGCCAGAAAAATATTAAGGGGGGTTATGTACAGGGATCTATTTTTTAAAGAATTTGTATCAATTCAAATGATAAATATTAATTAATTCTGAGTTGAAGTATTTAAATAAATCAATTTTATATTCATAGATTAAGGCACAATTGAAATTAAAATTAGGATAGGATGTTTTGCATATTCTAAGTAGCAAAAGTGTTATGACATGAGAGTTAATTACCACTGTGAAATATTTTATATTACTGCTGCAGGCAATTTTATTTCACAACAAAATAGGGTTTCTGTTATGTTGTAAACCGGGAGATATAGCACCAGAACAAAAACATGCCTCCGATATCTTAACAGGTTGTATACTCACTTCCATTTATGCTTTGGGAGGCATTGTGCTGGCCTGTATGTATGTGTATCTGTTTACCTTTTTATGCATACAGTGGCATCTTGTTTTAAGTGCGCAATTCTAGATTATTCACATACGAATATATAACTTTGAGCAATAACTTCACTTGTCATCACTTATTTTTCATTCAAGGTTTTATTTATCTGTTTGCGGCATAATCTTTGTACTCCATGAAAACATTTCCAGCAGTCATTTGGTGGGTACAAGTAAGCTAATTATTACTTAGGTACACTTTACAATATTCTAAGCATAATGCTGACGATGGGAACAAGCCGTCTCCCGAAACCCGTTCAAGTAAGAATGTTATAGTGATGTAGTGTAACAACCCTCAACTCTCTATTTTAAATTATGACACATCACTGTTACTAGCTTCTAAATCTTCAAAATTAGTCAATAATTTGGACTTACAAGTCTATAAGAAGCAAAGATTAAACACCGATATTGCCGCACGTAACAACTAAAGAATATGGAGGTAAGCACAGATTTGCACAGATTCAACGGAAACTTTGGAATAAAACAGGACATAAAATTATACTTAAAACTAGAAATCAAAAAGAAAAACACAGCTGCAAACATAAGATTCCTAAATCTTTGCTTAAAACACAAAGTTACGCCAAACTTCGTTAGAAATACGTAAAATTTAATCACAATGTAAAACATCAAACAGCAGCAGACAAGAAAGTAATTGAAATAGAAAAGAACAAACATTATGCAAATTTACAGGACTTGGACCTTAGAATCTATGAATTACACTTATGGTTACCGAAAGTTTTAGGAATACCCTTATGGGAAAATTTACGGTCTAATTTCCTTACGCTACTTAGCAAGAAAATGAGCGCCAAAACAATGAAACTGAAAAAGAAACTAAACAACCTTATATTCAAACAAAAAAACTCCCTGGAATAACGGGAAAAATCTCCTAGACATAACCAAAATCGGAAAGCAACATATAAACATAACCTAAAAAATGAACCTACCACAGGCCAATATGTAGTTAACCTCTCAAAAGAACCATTCACCAGCACTGAGCTATCTGTCTTGAACAATGGCCTAAAAACCTGTTTCAACTTCACAAAAAATACAGAAAACTTTGTTGCTGATATTGAAATAGCCTCCAACCAGCTTACAGATAAGGATAAAAGTTTAATACAATCACTGTGTGAACCAATATTGGACCAGATACCAGCCCAAAAACACCACTACGTACCACATCAAAAAATTATCAAATCTCTAAAGTCAAAACCTGTAGTATACACCAAAGCAGACAAAGGAAACACATTAGTGATATTAGACCAAGAAGATTATGAATCTAGAGTTATGGAATTACTACATAACCCAGAGTACATAGAAATCAGCAAAAATCCATTAAAAGAATGCACCAAGTCACTCCAGAACACATTGATAGAAACCAAAACATTAACAAAAGCCGAAAAATCCAGAATTAAACCAGATTTTCCCACCATACCTAGGTTATATGCACTACCAAAAATACACAAACTCGGCAACAAAATGAGGCCCATAGTGAATAACATAAACTCTCCCACATATAAACTAGCAAAATGGCTTTCAAATACCTTCAACTCCATGCCTATGTTCAAAAGTCTTAGCATAAAAAATTCTTTAGAATTAACCAGTCACCTTTCAAATATAAATATATCACACACAGACATGATGGTATCATTTGATGCAGTATTAATGTTATATTATTTAACATTATTGTAGCCCCACGTTGTGGTAGCCAATTTGTAACGGTATTACTTACAAATGTTTGTGTATTTATGTGTTGAAGCCATCTTGTGACGTCATTCATTTGTTCGGTTTGTAGCTCCATCTAGTGTTAGCAATTTGTGGTAGTATTAGTGTTTGAAAGAATTTTAAGTTTTGTTTACTGTCCTCCGGCTAGCTATTTGGTCGAACATATCTCTTGATCAGGGTTGTGTAAACGGAAAGGAATCTTTTATCCAAAAATTACACTGATGAAGAAATTTGTTTTACACATTTATTGTCGAACACGTTAACTATCACATTTATACATTGATCTTAACACTCCCCAAACTGAAACTGTTATAATAACTTCTTACTTATCACTTTTAATTCGCGTACTTCAACTTTGTGTATTATTAACTTTACAACACTTTAGATTTTTCGTAACTTGTGAATCTATAGCCGACGTATCTTATACAAATATTTTGACAAACTGACGAACTGAAGACGACGTGTAGTGTACAAAGAATTTTGATGAACTGGCCTCAAGCTACCTCTAACCCTCCCTATTTATACTCCTTCATCCAGATACGCCTAAAGATTATAACTGAACTGCAATTGGCTAATAAAATGCGCCAACATTAGCGTCTATTTTAATATCCAATTAAAATTATGAATACATATGCTTTAGGGAGAAAATATTCCAGAAGGTTCTCAACGGAAAAACGCGCCAACATTACGTAACTTCCTCGTTTCCAATAATGATAAACAGCTCACCCCCCCTCGCTGCATTATTGCGCGCTATTATTGACAGTTTCAGTAAGGTCGTATAAACTTACTTCCCAATAATAATTACAATTAATAAACATCTGAAATCAATGTCACATAAAAAATGCATATTCATATTACAATCATTATTTACATTTAAGTAATTTGTGATACAAATTACTGCATCACACTGCACTCTTCCCAAGCATACCAAAAGAAGAATTATTACCACTCCTAGAAAATTGGATATTAAACAATGGCACACCTAGAGCACAAACAGAAGATTACCTGAAACTAACAAAATTATGTCTGGACCAGAATTTCTTTTCATTCCATCACAAAATCTTTAAACAAACCTCAGGCCTAACTATGGGAAACCCCCTTTCACCATTTTTAGCAGAACTATATATGAGCCATTTTGAATCCCATATTACTAAATCTTTCCCACATCTATTCAAAACCTGGTATAGGTATGTAGATGATATTTTTGCTATTGTTCCAAAAAAACTTTCAGAAGATGCTTTGAAATTATTAAATTTACAAAAAAGATCTATAAAATTCACAATGGAAAAAGAAGAAAATGGTCAATTACCTTACCTAGACATCAGGATCATCAGAAATAATGCACACAACAAACTAACGTTCGGCATTTACAGAAAACCAACGCACACAGAAAACTATATTAAAAACAATAGCTACAATCCTACAAGCCACAAACATGCAATTTTAAATAGTATTACAAACAGGTTAGTACATATACCAATGGAGAAAGAGGAATACCAGAAAGAATACCAACACATTATCAACATAGCCACTATGAATGGATACCAGAAAAAAACAATAGATAAGAAGATAAAAAGGTTTGAAAGAAATACATCCAACAAATGACTACGTTACTCAGACAACAAAAACCACAAGCATATAGAAAATTCACTTATCACCCTTGGACACATCATAAATTTCAAAGGATTTTCAAAAAATACAACATCACCCTGGCTCCACAGAATAACCACAATATACAGAAACTTCTATGCAACAGAACAAAAGATCCTATCCCCAACGATAAATCAGCTGGTATATATCAAATTGATTGTAATGAATGTAACCTGGTATACATAGGAAGAACCAAAAGAAATCTTGAAATAAGACTTAAAGAGCATATGAGATGCATTTACCAAAAGCAGCAAGATAAATCAGCAGTAGCACATCATTTCTGGTCTTCAAACCATGATATCACTCCAAACATAAAACTCTTAAAACCGATCAACAACAGCAATGAATTGGACATCTGGGAAAAAATACATATTATCAAACACAGGAATCACCTAATTCATCAGCCCAGCACCAGAGAACACCACAAACCACACACATCCCCCAGACGATGACCGGCAAAAATCAGTTGAGAGAAAATGCTGACGATGGGAACAAGCCGTCTCCCGAAACGCGTTCAAGTAAGAATGTTATAGTGATGTAGTGTAACAACCCTCAACTCTCTATTTTAAATTCTAAGCATAGACTGATCTACTTTAGAACTCCTTTCAATATTCACATGATCAAAAAGTTGTTATTGTTATTATTATCATCATTATCATCATGTGTATATTGATTAACTCAACTAAAACAGATATATAATATTTTAAATAACTCTACTGAGAAATTTTTTATTTATTATTTAAATTTTGCTGCCTTTCTTTCATCTTGGCATTGTTTACAGGGTTAAATAAAAGGTTGCTTATGAAGGTTAATAACAATGAAACTACATTAATACTTTATAAAACATCCATCTTAGACTGTCACGACAACAAAAGTGTAGTATACGGTTGACCTCATCTAGCATAGAATGAAGTGTAAATAATGCACAAAATTCCTTTGATCTACTAATAATGTATAGCAACTTAATCTTCCATTCAAGGTTTTGTTTGCTGCATAACTCTGAAGCCTGTGAAGGTATTTCCAGCAATTATCTGCCTGGTGAAAGTAAGGTGGTTGTGATACTTTTCAGTCTTACAGCTATAGACTTAGAATTGGTTTTACATTAAGAGTACCTTTTAGTACTTACGTTGTATAAAACTAATATTAATTACTATTATTGTCTATATATGCAACTACTCCAACTAAAGTAGTTGTGAAAGATTTTAAATCTGATGATAATGTATGACAAAATGTGTTTGCAATCATTTAACAGTTTTTAATGCAATACTTTTCCTGTTAGTCATACCTTGCTTGATATTTTTATTATTTGTGAAAAAATGTACAAATAAGAGGAACTTCTTTGTTTATGTTAAAATTTTGTGGTTGCAAGTAAGAAATTTGAGATGAGAAGTACAATGATACAAAGATTTTACTTTTTAGAAATAACTTTGACCTTCAAATGCCCCTGAAAACTTCCTTTAAATCAAATGTAATTAATATAGTTTAAGACTTGTTTCACTGTAGCAGTACACCTGTAATTTTCAGTTTGTCCAGCTACTTGTATGCAAGAAACAACTCATTTGCAATTAAAAATGTATGTGTATATGTATGTATATACCTATAGGTATTATTTTAATAAAATATTACACCATTGAGTCAAGGTTAAAAATATATACATACCTATATATAGTAAAAGGTTGTTAAGAGTTAAATCCAAGGAATGTTTATTTGAAATAGAAAAATATTTAGATGTAGTGAGAAATAAATGGTTGAAAAAAATTAGAAATAGGGAATAGAAAGAAAATATAGATTGTTGAATCATAAATTAAATAGGACCCAATGACTCAACAACCATGGTGTTGGATGTTTGTGGGCCCGTTGTAATGCAGCAACTTAGTGAAAATTATATGTAAAGGGTAATGTGTAGAGATAAAATTATGTATTATAGAACTTATATGAGAATCAATTTATGTAACTAACGAAGTGAAATATCTATCTATATATTTAATGAGCTAGAAACAGGCATGTTAAAACACTAATTCATTATATAATTTATAATATTATTTTAATGTGCCTGTTTTTATAATTTAATGCTGTAGTTCATTTTATATACACATAAATAAATAAGAGTATGCAAAACTATAGTGAAACCTTTGAAATCAAACAAATTAAGGCTACTTTATATATAGGTTCTTCTAAAAGTTTACAATTCTCAAGATTATATGCCAAAGGCTGTTCTCCACACAAAAAAATGCATCTGAAGTTTAACAACAATATTATGTACACATTTATAAGCTTGTTTACTTCTTAAATAAATAGGTATTTATTTAAAAGAAATTTTCTTTAAAGTACCTACACATTACTGACATAAGCAACTAAAGTTTAAAACAAAAGATCCGGTTCTCAAATGTTCAATCCAAGAAGCTATGCTTAAGCATAAAATAATTTAGTATAGTTTTATTTAACTTATGGTTTATCTAAACACAAATTATTGCAGCTAATGTTTTTCACAAAGACTTAAGCTTTTGTTTCCGTTAGCTACCAAGTCCTATGTAATTCATATAGAAATTAAACATATTCACTTTGCACTAATGGATTGCTATAACTAATATAATCAATGTTGCAATGTTCACCAATCACATCACTGTCAGGTGGCCAAAGAATGATTATATGCAACTTGTGTTGTTTGAGGAGGGAGCAGCTGAAGGACCAAGATATAGGGCCAATCTTGATGGATAAAGAAATTACCTGCATGGGTGGATGTGGCCCTCAGAAGCTCAGTTTATAAGAACTATTGGACACAGAGGCAGGGCAAAATTTAGCTACTTAGACCTCTGGGCAGAGACAATTTTTTTCTACCTTTGTTTTGACATGAATGTACCACCAAATAACCTACAGCAACTTAATAATGGTGACAGTGGTGCATGTTGAACTGCCAAATTCATCAGACAATGACTGGTTTCTTTGTGTAAATTGTATAATGGAGAGGATAGTAAAACAGTAACATGCTTTATTTGTTTCCCCATTTTATTCTGCCATTTCTTTCTTTTAAATTCTAATAGATCAAATCCTCAATTACTTAGTTAAAACTTTTTGTCTATCACAGTCCTGCTCTGTCCTCCTACATGTGAACAACTCTTTGAAAAATTCCCTTCTTGCCTTCATGCATTCCTCATCAAACCACTCCCTCATTCTTTTCTTTGCAGTTGCAAGTTGAGTCCATGTTTGAACCGGTTCTTTTTAATAACCAACAATTTCTGTGCCTCCTGTATCTGATTATTCTTGAATTCCAATGAATTTTATATAAATGAAAACCCAAAATAGATAAAGAAAACCTTAATGAAGAAAAAACCTAGGGCTCATAAAAATATAGCATGTATGTCAAGTATCTATTTTTGTAGCATTAGTCATTTCAAAAATCTTTGTTTTTAAGTTTTCCTGGTTTAAAATTCAATGTGATAACCATAGTGAACATTGAAAATATTCTTGAGTTTTCTGTCTTTCATGCAAAAGCTCATAGCAAACAAAAATGTAACTTTGGATATATTAGTCAAATGCTGAAAGTTCTTGCATTTAACCAAGTTTGTATTCATAATTTGAAATGACATATAAGCGATACCTGTACTGGAATGAGAAAGTTGTCCAAGGTCTTTTCTTCCAATCACCTCCTTATTTCAAACTATCAAAATTAAGAAAAGAAGGACATGTGAACTTGTAAGGTATTTCAAAATGTAAAAACAATTTTAAGTGAAGAAAATAATTTTAGTGATCCCTATAGTATATCAAACTAGAATGCCCTAAGGGACTAATGTCAAAAGGTATCAAATTTTTAATGGGCCTAGAGGTATGCCTAGGCAATAAAACATAAAAATTGTGGATGTATTATTCAACCATAATATTACATTTTATGTTGTTCTCCCCTTCACATACATGAGCCCATTCCATGGAATTAAAGGTAATTCAGAGGATGGGACCAAGTTTTTCTCCTGCAGTAGCAGTTTTTTGGGCAAAGAAAGTGAAGCCCTGCACATTCTTTATGCTTGGAAATTAAAGAAAAATGCAATTAATATTTATTTGAAAATTCTCAGTCATGGGGCTGCTGCAAAAGCTTTACTTTGTAGCACTTCACAAGTGCATAGTTTGGCAAGTGAAGAAAAAACAAAAGAGATAAGGCTAGAGGATTCATTCTCTCCTCTAACCAGTATACCTAATTGCAGATGGTGAAGAGACAGTGTCTGTGATTACTCCATTGTCATGACAATGTCAAGTTAAGCATTTTTTCACTCTGCATTTTTTTACACACAAAGTTCTTTTCACTTCCTTCCCTAACTAATTTTTTTCATACTCCAATAAGGGAGGAATCATGGTGTCATGTTTGCTTTCCTTCCTGAAGTGTTTGCTACAAGTGCCTGTTGTGTGTTATCATTTGTGTTTGCGAAATGAATACAATTAATGACATGTTTGTAATATAGATACTTGAGACACCCTTTTCCATATGGAAAGGTCCAGATAAGAAAGAGGTTTTAACAGCTAAAGACTACCACACCATTTGTGTAAAAAAGGAAAAGAATAGTAAATTATTAATTTTAAAACATCTTGGTTTTCTGAATTACTGTGGTTGTGTAGAAACACTATTTTCTTGGCCCTGTTTACTTTTTAATAATAATAATAATAATAATAATAATAATAATAATAATAATAATAATAATAATAATAATAATAATAATAATAATAATAATAATAATAATATCTGAATAAGGAAAGATTTTATGTTTTAAGAAATAATATCTGCTCTAAATAAGCACAAAGATTCCACCCAACATCTGAAATGCAAACTGCAATTGAATACTCTTTAATGAATGGAAACATCATTTCTGATGCTCTACAGGAAAATGCAAGACTATTTATTTTTCAATTGGGAACATATTGGGAAAAATATTTTTAATAAATGTACATTCTCAAATTAACAGAAAATCCTATTGCATTATAATGATATGCTCTTCTGAAAGCAAAAAAAAAGGAAAAAGGGTTGAAGTCCCATTTCACAAGGCTCTCAAAAACATTTTCTGTGGTAAGCAACCAAGTTGTGACATCACCTCTAGTACCACCTGAATTTGCATTTATACACTTGTGTTGATGTTGGATATATAATCTTGTTTATAGCTTTATTTTCACTCTTTTTTTTTTTACAAAACGATGGATTAAGATTTTAAAATGGCACAATCAGATAATCTGTCATGAATGGATGCAATAATGGTAGAATAGTCTTTTCAGAAATAAGATGTTTTGTGGTTCTCAAATTTTTGTAGACCCTGCAGCACTCACATGTGGACTCACGGTCCACACAAGAGCATTCTATTTCATTCCCTAAAGGAACTTAGGAATCACATGACCCTGTTATCTGCAGCAGCTGTTCTGGAATGGTCAAAAACTGTGGACTGACATTCCCACGCAAACAATGCTGTTGGAAATTATCTGCCATTAGCAGAAACAGTAAAAGTGAGCTATTGTAATCACAGGTACAATAGCTTATGCTCAAGGGTTTTCTTATTATTTAAATTTCACTTTCTATTATTAACATTGTTTACTTATGTTACGTCAGTGAATTATTTTTTTATTTATCTATTTTTTTGCAGAATGGACCCTGATGCAGTAATTTGTATCACAAATTACTTAAATGTAAATAATGATTGTAATATGAATATGCATTTTTATGTGACATTGATTTGAGATGTTTCTTGACTGTAATTATTGTTGATAAGTAAGTTTATACTGCCTTACTGAAACTGACAATAATAGCGTGCAATAATGCAGCGAGGGGGTGAGCTGTTTATCATTATTGGAAACGAGGAAGTTACGTAATATTGGCGCGTTTTTCCGTTTAGAACCTTCTGGAATGTTTCCCTAGAGCATATGTATTCATAATTTTCATTGGATATTAAAATAGACGCTAATGTTGGCGCGTTTTATTAGCCAATTGCAGTTCAGTTATAATCTTTAGGCATATCGGAGTGTATGGGTATAAAAGCAGTAGTACCGTGGCGATTAACCTTCCGCCCGAGTAAACTCGGGCGACCTGTTCTTGCTCCTGGCTCCTAAAGCCATGCCAGTTCATCAAAAATCTGTGTACACTACACGTCGTCTTCAGTCAGTCAATTCGTCGAAAGTATTTGTACGGCAAACGTCGGGTATCGATTCACAAGTTACGCGCAGCAGAATTATGAATAATCTAAAGTGTTGTAAGGTTAATTATACAAAAAGTTGAAGTACGCAAATTAAGAGTGATCAGTAAGAAGTTATTATAACAGTTTCAGTTTGGCGAGTGTTAAGATCAATGTATAAATGTGATAGTTAACGTGTTCGACAATAAATGTGTAAAACAAATTTCCATCAGTGTTATATTTGGATAAAAGATTCCTTTCCGTTTACACACTCTGATCAAGAGACATGTTCGACCGAGAAATAATAGCTAGCCGGAGGACAGTAAACAAAAATTAAAATTCTTTCAAACACTAATACTACCACAAATTGCTAACACTAGATGGAGCTATAAACCGAACAAATGAATGACGTCACAAGATGGCTTCACATGAAGTAAACAAACATACACAAACATCACAAGTAATAACATTTGTAAGTAATACCGTTACAAATTGGCACCCAGAACGTGGGGCAAAGTGACCAGGAAAGGGGCAGAGTGACCAGGAAAGTAGCAGAATTAACCAGGAAAGTAGCAGAATTAACCAGGATGTGGAACGAATGGAGAAGTGAATTGAACTACAAGACGCAGATTCCAGAAACAACAAAAGGGACGACAGACTACGCGGATGATTGGACATCGTAATTCCGAGATCACAAGGCAACAGGGAAATTCAACAACAGAACACCAAAACGACGTAGATTCATCATTAATACAACGCAGAAGCAACATATAACCTAGGAGAGAGGGGGAGGAAGCTGGACATCAAAGTAACAGCAACAGACAGTATCACAAAGTTCAGAGTATAGTAATTTTTTTTTTTGAAAACAAAATTATAACATTCAAATGTACTTGAGGAGTGGTAGGATAAAGAAGACAATGGCTACTAATAATATTGAAGAAACAATAATGGAAGGGGATAATGTAACAGTTAGCTGTAATTCAATGCAGGTTACAGAAAATAGCTCAAACACTGTAGAATTTGAGGGAGGAAATGTTAGTGAAGAAAGCCAGAATAAAATAGCAGGAAATGTTCATTTTGATGCTAGTATGATGAGAAATTTTGGCGAAACAGTAAATAAGAATATTCAGAATATGAGGGAAGATATGCAAAAGAATAATGAGAAATTAGAACAAAAATTAACTCAGAGTATGAGGGAAGATATGCAAAAGAATAATGAGAAATTAGAAAAATTAACTCAGAGTAATGAGAAATTAAGGGAAGATATGCAAAAGAATAATAGGGAATTAAGAGAAGATATTGATAGGAGTTTAGAACAAAAACTAGATCAGAATAAGAGAGAATTGAGGGAAGATATTGGTAAGAGTATTACAGATCAATTAAGGGAAGAAATTTGTAAGAATAATGAGAAATTAGAAACGAAAATAGATCAAAACAGGGAAGATATGCAAAAGAGTCATAGGGAATTGAGGGAAGATATTGGTAAGAGCTTAGAACAAAACAGGGAAGAAATTGAAAAGAAATTCATGGAGCTAGATAGTAGTATGATTAGAATGAAAAATGAAAATCAAGAAATGATAGCAAATGAGATAGGGGAAGTTTCAAAGAAAATGTTGGACATGAGCAGGGAAATATCTAACCAAAAAAGTGAGGTTAATAATAAAATAGAGCATGTTGATGTAAAATGTACAGAGTTAGGTAGCCGAATGAGTAGCATTTCAAGTGAGTTAAGAGAGATGAAAGAGGTTATGAATGTAGACGTGAATCAGGCTCAAGTTAATTTCAGAGGGGAGATATCAGAAATACAGAATGAGTCAGTAATGCAAAGAAATAAATTGTACGAAGAAGTTAAAGTTTTGCCTGTAAATAATCAAAAGCTAACTTCTGAAGTTAACAAATACCAAGCTGTTCAGAATGAAAACTCCAGTCCAGTACAATTTAGTACAGATTTGTTAGAGTACTCTCAGATTAAAATGATAGCAGAAGAATTGAAAATGACAGTTGTTAAAAGATGTGTAGTTCAGAAAACTTTAGATTGTTTTCAAATGTTATCATGGGACGAAATTTCATATGAATACAAGAGGTTATTCATGAACAAATTTTTGAAGGTTAGGATACAGCTACGAGTAATGTTTAGCCACACACAATTTGATCCAGGAGGGTGAATAGCAATGAGATGTAAAGTAAATGCTGGATAGTTAAAGATGACCTGCAGAGAAATGTATTGGAACGTAAGAGGGTTAACTATTTATATATGTCATGAGAAAACAGAAATAAATTCAGAACAAAACAATAATAAAAAAAATAATAAATTCAGAACAAAAAAATTGGGTAAAAATAATTAAAACAGATACTTATGTAGCAAACAGAACATGTGAAACAGTGTCTAGATTTAAGAGATGTAAATATATTTGTGTAAAGGGTGAATATTTTTGGTAAATATGTTTAATAATTACACAAAATTCTTGAATTGATAAATTTTTGTTAACAATATAAGAAAGTAAACCATTTTTTGTAACAGTAATTAAATACTTCAGGGTACAGTATTTGTTATAAAAATTGTGATGTCAGATTAATGTCTAGAAACATTAAACCAGAGCCAGTAAGTAGTGGCGAGATAAAAAAAACATATGTCGTGTGTTAAATACGTGTGAAGTGTCAAGTGAAAGGATAGCGTGTGTTCCAAGATTTAGGAGACTAAAAACCCAATTATAAAATTTCCAAACAAGTTGTAAATATTTATAATTATGTTTCTAGTGGGGCATATGATGCAGTAATTTGTATCACAAATTACTTAAATGTAAATAATGATTGTAATATGAATATGCATTTTTATGTGACATTGATTTGAGATGTTTCTTGACTGTAATTATTGTTGATAAGTAAGTTTATACTACCTTACTGAAACTGACAATAATAGTGTGCAGTAATGCAGCGAGGGGGTGAGCTGTTTATCATTATTGGAAACGAGGAAGTTACGTAATATTGGCGCGTTTTTCCGTTTAGAACCTTCTGGAATGTTTCTCTAGAGCATATGTATTCATAATTTTCATTGGATATTAAAATAGACGCTAATGTTGGCGCGTTTTATTAGCCAATTGCAGTTCAGTTATAATCTTTAGGCATATCGGAGTGTATGGGTATAAAAGCAGTAGGTTAGAGGTAAAGCCATGCCAGTTCATCAAAAATCTGTGTACACTACACGTCATCTTCAGTCAGTCAATTCGTCGAAAGTATTTGTACGGCAAACGTCGGGTATCGATTCACAAGTTACGCGCAGCAGAGTTATGAATAATCTAAAGTGTTGTAAGGTTAATTATACAAAAAGTTGAAGTACGCAAATTAAGAGTGATCAGTAAGAAGTTATTATAACAGTTTCAGTTTGGCGAGTGTTAAGATCAATGTATAAATGTGATAGTTAACGTGTTCGACAATAAATGTGTAAAACAAATTTCCATCAGTGTTATATTTGGATAAAAGATTCCTTTCCGTTTACACACTCTGATCAAGAGACATGTTCGACCGAGAAATAATAGCTAGCCGGAGGACAGTAAACAGAAATTAAAATTCTTTCAAACACTAATACTACCACAAATTGCTAACACTAGATGGAGCTACAAACCGAACAAATGAATGACGTCACAAGATGGCTTCACATGAAGTAAACAAACATACACAAACATCACAAGTAATAACATTTGTAAGTAATACCGTTACAACCCTTATAAAATGGAGTCTGAAAGGATCAGGAATATTGTTGTTGAGATTTTGGCAGGGTGACCATTAAGGTTGAAGAGCGTGACTGAAATGTATCATCTGAAACACTGAAGTAATAAATGGTGCATTTTATCCTGTTTATGGCATTATTATACAGTATTTGTTTGTGAATTTGAAGCACACACCACATATTAGGAAACTATGTTAAGTTTATTAAATATGTATCACAGTCATCTAAAAAACTAAATGTAATTCTTAAAGAGGTTAAAAGTGGCAAATGTAGGGTTTCAATGACTTAACATTACAAAAACATTAGAATGATATGTTATAATACATTTAACTTAGGTGCATCAAAATGGTCACAACAATACATTCTAGATTTCTCAGAGATATTATTGACATTTATTTACCACTAAAATATCATCCTTTCAGAATTACAGATGGGCTTTTGCAAAGGAAGGAGAACAATTGATAATTTATTTATTATAAAGACATTAGCAAACAAATATTTAAAAGAAAAAAGGGGTAAACTGTATATGGCTTTTGTAGACTTAGAGAAGGCTTATGACCGAATTGAGCTACAACTTCTGTGGCATAAATTAGTGTGTAAGGGAGTAAGTCAGCAATTGGTGAATATTCTAAAAGCACTGTATTTTGAGAACACCTTCTGTGTAAGGGTGGAGACAGGCTGTGTAACAAACGAAATTCCACAAAAGAAAGGCCTTCGGCAAGGATGTAAGCTAAGTTCAGTTTTATTTAATTTATATATAGATGATGTCTTACTAGAAATTGGAAGGAATAATAACTGTGCACCAGTAATTAACAACATCCAAATTCCAGGACTTCTTTTTGCAGATGACCTAGTGGTAGGATCTATTACAGTAAGTGGTTTAAAACAATCATTACAAGCAATTGATGTATATGTAAAGAATGGAGGTTAAAAGTGAATCAAGAGAAAACACAGATTGTGGTTTTCAAAAAGGGGGGAAAATTAGGCAAATATGAAAAGTGGAAGGGAGAGAACAAAGATTATAGGGTAGTGCGTGACTGTATCTATTTAGGAGTAAAAATAGATGGAGGTAATAAATGGGAGAAACAAAAGAAGTTTGCATTGGCAAAAGGTAAAGGGATGATGGCAGCAATTAGAAGCTGCAAATATAAAGTACCTAATATAAATGTTAAATGGCTGGAAAAAGTTTATGAGATGGTTGTGGAGGCAAAAATGATGTATGGTATAGAAATATGGGGATTAGATAGAGGATGGGAATTTATAGATGTGGTGCACAGGATGTTTTGTAGAGAAATACTAGGGCTTTCGAAGTCAATTGTAAGACAGGTAGCACAATTATAGATGGGCAAGGTGCCAACTAAGGGGAAAATAATGGAAAGAGCTTTGAAATTTTGGTTCAGAAGTTTAAATCTAGGAAAAAGTAATGTGTAAGACAATGTATTGAATACCAAGAGAAGAGCTTAATGAATGATGGATGGGTAAGTAAATTACGGAATATTTTGGAGAAAAATGGGTTAGGAGATATATGGAGAAGGAGAGAAAATAACGTAAAACATTTTTGGAAAAAGGCAAGGAAAAGACTAGAAGATATAGAAATACAAATCATGTTCAGTGAGATTGCCGAAAAGAGCTCATTAGTTTATTATAGGCCAATGAAAAATACATGGGGTAGGGAAAAATATATAGACATAGTAAATAAAGAAGAGAGAGAATCTATTGCATGGTTAAGAACCGGAGCATGGAGGCTAAAAGGGCTAAGACAGGGTATTCCTCAGAACCAATGTCCGATATGTGGTGGTAATGAAGACATTGAACACGTAGTATTTAAGTGCCAAGGAACAGAAAATTGGAGAAAAGAATTTTTTAATAAGAAGTGGTTGAAGGGTGATAGAAATACACTGATAATTGAAGTGATATGCAAGGACGCTAGAAGCATTGGACAGTTTTTGTGTTAAGTAAAAAATAAATGGCTTTGGACAGTGGAAAGAGAAAAGTAAGAGGTAGTGCATCTTACTTTGAATGGAAAACTATAGTGAATGTGTGATGGTTAAGTAATCAATAAATGAAAAGTGAAAAAAAAAATAAGTGGAAATGGGACATGAAAAAACAAACAAAAAAAACTGAAAAAAAAGAGCAAGATAATGTAGTGACAAGAGACTGTAAAATGTAAATAAACTGTAGTGATTGTCTACTGAATAAGTGACGAGGGTCAAAATGCAGTAGACAATCAAATTTGTAAAACTCTTAGCACAATAAATACTATACTATACTATACTATACACTAAAATATCCTTTTCTTCCTTATAATCAGTTTTTTTGGCACATGAATAAACAATTTATTAGAGGTATGCAGTGTATTAATACACAGGGTAAGTATACACAATTTGTAGCCTTTCTGCTTCAACTGGTTAGAATTCATGTTGATCTCAAAACCAAAATATTGTGCTATATATGCTACTCAAAAACTATACTTAATTAACCATACACTAAAATAAGAGGAAAAGAAACACATTTTACATAGCATTATGCATTTAATTCTTTCTGCTCAGAGGCAAAGACATGATGTAAGACCAATAAGGATGTGTCATGTGACCTCCTTACATATTAAATTGTAATTTAATGATTTATAGAGCTATTATTTTTGCTTCCTAATATTAGTTTTGGATTCTATGTGAAATTTTCAATCAGAATAGTTCATATGTGAGCACAATTACATTGTCATGCATATTTTCAATTCAATGAAAATGTTCATTTGAATAATTATTTTTGCAGCTGGTAACAGATACTGTGCTATATTTAAGTAAGCAACAACTTGATTTTAGGGGTCACAATGAAAGTGTAACTTCAATAAGTTGTGGAAATTGCTTGCTTTATTAATATTGAGGAGTTCATTGGAAATTACGTGTGTTCAGTGGGGACTCCAACACATTTCAAAATTAAGTTATAAAGTGCACATCTGAAGACATCCAAGACCACGTAAATAATCAAATCCATATTAATGATAGTGTTCAATCATATTTTAATTTTGAAGGAAATCTTGTTAAGGATTTGCTAGGGTTCTATGATGTTAGAACATCTGAGGCATTATTTAATGTCATGGGTGGGATTTTATCTGAGTTTTCATATGAGGATAAATTAGTTGCTCAATGCTATAATGAGGCAAGTATCGTTTAAATGGTCTATGAAAGAAAATTAAGGACAAAGAACCTCAATGTATTTTTTTGCATTGCTTATCTCATCAACTAAACTTAATGCTGCAACAAAGTTTAGATTGCCATTGTAAATGTTGCAAGTATCAGCGGCATTTCATGCACTAGATTAATTTTCTGCTGGACATATTCCATAGCAGAAACTTGGTCTTCTAACTCAAAACTATTCACTATCGTTGTAGAAGATAGGGAAAAACTGGAACAAGTGTTCAAGAACATTTAAAAATAACAAATAGTCTGAAAAAAAATCTATTCATCTTAGTAGGGAGTTTTTGAACAAAAAGGGATAGTTTTAAACTTATTCTTCTCTCTGTAAGTATTCACATGATATATTCTCTTTGACAGACATTCTTTTTCAAATTTCACAAAAGAGATCACCATAGATTACTTTATTGCATTGCAAAAGTCAAGGTGACATGAGATTTAATAAGCAATAAAGGAAATGAAGTACCTATTTTTGGAAGAAAGAAAACAAAAGACCAAACTGATCCAAAGAAGAGCATGAGGAAGAAATTTGCCAAAATTTAAAAACTTTGTTTTTCAAAATTTTGGAATCTATTTCAGTGGAAATGAAAGTAAGGTTTACAATGTCTTTCCCTTATGGATACCACAAAATTTGAAAAGTATTCTAAGTATATTCCTTCTTAAGCTCTTGAAAATTTGCAACATTATTATCCACAGATATTTTTAAAAAATTGATTGTTTGAAGAATGAACTGGTTTTTTCTTTGTGTGTGTATGTGTTGATGAGGTGTATAGGTCTGTTACTACAGTGGAATATTTGAAATTGTGCCAGGAAAATAAGGATGTATTTGAGCAATCATACAAGTTGTTTGCTTTAGCTTTAACAATCCCATCCAGAAGTACATCAGTGGAAAGAAGTTTCTCATGTTTGAAAATAATTGAATTGGTTGCTAAAAACACTAAATAACCAGGTGGACTCATACCATTAGCGGACATCTCCATCCAAAAGGGACTTTTGTGTAAACTTAAAAGGAAACAGCTAGAGGACATCATATACAAGTTCACTGTTCTCAAAGACCAGAGGATTGACTTAATATATAAGAAATAGGTGGGTCTTGCTTGACAATTATTATGTAGCTAAATTATGATTTTTTGGAAAATCTGTTATTCTTCATTACTGAAACCTGCAGCTCATCACCTACCTTTTAAAGTACAAGGCACAAGACAAGTTTTGGACTCAAGCACATATTAATGATGTCTCTCTACAACTAGCATATTATAAGAGATGTAGCAGAAGAAGAAGAAAACTTCCATTTCATCCTATTATTGTTTAAATTATGTGGGACTTTACTTGGAAATAGGGAGAAATCACCATAAGTTATCTGTGGCACTAGATTTATGTCCATGGCCCTGTTCATATTTTACATATGGGAATAATTTCTATGAACAAATTTGTATTATACATACCCTTATAAGTGCAATGTCAAAGTCCATGCCATCTTTACCGTAGTTCTCATGATTGATGATTTCACTCACTTCATGAATGTATCCACCTTTATCCATTTCACTTGAACCAACGCGAACGATTATTTCATCAGGATCTGTCCTAAGGAAATAAAATGGTTGTGATAAAATTATACACATTTTAATCATTTTCCCACCTTTCCCACCTAATTCACCACAAATAATTTTCTGTAACACAGGATCTCTTTATTTCTTTTGAACATTTATACAAAATAAATAATTGAAACAAAATGGTAGGAATAATCAGTGAGCTAAGGTACAAAGTAATGTCTGAAAGACAAAGCTTTAATCCTAATAATTTAATTAGAAGATGGAGTTTTATAATTTTGTATTTGCCATTCTGTGTGTGCATATATATGGTCAGTATCACACTTAGTTCTGCAGTCATCTTCCTGTTGATAGATGATCTTAATTGTATAGTCACCTTTCTATACCATCTATTTTATTTCTACTTCTGTAGTGCTGTAACTTTTGAGTCATAGTACTGAACATTCAATCTCCGCTGTTCATCGTGCACATTTGTGCGGCCATTTTGAAATTCTCGACACGTGTGTCGAACCTTTTTGTCACTCATTATGTCCGGTCCATACACGAGTCAACTCACGATGGATCTTCGCAGCTGACGATCCTTTTGCCAGCAAAAGTCTAATCACACCGCGCACTTTACCACTGCTTGGATCTACGATTGTAGTGGCCATTGCGATATGCTCTCACCGACTGGCAAACGCCTACTGCGTCACACCAACACTGCGATAGATTCCTCAGGAGTCGGTAGACAGCGCTGCAGGCGTGAAGCGTCATTCACGCCTACTATCCGTTATATATTATTCACTGGACTAAGGTTTTGGAATATGCCTGGTACATCCTTCCTGCTTGTGTTAAAATTTAGCTCAGGCCGTTCCCATGAGTGGTGCTGTCTAGCATGTTTCAAGATGGCTGCTACACTTGACATTCGTCAAAAGCAACATGCTATTATAGAATCCCTGTGCTGTGAGAACAAGACATTGGGAAACATCCACAAGAGTGCAGAATGTATGGAGATGGTGTTGTCGATCGCAGTACAGTTAGTGGGTAAACAGATTATGTAGTGAAAGTGGGCATGCCAATATTCAGGATACTCCTCGCAGCGTCAGACCCCACACTGCACGAACTCCTGATAATGTGCGTAGAGTTAACGGCATGGTTTCGGCTGACAAATGCGTCACAGTGAAAGAATTGTCACACTATGTTGGAATAGAGGAGGCAAGTGTTTGCAGAATATTTGAGAGAGTTGGGGTTGAAAAAGATTTGTGCCAGGTGGGTTCTAAGGATCATAAAGAAACCGATAAACAGTGTGCAGCAAAAATTTGGAACAGCATGAGAATTGTGGAGATTACTTTCTTATAAGAATTGTGACAGACGATAAAATTTGGCTCCACCCTTTTGAACCAGAGATGAAGGGGCAATCTGTGGAGTGGCATTATGCAAACTCACCTATGAAGACAAAAAGTTAGAAACTACACCTTTGGCTGGAAACGTTATGGCTATGTTTTTTCAACTCCAAAAGACCCTTGCTTGTGGATATCATACCATGTGGAACCACCATTAATTCTGACACATATGTGGCAACTCTGAAGAAACTTCAAGCTCGACTGAAACTGTTCAAACACATTGGGAAAAGCAAGATGTTTTGCTGTTGCATGACAATACATGGCCACATGTCAGTCAGAAAACTATTGACGAAATCAACAAACTTGGATGATGAACAACACTGAAACACCTGCCTTACGTTCCAAACCTGGTTCCATGTGATTACCATGGTTTTGGTAAACCTAAGGACTCCCTTTGCAGAATAAGGTTTGAAGACAATAATTGCCTCATGAACGCTGTCAAACAGTAGCTCAAACATGCTGGTCCAGATTTTTACCATGACCCTCGTTCCAAGGTGGCATAAGGCAGCTGAGAGGGATGGAAATTATGTGGAGGAATGAAATTATGTTCCTAAGGGATATATCCACACTGTAGGCTGTAGGATGAACATGTAATTTACATGTGCATTACTTTTGGATTGACCTTTGTATAACATTGCTTACCTTTTTGTAGCTGTGCAATGGCATTAACAAATAACAAATATAATATGTATATGTATATTTGAATGAATTGAACTGCATTTATTTGTACAATCATTTTACAAGATTCCCCAAAAACTAACTTAACCCATGTACAAATTGTCTGGTTGTCTAAGCATAATATTATGTATTACTCAGTTTGCTTGGCTTACATTAAACATTAAGTCCCACGAAAACTAAAACAGTTTACAAAACTTTATATTTTTAGTCCTCACTGTGGATTATTATGTTTTGCAGATTATTGACACCCTTATCCCATTACTGTACCATGTTGCAAGGTAGGAAGGATTTCAAGAAGGATTTCAGGAAGATAGTAATAGGTACAGAAAATGTATTCTTTAGAGTAAAATTTCACACAAGTTTCTCCAAACCCTTATGAGCAATACTGTAAATGCTGTTTCATAAAGGATAAAATAAACGTTTGTAAACATTAACATTAGTATGATTCCAGAATGCTTTCCATACCAAAATGCAGGATAAGACAAGTTTTATAATTTATTATGTGTAAACCTAACCTCTCTGATAGAAAATGATAAAGGCCACTGTAGCCAATTTGTTCGTACTGCCCATGTATGGTAATAAGCACTGTAATATTAAACTTGGCCTTGGTGATATGTTGAGTTCTGTAGTTAAGTGCTGAAGTCTTGAAAAATGCTATGTTTAGAACTCCAAAGCTTCTGTTTAGTGTTGTAATGAATTCTGTATGTGCATGAATTCATTACAAAGTCTATACAGTTTTTTTTAATTTAATTTGTAGTATTGTGTCAATAAAGCTAAGCTCTGCGGTGTGAGTGGTGAGATCCCTCAGCCTCTTAGGAGGGTCTGAAATTTAAATTTTGGATGAGGTCAGTTACTCAAATATGATTTCTTCTCGGGATTTTCTTTCATTCTAAGAAGAGTAATGTGGAGTAACTTAATCTTTGGAACACATTGAGATTATCTGAGTATTCATTTCATTCAATCACATGCACCTCTGAGATGTGGGAGTAGTGAGTTTGACTTCTAAAACAAAATGCCCGTGTTCAAATCTCAATTGTGGTGAACTGCCTGGATAAGGTTCTATGGCATATTTCTTATTCTTATTAGACAAATAATTCTTAGTACAGTGGACCATGGACTCATCTGAACATCATTTCTTCAATTTAATTTACATCTCTGCAGACAGAGAGAGAGAGAGAGAGAGAGAGAGAGAGAGAGAGAGAGAGAGAGAGAGAGAGAGAAAGAAAGAAAGAAAATAAATAAATAAAGGTAATTTATTTGCTATATGTTTAATCCCCCTATTCAAAGGAACTATTGTGATATTTAAAAGAATGGCACATTCTTGAAAATAACAAATTTCACACTCTTTGATGTTCTAATGCGAATAAATTCTGAAGTAATAGGCTCTAAAATTATCTGGTATTTCAGGGTAATGGAAAACTTCAGGAGACCTTGTTAGCAGTAAAAGTGTTCTAGATTCAATAGTTTAAATTAGGAAGAAAGAGGTTTCTGTTACTTTTCTTAATGTAAACTGATGCAGGATATGCTGGACTAAGAGCAGCTACCGGGGGCAGCAAATCAATTACTATACCTACTTCTGGACAATGTAACCCTACTTCTGCAGTAAACTTTAAAAAGCAGGTACCAAGGATTTATTAACTAACTAACTTAAAAAGGAACTTTATATAGTGAAATTGCCAATGAAGTAAAAATTTAAGTTGAATCACCTAAACACTTGCAACGTTTCACTTACCGTATATATACTGTAGGAGCATGCTGTCATAGGTTATTGCCTATATCATTAGCTGCTGATTAGAATTACAATTTATTATGATTCAATACAGTGGTATTGAATCATAATAAATTGTAGTATAAATACATAATATAGTATCTTAGAAAAAAAATAAAAAAATGTTACAATAAATATCCTTCAATAGTATAATAGTCTATCAGGAATTCAGGATGCCTACTAGAATATCCAGCTTCTTCATGACTCAAAGTTCTCCTGGTGGCAGAGGCTTGAATATATTCACATATCTATCCATACCATAGGAATATCAAAGTTCATAACTTGATCTTCAACCTTCTTGATGAAAAATTTCTCCTTTATGTCCAACTTGTTGGCATTTCTCATGACAATGACTGTTAAAAGCCATTGTTTATGTTGCGATATGTGTTGTAAAAGTGATCAGCTAGTGAAAATTTGTCCATTTGCTTATATTTAATATTTCTAGCTGTTCATTCAGACTGCTTTTAGTTTTCCAATATAGACAAGATTACAATTGAAACAGGTAATGTAATATGAATATATTTCTGGTGTATCTTTTTCTTTCTGTATGTTAATTTTGGTAGATTTTAGCAGGTTACTCAGAGAAATTCGGTTCTAAGGAGCTAAAGAGAATATACACTGTCATTGTGAAAACTGCAACACCAAGAAAGAATTTCCCGAATAACTCCAAACTTGGTGGAAGTGTAGAAGAGTGTGCAAGCAACACGTCATTAGGTTTGCAGAGAGATGAGGTACCTGGAGGCCAGCCCTCTCGTGTCGGTCTGACAAGGTCAGTGTTGCGCCCGTGTAGTCAGAGCAGAGCTGTCAAACAAGGTGGAAACAATAAAGTGAGTGCCAGGATGCCTCGTCGACGTCAAAGGGAGCCATATCGGCATGTGAGCGAGTTCGAAAGGGGCAGAATGATCCGTCTCCGGGAAGCGGGTTTGTCATACTGTGACATTTCGGCTCGTACAGGGCATGTTGCTACGACATCTCGCGTGTGTGGAAGCAGTGGATAGATGAAGGTCGTATGCAGCGAAGAGCAGGTACTGGACCACGGAACATGACCACAGCACGGGATGACCGTCATCTTGTCCGCATAGCCATAACTAACCGTACAGCTCCATCCACAGTGTTGGCTCGACGCTGGAGCACTGTAACAGGTGTGAAATTGTCTGCATTAACGGTTCGTCGCCGTCTGCTGCAGGTTGGACTGGTTGCATGCATACCATTACGTCGGTTTCCATTGTCCAAAACCACAAACTCCTACGATTGCAATGGGCACGTGAACACCGTCACTGGAAGGCTGAGTGACAAAATATAGTCTTTTCGGACGAGTCCCCCTTCGACGTGCCCTACAGTGATGGCCGCATACGTGTGTGGCGGTACCGTGGTGAGCGCAACCTGGAGGGCTGTACTGTTGAGCGGCATAGCAGACAAACACCAGGTGTGATGGTTTGGGGCACCTTTGGTTACAACAACCTATCTCGCCCCCTACGAATTGAGGGCACTTTGAAAAGCAACCGGTACGTAACAGTGGTTGTAAAGTCTGAGGTACTCCCCCTACTTCAGGCATCTCCACAGGCCACATTTCAACAGGAAAATGCCCGGCCACATATTGCGAGGAATGTACGCTCCTTCTTCGAAGAGCGACGGGTACCATTGCTTCCCTGGCCTGCACTCGCCTGACATGTCGCCCATCAAACATGTCTGAGATATGATTGGTCGGCACCTGGTGCGTCACAGTCCTCCAGTAACCAGTGTCACGGCTCTGTGGGCTTGATTACAAATAGCTGGAGAGAAATCCCTCAGGAACTTATTCAGAACCTTTTAGATTCAATGCTATGGCGTATAGCAGTTCTAAATGCAGCACATGGAGGCCACACCAAATACTGAACATTAGGGCTCGAAGGTCATGTATGGATTTGAAATGTTTATCATTTGCTACTTGTCATGTACCTAAACTGTGGTATTACAATCATGTGTTTCCTTCTTGGTGTTGCAATTTTCCCAAATGGCAGTGTATGTTTTATATTCCTATGAATGTGAATGGATATGTAAATATGTTATAGCCTCTGCCACCGAAGGAACTACACTGTGCCATGAGGGATTTCAATGTTCGAACCAGTCAACAACAGCTGATGATGTATATAGGTAACCTTCTACAAAAGCATGCCTCTGCAGTATAAGTATGGTAAGTGAAACCTTATGAGTGTTTAGTCAACTGTAACTCTATTTTTACATTGCTAAGAATTTGTTTAATTATTAGTAAAACTGTATGCGTTTAGATTTGAAACATTTATCATTTATAATTTTATTATATTTACCTTTGTAAACAATGAGCAGCAGTTAAGACCCATTCAACACTAATGACGGATCCTCCACAGAAATGGCTTGCTTCCTATGCATAAAAAGAAATTTTTTTATCTCTTTAGCACAGAAAAGCATTTAATTACTAGGAAGAAACTAACTGATTACTAACGATTTCCTCACTTCACAGTTTCTTCATAACTAAATTATCACCTCACCCATATGTAGCTTTTAAACAACATATATAGTCACAAGGTGTAAAAGAACTTTAGTAACATGCAAAATTTCTCTACCTTTCTTCTTGCCATTAATATCCCAAATCCAGCATAGGCTAAAGCAACTTCCAAAAATTATGGTATATGTTAGTAAACATTACTTATTTCCATTCACAGCTTTTTAATGACATGAAACATTTTAAGAAACATTAACTTCAAAAATTCTGTAAGTGTAATGCATAAACCTATTTCTGAGTTTAGAGTTAATTAACCATTAGGCAGTTTGTACAACATGAAATTGCCTCATCAAGTACATAAATTTGCCACCACATTATCATAGTTATTACAGTAAATGTATACAATGATATTAAACAACAATTGAATTAAAGTATTAGTAATTAAGCATATTTATGATATAAAAATTATTGTAATACATTTACAAGAACAATACACATACACTATTTACAATTAAGTTACTGAATTAAATTTATATAATGATGAGTTAATTAACACTCAAAAATGGCTTAGCTGTCAACTCATCAATGTAAAAATTGTTGCAGTCATAGAATTCTTCTATTGAATAAGCTGCTTTATTTTTTAGCTATTTATCCAGAAATGTTTTGTATTTATGAATGGCTAGTGACATAATATAATACAGAAGTTTATTATGCATATCTAATCCTAAATATTTGTGACTGTCATGTATTTTTGATAAACTAGAAAAAGGTAAATTTAAGGCTGAATTATTTTGTATTGTGTAACTATGTATTGCCTTTCGAAGTGTATATTTTTGTAGATTTTCTTTTACAAAGAAATGGTATATGTACAACCCCAGCATAGTCACGATTTTAAGTTTTTGGAAAAATTGTTTTCAAGGATGGTTATAATCCAAGTTAGTGATACATCTTATTGCCTTTTTTCGCCACTTGAACACCATTTGTGTTCCTGTAGAATTACCCTATAGAAGTATACCGTATGAGGGGTGGAATGAAAGAAGGCAAAATATGCATATATGAGTAAATTTTCACTACACTATGATGAAGTTCTATAACAGGAATATTACACAAGCTAATTTGCCACTTAGATATTTTATGTGATATTTCCAGTTAAGTCTTTTGTCAATGTAAATTCCTAGCAGTTTGAAAGATACATTATCATGATTCTTTGCATTTATTTGAAATAACAGTTCTTTAGTTTTTGCTGTGTTTATCTGTAACATAGTTGCATTGAACCACTTAGTTGCTAAATCCACCATATTCTTGTTTAAATTACAGAGCACTTCTACATCTATGTTAGTGTAACCAAAGCAGTGTCATCAGCATATAATACTACTTTACACGGGAGATAATTAGGGAAATTATTAATGTAAGATATAATAAATAAGAAGGGACCTAGCACTGAGCCCTGAGGTACTCCTTTAGTTATTGGCATAGTATCAGATGATTCACTGTTTATTTGTACCATCTAAAGTTGTTTTTTTAAGAATGACTCTATTAGATTAAGGAGTATTTCAGATACATTATACTGTTTTAATTTTTTTAATCAATATTACATAAGACACTGGGTCAAATGCTTTTCTTAAATATAGCAGGGATATACTGCTTGGGAGTTTATTCTCAAAGCACTCACATATACACTGCCATTTGTATTGCAACACCAAGAAGGAAATGCATGAATTCATTGAATTTTATACCACAGGTTAGGTGCATGACAAGTAACAAATGATAAACATTTCAAATCCATACATGACCTTTGAGCCCTAATGTTCAGTATTTGGTGTGGCCTCCATGTGCTGCATTTAGAACTGCTATACGCCATAGCATTGAATCAAAAAGGTTCTGAATAAGTTCCTGAGGGATTTCTCTCCATGCTGTTTGTAATCGAGCCCACAGAGCCGTGACATTGGTTACTGGAGGACCGTGAAGCACCAGGTGCCGACCAATCATATCCCAGACATGTTCGATGGGCGACATGTCAAGGGTACCACTAGGCAAGCAGTGGTACCCGTCGCTCTTCGAAGAAGGCACGTACATTCCTCGCAATATGTGGCCGGGCATTTTCCTGTTGAAATGTGGCCTGTGGAGATGCCTGAAGTAGGAGGAGTACCTCAGGCTCTACAACCACTGTTAGGTGCCGGTTGCTGTTCAAAGTGCCCTCAATTCGTAGGAGGCGAGATCGGTTGTTGTAACTAACGGCGCCTCAAACCATCACACCTGGTGTTTGTCCGCTATGCCGCTCAACAATGCAGCCCTCCAGGTTGCGCTCACCACGGTACCGCCACATACGTATGCGGCCATCACTGTAGGACACGTTGAAGGGGGACTCGTCCGAAAAGACTACATTTTGCACTCAGCACCCCAGTGATGGTGTTAACGTGCCCATTACAGTCGGAAGAGTTTGTGGTTTCTGGACAATGGAGGCCGACGTAATGGCATGCATGCAACCAGTCCAACCTGCAGCAGACGGCGACGAACCGTTGAAGCAGACAATTTCACACCTGTTGTAGTGCCCCAGCGTGTATGAAGCTGTACGGTCCGTTATGGCCATGCGGACAAGATGACGGTCATCCCGTGCTGTGGTCATGTTCCGTGTTCCAGTACCCACTCTTCGCTGCATACGACCTTCATCTATCCGCTGCTTCCACACACGCATCACTATCGTAGCAGCATGCCCTGTACGAGCCAAAATGTACGGTATGGCAAACCCGCTTCCCGGAGACCGATCATTCTGCCCCTTTCAAACTCGCTCACATGCCGATATGGCTCCCTTTGACGTCGACGAGGCATCCTGGCACTCACTTTATTGTTTGCACCTTGTTCGACAGTTCTGCACTGACTACACTTGACGCAACACTGACGTTGTCAGACCGGCACGAGAGGGCTCTGCTCGGCCTACATATATCCCATCTCTCTGCAAACCTAATGACTTATTGCTTGCACACTCTTCTACACTTCCACCAAGTTTGGAGTTATTCGGGAAATTCTTTCTTGGTGTTGCAATTTTCACAAATGGCAGTGTATGATGCACTATATTTTCAATTGCTTTTATGGTAGAGAGCTTGGGTCTAAACCAAAATTGAGGGATGCTTAGTAAGGAGTTATTTTCAAAATATGTGGAAAGTTGTTTGTGTATACAGTACTCAATTATTTTGGAATGGACTGGTAATGATGATAGGGTTGGTTTTTTTACCTTTCTTAAAGATAGGAATTATTACTGCAAGTTTTAAGCAGTCTGGAAATATTCCTTGTTCTAGTATAGTAGTAGCAAGCACTGCTAATGGGAAAATAATTTCTTTGGCTATGTGTTTAACAACATTTGAAAATCCATAGTAGCCCCTTGTGCTTTAAAATTATTTAGTTTTCTAATGACAGTGTAAATATTTTCCACAGTTATAAAGGACCAATGAAATCGTGCTTGTATAGGGATACTTACACTTTCCAATGGCATTTCTGCTTGTAAGCTAGTTGCATTGGATGAATGTGGTATGTTAACAAAATGAGAATTGATAGGTATGTCCATATCCTTTTTATGCTTATTTATTTCAGTTTTAATTTATCCCAAGCAGCCTTAGATTTTTTTCTAAAATGTTGTATGATATATCATTAGCTCTACATTTAGCAGCTTGAAATTCTTGCTTAGAATGTTGTTTTAATTTATTTTTCTTTAGCGTAAGTGCATTTATTTCATGATACAAGGAGCAATATATTATTAACCTTCTGCATACCAAGCTAAAAGTATAACATGAGAAACCAAGAGAAGATCATAGTATCCAAAGCAATATGTATTGTTAGACATTGTAATGTACAAGATATGTGTCTTAATTCAAATTCTTGTACATTTACCATGCCTAACAATACTTTTTGCTTTGGGTACTGTGGTACACCTCTTGGTTTTCCATATTATATTTTTAGCTATAACTGTGCAAAATGACTAACAGAGAAACACATTAGATTCAAAATGATTACATACAGCAACACATTAAAATTTAAAACTTCAATTCACACTTGTAAAAACATAAATTTCAGTAATGTGCATTTATACATCCATGCTTTCTGGTTGATCCCAAGTGGGATACCAAAGAAGCCCAATTAATATTTGGATTAGTATTTATCATATAGATAAATGTATTTGAAAAATTCAACAATGGTAGTGTTTAGTGGGGAGGGTTTAACAATGTCACATAGTCTGAAAAACTATTTGTAAAAGCTACAAACAATAAAACAGTTATGTTGGGGTCCTGCAGTTTGCCGCTTGGTATGCAGAATGTTCTGATCTGTTTTAAGTATGGAGTATACCAATATTTTGTTTGCTGATATTTTTCTGTCTAAGTTTTTTTATGTTTTTTGGGCAAATTTCATTAAACATATATGCTAGTATGTTCATGAATATGGAAAATGCATAATTTGTATTAAAAATAAGTGTATTACACATGTTATCCCGGTTTATTTCACCTAACTGATTTTTAACCTATCTAGCCTATTAAAGGTCAATAATTTTAGTTCTAATCTTAACCAAATCATTAATGACTAACTTCAGCCATAAGCAATCATGATCTGAGAAGCAGAATTATATTGCCTCATAATCTCATTTTTAATTTGTGTATGATGAGCATTGCTTATTATATTATCAAGGCAGGCATTAATGTTGGTGTGTTTGTCATTTAAACAATAAAAATTATAGGGATTTATGCAGTTAAGTAGTTTATTCACTGTTTTACACTTTTCTGTTATATCTATGTTAATCTTACACACTATATTTTTTAAATTTGTGCGGTATCATATTAATTGCTCTAAGCTAGTAATGAATTGTTTCTTGATGGGACACAATATACAGAAATCACAATTATTTTACATTTAGGTAACTGGATAGCAACAGTTTCAAAGTAATTTTCTTCACATGGATGAGTGATAATCTATTAAAAAATATTCTAAGTTTAAGCTTTGTTCGACCAGAATGGCCACAACACTACAAGGCAATTTGTCTTTTTTGTTATTTCTACAGAACAAACTAGCTAATACATATCCCATGGGGATACACAGAGTTAACTTATTGCTGTCTAGCCAATGTTCATTTAGGCTGAGAATACAACAGTTAAATTGCTCAATAAATAATCTGAACTCATTAATTTTAACTATAAGGGATTGAGTATTGATGTATAGTGCCATGTGATGTTTGTTATCTGGCTGTAGCAAAAGGTTTCTGCTGTAGGAGTCAAATGAGGCAGTGATTTTGCATTGTTAATGTCTAAATTACCGAAAATTATATCTGAATTATCAGCAAAGTTGATTGGCTATTAATTCTTTTGGATCACAATTAATATTGTTGCTTTGCTTTACAGCATCTAGGTAAGTTTTACAATGGTTTCCCCAAAGTTCTTTTGCCAAGCTTGTTGAAGTGCATACTACGGCTGGTGAACATGTTTCTTTCTGATGTAGTTATTCACTTTCTCTGTTTGAAATTACGGTATATTTATATAGTATGTTGTCTATATTGCTATGGTAATGAGCCACCTAGTTTTACTATAAGCATAAACCATTTATAGACAAGCTTTCAAAATCTTCATTTAAACAGATAACCTTAACTTTAAAATTACCATAAATACAAACTGTAAGGTCATTTGTAATCTGCACCATCCTAATTTTCTCATAAATTTCAAAATTCCAAAGCTTTGAGTCTATAGGTATAGACTATGTGTATATGTATACATATTTTATGTTGTCTCTCATTTTGTAGAAAGAGTCACATATACACACCTACTCTAGCCTTCCATTCTTTGGTAGTGGTTGGCCAAGGACAAGTGGTGAATTTCTCAAATTTTTTCCTTTCTGATTTGAACATCTCATGCTCCTCTTGAATATTAGAGATGGTTAATTCCTTAGATCCTTGCACTAAATTCCTGGGGCCACTGACCTTTTGTCAGCCAATATACATATTCAGGATTCAAATAAGTAACATAGTGTTCTCTTCATTTTCAGTTATTCTACACCAGCAGATGGTTTAAATATTAAGCTTCGTAATGCTAATAGCAAATAAAAATTATGAGCCACTTATTCATTTGTAACTAGAGAAGAAAGGAAAGAATAGTATTTTCAGAGCATTGGTAGGATAAATGTCTCCACTCTTAAAATGTAAATTGCAAAGGAACATTCATTCTGCAAAAGAACATATGTACATCGCTTTTGGCATCTTTTATAGCGGTGAAAGTGTGCATTTATTTTCAGATATTTGTGGGATTGTTTTATGAAGTAAGCTATTTCTGCAAATAAGACATATGGTAGCAGTAAGATCTTTGATTCCTTAAATTGCGGTCTACATTGCATTCTTCTGTTTATATCACACATTAGCCTTATCACAATCTTCTCAATCTTAAAAATCTTTTTGCTTTTTGAACTATCTATCTCCTCCAAAAATATGTCTTGCTTATACATTTTGAAACTATGAGAAATATTTTATTATTTGAGCATATAAATTAATTTTTTTAAAGCAGTTTAGCAAATAATATGTTCCATTAAGCTTGTATGATAACAATTTTATATTGGTAAGCCATTTAACTTTTTCATTTATTTGGTTTGTCTTTGTTTTTACTTTGCTGTATGGAAATGATATAGCTGTCATTTTTTCCCTATTAATTTTCAATTTGTTGAATATAAACTACACCTATAGATCACTCATTTACTATATTGATTCTATCTTGTAAAGCAATTTGGTACCATCTGTTGGAATATAGACAAATTCATGTTGCAGAGAAACTAGTGTCATCTATATATAGAGATGTAAAGGTGTGTGTGTGTGTGTGTGTGTGGGTGGGTGTGGGTGTGGGTGTGGGTGTGGGTGTGGGTGTGTGTGTGTGTGTGTGTGTGTGGTACGAGAGAAAGCACTAGGAACATGTCGATTGCTGAGCAAGCATGCTGATATATTTTGTAATGATCTTAATGTTCACCAGTGATTGTGAATAATGTTAATTTGTGGCTCTTAAATGATCTACAACCTCTGAGAGGAAAGTTATTCTCATATGGTAGTGGAGATGCATGGCTTTTCATCTTTTTTTCTAATTATCTATATGTGGGCTTTTGGGTACCATAGGGATACAAAACACGTGCAAGTGTTAAATAGTTACTACTTGTGAAAGTGTTGAGCAAAAAGGAAAATTTTGATAAAAGTTATTGAAAGCAAAATAATGGACACAGTTATTTTCAAATGGTACAATTTTGAAGAAAATCATAAGGAAAGGAAAAGTAGCCAAGATGGCGGATGAAGTTAAAATTCCTGTTTATGATGACAAGCACTATGTGTGCTGGAAATGGAGAATCCCAATTATTCTAAAGCTAAAGAAATCTGAGTAAGTAGCAACGAGAGAAAAAGTGATGACAGATAAAGATCCTGATTGGACAGAAAAAGATTTGAAGGTTATAAATTTTATATATAGTGGTATTTTGAATGATCAGCTACAGTTCATAGAAGACAAAGGGACGGCGCATTAAATTATGAAAAAGTTCAACAAAATGTATTTAAAGAATCTACTGCACTGCCAATATGTATAAGAAATAAATTGCAGAAATTGAGGTTGAAGGACTTTGAAGATTTAAATGCCTTTTTTACTGAGTTTTAAAAGTTAATTAATGATTTGAAAAGTCCAGGTAGAAATGTTAGTAAAAAGGAAAAATTAAGTTATATGATTAAAATGCTTCCAGGTGCATTAAGTTACATTGGTGAATTAACTGATGTGTTGAAAGAAAGTGATCAGACTGTTGAATATGTGAAAAGTAAAATAAAAATGGCTGAATTAAAAGAAAAAGAAGAAGAAAGAAAAACAGTTCGAGTGCATTTAAGATTGAAAGAAAAAAGGATAAAGTGTGGCAAGTGTGGCTTCAAGTCCAATTTTAAGGTGCAATGTACGAACATGGCGCCAAATGAAAATTTATGGAAATCCAGAGGCAGTGCACACCAGCAAGGAGGCGGCACAAGCAACATTACCAACACCAGCAACATCGTGGCGACCAAGGAGCTGGTCGAGGTTGGACTCAACTTCTTCTAGGTAGCGGTTGGCAGCAAAATCAAGGACAAGAAGGACAGCGAAATGATGATGGTAAAGTGAGTAATTTTAATGTGGAAATATAGGCTAGGCCCGGTTTAGGAAAACCGAATGTTGAACTAAATATTTGTGTAAGTAAAGTAGATCGGTTACTCGATAGTGTTTGCTCTGAACATATTGTGAATAATGATAAATATTTTCATGAATTTGTGGAACTTACAGAACCAATAAATGTAAAAGCCGGAGATGATCGTTGCTTAGGCAACGAGGAAATATTTTGCATAAGTTTAATGTTTATGGTCAAAGTAAAATAAATAAAATGAAAAATGTTCTTTATGTCAAAGATATGGACAGAAATTTAATAAGTTATGGAAAAGTAAGTAAATTTAATCAAATTATGTCCGTAGGAATTATGTCAAAAGTTTATGATCCAAATGGAGATTTGGTTGCTTTGGATATTAAAAATAATGATTTGTATCACATGACAAGCGAATCAAATTTGATAACAAATGGTAAATTGCCCAAAAAAGAAACATGTAAATTTTAATTATTTGAAAACAATGTGTGACAAACAAATGCTTGAAGGTTTGCTAAAAGAATTGGAGTCTGATTATTTTAAGTGTAGGATATGCTTGGAAGCCAATTTTAAAATAAAGGAAAAAGAGTAAAGGAAATATTAGAGATAGTACATAATGATTTGAATGGACCACATAAAACTACAGCCTTAAATGGGGAAAGATAATTTTTAACCTTTATTGATGACTACAGTAAAGTAGCTAAACTTTATCTTATTAAATCATAGAGCGAGTATATAATTGTTTTGTTGACTATGAAAATTTAATTGAAAGTGAGACAGAAAAAAGGTTAAAAACATTGAGGTGTGATAATGCCAATAGAGAGATATACAATTTTGCTAGGGGATAGGGTATATCTATTGAATCCTGTCCACCACATCTACATGAATTGAATGACACAGCAGAAAAATACAGTCGAGACATTATGGATATGTCTAATTGTTTATTGACACAGGCTACAGTAAATAAAAGGTTCTGGTCTAAAATATTTAAAACAGCAGCTTATTTAAAGAACAGAATTATCGCTAATGTGGTAATAAAGGACCAAACACCCTATGAAATACTGTTGAGAAAAAACCTAATATAGAACAATTAAGAATTTATGGAAGTAAAGTATTTGTTAGAGTGCCTGAACAGAGCGGAAATTCAAAATGGGATAGAAAAGCAGATTTAGGTTTTGTTAGGGTATAAAAATGTTGGTTATAGAGTTTTGATTAACAACAGAAGACATGTAGATATAATTGAAGATGGTACAAATTATATAGGCTTTAAAGATGAGTCAAGAGTGGCTCATGATGAAAAAGAAAGTGAAAATGAGTATGATAATATTGATGGGAATTTAAATGACAAAAATTAAGAATTAGGGTTGAAAAGATGAACCAAGCAAAAAAGCAACCCTACAAGATTTAATGATGATTTTGTATATAATAATATTGTTTATATAAATTATGTTGATGCTGAAAATTCTATTTCTAACTTATGAAACTGAAGTGAAGAAATGCAATGGATAAATAAACTAGGTGTTTAAGTAAAAATAAAATTTGGATCTTTGTAAATGAACCAAATGGCAAAAAGATTTTAGATGTAAAATGGGTCTATACAAAAAAGACATGATATCTATAAAGCAAGATTAGTAGTAACAGGACATCAACAGAATGATTTAATTCATGACATTTACTCTCTGAATGTAAACTTTAAAAATTTTAATAGCAAATTGTTGTCAAAATGCTTTTAAATATTGAACAAATGAATGTAGAGACAGCCGTTTTGAATGGCAAAGTTAAATCAGAAGTTTATGTAAAACAGCCACAAGGTTATGAGGATGGTACAGATAGAGTATTAAAATTGAACAATATATTATATGGATTGAGAGAAAAGCCGAGAGCTTGATATGAATGCTTTGATACTTATTTGAGAAGTTTAGGCTTTGAAAGAAATGAAAATGTTGCTGTTTATAAATATATATATATATATATATATATATATATATATATATATATATATATATTAAATGATAAGGAGAATTAAAACAATGTTTATCCCATTCTATTTGTAAATAATCTACTTAAATGTTATTAAGATAATACAAATTTAAATGTTGTTAAAAATTTATTATTTAAAAGATTTCAAATGAAAGATTTGGGTAAAATAAAAACCAATTTAGGTACTAATATTAATCATGGTTGTAATAACAGGAAAGTGACCCTAGATCAAAGGGATTATCTTGTCGTTAGCAAAGAAGTATGATATTGCAAATTCTAATTTGTATGCTACTCCTATGGAACAAAATTTGAAGTTAGAACCTGCACAGTCAGAAAGTGATGAAATTAAATATAGAAATTAATTGGAGCTCTTTTGTATATCAGTTCAGGAACAAGACCTGACATAAGTTTTAGTGTAAATTATTTGAGTAGATTTCAGTAGTAGATGTTTTGAGAGTTTTAAAGTACTTAGTTTTAACCAAAGACTCAACGTTAACTTTTAATAAAAATACAAATGCTGAAATTTTAGATTGCTATGTAGATGCTGATTTGGCAGGTGATATTATTGATAAAAAGTCAACAACTGTTTATGTAATTAAATTAAATGGAAATGTAATTTTTGGAAATCAAAGAAACAGAACAGTGTAACAAAGTCCTTCACATCAGCTGAATATGTAGCATTATCTGAGTGTATGAGTGAATTTAAGATTATAAAAGATATTTTGCTTGATTTTAATATGGAAATTTTTTATCGTATTAAAATTTATGAAGCTAATTATGGTGTGATAGGTATAGCAAAGTTTGGTAATTTTATGAAGAAATCAAAGTATATCGAAACTCATTATACTTTGTAAATGAAGGTTGCATTAATGGTGAAATTGATATTGTAGAAGTGAATTCTGAAGAAAAAATTGCACATATTTTTACTAAGTCTTTAGGATGAAACAAATTTGAAAAGTTTAGGAATATGTTAAATGTAAAGTAAGTGATAATACTAAATTTTGGACTATAATATGGATTTAAGGAGGACTGTTGGAATATAGGTACATAAATTCATTTCACATAGAAACTAGCGACATCTATACATACAGATGTAAAGGTGTGTGGTAGTGGATGTTGGTGTGTGTGTGTGTGTGTGTGTGTGTGTGTGTGTGTGTGTGTGTGTGTGTATGTATGTGTGTGAGAGAGAGAGAAAGCACTAGGAACATGTCAGTTGCTAAGCAAGCACGCTGTCATATTTTGTAATGGCCTTATTATAATGTTCATCAGTGATTGAGAATAAATGTCTTACAATATTGATTTCAGGGTTCTTAATCCATCTATAACCTCTGAAAGGATATAGTTATTCTCTATTCTCACAGGTACTATTTTGTTTGCTAATTTGGACTCTTCCAGATTATTCATCACTATTAATTTCCACACCAATTTATTTGCAATTTCTAAAAATTATGTGTTAAAAGTTTGTGCTATTCTTTTCGAATTATTATTTGATTCCTTTCATTAATTAGTCTATTTAAAAAATTGAGGAAGACTTTGTAGTTTTTAGATAATTGTTTGCTAACATCTTTTAGTTATGTTTTCTGCTTTTGCAATATTTCTTTTATTTTCCTCTTCACTGCAAAATTCAAGTAGAAATAAATACTCACATTAACAAGAAAAACTTAATTATTAACTTACAATTATAGCTTCCCCACTACCATCATCATCTCGGCGGTTTCTTATACCTCCAAGAGAAACCTGAAAAATATAAGACAAATTTTCATTTTCTGTTCATTTAATGTATATCATGAGCCCAGGAAGGCTTAACCAAACTAAGGACAGTTCTACATGATTACAATTTTGGTAGAGGAGATTTTTCCTCTTATTTTATATGTATTTCAATGCACTCTTCACATTGGGGAAACATTACAAAGAAATGGATATCTGCATTTAAAATATTGCCAGAACAGGGTATATGATTGATATTCTGCTTATATTTGCAACGATTTAATATAGGAAATACTGTTACTACTAGTATTACTACTACTAGTGGTGGTAGCGGCAGCTGTGGTGGTGATGGTGGCAATAACAATAACAACAACGCTATTACTACTACTACTACTTATTGCTAGAACACTGTATACAAGTGTTTAATATGTCCAAATCGTTACAATTTTGTATAGGTTATATACAGTATATGCAGCATTAAACACAATTATAAAGTTATTATGTTTATATATTAATAATCAGTTGTAATAAAACTTTAATCTCTTATTTTATGTATTAATACTTATTATATACAACAGGACAAGTAGCTGTTACTGCAAAAATACTCTATCAATTAAATATTTGCTCAATGAAGTCTTAAGGAGTGATCCCTTCATCCTGTGTGGCCATAGGTAAGTCCTTCCACAAAAAGCATGTAATTAAAGCTGTTTTAATAAATATTTTTAAAACTAATCACCTACATTACCTTCTGCCACCTTCCCTTTTCCATAAACGACATAACAAAGTGGTTGAAATCCAAGATTTGTACTATGTCTGAAGAACACCTGCCTAACAGTTTGACACAGAAGTGCATAATCCAATTCTCAGTGCAAAGTAAACATTAGGAAACAGTACTCGTGGATCACTTTCATAGAGAATTTTCTTCACTCTGATTGGGGATGTTTCAACTTGTTCCCTTCATCTGCGAAGATGATGATGTTGACCAAATCTTCTTTGAAGTTGTCTTTATATTGTACTTTATTCAGTTTTACAATGACACAGTTCAGTTTCTGTCACTCTTCGTTGTTAACTCACTTATTTTGTGCATAGCAGTGGAATGGATCACTCGTGAAGCAGCCCCTTCTGTTTCACTCAGAGAATAGAATACTGGAATTATTCACTAAGCACATGAGCAGCACACTGTGTGTATTCTAACTTGGAGAACAGCACCTTATGTTACATCAAAAGCACAAACTCACTGACTGACTGCCCCACTAGTATGCTCGCTCATATACAAGTGTCGGCGAGTCCCAGAATGTTCACAGAAGGTGGAAGAAGAGAGCATCCAGAATTATCTGGTTGTGTCTTGAAGGTACTCCCAGCACTTACGTCGGGGAGAGTACCCCGCCCTCTCTCCACCTCCAACCAATGTATGGCAAGCACTGCCCCCGGCGGGTGGAGCTCATAGCTCCCTACTCAGAGCTAGTCGTTCCGAGCAGCTCCACATTATGAAGCAAGCAATCAGCTTCCTTCGGGGTTGACACCGAATGCGGTATATACATCATTGAGGCGAATGATTACCTTATATGAGCCGTCCCAGGAACGTTGCAACTTCTCCTTAGTGCTAGTGGGATGGACGATAGAGCCACAGACGGTCACCCTCTTGGAATCCGGCACTGTTCGCCAGACGGTCAAAGTGTGCCTTCATCTGTCGCTTGCCAGCTTCAGGTGTTCCCTGGTGAAATTATGAATATCTTTCAGCCTTTCCGTTAACGCTGCGACATAATTCGAACCGGCTGGTCAGTATTAGGAGATACGCCGAACAACAGACCACATGGTGGCCGTAGCTCCCTTCCGAACATCATGTTGGCCGGTGTCATGGCAGCAGACTTGTGTATTGATGCTCGACAGGCCAGGAGGAATAACGGCACGTGCACATCCCAATCTCTCTGATGGCTGGATACCACTTTCCGGAGGTGTTCCTCGGCCGTCTTGATATATCAATATATATTTCGATTTGCCTCTGACATGATGGGCGAAATTTCCAGTCCAGCGTTACTCTTAGACACTTAGCCGTATCCACCCATGGGATTCGACGGCGTGTAGCACAAAGTTCCGCTGTAGCCATTGTCTCTGGTATTACCAAAAGAATTGCAGAACTTTTATCCGGGCTAATAGCAATGTGCCATTTCTCACTCCATCTGCCAATGGCACGGAGCTGAGCTTGTAGTTGCCGATAGCTGTAACGGGTGTTCCTATTGGTTGGGAAGATCATGAGATGGTTTGCGTACCGGCAAGTGTCGGTATGATGGTTAGTTGGGATGTCGGCAATGTAAGCTGCAAAAAGTGCCAGCGACAGTACACTGTCTTCCGGCACTCCCGCGTCAAGTTCTGTTGAAACTGCCCGCTCCCCCTTTACTCGAATGCTGAGGGTTTGTAGAAAACCGGCCACCACGGAATTATATGGAGAGGGATTTTGATACTCTATGCGTTTTAGACAAGCCCTTCGTGCCAGGTGGTAGCGAAGGTTTTTCCACTGCGAGCAACACGCCACCGTTTTGGACCTCTCCTGTAAGCCTAGAGAGGCCTGCTTAGGCCACACGCAGTAATTGCTCAGTGGTGGAATGACCAGTACGAAAACCAAACTGATGTTCCGGTAGGATGCCTCTTTCCCTGAGTTGAGGTCAGAGGTAGGTCAGGAGGAGTTTCTCGAAAACCTTCGAGATAACCGGGAGGGGGCTGATGGAGCGGAAATTTGACGGAAAACCCTGATTTTTCCAGCTTCAGAACACAGACCACACGCGCCTCTTTCCACACAGAGGAGAAGTGGTGCATATGCAGACATGCGTTACAAATCCGGGTTAAGTGAATCACAGGAATGTGCTGTAGCTTTCCCAGCGGCTATCTCGTGTCTGCCTTTATCTTGGTCACTGTGAACATTATTATAACCTTATAAGCCATGTGAAGCTTCAGTACCTGTATGTATGTGCACATTTTGTGTGGTGAAAGAACAGATTGTTCTGAGTGGAAGCTAAAAAACAGCCAATGCTACACAATAAAAGTGTTCAATATTATGTATTTACCTCTTCGCCAGTAGATTAAAATGATTAAAAGCATAAACAATAAATTGTGTTCCTTATTAGCCATTATTAACCAGTGCAGGTGACTGAAATTAAGGAAGCTCCTTTTTTCAGTTAAGTGCAATGACATAACGCAACTAATATACCAACTATTTCACAATTGTCAGTCACGGTAAAGTACGTAAATAAGACAGGAGTAGGTCAAGATTGGTTTTGGGGATTCTATAATACTAGTATAAATAGAACTATTTTAAATTCTCTAGGAATTTAATCTCGAGGAGAAATTTATTGATCAGTACTACGATGGTACTGGTGTCATGGCTGGCTTCAAGCAATAGTAAGAAGATACGCGCCACAAGCTTTATTCACACACATTTCTAGGTGCACAGATTAAATATTGTATTGCAGAATTGTGCAAAATCTAAATATAAAGGATATATGTATACTTTTCTCTAATCTTCAGGCCTTCCCTGCATGCTTTCACAAGTCAGCTAAAAGCGCAGTTGTCTGTATAAGAAAATCTCACTGCTGATGATGTACATTGAATTGATGTGCATTCTAGAACTCTCAGGATAATTTCTGGCAATGAGAAGAACTAATCACTGGTTTTCTAATGTAGAGGAGAATTCTCTTTCCAGTCCTGAATCATAAACGAGCTATAGGTTTATAAACAAACATATTCGAAACATGACATTTGTATTTCTGTCAAATGTGTTCAGGGATATATTTTCAATCTCTGAAATACTAGTCTACACCGCATGCTGATAGTCTAACTTGGATCGGATCAGTGTGTGATACAGTCGCAGCAAAACTGTGCGATCCGCTCCTAAAAATTTTCCAGATATTCAGAGAACGGCCACTTCGCGCTTTTAACTGTGCTATATGTGATGACCAGTTAAGCTTCCTATTAAACCCAGGAATCTCGTCGATCTGCGAATGGAAATAAATCTGGACCGAATCGGAGCGAAGGTGGTCCCTTACGGCTCCAAAGGGCAATGCAGATTGACTTCTCAGTTAAGAAACGAAAGCCGTTTTTAGAACTCCATTCCTGAAGATTGACTAAACACTGCTGCATCAACATTCCAAAAACGGTGTACGATGAAAGTACGATAGGCAGCAAAGTCGCCTAAGAATAAACATGACGATACCCCTAGAGGAAAGTATTTCAAGATCGAATGAATTGCTATAGCACACCGTATAATGCTTAATACCGATCCCTGAGGCACTCCGTTCTCCTGAAATAAAAGGTTCAAAATCGGAAAAAGCCGTACTTCATAAACTCCTGAATGAACAGTAGTAAGCGTCCACGTATGTTTGAGGTGAGTAGGGAACGTAGTGTACCTGCTAGATGTATCACAAGCATTCTCAAGGCCGAAAAATATTCCAACAGTTTCAGAATTCTTCGAAAATCCGTTCATGATCTGCATCGCTAATGACACAAGCGTTCAACTCTTGAACGTCGTCGTGAAAACCGTATTGGATGTTGGTCAACAGGTTATGAGTTTCCAGCTACCATAGGTTGTGGGTTTCCAGCTGCCATACCAACCATACTTTTGTGCATGCGTTCCATCACCTAGCAAACGCAATTGGTGAGAGATATAGGGCGGTAGCTGGACGGAAGATAACGGTCCTTTCCAGCTTTCAAAATGGGTATGACGGTGGCCTCTCGCCACTTTTGTAGAAAATTATCGTCAACTCAAACAGGATTATAGACCTCGAGCAGGCAAATCTTACCTTCAGGAGGGAGTTGCTGCAAACCTCATACATGGATACCATCTGGTCGTGAAGATGAAAGGGCATATTCTAACTCCCCCATGGTGAAAATGCGATTGTAATCTTCAAGGTTTCCAGAACGAAACGAGAAACTTGAGATTCTACCTGAGCCTTAACTGGAAGGAGGTCAGTCGTATAGTTATCTGAGCTAGAACATGAGCGGAAGCACAACCAAATGTGTTAGCCACGTCAAATGTATCAGCAACAGCTCCTGCAAATGTCTTAAGATCGGTGATTGGCAGAGGGTCAATTTTCCGGCCAAGACGCCTTAAATTATCCAATACGACAGAGGAAGGTGTAGGTTGATTAAATGAGCTACAAAATTGTTCCATGATGCCTTTTTCCTATCCCTAATAAATTGTCCAGACTTGACGCGCATTTTCTTGTATTGGATCAGATTATGCAGCGATTAATTTACCTCTCGCAAAAACCTGAGTTGAGCCCCAAAGATAGTGATGGGCTCCCACCAACAGAAAAGTTAATCCTTACAGCGACTAACTGGAAGCCAGACTGTATGTATACAGATTCCACGAATATGTCATCTCTTATGAGCATCGTAGTGCCCCAATATGCAGAAATACCCCCTTTCGGTGTAAAACCATATCGTACTGGGGTATACCGCCTGTTTTGAGAGCTATTTTGCGGACAGAGCTTAGTCTCTTGTAAACATATAACCAAGGACTCAGTCTTGTTCAGTAAAAGTTCTAGCTCTGGTCGATGCGTTCTAATTCCACGTATGTTCCATTGTGGGATGGTCATAGTAATTATAATGAGATAAGTTCTCAGTCAAATAGTCCATTACGTTGAGAACAGTTGTGGTCAAATCAATTTACCCTTGTTCTTTAGTGTCGGGATAATAGATTTTACAGAGGGTTTATCCTGACTCTTTTTTCTATCATTTTGTCAGTGTGGGCAAAGTCCTCGTGTTCTATCTCCTCCATGGGGAGGAACCTTTTTCCAATTGAAAACTTCTGTTCGAGAACCTCGAACCGTTTGGAAGTAGAGATCAGCGAAGATGAAGATCGCCGATTTGAGTCCTGCCCAGAAGATTCCTCAGAAAAGCATCTTCGAGGAGATGATCGTGGACTTTTCTTCCCTTTGGATGTTCTGGGTACAGACTTTTCATTTTCTTTCAGGAAGTCGGTTCTGGCATAACTGATCTTGAACTTTAGTGGCGATGCATTATATATTACGGACTTTCCAGTCTTATTGGTTGAGGTCGACGGTTTTTTTTGTGATTTTACTGACGTGATCTTTTCAGTAACAGACTTGGTAGCTGTTGATGCAGACTTCGGTGTTGATTTGAAGGCTTTGTAGGTTCACCGCTGCAGTTAACGCACATTGGAGCTGATGTACATGCTCCGTCGTGAGTGACGCCTCCACAGTTAACGCAGATAGCTTCACGGTTACAAAAATTACTAGTGTGCCCAAAGCGGTGACACTTATAGCATCTCGGCAGGTTAGGGATATATGGCCTAACTTCATTGGCTTCATCCCTGCTAAATCCTTTGAGGGAGATCTACCCAATCAAATGTAAGGAACAGGTTACGAGTAGGCACTTATTCACCTCTTTCTTTACACTGAACACGATATACGGATGTCCCACTTTGATATTCAAGATTTTCTTGAATCTCTTGGTTGAAACATACCGTTCAATGCACGGGTACTTACAACACCGCGCGAGGAGTTGTGCACGCCAACTCGTATAGGATAGCTCGCTAACATGTTTGTCTTCAATATAATTGCTGCCTGGAATGAATTTGCCTCAACCAGGAGCATGCGATTGCGACTTCTGGGGTACGACTTAAATGGGCCAGCAATTTTATCAAGACCCTTTAGACCCCCTTAGGTTCAGCGATGGAAATTTCCTTCCTTCCTCTATTTATGGATAACCAAATAGCGAGGACCACAACACTCGTGTACGTCTTTTCTATTCTGTTTTATTTGTTTTTTAAGTTTAGATTCTTCCATGTCGAAAAAATCCTCAACCATTACAAATGTTTCGGATGGCAAGCTCACATTCTGGGCGCCATCCCGGCATAGAAGATAATCCTGGCCTGGGCCTTGCTTACCATAGGGTCTCACCTCCCAGTTTATAGACAGGGGGAGCCAATCGCCTTTGGGAGTGTAACATCTCATGTAATGGCCCCTCCCCGGGACTGACCTTTATCAGCAGATACGAACACAGCCCTACATGATACTCAGGGGCCTCGCGACTCCCCTCTTCCGTCCCGCGTAGCGGTATCCATCAGACTGTATTCGGAGGTAACTGATGGCTAGTCAAACACGCTTGCGGACCAAAGTTCAATGGACATCTGGCATAAGCCCTCTCACCTTTTAGAGGAATTCAATGAGAGTATCGCTTGGGACCCAGGGAGCACCAATCTCGTACCTGCCGCAGTAGGCCTCTGGGGGATATCAGAGCTGATAGACACTTGCAATGTTACAAGTATTTTCACATACACTGCAAGTTGTAAAAGCATCGGCATGGAGAGCCAGAGATACATGGTTCAAGACCCAGATGTGAATAGAATTTTTCAAGTCCTATTCAACTTACCAACTTAATACCTGCTTGCAGCTAGTGAAAAAGAACATTCATCAAACGCCAGCTCATGTTCATAAAAGCAAATAAATTAATTGCACTGTAAGAATGAAGACATAAGTCCTACCAAATTAAGTCAACTAGTTGTTGAGGAAAAAGCATGAATTAATTTTAAAAAGATATTATAACAGAATACTGGAATGCAATAAAGGAAGCCATAAATAATTATATGTACACAATGCCCAATGGAAGGAAAACATCCGAAACAAATCAACTACAAGCACTAATGTTGAATGTTCTACTAAAATATATAAACAGAACGCCCCAACCAGACCAAAAACCAGCTAAATGAATGCACCCACGCATATACCAGTAAACACATGGACAACACATTAAGAAAAAACATAATATTCAACAACCATACCTCAATAACATATAACGTTTCATTAACATCAAAGATATACATATCCCACATAGCAGCATATTTGGCTCATTTAACATAAATGTGTATGCCAGCATATCAATAGGAGAAACTGGCAATATTAGGACAATTTGTATTACTAAAGGACAACAAAATGCCAGAAATAGACTTCAAGGAAATACATAAAATAAGAGGCATAACAAAACTATTCTATACATGATGGTGAATATTTTTCTTCTACTGTATACATTAAACCTATTGCGTCTCGAAATTGGTCCACCCATCACTTGTTAAGTCTTTCTATCTTTCCCAGTCCTCTTGGATTATACCTGGTAGCTCTTTTCAAGAATCCTCCATCTGGAAAATTCAAATTTAGTTTTATTTATGGACGCTCTTTAATTGCTATAGTTCTTAGCGTCCCATTTTATATTGGTGTGAAATACAGGACACTTTATCCAGAAGCCTCTTTATCAGGCTTCAGGTTCTTTTCCGTGCCGTAAATCTACACGGGACCATCGGCTTTACTTCCCTTCCGAAGGAAGTCATGCTAAGGATTTTTGCGCCCGAAAAAAAAAATCTACCGGCCTCCGCATCTTCCTTCTGGCAGTCGCAGTATGTGTTCCCGCCATTTATTTCCGAAACTGACAATTCTTTCATTTATATGGTGTATGTGTGATTTCTGTCTTATTGTTTAATTCTTTTATCTTCCTTTGTCATACTCATACTGACCTCAGAAATCTCATTTTGCTTGCTTGTATTCTTTTTATATCTCTTTTCTTTTAAGTTCACATTCGCTATGATATGAACATGACAGTGGCGATTCTTTTATAAAATTTAATAATTGTGTCTTTCCTTGTTTTGTTTTAAGAATTCGCTTTTTTGTGCTGCATATCTGATTAGATCGTTCTGTTTTATGTTGGATATTTACCTCTCCTTATTTGATATTTTGAAACTCAGATAATTAAAACTGTTTACCTGTTCTATAATTTGTCCTTCAATAATTAGGTTTTATCTTACTGGAGTACTGCATCGGGAAGCCATCATCTTGATTTTGTTTGGGGCAATTGCCATATTATATTTTTTTCCTATTTCATTTAATATGGACATACCTTTTTAGTGTGTCTTCATTATCACTAGATCATCTGTGTACAGAAGAGTCATGATAAAGTTATTTTATACCATCTATTCTTAATGTTTAAAGTTTCTAATTGTTTCTTCCCGTCAAATAACATTGTCAATGTACAAATTGAATAGTAACAGGGATATTCCACACGTTTGTCTAACATCCATGTTCGCATTCTTTTCTAAAATAGGACCAGCTGATTGCCTTGTATAGACTTTGGTTTTGTTATAAACGTTTTTTAATATGTAAATGGGGTGCCGGTGTATGCATCTTTTCTCTAATATATTCCTTGACTTCCATCTAATACCTCTGTCGAACGCTTTGGAATAGTCAATGCACATGATGTTTCTCTCAGTTATATTCTCTCCCTTTTCTATCATTTGCTTCAATGTAGAAATGTTGTTCATTGCGGATCTACATCTGAAATACCATTTACTCCTCCAAAATCAGAATTGCTGCTATTTTTCTTAAATATTTTGGCCCATATCTTATAAACACTACCTAATAAACTTACTCCTCCGTAATCGCCGTTTTTTGTCTGTTTCTTATTTAAAAAATCTAATGTGTTACACTCACATGACTTTCTCTACTCTTGTACAAACTATTTTTACAAACGCTTATTCTTCATATGCTTCATGTTAATCGAGATGTTAATCTTATTGCTAATTTTCATGTAGATGCAAGGGGAATATGGTAGGCTTTAAGCGATAGTCAAATCTTTTAAGAGCTGGTTGCTATGTGGCGCATTCCATTCTCTTTGTATGTCCAGGACATAAAAAAAATGAATAACGAATTCCCATTTGAGAAAAAGTATTGGAAAATTTAAGGGAATAACAAGCAACATCTCGAAAATGGTTCAGTCAACAAAAAAAATGTGTATGACATAAATTGTGTATTTTAACGCGATCTACATTTTTTGTGTAGTAAAATTTTGTCTATCTCCTATGGTTTACCAGTTATGCAAAAGTCGTTCACAATGAAGAATATTTTTGGAGACATTCCCAGAAAATTCTAAATATACATTTCATTTGTCATGAAAACATCTTAAACATATGATATTTTAATCAAAATCGCTAGAGCTATTTTTGAGAAAATTAAAATTTTCGAAAAATGTTCCATGTAAAGGGTAATCTGGGGTGGGGAGATTTTCTTGAAAACCTTCATATCGCATCTCTGGAAGACACTGAACCTAAATACCAAGTTTGGTGTTTATCTGACTGTTCGTTTCTGAGTTATGCTGTTCACAGACACACAAACACACGGACATGTTTCCAAAAATGCTTTTTTTTGGATTCAGGGGGTCTCAAAACATATATTTCCGAAAATCGGAATTTTTGGGTGGAATACAATACTTCCCCTACTTACTATACGTAGTAGAGAAAGTAAAAATTGGTATAACAAGTAGCCTGACGCGAACATTGATTTAAAACGTCAGAGGCAGATAATTTAGGAAATTGTATGAAGGGAGATGTTTGGAAATTAGTATGATAGTCATATGGTAATTCTTTTGTTTTAAATGATGGTATTAATTATTTGAATGTTTAGAACCGTTAATTTGAATTTAAAATGTAATTAATTTTTATATGTTATGGAAGTGAAGATAATGTGCAATTAAATATTACTACAAATCATTAAATTAAGATTTGTTAGAAAAAGAAATGAGAAGCGATGCTCAAATGTTATAATCACCTATGTAAGGTTTCCGACCGCAAAAAGTGCGTTGCCGTGGGAAATAAACTTTTAGAGGAGGAAGACAAAATGGCATGTTTCTCACTTTGCGTCGAAAACTCAATTTTGTGTTTATTGGTGGTATTATGAACTAGTAGATTACAAAGTTTAAATAATAAAATCAAAAGTTAAAATATTTAACTCGGAGTGTGATTAGTTCAATAAACATCCCCATCGGTCTCTTCGTTACCGTGGCCATGGATAAGCAGAGATCTCGTGAGAAACGGCTGTAGCAAACTGAGGCTACCACAGCAACCTCTTATAAATAATACCCCAAATGAAGCGTATCCATGGTAACCGAAAAGAGGAGGCAAGAAGAAAGACATTTGAGTAGCAGAAAGAAGAGAAAAGGAAAACTGCGTGTTCAACTATCTACAAACAAGTAAGGACTTTCCAATATGTTATGTCGTTCTCAGGGTGTAGTGGTTACCATTTGGGGGGGGGGAACAGGAATAAAGGTCTAAGGAAAAACAGATATAGGTCTATATATATATATACATATATAGGTCGTAGAAAGGAAAAGGAAGAGGAAAAGAAGGATCTTATGCTGTTGTGGCGCTATTTATTGGGGCATAATTGGTGTCGTGTTGGCTGGTATCGCCGTAGCAAACCTGCGGTTCGTGGGTGATTCCATGGAAACGGAGAACTCCAAAGTTGGAGAAACTCCTCAGTGGGGAATAGGTAAAAGTCATGGCCGAGGCCCTGAACAGTAACCTAGGAACAGTGGTGTCGTAAGTGTGCAATGTGGATCCATGCCCGGGTCTGTTACCTCCAGGCAGTGGTTGTTGTGCTGTGTTGGTGGAGATGTGGCGTCTGCGTCGATGGTTGCGCACCCGGGCTCTCACCTCCGGGCGCGCTGATGAGGCGATGCTGCATGAGGTGATGCGGCGTGTGGAGGGGGGTTGTCGATGTGATGATGCAGGTTCCCCTCCATGCGTTTGTTGAGGTCTTGTAGCTTGTCGAATGCGTCAGTGGTTTGGTTGCGGCTCTCTTCCATGTAGTCGATAGTCTCTTGGTGCTGCTGTGCGACTTGCTTGGTGATATTCTTGCATTGACTATCCAGGGTGGTTACTATATCTGCGTAGTAGTACATCTGGCTTTTGATTTCGCCGTTGATGCGTTTCGTTGTGGTGTCGTGTGATTCTGTGATTGTGTTGGCGACTTCCGCGAACTGTGCGCTGAGTTGCTCTTCCAGGGCTGCAAGCCTGCTGGTAAGGTTTAGCACCTCAGCGTGAAGGTTCTGGATGGCATCGATGATGGGCTGGTTCGTAACTGCTGTCTGTGTTTGGTGCTGCGATGGGTCATTCGATGAAGTGAAGTTCTGCGGTGTGGTTGTGAAGGTCTGCGGTGTAGCTGTGCTGTTCTGTGGTGTGTTTGCGAAGTGCGGCGTAGCTCTACGTGGATAGAGCGGGCGGAAGGCCTGGCCAGTGTAGTGCCCCTTGCCCCCACAGGAGGCACAGAAGCGGCGGGGGTGTGTCAGGTCGTGTGCCCTGCAGTCTGTGGTGAAGTTACCGCTACCACAATAGTGGCAGCGGGGAGCGTCGTCACATGACGCGTCTGTGTGCCCGTACAGGCAGCAGCGGCGGCATGGAGTTGGTCGCACACTGCGGCTGGCCTCAATCACCAGGTTTTGCCCTAATAAGGGCATTCCTGCGTGTAGGGCCGCCGAGTAGTCTTCCTCCTCCATGAAGGTTAGACGGACCAGCGGTGTGGGACGTCTGTCATTCCTAATCCTAGTCGCCTTGGCCGCAGACGGCCAGAAGCGCTGGGCGGCGGTGAGCAACAAACTGTCCGGAAGCTGGCGGTGCACTCCCCGGACAACTGCGGAGTAGCGTGCAGGTACGCTGGTCAGCGGTGTGTGGCTGGCTGTGCTGGCTGGAGAGATGGCGCTGGGCGCTTCGATTGGCGGTGGCTGCGGCGGAGAGGCTGGAAGCTTTTCTCAGGACCCTTTGGATACCGGACCTGACACTGACAATCAAAATGGCGGCCGTATGTGGTGGGAATTTGGGAAATGCCTTAATCAGTTCTTGTCTACAAGATATGCTTCTCCACAGTAAAATACAATTAATGTGGTGCAGTGACATGTCGTTTGTGTAGATATATGCTGTTGTGCACAAAAACGCCGTCTTTTAAGTAAACTAAATGCATTTTAACATTAAATGAAATATGTAACCTCAAACAAAATTCATGCAATCTACAGTTTTGTATGCTATAACTTAACAGCATTTCTAAACTACAGCTACTTATTTAAATTACAAAGGACATAGTTTTATAAACTGCAAACACTGTAATACTTGCATGAAACAGAACTGTTGATATTGAGGTTGACACTGATTGAGTTCACTCAAAATTACGTGTCACTATTTACACTGTACATACACAATATTATATGCACAAAATATACACTAGATGGCATGAAATGGCGTTGTTTACAGTAATTAGCTATTAAATTTAGAAGCTTTAGGTTTACTTTTGCTTTCACTGAACGCTTTTCATTTATAAGTTTGCAATAATTATTCAAAACTATACCACTTAGCGACTTATAGCATCCTTTACTAGTTTTTGCAGAGAGTCCACACCGACAGACTGAAATGTAACAAATAAGTAGTCTTAAACCAGCACTGCAAGTGAAATATATGAAATACATAACCTTAAACAGCATTGCAAAACAACATTCATGCAATCTACAGTATTGCATGCAACAACGTAACAGCATAAATACGATGGCTGAATTAAAACAAACTGTCAGAAATGCACCATTCTGCAGTTTAACCAGTTTCTTGGAACCGTTATAAAAGAACCACCGTAACGGAATTTATCCTTTCTTATAACTAAGTCGGAAACAACGATGTATGCATACAGGTGAATCCTTCGAAGGCGTAAAGTGTTTACGATTTATGAATATTAACCGTTTTCTTTTAAATCTTTATATTTTGGAAATATGAATGGCAATACTCCGGTATATGAGAATAACTGGGACTCATTATACACATAGATACTCTCAAATACTCATAATTGTTTTATTGTATTTCACAAATATACATAATTTAATATATCTTATAACTCAAATTAACATTGTATATAGCATATTTTAAAATATTTATCACAATTATTTGCACCTCTATTCATTATAATCAAAGTTCGATTTACATCCGGAAACATAATGGCGTTGTAATGTTTTAAGTTAAGTATATTTACAACCACTACGTCTAAACTGTAACAATTTCTTTATTTCACCACAGTAACCGTGACACAAACTATATTCTCAAGTAGGTAAATTAAAAAAGGTATAATTATACTTTACATTTAATGTAGCCATAATCTACATGTAATATATTAGTAAACATAAGTAACACTTGGAAAGCACACGGCAGTGAAAACGAATGACTGGGATTATTCCCGTTTCCCAAATTGCTCAAATAAAGGTTTTCAAACACTATTGCTTCGCTAATGTGATTACAAACTGCCGCAGTTACTAAAATACTATAAATCGCAGGCATGGGAAACACAACACAGCAGTTAGCGAGTGTAAACACCTCAGGGATCACCACCAACTACCGCCGCCATTTTTCTCAATCTCGAACCCAGTGTCAGGTCCGTTCATTCTAGACGGTCCTGCTTTTCTTCGTCGGCGGCGGAGCTAGTAGTGGCTTCCTCTCGAGGATGAAGCTTGGAGGCTGCGGCGGTCTTCTTCCTACCCATCTTGACTCGACGAGAGCTCGAAGCGAAGTCGTTACCATGCCAGCCTCTAGTTCCCGAGGTCGCGGTTTCAAACCCGGCGGAGGGCAATGGATTTTTTCGGGCGTAAAAATCCTTAGCATGTCTACCTTCGCAAGGGAACTAAAGCCGGTGGTCCCATGTCGTAGGTTTATGACATGTAAAGGAACCTTAAGCCTGATATACGGAGGCCTCTGGCCAAATTTCCCGGTCTTTTACGCCCAATATAGAATGGGACGATAAGGACCACAGCAGTTAAAGGGCTTCTATAAATAAAACTCAATTTAATTTAAGTTTTCCCAATTTGTTGTAAATATTCATGCTATTGAGAAATCAGAAGTTAAGAACAATGGTAAATACAAGAGAAAGTGGACGGAGAGGTAAACAGAGTGAAAATAAGTTATGAGAAACTAGGCCAATAGAAGGAAATAAAGACAATAGTAATTCAATGTTGAAGAAAATTACGCTACAATTAACTAAATTATCTAGAGATATAACTCAGAAAATTGAAGTAGGTGGAAAAGAAAGCAGAGAGGGTATGGAAGTATTATACGCTAACTTAAATTCGAAAATTTATCTGGTTAGAAAGGAATGCAGGGAAGGCATGGATATATTAGCAAGTAATTAAACGCATAAAATAAAGCAAAATGTAGGAATTTGACACATAAAACAGAGCAGAATTTAGAACATTTGACTCGTAAAATAAGGCAGAATATAGGAAATTTGACTCAGAAAATTAAGCAGAATAGGAGTGAGAGTAGCATGATATAGCTAGAATAGAAAGCATAGTAAATGACATAAAGCAAGGTCAAGAAAATGTGATGAAAGAGATGAAAATTATTGAAGTAGCTAAAGAATTAGAAGTACTCCAGAACCAACAAAATGATTTGCTAGAAAAGCAGAAAGAAAGCATTTGGGGAGTTAGAGAATAGAGTAAGGCAGGAGACAAATAAATAAAGTAGAACTGACAGTGCTAGTATTAGAAAATGTAGATAAAGTAAACGACGGAAATAAAATAATACATAGTAACTTCTTGTAAGAAATTACTAGCATAACAAATGAGATCAGTTATAAGTACTTAAATGCTATGAAAAATTGATGAGCAGAGAGCACTAAAAATGAGGCAGACACACAATTTAAGATGGCACAGGAGAATTTAGAAAAAGAAACAGAAAATACTAACAACCTTAATCAAGTTGTAATTACATTGCAGGCAAGTAAAGAAAACTATGATAAAATGTAAACAGATGTATAAACGTAAAAAGAACTCCCAGTGAAGGTGAACCACATAGAAACGAAACAGTGACAGTGAGAACTCAGAGAGAAAAGTGACAGTTGAAAAACTCGACAAAGTCGAAAACTACAGCGATAGGAAAGAGTTTTACAGGGCACAATGTGATGTGTGGAAAAAAAACTGAGTTTTATTTATGGACTCTCTTTAACTGCTGTGGTCCTTAGCGTCCCAATCTATATTGGTCGTGAAATACCTGCAATTTTGATCACAGGGTTCTTTTACGTGCCGTAAATCTACGATATGGGTTCACCGGCTTTACTACCCTTCCAAAGGAAGCTATGCTAAGGATTTTTACACCCGAAAAAAATCATCGCCCTCCGCCGGGTTTGAACCCGCGACCTCGGGAACTAGAAGTTAGCATTGCAATCACTACACCACGGAGGACGATGTGATATGTGGAGAAACACTGGCTAAACTTGTTGATTAAATTGCCATCAAGATATGCTGCATTCATTAAAGCAAAAAGCTATGCAACTAAGTATTAAGCCAATAAAATCAGAAATCATCAAGTGTTTACTTTACAAAATTCTTTTGAACTGGCATAATTGTTGTATTAATTACTTTCTCTACTACGTATAGTAAGTAGGGGAAGTATTGCATTGCACCCAAAAATTCGATACCGAGAATTCACAGGAAATACATGTTTTGAGGTGCACTGAATGCATATAAAGAATTTTTGGAAACATGTCCGTGTGTGTCTGTGAACAGCATAACTCAGAAAGGAACAGTCGGATAAACACCTAACTTGGTATTTAGGTTTAGTATCTTCCAGAGGTGCGACACGAAGATTACCCCAGATTACCCTTTACATGGAAAAATTTTCGAAAATTTTAATTTTCTTAAAAATGGCGCTAACGATTTTTAATAAAATACCATAAGTTTAATACATTTTTATGGCAAATGAATTGTATATCTCGAATTATCTGGGAATGTCTCCAAAAATATTCTTCATTGTGAACGACTTTAGCATAACTGGTAACCATAAGAGATAGACAAAATTTTACTACACAAAAAATGTAGATCGCGTTAAAATACACAATTTATGTCATATACATGTTTTTTCGAGATATTGCTTGTTATTCCCTTTAATTTTCCAATACTCATACTTTTTCTCAAGTGGGAATTAGTTATTCATTTTTTAATGTCCTGGACATACAAAGAGAATGGAATGCGCCACATAGCAACCAGCTCTTAAAAGATTTGACTACCGCTTAAATACTACCATATTCCCCTTGCACCTAGAAGAAAATTAGCAATATTATAGTTCCTGCAAATTTTTGTATCGATTAACATGAAGTAGATGGAGAATAAGCGCTTGTAAAAATAGTTTGTACAAGAGTAGAGAAAGTCATTTGAGTGCAACACATCAGATGTTTTTTTATTTACGACAGAACATTTATATTTATATATTACATATTGCAGTCTCAGTGTGTTCTTTATTCGATTTAAATTGAATTACATTCTGTATTTATTGACTCTACAAAGTACTTTTGAGCGCTACTGCATGTGCACTTCAAAATATGATTTGTTGTCTACTGATGGATGACATTTATGTGTAATTTATATTTGATGTTGAATGATTTTCTTGCCTCACCTATATAGAGACCTTGGTATTTGAGTTTGTATCTGTCTGCGTGTACTTATTTGGTTAGGTCTTTTTGAGTATTGTGATGATCACCCAAGCTTATCGAGAGTAAGCAGTTGGAGAGATAATCAGAGATACATAAGTGGGGTATTGCTCTCGCCCATTAAACCCAGAAACACTACTGACAGATATCCAGAATCTTCTGGAAGTTTAGCTTCTTCCCGACTCTGGAAGTGCTGGAACTCTGTGGAAAATTCCATTGGTTTTACCGGGTGTTTCAGAAATACTTTTACAAACTTTGGGTATGGGTTCCTCACACCAAAAGAAGGAAAAAAGTTCATATGAACATATGTCCCATAATCCTTCGTGTCGCATCTCTGGAAGATACTGAACCAAAATACCAAGTTTGGTGTTTATCCGACTGTTCCTTTCTGAGTTATGCTGTTCACAGACAGACACACACACGGACATTTTTCCAAAAATGCTTTATATGCATTCAGTGCACCTCAAAAAATGTATTTCCTGTGAATTCTCGGTATCGAATTTTTGGGTGCAATGCAATACTTCCCCTACTTACTATACGTAGTAGAGAAAGTAATTAATACAGCGATTATGCCAGTTCAAAAGAATTTTGTAAAGTGAAACACTTGATGATTTCTGATTTTATTGGCTTAATACTTAGTTGCATAGCTTTTCGCTTTAATGAATGCAGCATATCTTGATGGCATTTCTCCACATATCACCTCGTCCTCCGTGGTGTAGTGATTGCCATGCTAACTTCTAGTTCCCGAGGTCGCGGGTTGAAACCCAGCGGAGGGCGATGATTTTTTTTCGGGTGTAAAAATCCTTAGCATAGCTTCCTTTGGAAGGGCAGTAAAGCCGTGAACCCATATCGTAGATTTACGGCACGTAAAAGAACCCTCTGATCAAAATTACAGGTCTTTCACGACCAATATAGATTGGGACGCTAAGGACCACAGCAGTTAAAGAGAGTCCATAAATAAAACTCCGTTTTTTTTCCACACATCACATTGTGCCCTGTAAAACTCTTTCCTATCGCTGTAGTTTTCGACTTTGTCGAGTTTTTCAACTGTCACTTTTCTCTCTGAGTTCTCACTGTCACTGTTTCGTTTTTATGTGGTTCACCTTCACTGGGAGTTCACTTCACTAGGTGAACTAGATTAATTCTCTGTCACTTCACTTCCTTCGTGTCTTAGCCTCTTCACGCCGGATGGTTGACTTCTCTCGGGAGTCGAATACAAGACCTCCACAACCCGTCGCTCCGCAATAGCACTCGCTACAGTCACAATAGTCGTCACAAACGCTCGGAGAATCGTTTTTGATGTCGCGCCAGAAACCAGTCGCTAATTATGACTCAACAACTCTCTCGAACTCTACTTGCAACCGACTGGACTGCCAAGGACGCTCGCTTATATAGTCAGTGGGATCTTTCCACAGGGTTCTCGAACATTCTGGAGGAGGAGGAGGAGGAGGAGGAGAAGAAGCTTCTAGAATGTTCTAGTTATCTGATAATAGTGCGCCAGGTTTTGCGTTTGCAAGCGGCCGTTGTCGTGTTTACTCCGACCGCTCAGCGCCGACCTCCCAATAATTTTGAGCCAGCCGCTTTATCACAATATTTATATCTATCCGGCAAATCCCAAAAGTGCTCAATTAGGTTATAGTCTAGGCTTTGACTTGGCCACTCAAAAATGTTAATTCTATGTTTCTGCAAAACTTGCTTGACGTGGCCAGATGTAAGCTTAGGATTATTGTCATGTGAAGCTTCAAATTACTTGGCATATTTCATCTTACATGAAAAATTATACTGTTCACCAATATGTTGCCACACTTCAGCCTGCCCATCATTTCATTAATTTAATCCAGAGGATCAACGCTGCTTTGTAAAAGACAACCCCACACCATGATGCTACCTCCATGTTTCATGGTAGATATCCGGTACTTACTCATTTCTCTTGTTGGTTGGCCTGTGAGCATACCTTATTACATTTGATGAGAGCAGATTGAACTATTAGCGTAGCCAGAAAATATTAAGGGGTGTATGTATAGCGACCCATTTTTTTAAACAATTTGTATTAATTTAAATGATAAATGTGAAATAATCCTGAGTCGTAATACTTAAATCAATTGTTTTTATATTCACAGATTAAGGTGAGGCAGTTGGAATTCAAATTAGGCTATGATGCTTTGTGTTTTCTAAGCGGCAAATGTGTTGTGACATGAGAATTAATCACCACTGTGAAGTATTTTATATCACCGCTGCAGGCCATTTTATTTCATTACAAAGTGTGCTTTCTCTCATGTTCTAAACTGGGAGCTATTGCACTCATTTGGAAACCACTCATATTTAGCACCAGAACGAAAACATCCCCCGATATCTTAACATGATTAAGATGCCATCTAAAGTATAGTTTCTGTTGCTGTCACCTTTGGCGATATTGTCCAAGACATGAGGTATAAATATAATAGCGGAACCAATGATATGATTAGAAAGTATCTCGTTCCCACCAACCTAGAAAGATGCCATTATCTTAACAAAACTATTTTTGCTTTAATTTTTACGTTATTTTTAGCAAAGGGGGTTTCAACCCCCAGATCCCCCTAGCTATGCCTCTGGATTGAAGTTGGTTTCATCCTTCCAGAGCATTCTTGATCAGTCATCTGTTATCCATGTAGCATACATCTTAGAAAACTGCAGTCTGGCTTGCTGCTCTTCTCGCTAATAAGAGATTTACGAAAAGATCGCCTATCACTGAGATTAACAGATACTAATCAACATTTAAGTGTCAAAATGTAGATATTTATTCCACACCTTTCTTCAGGATAAGCACACATTGCTTTTAGGATCAACCATTGATTGCCTATGAATAATTATTCCATGTTCTTTTACGTTATTTTCCTGGGTTGACCATTTCGGAGGTTATTCTCTACCACCCCTCGTTCTTACTGAAGTTGGCACCAAACACTCACAAGCTGTTAGCAGATATCAAACTCCTTTCCAACAAAGGATCGAATCTAGCTTTTATTGATACTAGTCGAGACAGCTTGTCTTAATCAGTTTAATATACCTTTGTTTCGGGGATTTCTATAAACAAATTAGATATTAACAATAACTTAAATTAGCATTTCCTTATGCATTTTAGTGTATTTATTCCTTTGAAATTATACAACATAATTATGAATTACTAGGGAATTGAAGTTACCTGATAAATGGTGTTTTCCTGAATCAACATTCACTACACGTAACCATTGCAAAATCAAACAGTCTTCTGTCTGAACCACCGGTTTGTTTTAATTCAGCCCTGCAGGAAACACCCTGCCCAATGAAACAGCTTCTACAAAATACTTTTGAGTGCTACTGTAGTTACAGAAGACCACAGTTAAAAAAAAACAGAAATAAAACCCATGAAGATAAACATAATGCAGAAAAACTATGACGATTGTTTGTAACTATGAAATGTCCATCCAATGTCTTCCAAAGGTAAAAACAATATGCATCAGCGGAAGTTTATTTTTCTAGTGATTTTAGTGACTTAAACAACCTAAAACAATCTGAAATGTAAAAACTATTTTCCTATTCCATACTGAACAGCCCCTTCAACTTGAAATCGCCAATCTTTACAGTACCAATATAGCCACAATGCTTTCCCCCTCCTATTACACTTCCCTACCAGCATCACCATGCCAAAACGAGTCTAAGATATCAGTTGACCAGCAACTGCTGAGGATGCATGGATAAGCTCACAACATGGCCATGCAATGAATATCAAGCTAAAACAACTCATAAAAGTTTATATTTGTGGTTTACATACATTGAAAACAGCAAACAAAATATAAGCTATGTAAAATAATAATAGATTATAATACAAGGCGTAAAAGTGATGTTTTATTTTGTGAGTAGGAACGTTTGCAAAACGAAGGCCCATGGCCTGTCTACGAGCAAAATAAAACCACTTTTAACACATGTGGCATATATGTTTTAGACACCGCTCAAATGTGTAAAATATCCATAATAATATTGTATTGATTGCTGATACAGAGATCATGTTTAGAACGTGGTTCTTGTAACAAGAGAAATGGTTAAAAAGAGCGACGAGATGTCAGATGCCTTAATGTTTTGTTGATTCGCTAACAGTCATCTTCAATAAAATTTTGTTCAATATGTTTTGCTTTAGGCCACCCAATGAAGCAACTAAATGCTATTTCATATCGCTTTCTGGACTTTTTGGGCAAGTACTTCTAGTGATATTCTTTCTGCTGCTTCTATAATTTCACCTGGCTCTTCTATTTCACTTTCTTCTGAATTCACAGTTTCTTCCATTTAATATTTATGTAGGTTATACTAGATAAAATAGTAATGTTTTAGATCAAAGAAAGCTTAAGGCTGCCAATATAACGTATAGGTTACCTCCAAAATGAATTGCGATAAATTGAAGTATGGCGATTTGCATTGTCAACAGATAATGCGAGTGCCATGAGAAATTAATCAGATGAACAGACGTAATGAAAAGTAGAACCTAATCAAAACAAGTCGAGTTATTAAGCATATGCAAATACAAAGGGTAATTGCCATGTGATTAGACTTGAAAACAAAGTTTGTCACAATGAAGATTATTGCACTAGTTGCAATAATCTAAAGTTTTCGGCTCGTGTGCACGGTGTTATAGGGTCTACCTTTAGGCCATGCTGTCTAGAAATATTTATGACATTAACTATATCTGGAATACTCACTGCTGTATGTTCAAACATTCCTATTTTGAAATATACTTTGATTCACCATTTACATTGTAGCATATTTAAAATGGTATTTTCCACATGAGGTCATGATGAAAGAACTAAACCTTAATAAGTTAAGTGCTGTCTCCACTCGACATCCTGCACTTTACAAAATCTAAATTACTTTATTTAAATCCATTTACTGACAAATATTTATCCACTTAATATGAAATGAACAGAATAGTAATATAAGATACAATACCAGCTGATTAAGTAATGGGTAGAGAAAGGGGTGACTGGTTTAATACTTTTTCTTTTGTTTTCATTTGAATAAAATAACATACAGTGCTTATCTTACTTACCTGATAAGGAAAGTTGTCAATGGTGGTAGCATTGCCTCCTACAATGGGCTTCCTGCTTGCTGATGGCTTTCTGTGTCCTTTCCGACCTGAAATAAAATGTATTTATTTTCTGTGTCTTCACTCACATAAAAGGAGTTGTAAATATAATAATACATTTAAATTCACAAAATTTGGAGGTTAAGGAAGCTCAAATGGTAAACAAGTGAATGTGAAGGCATAGTAACTTCAATTCTGGACACTGCAGATACTTCCTATCTTTATAGAGCAGATCTGCAGTTAGACAAAGGCACAGGAGGGATAGAGTCTTGGGTAATTTGAGAGAAGCCAGTTGAATTTAACCAAATAGTTCATAAAGATAATAGTGGAAACTTTTCTGAAAATGCAGTTTTTCTTTCAGAAGAGACAAGGCATCCAGTGGCACAGTGGGCAAGCATTTTATTGTTTACTCTGGTTTATGAATTAGAAATAAAGTGAAGAGAGTTCCAGCATTAGCCGGGATAATCTCTTTAATTTTTTCTTTGAGTCTCTGTCTTGACTTTTTCTTAAGATAAAAATGAGAACTCTTAAACGCTCCTTTGTGGTGGCATAAGCTTATTGGTAAGGAATTGCTTCGACAATATTTCTTATACACTTCTTTGTAACATCTTAATGAAGACTTTAATGATTACTGACAATTGATAACAGCGCAGTTTATGTTAATGGTGAATATACGAGGGTTGATCAACGAAGGCAGATTTTTTTCACAGATGTTTATTAGGGGAAGGTGGGGCAAGAGTGCCATATCGGGTAAGAGTGTCACCCCCCTTTAAGTGCAAAAATACGGGCTTAGTGACTTTGTTGCAAGGTTGGGTACACTGAGTTAGATGGCATGTTTGTTGGGCTGTGCATTACAGCAGCTCTAGAAATTTATTGTTTTTGTTGTATAATAAAGTACTTTTTTCATAATTGTGATCTTATATTTCCATGACAGAAAACCCAATTTATTCCTAGGTAGGGTAGTTTCTGGTATATCTCAGTTATTATGGCTTAACCCCACTTATATGAGAATCCAATTGCATGCGAAGAGTTAGTAGTGTATGCTGCCGCCACTCCATGGTGTCACCAGATGTAATCCCATGCAGCTGAGGGCAAAAGTGTCAGCTGACTCTGGGGCAAGAGTGCCAGAGTGACACTCTTACCCCGTACTGTGAACATAGTACAAACAATTCATTGTAACAAAATTTATAAATCATAAATACAGAGAAAAATGGATAGTGAAAATACCGAAGATTCAAGCATCCTGCCCCTAGAGAATGATAAGAGAAGGAATGAAAAGAAGTTCATTCCTATAGCTTCTACTTCGAGGGAAAGCTTTTACTTCGTTGATGAAAAGGAAGCAGATAAAATTAAACCTGTTTCCAAAACTCCAGTATTGAAACTATTTCCCCATTTCCAATTCATAGAAGATCTTTTCCTAAAACTCCAACCCTAAGAGGAAGAAAACCTGATAAATCGGTTATCCTGACCAGCAGCCCACATAAAAAATGCTTGAAAGCAAACAAGCTTGTACTAATCGCTCAACAACCACAAAGGTTTCTAAAGTCAAAGATACAGAAGAAGAAACCAAGGTGTGATACTGCAACGTCACAGAGAACTACTGAAGACCAGAAAAAAGACGACGTCTACTTTTGCTTAATTTGCCAAGAAAGGTTAACAGATCCACCTAGTGAGCCAATGATTCAGTGTCAAGAATGCAAAGGAATGTCTCATACAGATTGTACAGACTTTAATGACGTGAAAGAAACCTTTATTTGTGATATTTGTAGGGAATAATGATGTCTCAGTTTGTTCAATGTATGTGGCACTCTTACCCCAGCCTATGGGGCAAGAGTGTCAGCTGACGTTTCTTTATGTAAATCAAAATATCTCAGAATGTTTGGGAGAGTCTGTCTTAATACTTTATCATGTTCTTATGTAATGATAGCTTATCTTATATACGGGGAAAAATACGTATGATTCTGTTTAGAGGAAGAAACTAGTGTTTGAACTTTAACATGGCACTCTTGCCCCACCTTCCCCTACTCCATTTCAATGTTTATATATCTCTTTCAAAGTAATCCCCTCCTACTTCTATGTGATTTTTGTATTTTGCAGCGTTTCTGCCAATTCTCAAACACATATTGCAGGTCATTCTTTGTGAGGTTCTTGAAAATCGCCTCAATTTTTTTGAGCACTGCTTCAGAGTTCTCAAATCGAATGCCCTGGAGCTTTGCCTTTAATGATGGGAATAAAAAAGAGCACACAGTGCTAGAGCAGGCTATAAGCCAGATACGGTACACAGGTAATGTTCCATTTAGCCAAAAACTGCATGACTTAATGTGCGACATGAGGTCGCGCATTGTCATAATGAAGTTGTCATGCATCCCGATGAAGTTCTTGTCGTTTCCTTGCAATGTGCTTCTTCAGTTTAGCAAATACTGACGTGCAGTATGCTGCTGGAACAACCGTGTGAGGGGGAACTGCATGCTGGTGAATCATTTCACTACAGTAAAAGAACATGATCACAATCACCTTCCCTGCAGATGGAACAACTTTTGCCTTTTTTGGTGTTGGAGAACTTGGCGATTTCCACACTTGCTGGCTTGTTTTCCTTCAGGATCATAATGATGCAGCCATGAATCGTCACTGGTAATAATCGATTCCAGAAACGCATCCCCTCCATCAGCACGTCACGGCTTGGCTCCATTCCCACAGGTTTTCGTTAGGGAGTCAACAGACGTGGCACAAACACAGGTCGTATGCATAGTTGTAAAGACACCGCCATATGAAGCGCACAATACTTCACTGAGATTGCATAATGTTATCTGCCGATCCTTACGGACAATCTGTGTTGAATTTTACTTCAGAAGCCTAACACCAGGCCCACATTGCTTAACACAGAGAACTCCTTGAACTGCCTAAACACATCTTCAATCATACACTTGCTGCAACTTTTCTTAAGTTTCAGAGGTTTAAATGCAAACAGAATCTTATTGCGCTGTATTAGCTCCTCTTGCATCACCTCCATTTTGTCGTAGGAATTTGAAATGCATGCAGGGTCTGCAAAACAGAGCATTACTATCGCCTACCGATATGAGAGTGCTGCCATCTATGGAAACTATACATAAAAACCCATTATTTTCAAATATTCATGGTGCAGGCAGGAAACTATCAAGGAAGCTAAAGGGGAAAAAATCAGTCAGTCTGTCTTTGTTGATCAGCCCTCCTATAAACATACAAAAGTGTAGGGTGTGGCTTAGGGAAGTAAGCAACTGATATAGCCAATTATCGCTGCTCTGCATTGTGAGATTTCAACAATCTTGACTTGTACTGCTTTGTATAAATGTCATGAACAACATTGATAACTACCAAAACATATGCTTCTATTGCAGGTTGTAGCTTTTGTAGAAGATAATCTAGCATTCAAAACTAGTGAAATACAAAATATTTCTTTAGTAATAAGTACACAGTACACAGATAAAATTGCTGCTAAAAATGAAGTATGTGATTTGATACCCATCAATTTACCTTGCACTGTTTATATGAATGTCATGGATAATATTGAAAACAGCAAACACATATGCTTCCATCAACATGAATATGCTAGAATATAGCATTCTGAACTTGTGAAATGACCTGCCATTTAAATTTAATTTTTATATTTTTTTATCTCTTGAGTATGTACAGAAATAATACAACAAAAAAGGAAGTGTGTGGCAAGAATGCTCTTTACATACAAACTGAGAGCTGTGCTAATTAATACTCAGAGTTTTGACAGAATGCTGTGTGATAAAAAGGACTTGCTAAAGAAGATCTGTTGATCAGCATTTCACTGAATGCTGCTTAAAATCTAAGGCAGTGGTCAGTTGTAATGAGTTGAATATTGCTTTATCATGTAAGTTGACCTGTTTTTCTTAATTTGTTTATTAGTTTCTAAACTTTATTTATGAACTACCAATTTTATAAAATATCCAAATTTTGGCATCTTCATTTGTCCCTTGGTTAGAAAAATAACAACATGAGCACCTTTGCTGTATTAAAATTATGATAATGTTAACATTATTAAAAGCCCTCCAAATTCCTACATACCAAATACCAGGGTTAGAAAACCCTCCTTTTTACAAAAAAGCATTTAACCAGGTTTGTTTCGTTCAAAGCAGCTTTTTGTTTATATAATTACTGTTTTCTAATATTAAGCATAAATAATGAACAGCAACATCCCACTGACTTTATTATATTGTGATGGAGCATCTATGACCCAAGTTTATTGGGCACTGAGCGGTTGAAAAGTTAAGCAGGTGCTCTCGCACCACAAGTGCTATCAAGAGATAACCAGAATCTTCTTGAGGTTTCCCCTCTGGCTCCAGAACATTCTAGAAGTCTCTGGAAAAGTGCTATATAAGCGAGCGTTCTCCTCTACTGAGTGAGTTGGTGAGTGCTTTTCTGGTTTAACAAAAGGTGCTGCTTTCTAAGAGAGCTTGTGGCAACTGCTGTAACATGCAGTGAGTGTTGTAACTGCAAGTAGGGACATCGTGTATTCATTTTCCCAGTGAGTGAATCATCTGAAGAAGGGACTGCTTCACATGTATTTCCTTACGTTACAATATCGTGAAGAAAAGTAAAGTGACAGGGAAAATTCAATTAGATCACATTAGTGAAGTGACAGTAAAAACTTAGTGAGGTGATAGTGAAAAATGAATAAAGTCATAAATATTAATAACCGTGATCTCTTTATAGATATAGTATTATAGTATTAAGTATAGTATTAATTATATTTATAGTATTAATAACTGATCTACAATTCTATGAAAAATATTTTGTTTTAGTCAAGTCGTGCCAGATCTGTATCCAGGTAAGTCTTGGTGATGGGTATCTAAGCGCTTGCACTTCAGGACCTGTTAGACGGCCCTCAACGTAACTCGCTTAATTAAATGACCTAGCCGATAGCTTATTATAAAACCTGGTGCCATTATGTCACATACCCTAGCTTCCCAATGGCACCCTTCAACCCCGGTACTGACTGCCTCTTCCACCGCCCTATACAACCCCAAGGTTTGCTACAAACCACTGGTAATGTAGAAGAGAACATGCTGCACTTTATTACATGCATCATGATTAAGAATTTTGAGATATTAAAGAGGATTTGCTGCAGAATATACCAATTAATGGCATATCGCTGTGTATTTCAACAGCATTTCTCAGGTAAACGAAGAACTTCATAAATTTAGTTTGCAGTGATAATACAAAACAGTAGATTTAATTTTTAAATTGGTACTAACAAGAGAAGTATCAAACCTTCTTACTGAAACTTGCCTAAAAATTTTAAGTTACGGGTGGAATTTGTCATACAAAGGTTGCATGACATTTTATAGCAAGTCTTAGGCCTAAATAATTTGTAGTAGTATGGCAGTACAATTCTGCTTGGACTCCGTTACAAACTATGTGACAACTGGATTGCTGTTGCTCAATTTCAGTTTGATCTTTAGAGACTCAGGAAATGAAACTATCAACCAATTTTTACTTTTCCTACCGCCAACCAATAACAGATAAAGTATTCCATTCAAAAATCCAATGTCAAGAAGTTACCAGAAATAGACATTGTGAGGTACACTGAACAAAAAACCAAAGGTCTGTACATGTGGTGGTGGGGGCAATGTTGGAAACCACTTGACCAATCCTGATAGTGCCTTCACCATTGCAAAATATTATTCTTCCTGAAAATAATATTCAAAATATTATTCATAATTGTATAAAACATTCCTAAAGTTTTTAGAAGCTGCATTTAGCGGGATTTTTATATTTGTGCCACTCAATTCAATCCTATCTCTCTCTCTCTCTCTCTCTCTCTCTCTCTCTCTCTCTCTCTGTGAGTGTGTAAGACATGCACGGCTTGGTATTTAAGTTCAGCAATTTCCAAGGATACAACACAAAGATTTTCAAGAAAACCCCTCCACTCCAAATTACCATTTACATGGAAGTTTTTGTTATTTTATACTTTCTCAAAAATGGCCCCAGTGGCTTTAATTAAGATACAACACGATTATGATATTTGCATCATAAACAAAATGCTTGTTTTGAATTTTCTATGAATAGCATGTGAAGTCCTCTTCATTCTGAACAAATGTACACTTTTGTGTAACTGGCAAACTCTGAGAAACGAACAAAACTTAATGTACTAAAAATATAGTCGTGAAAACAACAATTTATGTTAAATAAATCTTTAGTAGCATTAAAAATTTCCAAGTTGTTATTGTTTTGAATTTTCAAAAAAACGTATGTCTTTTTTAAGCATGCTAAGTCGCCATTCATTTGTTTCTTTTGGTCATGCAAAGGGTGGAATTTCAAAGCCAGCATATAGTGACCTGCATATTAAAGATCTGACTATTCCTTATTCTTATTGTATCCCTTTGTATGTACAATGAAATGTGTAATGAAAACATTTTTGCAAATGCTTACCTCGATTAACATGGAAATAGAAAAATAAGCTTTTGTAAGCATAGTTTGTAGAAGAATGGGTGGTGAAAGTATTTCAAATTAAGAGATCAGTTGTTTTAAAGATTGCCTATTGTTTCAGTCCCCTGCATCTATCCTGTTCTTAGAAGAAAATGTGTAATGAAACTATTTCTACAAACATTTATCTCAAGCAACATGAAGCTATAAATAGAAAAATGGGCATTTATAAAAATGGTTTGTGGGAGATTTGGTAGTGAAAGTTATGCAAACATAATACATCACATTCTTCTACAGGTCTAGAAAACGCTGATTATCTATCACAACTTCTCTTTTCTGAATTCAACAAAGGTCAAAATCCATCAAAGTTGTTATAATGTTCTACTAAACTATACAAAAATAAAAATAAATTCTCATGTGTTGCTATAAATAAAGATCTAAGTTTCTGTTCTTATGTTAATCTAAATGTTTAATAAGTATAGCATTCAACAACAGTAACAATCTTGCTCCAAGATTATACAATATAATAAATTTACAATATATACAATACTATTTATAATATAAAAATATCCTGATGTGTAGTACTACAGTATTTTTAAATTAAAAAGCACAATTAAAAGCATCACCAAAAAGACTTTCCATAATAAACATTTTAAATCCCACAAAACAGTCTGCACACTGTGCATTTTGTTACAGCTCAGTGAAGGGGAACCATGAGGGTGATGAAGGATGGATGTGCAGATAAGAACGGGCCTTTTATAGCACTGTATACCAATTACCAGTGCACATTTGGGTTATAATCTTAAGTCTTACATTATAATCAATAACAAATTATAATATAATGCAATAGAATTTAATGCTTTATCGTATATGTGGTGAAAATCTGTAACATTTTAAATCAACCCACAAAGGTATAAAAATGCATCCATTGCTGTAAAGTCATTAAAAAGGGTTCCATTTCCATTGTTTTATGGGTAAACAATAAAAATTGACAAGTATAAATTTGTGACAATCATCCCGGTTCCTAAAATCAATGTTATTCATAATTGATTTCTACTTTGTCTGATAGAGGACAGCAAAAACAAAGAAAGTATACTTTTATAGATTATGTGTTTAATGCACATGCCTTAAATTATATAGACATATACATTCAATAGGCATGAAATAATTATGGAAATTTTACAAATATGACTATTGCCATCATCCGAAAGCATCTAGTGACATCTGTGACATATAAATTGATGTGTATAAGATAAATGAAGGTCTAAGCAACAAATAATATGAAACATGTAAGGTGTATTTCAAAATATGTAGAGAATAAGTTTGTAGCAAATGTGATCATAATATACACATAATTTGCGTTTATAAGGCATGGCATTTTAATTACTTTCTGAGTTATTTATTCTAATTGTAATCAAATATCTTTATATTTTACATGTGCGTTGGATTATTATTTTTAATATTCCATGTACAGGGTGGGCGAGAAGTCTCCGTAACTCCTTGTATCGAATGCTAATTGATTTATTTTAGCACAAGTACTTACGTATTAAGTGTTCAATATATTTGCATGCTCCCATCATGGTGTAAACACAGTTCCATACGCCTCCATGTTCTTCTTGACATATTCTTGAGCATGTCCGGTGCAAAATGCATCCTCAGCAGCATTGCGCAGTTCTTCGTTTGTAGCATAATGATATGCAGATACACACGCCTTAATGACTCCCCATAACGAGTTGCCAGGTATGATGAGCTCAGGACTTCTTGGAGGACATTTCAAGGGAGCTGGTGTTGTTGATGAACCGCGACCTATCCTCCGTCCTGGAAAGTGTTCATTTAGGAACTCGTGCGTAGTGAGGAGGTGCTGCAACCATATGCGTTATATGAGACCCCTTTCCTCAAGCTGAGGTATTAGCCATGTTTGTAACATGCGCCCGTCACAGTCCCTTAAAAAAAGTACGGTCCAAGCAGATGTTGTGATGTCATCGCTGCGGGTTCCTTTCTAACTCGACTGTGTAATGAGGATTCTCTTTGGCCCAAAACAACAATATTTCTAACACGTGAGCTGCGATAAATCGCACATTCATCTGAAAACATAGTCTTGACACGGTTCACTCACTGCATTTGGAAATTGAGTTAACAAAGCACGGCATGCTAAAACACGCTCATTCCGGTCTCTATCCGATGACTCATTTACGAGCGTCGGTCGAAAGGGTTTGAACTTAAGGTTCTTTTTTTCATGTGATCTCGCATTGTTGTCCTCGGTATACCGAATTAAGAAATACGTTTACTTGTCGACTTCATAGGAGACTGTTCAATCGAAGTAGAGACTCCGACACATGTCTCGTCTCGTGTCTTCTCCGCGGCCTTTCTTTAATACTGCCGAAAGCAAATCTTTCCCAATCCAGAAGTGTTGCTTTTCGCGGTGGAGTCTTATTAAATCTTTCATGGAATGCTTCCATAATCTGTGTCATTGTTTGCACTGTGCATTTCGCTAAGCGCCCCTCAATAGTGTAACGATGACCGCTCACATCTGCCATGGCTACAAATTAAAACTCGACTGCGAAAACATGTAACCATGAATTCCAACAATTGATTAGAACAATTGATATGAAGTAAAACAGCTACATAGCATAATAAAATTTGATATTCACAGAGGTACGGAGACTTCTCGCCCAATCTGCACTTTCTGTTCTTTTTCCCTTTCTCCCTCTCTCTCCTTTTTTGTTTGTTTGTTTTGTTTTGGCTGGTTTGTTGAAAAGTTCTCACGATAATGTGTTTTTGGGATAAATCACATGTTTAAAACTAGTGTTTTTTCTTTCGTTCTGCCCAACATATTAAAACTAGTGTTTTCTTTCACTCTGCCGAACAGGTTATGGGCCCAGAGCCGTAATTATTGCTAATTATTTATATAGTTGAATAACTTATTACGGATCGCGACGGTGTTTCTGTGCACTGGCATTTGGTGTTTAGTTTACGCGTGCATAGGCTAGCCGATAATAGTATGTACCTAGTGTCTTGGTCTTCATATTTCAACTAACTAATTGTTTGATATATTGAAGTACGTTAAATAAGATGGTTTAATTTTTTTTAAGTTGGTATTCAGTATTTGTACCATAGTTAGCTAGAAGAGTAGCCATGTAGAAACAAACGAGAATCTTTTGTATTTAGCAACCTCAATATAAGCCTCTCTGGAAAATCGTGAACAATTGTTGTTAATTTTTACACTTTAATAGGTTATGGGTCCACTGTTGTTGAAACTGTGGCGCGAAATCAAATGCAGTGAATTGTTTTACGCGAAACAAGTTGAAGCTGATTTTTAAGGTTAAGATTCCCGTTCGCAAGTGTTTCTTATTGATTGCCGTTGAAATGGAAGTAACCAGAGCACACGTCAAGCCTTTAGAAGGCGAGAATGATTGGCCCGTGTAGAAATACAGGATTGGTTTGTCTTACGATCTCATCCCGGTGCTTTGAAGGCCATCGAGGGAAGCTTGGTTGAGCCCACCAATTTATTTGACGGTGCAACGATTGATCAACGTAAAGAACACAAAGAGAAAGTTGACAATTTGTTCAATGCGAATTCTATGATGGTGTTTACGAACACTATGGCAGAAGAAAACGTGCAGAGGATTATGCATTTTCAAAATGCAAGGGATGCTTGGCTGGAGTTACACAAACTATATGAACCATTATCTGAAAGTCAGCTATACAATATTTACATACAGTTTATCCAATACAAATGGAAAGAAAGTGAAGACATGGCACTTATTTGTCTAAGCTAAAACGCTTTTGGAATGAGTTGAACAAGGATTTTCAGAAGAAAAATGAAGCTAGGCCACCAGATATACTCCTCAACTGCAAGATTCTAGATGGACTGCCAGTTGAATATCGCTCATTAAAGTCAAGTTGGCTACTTTTCAGTGAAGATAAGCAAAAATTGATTCCACAACATAATTGCGTGCTCATCAACGGGATATGAAGAGTCACGGGGACAAGGACGTGGAACAGGAAGCACTTACAGTGAAAACTGGAAAGCCGAGTAAACGTCAGAATTTAAAGAAGAGTGGAAAGTACAACTACTGCGATTCCAGAAGACATTCGGTTAAGACATGTCAAAAACGAATTGCAGATGGTAGACCTGAACAAAAACCTGCTTCTGACTTGGGAAAGGCTGTGTAAAACAGAAATACTTCCTGTTCAGCCACAAATGAAGGACTCGTCTGTGTTGATGGTTCAATATATTCAACAGAGGATGGCTCAGATAACTGGTACATAGATAATGGTGCTTCGAGGCACATTACTAAAGACAGTAAAAACTTTATCGAGTTTGAAAGTTTCAAGACTCCACATGGCATCACACTAGCAAATGGGGAAGGGTTCTTCCAGCACTAGGGGAGGGAACTCTTAAAAAGCCAAATTTGTGAATGGCCAAGAACTGTTTAAATGCTTACATGATGTTTGGTATGTTTCGGAGATCAGCAAGAAATTGTTCTCGGTTCTTTCTGCCCAAGACATACTTTCTAAATGCCATTTTGAGTCAACTGTAACTGAGTGCTGATTTAAAATCAATAACGTATGCATTCTTCAAGGCTCAGGAATTAAAAGAAAATGCCCTTTACAATGCAGCTATGAGAGTTTTAACACAAGAGGAACCAGTAGAAGTGCATATACACAGTTTCATCAGAATCATCACTTCTTCAGCTACATCATGAGTGCTTCGGTCATCAAGATAACAGATATGTAAAATCTGTACTAAGTCATCAAAGGAACATGAAAGTAAGCAATAATGATCAGACATGTCAACTATATTTGAAAAATCACACAAATTGAGCTTTGCTCTAGAACTGAGTGTACCAAAGCTGGAGAGCTCATTTCAACAGATGTGTGCAATCCATTTGATATGTCCTATTCGAAATTTAACTATTTTGTACTCTTTAAAGATCATTTCATGAAGTTCCGCTATGTATTTCTCCTTCGACAGAAATTAAAATGCTTAAGTCTCTTCCAAATTTCTGGGCATATGCAAAGACTTGGGGACATACACTGAGGGAAATTCTGAGAAATAAAGGAGGATAATTTGATATTGGGAGTGTTAGAACGCTGCTGTAAAAGAATTGAATGATTCAGAGACTGACGGCACCATATACCCCAGAGCAATCTGGCGGAAGTGAAAGAAAAATAGCAGAATAGTAGAAATGGCAAGAAACTTGAGGAAATCTAATTCCGAAACAGAGTTTACATTCGCAATATTAGGTGAACTAGTTCACACATCAGTCTACATACTCAAGAGAACAGGGAATTTTTCAGTGAATAATGTGAGTCCTTATGAGCCCTTATGATGGGAAGGCAGCCTAGAGTCAATCACATGCGGATCATTGGATCCGTTGCGTATTCCTACATTCCCGAACAAAACAGGAGGAAAATGGACAGAAAGGCTTCAAAGAGTTATCTAGTTGGATATGATGGAGATGAGAGATGTCGCTCTTGAATCAAAGAAACAAATACTGTCATCTGCTCGCGCCATAATTGCAATGAAAGAATTATGAACTGCTTCAGTTTATAATACAGAATCCTCCAGAAGAGGGATAATAAGAAGGACCCCAAGACTCAGTTGGAAAATAAAGAAGACCAAGCGTAAGACCTTCAGGAAGAGAGAAAGCCAGAAAATTCATTTGATGAAGATGATGAATTCTCCAAGGAAGTACCAAATGCAGCAAAACCACAGCTAAAAGGCAGAACTTGTCTGAGATTGCCTAAACATTTTGAAGATAGCATTACATTAGCCGAGACTTTTATCGCAGATGTTGAAGAACCTGAGACTTACAAAGAAGCTGTTCAATCCAGATAAAATATTCACTCGAAGGATGCAATGGATTCAGAGATAAAGTCATTGAAATAAAATGAGAAACGGACCATAGAAGAATTGCCCACAGGAGTTAGAGCCATTCCTTGAAAGTGAGTATACAAAATGAAGACAAACCCTGATGGCTCAATCGATAAGTATAAGGATAGGATTATTATGAAAGGATTCTCACAGCGATTTGGAATTGACTACGACCAGACATTTAGCGCTGTGACAAAACTGGCTACGGTTTGGTCAGTTCTTAGAATTGCAGCGAATGAGAAAATGCATCGTATCCAGCTTGATATCTGCTCAGCTTTTTTATATGCAAAACTTAAGGAATCCATTTATATGCGGCAACCTAAGGGGTGCAATGATGGTTTTCAGAGAGTGCGCAAGCTGAGGCGAAGTCTTTATGGACTAAAACATGCTTCACGTTGCTGGAATGAAATGTTTGGAGAATTCTTGTCAAATATAGATTTTAAGACAAGTGATGCAGATCCGTGCTTATTCATAAACATACCGGTGGCAAGAAGATAATTGTATGTTTATACTGGATGATGGACTAGTAGCGTCAAATAACCAAAAGGATTCTGAAACATTGATCAGACAGTTGAATACAAGTTTCAAGGTCACAACCAAACCAGCAAACGTTTTCCTTGGTATTGAAATTCAGCATCTAGATGATGACAGCATCAAAATAAGCCAGGAAGCGTATGCAAGGAAAATACTTCACAGGTTTGGAATGGAGAGCTGCAGACCACTGTCAACTCCCATGCTAAAACAAGACGTAACTGTGAGAAAAGAAGACAAAGAAAGTGACCAGTCTACACCCTATAGACAAGCTGTTGGCGCTTTAATGTATTTAATGTTGGGCACACACTTGGCATGCAGTGTAGGTGTTTTGTCCTGAAGTCTCGAAAATCCCACGAGAGATGACTGGATTAAGGTGGAACGAGTGTGGTTCAGCTGTTAAGGGCATAATATTCCAGTATCAGTACAGACCGGATTGCTATAGTGATGCATACTTTGGGGGCTAAAAAGTAACAGGAAGATCAACACGTGGTTAGTGATAATCTACCGCGTGGAGCCATCTCATGATTCAGCCAACAGTAGCAACTTCCACTACTGAAGCTGCGGCAATTGCAACTAGTGAGCGACCCAGAAACATCTTTTTGGTGAGGTAAAAAGACAAACAAGAACCCCAGTAATATACGCGACAATATAGGAGCAATCATACTAGCTCAGAACCTGAATTTCATGAAAGAAGAAAATACATTATTGTTAGGCTTTTTATATCAGAGAAAAAGTGCTGCAAAATAAAATAGTTGTTCAAATCCGTATAGAGCATCAAAGTTCTGATATGATGACTAAGCCATTGTTCAAGCGAAAACTGTTAACATTTTGTAATAAAGTAGAACTACTTTAATGACCGTATATGACAAAGGAAAGTATTGAAGTATGTCAAATAGGATTTTTTAAGCTTTCGTTTTTTTTCAAGTTGATATGCTGTGTTTATACCAAAGTTAGCTAGCAGAGTAGCCATGTAGAAACGAACGAGCATCTTTCGTATTTAACAATCTCGATATAAGGCTCTGCTGGAAAAACATGAACAATTGTTGTTTATTTTTACACTCTAATATGATAAGAGTCTAAAATTGCTTCAACGTCTGAAAATCGGCAACTACTTCTAATATGATGACTACAACCGCCGCAATGCCTGTTGTAAGCATGGTAAAGAGCAGCAACGCCATAGAACGATTGGAAGGTGCATTAAAATTATAGTAATTCGAAATTCAAAATGAAAATGTCTTTGATCGTTAATGGTTTATGGTCTTGTGTCACAAGTGATGCAAAGGAAGATTTTTCTCATTGACAGAATATCTAAATGGTGTAATGTCATTAATTCAGCAACTGGCAGACATCGATCATGTTGTGAGTGATGTAGATGTAGCAATGTTACTCTTAGCTGGATTATCCAGTGAGTATGAACCATTCATTAAGGGAACTGAGGCCACTCATACATCTATATCAGGTGACACGGTAAAAACTAGACTTCTTCAAGAGGATTCTTGAAGAAACACACATTGTATAACCAGAAGGAATTTGCGTTAGCAGCTAATATGCCTGACCTGTGTAGGAGTAAAAACTCAAAAAGTAAACCTTTCAGAAATATTATCTGTCATAACTGTAAGAAAGAAGGAAGCATTAGGGCTTAGTGTCCAAATCTTAACACTAATAGTTTTAAGCCTAATCAAAACCAAAGTTCCAGTAAGAAAAACTATGTCAAGGTAATAAAACGTGATACTACTTTATTGACAACTTTATCAGAATGTAGACCTAGCCCTAAGCAGGAAGATCATTCTGCATGTGACATAGGACCAAATTATCGGCTTTTAGATAGTAGCTGTAGCACTCACATGATTAACAAAATAATTCATAATATGAAAAATGAAATGAAGCAAGTTACCGCAGCTTCTTGTAAGCTCGAAAGTGTCGGAGCTGGTGATGTTCAGATTTTGTAGAAAAATTCTCAAAAGGTTAGTGTAAAGGATGTCTGTATGTTCCTAACCCAACTACTGACTTATTATCAGTTGGTAAAATTGCTGAAAAAGTAATGTTGTTGTTTTGATTTACCCGAAAATGACTGTAAAATTAGTGGAAAGCCAGAAATTATTGCACCTAATATAAATGGAGCCTTTAAGTTAAACAATGCAAAACTTGTTGAATCAGAATGTACATACCAACCTTCTATGAGAGTAAAAGTAATGGAAAATGTTGATAAGCATACTAACGACAAGCATTTATCCAACAGTCAGAATTTTGCAGCAGTCACTGCGTCTCAAGATATTTGGCACAGAAGGTTAGGATATTTAAGTCTTATTGAAAGATGGTCTAGCTGATGGTATTAATTTTTCTAAAGCTGAAGTAAACACACGTGCTTCTTGTGTAGAAGGCAAGATAACGAGAAAGCAATTTTCTAAAGGTCAAAGTAGACGAGTTACTGCTTTACTGGAACTTATACATTCTGATCTTTGTGGACTAATGTCAGTGAAAACTTGATGTGGCTCAAGCTATTTAATTAACATTTATTGGTGATTTTTCAAGTAAAACCTTTGGTATCTGCTGAAACATAAGAATGAAGTGTTAAACAAATTCAAAGAATTTAAAATGGTAATGGAGGAACAAAGTGGTATTCAAATAAAACGTTTAGGAACTGATAATGGTAAAGGTGTACATGAAAATCCACAGTTTGCAGGTTTTCTTCGAGAACATGGTATTGTTCGTGAAACAACGGTTCCTTACACACCAGCACAAAATGATAGGTTAAAGACTAAACGCAAACTTGTAGAACAGACAAGATGCCTCCTCCAAGATTCTGGATTAGATAAACGTTTCTGCAAAGGAGCCATCTGCATAGGTATTTATTTCAAAAACAAGTTCTACGACAACTCTAAAGAATGGCGCACCAGAAGGAGTTTGGACTGCATGCAAAGTGAATTTAAAACACTTACTTGTGTTTGGTTGTTCAGTGTATGTTAACATACCAAAACAGTTTCGGAAGAAACTTGATCCAAAGACTAAGCCATACATTATGGTTTGTTATTGTGATCACACCAAAGGCTATAGATTGATTGATCCTATGAAGCCTACACAGATTGTCAAAGCAGGTGATGTTATATTTATTGAAGAGAACAGTGTAAGCGAGTCATCTATTTGCAACAAGGACGCAAGAACAGATGAACTACTATTTGACAACAGTGTAAGCGAGTCGCCTGTTTGCAGCAAAGACTCAGGAATAGATGAACTAATATTTGACAACATTGTACCAGTTGTTGACAATATTATATCAATGGATGACAACATTGTTACAGTTGAAAAACAACTGTTATTACAAGATTGCACTACAAGTTAAGATGTGTCTGAGGTTTAAATATCCAAAACTGAAAACAGAAAAACTGTTCGTGAAGTGAAGAAGCCCAAATGGATGCAGGATTATATATCCTGCAATAGCTGATAATTTTGTTGAACTAGAGACATTTCAACAAGCTATGGGAAGTAAATTCAAAGATGAATGGATAGAAACAATGAATTCAGAATACAACTCGCTAATCAAGGACAATGTACGGGAACTTGGTGATCGTCCATAAGGTGAAACTGTCCTAAAGTTTAAATGGGTTTATGAAGTGAAGGAAAATGCAGATGGCGATTTTGATAAGTTCAAAGCGCGCCTTGTAGCCCGAGGCTTTATTCAAGAGTATGGTGTTAATTACAGAGAAACTTTCTCACCCGTAGTGCCTTATTCGACAGAGCGATCATTGTTCTCAGTTGGAAATGAACTATATTTAGACATTGAACCATGTTGATATAAAATAGCATTTTTGCATGATTCTTTGGATGAAACCATCTATATGGAGCAACCAACAGGCTTCAAAGAAGATGGGAACAAAATTTGTCTCTTAAAGAAGAGTCTTTATGGACTAAAACAGCTAGCAGATTACGGAATAAAACTGTAGATAAGGTGCTGACACGTACTGGTCAAACAATGAAAATAGGAACTATGTGTATACATTAAAAGCAGCAAAAACAGTATAATTATAATTGCTCTGTATGCCGATGATTTGCTTAGCTTCACTAACCATAAAGAAAAGCAAAAACAAACGAAAGCTTTAGAAGAAAACTAGGAAGAAAAGTTTCCTGGGCCAGGTTTTGGTATGAACAGAACAAGGTGTTATCACATTATCACAGAGTCGATATATCAAGGAGAACGCTTTGGTATGTCAAACAATAAACCCGTAAAATCCCCTATGGCAATAAACCCGAAACTTGAAAACGTTAAAGATCAAGAAACATCTAAATATCCTTAACAAGAGGTGATTGGAGGACTTTTGTATGTATCTGTATGTACCAGACCTGATATAGTCTATGCAACCAATTATATTATCTAAGTCAATTTAACACCTGTCATGACGAGAAACATTGGATAGCAGCAAAACAGGTGCTTCGCTATCTAGTGGGTACGGTTGGCTACGTTCCCACCTTTACGAAAACTTCGAAATCCTTTGATTTTGAGGCTTTCTTGGATGCAGACTGAGGAGGTGATGTGACAGATAGTAAATCAACAACTGGCTTCGTCATGAGAATTGGAGGCTGTGCAGTTTTATGGGAATCACGAAAACAGTCACAGTTGCTCTTTCCAGTACGGAGGCAGAACATTCGGCTATAAGTGATATTGTGAAAAAAGTGTATTTTGCGAGAAATGTCCTAAGTAAAATTGTTGGCTTAAGTGAAGCTCATCCAATTGTAGTGTATAATGACAATCAAAGTTCTATAAAGTTTACTTATAATGAAAAGGCGCATAATCGTACCAAACATATTGATGTTAGACATCATTTTGTCAGAGAAGCTGTTCAAAAAGGCATCATAATAATCAGGTACGTATGCCTACCTAAAAGGTTGTATTGATAAAATCGCTCCCAAGCCCTAAATATTCAGAATTTGTGCAAAAACTTTGGCTTGAAAGTAGTTTAAATCGAAGCAGAGCTTTTTAGTTACTACTTTGCTTAATTTGCAGATATTTGTTTAAGGAGGAGTTATAGTTGTAATCAAATATCTTTATATTTTACATGGCCGGGGCTTATTGTTTTTACCATTCAATGTGCTTTCTGTTCTTCTTCTTCTCTCTTTCTTTGTTAAAAACTTCTCGCAATAATGTGTTTTTGGAATAAATCAGAACACGTTTAAAATTAGTTTCTTTTCCCCTTTCGTTCCGTCAAACATTTCAAAGCTAGTGTTTTCTTTCACTCTACCGAACATGAGTTAATTGAAGAATGCTTAATAAAGGCTTTTTCAATTAATTTTGACAGTATTTTTTCCCAACTTGGACTATGGTTGACCTATCAAAATTGGAAGAGAGATCCTGCATATTCTCCCATGACGAGATCATACTGTATTTTCCTCAACAAATAAATCTATATTTTTTTACTTTGATAGCAGCGATTCTACAGCTGTATTAACAGCATTGCTATTTCTTCACTCTCTTTACAACGAAACCTAAAAAATCAGTGACGGAACGATACTACTATTTCTCGATACTCGATACCGATACTGATTTTTGAACACCGATACTCGATATTCACCTTATATGAATTGTAAAGGCGATAGCTTGTTCACTGAATTATGTTCTTATTACAAGTTTCCTGTGTATAAATGCATGTAGCAAATTTTGTATTGTATGCTAATTCCGACTAATTTGACTTTCTGCAATTGGCAGTAATGCTTCTATTTTGATAATCCAACAGGTTATATATACCCTCTGTTGTTAGTAAAGATCAATAATAATAATAATAATAATAATAATAATAATAATAATAACCCCCAGTATACATATGCATATATTTAAAGAGCAAGGCCTCAAAGTAAAACATCTAACTCAATGCACACGAGCTAAAAGCTTTAGATTATTGCACTATTGCGATAATCTTCATTGCGACAAACTTTGGTTTCATGTCCAATCACATGGCAATTTCCCTTTACATTTGCACATGTTTAATAACTCGACTTGGATTGATTAGGTTTTACCTTTCATCGTCTTTTTACTCGATTAATTTCTCATGGCACTCGCATTGTGTGTTCACAATACAAATCGTCATACTTCAATGTATCGCAATTCGTAGTAGAGTTAATCTATACGTTATATTGGCAACCTTCTGCTTTCCTTGATATAAAACGTCATTCTTTTATCTAGTAATCTTTTGTCTTTATCTACATAAAGACTAAATGGCAGAAATTATGAATTCAGAAGAAACTGAAATGGAAGTGAAATTACAGAAGCAGCAGAAATAATAGCACTAGGAGTACTTACCAAAAATCCAGAAAGCAAAATGATATAGCATTTTGATCGCTTTATTGGCTGGTGCTAATCGCTTTATTGGCAAAATATGCTGAAAATGATTTCATTGAAAATGACTGTTACCGAATCAACAAAACATTAAAAAACATGACATCTCGCTTTTACAACGTAATTTCTTTTGTTTCAAGATACGCGTTCTAAACGTGATCTCTGTTAGTTTCAGGAATAAATATAATATTATTGACATTTTCAAAATTAGAGCGCTGTGTAAAAGATACTATATACCACAAATGTTAAAAGTGGTTTTATCCCTTGTACCATAATCTATTATATTCACCCGGTAATAAATAATTACTGTGCGGTCGGTCCAAATCTCTTAACGTTTCGTGACAACCAATACGGAGTGACCGTGTGGTTGCCAAACTTCACTTCGCTTCGTCAGAATGTTACGCGTTTGTTATAAATGCCATCTCAATGTTCCCTTAAAAACTAAAAGAAAACAAGAAGAGACATAATAATGGAAATGCAATACGCAAATAAGAAATAAAAACCATACCTTTCTATGCGTCCTTTCTTATTCAAGTAGCATAATTAACGGCATATCCATTTTTGCTTCCCTACACACACGTGAAACAGTTTATGTATTTAATGAGCTATAAGTTCTTGGCATTTCGTTAACGTAAGATTTTTGTGATTTTCTTCTTTGGCACACTTTTTAAAGAAATTATACGACAGCTCTCACCTTACTGCTATATCCACTGGTGCTGATGGGCTAAGCAAGATTTTCATGAGAGTTCACTTTGTAAACGCTAGGATAAAGCTGTAAGAACTGAGTAGCTGCACCACAGCTGAATTCACAACTGAGTCGCTTAATCTTCCATTAAGCACGCTGTAAAAAGTACACCGGCAGTATTTCTGCTTTATCAATGCTTTAACAATGCTCTAACCTTGTGCTATCGCGTCAATAGTGCAAAGAATTCCATTGTTAATGCTTCCTCGAGAGTGTGAATACAGTTGGTGATTCTTTGCTTAAAGTTGTGAGTTAGTTTATTCTTTATATGGCTTTTGTTGTTGCAGTGGATTCCAAAAACTGACGTGTTGAATGTTGTAAAATGCACAACGCTCTTCTCATGTAACGGATACGTGCTTAGTTCTAGTACTCGGCATTATGCACACTGGTTTTCCAATGGTATTATTCTGTGAAGCAAAACCATGCCTGGCGTTGTTTATTAAAAATCAACTTCATGTTTGGCTTTGTAGAGCTGCGACAGAGGGATTTGAAAGTATATTTTCATAGTTTCCGTTTAGACATCACGAAAGATAACTATAAATTAATGGCGAACCTTTGGGTCTAAAAATGTTTTTTTTTTTTACTTGTTCAGGAAAATGTGCCTTTTCTCCTAGCTACTTGTTGCTTTTCTGAAATATGAAATACGCATGCTCGCACATGATATTGCAATTAGAGTTTTAGCAGCGGCGAGGTGTACCCTGCATGAGGCAACGCCGCACTGCCACTATTCGCTAGTGCCGTATTAGTGGACACGCCTAGACGTCAAGAGATTTGGACCGCTAATAGTCATATAACACTCTGAAACATAGCAAGTTTGTGGATTAAGCCTCTCCACTACCCACCTTCATATGCATGTTTAATACAAGGACATATTAGACATAATTAAAACTTTGAAGATAAAATCAAAGAAGTTTTAAATAAAATGCAGAGATATAAAGAAATATATATTTGTTTAAGAAAACGAGCATAGTTAAAAAACAAACATACCCATGTACTGTATTATCTCACGTCTTAAGTTTTGATTGGTTTCTGCTGGATTCACAGATTTTGGTCACCGCAGTAGGTAAATGCAATGGCTAAACGTGAGTCACCAACTGCTATTGCTATTGTAGAAACGTGATTTAGTACGTCAACCAAATCAGCTTTATGCACAACTCTCGAATACCTCCGCTCCTTCACCCATTATTTTGCACGTTTTCATTTAGACACAACAACGTTTTCATTGAATGTTGCATTCATTCAGCCACAGGATACACAATCAAGCTCTATTACGAACTCTGGGGACACGTGTAAGGCAATAATGTGAAGTTTCAACTCCTTTCATTCTTTATCTAGCATTACGTTAAACGCAGCAACTTTCAATAATGCAAAAATTAAAATTTTAAATCGAAGATTTTAGACATAAAGTATTAGACATGCATTTACATACAAAGTATTAAACATACTTTGAATCTACCGAGTATCGAGATTATCGAGCTATCAACGGTATCGATGTCCCATCCCTATTAAAATGCGCTTACACATAAGAGATTAATATTGCTAGTACATATGCACTCAATAAAACAGTTCCAGTGACCTTAAGCATTAAGAAGTTTATAAACAAAATGTGCAACTTAGTCCCAGTCATGGAAAACATAGTATATACACCACAGGATTTATACAAAATTTTTCCGTTCAGTACATCCATCATGTGTTTCTCCCCCTTGAGGTGCAACATTATATATGTCATAGTAACTCTATTTACTTAAATGTTTACGCTTAAGTAAAAAATGAAGGGTTTTCTTCTACCCATAATTTTATTGATTCACTTCATTTCTAGAACTTTCATCTGATTTGAGACTTTTGTTCCAATTGTGATACACTGATGGGATCTAATGATGATTTCCAACAAGCACATATTTAAGAAATCTGCTCCTCTATGTGATGCCTATTAGATTACTAAGACAAAGCGGAACTACAGTTTTCTTCATTTGCTTGCAAATGCAGATTGTTTCATTTGTGTTCTTCACATGCAGAATGGTGCAAGGTTGGAAATTTTATTTAAAAGCTCATCCAGATTTGGTGCTATCTCATTTGGACCAACAGTTCCAAATTGATTGTATCTATCCACTTCCAGTGCTTCACACTGGAATATTAAGTGTGAGGCTGTTTCCTCCTCTATTGATACACGTCCTGTATCTTGGGTCCTCTGAAAGCTCCATTATCTGCAAGATTCCCATGACCAGTCATCAAACCTACCATGAGCCTCATCTGCTTCCTACTTAATTTAAGGACTGCAGTACTCCTGCTAAGACATGGTTGTTGCATCATTAACTTTCCATGTCTTTGTTCCGGGATATGTTTCCAGTATTGTATTTGCTATCTCTGAAACCAGTATAATATATATACATATATATATGTGTGTGTGTGTGTGTCCTTACCACTAACTTGGTAATACCCAAGACTGGTTCTGGTCCTATAAATGGGGCCTGCGCTACCATTTTAGTAATTTCCAATTACCCCAGTGTGGTCAGGGACCCATGCTGGAGTAAGTCTATTGCATTCCCCTAGCTTTTCTAGGGTTCCTAACATTCATAATGATTTTTTTATCTCTTGAAGGGTGATGTTAATGCCTGCAGTGCTGCCTGGCTGTCTGAGTATATCTAGATACTACGATTCCTATAGCACATGTCCTCACTCTCCACCATACAAGCCCTGATGGCATATGATTCTGACTGGAATGCCGTGGTCAAAGCTCCCAAAGGATACTACTTCTCCAGCCATATACACCAGCTCCTGTTTCATCTTTTGTTTTGGATCCGTCAGTGAACCACAAATATCCTCTGACCAGTGCTGATGATTGCCTCCCAATACTCTCTACCTTCAATAACTACACTGAAAGACTTATTAAAGCAGAGAGACGGCTTCATAAAGTCGGCTGGTATTTCTGCAGCTGGATTTATCCCCACATCACCTAATCTATTGGTAAGATCTCCATTTTAACCAAAAGTGCAATGGAGGCAAACTAAGCATAGTTTCCATTCTGGCTGTAGCCGTACTGTCAATTCTACCGGTTATGGCCAAACAGCCTAATCTCTGTACCTTCCAGTATGATTTTACTAAAAGAAAATCGTTTGCAGCTTTTCTAGTTCCATGAGATAGTGGCCATGAAATTAAAATCATTCTACATGTTGTTAATACTAAGTGGCAAAGAAACCCGAGTTTTCAATGGATGTTTGAAATGATTCATTCCCTAACAATAATATGTAACGATATAGTGTGTATAAGTACAATGGGAGACAAAATTATTTTCTATGTTAAAGAATACCATTCCTCATGCACTTTGATTTGAATGAGAGAAAAAGAAATCTCACTATCATGTGAAAGAATTCATCAATTGTCAGTAGGACTTCTTTTTACTCAAAAAATACTCAAAGACCTTGAGACAAGGTACTCTGAGTTTTATCTGCTGTAGTACATGGCATCATTGTCACTACTAAAATGAATTTTCTTTGCACAGTTACACGAACAATAATTATTTATAAGGCAAGTAAGTATTGGTAACCAAAAAAGATAAACCATCAAAATTTTCAGCGCGCGCGCGCGCGCGCACACGCACGCACGACCACACACCCACCCACCAACCCCCCCCCCACACACACACACACGCACGCGCACGCACACGCACACACAAAATTTCTATATTCTTCATTTCCGTTCACTACATCTGCATAGGTTTGTCTAAGTGCATACACAGCCTTAGTTTACAAACATTTGTTTTTTAAGATATTTCTGATATGAAAGCTGAAGTTGCTGATCTTCATTTAGACTGGAAGACCCAGAGTAGGCACAAGTGTTTATGATCCTGAATTAATAAATCTTTTTGGGGAAACCACAGATGTTTGTTTAACATTTATATATATATATATATATATATATATATATATATATAAATTGAGATTTTCTTTACTCTAGCTTCACTTTCTACATCTGAACTTATTGGGACATGTTTCAGAAAGTGTTATCTCTATAATCAGCCTATATTCACTGCCATAGTTCCTCCTATGACCTGTAGATGGCATTTTCTGTTTGGATGAACCATGCAATGAGACCTTTTTAATATGGGAAATCAATGGGCCTTCCAGACATTCACAAAAATATTCAAAGAATATGGGGTAACCCTAGTCCCAGTAAACTAGCATTGCTTAGAAACATATTCAGAACCAACACAAGGGACAAAATTCCAGTGGAAAAAGCTTATGGTATTTATGAAATTGGTTGTCAAAACTGCAAGAAAGTCACAAAGGGAAGACAAATAGGAACATAGACACAAGGTTTAAAGAACATATGAGAAATGTAAAATATAAAAAATGGAGAAATTAGCAGTTGTAGAACATGTTTGGTCCACAGATCATCAGCTGAAAGAGAAACAGAAGCTCTCAAAGGCCCTTAGAAAATCAGCAGAAGTTTCATTTGCGATAGGTTATTCATATATAAGAATAAGAACAATTTATTAAACTTTAATGTTCCATATGAAAAGGATCTCATTACAGTGCGTCCAGCCAGAAAACACCATCTACAAGTCGCAGGAGAAAGTGTGGTAGTGAATCTAGGCTGAAGATGTAGACAACAGTATCTGAAACATGTTCCGGTATGTTCTGGTTAAAAAAAAAAGAAAAAAAAATAATATGCATTTATTTCATGCAGTTTATTGATATATTTGATTTTGGCCTTGCAATTTTATACATACTAATACAATTTACAAATTATATTAAATACAATAGAATATAATCTATACCTCATTTAAATCCTATGAACATTTAGTTGTCAGAATAAGTTTTAATTTCCTTTCAAATTTTCGTTTTAAAGTATCAACCATTGATTTAACTTCTACTGGCAATATATTATAAAGTTAGAAAATTAAACTAGAGTAATAAAAATCTCAATTTGTGTGTATAAGCATTAATTAAATTTGCATAAAAATACGAACGTTTATTTACCGTCAATCCCATTAACTGATGATGATGATGATGATAATGTCTAATAGATGTCATCAACATGTTTCTGTGTGGTTATGATTAATGCCTGTCCATGAGATTAAGTACATAATAATTTAATGAATGAATTTAGTTTACATATTGTCTGTTTGGACTTACCTTCACCGCTAGTGATGGCAAGCAGAACAGTCAGAGCAAGTACTTTGTAGAACCTCATCTTTTCCCAAGGTCACAGATTTCTTTTGTTGTGATGGATATCTTTTAAATAAAAAGAGAGATCAACATCAGAGTTTAATACATTAACTTACCTTGGTAAATTTTGCCAGGTATTCTAAATTTATAGTCTCTAATGTGCATTACAACAATAAGTTCTATAAATATGCTGAATAATTAAAAATTAACATTTCTTGCAAATCAAGAAAGATTGTAGTTAGCTGCTTAAAATGAATCATCATGTAATTCTATTTTAAGACAGAAGTAAATAAGAATGGCAATGATATTATTCTCATAGTATTATGCATTTTCTGTATATAGAGATTCAAAACAGCCTTAGTAATATCATTTTAAGTTATAATGCAAAAAGATGGTATGAGAGACCATTTAATATGATTTACACACAATTATAGTGCATACTTCCTATTCTTGGTTTTCTTCTCTGTCTTCTTCTTCTTCTTCTTCTTCTTCTTCTTCTTCTTCTTCTTCTTCTTCTTCTTCTTCTTCTTCTTCTTCTTCACAGTACAGAATAGGCATATAAGCCTCAAAAGAAAACTGAACTTTTGAATTACAATGTTCAGTTTAATTCAACTAAACCCTTAGCTTTCTAACTTATATACATTTTAATCATTTACAGTAGGAAGAAATTAAGTTCAATTTCGGCAGTTCTTATTTTTTATCTGTATCAGAAGTAATTCAAAATCTTGTATCAAAATTTGCTGAAAGGGTGTTCACTGCATTGATAGAATGGGGAAGCATGGTAGACAGTAGATGTTTAGATTATACTGAATTAAGTTAATTTTAGAGAAAAAAAAAAATTCTAGTGCATTTGAATTGAAAATATTTCATTAACTTTAGTTAAAAATAATTAATTATCAGTCCCAATTATCATACTTTTCACCTTTAAAACAAGAAATTGGGATATATTAGAAACAAAGATTGAAAACAAAGAACAAGAACTTGTTTGCAATGCCTCTGTATAATGATTTCTATGCCCAAGGGCATTCCAGGCTGGAGGGTAATCTTTCTTTAAATAAAATGTTTCCCTACTGTTCATAAAGTTTGGAAAGTATGTTTGGGAGAGTGAAAGTTATGTTTCTCTAACTTTCTAAGCAATAAACCAAACTTTAAGAACCTAATGAAATGGAATAAACAACGGCATTTATTTATAGAATCCTAGTTATCTATATGACTTAGAAGTTAACCCTTTATAGCCTGGTGTCCATATTTATTAAAAATGTGCTCTTTTTTAGGTTTTAAGTTTCTTAATGGGCTGTTTCTTTCTTTTCTTTTTTTATATTATAGTAAGCTTCAGCAATAATATTAAGCTGTTTATAGACAAATTACATTGTAAATTTTTTTTTCAATAAACTGTAGTGTCTATTTTTATAATAAGAAGAAGCAAAATCCATGTAACATCAGTCAAATATAACCCTGACAGCGTCCAAGCATGCCATCATACCAGTTATTTTATTTGGGCCCTCCCCATGCCCTATCACTGGCACAGTCACTGGAGCTTGAACTCGTGATGTTTGGCTTTGAATGGATGGCTCTAAAGATCATGGCTATTTGAATTGCTTTAGTTGTGGTGCTAGTGAAAGAGATATAAAAGCCGGTTTATGAATTAGAGAAAGAGAAAAAAGTAATTCAGGCAATAGATAATGTGAATGACAATAAATAAAAATAAACAAATGTATGCTACTGAGCAAGTAAGCACAGCTATAATACTCTTTGGTGTGTTGAAGTGATGTTTTAAATAATTTTGGGGTTCAAGAATGTTCTGACTTTTAACATATTTTCAATTGCAATCTTGTTTCTTTGTGTTCCCCCATGTGTTTGATATAATTTAACTGGTTAGATCATAACAGATGGTGCAGAAATGATGAAAAAAAACCAAACTGATGTGATGTATTCACATTATTTTCTCCACTCAGTCTTCTATAAACTTTTCCTATAAAAGCTTATTCTTCTATCTACTTCTTGTTAATAGGGATAACTTTTGTTGTAGGTATAGGAAGAATTCAGTAGGATAAAGCGATACTCATAATTTTAAAAAGCAGATCACTATGTGATTGATTGCTTTGAAATTCCACACTCCTTTTATGGCCACAAGTAAAAATGAATAGCGACTTACTGCTTCCAAAAAATATAAGCATTTGAAAAAATCAAATCAATAATAAAGAATATCTCAGAAATAGTTAATGCCACAAAAAGGTTTATTTGACTCAAATTGTTTGCTTTAATGAGATCTACATTTTTCACACTTGCACCCACATACAATGGGTGGTCACACACACATGCATACACACCCTTTTCTAAAAATGCTTTTTTATTTATTCAGGGAGTCTCAAAACAACTGTCAGAGATAGTAGAAATGCTACTCAGAATATGGTCTGCTAGTAAGTTATTTTCAAATGTGGAAAGTTTTCTTGCTCTTTGTCAGTGTTTTTCATTATCTTTAAACATATTTTGCATGCAATGAACATATGACAATACTTATATCTCAATTTTACAGCATAATATGACATTAATAAATCATAAAGGAAAACCTATGAGAAGAAAGGAATCAAAATAATTTTGAAAAATATTTGCTTTTGGTGTCATATTATGCTTATGAGAAAAGCTAAGGCACCAATGTAAAAAAATATAATTCATCAAAATAAATAGCTTTCAATTGTATAGTATATATAGTATAGTTGTTATGTATTTTCTGAAAAGTAAGACTTAGTTCTTTCTGCAAGAAGTGATCCATTTTAAGTTTTACTCACTTAAGACCTTATAACTAACCTTTAACAGTCTTCAAAGTAGGTGAAGTATCATACTTTGAGAAGCTGCTGAAAGACTGTCATTAATTTTAGATTATATCTGCTTAATAATATAAAAAACAAACATGGTTCAAGAGGTCAAGGCCTAGAAATAAATAAAAAATAGGTTCTGTGCCAAGAAAAGCTTGTTTGCTGAGAGATAACACTGTTGCAAAGTTCACTATGAAAGACCCAAGCTTGACCCTCAAGTTGATAACTGTGTTGTACACTTTCTTGGAGTTAGTGGTTTGAGCATTTAAGATACAGATAAAGAAATAAAAGAAATGCATACTACAACATCTGTGACTGATATGAAAAACATGGACATCACTGACTTAAATAAGGTGTGAAATTCCTAGTGTTATTACTATCACATGCTAAACTCCTTTTGTACACAGATTTTGTATTGAGTCAAAATCACACCACATAGTTTAAATTAATATTGCAGCAAGTAATAGAAGATTGTAGCTAGTACTGTATACATTCTTTAACACAGTATTGATTGAGAGATCAGTATTTCCTAGTTTGAAGTTAATACTCTGTTTTACTTCTTTAGATATACCATTTCCTCCTCACCCACTGAGAGATGTGTATCTATACGTAACACCAAATGGGGCACTTGTTACAGGGTTTTAACTTAGGATGAAATGTTAAGGCAGTTTTATAGGCCTATTGCACTGTAGTGTCTACTACTACACATTGTAGTGTAGTGTACCTTGTGTGTCATCGTACTTTCACTTAGGATTCGAGGAGAGAATGGTGAACAGGGTTGAATCACACACCAGCTTGGATTTAAGATTACTTTACTTCCACAGAGGTACATGGCAGAGAATGAACTCAGACAAACTTAATACAATCTTCACAATACAAGAGAGAACTACAAAATGTACACACATGTAAAATAAGTCTCCAAGGCAACACATCACCATTTAGGATGAGTACATCAGCAGGTTAACTCTTATCTATAACATCACTCAGTTTTCTGACACAAATGAACAACTTGTGGAAGGAACCGTGTTCGGTTCCCCACAGCATACCCCCGCAAAGTGGTCAGCTGGGCCGAAAGCAGCCTGGGAAGTGGACTAGGATTCCTGAGAGGGTTGTGGTTGGGGCCTCTATTATCCAAAACCATCACATGCCGAAAGAGTCATTCGTAACCTTAATTCTATGGCTTCCTTCGGAAGGGAAGTAAAGCCGGTGGTCCCGTGTCATAGATTTACGACACGTAAAAGAACCTCAAGACTGATAAAAAGGCCTCTGAGCAACCAATATAGAATGGGACGCTAAGGACCACAGCAGTTAAAGTGTCCATAAATAAAACTCATTTGAACTTTTTGTTTGTTTGTAACCTTAATTCTGCTTTATAGCCTACCACTATAATCAAGATCAATGGAATAATAGTTTAGTTACAATTTACCTTTAATTCGACGCTTTCAAAGAGTTACTTTTCAGCTTACATTGGCCTATCAGTCAAGTTCCCCACTGGCCAATTTGTGCAATTAAATGATTTGTTGCCGGAAACATTTTATCTAAATATAATTCAAGGGAACTGAGAAAGAGCTTTCTTTCAATAACTTGAAGCGAGCACACAGCGATATGATAATACTAGTAGAATGTCTCCATTTAAGTTGGCCAGACTTATTATCCGCTATTATGTGTCGTAATCACAAGTTAGCTTCGCGGTACACTGGCCCATTCAAAATTGTTGCTATTTATAAAGGCATTTCAGTGAAATTGCCAGATCCATTTATTCAGCAATTTAAGCGAGCTCATATTACACAATTGAAACCATTTTCCAGGCGACCAGGCTGTATAAATTCTTTTTAAGCAATGTATATTAATTCTTAGGCTAATGTTTATTTTATGACCTATAATCCATTCCAAACCAGAGTTCCCTCTGATGTAAACAAAAGCACGTGCTTCTGCTTGTCACGAACCTAAGCACGTATGCTTACGCCAATGAAAATAGTTCCTTAATAAATGTGTTTTATCATGAACTATTGGGGCAGGGAAGGTATAAAACTGCGAATTTTATTGCGGTTATCATAAGAACTCATTGCTAAAGGTAATGGAAAAATACTAACTGTTAAGATATTACAAAATATGATTTTGTTGATGTCGTCTGCTATTGAGCTAACGCTGAGAGTATCGTGCTTGTTAATTACTAACAGTATGCTTGACTATCACTGACTTGCATATACAGAAATGCAGCAATGAATTCCCAGAGGTGCTATCTGAGTACGGGATAAACACAGGAAATATGATAAGCGATTAGTTAATCATAATATGCTAGCACACGTGTGTTCAGCTCAGGTCAAATCTTATGATTAGTCAGTTGGTATTTGAGTTTTCATGGCAGAGGAAGGTGCTTGTAGTACAAATAAAGTGGCAGAAGCAAACGCCTAATTGTCTCCCATATTGGCAGCGACAGTGGTTTCGTGGACGGTGGATTACTCATTTTCGAGTCTAAAAAAGCAGGTGATTACCATGAGGAGATGAATGGCGATGTTTTCCGTAACTGATTTGAACGTGTATTGCCGAAACTCGAACCCAATAGTTTAATAGTGATGGACAATGCACCATACCATAGCGTTCAACTTTATCGTCGCCCGAACAGTTCTTGGCGTAAGCAAGATGTGATAGAGTGGTTGCAGGAAAGAGAAGTGTCCTTCGACGAAAATAGTGTAAACGTTGAATTAGTGCACGTAGCGCAGGAAATTTCTGACAAGGATGAAAGAAAATATGTGATAGACGATCTTGCATCTAAAGCTGGACATCGAGTGCTAAGATTACCTCCGTATCATAGCAATTTAAATCCAATCGAACTGGTTTGGGCATTTTTAAAAGGCCATGTCGCTAGAAACAACAAAACATTCAAACTGGCTGAAGTGAAAGAGCACTTCAACACTGCAATCGCGAAAGTGACACCCGCTATGTGGCAGGCGGATATTAAGCACATAATAGAAGAGGAGAATAAAATGTGGGAACTCGATTTTATGTGCGACAGTGTTGTGGATAAGCTTGTAATCAACTTGGAGGATAGTTCTGATTCCTGTATGGTAGCTGAGTCATCTTCGGAGGATTCGGATTTGGGTGTTGCACCTTTGCCTGAGGATTGTGATTAACGTAAGTAAAATGTACATTTCCGCATGCTTATAACACCAATTGCTATTTCAGTTGCATTTTGAACTATGATTTTCACGCAAGGCGCCTTTTTGTAAATTGAAACAGTGCTCAGCTGTATGTGTTATTCAGCAAGCACATGCGAGAGGAAGAAGCGGCCATTAGGGGGCGGGGATTGCGAACTACTTTCGCGCGGATAATACAAAGAGTTTGTTGACAGTGAGAGGCACTCTGGTTTGGAATGGATAATAGTGTTTGTTTTCTCCCGAGGAAAAGCTTTGTTTGTTGTTGCTTGCCCAGCTTCATTGTGTTATCAGTGTGTCGAGGGCTGAAGCAACTTACTGCTTACTACTTGTTACGGATTTCCAGTTACTCTGTCTTTTCCTGCGTGTGTGTGTGTGTTCCCTCATTTTCTTCTTAATGTTTTCCTTTTTGTGTTTGTGGTACGTGTTTTTGTTATGTGCAAAGATCTCTGGGCTTGTCGCCAGTCTATTTACTCTTGTGCGTGTCTTTAGCTTATTTTTCCTTTGTACATAGATCCAAATTCTTTCTGCTTGTGCGTATTTCCAGTCTGTTTATCTTTTGTCTGTGATTACGCATCGTTGTTGTGATGCACTAAATAGGTTAATAATTATAATACTTTATTATTTTTATATATATGCTTGTCATTTTAGTTGCTTGTTTGTTGATTCACTTATCAGTTTATTCTTGTACAGTCTATATTTGTGTATACGCATTTTATTGTATCTTAATTTATATATCATTGCTAGCTCCTTTTAAAACTTAGTATTGCTATGCTGTTCAAATATAGGAAGACACATGATGCTTGCTGTTCATATACTTGTAAACTGAGTTTTGCCCGTTTTCATATGTATGTTTATTATTTATTTGTATTTCATTCTGGAACTCTGGGTATAAGTTCTGTGGGTGAGCTCCATACTCCTTCTAGTTGACATATTCAAACCCGGCGGAGGGTATTGAATTTTTTCGGGGGTAAAAATCCCTAGCATGGCTTCCTTTGGAAGGGAAGAAAAGCCGGTGGTCCCGTGTTCGTATATTTACGGCACGTAAACGAACCTCGGACCTGATAAAGAGGCCTCTGAGCAAAATTTCGGTCTTTACGCCCAATAAAAATGGAACACTAAGGACCGTAGCAGTTAAAGAGCGTCCATAAATGCAACTGAATTTATTTTTCGACACTGCTGCTAATGCTTTGTTTTCCAGGCGGCTACCGAGCCATTTAGCCGATCCTTGAGCATCTACATTTGAATAGGAGCTAGCCCTGGTGGAGGTGTGGAAGTCGGAAGTATCCCCAGAGAAGTGTTTCATCGTCGAGCTTTTGAGGAGAAGCGAGGCGGTATCGTCACTGCTATCTGGTATTAGCACCATCATGGACTACTGTAGAGTAACCTCATCGTCTCTCATCACGGTGCAGTTATATCTTCACGGCTGCTGGCGTGTGTGCAGACGTATATATATATTTTTGAGTGTAGCAAGTGACAGAAAAGTGTTTTATCCTTCATCCTGATGTGTCGCTCATTCCCATACCTCGGGACTCGTGAGTGATGTCATGATGTGTGATACTGTACTCCTTTTCCATTTTGCTCTTTTCTTGTTTCCTTCTTTTCCGTTGCCTGGTGTGGGATGGTTCATGTACCGATTATGTTCTTCGATACAAGTAACGTTAACAGTTTCCAACAGCCGCGCACTGTTTGTTCATTTTACGCAGTTGGGCGCTTTATTAGTTCCTTGTGTGAGCACTCCCTTTGGACCCGGGCTTGTAAAATTGCTGTGGAAGATTGGTTTCTCGACGATAGTTGAGGTTGGTTCGCAGTTCGCTGGTAATTGCACCAGGTCGTGAGTGGTGTGTGGGTTTTGTACTCGGTTAAGTGTAATGGTGCATTTCCATTTTGGTTCCTTTGGCAATTGAAACACTTAACGGTAGTTTGGCCTATACCGACCGTTTGGCCTTTCATGTGCCCGTCTTTCGATTGTTATAGTTCTTTCTCAAGGCGTTATTAGGTTTGCTGAGAGTTCTGAGTTTCTGTATTGCACTGGAGGGTTCGATTAATAAGAGTTTAACTTGGCTGAAATGCAAGTTAAAAGTATTCAGGGGATTTATCGTTTTCATACTTAAGTCACATTTTAAGGCAAAGAAAATGTAAATGGGATGCAAATAATTGTAATCTAGGCAACTATTATATAATACCCTCACTTAATGTACTGTGTTAAGGGACCTCAGATTTGTAAGCGAACTAAATGAACCAAGTATACCATTTTCCATGTTAAAATATTTGCTATCTGGTGGATACACTTTGCATGCAACATTTATATTACTATTTAAAGTTTTAAGGAAAATACATGCTCTGCCTTGAATGCTGTATATGATTTTGTTACGGGCCTCTATTATATAATTCCTCCTTTCACCTACAAGCGATGCAAAGCTCTTTAAAGGGGGAAGAGTCAGTGCAACAGCGTACGCAGCATGATTCCAACTTGCAAATATTTTGGTGTGACCAAAGTTTTGACTACGGGTGCATTGTGGAAGGTCGAATTCCGACGGCGATGCTCGACTTTCACAACAACGTACATCGAACGATTAAGATTGAGAATGATGATAATGGAATTTTAGTGGGCTCAGTAGAAGCCTGCACTTAGGCTCTTGGAGCCCTTTGAGCCCCTTGATCTGAGCATTTAATCAGGTTCAACAGTCCTTCTTATACCCTCAGGTTCCAAGAAACTGGAGCACAGGGATACATATCTATGCATAGTGAGTCCTTCGCATTCGCATAGTATATGCTAGGAAATTTGTTATTCCTTCCCGTATTTCCTACTGTGCCGTTTTCGCCTCCCCCATGGTCGTGGCTCATGCAAGCAGCGCATCACAATGCTACAGGGTGATGATGTCATCCATAATCAGAGAAAGCCAAGGCCCAAAACTTTGAACAACATACTGTCAGGAGTGACGTAAGACATCACCTTATCACGTAATACATCAGGCAAGATCGTCATTGGCTGGGTTGCGACACACCACTGATGCCAGCGCCATCATCTTCTCCGACGGTTCGAGGAACTCCTGGGCAGGCAGAGAAGAGAAGTCGCTTTTTCGCCAGGGACCGAGGCGGAACAACATCGTAACAGCGAGGTTCGACATATTTCACCAGGGTTATTTCCGCCTTTTCTGAATTATCTTTAAAACCTTATTTGGTAAGCTTTTCAAAATTCAATCTTTAACTCTTGGTGCTTTTCCAAATTCTTGTGCGGGAGAAGTATTGACATTGCATTTTACGTAACTTATTCGTTACTTTGTCATGCATTCTTTAAATGCACATGGCAACTTTAAGCGTAGAAAGCAAAGAAAATATTACATTGTATTTGAGCATATTAATTTGTTAAACAAGTGTTAAAGCAAGCTGATCTAATCATTGTAAACGGATGTATAACTTTAAAATAAATTGTTATTCTATGCGTTGGTGAATATTAGCTACTTGCTAGCTCCTAAGCAATTGTCTCCTTTTCACGGAAACTTTCCCCTCTGGTTATGATAAACAATAGTACTACAAGTGTAACAAAAAACAGTAAAACAAACGCACAGTGCAAAGTGGCAGCACAGAGCAAGAAGTGGTGCACTACATAAAGGTTCTTGAGTAAGTCCCATTGTGTATAAATGCCTACGCAAAGTGTTGTGGCCTGTAAGATAACCAAAAACTCCTCTGAGCTTAGACATATTTAAATTCAGAAGAAACACTCTATTTTCCGGCAGGCTCCGAAATAAAATCATGGTCTTGCCTGGCAGTAGTTTGTTTACTCCAGATTAGTCCTCAGAGTAAGCTGAGTTATCTTTTACTTAGTACTTCTGGGAGACACACCACAGAAAGGTTCGGGTATTACATCAAGCCACGAGCCCCTCTCGGAAAACCTGTCCGCCATCTCATTTGCTCTAATACCAACATGCACAGAAACACAAACAAGGGTAGCCGAACAGCTGGCACATAGTCTATCCAACATTCTCTGGCATTGCCACACCAATTTGGATGTAGTTTGATCGCTATAAGGGCTTCAAACTTCCAGGCTATCTAAGCACAAGTTTACCTCCGCAGGTCTGCCTGGCAAAGTAAATACATGCATAACACAGCCTAAAATTTCATACAGCTCAGCTTGAAAACACTAGCGAAATTTCTAAAGGGAATGGCAGCCATGTCCTAAGTCATCAGCCCCCTCTGCCGCTGAAGCAGAAGTCATCCGTCAACCACGTCGGGATCCGCGCCTTCAGAAGAGACCCTGACTCTGGGACCCACTCCTCCCAAGATAGCATTACTGTATGAGATAACAAAATTGGGTTTTATTTATTTACGTTCTTTAACTTCTATAGTCTTAGATTATACCTATTCCCATTAAATCCCCTACCATCAGGGCAATAAGACACATCTCCTGAAATCTAGCTAGAATAGTGAGTGTCGCTTACAGAGTAGCTTGAAACACCACCCCCTATTGTCCAAAGTCGGTGCGCACTTATCCTTGCGATTTCCTTCACAAACAAGTGCAAAGTAGGAAGGTCCACCAAGATCCCTAAGGCGTACAGTCAACATCGCCCGATCATTATCAAACATGTCAATCTTTGAGCCAATTAGTTTGGCAGCTACTGCCTTCACAGAGAGGCAGGCCACCAAACCAACGCCACATAGAATATCGAGGGCCCTATTACCGAGGTGCATAGCCATTTAACCACCCTTGGTGTAGGCCCACATCATCCCATTGGCTGCTCTACAGGCCCACAAGGCATTGTGGACTTTTTTACTTTATACTCGACATGCTTTTTAGCACAGCCCAGCATCACGTTAACACTTACATACTTAACCACTGCAGACAGCTTCAATTTCTTCCCAAACAGAAGTGGGTCTACTAAGCCAGGCAACCTCATCTTCCTTCAGTCTTTCCCGGGTTAACAACAAGTCGGTTTCTTTACACCATTGCTTAGTGTATGCAGAGGGTCCTGAATGAGATCCGAAACAGTACTAAGGAATTTCAAACTTGCAACAAAAATAATGTCATCAGCATAGCCTTAAGCGTGTATCCCCCTTGTTGAGACTGTTCAGCCAGTTCATCCACCACTAGAGACTACAGAATGATTTAAACCCTGTGGGCGCCCGTGGGGCACTGATGTCCTTATGGTCACTCCCAGGGTTACCAGTCTTGACGGCCTTGCAAAGTCATAATTCAGTCCGTAAACGGACCGACTTTTATACTCTCCAGATATTTTGTAATGGTGCCTAAATTCATATGATTAAAGGCACCCTCGATAATCAGGAAAACTGATATGGTCATTCTCTACAGTTCCAGTCTTACTATAAGCTGGTGGAGTGCCGATTCCGGGGACTTACCTGGTCAATAGGCATACTGATGGGGATGTATGGGCCTGTTAAGCAACACACCATCCTTCAAATGTCTATCTACCAGCGTTTCTAGAGCCATAAACAAAAAAGATGTTAGACTGATAGGAACATAAATCTTTATACGTGCTATAGAATTTTCTACCCGGCTTAGGTATATGTACCACTTTGGTCTACCTCTAAGGGAAAAAAATATGGCTCATGGCAAGACAGATGGCCCTGAAACCCTCATCAGAAGAGGAGAAACGATCTCCTAGCCTTTCTAAAGAAGAGCCAGAAAGATCCAATTCCTACCGGCGCTTTTATAGGGCTCAAAAAAAAAGACGTTCCCTTTAACTCTTTTAAAAGTCACGATCTCGGAGGTCACTTGCCAGCTTTCCCATGAAGCATGTATGCATGCCCTAACCTAAATTCGTTCTTGGTCCATTATACAGGTCCCTGGGAATTGGGTTTCAAGTAACAGCTTCAAGATGTCCTCTTATGATTGCGTGATAGCGCTCCTTTTAAGAGCGGTCCTTTTAAGAGGTCATCCTGGCCGCACCTCACGGGACAAACAGTTTTTGTAATCGAGCAAGACTATTGTTTCTGAATACCGTCACAGAAGTGCCTCCAAGATTCCTGAGATGCTCTCTTTATCTCTTACATTTTCTCTGAGATTCCCTGTATGGGTACCATGTTGCCTGCGTTGGCCCTATATGCATTATAAACGCTATGTGTCTTTTCTTGGCGGATTCTAAAACGAATTCTGCATCAATTTAGCTTTCGCCCGTATCTCATGTATGAGGAGGCAGTTTCTTTTTTAAGTAGAGACCAATTTGTTCGAGAAAATCTCCACATATCGCTCCAGATCCTCCGCAGTCCTTATACTGATCTGGAGTCCATTCTTAAGCCGCTGTCCATGTCCACTGCTGTTCAGCCGTTTGGCCAATGAATCTGCCTTCACCATTATTCAGAAGTTCAGAAATTCACTACACAAATTGGGTAGCTTCTGTTTAGAATATGTTTAACTTTTTGTACCGAGTATTTCAATATGCAGAGTTCAGCAAATATTTCTTCTTCACTAAGGCACCAAAGAATATTGCAAATGAGTAGAGAAAACAATTTATCAGTAAACAAAAAAGTAGCATTTCTGAAGACAAAGTATACTTGTTGAATAGATCTGACTATGCGTAAGACTGAATGTGTGTTGAAGTAGTGTAATCAACTTTTTGGAGCTAATCCTCATAATTATGTATGACATTTGGATTGCACATGCTGCTTTATCTTGTAGACTAACTGATAACTGAGAACATCTTTTAGACACATGAGTGGTATGCTCTTTAAGTTGTACATGTAGCTAATCAGAATGTTCATGTTCCATATTATCTGATAGAAGCTTAAAGCTATTGCATGTTGAACAGAATTTAGATGAATTTGAAGTGCATAGTTGCTTAGACTGACTTCCTTGAGGGTGGGCACAATTGATGTGTTGCTTGGCTCACTTCACAGGTGCAAATTCAGACAAGTTGCTCTCAAATACATTATGTGATGTAGAAGTGATTGCTCACTGTAACGCAGACAAAGTAGAGTTTCACTTACTGCAATGTTGTTATTATACTTATCCTGTGAGATATTGTGGTCTGGTGTCGATGGTCACTGTTGTGATTGTTGTTGGAGGTAATGTTGATAATGATTAGGATGTTATGGAGAGATGTTCTCAGTTTCTGTTCTCACTTCTGAGTTTATTCAAATTAATGTTGAGGTTGTAAACAGCCATAAGTACTGAATTCATTAATTTGTCAGTTTGACCCATTGTAGCTTCCATGATGCACAACGTATATAGAATTAAGCTTTACAAAAGCAGTTAGTAGTGATGTCCATTATATCAATCACTAATGAAATTTAATAAACACCACTACTCTTCATATAACTTGAATGTGAACGTTTAAATATAGTTGCAGGTTATAAAGGAAGTGTAATCCAAAGTGCAAACCAACACACAAAGTGAAGGTGAAATAGCCTGGAATTGATCAGTTGATCAGAACTTAAAGAAAAAAAATCGATGCCCGAGTCAATAATGACATGGACCTAACACATAAACCTCTTAACACATAACACAAGAAACAAGGTTTATTAGCACAATGAACTTCCTGTATATTTCTTTAATTAGAAGAGAAACAAATTAATAATCATAACAACAACAAATTGCAAAATTATTCTGAGAAAACTATTTTATTATGATTTTTTTATGAATGCTGAGATTACCTTGATGTGTACCAGCCACAGCTTTGGCAACAATCTTTTTCTCCAAGTAAGTATTACTACTTTTAATTAATTGTTCTTCCACACATGAGATGTGTAGACTAAGGTAGAATTATATTGTTAAACTCAATGCAAAGCCAGAATTTGAACCAGAGATCTTTCGCTTACTATGTCACTGATCTAACCATCTGAGCTACCATGTCAGAAATGTGTTAAATTCTCAAAATGTGAGTCAGTTAGGGAAATTAATGGTGTGAGTCATTCCAAATTCCATGCCTAAATAATGCAAATGTACTGAAACTTGTTTGATTCTCTGTTTTTCCACTGTGTTCCCAAATTATTTAATTACATAAATGCCTTTGTTTATAGTCGTTACATACAGTTGCCACTTTGGTACGTGTGAATTATTACTCTTATAATGTACCACATTTTGTTTCAGGAGTGATATCCACATTTATTGCAAGCTTATTACGGAAGTGGAAAAATTATTAGATTAAAGTTCTGAAAAACCTATTAGTTTAATTCACATGAGCTGAGTAAATGAATTATTAGATAAACAGTGTAGTTTATCTAGTGGGAGTGAAACAGAATGAAACAATCAATGCATAATCCTATCTTGCATTTTGAATACATTGTTCTTACAGTCAACTTACAGTTACTCTAAGCAAACCTTTTTTTCTTTTCTTCTGTGTGTTGTATAAAATGATCAGTTCGGTAAAACCTTATGGAATCGGATATCCGGGTGTCCGTTAATCAAGTTCTTTGATGCAGATGGTCTTCCAGCTCCTTTGGGAAGGACTTGGGCTTACGTAACAGAACTTTGCTATTTCTCGCACAAATTGTAGCTGACAAATTTTTGGTCTACCTATTTATAACAAGGCGGCGCCATGTTCGAGTGGTTAGACCGCTCGCTTCTCACAAAAGCAGGCGATTTCGATCCCAGGGACCCGCATGTGGGATTTGTGGGGGCCAAAACGCCGTCTGGGTAGGTTTTCTCCGGTTTCCCTCGCCATTCATCATTCCACCACCGGGCTCCATCTTCACATTTCCTGCCTTTCATCTCTCACATCTCATCTAGCATCTCCTTCGCCCTCATCCCGGGCGTCGGGCCGATCCCCACCTGGTTATCACTCTCTGATCCATAGACCCTCAGCACCCCGACAGGCACCTGACTACAGACAATGTCGTCCTCCGTGGACTAGTGGTACCGTGCTAGCCTCTAGTTCCCAAGGTCGCGGGTTCAAACCCGGCGGAGGGCGATGGATTTTTTCGGGCGTAAAAATCGTTAGCACGGCTTCCTTCGGAAGGGAAGTAAAGCCGGTGGTCCCGTGTCGTAGATTTACGGCACGTAAAAGAACCTCAAGCCTGATAAAGAGGCCTCTGAGCAAAATTACAGGTGTTTCACGCCCAATATAGAATGGGACGCTAAGAACCATAGTAGTTAAAGAGCGTCCATAAATAAAACTCAAAAAAAAAAAAACTACAGACAATGACTTGTAAGTCCTGAGGGTGTAGGTACTAAAAGGGGAGGGTATTCAGAGATTGCTTTCTTTGCTTCGCTTTGCTGACTTATTATACAGAATCCAACGGTTTTGCATAGCTACATCAAGCATCCATGTCAAGAGGGGTCAATTCTTGCTAGGAATTCCTATTCGATAATATCCCAGACTTTGGTCCATTTGACCTATTTCTCCCATATACATTAAAAAAGTTATGCTTTTCAATTACTTTGGGCCTTGGGATTGTTACATTCCTTTTTCTTTTTTCTGAGAAAACCTCTTAACCGTGCCTACGGGTTGGCTGCCACTTGAAGTGGAGATCCTTGTGACTACGGCACTGTCCATCCAACGGACATACAGTAGTCCATTTCTCTCAATTGCCGTTTCAGGGTACCCACGGTATTTCTTGAAAAAATAGCCTTTATTTTGAATTGGGCAGTTTTTTTAAATTGAATACTCCCTTATAATTCCAATGGCTGAATATCCAAAGGATTTTAAAAATGAGAAAAGTGCAGAACCGGAAAATAAGTTACCTATCCATGAAAAATGTACAATGTAAGTCTTTCTTTTGTACTGGAATTTCATAAAGTAATACCACTAAGGGGCTCGCTGCCTTGCCAAATACGTTCTCATACTCTGTGTTTTCTTTTGGACCTTTGCCCTGGTAAAGCTCAAAACTGACTAAATAGCCATTCTTAGTGCCCACACTCCATATTTGGTACCCGAATCTTATTGGTTGGCCTTAATAAACTGCTTACAACCATGGCGGCCAAAATATTGAACCTTGTTTTCATTACGTGCCAGATGCTTTTCAAGTACAAAATTATCTATACACGCTCCGTTAGCATTTCCATAACCGGCCAAATTTTCCAGGGCTGGATCAATTTTGGTGTTATCGGCGCTGTGCAGAAATCGATAGATTTGTCGAAATCTTTCTCGACTCATGGAGTTAGATGCTGCTGGTTATTCATGCTATCATTACTATCACAATAATAACTTTTAGATGGCAGAATATTGTACCCACGGACAAATAAAATCCCAGTGAAGCATTGAATCCCTTCAGCTCTTATATTTCGATCTGGACAGTTAAGATATAATGCATAACGTCTTGTTTTAACAACTATGTGCTCAATTATCTATTCGTCTACAATCCTTTCAAAAATCTCCAAAACAGATATACTTTTATATTTAGAATATTCAATTTCAGGAGATGAAGTATAGGTTTCTTCACAATTTGCACCATTTATCCATTTCAGTGGACTTGCTTTTCCTTCATTCTCCATTTCAATGCCTTTGACAGCGAAAACCCCTTCCCCTCCCTTCCCCTCACCTGTTGTAGCACCATCATTGGCTGGAGGTAGAATAGGATGTGAAGCTGGATCAGGCAAAGATGAACATCCTGCCAATGAAATGTCTGTGTACTAGTCGATGACCATTCTTTCATCAATGAGAAGTCTAACCTCTGCATTAGCCTATAGAAGCCGAGATAACAAATTATCAACAAGCCCGTAATGACATATTCCACTGGTAAGTTCTACGTAAAACGTTATTCACAAAATTGTGAACTACATGGGAAGTAACATTTATACCCGCCTTCGTTTTCATCTCTTGAATCCTTATCTATTTCTAAACTGACATCTGGAGGTTCCATCAAAATATCTCCAGTGATATCCTCATTTATTAAATTGTAAAGCTCAGCATGCGAAAAGCCTGGACTAAAGGAAATAAAATGAACGCATAAAAATAACAGGCAGTGCAAACGCCTAGGTTTGCCATGTGGCAGCAGCAATGTTCAAACTAAGATATATTGGTCATATTCATTCAAATTACTAAATTTTATATCACATTCAGCCGTATATCTATAACACCACTGTTTAATAAGTATCTAAAAAAATTGTACAATAAATAATAAACCTACGCGAAGCGAACACTCATGCTTCTTGCAGCGTTAGTTAAGGGGCTTGTTACTTCAATAATAGCATAACAATACATAGACGCAAACTAACGCTGACCAAAACCACATTGTCGAGTTCTGCACACTTCTCTGATTTCAATTAAATACTCCTAAATGCTGTAGCTTGAAATTTGAATACATAGGAAAATATTTAGTAGAGTCGTTCGCACCGTTGCCATATTGCAACGCCTTGCGTTAATGGGAATAACTTATCAGCTATGTGTATATAAAATTAGGATAACACAGACATACTTATACATTTTCTAAACTATTTTGTTATACAGCACATCCCTTCGTAATTAAAGCCTCCTTCATATGGAGTTGTGCGATGCGATTGCATTGCCAGTTTATCTTTATTGCGAGTGTGGTAGCAATGTATGTCTGCATTCCGTTGAAACTGATCTACATTGTGAGCCGTTTGGCTGCTCCCCCTCCCCATTTCGCCAGTTACGAAAGTAGCTTTGCTACATGCAGAAATTTCGGACCTGCAGGACCTACATCCCGCTATAATGAATACTCATTGGTCGAGTTGTGGGCCCTAGCGGACGATGGAGGAAGCACCAGAGAAGAGATCTTTCACAGTAGGTCGAGAAAGGCAGGGCCACAGATTAACAGGCAGGAGAGTGCAGTTTGTCGCCGTAAGAGAGGTGTGGTTATATACACGTCTGGGCGACATACGCGAGGTAATCGAGAGGATCAGACGTATTACTTTGTTTTGGACTCGTCAACATATTCGTCATCTACAGGTTTCGGTAAGTAAAGTTTCAAAATTATTGTCAAAGATTCGTGACGGTAGGCCACGGAGCATAGTGTGTGAACGAAAGTTATTCACACGTAAAAGTAAACAAATAGAATAGTACATGTGAAGAGAAACGTTTAAGGTATACAGTTTGGAATAAAAAGAATATTTAAATTTTTTAAACGTTTTCAGGAGGAGCCAAATTTTATATACAATGTTAAAGGAACAGATGTTACGAATTGTTGTTAAATTAATATGTAGGATCTTTCAACAAGAGTGCCCTATCTTTGAACTTAAATAACACATGTTCTATAAATGATAGAGGTTTATTTATTTTTTATTTTGGAACATAATTAATGTCATTACGTGGAAGAGAAGATCAGTTAAGTGACAGCCGCGACTTCGTTGGGTTGCATGTATACGATTGACTCAATTTTCAATGACAGAAGAACGTAAGTTGGGTCCAGCTTCACGAATAACACGCGTGATGTTACTCATAAGATCATTTACTTTTTCTGGCTTGTTGACATAAACTCGAGATTTAACTTAAACCCACAAGAAGTAATCCAACGGCGTTAAATCACATGACCTCGGGGGCCACTTACCATCACCACCACGAGAAATGATGAAACCTCTGAACTTCTTCAAAAGGTAGACTGTTTCGAGAGAAGTATGACATGTGGCACCATCTTGCTGGAACCAGATGTTTCTGAGATCCATACAATCCATTCGAGGCAAAAAAATAGTCCCTTATAAGAGCCCGATATCTTTCTCGATTCAGTTAGAGCTTCTACATCTTCATCTTGGAAAAAATATGGACCAATGATTCCACTATACCAAAATCCACACCACACAATAAACTTTAGGGCATGAAGTGGTCGTTCTTGAATCTGCATTGGACTGTGATTGCTCCAATAGCGGCAATTTTGTTTGTTAACACAACCATCCATCCAAAAGTGGGCTTCGTCGCTGAAGATGATTTTTCGACAAAAATTCGGGTTAGCTTCCAATTGCCCCATAGCCCAGTCAGCGAATGCACGGTGCAATCTATGGTCGTTGGACTTTAGTTCTTGAGTTAACACCATTTTGTAAGTGTGAAACTTCAAGTCCAGATGTAGAATTCGCCAAGTTGTGGTCGGCGAAAGTCTTGCGCTGAACGAGCAATTTATTTGTTTCCGTTCTCGCGTACACTCTCACGAACGGCACCTATGTTTTCGTTAGAGCGCCTACGTCGATTACGTACAGGCGTCTTTGATCGCTGACAGAACCACTTTTTTCATATTTATCGAACAAACGCCGAATCCTTCTCTCGCAGGGACGATTATGCACAAAGTAAATTTCACGCAATACATGGAAGGTTTGGCGAACAGACGATCCATTTTGATATTATTAACAATTTCTACACGTTGGTGAAGACTGTAACGTTCCATGGCTATTTGTCAATAGCAACTGTAACCACATGAAAAAGATGACTGCTGTAACTCAATAACAACGACAGGTATCACAGGTTAAAGATAGGACAATCTTGTTGAAAGACCCTTTATATTGTTACAATTGTGAAAGATTTTCTTCGATTGAACTTGTAAAGTTTGTTTGTTTGCTTAACTGGTATATCCTACAAACTTAAATGGGAAAAGAGGAACTTTGTTTGAGAGAAATGCACTATAATATTCCGAGTTCTGATAGTGAGCAAAATATACTCGCACACTCAAATCTTAATTGTTAACTTAACGTTTGGCAATAAAGGGAGACATATGTTCTAGAACAGCATATAATGTAAATATACCTTTTCCTTTACATACGCCAAGGTAGGGTCCGATTCACGTCCTCTAGGGAAATCTTTATTTAGCCGACATGTAGTTAATCCTTTAGTGGCATGTACCTATGACAATACGTCAAAGTATACTTACAAAGATTATTTAAAACATTAACAGATTTTAATTATTGACACAAAATGTGTTTATTTTGTATATTTAGCTGACGCATAGTGCTAAAGGGACAATGAAAGACCTTCCGGGAGAGACAGAGAAATCTGAATGCTTAAATCATGGAGTAACCCGTAGTGTTTATTTCCAGTTGTCTCATTACCTACTTGATTAGACTTATTGTCAACCGTAGGAATTAAAGAATCCATGGTATCGTCAGAAACAATAAATATACGAACGAAATAGTATAAAAAACAGATGGAATAAATGTATACGCCTAATTCCAACATGTACATCCTACAGATGATCATAATTATCCGACAGTATTTACAAATTCAACTGAATAAAAACAGTGTTGTAATTACAAGCCTTTCATTTTGTATTTAAATGTATCATCTGAGATGTAAGTTTCACATTATAACGTAGCTTCTTAAACAATATAATTCGAAAATGTCTTATGCTTTTGCGGAATAATGAAGTATTATTATGTGTAATTTTGCTCACTTTATGCCTACTTCTTGTGTGTTAGCTATGCTTTTCACAGTTAACCCGAAAGTATACCAGGTGTTTTCTAACAAATATGACATATATTCTAACAAATGTATAGGTAATGAAGTGGTAGTATATGGAGTGTTCGAAACAAATTAATGAAGGAATCCCTTAGTCTCTTCTCCATTATTATTCTAATTGCTGTTCATTTTTTTTAATTTTGAAGATTGTTATCATGCCGAATTTTAAGACACTGTTGAAATGCGCAAAGTATAGATTCCTCAACATTTTCAGGATTATAATATTTTTATAGATCTAAACATAAACAGAGCTGACTTAACTTAGATGCAGTTTTCCAACATGCGTGCTCCATTTCAGATGTTCTTTAATCCATACACCCAGGGTTTTAATGGTGCATTTATAGTGCACCAATTTCATTTCTATTTTTATTTGAGACTTATGAATACTGGTATTTTAAACATGACTGAATGAATTTTGCAACCGGTTCCTGCGTTTTTTGTTCTAAAATCGATATATCTGTTTCAACTTTATCACTCCCCATTATGTCTATGGACGTGTCATCAGCAACCTTGTTGGGACGTAGATGGTTAACTAAGTCATTAATGCACAATAGAAATAAAAAAGGCCCTGCAACTGAGCCTTGGGGAACTTCACAAGTTACATAGCTTTTATCGAATCTATACACTTCAGATGTATGATTATGGTAATTTGTTTGTATTACTTCGGCTAATTGTTCACGTTGATTCAGATATGATTAATTTAAATAATATTCATTAAAATTATTGGTGATTTCTTGTCAGCACGCGTACTACAAGCAATTTGATTTGTCCAAGTTTTCCGTCCAGCTATACATCTTCACCCACAATTGTAACGACTCTTGTTTTCAGTGTAAAATCTGTTATGTTGTCTAGTTACTTGTGGTAATGCCTTTAACCTTAGTGTAATATACCTACTAAACTAATTACGTTCACTTAAAGGCTTAGCACCAATTGGACTCAGGACGTGGTTTATTAGGCGAAATTGCAAGTATGTCTGCTATTGCTGGTTTTGGTTTAACAATTTATTAAAACTGAAATTAAATATAACCTTAAATATGATGTTCGAACACAACAAAGTCACCTCATAGCTAACATTTCCAAATGTTTAGATAGTTTAATTTCTCAAAGGTAGCTGATATGATATCATGACTTTACAAGGCAGCTTATTTAAGTTTTAAACTTCATTAATGCATTTTCTTTAAATATTTTCAATGAATCAAATTTACAATTTAAAATACAAACAGGCATTTGAATCCAACATACTTCGGTTGAAATATGTGAGTGGTATTTTTACCTTCTCTGCCCACGGTGAATTATGATTTACTAAGACTGCATTAAAAATGTTAATTACTCGGATTTAAAAAAATACATTTCTAGCAATTAAAACATTTAGAGGAATACTACTCTTTTGGATTTCAAAGTGCTACACTTTGTCGTGTCGTGTTGTCCTATTTTGACGTTACATACACGCCGGGCTTCATTAGGAATGCCGGTGGAGAGAGCCAATTTACGTCGGTCGGCTTCATTACGAATGCCGGCGAGAGAACCGAATAGGATTAGCAAAATGTACTCGGAAAATAATGACACTCTTTTATCTTGATAAATATCCATGGAGCTCATCGTCAACAACAGGAATCCCATTTACCTGAATTTCTGGTCAGACGCGTTTTGACCAAAACATTATTAGGGATCTGATTTTTCAAAGTAGTATTTTGGTTACCTATTTAGAAATGTCCCCTTCTAAAAACAAGTCGGTGGTGTCCATGCATCTGAACATGTTTTACGAATTGACTTTCCCCGACTATCCTATACATGTAACATTTTTCAACATTTTTTATTTTCTAAAAGATTCCTCTAACGATTTTGATTAAAATACTAAAAATATTTACTGGCAAATAAAACGTATATCTTGCATTTTCTGGGAATAGCCTGTGAAGTCCTCTTCATTAGGAATGAACTTTGTATAATCTTGTTTAACTGGTAAACGTTAAATGATAAACGAAGACGTACTGCACAGAAACTGTGTATATCTTTAAAACAAATTTGTCGGTCTCCACATTTCCAAATAAGTTTCCAATCATAGTATTCCCCTTTGGCCATTTTAATCGCAATTGGAGCTTTATGTTGCTTAACTTCAGTCAAAAAGTTCCTCGTTTGTCATAGGAGTGTTACATCTACTACTCACAACAAATTCACTTAGATACTTTCAGGTTTTCTTCTCACTCATACAAACCTAACGGAAAATTATTTTTGTCACCATTGTTGTTTCTTAATTTTTTATTTTTAAGTAACCCTTTTTTCTGGATGGCTAGTTTTCTTACCGATACTGCGAGGATATGTCTCCTTTCCTTTGTTATTTAAACATCATCTCTTCAGAGTGATTTGTCCTGTTGCAGAACCCCTACTGCTTCGAATTCTTGTATTCCCTTTTAAAATGCCAAAATTGTTGACAATTATACGCTTGTATGAATTATTTTTGTTGTTATTCATGCTGTTATGGATATGTTTACCCTTTTGATTGCTAATTTGTATTAGCTGATGCAGGTTTTAATATGCTAGTATCCCTCATTCGGAATTTATTTAAAATATGATTTTTTATTATGCTGGCGCATTGCGTTGAGTGGCTGAGTTCTGCGGTGTCTTTAAACCTAGTGTACTCACTGGAGTTGGAAGACCTGGAAGCATCGAAGTTTCTGGCGTTGGGTTCAGATTTTATTTCTCCGCTGCCTCTCTTGTTATGTTGCAGATTTTGTTTTCCATGAGATCACGTTATATTATCTCGGGCCGTGGTCCAGGAAGGTATTGTGAACTAAGATTACGGATTCTCAAAAAATTCGAATTTATTCTGAAAAACGTATTACTGTGAAAAAAAACTGAATCGCAATTATTAACCGCTTCCTGCCTCGATGACTTAATTTTCAAGCGCCTGTAATTTATGATACCCGTCCGGAATATTGCTTCCAAAGTCACCTATCCGTGGTTTCGTGTGCAACTGACGCCAAGACATCCCCTACACTCCGGAAAAAGCTTACGCGGTGTGATAAAAAGGTAATGGGAATTTTTGTTTTTCTTAAAGAAATTTTATTTAACCAACATCAACTTCAACAATCCTTCAAAGTAATCCCCCTCAGATACAATACACTTGTACCAGCGCTTTTTCCAATATTGAAAGCACTTCTGGAACTCACTTTTGTTTATGGTGTTCAGCTCTTTCAGCGATTCTGTTTTTATCTCACCAATGGTGGCAGAACGTCGTCCTTTCATGGTTCTCTTCAGCCTCTGGAATAGAAAGAAATCGCAGGGGCCATGTCCGACGAATACGGTGGCTGAGACAGCATAACGGTTTTGTTTTTTGCCAAAAAGTCCGAACAAACGTTGAGGTATGAGTGGGTGCATTATTGTGATGCAATTTCCACGAGTGGCTTTGCCACAATTCTGGTCGTTCTCTTCGGATTGCTTCACGCAAACGGCGCATAACTTCCAGATAGTATTCCTCATTGACAGTACGACCATAAGGCAGGAACTCCCGATGCACTATCCCATTGCAATCGAAGAAAACAGCGAGAAGAACCTTCACACGTGGTCAAACTTGTCGCATTGTTTTTGGTCTTGGCTCTTCAGGCAGTTTCCATTGGGACGATTCGGCCTTAGCTATATCCATACCTTAGTTATACGTCATACCCGTATAACCATGTTTGGTCACATCTTATAACCTTCGTTAGTAGTTCTGGATCGTTTTCGACTTCATTCAGCAAACGTCTATGCGACGTCGTTTGGTGAAATTCAACAATTTCAACAAACCTTGCTGCTATACGTTTTATGCCCAAAACATCCGAAAAGAATTGCTTGGCATGAACCAAAGGATAAACTGACATTATCGGCAACCTCTCTGATGGCGATTCGGCGATTTTCCAGAACTATTTTCTTTACTTCTTCTATATTGTCGTCAGTAATTGATGTGCTAGGGCGTCCAGGGCGGTCGTCGTCTTCAACGTTTTCTCGACCCACTTGAAAACGTTTATACCACTCGTAAACTCTTGTCTTACTCATAGTAGATTCGCCAAAAGCCATAGTCAACATTTCGAATGCGGCGCTGCACTTTATTCCGTTTTTCAAGCAAAATTTAATGTAAATTGTTTGATCTATCTTTTTCGAAAGTAAAAACTCGCAGAGCACTCGAAAACACGTATAAGACTGTCACTGACTGTCAACAATAAGCTAAATATTCAAAACTGCTGAAAATGCAAACATGCATCAGGAACATGTGTACCAACAATATCAAACAAAAGTTTTGAAAATTGGATATATAAAGCTCGTAAAATTAAAAAATTCCCTATATTTTTTTTATCACACCTCCTATATAGTTATTATCGTTGCTATAGTTACAAACCAATAAGTATTGTTATCTGACACATCAACATAGCTAAATCAAGCGATATAATTTTTTTCATTGAAAAATTTCATAGTAGGCAATGCAATTTTAAAATGACTAATATGTTCCCCTCTTTTCTCAATATTCCGGAACATTCAGCTATTCAAAATATGTACACACATCATTTAGAATAATAAAGAAACATCAATCTTAATAAATGACTAAACTCATCTCAAATGAACACATATTTAAAATGGTTATTAATCGTTTTGCTAATTTCATTACTTACACTCCAAATTTTTTAAAATTTGAATTTAAGGAATAATTCCAATCCATCTTACAATAAAACTTGCACCCTATTATTGTCATTGTTCTTAAACACATTAGTGCATCATTTCTTGCAATAATGTTTTATTTTGTGTGTCAGCATGGCATCTTGTGAATCGTCGTAAGTTCTTCAATTTTAAGGTTATGTTAACATGCCTTCGTACCGTCTCTGTTTGCATTCTTCTTATTACAGCTGACGAAGTTAATTTTCTATTTCGTATGTAATAATTGTTTTTTTTAGAAAATATAAGCGTTTCTTTCTTTATTATCTTCTTTCCTTGCTTTGCGTAAATTTCTGTTGTGATTCATTAGCTTACTTTGTTTCCAAGCTTCCTCCTTTAAATCGTTGCATACTGTTTTTTCGTGCTTTCAGTGCTATTTTTGTTTTGTCTTTTCTATAACATTTTCCAAATTAATCATTATTTCTTTCAATACATCTTGTTTAGAATACCATTTTGCATTAATAACAACGAGAACATTATTCATCTCCTTTCACATTCTATTTCATTGCAGTACATTGTTTCTTTTATTCGTCGCATATTTTATTTCTTTAAATTCCGACGAAGAATTTTAATATTCTCTGTTTTTATGTAATTTCCATTCCGCGTTTTGATTCTTGACCATATTGTAAACATATTTATATTTCGTCGTAGAAGTTTCTCGCTTGGATTACATTCCCATTTGCTTTTCTTCCCTTTAGTGATGACTGTGGAATTTTAATTTTTTTCTTTAATCTCCTTCTTTAAGCGCTTTATTCTGAGTGAAAGTTAGTTTTTATTGTTAAATTTCTGCAGTAGCTTGATCATAAATCTTCCTTACGTTTACTCGATTTTAACTTATATTCTACACTCTATTTTCATTCTCACGTTATGATTTATACTTTACTTGACTATACGAAAATGTTACGTGTAATTTATTAGTATTGTCTTTTAATGCATTCTTTCATCTTAGATAATGGTTAAGTTTCTCCTTTTATATTATCCTCTACATCTCCCAAAGTATGGTAGTAAAGCCGGTGGTCCCGTGTCGTAGACTTACGGCATGTAAAAGAACCTCAAGCCTGAGGCCTCTGAGCAAATTTACCGGTCTTTCACGCCCAATATAGAATTGAACGTCAAGGACCACAGCAGCTAAAGGGCGCACATAAATAAAAGTCAATTTAATCTTAAAGAATGGCAACTGTTTTATAATTTTCTTTAAGATTTACATTTTTATTTGTTTGATTATTTTAGTGTTATAAATGTAAAGTGTTAAATGTCCCATTTTTAGTTTTGTTGTGGAGTCTGAAACGTTTTCTTTAAAGGGTTTGAGTTTGTGACATCTACCCATTAGTTTTCCATTTAAATTGTGTAGTTCGTAGGTATGATCACCTAGTTGCTTTCTTACGATTAGTGGACCAGTGTATAGTAGTTCCAGCTTACTATTTCTTTTTGCCGACGCCTTAATAGTATTTATCTCTTTTTTGTGGCGACCACGTGTTCTTATATCTTTTTGTTTCGCAATTCCTTTTCTCGCTCCTATCTTGAATTCTCCTAAAAGCTATGTGCATTTTTCTCTTTCCGACATCTCTCTTTGTGCTGTCATGATAGTAGGAATGTCTATGATTAAGGATTTTGATTTTATATTCATCATTAGCTCTATTGGTGCAATTTTTTGTAGTATTTATTCCCTTGTTAATTCTTTCTTCTAAACTGCTGAATTTATCAACTCAGGAGTTGTGATCCTTGTGGCATAAAATTCTGAAATAAATAGAAATATCTACATAATCCGTTCGGTTGGATTCTTCTGTGGATAATATGCTGAGAAATTGAATAACTTGATGACTAGTTATTGCAGTGTGTCTCTGAATAACCTAGTATTGTGCATAGTTTCACTGTCAGACAAGATAGTTTGCATCTTACTGTACTTTGGTATGTAGTCTCTTATGATTTTGTTCATACATGTTCTACTTTTGATATCGTTCACTACATATATATTCACAAATTTGGTGAAAATATCTAAAATCACAGACATATATTTACATCCGTTTCTTCCCACTGGAAACTCTCCATGCTCGTCTATAGGTACCAATACATTTTTGTTATCTCGTATTATAAATTGTGAAAGGACGCCGAATTTTGTTTTTAGTGATTTGACTTTTTTACATAACTCATGTTGAAATTAGTTTTTCACCTTTCTCCCTAAATGTTTTATGTATAATATTCCACTTATAGCTAGAGTTGTCTTTCTTCACTTCCTGAATGAACTAGTTTGCGCCGGAATGTTTTTATTATTTTGCTTTGAATTGAGTTTGGGACAATCACTTTCCACTTCTATGTCCTTTACATGCAATTTAAAAAGTATTCTCTTGAATTTTCCTATCTTTGCATCCATTCTAGGTTTAATGCTTGGTACTGCGCTGTACATTAATCTTCTTTCTGGCCTGACGATGTGCTGTAAGTCTAAGATTTGCATTGTTTTCCTTTATAGTAAAGCTCTTGAGCTTGATTTCATAGTTTGGATTGTTTATGGTTTCAGGTATGATCCTTTTTTATTTTAGTCTAGATAACATATAACGAAACATCTTCTCTTTCCCAGAAATGTGTTTCATTTCAGTATTATGTTGTTATTTCGTGGGTGTAATGTGAGATTTCTTAAATAGTCAGTTTGCATTTCTGTGCGAAAGAAAAGCTTACATGATCTGCGTATACTATTATTTTGTAGTTGTAGACATACCGTCTAACCTTTTGTAAAGCATGGTAGTTATTTGCACTTCAGTGATACACGAATTTGCATTAGATCTTGTGAGAAATCTAGATGCTGTGGCTATCACATGGTTTTCACATGACTCACTCTTTTGAGTAAGGGTATAACGAAGTGCGTGTATGCTGGCATCAGCACATATGTGGAATGGGTCGTTCTAAAATAATTGTATTTTGAATAGCCTCTTTATATTTTGGAATGCTGTTTGGTGCCCTTTGGTCCATGACCATTTGATATCTTTTCTTAACAAATTTATAAGTGGTGACAGCTCTTTGCATAGTTGATAAGGAATGTTGATTCGTATGAATCTCCTTAACTGCTTTAGTGGAATAATTTCTCTTGTTCTCCCTCTTTCCGGATAAGGTTTTATGACTTCTGGTGTATAATGTGACAGAGAAATTCTGCCCCTCTTACAAAAACTTCTGACCTCCCCAAATTTATTGTCATGTTACTTTCGCCCAGTTTTGCCAAAACATAATATGTGTGATTTAGGAGAGGACTCTGTGCCTTCTCTGCACAAAAGAAAATCATCCACATATTGTCCCAAATTCTTTTATACTTCTCCAAAAACATATAAAGCTCTTAAAACAAACCGGTGCTAGTGGATAAACCAAAGGCATACTTAAAAAATTGAAGTACTTTCCCTTCGTGCTAATGCAGTATACTTTATATTTTTTTTTTGCATTGGTATCTGCCAAAAGGATGCAGTTAGGAACAAAATCTAGAAATGTATTCCTCCCTTCAGTTTTGAGAAAAGCGATCCACATCTTCGGGTCTAAAGTGGTATGGTAGTGAATGTGCATTAATCTTTCTAGCGTCTATTGTCATCCTCAATTTTCCTCGCTTTTTGTGAACCCGACATATTTGATTTGTATAGCAAGGTGTAGAAGGTTCTGTGGTTTCGTCTTTCAACATTTCTTGGATTTGCTCGTCTGCTTCTTTCCGAATTGAGCCTGGCATAGGCCTTGGCTTTTGAGTGAATGGTGCTAAGTTAATGACTGAATTGTATGTACTTGTTACAAGTTCCTGACTTTTTATTGAGAACTTTCTAGTTGTATGTTAAAAGTTCCTTTAATTTAGATCCCTCCGTCTTATTTAGATTGTTTGAATTGTCAACTTTCTTATTTACTGAACGTATTAATTGTTTATGATGATTTTGGATTTGTAATATAGGTTGGTACCTGCTTACTTTTGCGCCGCCATTATATTTTGAGGAAAACATATGGTTGCAAAATTTTGTGCTTTTACTCTCAAATGTTCCCTAGTCTTGGTGCACGTTTAGTTCTACTATTATTTTCTCGTTTAACTAGATGTTTACCACGAGGACCTTTGTATTGACTAATGCAAAGGTCCATATTCATTTTCCTTTCATCCCTCGTTTAATTCTTCTACAAATTTAATTATGCAGTGATCGCCCCGTCGTTAATATTAAGTTCGTGTGCTTTAAAGTCAATCTTTGCTTTGCAGTAATTTAAAATGTCACTTCCCATGATTACGTGGGTGGTTAGTTTTGGAATTTCCATTTCCATTCATCAATTTCGATTTCTGACCTTATTTGGTATCTTATATGTTCCCTTGTCTTCCCAACGGCTCTGCTGCAATATACTTCGTATGCAGGTAAGAATTCTGCTTTGTTTTCCAAAACAGCTTTCGAAATATGCAATTATCACATCCCAAAATATAAGCTCCCGTATCTACCACTGAGAAAATTTCATTGCCTCAAACTTTTATCTTTACTAAAGGTAGAATTGTCATTCTGTTTTATTATAGTTTCTACTTAGCATACCAATTATGTCTCTTGTGCCACAAAGATCAACCGCCGAACGTAAAATTTATTTGACTAGTTTTTCGACGGGTTGATAGTACATTCTGACGTGCTATTAGTGATTTCAGGTGCTGTGTTTGTCTCTGTTTGTTCACGATTGTTGTTTATGGACCTGGATTCCTGTGTTTCCCAGTAGCTGCTATATTGCTATCCTATACCCCTTGTGTTTCCTGTTCTTGGATTTCTCGTGTATTCCCTACAAAAATTCACATCGTTGACTCCATTGTTTCTGTTGGGTTTCCTGCTAGTATAAGTCTCAAATTTCTACTTCCAAAGCTTTGTTCATCTCTAGGAATAGTCTGGTTATATCTGTCCCTTACGTTTCTAACTCTTTCAATGTTACTATAGTACAGTGGATGCTGTGTCTCCTTCCTCTCGTAAGTGGACATTTCAAAGTTTCTAGAGTGTGTCCTGTGTTCTACCACACTGCTGAGAGATTATGTATCTCATTTCTATGTTTCGTGTCTTTGTGTTTATCATTTTGTACAATTACAGTCAAAAGTTCAATGACATCTGATACAGGCTTAGCATCTCTGAATCCTGTTTCGTCCTCCGTGGTGTAATGGTTACCATTCTAGTCTCTGGTTCCCGAGGTCGCGGGTTCAAACCGGGCGGAGGGCGACGGATCTTTTTCGGGCGTAAAAATCCTTAGCATAGCTTCCTTCGGAAGGGAAGTAAAGCCGGTGGTCCCGTAACGTAGCCTGGCGGCACATAAAACAACCTCAAGCCTGATAAAGAAGCCTCTGAGAAAAATTACTTGTCTTTCACGCCCAATAGAGAATGGCACGCTAAGGAGCACAGAAGTTAAAGGGCGTCCATAAATAAAACTCAATTTATTTTCTAAATCCTGTTCTTATCAGATCAGGAAAATGTCTTGTTATACTGGTGATTAACTACGTCTCTGACATGCTTTAGCTTTATTAGCAACCTTCATAAAATAACCAACTAAGGACAATCCTTTAGAAGGATCTACTTTCCTGTTAAATGTTTGATCTTAGGTTGATTTTGCTTTGATGGTCCCAGTGTCGAGATAAAAAGTAAATAATGTGTAGTATTTGTGAGCTGCCAGTCTCAATCTTAACCATTTGAAAGCTTTGTTTCTCAAACTCATTTTCAGGATCATTATTTCTGGTTCATTCGGTTTTCTCTTTGAGCTAAAAAATATCCTAAATTGTCTTTACAAATGCTTTTGGGTCATGCGCATCTCCTCATCAAATGTTCGTCGTGTAATCTCATGTGATACAATGTACACGGGATGGTGTATGTGGGTTTAGATTTTTGTACATTACATTTTATAATTGCCATCATATATATATATATATATATATATCAAAATGATGATTATTCATCCAATACTGCATCTTTCTGAGCTTGTAATGCAATCAAAACTATATTGTACATTTTCTTTCTCGTTTTGCAAATTATAACGCACTGCTTTTATCTTACAATCTCTTTTCTGATTTGTATATGACTTTGTTTCACTTCGTCTATTTTCTGTGGTGATTTCATCACATTCGCAATAACTTTTAGTAAAATTAAATTGAGTTTTATTTATGGACGCTCTTTAACTACTATGGTCCTTAGCGCCCCATTCTATATTGAGCGTGAAACACCGGTAATTTTGCTCCGAGGCCTCTTTATGAGCCTTGAGGTTCATTTAAGTGCCGTAAATCTACGGCTTTAGTTCCCTTCCGAAGGAAGCCATGCTAAGGATTTTTACGCCCGAAAAAATCCATCGCCCTCCGCCGGGTTTGAACCCGCGAACTTGGGAACTAGAGGCTAGCACGGTACCCTAAGCCACGGAGGACGACCTTTTAGCCCAGAAGCAATTATTTTCTTTACACCTTCCTCATCTACACTTTCTTTTGTTGTTATTTCTAAGTACCTCCTCTAAAGTTTTGTTTAATTCCTCCTATTTTGTTTCTAAACCCCTGCTGCTGAATTTTCAAGTTTTCTACTTCTCCAGTTTTACTAACTTCATTTTCTATGCTACTGTTACATTCTCTCATTTGATTTCTACATTTCCCTATCTCATTTCCTAACGTTTTGTTATTTTCTTTAATTTCTATGTCTAAAAAATTCATCTTGTTACCTAGATGTTCTACCTTGTTTCCTAACATATGTTTTGTTTCTAATAGATTATTATTTATCACCGCCATGTTTCTCTTACATTCTTCTCTACCCTGCTCTATTTCCTTTCCACCGTGACCTATGTGATGTCTATGAAGTTTCATTTTAGCCAAAAATTTGTACAAATTAGTTAAAGATTACTCTGCTTTGTTAGATCTCCTTGTTCTCTGTCCTCTGTTACATTTTCATCTACCACCACTTCTCTAATTTCTGTATTTACTCAACCTTTACTCATATTTTCTTTTTCTACTCTCCTACTGCTTCTACGCAACATACACAAATAGAATCAAAATTGAAATTTTTTATATTCCTGGTCTTCTTTCTTCACTGGTTACCCGCCACCTCGTCCTCCCTTCTTTTGGGTATGGCTGCGGTCCGGCGTCCCGACGTTCTGTATATGCATACTTATCCGGTGTAGCATTCAGCTATTTGGATGTTGTGTGGCCTTTTTTTCTCGGAAGTTTAATTTTTTTTTCTGTTGCCGTGTAGCAGCCTTCTTCATTCTTTATTTTATTTTGCTTTCTCCGCGCACATGTTATTTTTCTTTACCTCGTGTACCTTCTCTTCATTCGAACCCCTCAGTTGGGCTCCATTTAATACGGTTTTTTAATATTTTAGTGTCCCTCGTTCGGAATTAATTTAAACCAGACATGCTGGAGCGTTGCGTGGAGTATCTTTAAATCTAGTGTACTCCCGGAGTCAGAGACATGGAACGTGGATGTTTCTCTCGTTGGGTTTTGACTTTATTGCCTCTCCTGCTGCGTCATAGCACGCGCTATTAGAATTCGTTATATGTATGTCGGACCGTGGTGCCGGAAGGTATTGTGAAATAAGATTACGGATTCTCAGAAAACTTTAATTTATTCTGAAAATGTATTATTGTACAAAAGTAATAACTGAATCGCAATTGTTAGCTGACTCAATTTTCAAGTCCTTGTAATTTATGATGCATGTCCGGAATATTGATTCCGAAGCCGCTTAACCTTCTGCATACCAAGCGAAAAATATAACACGGAAAACCAAGAAATGTATTACAGTACCCCAAAGCAAAATGTACTGTTAGACATGAAACAAAAGTAATCTTATGTAATGTTCTAGATATGTGTCCTAATTCAAGGTTTGTACATTTACCATGTCTAACAATACATTTTACTTTTGGGTACTGCGGTACTCCTCTTAATTTTCCGTGTTATATTTATAGCTAGAACTGAACAAAATGAATAACAGAGAAACATATTAGTTTCAAAATAATTACACACAACGACACATACAAATTTAAAACATTCAATTCACACTTGTACCAACATTAATTTCTATAATATGCATTTATACATGCATAGTTCTTTGTTACACGCAATCCCACGCGGGGTACAACGGAACTGCCCTCAATATTTGGATTATTATTTATCATATAGATAAATTTATTCGAAAAATTCCAGAATGCTAGTATTTAGTGGAGAGGGTTTAACAATGTCACATAGTCTGAAAAATATAAACTATTTCTAAAAGCTAAAAAATTATAAATTTGGAGTCCTGCAGTATCCCGCTTGGTTTGTGGAAGGTTAGACGTAGTTTCGTGTGCCACTCACGCTAAGGCGTCCCCTACTTTACGGAATTACCTTATATAGTAATCGTCGTTACTATGGATACAAATGTATAAGTATTGTTGTCTGCGCCCTCTAAAAATTAAATTGAATTTGTTTATGGACGTTCTTTAACTACTATGGTCCTTAGCGTCCCATTCTATATTGGGCGTGAAAGACCGGTGATTTTGCTCAGGGACCTCTTTATCTGGCTGAGGAACTTTTACGTGCTAAGGATTTTCACGTTCGAAAATATCCATCGCCCTCCTCCGGGTTTGCATCCGCGACCTCGGGAACTAGAGGTCGGCATGGTAACCACTATACCACGAACCACAAAGGGCTCTTGGGCTCTTCAATAATCTCCCTAGATCTCATTTTCTTCAGCATGAAGTACCTCCGCTTGCTTCGCTAGAGGAACACATCTTGGCGGTTGCCGAGTAAGCCGCGCGTCTCCGTCTTGACGTAGTGAAGTACTCGGTCGGTGCGGGCGTAATTGCCCTCCCCTTGGGTTAAGGCCTTCTTAAGTTGCTTAAGGAGTTGCCGGACTCTCCAATTGTGCTGCGGTCAGATGGTCGACGGATCTTTTCAACAAGTCTTCCAGCCGGGGCTTCAGATCATGCGACACTATCGGCTCCTCGAATCCGTTGAACGGCGATACAATCGCAGCTGACTCGCATTCCCCCAACTCCGTTCCGGCATGTATGTCCTGATCGGTGTCCGATGGATTCTGCAGTCTCACAGGTACCTCCTCCCTGGCGACACAGATTACATCCAATGGCTCCTTTCGGTCTAAAACCAAGTTCCTTGAGCACTGACATTCCAGATTCGTCATCGCCACCGCCCACTTCTTGCAGGAAACCATATCCTCCGATGTATGTCAACTTCTGAGGGCATCCAGTCCCGGTATCATTTTCAGCCACACCCACAGCCTTACGATACTCCTCCCTAGGATCAACTTTACAGGGTCTCCTTTTCACAGACAATGCATTGTCCGATGCAGTACTAGTTAGTAGGGCCTATTCGATATCCTGCAAGCCCTCCGCGACGTCAGGTCTGATTACGATCACGGCTTCCCTTGAATCCAGACATCCGCGACGAGGCTGACATCGTTCTGCTGCACAAGGCACTCAGCGTCACTCGAGGATGTGGTGAAGACGGACTTGATGTGCCCCTCGATACGCATGTACTTATTCTTTCCCGCCTGTTCATCGACTTGGTGGACAGTCCTTTACTAAGTGCCCTGACCCCAACACTCACCAGTTGAAAATCCTTGTTGACGTCTTGGGTTGATCCTCTGTACCTGCCGTATCGGATGCTCCTGGTCTTTGAGGTAGGTGCCGCCATCACCTTGACCGCTTGCATATTCAACGCGACCGTTAGTGCCTCGTGGGTGTAAACGCCGACATGCGCAGATGTTGGGTAGCGTCCAGCGTCTCAACCTCCGCGCACCTTCTTCCGCTTAGCATTTCATCCTCAAGGCAATCAGTTCTTTGGCGCTGCCGTCAACTATTCCTTCCAGGACGCTAAGCCGTTCCCCGACGTCCTCCAGGGCGTCAACGCATTGGCCGATATATTTCACGTTTCTGCCGATCTCCTCCATGCCTTTCTCACGCCGGCCAGTCGTTCGTCAATTTTGGTCGAGAGTTCTTGAACATGTCTGCATCTTCTCCATTCTGGAATTCACTTTCTCCTTCATCTTCTCTATTGCGAAATTCACTGTCGTTTCACTTAACATCTTGTCCATCCCGGATTTCATGCTGGTCTCCATTTTCTCCATTGTGGGGTTCCATCTCATTATTTCACTTCCCATCCTGTACATCTCCATTTCGGATTTCTTTTTTGTCTGCATCTTCTCCATTCCTGTTTCAATTCAAGAGAGTCAAATATAATATGTAACAATGGAGGAGAGTATTTCAGCAATGATTTCAGGTTTTGGTGCAGGAAGGGAGAAATTGCTCCTGATTACACTTTTCGTCATTCTCCACAATAAAACGGAACTATAGAGAGAATGAATTAGTCTAAACAAGGTATTTGAATTCAATCTTGGAAATGAAATGTGGGATGAAGCCATACAACAGCAACAAAATTTACTCCAGCAGAATTGTGGTATAGATAAAAACCACAGTCACAAATGGAAATATTTAAATTGTACTGGGACATCTAAAGAAATTAAGACTCACAAGCCATTAAAGATGTATTCATTGGTTATACTGAGAATATATACAGGATCCGGGATGCAAAAGCAAGGAAAACATTTTGTCTCAGGACGTTGTGTTCTAAGGAGTGTAAAGGAATGAAAATTATCAATAACAAAGCAGAAACTACATTCGTTTGAAAATCTGAAATAAGGCCATGAAAACACTGAAGAGTTGCTAGCCTCTAGTTCCGAGGTCGCGGGTTCAAAGCGGCGGAGTACCATGGATTTTTTCGGCGTTAAAATTCTTAGCATGCCTTTCTTAGGAAGGGAAGTAAAGCCGATGGTTCCGTGTCGTAGATTTACGACACGTAAAAGAACCTCAAGCCTGATAAAGAGCCCCCTGAGCAAAATTTCCTGTCTTTCGCGGCCAACAGAGAATGGGACGCTAAGAACCATAGGAGTTAGAAAGCGTCCATAAATAAGGCTGAACTTAAAATGCCAACCAAATATTACGATTCCATGCACAATAATAATGCAAATAATTGACTGCTAACCTACAATGACTGCATGAGATAAAGAAGAATGGATCAAAGCCACTAATAAAGAAAAGGAATCATTAAAGGTAACCATAAAAGGATCTATATAAAGAAGTGCAACAGGAATAATAATAACTATAATAATAATAATAATAATAATAATAATAATAATAATAATAATAATAATAATAACCATTTATTTCATCCAGTCCAACAATACTTTGATTTTGGACATGGCAGTTTTCAGAGATTGTATTACAATATATACACATGCACACACTATGTGATCAAAAGCATCCAGACACTCCCACAACAAACATACGTTTTTCATCTTAGGTAGATTGTGCTGCCACCTATTGCCTGGTACTCATTATCCGCGACCTCAGTAGTCATTAGACATCGTGAAACAGCAGAATGGGACGCTCCATGGAACTCACTGACTTCACACGTGGTCAGGCGATTGGGTGTCACTTGTGTCAGAAGTCTGTACGCGAGATTTCCACACTCCTAAACATCCCTAGGTCCACTGTTTCTGACGTGATATGAAGTGTAAACGTGAAGGGACATGTACAGCACAAAAGCGTACAGGCCGACCGCCGACATTTGAAGAGGGTCGTAAAAAGTAATAGCCAGACATCTATCCAGACCATCACACAGGAATTTCAAACTGCATCAGGATCCACTCCAAGTATTATGACAGGCGTGAGGTGAGTAACCTTGGATTCCATGGTCGAGCGGCTGCTCATAAGCCACACATCACGCAGGAAAATGCCAAACGACGCCTCGCTTGGTGTAAGGAGCGTCAACATTACACGATTGAACAGTGGCAAAACGTTGTGTGGGGTGACGAATCATGGTAAACAATGTGGCGAACCGATGGCAGGGTGTGGGTATGGCGAATGCCCGGTGAACGTCATCTGCCAGCGTGTGTAGTGCCAATAGTGAAATTCGCAGGTGGTGGTGTTATGGTGTGGTGGTGTTTTTCCTTGAGGGGGCTTGCACCCCTTGTTGTTTTGCGTGGCACGATCACAGCGCAGACCTACATTGATATTTTAAGCACCTTCTTGTTTCCCACTGTTGAAGAGCAATTCCGAGATGGCGATTGCATCTTTCAACACGATCGAGCACCTGTTCATACTGCATGGGCTGTGGCGGAGTTGTTACACGACAATAACATCCCTGTAATGGACTGGCCTGCACAGAGTCCTGACTTGAATCCTATAGAATACCTTTGGGATGTTTTGGAACGCCGACTTCGTGCCAGGCCTAACCGACCTACATTGATACCTCTCCTCAGTTCCGCACTCCGTGAAGAATGGGTTGGCATTCCCCAAGAAACCTTCCAGCACCTGAGTGAAAGTATGCCTGCGAGAGTGAACGCAGGGTAAGGCTAAGGGTGGGCCAACACCATATTGTCTTCCAGCATTACCTATAAAGGGCGCCACGAACTTGTACGTCATTTTCAGCCAGGTGTCCGGATACTTTTGATCACGTAGTGTGTGTGTGTATATACATACAAAAAGAATTACAATTATTTACAAGTCAGCCAAATGATACACGCATCTATTTATTAGAAATACATTTAATTTCAATGGAAATTGTCACTTTTACAATTCTGCGACTGCTTTAATTTCAGGTGGCAGTTTATTAGATAGCCTAATTGCTTGATATACTACATCCTTTATAGACACAGTTTTATTTACATTACATCCATAATAGTTAAGGTTGCTTGTACTATATTCATGCATTTCTTTATTTTTATTGGTTGATACTTATCTGTTACTAGTTTTCACTTTTTTATTCATGGACCATAATTAACTGCCGTGGTCCCATTCTATATTGGGCATGAAATAGCGGTAATTTTGCTCAGAGGCCTCTTTATGAGGCTTGAGGTTCATTTACGTGCCGTAAATCTACGGCTTTACTTCCCTTCCGAAGGAAGCCATGCTAAGTATTTTAATGCCCCCAAAAAATCCATTGCCCTCCTCCGGGTTTAACTCACGACCTAGGGAACTAGAGACTAACATGGTAACTACTACACCATGGACGACTATTACTAGGGTTGCCAGAATTCTGGACCCAAAAATACCAATATGAACATTTTCCTATACTCAGGCGAATTATTTTTAATACTCATGAAAACGGGTTATTACTATGTAATTAGTATTGTAATTGAAAACGTTTCTGTACATGAAGAGACAACCAGTGAATTTAAAACTAATTTCATAACAGTAATATATTTTAATTTGGTAGGATAATCCAATATACTTATTTTAACACACATATTATCAATTAAGACTCAAGTTTTACTTTTATATAATCAAAATATTTCTGTGATGAATGTTCCTACTTTAAAAAATCTGATGTGTTACACTCACATGACTTTCTCTACTCTTGTACAATCTATTTTTACAAACGCCTATTCTCCATATGCTTCATGTTAATCGAGATATCGAGATGTCAATCTTATTGGTAATTTTCTTGTAGATGCAAGGGGAATATGGTAGCTTTTAAGCGATAGTCAAATATTTTAACGCTGGTTGCTATGTGGCGCATTCCATTCTCTTTGCATGTCCAGGACATAAAAAAATCTGATGTGTTACACTCACATGACTTTCTCTACTCTTCTACAATCTAATTTTACAAACGCCTATTCTCCATATGCTTCATGTTAATCGAGATATCGAGATGTCAATCTTATTGCTAATTTTCTTGTAGATGCAAGGGAAATAGGGTAGCTTTTAAGCGATAGTCAAATATTTTAGCGCTGGTTGCTATGTGGCGCATTCCATTCTCTTTGCATGTCCAGGACATAAAAAAAATGAATAACGAATTTGAGAAAAAGTATAAGTATTGGAAAATTTAAGGAAATAACAAGCAATATCTCGAAAACGGTTCACTCAACAAAAGAAATGTATATGACATAAGTTGTGTATTTTAACGCGATCTACATTTTTTGTGTAGTAAAATTTTGTCTATCTCTTATGGTTTACCAGTTATGCAAAAGTCGTTCACAATGAATACTTTTGGAGACATTCCCAGAAAATTCAAGATATACATTTTATTTGTCATAAAAGTATCTTAAACATATAATATTTTAATCAAAATCGTTAGAGCCATTTTTGAGAAAATTAAAATTTTCGAAAAATGTTCCATGTAAAGGGTAGTCTGGGGTGGGGGGATTTTCTTGAAAACCTTCGTGTCGCATCTCTGGAAGATACTGAACCTAAATACCAAGTTTGGTGTTTATACGACTGTTCGTTTTTGAGTTATGCTGTTCACAGACACACACACGGACATGTTTCCAAAAATGCTTTTTTTTGGATTCAGTGAGTCTCAAAACATGTATTTCCGGTGAAATCTCGGTATCGAATTTTTGGGTGGAATGCAAAAAGAAGTGTTTACCTTGATAAAGTCATAGAAATCTGCACATGAATTCACCTTAATTTGTAGCAAGGCCTTTACGTTATTCACCTGGAGCCTGTTTCTCTAGGTGTCCAAATAGTTTGCATCAAAGTAAACCCTCTCTCTACAGGAGAAATACTTGGAAGACAGTAAATAAATTGTAAAATTCTCTCAAAGGAGAGTATGTTCGTACAGCTTACTTTCAGCTTTTTTTTTTTTTTGAAAGTTCAACTCAAAGACTTACATGCATCAACTGTGTGTCATTAGTATGTTTTTTCATTTTTAAGCACAAGATTCAAAATCACACTTCATCAAATAGTTTGCCAATGTTTATGGAATTAATTTCATTAGAGACATCCGAATTTATAAATTCAGCTGATTTCTGAACATCGTTCCACTCTGGTTCACATGATAAACCTATTTCGATCCAAGAAAACTGTTCAGCACCATCAAAACTACCCTCCCACAGTTCAAGATGTGATATGCCCTGATCATATATGTTCACAATGGTTTCTTCAAAATCTTCTTGCCTGATGACACCTGCACGGACCAGTGAGTCCAACATATGTTTAGCTACCTGAGGGATGAATTTATGTTTCTTCGTGTAAATTAGCTTCTCTTTTAATTCCTGAAACTTAAGAGACCTCGGTAGCAGAAATATTACTTCTTTCCATCCTAAGCACACTATCATTCAAAGGTTGTAGAGAAGCATGGATAAATCACATGCACACTTCACTGGAGCATCTTAGAAAAAATACCTTGTTATTCTTGGACAGGAACTACTATTCTGAGAGAAGAGGAATGAATTCAAAGCATCATAAATTAACAAGATTCTATGGACTGCTGGTAAGAGAATGGGGAACTTTTTGTATTCTACGCTGGTAAATTCACAAGAGTTCATCTGAGCTACCCTCACAGTGTAGATATATAAGAATTTATGTCAATGGATTAATTGGTCTCCGGCATTCTGAACACAATTGTGAGCACCACAACCTATACCTAGCACTTTCCTTCCTAGCTCATTCTGCAGTTTACTGAGAACATTTGCTTTTCCTTGTCTTTTCACACTTCCAAAATCCTTGTTATCTGCACAATATAAAACTAGTTTGTCCTTGAGATTATTGTTCTGCAAAGTTTTAATAACATGCTATGATAATATTTCTGGGGTTTCATCACTAACATTATCAAATTATAACAAGCTGATTGTAACCCCAACATTTGGGATGTACAGGAACTAACTTCAGATCTTACTTCTTACTAATTAGCAGCTTGATGTTCATTTTGAATACTGCTGTTTAGACAGGGCTATCACATGAACTGTTATTGCCTCCCTTTTCTTTTTCCACAAGTAAGTGAAGTTTTCCACAGGTAGTGAATTTACCTATCAATTTTCACTCACAAACACCTGAAAAGAAGATCAAACCATGTTGCATTGTAAATCTTCGGCTTTGCAACATTGTTCTTTAAAAATATATCCACTGTCGTATTTACACTAGAAGCTTTAACAGCTTTGCAAGGCTTCTGATTCCCATGTAGTTATTTATATCTCTACGCCACCAAATGCAATTGAATATTGTGAATTACACACCGTGCGCATAACCTAATTTTCATCCCCACTTTGACGATTTCTCTTTAGAAATGGATATTAATTTTCTAACTCCGTTGAAAAGACACATTTCCTCTTTGATATTTTAAGAAGTTATATTAATTTCATAACAAACAACAAAAAGAAGCTTTATCTACACGTAAGCTTACACACACAGAATACCGACAATTATAAATACGCTTTGACTTGCCATGACGTGGGTTGCGCAACGAAGTGAAGCGAAGGCAAAGAACATAGGAACACATTGCAAAGATATTAGAATTCTGTTTTACAGAACATTTAGATGTTCATCCTTTCATGCTTACCAAACAAGAAAGTAATGAAAGAATTATGAACTTCGAAGTTCATCGATGGGCTTTACAGTGCACATAGCGATGCCATCTAGTAACTGAAATTGAAACTGAGCATTCCTTTGATCTTTGTCTTGTTTCCTGATGTATGATGTAGAATATTAAAGGAATTACTAAGATTCATTATTTTAAGAAATAACTAAAGTCTTTCGTACTATTATATACATTTTATTCTATAAATGAGCATGTAGAGTGTTGTACAAATGACAGTTAAAAGTTATTATTTGTTAGTGTAAATTTTAATATAAAATGAACTATTAGCTCTTAATAACTTGACACACTAAGCATAATTGATTATTACTTATTGTGTTTAATGTTTTAGCTATTATTGTTATATATGTGTATAAAATCATCGTATATACTTTATACTGACGTGTCCGAAAATCGATGTTTACTGTAGGACAAAATACACACAAATACAAAAAAATATGGACAATTTGTCTTTTTTTTTTAAAAAAAAAATTACGATACGGACACGGACACTGTCCTTAAAATACAAACTGTCCGTACATAATACGGACATCCGGCAAATCCTATCTATTACTAACATTATTGCTCTATAAGAATATAGTGTAAATGTCTCCCTGCAAGATTCCCTAGCTTATAAATTAAAACATAATTGAACGTAATTGTAACACTTTTCTTTTGATAGATAAGTAGCCTGCCGATATGCATTTTTGGAGCAGCCCCCATATTTTAATGTCATTAACTAAATGTGGGTAGATCGCCCATAATAAATAAGTTTTAAAATGTTAAGAGTCTAATAATTGCTAAAACATCTTAGTAGGTAAACAGGATTTCTGGTTTTATTGCATATGTACTCGATATGTTGTGCCTATATTAACGGTTATCTACAATAATACCCAAAAATTTCGGTGTTTTCACTTCTTTCACATTATTGTTGTTAACTTTCAAATTTAAACTGCAACGATTCTTCAAAATGCTGTAATACATTGTTTGTTTTTCGCATGGTGCACTGTAAATTTATGCACTGAAAATAATTTAACAGAGCAGAGGTGGTTTTATTAAGGATGATGTTTAGACCTTCTAAGGTTTCATTCCAGCACACAGCTGTTGTATCATCAACAAGGTTACAACTGAAGTATTTTTCAAACATTTAATAACATTGATACAGATAATAAATAATAGTGGAACTAATACAGACCCTCGCAGTACACCATACTTCACAATTTCCACTTTTGATTTTACTACCTAAATTCGTTTTTCTTTTTTGTATGATATTTCCGTATACTGACTTCTTTCAATCAAGCAACTTAAAATTAATTCCCCTGTGGTGGTCCCCTATGCCATACTTTTTAAGTTTACTAATAAAATTATTTTAGTAAACAGTCAAAAGCACAAGTAGGCGTGAGTTTTCAAGGCCGGAGTCAGAATTATAACGAGTGAATTCTTTCGGGCTAATAACCCGTGGTCTGCTGGAGTTTCGACGTCCAGATATTTCGTCCACATCTGTCGCTAACATCTTCAGTGGTGTGGAGTTAATCTTCTACACAAAGGTTCAGTCATAACCAACTCGTTGCTGCCATCTGGGCCTGCCCGATAAGACTGCGGTCGCAGAACATGCTCTATGGGCGGAAAGGGAACACACAATTCAATATGAGACGATCATTCTTTCTTCAATGCCGTACTCTTTTGCCAGACTAAAACGAGAAGCAATAGAAATTTACAAACACCCGAGTAACTTTAACGGAAGGGAAGATGCTCTTAAACGGAATAAAACCTGCCTTCCAATACTTAAGAGTATAAAAGGCATGCCAGCCAATCAGGAACCAACAAAACTGGAGAGGCCAAACCCTGCCCACCTACATCACCTGTCCAGCCGAACCACTGCCGTGCCAGCAGCTCATTCCAGCTCTGGACACCGACCTGCAAACATAAAAAGCAAAAGAGGAGCTACGCGGAGAACACACAGCCACCGACCAACGGAGACCATCTTGCCGCCGAAGTTGCGACCGGAAGCCGTTCGGCCACCAGTAGGATTCATGCGGCTGTAGCTACCTTTTACAGGTCTGTGTATCCTCGATAGGTAGAACACCACGGCCTTAGCCAACGTTTCCATCAAGAATACGGTATCACGGCAACACCCAGCGTATTCCGGCCCTCTGGTACTCGCGCCTCTTGGCACCTACGAGCAGCCTCTTTTAAATCTCATTCTTCCTTCCTCTATACTATCTAGCACGTCAGCCCCCTGTCTACTTTTCCGCTGTAGGGCATCTTTTGGAGCAGATAGTCCTGCAATCTGCAGCACTCTTCTTTCTTTCCCATAGCTAACACATGCGTTAAAAACACTTTAAATAACGAACGCTGAAACCACCCATTCTCCACGCCACCGAAGATGGTATACAGGACTCGGAGCCAGGACCAAACCCGATAGCCGGGCGCAAAAACTGCAGTCGCGCCGGAGTTTCCTCACTCTTTTTCACCAGACATCAGCAATCTCCACACCTTAAGCCTCCTTCTCCACCAGTATAGCCTTCCACCCGCATTCTGACACTCATAACCTTAGCAAACCAGGCAGATAAAACCGCCGGCATCTGACACAGAAGCACGTGCCAGCACATCTACAGCTACCACCACTGCAACCAGCAGAGGCGCCTAGCCAACTCTCTGGCACTGTCTAAGAAAGCGCCATCCAGTGCTACGCTGAGGCGGTCAACACCAAACTCGAGTCTCCGCTCTATATCAACAAACAGCACTGTCCCAACTCAGCCTCATCATGGCCGAGTTCGATAGGCAACACACAAACCAGGGCGTTGTGATCACGAGAGCTTCCCTATCGCGAGACTTCACCGAACTTCACGAACACCGCCTGACTACGGAGCCCTGCTGTTTTCTCGGCAAGCTCAAAAACTCAACTAAATTCGAGAAGGAACCTTGGAGAAAGGTCACACCGGTGGTGTTAAAGCCGATATACGCGGATCATGCTGAGACGGAAATCACCAATCACCTTACACTAGCTGGCCAGAACCAATCAGAGTTGCACATGGAATATCAGTGCTTGAATATAGTCAAAGTTTGCTCTAAATGCACGGTCGAACATGAGTCTGCGTCATACTCAGTCCCACTAGAGCACCGGAGATGCGCTGTCTGCTGGCGCTCCTACCCGGAGTACCACCGATAGGCGGCATTTCTGCGAAGCCGCGCATCCCGGCTAAATGTCCGTGCAGCTCGCTGCAGTTAATCAGACCAGCACAGGTTACCAGTCATGCTGCCGAACACGCACCAGACATGCAGCCTGCAAACCAGAGAACAAAATTGAGATCACGATGCCACACATAAATCTGCCTGTATTCACGTTTAATGCCACTGCCCGCCAGGCAGCAGTAACACAGCAACACCGTGTCCAACTGACACTGCGGTCTCACCTCAGCTGCTAAAACCCTGCTGATATCCATGACAAAAGGCGCACAAAACTGGGAAAAAGTCAGGGAAAGGACCACAAGAGTGCTCCAAGAACTAAATGCAAGGCCCGTTGAATTTATGACACTGTTATGAAGCACGCAGACTTCTTCCACATGTTTAATGGGCCGCACTAAACCAGCTCTGTCACTCATTAGGCAACTCCTTCCTTACAACCATGGCGACCCAGCAAAGTTTTCGGATTATCACTTGGAACGCTAACGGGACACGCTATCGGAAGGCGGAGTGCGCCAACTTCATGGTTAAACATAAAGTAGACAGCGTTATCCATTGAAACTCATCTCAATGAAACCAATAAACTTAACACACCTGGATACTTAGTCTACCAAACAGATCGCACAAGCCACGTCAATAGCCATTAAAAGAGGCACAGACCACAACCAAGCCCTGCTGCCTCCTCTCATCCGAACCGAAGCTACAACCATACATGTTACTACCACTATCAGCAAACTCCGTGTCTCAGCTTAAACCCATCAGGCGATCTGGAAAACGACGACCTGGATGCAATACTTAACCATCACCCATAAGTCCTCATAGCGGAAGACCTTAACTGTAAGGACCCGCTGTGGAACAGTCGTACTGCCAACGTAGCCGGCAACAGACTCCTGCAGCACGAAAATAGGTCTGATTTTGTCATTTATGCACCAACTGAGCCCACGTTGGTTCCAGCCAACCGAAATCTATACCCAAACATTTTAGATATTGCCATTGCACGCAATATCGCATTTAACATTGACATAAACTCTATTAATGACCTATCTTCCGGTCGTCTGCCAGTACTGATCACAGTCAACGGCTTTCTCACCCATGTCCCGAGGCCGCCGCGACACAATTTTAACAAAGCAAACTGGGAATTGTTTTTCTCTACCATAACAGACCTTTTCACTACAGACACCATCACCTCACACGCAGAGCTAGAATATGCCACTCAGCACTTGGAAAACACCATAAACTATGTAATCACATGGGCAGCACCAATCACGAATCACTGCGGCTTTAGCCACGCCCCTCCCCCTGATTTCAAGCTTCTATCAGACCAACGTAACAGAGCCAAAACGTACCTGGCAACGCTCAAGGCAACAAGCTCACTTAGACGTACTACGCGGATTAAATGCAGCTGTTCGAGACCGTACCGCGCAACACATGCCGACCATGGAACGCCACCCTTACAAACCTGGACCTCGAAAACCAAAGTTTGGCGCATAGCAAAATGCGTTACCCGACAAACTGTAAACATCCCTCTCTGCAGCACAACCAGCACATAGCCATCACTGACACTGCAAAAGCTGAGGTCCTTGCAGATTTCCTTCAGGGGGCCCTCGTGCCGAACCTACAGCCGCTTGATCCTACCTTCGTGATAGGAACGACAATCACGGCAGAATTCCGAATGCGATAAACATCAACTCACTTCGAAAAACCTGCCCATCCGAAATAGCATGGATAATTAAACTCTTTCATAACGAAAAGTACCAGGACCAGATCGCATCCCCAACATTGCACTAAAACACCTACAACAGAGTGCCCTTCTGGCGCTGAATGCAATATTCAACTATGCCCTGCACCATGGGACATTCCAAGAGCGATGGAAAAGCGCTAGGATACTCGACTTTCCCAAAAAGAAGAAAGACAACACTAACTCTTATACTACAGATTCGTCAGCCTTTTCAACCAGTCAGTAAGGTGTTAGAGAAGGTAATAGTCAAGCGCCTGAATGCACACCTCATGCGGCACAACATACTCATCCCTGAACAATTCGGCTTCCGCGACAAACACACTGCCACGCTACAACACCTTCGCACTACTGAGTACATCACATACGGGTTTAACACTCGCAAAAGTACACTGCGGTATTTCTGGACATGGAACGGGCTTTCGACTGGGTGTGGCACGAGGGACTGCTGGGAAAAAAAGCCAGTACAACTTTCAGGACAGCTATTAAGTTCATAACCAAATACCTACACAACCGCAAATCTCAGTCACGCGTCAACTCCTCAGCCTCTAATTCACACCCGATTCAGGTCGGCGTCCCCCAGGGGAGCATACTGGGGCCGTTACGGTTCACTTTTTACATGAACGACATCCCAAAGACCAACAGCACTACCCTCTCGCTACACGTAGAGGACACTTCATTAATGGCTCAATCCGGCGACCTTAAGCATATCTCCTCAAGCCTACAGCGTGCCCTCACGCCTCATGAGGACTGGCTGACTAAATGGCGCATCAAAATAAATTCCGAAAAATCCCAGGCAAATGTGTTCACAAAACGGATGAAACACCGCCTACAAACGCGGACCCTGCCGCCAATTCAGCTCCTCGGTACACCCATACCGTGGACCAACACTACAATCTATCTGGTCATTGCCATGGACCACGGCCTAACCTGGAAGCAACAAGACCTCAACGTACGTAGAAAAACCAACGTATAAATGTGCAAACTCTATCCGCCCATCAATCACAACAGCGCACTACCATCTACGCATTGGACTCGCTCTTTACAAGACGCTATTTCGCCTAAATTTCACCAACGCGGCCCCCGTCTGGGGCACGCAGTGAAAAGCCACATCAACACGCTCCAATCCCTCCAGTACCCAAACTTGAGCCCTCAAAATCCTTTACCAGGAATTCCGAATGTATACCATTAAGGACTTCATAAAAAAACTTGCAGTCGACCTTACAGTTGAAGATGTTCACCACAGATGTCAAAACTTGAGTAGATCACGGCTTATTAGCCCGAAGAATTCAGTCAAATGCTTTAGATAAATCGAAGAAAAGGGTACTCAGCTTCGTATTATTTTCTAGCTTTTCAATTACTTCATGTATATATTGCTTGATGACAGAAATAGTAGATCATCTTTCTTCTAAAACCATGTTGAATGTTTTCTAGCACATTGAATTTATTTACATTGCTATTTAGAGTCAGCAAAACTCTTTTAATTAATTTTGCTTTTTCTGAAGTTAGAGTAATAGATGTGTTTGTTGTTCATCACCTCTTTTTAATATTGGTCTCATCGCCCCTAATTTCAAAATTTTCGGAAATCGACCTTGTTCCAGAGAATGATTAATTATGTTAGTGGTTTCACTATAGCATTTTAAGAGTCTAAGACTAATTTTATCCCATCCACTGCCCAGCTTATTTGGTAGAATACTTATCGATTATTTTATTTATTTAATTTTCTGTTGTTGGTTTAAGAAAGAATTAGGAAGTTGTCGAGGGATTGTTTACATTATTTGTCAAGTTTGGTATCTGGATGGGAACACTTATAAGTAAATCATTGAATTTTTAACTTGCAATAACGTGATCATCAGCAAATGACCCATTTATTTTCAGTTTAATATTTTCATATGAAAGAGGGTGTCTTCTGGTTTCATTTATCAGACCCCAAGCCGTTTTGCTAATATTCATAAAATTGCCAATTTTTTCTCTGTTTGCGTTAATGTTAACACTTTGTAAACTATTTAAGCATTCCCTTCTTACATTCTTATACTTGTTTGTATAATATTCTAATGAAGTGCTTTTATACAAAACATACATGTTTCTCATTTGTTCTATTAGTTTGAATGTCCCTACTGGTAATATCTGTTTTTAACATTATTTATAACTATACTCTTCCTTGTACCTGAGACATTAAGATTAGTTGTGAATATCTTATAAAATTAATTCCATTTATCATCCATATTACTATTACAGAAAACTGTATCCCATTCTTCAGTAGCCAAGTTATTTGATATATTTACATTTTCACTGTTTAAGTTTCTTATGATTCTAATTTCTTATTTTCGTTCTTATACCAAGTAACAAAAAGGCCAACTAATTGAGCATAATGATCAAAAATGTATGTTTTGAGCACAGACGGATTCATGTCTTTTTTATATTAGATGCAATATGATCTATAATGGAGGAAGTACTGTTTGTAACTCTAATTGGTTCTTGAATTATATCTGTAATATTATGATAATTGAAAATGCCCTTTCAATTTTAGTATGATTTGTCACAAAGATCTACACTGACAATAAAATCCCCAACAATAATAACTTTTGAATATATACCTACTTGATCTTGTAACACTGTTTTCGTGTGTAAGAGAAATTCATTAACAGATAATGTGACCGATAAATCCAAATATGAGTGTATTGCCCTCATTTGTTTGCGCCACCTCTAGGACCTTTTCTGTTAAAAAGCTATTTACATCTATTTCAGTTACTTTTATTTCATCCCTGGTATATATAATCAGACCACCTCCCCGATAATTGGATCTAGAATATTTTGAACTAATTTGACAATTATCAATTCTAAAAATTTCATCATTACTTGTACCGTGTTCAGTTATGAAAATATCTGCATTTATATAATTTAGTATATGAGTTAATGCCAATAGCTTTATTCTATATACCGAATGTTTAAGTGAATGACTCTGAACTCATTACGAGTTTCATTATGTCTATAAGTAAGTGATCGTTTTACCCTTGCAGGATTCTCCAAGTTGTCCAGCTTCAGTTTCCCTTGAACAACATTGGAGATATAACAATGCAGAACAATTTACAAAATATATAAGACACCCTTCTGTTCAAATGCCCACCTCTCGAGCATTGTCATTAGCAATTATCATCAACCGTCATACAATTTTTCACCTTGTACATCCAGTCAAGTTCATTATTTATCAATGATATACACCTCTCGTCTCCGAAGTATACTGCCGACGGCCATTTTTCCTGGATATATTGAACTAAGCCTATAGTGTCGTCCACAATTTCCTTGGCGAGGATGTTATTTGTACCGATGTGTAGGACCACAACTTCATGTTTGAGTTCTTTCATATTCATCTGCCGTACTTTGTGTTGAAGTTCTATAGCTCGAATCCCTGGGAAGCATCGAACATCACAACCTTCATCCCTGCATACTTCACCAAAAATAATCACCCACTACTAAAATCTTCTGCATTTTGTTTATATCCTCATTTCCTATTTTTTGGATCATATGGGGCTTCGTGAGTAGGACATGGGGGTATTTACCACCGTGAAAATATTGTCAGGTTTCTGTAGTGTTAGAGTCGGTTCCAATTCTGATTTCGTAGCGAGAGTAGATAGCTGTGTTTTTAATGCCTCATTTTCTCTTCTCAAAGATATCACTTCTTCTTGTACACATTTTAAACCCTTGTTAAAAGCAGCACTACTATCTGACTATGATATGTTCCCACCTTTTTTCCGTTACCGGTGTAGTCGTGAACACTTGATCTAAATCTGTTTCTCCCAACACCCTATCTTTATTTTCGTTGCCTTCTCCCTTGTTTCTAACCAAATTACTGCTGCTTTAATAAGCATCTGAAAATGATGGCATTTGATATAAAGATTGCATTTTTAAATGGAAAACTAGAAGAAATTTTCATGAGGGTATCTGAAAGTTACGATGCTTCTGGAAACTTTAGCTGGTTGATGAAAGCACTATATGGCCTAAAACAAGCTCCAAAGTGGTATAAACATCTCAAAAGAAACCGATTGAACTGAAATCTGATGATCGAGTCTTAAAAAGTTAAATTACAGAAAAGATAATGTTTCTTGCAATTCATGTTGATGGAATATTGATTGAGAAGATGCACAAAATTGAGAATGCTATTAAAAACAGGAGCACCTACAAACAGGGAACTTTTCTTAACTGGACGTTTTGAGGACATTCGTCCTCAGCATCAGCAGTTTGGTGACTGAAGCATGTTATACAGTTTTATAACCTTAGCAAGTGAAGGTTTTGTGTAAAAATAGTGTGGCTCATTCCTAATTCAAAATGAGAATGCTTAAAAGGGTGAAGAAGAACTTTGAAACCACAATGACAGAAAATCTAACATATTACCTACGGCTATAAATCAAAAGGAATGAAGTATGGAGTATGAATGGAGTATGCAAAAGTCAAGAAAAAAAGTCTTAAGTTTTGAGCAGAGATAGAATGGAAAATTCTAAACCAGTTAGGTTCCTATTGAGAAAAATAACACACAAGAAAGTAAAAACATCAGTTTCTGTATCATGATTGTTGTTTACTCTATTTGACATGCAAGACAGGACCTGAAATGATTTATGCAATAAACTATGAGAGGAGAAAACACTTTTTAAAATTTATTTATTGACGCCCTTTAAGATACTTCAATGAAACCAAAGATTGTGGTCTTGGGTACATATCCAAAAGGTACAAAAAAGGATTATCACGTTGAAGCATTGATGTGATGCTGTTATGCAGGTGATTTTACTGTCGGTAAAAGCACTACTGGCTATATGATAGCTGGTGATCCAATAATCTGATGCTCAAGGAAACAAAAGTTTTTTTTTTCGAGCGGAGGAGAAACACACATGTTACGTGCTAATCTCAGCTCGATGGAAGTCAGATGGCTGAGTGTGTGGGGCTCGCCAGTAAGTGGCCATACCCAATAAAAAAAACTCCTCCACCGGAAGGAAAATGAAGAATGAAAAAGAAGTAATTCGGGTGAGGTAATGCAGCAATACCGCTATTATACCTGCGCATTCTGGGAGAGAATATAGTGGCTGGTTTGGGGAACCTAAGTCAGGAGAAATGAGAGCCAAGGCGCAAGCATGTCCTAGGCCCTACTCACGCTCTTGGGAATTCAGAGTGAGGAATTAAAGGAATTAGGGCAATGCGTCTCCGGGTGGAGACCCCGCCATACTGGTCATAATTTATTTGCTGTCCTGAAACATAAATGGACGTAGTCATTAGTGTTTATTAAATAAGTTGAGGTGACTTGTTTCTTGGACCTCAGGCGGTGTTGAAACGCATGCGAAGCTGTCCCCATTTGGGCAGTCGTTGTTATACCCTAGGGCGTTAGGGCTTCGAGGTCTGTTGTCAACCTGAAACGATGAATGGTTTAGGTTTGGTATACTCACTATGATTTGGCTGTAAGCCTCGTCATTGATAGTGGTTGGCACTAATCATGCTGTATTGTAATGTTTAGTGTTATCTTGGCGATGAGCCGTGTCATTAAATTTGTGTTATTACATTGAGAGCTAATTTAGTGTTTTACAGTCGTATCCATTTGAGTTGCCTTAGTCGAATTTTGAGTGCCCACCTACAACGCAGCCTATGCAATCGTGGTGCGGCTGCACTCAGACGTCACTCTGATGGGGGTGGCCCTCCCCCCGGGCCGCCTTGACTTGAAGAGCAAGGACTTCGAGGGCTACTATGTCATGTTAGATAGTGGCCATGCCATGGCTAGTTTGTGAGGTTTGTCTACTTACGTTCGTATTCGAGCGTTTAGGTAGTCTTGGATATTGATCTCTGGTTCCCCCAGGGCAATGTTTCTATCAAATGGTGATAGATGCCCTTTGTGTTTATCTCTCTCGTTGTTGTAATTACCTAAATCTCGAATTAGAGGGATAGAATTTTTGCTCTTTCTGTTGTATAAGTTATAGCTTTGTAGCTTAATGAATTCTTCTATGGAGTGAAGCTTTACTCCTCGTGAACCAGATAAGCTGGAGTAACCAGAGGGAGTTTCGCTGTAACTAATTATTCTGTTTTGAAGGGTTTGTAGCCTATGTATGTGTGACTTTGCAGCATATTTCCAAACTGGTGCTGTATGTTATTATGGGTCTTATTAGCGTCTTATATATCGTCAAAGTATACGAGGTATAGCAATTAAATAACGAGACTGCGGGCTTTCTATCGCGCAACCGCATGGAGGCAGGCTGGTATTGGAATGCAGCTGATCTTGAACCTTCAAGAGCAGCCAGCATTCGTTTCATCTTTCTGCTTCAGTTTGCCTTTAAGTCCTGGATGAAGAGGATACTGTTCTGGAGTAGTGCCGCGAGGAAGGTTTTCCTCCGTGGTTCTAGTTCCCGAGGTCGCGGGTTCAAACGCGGCGGAGGACGATGGATGTTTTTTCGGGTGTAAAAATCCTTAGCATGGGTTCCTTCGGAAGGGAAGTAAAGCCGGTAGTCCCGTGTCGTAAATTTACGGCACGTAAAAGTACCTCAAGCCTGATAAAGACGCCTCTGAGCAAAATTTCCGATCTTTCACGCCCAATATAGAAAGGAACGCTAAGAACCACAGCAGTTAAGAGCGTCCATAAATAAATTCTATTTATTTATTTTTTGCGAGCAAGGTGAACTTAAAAATCGAGCAGCGGATTAACCTGAAATTCCTCGTCAAATTAATGCAGTCAGCAACAGAATGTTTTCATATGTTAAAGGAGGTGTTTGGTGATAATGCTATGTCACGTGCGCGAGTTTTTGAATGGCACAAACTGTTTTCAGAAGGTCGGGAAGAGGTTGAAGATGATGAACGTTCCGGTCGATCTGTGAGCTAGAGAGCTGAAGCAAACCTTCATAAAATTAATGAAATTGTGCGAAAAGACTGGTCTGAGCATTTGGATGATCGCAGTCATGGCGAACATGAGTAGTAACACAAATTTTGCATGATGAATAAACACCTCTCTCAGAAACAAAAAGATCAGAAGAACAAATGCTCTCATGTCATGAAATGACTCAACGAAGAACTAAACTTGTTCACTTGTTACTTTGAACTGGTATATCCATTGATCATCTGAGTAGCTTGTCAAGTTACTCTGTAGCTTTGGACCTCCCTAAGCTCACACATGTGATGAAACAAAAATCTTTCAGTACGATCCAGAAACAAAGCATCAAGAATGACACAAGCACGAATGACCAAGTCAAAACTTAAGGCAATGTTGATAATTGTTTTCGATATCAGGAGTGTTATCATGACTAAATGGCTGTCTGAGGGTCAAACCGTTAATCAGAAATACTACAAAGAAGCCCTAATCAAGCTGTGGGAAAGAGAAAGGAAGAAAAGACCGGCTGTGTGAGAGCATTTCAACCAAGATTTTTGTGCTCGATGGACCGGAAGGGATCCAACAGCAGCTTGGTCATCGTGCTCTCCAGACCTCAAGCCAATGGATTTCTTTTCCTCGGGTCACCTCAAGTCTATGGTGTAAGAAACACTTATCACCTCAGAAGACTTAACTAACCAAATAATAGCAAAGTGTGATGTTATTCAACATACACCAGAAATCTTGGATACAGTATGACAGTCATTCCTTCATGACTGTTAACTTTGCCTTGAAAATGCAGGTTGGTATTTCGGGCAGTTCCTATAAAACTGACAAAAACTTTGATGTTTTTATTCTTTGTTATGTTGTGTTTATTAGTTTATATTTTTATTCTTTAAACCACCTCACATTTTGAAGTACAGCATGTGAATGTATTAAGCATTACTCAACCTTTTGTTAGTAGGTAAGGATTGTAATAATTGTACTGATATGTTGAAATTAAAATGCAGAAATTGAAACATGAATGTAAAACTTAGGTTAAAACTACATCAATATGCATACGCTCTACAAAAAAGTGGTGAATGAGGCTCAAATTTAAAAACAAAGCCAGCGGCATACTGGTATTTCACAAACTTATAGCTGTAACTTCGAAATTTCAACAGACAGGCCATACTCTCCTATCTCAAATTGCTTGCTTAAGGCACCTCCACATTTTCAGAAAATATTTCAGTATAGTTCATTAATAACCTGTATATGGAAACCTTGTTCCAATTTTAGAGTAAGGAAAATAAAATAAAACGTGAAGAACATGAAGTGGGAGAAAGTCCACTACTAAGCACTTGGAAAATAACAAAGAAACCACTGCTATGAAGGAAAAAGTTCCAAGTATCCATTTAATACCAATGAAATTAACTGTATTAGAAAGCAACACAGCATTTCAACACAATATTCCTACACAAGTGAAATAACCTGAAAAACACACAGCAGGAAAGAAAAGAGTACCATTACAGACAATATTGAACTGAGAAAGAAAAAGAGATAAGTGCTATGTCAACTGCGAATTTTACATTGGAAACATTAAGGAGGTGAAATATCTTGAGCTGCATAGCTTATCATAGGGAAGGTACATCTGACTTCTTGGTTTAACACAAAATCTGTAAATTAACCATGTTGAATTTCTTCACTCCATTTCAACTATAGGGTCACCAGACATGTTTAAACTCTGGTGTTGAGGCACTATAGAAATCCAACATTTTACAACTTCCAAATTTTTAGTGGGAATATCAAATATACAAGCTAACTACCAACAGAACTACCACAAAAATATGACATCAAATTGAAAAGGAAGCAATCAATTCTAAAACACAAAAAGAAACAGCACTTAAAAATACCACTATTATGCACAAGTTGCATAACTAATATGAAAATAATAACCACCTTTATTAAAACTGAGCACCCACAGTGAGATTGTGAAAGGGATTGAGTACAACACTAAAAATTCACAGATTTAAAACATAATTTATGCCACTTGATTTTGTAGATCAAGATTTCAAAGCAGATTAGACATGTAGAAAAAAACTGTAAGGGGATTTCTTTACTGAAAGCAATTTCTGGTGGACTTAAAAACATCAAGTCATGCCTACCATGACTAACTTCTAACACTTGAAAATCACACAGTATAACAACTAACCTGGTGAAAAAAATCACAGTGCATAAAAACCCAAAAGCTTTTTGCTATATTAATATTGGTAAAGTGTTCACATTAGCGATAATTTTAACACACACATCATGTTTCCCAACTTCATATTTACTTAACTTTTTGTTTCATAAAAACGAAAATCACTGTATTAATTCTCCTCTAATTCTGTTTTATTCACACCAAAAGGGGGAAAGCACAAAATAAAATAAGGCAAGAGCAACAAAAGTAATGAAAATTGAAATGAGAAAAACACAAATGTGTGGCAATAGAACACTTGAAATCTGCAGACACAATACCAAAAATACAACACAAATTTCAAGGGAATATCCATCAGAAAGGTCTAAATTAAAGCCAAAGCTGGAAACAAAAGGGAATTACTTCACCATGTCGTGATGCCAAATCAATGTCTACAATGCTAATACTAACAAAATTCACACGAACAATAGTAAGCAAACAATCAAATATACTAAAGAAGCTGAATTTAAATTAATTTAAGATTTCATGGTGAAAAACATTGTTAGGTTAAACTATAAAATTTAGGATGCCACTGAAACAAAGAAAATCACTTAAATTTCACAATATGCACAAAAGTACACCTGAAAATTGAAAATTCACACAAGTGCTCTTAAAACATGTCAAATACTAGTAAATAAACTACTTTCACAAAGTATAATGAACCACACAGGTACTTAGAACATAGCCAAGATCCTCGGCTGAAAACAAGTTATCACATCTTCAATTTAAGCTGGAGAAAGAAAATTTCTACAAAAGCTTCAGACAAAAATTTTGCCCAGACCTACACAAAATGGTAAAGCTATTTGAGACCCTTACATTTACTTTACAACTGGGGCATTTCAGAATTATCCAGCTTTGATCTAGCACATCTCAGTAATTTAGATAGTTTCTCCTACATAAACAGAAAGGAAAGGGAGTATACTTTCAATAATAAACACAACTCGCACATTTATCATAAAATGAAACGTTGCATGTATGCTAGTTACCTCCCATGCTGTTTGCACATATAAGAGGCAGAGAGATGAATGTTGACTCCACCCATTCACACCAAAACAAGCTATTGCTAATGCTAGTTCTAAATGCTTGTAAGCAATTGATTTTTCTTATTCTTAATGTTACTAATATTTACTGGATCTTTATTCACTTCACCCAATACATTTTGCTACATAGAATAAGGTTTTGCTAGTCTTATTTTCTATATCTTAAGCAAATGCTTAAAATTTCTTAGTAAACGCAAATGCTGACGTTTATTCACCTAACCATTACACAGGCCTGCAAAGATTTTGTGGCACAGAATATTTTACGCCATAATGGTGAAATTGGATGCTCTGATTTCAAAAATAATAATAGTTTTTGTTTATCATGTGCAGATTTTGAAAAATTCTGTTTGAACCCAAAATTGAAAGCTTACACTAATATAAACATCACTGCATATCCAACTTACATGTTTGATCAGAATATGTAAACATGCCAAATCATATGATGTCATGCTGTCTATCTCTGTTTACAGGTAATGTTGAACCTCTCTCATAAGCATTTATTGTCTAAGATATAAACAGGAACCTATCTTAGAAACCTCAGTACAGTTTTAAACTTCTTCTCAGCAGGTCTCTTTTGAAGCCATAATGTGTTGTGAATTTTATTTATAAAAAAAATGAGTGGTTTATCTAAGGGCTGTGTGAACCATCCTAACAATTTGTTATGTGATAAAGCAGCAGAAAAGAAGCATTACCGCATTTATCAAGAGTTTGTATCTGGCCTGTTTTTGAAATTCAATTAGGAGATCAAGACAAGAATTTTGTTCCTCATATTGTGTGTAAAAGTTGTGTAGAAAATCTAAGACAGTGGTACAAGGGAGTTAGTTCATCTATGCCGTTTGGTGTTTCTATGGTATGGCGAACAACAAAATCATTTTAATGACTGTTATTTTTGTCTGTGTAATATATCTGGATTCAACAGTAAAAACAAGATGGGCATTATATATCCAAACTTGCCATCATCAATTAGGCCTGTGTCTCATGGACCTGATGTTCCTGTTTCATCACCACCTACGATATTACCAGAGAGTAGTGATGATACTTTGAGTGTAGATGATGATTTAAATTGGTCCCCAGATTTAGAAGATGACATTCCAACTCCATAGAGACAGTCAAAATTAAATGATTTGGGTCTTACCAAAGAAAAAAGTGAAGTTTTAGGCTCAAGGCTGAAAGATAACAACCTTTTAGGACCTAGAACAACTTTCTACTGGTGTAGACATCAAGAAGAAGAAATATTTTGTAAAGGAAGGGGAACCAGTGTACTGTTGTGATATCCCTAACTTGATAGGTCAGCTTGCAAAGCAAAAGATTGTCATCTATTTATTGATATAAGCAAGAGAAGTTTGAAAGATGTTTGCTTCAGTTCCAATAGCTCACTCTACATCCCTTAAAGAAATGTACCAACATTTGTATGCTATTCTAGAATAAATTAAACATTATTGAACACAAGTTCTGTGATCTTAAAGTATATTGTTTTTATTGGACCAACAAATAGGGTTCACAAAATTCCCATGCTTTTTGTGTGAATGGGACTCTAAAGATAGAAAAAGACACTGTGGCGAAACTAACTGGCCAAAAAGATATGATTTAGTGCCACGGGCAAAAAATAATAAATCACCCACAAAGGGTTTTGCTACCTCCGTTACATATCAAATTATCATAAATAAATCGTTATCAAACATAAAAATACAAAATGAAGCAATTTGTCAATGTTATGGACAAATGTGGTCCATGTTTCCAACATCTTATTAAGAAATTTCTAATGCTGCCTGAATCAAAAGTGAAAGAAGGCATTTTTGACGGCCCACAGATTCGCAAACTCACAAAGGATGTTCATTTTAGAAAGATCATACCAGACATAGAGTGTCAAGCTTGGGACTCATTAAATGTAGTTATAAACAAGTTTTGGGGTAATGTTAAAGATGACCATATGAGCGTACTGCTAAAACCATGTTCGAAAAGTTAAAGGCACTCAGATGCAATATGAACTTAAAATTGCTTTTTATACATTCGTATCTTGAATTTTTTCTTGAAAACTTGGGTGCACTAAGTGAACAACAGGGAGAGAGATTCCACCAGGACATAAAGGAGATGCAAACAATGTACCAGGGTCAATGGGATGTCTCCAAGATGGCTGATTACTGTTGGTGTTTATTAGAGACAACCCTTGTCAGGACCACATTCTCAACTCAACTCAAAAACTCAGCATTTGTTTTCAACAAAGCAGAGGAGAAAATAAAATCATAAGGTATGTTTGAAATTTACTAGTTGAATGTAAACTATGCATCTGTAGAACTGAGACTGTTTCTTAGTTTGCATGATTTCACACATTTCAAATCGTACTTAAAAACTAGAAATAAACTCAAATATTACATATTTACTTTCTGTGTGCCACAAAAATATAATAAAATGGAAAACAGATTAGAATTCAACATACCAAAATTAGGTTAGGGACCTGTTTAACTGTATGTCCCCCCCAAAAAAAATTAAATTTGCAGGCCTGTGTTATCATTTGCCATTTAGAACAAGCTTTTGCTATAGTCTTATTCACTATGTCTTAAGCAATTGCTTAAAAGTTCCTAATGAAAGCAAATGCTGAACTTTATTCATCTCACCCCTTAGAAAAGCTTATTCTTCTATCTACTTCCTCTTAATGAAGACAAGCTTTCATTACAAATTTTGTTGTAGGTATAAAGATACAGTACTTTAAGCTACATAACTTTTTTTAATATAAAAAATTTTAAAGCCACAAATGCCTATTTAATTGGTCCTGTAGTATTTAGGTAAAATACCACATTGAACTTTAAACTTCATTTTTCTCAGTTTTCTTTTTCCTCGTTTTTCACTTTTCAAAATTCTACTTGGATCACAGTTGTTGTACACTAGATATAGCATATTGAATAGTTCAGCTGAAATTAATTATTTCCCTAATGGGAAATCATCCAACTGAAAGACTTGAAAAATTCAATAACATGTGAAAAAAAATTTTTTGTTTCTCCTAAACCAATTAAAATTAAGAAATGTCTGGAAACAAATTTCTTTATATTTGTACACAAAACTCGGATTAAAAATTTGGGAGTGATACAGTAAACTGTAGGGTCCAAGGAGCATTTCTTATAACCATATCAAAAAGTGATTAATTATAAATAATAAATTTAATATCTTAAGAACAGTTTCACATAGTTTGTTAAAACTTTCTGTGTGCTATATGTTATATGCTCTGAGTATATAGTAAAAAAGTGAGATCAATAATAAGAAAACTGTGGATATCTTGATTTTCACAGATGCATTGCCTTAAGCTACCTTTGAATGGATGCAACAAGGGATTCACACATATAAAATTGTCTCCACATGCTCTCCCAACTTTCTGAACATGAAGCTGAAAGCTTTCAAGAGTTATTTCTCTGCTGAAATCCAACTTGTTTACCATAATAGGCCATATATGAGATTTGGATCCCATTGATTTAACAGGCGATGGGAGAGGAGACATTCCAAAGTACTGTTCCATCCAATCCCAGTCACTCTTGAAGTGTGAATGCTGCTGTTACCATGGACAGAGTTAATAACATCCATGTCATCAGCAAGATATCCAGAGCAAATGTTTGGTAATATGAAATCCTACAAGACCTCCATATACTTCTCAGAATTTACTCTTCGAGAAATATGGACTATCTCACCCAAACCCGCAGCTCCAGAAAGTGACCATAATCCTGCCACTCACTGCTGAGGCCGCTACATGTTTCAAGTTGTAAACTGTCTTATCTGGGCAACTAAGTATCCTACTTCCTTCTTCATCTATTGACACCTTCTCTTAGTCCATAGTCTCTTGTGAACCAGAATTCTTTTGGCACTGGAAGTAACTTGAGAGCAAGTACCAAAAGAGCAATTTGATGTTCTGTGAGGTTCTCTTTTTGCTCTGTTCTGAATACCATCAGCATGGAGGCATCTTCTCATTGTTGAAGGTATCAATGGAAGGCCTATATGCCTTATGATGGATATAGCAAGATGGAAACAATTACATCTCATATTATAAACTATTAGTGCATTCACATTTGTAGTAGCAACTTTTAATCACACAGATTTGCTGTGTGTTTCTTGCTCATCTTCTCTTTCTTTCTGGAACTGCAAGATCAGTAAGGAATATGGTCCATTCCTCCAGAGGCGAATTTGACTACTAGGCACCTCAGGTAGAGAAACATATTTCCGCTCCTTTACTTTGACATGAATATACCACATATCAAACCTACATTACATAATAAACATTACATAACTAAATAATAATAATAATAATCAAGATGAGCATATGGAACTCGCCTAACTCAAGAGAGGCAACAAGTGGTTTATGGCGTGCTTTCTTTGTTGCAAATTCATCGATCACATCCTCAGTGTAGTTGCTGTGTAGTGTCAGAATTCATGAACACGGTGGCAAGGCTGTTACACATTCTTGTGACATGGATGACATTGTAAACAATCCTTCAGACTTTTGAAACCCCTTGGCTGAAGAATTGGTTACAGCAGTTGACAAAAATATTCTTAATGCAATTCCTAATTAGGAAGCAATTCCTGTATGTGGTTTTCAAGTAACACTCTATGCAATGTATTTAGAGAGGATATGTTTATTTTGTTGTTCTTAATATGTGCTTTAAAATGAATAATCTTATTATTCAAAAAGTTCTTTTGAGTTGTCTTTGTAATGGTCCTGCAATTCAGTGTTTTGTCGTCCAGAAAAATTACTCAGGAACTCAAATTTCTTAAAAAAAAAAAAAAAACGAACTGCCAATGATTTTTTCCCCCCTTTTCTCCAATTCAGATATCAATCTGTCTATAATAACCAAAAATGTATTCACCCAAAAATCTCCTTGCCCTCATAAGAAGTGTCAAACTTGGCTGTTTTGTTCACTTTCAGTTTTCTTGACCTTTACCTTTTTGTGGCTGTTATGTTACATAGAAGAATTCTCTTGATCCAAGTAAAGAATTAGACAAGTTTATTACAGCCCCAATATCGATTTCAACACCTTACAACAAAATCTTCAACCAGAATGATGTTATTACTGCAGTTTCCACACATTGTAGCTGCTCAGCATACCAGTTGCCTCACATCTTGCTGTAGCCTTTGAGATTTGTCATTTTGAATAACATCTGAAGCTGATAGTATAGGCATTGTGACACCCTGACCAGCATGCTTCTGAAGGCTGTTTTTTAGAGACTGCACTATCTAATTTTGATTGCAAAATACTCTGACTAGTTGAAGCAGAGAAAGAGGTGTAAATTTGTTGCAATAAAAGGAAAAAATAAAGCTGCTTCAGAATGCACATGATCCTACTAAGTTAAGGGAGTGTGCTGCACAGGAATATACACAGAAAGAGAGTGGACTTATTTAACTCTAGCTTGGGGACCATAGCATGTACCCGCCATATTGATCACATTGTCATATGATTGATCCTTAATTAATTGAATTTCAAACCATATTTACTCAGAAGCTTGTTACTGCATTAGTTAATTCTTCTGTATTTCAGATAAAGTAGATACATTTTTCAGCAGGAAATCTAATAAACGCATGTTTGAATAAATACCTTACAACAAAAGACAGCTCATCTACAAATGTAATATCAGAAGTGGAGTCTAATACAGTGGAAAACTATTTAGTTTTCTTCACTTTATCTACAATGTACTTCACCACTCTTTCAGCCAGAATAGATATAAACTCTTAACATGTTTGAAAAGAAAGATATGACTTTTCCTTCATTTCCATACATTTCTACATGTCTTGCCAGAATGGGACTGATTTGTGCTATTAACTTTAGATGATGTGGTATGTGAGGTGTTAATATTGTAATTTGTGGTTGGATATATATTAGGTTGGTAGTATGGACCGGTAATAACGTAATGGGAGTGGCGGTAAACCAGTTTATCTGAGTAGCATCTGATGCTCTCTCTCTTCTAACTTAACTAGCAACCAGAACAGTAATGTAGGATAGGACGCTCCGTCAAGCAGAAGGATGTATCTTATTTAATTTGTAGTAAATCCTTACCATCTACTGCTGTCGTGTGAATTCTTAATGTAGCTAGTTCCTTCCTTCCACACAATGATTTAGGAATATTTTAAGAGTTTTCAGGTGTTTTTGGGAACTTTTATTAGCTCGCCCCACCAGACCTCGTGTAGATTAATGTGAGTTAGATCCTGGCACCATGCTCTACCCCTGTGATATGTAAAAATGTAAGAGGTTACGACAAATTGGTGGAGGGCCGGATAGAATTTGATATTTTGAAGTGTAAAAATTTTTTTTCTCTTAGTTTGGAAATGTAGTTTACGTGATTTGGTCCTCCACGTGTTCGATGGAACATGTAACTCTTTAGTTTTGGCTTAATTGTGAGGGTTTCTCTTTGAAATTTGTGGTTTTGTATTCTAAATTCGTCTAAAAGTATTTCTTTAAAAGTCCCGTCTTTGTATTATTATTTTGAGCTCACTTTAAACATTTTTACATTGTCTTTATGTTGGCGGAGCATTGTTAATTTTTGGCTTCATTCTTCCCCTTACCATTGCTTAAATTCTGTTTCTATGAAAAAATATTTGCACTGTTCTTTCTAAATTTCTTGTCTTTTGTGAATTGTGGAAGTTTTAGTGGTGTTTTGAACTTTAATAATGTGGTTGCCACGTGTTAGCTAGTGTTTCTGGGGTTGCTAATTTCAGTGCTAACTGGTAACATTTTTTTGGAGCTTTTATTGTATGTTGCACTGATCCTGATTTTCTACACATTGCCATATTTTTGGTGCATTTTTCTTGCAACATTTATGTACGCACGTGTGTTGCGTAATCTTTGCGTGGTTTTGCAATTCAGCAACAATTCTAGAATGTGAAGCAAATCTTTTACAGTTCACATGTTTTGTGTGTATAAAAAAAAGTGAAGTGAGGTGCATCTATTTAAAAAATTCATATTTGTGCATCATACTCAGGTACGTATAAACTACGTGGTATATAGCATTTTTGCTTTTCATGGAATAATTTGAGCGCTCGTCACAGTAGGTGTGACAATTTTTTTTTTTTTTTAACTTCCAGTTTGAGTTTCCTCGCTGAAGACATCAGTTTTGCTAATTTTTTTTTTCTCTGCTCATGTGTACTCTCTGTTTTTAAACCTTGGACTTTTATTCAAATGGCTTGCGTGTCAAGTCTTTGTAAACAATATGCTGGTGTAGTCCCCTATTTCGCCGTGGGTGCTTAATTATAGTATTACTGGTATTGGTTCTTAACTGGCAACGTGGTGGTACTTTTAGTTAACCTCATGTGGTGATATAAGTGCTTAATTTGCTGTAATCTGTAATGTTGATCTTTCATATTTTTCTCATTTACTGGTTGAGGTTATCCTTGTTCTGTGCTGTCACAATGCCTATGCGACATACTACGCAAAAGTCTGACGTGGTCATTGCACCAGTTAGTGAGCATAGTGAAGAAGAATCTATTTCTAGCACTAGTACACCTGCTGTTACTCAATTGTTACCAGTAATGCCTAATCTGCCTGTTTTGGCGAGCACAATGCAGTCAGCTGTGTGCAGACTGGTCATTGAACCATCTTATTTTGAGAATTCCAGTAAGTTATCAGCATATGAGTTCCTCCAAAATTTTGAAATGGCCGCTGCTGCTCATGGTTGGTCTGATGAGATGAAATTGAAATGTTTTCCATGTTACTTGAAAGATACTGCTGCATTGTGGTTTCAAACTTTTTGCCACTGACATCCTCGCCATGATTGGCTTTGCCTGACTATGCAGTTCCTAAATGCTTTTCAGATGACTAACCAGAGTGATATCTTAGAGATTAAACTCAGACAGCGTGTGAGTTAGATGATGAGCCTGTCATTAATTATATCTATGATGTGTTATCACTGTGTGATCAAGTAAATCCAGATATGTCTCAGTTGGAACAAACTAAACACCTGCTTAAAGGTCTTAAACCTCTCTATGTACAGGCATTGCTACCATTAAATCCTCAAACTGTTGACGACGTGATGCAAATAATTTGACGAGTTGACAAAGCACAGTTTTATATGCAGAACCGACAACATGTAGTGTCTGCTCAATCACAGGCTGCAATGTTTACACCATCTACTTCTGTGACTAATTCAACATCTGTTCCTGTTCTTACTTTTCCGGCTACTGGTCAATTACCACATACTACTTCTCTTGGGGACGTACCTGTCAATCCCATGAAACAGCTGATTGATCGTGTGGAACATTTATGTAACAAAGTTAATCAGTATCAGTTACCACCTGCTGTACCATCTTCGCAGAGACCTTCACAGCTCCCACAATCATCTGACATGGACCAGCGGGACTCTTCTATCACCTGCTATAGATGTAACAGGCGGGGCCACCTGGCTTGTTTCTGTCGCAGCCGTTTTCCTCAGTCAAAAAACAACTGGCGCCAAACTTCATACGACGAGACTTAGCGGCATCACCACCGCCCACCAGTGCAGCTACACCTCAACAGGATGTTGCTGCCTTATCAGGTCAGATCTTACAAGTTATTGGTCGTATTGCCCAGACAGAAGTTTCCATCTTACTCGACACAGGAAGCGCAGTTAGTATTGTAAATGCTGCCTATATTCTTAATCTCTCTACATTGAAACCCATAGAGATGTTGCTTCAAACTGCAAGTAATAAGTTACTTGATGCATCTTACCTCACTCTTTTGAAATTTCATATTAATGATGTTCTTTTTCAGGAAGATGTATTAGTTGTAAAAGATCTTTTTCATGACTTAATTTTAGGCAATGACTTTTTACATGCTCATGGTGTCGTAATTGACTACGCACAAAATTTAATAACAATGAATTCTTCCGGATAATTCTTTTACTATACCAATTCACCAGGTACAAGGTCCTTTTGTTGATATGGCAGTGAATCCTTCGCAAGATAAAGAATGTAATGACTCTGGTATTAAAGTGGCAGTTGTAAATGATGTGAAAATTCCACCATTATCTACGTGCTATGTAACAGTTCAACCCTCATCAGAAATCAGTAATGAGGTTATGTTTGAACCTGCTGTCAGCATTATGCAGAAGAAAAATCTCTCAATTCCACCATTGTTGTGTCATTCCACATCTGAATTAACTATACCAGTTCATAATAACACTGCAGTTCAACAAACACTGTTTGCTAACACAGATTTATCTAAAGCTTATGATGATGTACTAGTTCAGAGTAATTCTGTTTCATATCAGATGTTACCTCTATGCCAGCTTCAAATTTTAATTATAATGTAAATGGTAAATTACTAGACACTCAAAAAGTTTAACTGCATTCATTGTTGTTGAAATATAGTCATCTTTTTGCCACCACATTTCAAGAACTTGGTACCACTGATGTTGCAGAATTTTATATTAAAGTAACTGACTCCAAACCAATTAAACAAAGACCTTACAGAGTTCCCCATAAAGAAAAAGAAATAATTGCTGAACAAGTTAAGGAAATGCAAGATGCTGGAACTATTAAGGAATCACAGTCCTCTTGGGCTTCTCCTGTGGTGTTAATAAAAAAGAAAGATGGTTCCATGGGGTTTTGTGTCGATTATAGGAAATTGAATGCTGTTACAGAAACCACCTCTTTCCCTTTGCCATTGATAGATGATTTGTTAAGTTATCTGGGGGAGGCTAAATGGTTTGTCTCATTAGATTTGTTGTCAGCATATTTTCAAGTACCTATTGCAGAGGAAAGTCAGAAATTTACTTCTTTTGTTACTTTTCAAGGTGAATACCAATTTACTCACTTAAGTTTTGGACTAGCGAATGGTCCTAGATTCTTCAGTTACATAGCAGACAAGTTATTAGGTGATCTCAATTTTAAAAAGGCAATTGCATATTTGGATGATATTGTCGTTTTTGCTAAAACTTTTAACGAGTTGTTATAAAATCTTGAAGCTGTTTTTCAATGCCTGGATCACCATAAATTCAAACTCATACCAGAAAAGTGTTTCTTCGCTATGCAAAAAAATCAAGCTCTTAGGCTTTGAAGTCTCCAAAGATGGTAATTCTCCTGATTCTGATAAAGTAATTTCCATTCAAAACTTGCCTCGTCCTAGAAATGTCAGAGATGTAAGGAAAGTTTTGGACTTATTTAATTTTTACAGGAAATTCATCAAAGCTTATTCAAATATAGCTCAACCACTTATTCTATTGATTCGGAAAGATCAAAGTTTTATTTAGGGAACTGATCAGCAAGCTCATTAGTCTCTGCACCTGTCTTAGCTCACTATACTCCTGGTGCATATACTGAATTACATTCTGATGCCAGTGGACTAGGGGGTTGCTTCTGTTTTATATCAAAAGATTGATAACGTGTTGAAACCAGTGGGCTATGCTTCGAGGACATTATCTAAGTGTGAACATAACTATAGTGTTCCTGAGTTGGAATTGTTGGCCATCTTGTTTGGGCTTACTCACTTTTGCAGTTTTGTATATGGCTATAAGGTCAGTATTGTATCTGATCATCACTCCCTTTGCTATTTGAATAATTTGACTGGACATCTGGCACAATGGATTTGAAATTACAAGAATTTGATTACACTATTTATTACAAATCTGGTAAGAAACATCGTGATGCTGATGCTCTATCGAGATTTTCTGTGTTGCAACCCAAAGAGAGTGAACTTGAACAGCTCAAGAAACTTCCCACATGTTTATTATCTTCAGTTGAAGTCGCTGACAAACAGAAACAAGATCCTGTGTTACTTCAGCTTATTAATGCTCTTAATGATCCTCAGTCAGCTCCTGCTAAAATTCAGACAAATTTCAACATACACTCTTAAATCAGGTGTTCTTTACCATAAAAATGCTGGTTCCACTGGCCCTCTCAATTTCTTGGTCATTCCAGAGGCACTGAAACATGAAATTCTATCTTTGTGTCATGATGATCCTCTTTCAGGTCATTTAGGCTTTTCTAAAACATTTGCCAAAATTCATTCCAGATACTATTGGATTGGGATGAAAAAGATATTGAACACTTTGTGCGTATCTGTCCTAGTTGTCAAACCAGAAAAGGACCTAAAAATCAAAAGCCAGCGGGTTTGTTACAACCAATTCCTGTTACTTCTGTAGGTGAGCGGTGGGGTATTGATTTGCTTGGGCCTCTCCCATGCTAATTCTGGACACAAGTAAATCATCGTCGCAATCGAGTATGCTTCTCGCTGGGTCGAGTCTGCGTCACACTCTTCAGCAACAATTCCACAAGTTGCTAAGTTTATTTTACATATTATCATCTGTAGGCATGCAGCCCCTGCTACCTTGTCCGATCGAGGCTCAGTTTTTCTAAGTGAAGTGACACAAGAATTTTTGAGATCTCTCTCAGTGTCTTCTAGTTTTACGAAGTGCTTACCATCCAGCTCTTGTAATGGACTAACTGAAAGAGACAAACTCTCTTGAATATGCTTAGCCATTTTGTTGACACTAACCAAGAGAACTGAGACTCAATTTTGCCCTATGTAATTTTTGCTTACAACTCAAGTGTTCAGGAGTCTACTAAATTCTCACCTTTTTTCTTGATATATGGTTAGGAGCCTTCTTTACCTAATCAGGTTCAACTACAAGCTACATCTAATGACCTTTTTGTGAAACAAACTTACAAGAGATTCAGAAGGCACGTGAGGTTGCTGTTGCTAACATTACTAAGCAACAAGTGAAACAGAAAGAAACATTTGATGCAAAACATAGAGATGTGATTTATAATGTAGGTCAATTAGTCAAAGTTTTTACTCCTATAAGAAAGGTAAATGTACAAAGTTGTTACATAGATATTTTGGACCTTTTGAAATTATCCAACAGATCACTCGTGTTACCTATCTTGTTGGTTGACCTCATGCTCCTCATACTAAACATCAGTGTCTTTATGTGTCATGCCTTTACCCATATTATGATCCTATGGTCCTTATAGGCTGTAAATTTTGTGTTTTGTGATGCTGTTTTCACTATCATATTTGCCTTAATGTTGGCATGAAGTATGTATTACAAGAAATTGAAAATTTGCACTGGAATTTTGTGGTAAAAAGAAAAGAAAAAGACAAACAAGCTGTAAGTATGTGCACATTGTGTGTACCAAAGTGTGGTATGTATATTTTGAATAACTCAAAACTTTCACGATGAAGACAGGTATGCTAAATTTTTATTTTGCTTCAATGACCAATGCCTAATTAAGCTTTGATTTTCAGGAATGAAGTTTATGTTTTGCTATTTTAAAAGTTTGTCACCATTTTGTGTAATGAAAATTTTGGATTTTGCTTTGGGCAATAGAAATTATTTGGTTTGTTATCTTATGCTGCACTATATTGGTTTGATGTGTACTGTGTTTAATTTTTTTTGGCATTCAGGAATGATATTTGAAAGTGTTAATGATGTGCTTTATTCTGTTGCATTCTTTTGGCTTGATTTTGGTGTTTCATTATGATACTGTGATCGTTCTTTGCAGAAGTTGTTGCATAAATTTTGTGTATGTGTATGAGGTTATGTGAGTAGTATATGGAAGATTTGCCTCAGTGGGAGTGCCAAAGAGTAACCCCGATGGTGGTAGTGAGATGTGAGGAGTAATGTCAGCTTCGATGGGATAGTTACATTGTACCCTTGAAGTTTGAATGTTTGAGTTTTCAGGAGGGCTAACACGTACCTGGAAATTCATTGTGACGAGTCGAGAGATGTTTTGTACATTGGTGTTGCTGAAATGTACCCAGTATAGCGTGTGTGATGTGCTCACAAAAGAGATGTAATGCAATGAGAATAATCTTTTTGAGTTTATGCAACAAGTTTTAGAATCATCTATTTTCCAGCTTCACCTTGATTCTGTAGATGTGGATGCAACAGTGTAATGCTATATTATTTTGTGTCATTCCTGAAATGTTAATGTAATTTGTTCAGTTTATGCCTATGTCAGGTATCTTTGATTTTGCAGCTAGTTGAATGAGACATGTTAGTGAATATTTTCTTTTCTCAGTAACTACTGTGTATGATAACGTTGAGAACTAGGATGACGATGATAAGAATGATGATAATCATCATAACAATTTGTGATATTGAGAGTGAAGCACAAGTATTTGTAGTTTGATGTATGTAATGAGGTGCATATTTTGAAGCATGTAGTAATGTTTACAGTAGCTTTGGTAGTTATTAAAGTGAGTGTTATGTATTGTTTGAGATATAGTTATTATGAATGATTTTGTTTCATATGTATGCATGTATGAATAAACAGTGCACTTATTTACTTTTTTTGTTAGTTTGTACCAGCTGGTTAGATTTAATATTGGGATCCCAAATGATTTGCTGTATTTGTATTGTGTTGTTATGTGTAAACAATGGATATAATTGACATAATATTCATGTATTTTGACCCTTTCATGTCTCTTTACTTTGATTCTTAAGCATTATTGTAAAATTTTGGCTTGTACCCCTTTGAAAAACTCAGTTTTTATGTCAATATGTAAGCTTTTTTTTCCTTCTTTTCTCAGTACTAAGATTAAATGTTTGTAAATTTTTGCCAAATTTGTGGCATTTTCTGTTCATATTATTTTAAATGACATACTATTTTCTTATTCTATGTATGATGATGTTTTGGGAGCACAGGTTATACCTGTTTGTAATTCATGTTGTAGTGATTTTGCTGGTTGGGGAGCACGAGTGTCCACTCTGGAGTGACCCCGCTGTACAGAGACATGCCCGAGGCTGCATATATACACCAAGGAGAGCTGCTGCCTGTTCATTAACTACACTGTATGTGGCAAAAGGAGCCACTACTTAGGGGGTCAATCCAAGCCAGTGATTGCACCCCACATCATCAGCGACTTGCATCAACAGTTAGTAAGGCACTGCGGCTGAAACTTCGTCATTGTGGGTGATGTTGAAGTTCCACCCATGAACAGTTACATCGAGACTTGGTGCAGTGTAGTGCGTGTGTAACAGTGGCAGCAATGTATAATGTGCATGTGCGGGGTTCACTTAAACAGCCAAGATAACATCTTAATAAATATCGTCGGTGGCACTCGAGACTCCATTACGTTTGTATAAGCCTCACACACATGTTAACAGGCATTCAAATATTCAACTTCTTCTTTGAAAGACATTTCTGTTCTCTCTTATCTTTGGGAACATCCAGATATTGTTTTTTTTTGTAATACTTTTGTAAAGTATGTCATTTATTTCCTTTTCTGTAATTTTTTTTTAAAAAAATCCTTCTTGCTTCGACAGGGACATCGATTTGTGTATCCACGGGGAGATGTGGCATGTGAGGTGTTAATATTGTAATTTGTGGTTGGTAACAGTGTATGGATATATATTAGGTTGGTAGTACGGACCGGTAATGATGTAATGGGAGTGGGGGTAAACAGGTTCTTTTGAGTAAGCATCTGATGCTCTCTCTCTTCTGACTCATGTAGGTTAGGACGCTCCATCAAGCAGAAGGTAACATGTATCTTATTTAATTTGTAGTAAATCCTTACCATCTATTGCTGTCATGTAAATGCTTAATGTAGCTAGTTCCTTCCTTCCACACAATGACTTAGGAATATTTTAAGAGTTTTCAGGTGTTTTTAGGAACTTTTATTAGCTCGCCCCATCGGACCTCGTGTAGATTAATATGAGTTAGAACCTGGTACCATGCTCTACCCCCCGTGATATGTAAAAATGTAAGAGGTTACGACAATATTCACAGTATATGTTAACACATATCTATAGTTGTGACCCTGAAGATAGGCCTTATATAGAAAATACTTTGACCACAGCAATGACTTATTTTAACATGTACCTCCAATATTTATTTTCCATTTCAGGCTGATGTTAGTGTATTACATACTAGCTGGCTACCCAATGTTGTACAGGTAGCTTTTTAAACTTGAATGACATATTTATTTAATTTACCTCCCGCCATCCTTTATGAAATTATTGTACAATGGCCTTTAAGATTTTTATGGTGAATCCTTCCCTTTACCCCTTATAGATGTAATTTTATACACACCCGGCTATTGTTAATAATGGGTGAAAGATCCACTGATATTCACAGAAAAGGATGTAAAACATCTGCAGAACATCTGGCTTGCTTAAAACCTCTGCCAACAGTCTTCCAAGTTCTGAAAATCTGCATGTCCTTTAAATACCCTTTGTGGAACCATCATTAATTGGAATGGTTGAATAACTTGTTAGATAATTATAGTAGGTTAAATTTTAAGTCTTTGTACCTTTTTTTTGGTTCCATAGTTATTTAATAATATAAACGCTACATAATTTTCACATAATGCAGAAAGCCTTAACATGTACAATGAAAGAAGATTCTGTACTCCCAGGCCACCAAGTTAACTTCTTTGGAACCATCAAGAAAAATAAGCTTCTCAGTTGTTAATACAAAAGATATGTTCACTGTTTTGTAATGTTAGCAATTTTCTCTTTATACAATTATTTAGCATGCCCTGCTAACTTTTTTTTTTTTTTTTTTTTTTTTTTTACATAAGGGTTATTAAAATACATCTATAGAATTAGAATACAGGTTATTCTGAGATTTTTGCACTACTTCATTACATACACATAGTCAGTACTTGATAAACAGCAATTAGAGAAACAAATATAATACAGATTGATTTTTAATTTTTAAATTCTCTCTTCTGTTTACTGAAGTGTTACATCACGGTCATCTTTGTATGTTCCTTGCAATAAAATGCAACCACCTTTGTTTTTATATGAGTACTCTGTGGAGTGCAGCAATTATTTATATTCTGAGGAGTAACAACTAGTTTTACAACTCCATGGCATTCCTAAGTGAAAGTCAAGGGCTTGTTTGCAAGCATGTTTGTATTCAAGAACAAGGACTTTGTAAATCCTTTTTACTCTTTTAATAATTTATGAAATGAAATTAGGTGTTTTATACAGCTCCATTTTCATCACAATGAATTGGACTTTTCAATGATGAAAAAATTATCAAAATTGATTGCGTGGTTTCTGGGATTACTTTACATAAACAAACACACAAATTTTCTTTCTTTATAATATTGTATAGATTCTCCCCATGATTTGTCCTTTAACCCTTAAAGTTAACACACATGTTGAGCAGAATATTTATGGGCCGTTCTGGTCATTAAATCCCTCGTAAGGTTTTGGAAACTACGTTTCATTATACAAACAACATGGGACACAAAATATACAACCTTTGCTTTGAGAGTACACCAACTATTATCATTGTTGTTTCTTTCATTCCTAAGGGTTATGAAAAAGAAACCTTTATTTAAATATCTTGGAAAACCAGTACATTGCTTGCATGAACTTCCATTATTTTTGGCACTGTTTGCCGCATTATAACACTCTGCTGTATTTGGACTCAAACTGGAACAAGCTGGCTGTGTTTGCTTTTTAAATAGTACACTTGTTTTTGCATACTTGCTCACAGCTTTCTTTTTCATTGCTTTGTCTTTCACAAGTTTCTGATATTGAGAATCCTTAGCTCTTTTGAACTGTCACTCATCATGAGTATTAAATGAATACAAATCAATTAGATATTAATAAACAACTGAAGCCTTTATTGTTGCAAATAAACTGAATTACCAATCAACTGGCCCAGCTAGTGGCTGGTAGTATTTTCTTTTAAATTTGAATGGGCTATTGTGTGTTAACATTGGCTTCTCTTTTAACAGTGAAGGTGTCTCTCATAACAAAGCCTACGATTGTGAACAAAGAGCCTTCTTAATGGATCTAATGTAATACAAATAAGTTATTTAAGAACACTGAAAAAAGTGCTAATGCACACCTGTGAAATTATTATAAAAATGGCAGGTTTCTTGTTGGTAGATGGCAGGCCATTGATCAAACTTGAGCATTGTTTTAGAATATAAAAAAACAGCTTAAACAGTTACAGCTGTAAAATCACCCCTTCAAATCTGTTGCCCTAGAGCAGTTGCTTAGTCTGTCTAGACATAATTATGCTGTTGTATTCCTCTGCCTACAACATGTTTGATTTGCAAGGCAAGGCAACTTCACACATATAAAAACATGAGGTCCGACATGAGTGCTGATATCAATGACATTGTTCTTTGGCTTCCCTATTTGTCACACACACTTAAGTAATCATGTCAAAAATACTTCTTTCTTTTAATCAGATGCAAACCCCAAGTCTTTATATAATCAACGGGAATTTTCATCTTTCACTTCGAGGCAGAAATGAATGATCACTGCAATATTTGATGGTCTCTTATCATTTCCTACCATTAATTTCAATAACAGAGAATTTACCACAATGTAAATCCAAAAGAACATATGTACTGTTGATTACAATAAATTCTTGTATCAGTAACTCAATAACATCAAATTGATTTACGAATATTATGTTGCCAAGCGATCATGTTTTGATCTATGGTATGTACATGAGAGCTTGCTTTTTTGTGATTCTATTATTTTCTTTTTTACCATTCATTACATTTTTTGTTATGCTATTCTTAGCTATACCTTAACTTATTGCATCACACCATTTGCAACAAACGTAACAGAATTATTTTCCCTTGAATTATGGCTGCTTATTCAACTCGGGCACCTAATCCTATTTGATCTTTCTCTTCTACTTCTAACTCCCTTGTTCCCTGGATCAAATAATGAAAACCAATTTTTCCTCTAGCTAAAGTATTCTCTACTTGGACAATATCTAACCTGCTATATGCCATTACAATACCTGGAAATATGGGATCACAGAATCTACTTTTGTACTTCACTACAAAATCCATCTCATTGTTGCAAACAATTTAAAGAAGTAAAGCACTTTGCTACTAATCTTCATTTCTTATTGGTTTCAAATATCTATTAGTTTTGGTGAAATTTGGCGACTTCCTGTAATATGTAATCATCTAATTTACATATGAACTAGTCTACAGAGAATGATGTGTGTTTGAATGTATGTGCATGTGCATGTGCATCTGTAAATAAAAAAATGAGAAGTTAAAAAAGTATAAATTCTAAGTTGGACACTGTTTAAGGTTGCCAGGTGGAGATTGCTATAAAATCGCTCTTCCCATTTGCTATTTGTAATTTTGGAAATATATATTTGAGGTATTAGCATAACAAATACAATATCTTAAATTTTCTATGAGTAACCTGTGAGGTCCTTTTCATTCTCACTAAGTTTTACATTACTGGTAAGCCACAATAGATGGACCAAAAATGCAGACCTCATTAAAATGTAGAATTTATGTCAAACAATATATTTGTTAATTTACGTTTTTCTGAAAAGAAACCGGATTGTTCAGTTTTGGATTTAAACAATATCTTTTTTTTTCACATAAGCTCACACCAAACAAAAATGGAATAAATATAATCAATACCGTCTTATTTTGAAATCGCTTCTAGGCAAGCATTTTGATCATGATTGATGTAAAAGAATCATTTTTATAGACATGAGATATATTTAAATGTAATAAGAAGGCACTGTTGTGAATGTTACATATCAATTGTGTCTTGCCTTACACTGTACCCCTACTCTTGTAAATAGTTACATCCATACCTATATCTGTGTGACATTTATTTATGATGTTATTACTTTAGTTTTCTTTTTGCTATGTTGATAAGATGAATTTTCTTCTGTTGAAACAGAACCAACTCTCAATTTTGTAGAGCAGGTAAGCTAAGCCTAGTTGACCTTTGAGACTAAACTGGTCAACAAATACCCCACTTACCCTCCCCGTGGTTAGACCCATGTGACATGGAAAACATTTGTCATTTGCAATTAAAAATAAAAATGTGATGTGATACATTCACAAGACTTTCCCTACCAATGACAAACTCACTATATGCTACAATTATAATTTATATTTATACAAAACTTAATTTTTCTAACCATGTTGCATTACTCAAAATATAGTTTTGGTATTCAAATTAAGCAAGAAGTGCTTAGTTACAGCATTCAAATGTTTATTCATGGCAACAACTACTTATGATAGAAAAATGAAGCTTTCAAGCATTTCTGTTAGCTGATGCACTCAAACTCAAGAAAGGTGTAAATTTGCAATGGAATATTTAGAAAATGCTAAGAATAAAAAAAAAAAGGTTATTTGACAAAATGGTGCATTTAAAATTGATCTTTACATTTCTCCTGTCACAAGTTATGGGGTTCAGATAATACAAAATCATAAAACAATTTAGTCAATGAAGGAGACTTCACAGAAAATCCAAAAGTTGTGCAAATATCTTAAAATATAAGGTCTTTTTAATAAAAATAATTAAGTCGTTATTTTGAGAATAAAAAGTAACAAATACTCTCTTTATTCAACAGGTCTAAAAAGTTGCATTTTTGGTGAAATCTTGATATCGAATTTATGGATGGAATACAATACTTCCTGTCTACTACAGGTAGGTGCTTAAAAGAAAGTATGAAGGGCCCAGTTTGCATAATTCCTTATCTAACGGTTTCAAAGAATCTTTTTTTTCTTCTGTATTGTTTAATCTTTTCTTATAGCTTATTCCAAACATTCAGCTAATAACATTTTTTGCTAATCCTCAAATTCCATAACTTTATAGACTAGTGATAAGAAGTACATATTTATACAATCAAGTACTTTTGACAGATATAAGAAAATATAAGTATCTTTCAGCAGTTATTTAGTGATTTCAGTATACAGTAGAGCCTCGTTTAACCAAATTTCAAGGGACCAATAAATAGCCAATTTGATTTAATGAAGTTTGAATTAACGAGTTTTGTAAAAATAATCCCGTGTTATTTGAAATGGTAAAATACAACCGTTGAGTTCACTTTCTCCCCTGTTATGCATACCAACGAATGAGGGTGTTCCACTTCTAAGAAAAAGTAAAAATAACTATTGTATACGGTATATGTGGCATTTGTTTAATTGAGAAACTATACTGTCAAATGCTTGAGGTAATTTTTTTTTAAAACGGTGCTATTTGGAACAATATTGTACTCATTGCATTAATGAGTCATACAATACAACAAACAATAACCTTAAGAAACGCTTTAAACATACCGTTCTTTTAACACTAAACTTTTACTGGAACACATGTTTTAGTTACAACTGTTATACATTACATATTTTAGTTCTATAATTTGAAAAAATCATTAATTGTTATTGGCGGATCATTGGTCGTAATATTGAGACACTCTCTGAAGATACCTCATCCAGAGCAGCCTGAAATGCCATGGAGACACCAGAAGTGGCAGCAAATCTCTTGAGAACAGAAATTGCAGTGTCGTATCTTCATGTTCCTCCTCAGAAGATGACAGTAATAAAATTATCATTCTCTTCTGCATCATCAGCAAATGACCGGTCCTTCAGCAGCACAGATGTTGTCCCTAATAGGTTCATACAAGACTCCTTAGCCTTACTAAACCTACAGAACCAATCAATAAAATTCACCATAGAAATAGAAAAAGAAGGCATGCTACCATTTTTAGACCTAAAAATCATCAGAGAACAAAAGAACCTAACCTTTGGCATATACAGGAAGCCAACATACTCTACTAATTACATAAAAAATAAGAGTTTCAATCCAACCACACACAAACATGCAGTACTAAACAGCCTAACACATAGATTGGTATATACCCCCTTAAATAAAAAAGAATACCAGTTAGAATACCAGCATATAGTAGACACAGCAATACATAATGGGTACAACAAAGCAACTATTGACAAAAAAATTGCAAAATTCAAACGACAGATGCACATCAGAAACACAACAAATCTCAGCCAGCAAGATAAAGAGCTAAAGTTCAAGAAATTCACATACCACCCAGGAACATTTCACAAATTTAAGAAGATTTTCATGAAACATAACATCAGCCTAGCTCCACAGAACAAATTTAACATAGAGAAATTACTTTGTAACAAGTTAAAAGACCCCATTCCACAAGACAAAAAAGCTGGAATCTATAAAATCAATTGTTCAGATTGCAATAAAGTATACATAGGTAAGACAAAAAGAAACTTTGAAACTAGGCTAAAGGAGCACATGAGATGTATTAAATACAAACAAATGGACAAATCTGCAGTTTCACACCATTTTTGGATCACTAATCACAACATCAAACCCAATATTACATTAGTCAAACCAGCCAAATTTGCAGCCGAATTAGATGCAAGGGAGAAGATCACCATTCTAAAACACAACACACATCTAATGAATTTTGATTTGCCGCCACCAAATCCTCTCTGGAAGTACATTTCTCCACCACAAGATGCCACCACAGGATCCAGTCCAAAAAACGGAAACACCAACAACACGGGCCAGTCGAATTAACTTCTGAGGATGGGAACAACCGTTTCTCGAAACATGTTAAGTGAGTAAACTTAAGTGATGTTAGTGTAACAATTCCGACTCACCTTTAAATAAATTATTTACCATGCTTCTTATTATTTTGTCTCACAGCTGGTATAATCCATTAAATTTTAAATCAATTATACATAAAAGTACTGTAATCATGCTTACCAATAATCATCCAGTAAGATTACTTTGTAATTTGAAGTATCTTTTACCCTGATACTGATTACCTTTGTTTTTAAGTTCATTTCACATGCACGCCTGTGTGTGTTATCACTAAAGGGATAGTTGCCATCCAAGTAGGTGCTAAGTTAATTGCACATTGCAAATTAATATTACTCTATTTAAGTATTTGAAGTGTTAAGGTTTTTTTTTTTTTTTTTTTTTTTTTTGCAGAAAAAAGGAAGTTGTGCTAATCTACTACATTTTTTATCATTTTCTCCCATAAGTGCCTCATTTTCCAATACTATATGTTTTGCATTGGAATGAAAACAAAAATGCTAAACTGTAATGGAACAAGATACTTAAGGAAGACAATGAAGATAAAACAGATTTAAAATAATCTACATCAACACCATTTAATAATCTACTTTCATCTGCTTTCCTTTATGTGTTTGAGTGCATACATTTGTGAATAGCAAGGAGTATAAGTGTATTTTCAAGTGTTTACACTCTCAGAAATAGGCATTTTTCTGTCTTGTTATTTGGAAGACATTCTGGACAGAGTAAAACATCACACAACACATGATTGGGGTACTCTGAATAGGTAACTGCTGTTGATAGGAAATAAAGATGATCTAAAATAAACAGAATATTTAATTTTTTATGTAAAGGTGAGTCGGAATTGTTACACTAACATCACTTAAGTTTACTCACTTAACATGTTTCGGGAAACCGTTGTTCCCATCCTTAGAAGGTTAACTCGACTGGCCTGTGTTGTTGGTGTTTCCGTTTTTTGGATTGGATCCTGTGGTGGCATCCAATCCAAAAAACGGTAACACCAACAACACGGGCCAGTCGAGTTAACCTTCTGAGGATGGGAACAACGGTTTCCCGAAACATGTTAAGTGAGTAAACTTAAGTGATGTTAGTGTAACAATTCCGACTCACCTTTAAATAAATTCAATACACATCACTGTTTCTAGCTTCTTTTCATTACAATATCAACAGAATATTTCATCTTCAGCAATCTAAACTGTAATCATATGAACATGATTATATTGTACTATAATGTAATCACTAATGATTAAAGGCTACTTTATAATCATAATGGCTTTTGACATGATTACAAAAAATCTGATGTGTTGCATTCATATGACTCTGTCCACTCTTTCACAAACTATACTTACGATAGCTTCTTCTTCTGTTTAGTTGAGATACAATTTTTGTAGGTACAGAGACCTTTCAACTCTTTAAAAACTGTGTGGCTATATGATGGCTTTGAAGTTCCAGTCTTTTCATGACCATGGGAGAAAAATTGAATATAGCACTTGAAAAAATTCTGTAATGTGTTATATTCACATGGTATTTTCCACTCACTCTTCTGCAAATTATTCTTTCCAAAGCTAATTCTTCTTCTATTTCTTGTTAACTGAGATAGACATTTGCAGAAGTCAGTCAGATTTTGAAAAAGTGGGTTACCATGTGATGGCTTTGAAATTCCTCTCTTTGGATGACCATGAGAAGAAAGAAAGAAAAGAAAACACGGTGCCTTAGTATTTGAAAAACACAAATATTTGAAAATTCATACCAGTAACTAAGATATCACAGAAATAATTAATGCCATAACAAATTTGACATAAACATGTACTTTTTTCTTTATTTTTTTGTCCTTTAACAAGAGAGATCATATCAGATGATAAATGAAATGTTTATACAATGCTCAAATGAGCCTGGGGTCCATAGAGCTTAGAGTTACTGACAAAATTTTGTGGTTTAATCAGATCTATATTTTTTATGCGGCAAGAATATGCACTGTCTCTTATGGTTTAGAATTATATAAAAGTCATTTAAAATGAAGAATGACTTCAGTCTATTCGCAGAAAATTCAAGCTATACATTTTATCTGTCATCTTAAGCATATGGTATTTTATCAAAAAGCAACAGAATGTCTACTACCTTGAAGGTTTAAAATTTCAGTATTGCAGCAAATCATACTACAATAAAAATCCAGCAATATTTAAATGCAAGTTATGGCTAGCCTGTTGTCTTTATTGGTTTTATTTGTTTCTAAGACTAAATAGGAAGCTCCTCTACCTGATGTTGAACTTTAAATCTTGAATACTAATTTAATTTATCCTCATTCTCTTTACGAAATTATTACACAATGATCTGGAGGATTTTTTATGCTGAATTCTACTCTGTACCACCTAAAATTGTAATTTCATACAGTTCCCGTGCTATTCATAACAATGCACCAAACATTTACTGATATTCACAGAAATGAGAATGAAATATCACCAGATGATGTATTTCTCATCTTAGTTTCCCCACGCACAACAGTCTTCTAAATTCTGGAAATGCTGTAAAACATATTTTAGGGATGAAAGATTATCCAAATGGTAATTTTTACAAAAGCACAGTAAAGGAAATGTTTAACTTTTATATCTTCTCTTTGGTTCTGTAGTTATTTAATAACATCAGGCTCCACAATTTTTGCTTTAAAATTTCAGATCGGAAAGATCTGAATTTTTATTTATGTATATGAAAAAAGATCTGACATTGTTCTTACTCAGAGTTTTCTGAAGATATTTTGTTTAAAAAAAAATGCTCATGTGACCCCAGTTTTCTAGATGTTTAATATACACAGTTATGTATATTGGGTCTCCAGCATCTCCTTATACCTTATGAAATTAAGCACTACAGATAATGTTACACAATTTTGATCTCATTCTGAACAGAAAAAATAATTAAAAATTATTAAAAATTACAGATGTTAATTAAAAAAAGATGCTCAACACTTTGGACATAAGGCTTTATATGAAACTGCAAACAGCAGCTTCTGTCCTTTTGGAGACACAAATGCGCTTTACAATTTCTGAATTCTTGAATGGCCCGCACATCTTGGAAGCTTGCAACTTGGAGCTCTTACATCATGAAGATGTAAATGATCAATGGAATCAAACTGTAATTCTTCAGCAGGACGTAACTCTCCTTTTCTTGTAAGTATAATTTGCAAGTCTGAAACAGATACTGCATTAGAAGGGTGTCTCCTCTTTCTTTCAGAAACTTTTTTCTGCCACAGTAGTTAATCCATGGTACAAAGAAAAGAAGGTACCATCTTTGGGATGGACAAGTTTTCTGTATCTCATCTTTATTTAAACCAATGCTGGACTTAAAGTCAAAAGCATGACTTTGCCATTGTCCAAACGCAAAGGCATGAAAAATTGTCCGCAAAGTTCCATTTTTAAGAACTGATGAAAATTCTATAGTTACAATTGATCAAACAGATCCAAACTGCACATTGTAAGATTATATCTCCTCGCTGTTTCAGATCTTTTACTTTCACATTTTTTTTTTTTTTTTTAATTTCATCATTCAACTTCATCTACTAAACTTTTACCAATCAAATTTGAAGACAATACAACTTGGCTATTGTCTACTCACATACACATAACATTAGTGATTTCTTAACAGAAGCCTCTGGGTTCTTTCATTATTGTTTTATCATCTGAAAGCTTTCCCAGTCCTGTTTTACTGGACAGTACCTGTAGCATTGATACCTTGAGAATTTAGAACTTGAAACAGATGATGAGGAAAAGGAGTTGCTAGAATACAATTTATGACCTTTCCCTTTAAAGAGTGCAATAGAAAATCCTAAAACGTAGCACGCCTAATCCAAATTTTTATAACATACAGCAATTTAGTTTAGTAAGCACCTTGATATAAAAGAAAACCTGAAGAATTCCACTCTTTCCACACAGCATAAAGATTTTGATTCCCCATGGGTTGGGTTTTTGCCCTTGATATACTGCTTTGCAGAAAACTTCCCTGTGGAAGGATTCCTTTTTTTTCCCACATAAAATCTTTCTTCTATATGAAGTTCACTGCAGTGTTTTCAAATGGCTGTGTAGATTGACCTGACTTTGTAAAATTTATCCTTATTTTCCGGCAGCCTTTCCAAATTGTTTACCAACTGTAAATTTGTTCATAATTCAAAAAATCTGTCAGGCAACCTGTTTTCCAAAAACACATTTACCTTCAGGGTTGTAGCCCAGTAGATACGTTTTCTGCATAATTTTAAATTGTCAGTCAATACCGCATATGCAGTCCAAATAACACTTCCAATTCTTCAGGAGTTGTCAGCTTATATGAAGATTTACCTTGTTGTAATGCATATACATATTTCTATACACTACCATGCTACTAAACAAATCATCAGGTAGGTACATTTCTTTTTAAGTACTGTATTCATGCTCTTTAAAGTTTGGGGCTTCATAAGTTTCTGCAATGCAATTCAATAGGTTTGCCTTTCCATTTTATGGACTCTTTGGATGTCACCATTATGAATATGACATGGATTATCTAATTTGGGGTTGTTCTCATTACATAAAATGTTCATTTCAGAACACCTCATCATCTTCAGATACAGTGTCTGCACATGTCATTTTTACCCACTTTATCTGCTCCAACACATATTTTCCATTGAGTTTACCTTTCATTCTCACTAATCTTACATATCTTCTCAAACCTCACCATTCTTAAATATTGCTGTAATTAAGTCTCAGTCTTTCTACACAGAAAAGTATTTTTATTATATATTAAAAATAGAAGCACTGTAAACAGTGAAGTTTTCTTCAGGTTGATTCAACATTTTTTATTTTATTTACTTCGACCAGGTTTCTCCATATTTGTAGTTCAAGGAGCACTAACATTAAATGTTTATATGTACAGGTTAGTTATTCTCACTCACGGCTGTTGTATCACTCCTACTTCATCATTGCAAGATATTGCTTCAGTGTTCAAAGTGGGTAATTCAGAAATAATCTCAGTTAAATAAGGCATTAATTGCAGGAACAGAATGTGAGAACATTTGTTCAGATGTTAGATTGGCTCTTTTTGGTCTTTTAATAGAAAACAAATTTATCAGATCCCTAGTGCCAGCCATAAAAATAGAACAGTCTGACAGAGTTGAATGGCCAAGCAATCTGTATGAAAATATGGATGCTAACAATATACCACAAAGTCTTACGCATTACAGAACAAATTTATTTGTATCAAAATATTTTGCAATACTGCACAACTATGCATTTAATTCATAAAAATGAAGAAAAACAGATATAACATAAAACATTAACTTATTCAAAAAATATCTACTTGATTAACAGGATCTTCCAAGAACCAATCATCTTAAAATTTAATCTAAAATGAAATAATGTTACATGGATATTTCATCCAATTTTTCCAGTATGTAACAATAAATTCAGTATATCCCATATCAGTAAACACCCTGAGCCATTTTTGAAAAAATAAAAACTTTCCATGTAGAGGGTAGTTTGGGGGATTTTCTTTTAAATCTTTGTGTTACATCCTTAGAAGCGGCTATATGGCAGACAGAAGGAAGGAAGAAAGACAAGAGAGCCTTATATACTAAGTTTGGTATCTCTCACATGCTCAAAATATATGCTTTTAGTGAAATCTCTATATCCAATTTTTGGGTGAAATACAATACTTTCTCTGCTTATTATAGGTATGCAGTAGTGAAAGTATAAACTAATTATACTCACTAGCATTAATATTATATTTTGCCCAACATGGCTTTGTCTTAATTATCTGACTTTTTGCCATCAATTCCTTATTGTGGATCATTTTTGCAGTTTCTAACTTATAAATATTGCACTCCAATTCTGTATATATTTTAATGATTCCTCCTGCTCTTTGGGTATTTTGTTAACTTCCATTCTTTTCTACAATAGTTTTGTTCCCTTTAAAATCCATTTTTCTGGCTTAACTCATTTTGTGTATGCCTTCTTAATCCTTTTTAATGGTACTTTAGATTTAATCAATTTTGTGCTATGTAATTCATTGTTTTATGTTTATTATTGATGCTTTAGTGCACTTAAGAGTTATTTAAACTTTTATTATTTATTTGACTTTTATATTAAAAAATGTGTAGCTGAACATATTTTTTATATGCACTTTGACTGAAATACTTGAACTTGTCCATTCAAATATCCGCACATTTTAAGCAGCATACATGGAAATCTTAAGCATTATTTTACATCATGCTCGTGGGTAGCATGTACTGAAATGCTTTTTGAAGAGCTAACTCCCCCTCCTCTGCATAATAAAATGTGTTCTACCGTAGTATTAGCCACTTAAAAACATTTCTTGCAAATACTTATCATGATTAACAGGAAGTAAAGAGAAAACTATGATTCTTTTATATGCATAATTTTTAGAACAGCTATGGACATAATACATTCTCTACACAATAGGTATGTGGTAAAGAAAGTAAAAATGATCAGAAAACTGTAACACATGACAAATAGTGAGCAGGTGCAAAAAGTCTTCTGTAATTAATTAATGGCTCTATAAACTTATTCCACCCTTAAGTTAGTCAGTTTTGCACACAAGATATTCAACATTCTATTAACTATTCCTTCATTAAACAACTGAAACAGGGTTGGCATTAACTGTTCTTTCATGAAATGCTTGAAACAATGTGCCATTGTAATGTGTTCTTTCATGAAATGCTTGAAACAATTGCCATTGTAATGTGTTTTTCACAGAAAGCAATGCATCTGTAATTTGGAAAGTAGAAGCAAACTAAGACAACTCCCCAGCCTTATTATACATAAAACAAGAGTTATCAAAGCATCTGTGGCACTTAAAATGGACAGCAAAAGATGAAGGGGCAAAAATTTCTCTGAAAGAGAGTAAGCTATTTTGCTGAACTGACTGCAGAGTATAAATATTTTGCTGAAAATAAAATAAATGTGGTTACAACAAATTACATTGAGTTCTATGGAAAAATTAGTTGTTACATATTGCATTTTATTTAGTTTAGCTAAACTCTTTTACAATATTAAATGGGATGTATATGACCTGTTAAAAAAGTTAACACAGCACTGCAAAGCATAAGAATATCTAGAAACACATTAAATATATAATATATATGAATCATATATTTTTCTTATTTTCACTCAGTTCTATTGTATGGATAATATTTTAAAGGTAACTTCTTCAAATTCAACTGTCAGCATTCAAATTGTGAAAGCAAGAAATTTGATTAATGTTCATTGTATTTAGATAAACAAGTTATAAAACTCTCTTCAAAATGATCAGAATTTTACTTTTCCATGCCTGTATAAATGAGTCTACAGAAACCTATGCTCCTTCAAAGCAAACTCTAATGAAACTAGAAACAGGCATAATTTAAGTTTAATAGTTATCAGCACCATTTCCAAATATTTTAAGTGTTATAGGCCTAATATTATATAAATTTTTACCATGTACACTCAAAGCTATGAAAAAAGTTATTATTTTTAAACGTACACTGGTAAAATATATAATAGATTATTGCTTTTATAGTATAGAGCTAGCAGATGTGATGAGCTAGGCCAGAGACTATAACTAATATAATCTTTCAAAAATCATTTATATATAAAATAGGTTTCATATAATCATACTGTAAACTGCTGTTATATATGTTATACACTTTTATACATTATTAAATACTACTGTATATCTTAGTATTACTGTAAAGCTCAAGTTGACATTTCTATATAATGTATCTATAATCCACAGATGCAATACAACTTAAATGAATAGTGCCATACAATCATCACTTAAGATATGTCATGATAAAATGATTCTGAAACCGGCATTTGTTCAGGGATTTACATAGTGGTAGTCTTGAAAGTACCTAAATATATTCATGCATGCAAATGATACTTGGACAGGAGAAACATTGTTAATTAATAGGAATTAACTTTTAGCTATGCAAAGAAGAAAGTAGACTTTCTAAAAACAGCTAGCAGGTGCTGCATCAACTAGGGCATGATGCTTGGGACTCGTGCACCTGTAAAACAATTAAGTAATCTCCTTACTGAAAAATTCTGTAATGAGCAGCAACATAATTTAATTCACATGAAACAATTTTGATACAATGACATAACTGACAGAGTAAGTTCTTTATTCTGCATATGTATATGTGACACTAGTATGTTAACAAAATGGATACCATGATGCAGTTAGGGTTAATTTGTGATTCAAACAGTTTGTAAATCCATTTTTGGGCTGTAACTTAACTGATGGTTTAAGGAACCAACAGATTCGTATACAGTAGAATCTCATTAGTACATTTTAGCAGGGATCTATGGATTTAGAGTCATATATGGGAAAATGTGTTAACAAAATGGCAAAATCTGCAATTTAAGAACTTTAAAATTCTGTAATAAGAATTTAATAATACGTCTTACCTCATAATTGAATACAAAATATGCACAATATTTACACTGGTTTGAAATACATATCAGCTATGGTTGATTGCTTTGTTTTAATGGCACATTTTAGTGTTTAGTTTCATTTAATTTTTTTCTTTTAGTCTTGTTCAGTCATCAATTTCAAAACTATACACATATCACTTAACTATGTCCATTGCCTCCATCACATGTGACATTGTAGGAAAATTTGTTCATCAATTTCATCCCACACTGATGTTTCTTCTGTCATCTGTTCAAGTATTTCATCTATTGTCACAGTTTCACACACTGGAATTTCACTGTTAACGTTTACGTACATCTCAAAAGAGATGCATTCTGCTATTTGGCGCCTTCTTCACTCTTGGAAAACTCATCTTCTGGCACATTATCACTAAGAACTTGAAAAAGCCAGCTTTAGTGATGCAGTTTGATGCAGTAATTTGTATCACAAATTACTTAAATGTAAATAATGATTGTAATATGAATATGCATTTTTATGTGACATTGATTTCAGATGTTTATTAATTGTAATTATTATTGGGAAATAAGTTTATACGGCTTTACTGAAACTGTCAATAATAGCGCAATAATGCAGCGAGGGGGTGAGCTGTTTATCATTATTGGGAACAAGGAAGTTACGTAATGTTGGCGCGTTTTCGGTAGAACCTTCTGGAATGTTTCCCTAAAAGCAATATGTATTCGTGGTTTTCATTGGATATTAAAATAGACGCTAATGTTGGCGCGTTTTATTAGCCAATAGCAGTTCATTTATAATCTTTAGGCATATCGGGGAGTGGGAGTATAAATAGAAGCCAAGTTAGAGGTAAGGTCAGTCGGTCGCTCAGTTCATCAAAATTCCTAGCACATTACACGTCGTCAGTCAGTCCTTCAGTTCGCCGAAAGAATTCCTACACTACACGTCGTCTTCAGTCAGTTCGTCGAAAGTATTAGTTCGTCAAGTTACGCGCAGCAGAATTATGAAAGATCTAAAATATGGTAAAGTTAATTATACACAAAATTGAAGTACGTTAATTAAAAGTGATCAGTAAGAAGTATTATAACAGTTTCAGTTTGGCGAGTATCTAAATCAATATGTAAAAGTGATAGTGAACATGTTCGACAATAAAAATTATAAAAACAAATTTCTTCATCAGTATAATTTTTGAATAAAAGATTCCTTTCCGTTTCACAACCTGTATTGAGACACATGTTCGACCCCAGGCCAACAGGATAATAGCTAGCCGGAGGACATTTGAAATGAATTATTTCAAAAAGCTGATACTAGGAAACGCAAATTGCTAACGCCAGATGGAGGTACAAACCAAACAAATGAATGACGTCATAAGATGGCTTCAACACTGATGTAAACAAACATTTATAAGTAATACCGTCGCAAATTGGCTACCACAACGTGGGGCTAACTATAAGATCTCCAAGTTCTAATAATTTACGTAAAACATATTACGTAAGAACCATTCTCTCGCAAGTTCCAAATTGTATCTTATGTCACGGAATCCTAGGCAGTCTTAATGAAATCTAGCATCTAAGACTCGATTCCAGTGCAGCCAACCTTCTCTGTACCAACCTCTTAGATACATTTGCTTCATGCACCATATTATACCTTGATCTATAGGTTGTAGCTTACTCATGCAGTTTGCTGGGAAGAAAATAATCTATATTTCCTTAAATTTGAAACAGTTGGTGGAAGAACGGCACACTGATCAATGGAGAGTGCAGTTTTCCTGTTTCTTATGCCCATTCTGATGTTGCATGTGCGTAAGAAATTTAAAATACCACAGAAGTTATCCAGGCCTTTGAGTAGGAAGTGTGCTTACTGGAAAAGACCGCACATTCTTGAAGCATCATGGATGCATGCTTTTCCAATAACCAGCAGTATCAATTTATCAATTCCACTTTTGTTACAGTACAACAGAATGCAAGCCTCTTCTTGTTAAGTTTCCAACCATGACATTTAGTGCCCTTTCCATGGTTTTATCTAGCAGGAGAAGGAAAAATACTCCCATTTCGTCTGCATTATAAACATTGTCAGGGCTATAGTTTTTCAAAATTAACAAGAGCGTTGTAATTTTCCACATTTCTATATTTTCGCACAGTGTAGTGCTGTTATCTAGGACAGCAGCCTCATCTGTAAACTAAAGTCATGTCGATTCTTGAATCTTTCACTCCAACCATAGGATCCTTTAAAATCATTCTAGTTTCATCTTCTGTGCTAAATGTGCCATTTGAGCTTGAACTACAATACTGTCTATTGGCACATTTGAGGCTCGTGCTTATAAACCACTTTAGTAGAACATCTTCTTTTAGCACTTTTCCCTTCAAAAGCAGTTTCAATGAGTTTACGTTTTGTAACAATCATGTTTAAGGTTGATGGATGCACTACATCCATACATTTCATATTTTGGTTACTTCTTGAAGAATTTTCAGTTTTTTACATTTGTTATTTTCCAAACTTTCTTTTTCCCAACTGATAAACTAAATAGTATACAGTTAAAGTATGATGTATCTATGTTTAGTCAACACTAGCAACTATCATTGATGTTAACCACACCAAGCTAAAGCATCTAGGCAACCTACATAAATTGTATCATATAGATGCATACATGTCATTGGCTGCCAGTTTCTCACTCCAATTGAACCACAGATTGGAAAAAGGAAGAAAGTTCATTCACCTGTGTTTAGAGGAAAAAGAAAATCATGTTTTTATGGTGAGTTACATACTTGTAGAACTAAGTTACCTGTACTGCATGGTAGCATTCCAACGTATTCAATAAATATTTTTGAGCAGGCTTCTTTGGAAGTTGGTGGGCCTTCTTTCTTTTTCCAATAAATCATCCTTTCATGGGTAGTGAAACACAGGTTTTAACAGCTATTTATTGTTATTTCTGTTTTCTACTGTTTGAAAATATTGATTTTTATTTAGTCAAACATCTTAAGAACATTAATGTATTGTGATATAGTATTAAAAATAATTTTAATTAACAATATTTTAATAGGTAGGTACTAATCTTCTTCGTCAGCTTAGGCTGCATTATATCTTGGAAGTATTAATTTTCTCCATCAGATTGGGCATCATTATTTCCTGTGGGCCATTGAAGAATGTTTCATAAAGCTCCTGATATTGTGATGGAATATATTTAATTATTTTATTAAGATCTTGCAACTTCTTGGGATTTATAGGAACTTTAAGAGTTGTATGCCATACTTCTTGGATAATCAAGTATTTCTTTTCCCTTAAAAAACCTGTATGTATTGCAAAGCAGTCCATCTATCCATTCCAAACAAACGATATATCCTGGGTTTTGACGTGTGTAAATTCAAATGCCAGAATTCAGCAAGTGAAAACTTTTCCTTCGTTTGACATAATAATTTACGGCACTTAAAGTGGTGTAGCCATCATTCTTAATGTCAAAAACATCTTGATGTTCAATAATCTTGACTTGAAAAGAATTCTGTGTTTTTCCTGAGTTATATATCATATCAACATACTGTTTGACAGAATAGGTTCTATCTTGTCATATCATTCTCCTTATTATGGCAAAATCCCCATCGCAACAAAGACCTAAGTTAGGGTCTCTTCTCTTCTTATTGTATGTAAATGATATATCAGAATTAGTCCAAAAGCATGGCAGCAAAGTTAAGGGTATGCAGATGACACAATGGCGATTGTAAAAGCCACAACAGTGAACAAAATTAGTCATAAATTTGCAAATATTTTAGCAGCCTCAATATGGTTCTAAATTTAAACAAAAGAGAACGGGTGCTGTTTCAATTAAAATATACAATTAAGAATAACATAAAAGTAAATGTACTAGAGACTGAAATTCCAGAGGTTGAGTGTACCAATTTTCTAGGAATTACTATTGATAGGAATCTAAATTGACAAGCACATATCAACAAAGTCAGCCATAAGTTCAACAGTGGAATTTATGTATTAAAGCAGGTACAATAGATAGTCCAAAAAGATAAAACTATGCTTTGCATTCATTAGCTCACACTTAAATTATGGTATGATTCTACGGGAAAATAGTTGCAAGTTGGGGATATAAAAACCTTTTAACCTACACAAAAGAGCAATAAGAATACTAGCTAAACTAAATATCAAAAATTCATATAAATGTAGTTTTATAGATTTGAAAATTCTAACACTTCCAGTTATGTATACTGCGGTGTGTATGTGTGTGTATTGTCATGCCAGACACATTATTGCATCGTTGGCGACAGTATTGTTGGGGTAATTCTTAACGGCTGGGGTTTTGAAGTTTCGCATAGCTAGCGGTGAGAGTGGGGGAAGTGAACGTTACTTTCTTTGTGTTGTGTGGTTAGTGTCACTTTTGCTCAAGTGTTGGGTCTAGAAGGTCGTATGTGAATTGTGTGTGTAGCATCTCCCTTCAGTTTCTTCCTTTTTATCTTTTGTGTGATGTAGGGGCACCATATTTATATTGAATAAACCACAGGTAATGCGGTTAATGTGAAATTCTGTGTATTTTGTTATAACTATCCCACGACTGCTCTGGAATGTGTACTTTTAAGATTCTGGTCCTCTTGCTGCCTCTGCAACTATGCCTCCCAATGTATATGCTAGGGTAACTAAAATTTAATATCTAGCTGCAAACCTTTTGACCTCACCCCAGTATATAACATTTTTAGTGGTTTGTCGCCGGGTTTATAATATTTTGTTGCAAACGTATCACATTGCTATGAAAAAATTTTCATGTGCTTGTAGTGTGAGTGTTAAGTATTAATATTTTCTGCATGTGGCGGTTACATTTATGATTTGAGGTAAATTTGCTCAGTAACGTGACCATTACACAGGAAATTCCAAATTATTCCAGAGGTTGACTGGTGATTCTTTATTTGGCGTAGCAAAAATTTTTTTCCCCTTCCATTTCGGCCTTGAAAATTCTGTGCTTTTAGTAGGTTTCATATTTTTTTTATGTGATGGCTATATAATTTTTTTTAGTGTCTCTGCATTGCAACTTTCTCCTTCTCTGCACTGTTTCCCCTTCCTCTCTCTTCTCCTTTTTTTTTTTATTCCATTCCATGTTCTCACGTTGTGTGCGTGCATGCGTGTGTGTGTGTATTTCAACTGTTTGTAAGATATGTGGTCTTATTATTTTTTCGACAAAGGCTTCACTCTTTAATTTTTCTATAGGTTTGAGGACCATACTTGTAGTGGGTACGAGTTTTCAGTGTACCATAGTTACCTTTCGGTCTTGCCTATTTTATTTTTTAATTAAGTTTAACATTCAGTAGTTCTGCTTTAAGCGCCCACGACAGTGAGCTAGCGACCTATAATTTCATAAATATATTTTGTCTGTGAGCAGTGTCCCAGGTATTTCTGTGAAATTTCTAGATTTTGTATGCCTGATACAATTACATTAATCTTTCAAATTTGACCCTTGCCTCACGATATTGACATTTTTGTGTGTGTTGTGCCACTTTGCTACTATATCTTGTGCTAGTGAAATTATTGAGGGTTATGAATCTTGCTTTCTTATGAGAAATTTGTCACTGCAGTGCATTACAGATGTGTTGTATAGCCTAACATTTCTGACCAGTGCTCTATTGAATTTTCTTTTCTTTACAGTCAGTATGCTTACTGTATTACATTTCAGATACTGTCAGCATCATGTCTGTATAATTTTAGCACAGGCATGGCTAGTTTATGGTAAATACTAGGCAAATTTCTTTGTCATTTACCTTGCTACCTTGATTTGGTTCATTACAGTGCATTTGACTTTTTTTTTTGTACTAATTTTTCAGCATCACATTACTAATTTTAGCATACACTGTTACTTTGTGTACAATGTACTACTAAAATTGTGTTCATTTTGGTCACATTTAGCATCATTAAGCATATTTGTTTTTAGCTTCACAATACAACTACTTTTCTATCATTCCACTGTGATATGTTACTATAATTCTTTATCACTGTCATATCTATTTCTGTGAATGTTACTGGCCTATACTGCTTCATACTGAGTGATTAATTCTTACCTGTGTGTACCATTGACTTACATATTTGATTTATTGCTAATTTCTGGCATTGCTTATGGAAATTTATTTTTGTTTAAGTGTGTTATTTTATAAATGCAAACTCTGCCTGTCTTACAGCATTGATATTTATGCATTTTGCTCATATCTATTTTTGTCTTTGATGCAATAATATTTTTACATGGTATATATCCACTCATCTTTTTTTTATTACAGCCACTGTTTAATTGCATACCGTGTCTAATTAATTTGTTTTTGCCTACATTTCTGTGTTAATACTGTGCTATATACACTACATGATCAAAAGAATCCGGACACCTGGCTGAAAATGACATACAAGTTTGTGGCGCCCTCCATCGGTAATGCTGGAAGTCAATATGGTGTTGGCCTACCCTTAGCCTTGATGACAGCATTCACTCTCGCAGGCATACTTTCAATCAGGTGCTGGAAGGTTTCTTGGGGAAAGTCGGCACGAAGTCGTGTTCCAAAATATCCCAAAGGTGTTCTACAGGATTCAAGTCAGGACTCTGTGCAGGCCAGTCCATTACAGGGATGTTATTGTCGTGTAACAACTCCGCCATAGCCCATGCAGTATGAACAGGTGCTCGATCGTGTTGAAAGATGCAATCACCATCCCCGAATTGCTCTTCAACAGTGGGAAGCAAGAAAGTGCTTAAAATATCAATGTAGGTCTGCGCTGTGATCGCGCCATGCAAAACAACAAGGGGTACAAGTCCCCTCCAGGAAAAACACGACCACACCATAACACCGCCACCACCTCCAAATTTCACTGTTGGCACTACACACGCTGGCAGATGATGCTCACCGGGATTCTCCATACCCACACCCTACCATCGGATCGCCACATTATGTATCGTGATTCTTCACTCCACACAATGTTTTGCTACTGTTCAATCGTGTAATGTTGACGCTCCTTACACCAAGTGAGGCATTGTTTGGCATTTTCTTGCATGATGTGTGGCTTATGAGCAGCTGCTCGACCATGGAATCCAGGTTTCTCACCTCACGCCTAACTGTCATAGTACTTGGAGTGGATCCTAATGCAGTTTGGAATTCCTGTGTGATGGTCTGGATAGATGTCTGCCTATTACTCTTTACGACCCTCTTCAAATGTTGGCAGTCTCTGTCAGTCAACAGACGAGGTCTGCCTGTATGCTTTTGTGCTGTACATGTCCCTTCACGTTTCCACTTCACTATCACATCAGAAACAGTGGACCTAGGGATGTTTAGGAGTGTGGAAATCTCGCCTACAGACTTCTGACACAAGTGACACCCAATCACCTGACCATGTTCGAAGTCTGTGAGTTCCACGGAGAGTCCCATTCTGCTGTTTCACGATGTCTAATGACTACGCGGATGAGTACAGGCAGTAGGTGGCAGCACAATGCACCTAAGATGAAAATCGTATGTTTGTGGGGATGTCTGGATACTTTTGATCACATAGTGTAGTTTCACTATGCCAAAGAGAAATAACAAATAACCCTCAGACATGCCTGTGGAAGACCACCCTCCTACGCGTCGTCCTCCATGGACTAGTGGTACCGTGCTAGCCTCTGGTTCCCAAGGTCGCGGGTTCAAACCCGGCAGAGGGTGATGGATTTTTTCGGGCGTAAAAATCCTTGACATGGCTTCCTTCAGAAGGGAAGTAAAGCCGGTGGTCCCGTGTCATAGATTTACAGCACGTAAAAGAACCTGAAGCCTGATAAAGAGGCCTCTGAGCAAAATTACCGGTCTTTCACACCCAATATAGAATGGGACGCTAAGGACCATAGTAGTTAAAGAATGTCCATAAATAAAAACTCAAGTTATTTATTTACCCTCCTATGCAGTGGGTCATTGACCTTGGTGGCCATTAATAATGATTTAATTACACTTGTACAGGCAGTCGTCCAGAGTACTGTTGTGCTATTCAATCCTCTGTTGAACCTTCTTTCTTTAATGCTCCAGTAGACAATCCTTTTGATTTTTTTAATACCTTTGAGAGCATAGCTTTTGTTAATAACTGGTCAGATTTGCAAAAAGTGAAGTATTTGCCTTGGTACCTTAAAGATACCGCTATACAATTGTTTCAGACATTTTGTCACAGGCATCCCTCTCATGATTGGACTCTTTTAAAATCTTCTTTTATTACAGGTTTTCAGATTGCTCACCAAAATGAATTGCTAGAAATCAAATTCCGACAAAGAATTCAATTAGATTCTGAACCTGTTTTGCACCATGAATATGATGTACTGTCTTTATGTGATCAGGTTAATCCAAGTATGACTCAAACTGAGCAAATAAGAAATTTACTAAAAGGTCTGAAACCTGAATATGTAAACATTATCCTCCCAATGAACCCTCTTACTGTAGATGATCTTTTACAGGCTCTTAAGCGGGTGGATAAAGCACAGTTTTATATGACACAAAGAGAGCACTTGGCCGATGCAGAGGCGCAGAATTCTATTCATGCTTTGGCTCCTCCATCTCTGACTCTACCACCTGGGACTACTAACTCATTTCTTTCAGGTCATTCACCTTTGCCTGCTCTCCCAGCCTCTCCTACTAGTGATGTCACTGAGCTAGCTGCAAAAGTGGACCGGTTGGCCAACCAGTTATATTCAATGAACACATCATCTGATCCTGAGAGGAACAGACCATCATCTTCCACACAGAGGGGACAATGGCAATCACGTTCACCACCTCCAGATCGGCGCCAACTTCTGATTTGTTTCAGGTGTGGCAAACCAGGGCACACAGCCAGATTTTATTGCCAACAAGTAGCCCAGTCAAAATAAACTGTTAATTGCTCTGTCTTACAGATAACTTTTTTATGTACTTTGTTGTGCCCCTACATTTTGTTTTGGGTGATAAATATACATGTACTTACCAGGATTCTTTAATATTATTCTTCCCAGCTTTGTGAGGATACTTTAATGGCGTGAGATCAAAGGGTGATGTTTTTGTTTGTTTGAGATGCTCTTGCTAATGTGCTGTTGAGTATTTAGCAAGGTAAGATAGTTACTGTGTTTGCTGTATGTCCACAGTAATGTTGAATTGTTTTTGATGCCTGTTTGAGTTCGCTTACAGTCACCATGCTGGATATCACCCCCTTTCTGTGAGGTGCTACTGGAATGAGGGAAATGGTCACAGAATCGTCCTTCTGTCCAGCAGCAATCAGAATCTATTGATTGGAGCTTGGTCCACTCTCTAACCATGGCAGAATATATATATATATATATATATATATATATATATATATATATATATATATATGAAAACTGCGCATAGAGCGTTGTTTGGGAGTAGGTCCCTAGCATAGTTGGTGATGGTTCTCCTACCTACCTGTAGTTAGTATGCCTGTAGCTATATTGTAGTTTGCTAGTAGATTGATTTAACAATTTTTGTTTTCTGAGGATGACATTTTTAAATTCTTAGTACCAATTTCTCAATGTATTTTGGTCCTTACTTGTATTAATTCTCACAGTAATACCATTTCTATGTTCAGTTTTTATTGTAAAGCATCAAAAGCCTTAAATTTCTTTGTCATGTTAAAACATTCAAAATTTTTGTCATTAAATTTTTGTCTGGATGTCCCTACTTTAAATATAGAGTGAAAGAAAAAAATCTGCACTGCCCCATAATAGCAAATACAGAGATACCAGGTTTATTATATGTGGATGATCTTATGGTCGGGGCTATAACGGTAATTGGGCTACAGAAAGCAGTTAATGGGATACATGAATTTTGAGAAGAATGGGGAATAAAAGTAAATCAAAAGTTACGGTATTTAAAAGAGGAAATAAACTAAAAAGAGAAGAGAAATGGCAGATGGGGGGTTTAAAGTTAGAAGCTGTCAAGGAGATGGATTATTTGGGGTGAGGATGAGCAGTAATGGTGAATGGGGGGCGCATAGCAGGAAGGTTGTGGCTAAAGGAAAGGCAGCAATGACAGGAGTAAGGATGTGTAAATATAAATTACAAATGCCAAATAAATGGATAGAAAGAATGTACGAAGCATTGGTAGAAGCAAGAATGCTATATGCCGTAGAAATTTGGGGGGGGGGGGATCGGATTTAAGCAGGAAAATAGACCAGAGTTATAGAATGTTTTGCAAAGAGCTATTGGGGTTAACAAGATCAGCACCAGGGGAAGTAGCATTAGCGGAATTAGGAAGAACAAGAAGAAAGGGAGTGATACTGGAAAGGATATTAAAATTTTGGTATAGATGCCTGAGAAAAGATAGAGAAAATTTTAAAGATATGCATGGAACAACAAAAGAGTATAAAAAATAAAAATAGCTGATAGACAGGGGTAGAAAAAATTATGGAGAAGATAGAAATGGGAGATATTTGGAGAGCAGGAGAAAGAAATAGCAACGGCTTCTGGATAACAGTAAGAAACAGAGTGGATAACATAGAAAGACAAGAGATTTGGGGAAGCTTAGAAAACAAAAAGTCATTAGGGTTCTACAGATTAGTAAAAAGAAATTGGGGAAGGGAAGGGAAGGGTATGTAGATTATTGTAATAGGGCAGAAAAAGAAGCGTTTGCATGGATGAGAACAGGATCAATGTACTTGAGAGGGATAAGGGGTAACAAAAACAGAATTTGTGAATTATGCGGAGGAAGTGAAAGCACAGAGCATTATATGACAGAATGCAAAGAATTAGCAGAATGGAGAAAAGAAGTATGGGAAAAAAATGGGAAAAGATGGATAGGAAAATAGTAGCAATTAAAATGCTAACGAGAAAAGAAGAAAAGCAAAATAAGAATATGGGGGAGTTCCTAAAGAAAGTAATAGAGAAATGGATTAGAAAAGTAAGAGAGATAAGAAAAGTAGAAAGGCAAACGGAGGAAGGAGAAGACGGGCAATAGCAATTAAATATAGCAAGGGATGATTAGATGAGCCAGAAGGCAAAAAGAGCACTATAGCTGGCGAAAAAAAAATTTGTACATAGGTTAAGTTAGTTTGTAAGAGGAATATTGTAAAAAGAATATGTAGAAAATGTACAAATAGTATCTATCTATCTACTTTAAATATTTTGGTGAATAGTTGTTAGTCATATCCAATAATTGAGCACTCAATAAATGTATCTTTTTTTTTGCAAGGTTTTTAGATTTAAGTTTTATTATTTTTGTGTGTCCCCTGCCTTTTGTTTCTGTAATATCTCCTCTGTGTATCTTTTTTTGTATATGGTGACCTGATGCTTTTCCCAAATCTTGTTCCAGGAAATGCTCCGCTCCACAGAAGAGGACAGTCCCAGATTGTCTGGAGAATGGTGGTTCTTCCCCCGGCTGCACCTTCACAGGTCTTTCAGCTGCACATCTCCATCTTTGACCATCTCACCATGGCAGGTACGAGGGTGTACTCCCTTTTGGTTTTGTCTATGCCGACAGGGCCCGTTGGTCACGGACCAACTCTGCAGAGATCCACTGTGTTTCGCTGTGGCGATTGATTGGTACAGACTATGCATGCTATAAGTTTCTTCCATCTTTTCTTTGGTGGGTGTGGTTAAGTGGTGGGAAAAGTTACCAAACAAAGTAATATTTTTGCACCATTCCCAAACAGTAGTTCCTAATATAAACTGTGTTCGTGCAGAAGAAGATTTATGAGTTGTGTCTCTAAAATCTGTTAACACTTTTCTTAATTTACTACACAAAAAGTATTAATGACACAGCTTTCGTATATATGTCAAATTAAAGAGGAAGTGAAATGATTTTGTTTTCAATGCTTGATTTCACAATGGCTCAATATGGGAACCATGTATAACTCAGCATATATCTACGTGATAATCAAACTCTTGACATACTCTTTGGTCATATCCTCTGATACAGTGGTGGCAACTTCTTCAATCCTATGCTTGAGTTCTTCTAAATTTTGTGGTGAAGGTGACATATAAACACAATCTTTGATGTATCCTCATAGGAAGAAGTCGCAGGAAGTTTTCAATCTAGGGATCTGGGAGGCCAGTTTTGAAACAGTTATCACCCAATCCAATGTTAAGGCTGCTTATTGTTCAGAAAATCACGAACATCGTTATGATCCTGCTGGAACAGAATATTTTTTAAATCTTCTTGAATTTGTGGGAACAACCACTGCTGTATCATATCCAGGTACGTACATCTATTACAGTGTTTTCGTCAAAGAAGAATGGTCAGCAAAGTTTCCGCGATGACAATGCGCAGAATACATTCACTTTAGATGAATCACGTTCATATTCAATGAATTCATAAGGATCTGGGTACTCGGCAGTTACGTCTCTTGACTTTACCATTTGTATGGAATGTCACTTCATCACTAAAGATTTTGCAATTCACGAAGTCGTCATCGTCTTCCATCCATTGTTGCACTCAGATACAAAACTTACAATGCTGCTGTTTGTCTTTCATTTCACTACCACAAGAGCTGCAATCTATATGGCTTCATATGCAGTCTTCCAAACTGTTGCACGTGGTACTTGCAGCTCATGTGACGCTCTATGAACTGATTTTTTCAGACTTCTTATGAATGCCTCTCTCACGCAGTTAACTGTTTCTACACTTCTTTTCTTAGAACACAAGCAACCAGTGCTTACAAATTTGTTATGCCAGGTGTAAATAGACTTCCTGCTTGGTGCTTCTTTGTTGTACTTAGTGCTGAACTTCTGGTGCACATCTGTAGAACTCTTATTTTTGTAGAATTCTAATACACAGAAAGCCAGAAGTTGCCATCTGTAGAAAAATGCCAACTGCAGCGAATGCAGGAACTACGAGCATTGGCTGTAAAATCCAAATGAGACCATTTGAGTTCCTCTTCAACATGATACATATACGAAAGCTGTGTAATTTTTATTTTTGTGTAATGACTTTAAAAACAATAACATAAAGTATGTACTTTCAGCAAGTGAACAAATAAAAAAATACTGACATTCACAAACATAATACACTTTGATGAACAATCTCTCAACATGCAGATTATTATTTTATCAGCTTGCACAGATAACTTTAACCACAAATAAGTTTCTAGGAAATAGCCTGGATTGAGGCAAAATTTGAATAAATATATTACTATTCCATTTCCAAAGTGTCAACTATTTGAGCATCTGTTTGTAATTGGAAGAATTCCTATTGAACACTTGGAATACTATTTAACAAATTCTTCTGCACATAAAGAATATCAGATACCATAAAATTGGCTTATAATCGAAGTCATTCACTGTTGGTACTTCCTCACTTACCCATTTATCCCAGAGCCTTATGAAAAAATTGAATTCATGGTGACAATCGTTCATATATCCAGCCACTTTCACCCTGATGCAAAAGAAAACCATCTGCCTTTTCTCCAGTTTTTGGGATGCGGAATCGTATTCGATCATGCACCCTATTGCTCTGACCCTGCCAGAACTCAATCATTTCTGGAATAACTCGATAACCACCCCTAAAACACGAAACATTTTCAGAGACTTATACATGCTGTACTTGTTATGTTTAAAGAAAGAAAGATATTAACTAAGAATTTACTTTTACAATAAAAATATTTATTCCAAAAATGCATGTCAGATAAAGCACATACATTTAAAAACAATCTAGAGCAGAAATTTGTGATTACGTCACTTAAAGAGTAACTAAAACTTCTGTAAGAATTCAGTAGGTACCTAAGCTTAAACACACAAATATGATTTATCCTAATCTGTGTTTAATTTTAAAATTTCTTTATCTAACTTGCTTTGTCTGTCATGTTATATAATAAAATTTACCTTACAGCTATAAATTCATCAGTCCATTTTACACCTATCAGTGTAGAATCTTCCTGAAGATTAAAGGTTGGGTGAACACATGCACAGTTTGTGAAATTGCGCCAGGATGAACATGTCACAAAACCTTAATGAAACCAAGGAAACATTGTGGAACTCTGCACAGCAACACTGACATCACTTGGTAAAAGAGACAGCCAAACAAAATTAGGATGAAAACTCACTTTTACTGGAAGAACAGAATAATAATTCTTATTTTAAGTGTGAAACAGCAAGCTCCAAAAATCTGGATCACCAAGATTAAAGTATAGAGCCTAACTAAAATTCATTATGCAAACTGTTGAACCCCAAGCACACACAGCTCAAGTTTGTATGCAAGATTCAATTCCCACAATCATCTTATTCCTAGGCTTAAGTACAACATGTTAATGAACATTATTCTGTCGCACTTACGAAGTTGACACGAAGATCCCATTATAAAATTTTGAGTCAGACAATACAAAATGTAGTAGCAAGAAAGACTTTTGACAGATATAGTATTACATTTATCACTTGTAAACTCTATTACATTCTGAATATCAATATCTGCATCTTTGAACACAGAAATTACTGTATAGTAGCACCCGCACATCAGGTTTCAATGTCATCTTCAGTGTCTCCGAGCTAGGTGTAAAAGCTTTTTCTTCACTTTTTTAATTTTGTCACTATAAAACCTCACACATATGCAAAAACTTTTCATGCTGTTAAATATCAGAGGACTCATCCATTAAGGCACTCAACTTCACTTTGTCTAAAACATCTATAAGTCTTCATTATCACATTTACCAAACTCATTTTTCACAATATTAGTAATTTTGATATGGATTAATTTAACTGACTTCACTACTTCAGGTTCAGTATAATTACTCTCAACAAGGGCAAACAGTTTAGGTGCAAGTCGTAGGGACATAGCCGTATTTCAGCCTCTTTTAGTTTTTTTCAAGTTTTTGTTTTTTTGTTTTGTTTATTGCTAGATGGATTGTTACCTGCATTTGTACTAAGACAACTTCCCTTTTAAATTTTTGATGCTGCACCTTTCACATGGGTTTCACTACTGAGAGTTCTGCTGTGAAAGTAGATTTATATAACACATACTGTGATTGAAACAAGTTGTCTTCTATGGGTGTAATCTAACAATGGAATTCCAGATTTGGTTCCCATTCTCTCTTATACTTCCGTTTTCTGTGACTTGATTTCATTGAACTATCACCTCTATTTATTTATTCTTTTTTTTGGGTATTTCACACTTTTTTCCCCTCATTCACAGGAATGAAAGGCAAGACTATTTCTGAAAATAAGAATTATCTTATAGGTCTGCTGTTTGCTGCACCAAATACCATGTCAGAGGCTCAGTGTTGTTGCATCATGAAAGAATGCAATACCAGGGTGAGGAAGGGAATGTTGTTAAGATTAGTTCCATTTTGCTGGTGTGACAAATGCACAGGATTATCATATGTTTAGCTGATATCATACAACGTACTGTTACACATTGTACAACTGCTCAAATTATTGTGTGCCAAAATAACAGTACAAGCTGCTGATAACATTTGGACTATCATAGCACTGTACGCCAATTAGTACAGTACACTTCAGCTTTAATAAAAAATTTAGCAACAAGTCTTAATACTGTTATCAAACAATGCATATAATACAATAGAATTTAATGCTTTGTTATGTCTATTGTGCAAATCTGCAACAACAAGCTGTAAAAAATGCCTTTGCTAAGAAGTCATAAAAAAGGCTGTATGTTTTACAGACAAACCATAAAAGTTGCCAAGTATGCTATACAGCAAAGCTGTTTTGTTGTAAAGGAACCAATGACTACACACTTCTCGCCTGATTAAAACACCAATGAATATGTACCAATACTTAGTTGAACTTTGCTTTGCTTTACTTCAGATTTATGAAATCTGCATAATGTTGTCTGGTATTGTTCTCCTACGAGGTAAGAAAATCTGTACTGCCTATAAGATATGACATGCTACCCCCATCAGCAGGCAAAGCCATATGTTGCCCTGCCTCCATTGTTCACTCAGCAGGCGCTCAAATGTAAATAGGTAGTGACACACACAGCACTGATACCCGCACAATATGGCTTGTTCAAAACCATCGCAAACAAAAAAACAGAAAGGAATTTCATAATTGCAAGATGAGTGGGGGCCATGCGCGCACACACATACCAGGCTGGATTGATAAGTCAGTGACTTTTTAAAGAAAATAACAATTTTTTCCAAAAAATCAATTCTCAACAAAGTCTCCTTTCAATTCAACACACGTCTAACGTTTCTCCAATTTTTTAACCCTTCCAAAAAATATGATTTTTCGAAGTCAGCAAAATATGAGGTTGTTTCTACCATGATGTGTTCACTGGACACAAATTTCTTCTCAGCAAGCCAATTTATTAGGTTTGCGAAGAGGAAGAAGTTGCTAAGAGCCAAATCTGGTGGGTGAGGTAGCAGTTTGTAGTCCAATTCCACAAATTTTGTGATTGCAATGGCTGATTTGTGTGCGGGTGCATTATCCTGGTGAAAGAGAACCTTTTTCTTCACCATTTCTTTAACAATTCCTTGTGAAACTGATCCAGCATTGCAGCATAATATGAACCTGTGATCGTTTTACCCTTTTCCAGATAGTGGATGTCTATCACTCCTTGTGAATCCCAAAAGACAACTGTCATGATTTTTCCTGCTGACGGAATAGCTTTTGCTTTCTTTGGACTAGGAGGTTTGCCAAAGGCAATCCACTGTTTTGATTGTTGTTTGGTTTCAGGTTGATAGTAGTGGATCCAAGTTTCATCAACCGTGACAATGCCACAAAAACTCATTTGGGTTGCGCTGGAACATCTTCAAACATCCCTGTGAAATGGTCACACAATTCCGCTTGTTCTCAACTGTGAGCAGTCGTGGCACCAATCTTGCTGACAGCTTTCTCATACCCAAAAATTTGTGCAGAATGTTATACACCTGTTCACTTGAGATGTTTACGGTCTTGCCTATCTCATGGATTTTCACTCGGCGGTCTTCCAACACAATATAATGAACTTTATTCAACATTTCTTCTGTTGTGACCTCAACTGGCCGTCCTGTGCACACGGCATCTCTTGTGCTCGAACGGCCACATCAAAATTCTGTAAACTGTGCCATGTGATGGAGCAAAGTCCCCATAATACTTGTTCAGCTTTTCTTCTGTTTCCTTCACTGTCTTACCACGCAAAAAGTAGTGCTTTATCAGAACACGAAATTCACTTTTCTCCAAAGCAACACGCATCTGCTTATTTTAGAAGTTCTCAACAATGATCTGAGATACAAATGACAACAAATTTCTGCGATTATATCAGAATAGATGTAAGACATGGGTGAAAACAAGAAACCTGCGATTAGAATACTATCTCTAGTCAAAGTCATTGACTTATCAATCCACCCTCGTATATATATTTTTTTTTTAGATTACCGAAATTGCTGAACTTCAAAACAAAAACTAGTTAACTGATTCGACTTTCCTGTGCAGCATGACTGTGAATATTTAAATGGCTTGAATTGCCGTCTTCAAAGAAATGATAAAAACATACTGCAAATGTTCATACAGTCCAATACAATACTTTATTCACCTTTGAAACTGATACAATTTATGGTTTGGTCATGACATAATATATACATTATATACAAGAATCAAATGTTATTTACAATCAGTTTAATAAAGTGACAGTTTGAATATAAAAAGTATATAGAAACAGCAGTACAATAAGACTGTAATTAAATGTTATTTAGATTGAACTCATTACAATAAGAGTAAGTTGCATTAGTTGCTCACTGCAGAATAAACAGTTTATGAAGAATTGCCTTCTAATATCTCATTTATAGAATAATGTTTATATTTCATTAAAATATGTTTTATTTCATTTCTATATCTGTATGCACTGAGATCCGCTAGTCCTCCACTTAATTTGTTATATAATCTTATACCTTGATGTTCAATAGATTTAAAATTTTTTTCAAGTTTTTTGAATAGAGAGATGGAGGGTTTTGTTGTTTTTGCGAAGTAAGCATGATATTCCCTATTTATTTTAAAATCCCTTATGTTATTATGTATTAAGCAAACAGTTTCTAAGAGATACAAGGATGATAGAGGTAAAATGTTTAAATTTTAAAAAAATTGTCAACTGGGAATGCAGTGTGGTACATTAAGTATAATTTGTATGATCTTTTGCAGTTCAATAAGCTACAAAAGATATTTAAAGGTATGACATCCCAGGTAGGTATCCTAGAAAGGTATGGCAAAGGTGAAATTTGACTGCAGATAACCATGATAGATAGTTTTTAGGGCAGTAATGGTGATAATGTTATTTAAACACAAATACTAATTTGCGTAATTTTGAAGATAAATACTGTATATGAATCTTTCAGTTCAGCTTTGAATCAATCATTGCTCCCAGGAACTTTGTGTTTTTGACTTCATTAATGGGGTCATTGTAAATTGAGATACTGAATGTTGCCTTGAGAGGAAAAACTGAAATTTATGAAAGAAGTTTTGTTGGAATTTAGGGATAGTTTGTTAGAATTGGAGCCAGTTTTCAAGTTTGCTTATTGTGGTCCTTACCTAATCATTTAATTGTGCCAAGTTGTTGTGTGAGAAAAGTAGATTTGTATCATCACAAATAGCACTGTATGGCATAGATTAAGCGCCTTAAGGAGAGTATTAATAAATAATAGAAAAAGTAGGGGCCCCATGACAGTATTTCAACATACTACTGTCTGATTCAGCTCTTGGCAACATCACGTAAACCATAAGCTTGCTAATTAATATCCGATGATTTATATTGTTAAAAGCTTTAGTAAGATCTATGAATACAAGGTGATCCGTTTGAAAGTCAGAAAAGTAACGTTATCTGTAAGAGGTTAATGCATACATCTTTCAACAATTTGCTGTAATACAAACAGAAAGGATGGAAGTTAACATGAGTGATGTTTCAGACTTCACCCACATGCTATAGCATAGAAGACAAAATGGTGGTCATGCCACAACAGTATGCTCAGTGTGTTATATGGTATGCAAACTTTTTAAGAGTAACATGGGCCCAGCAAGCTTTCAGACTTAGTACAGCTGTCAATATGCCCCATCACCTTAGACATTGTTAATTGTTAAATTTTCTTGGCGAATGATCTCAAACTGCCTTGCACAGAATGTGTCATGAAACAGGGAGAGGACGATCAGTGGTTAAATGGATGCATGTTAGTGGCCAAGTCAACAAGCATACTGCATTATTTGGAGAACTGATACCATACGACACACTCTGTGCACTGTTGTGGCATGACCATCATTTTGTCTTCTATGTGCGATAATGCTGCCATGCCATGCCATGCCATGCCATGCCATGCCGATGAAGTCTGAAACATCACTCATTGTTAACTTCCATCCTTTTTGCTTATATTACAGCAAATTGCTCAGAGATGTGTGCATTAACCTCTTACACATAACATTTTACTTTTATGACATATCAAACAGATCACCCTGTAAACCCGAGGCTAACTGTTTGTTAATGTTAGCAGTGTGTGTTTTGTTTATGAAAGAATACAAAGCATTACAGATGATATGCCTTTTCAAAACTCAAAACTGGTTGTTGGCATGAATGCTATATTTGTCCAGGAAGTTTATAATTCTATTATGGACTATATGTTCTAGCACTTTTGACAATGCAGATAACACGGATATAGATATAGATTTATCACATTTTTTGTGAACTGCTCAGGAAATAAACTGATGGAGAGAGAGAGAGGTATTGAATATGCTTACAAGAGGTGTAATTAGATTTGGAAATACTTTTTTTTTAAATAATTTACTAGAGAAACTGGGCCCAATGGAAGCACTGAATTTTAGGTTACTTATTTTTCTTATTTTGCTTTCATTTGTAGGTGCTAAAAATACAGTATCCAACTTTGCAGATATGGGTCATCTGACTTGGTAAGTTGCTACTGATGTTGTTTGAGCAATTAACATTTACAAAGTGATCGTGGAAACCTTGAACTATTTCTTCAATACTTGTTACTCCATTCTATCCATGTAGTAATTTAATTGGAGGATGGTTTTGCTAGTTCCCTTTTGACTACATTCCAGATCACTTTACTTCAGCATTAATAATATATTTATCATTGTTGAGTTTTTTAGCGGTGTGTATGACCTTTCTTAAAATTTTGCAATAGTTTTTGTAAAGCTTAAAGTTTATGTCTAACATAGTTTTATAGGCGGTATACAGTTTTTCCTTGTTGCTACAAATGTAATTATGCCCTTAGTTATCCAATTACTGCAATTGTTAGTTGAACTATTCGATACTTAAACGTTTTTAGAGGGAATCATATATCAAAATAATAATTTACTGTGCTGTCAATTGCACTGAGTGTATTGTCAACATTATTTTGTTGCATAACATCTGACTATTCTCTTTATTAAGTTTGAAGCAGTATGTTCAGCATAGCTAAATATAAAATGATAACCATAGGAAAAATAAATATTAATAACAGCAGGAATGGTATTATTAAATAAGACTGGGAAGTGAGTGCTACTGTAAATGTGAATAAGGGTTGAATAAATATTAATAACAATAGGAATGGTATTATTAAATAAGACTGGGAAGTGAGTGCTACTGTAAATGTGAATAAGGGTTGAAAAGACAGTGCCAGCAACAGGCCGGAAACAGGTTGGTTTTTCCCTCAATTGTTGTTAGTGTACCGTTAGGTCGCCTGAAAAGAAGATGTGTAGAAAAAGGGTCAATGTTCTCAAAACCTCCAGGCATCCAATAAGAAAGAAGGTACAAATCATGTGATAGTAAAATGGGGAGATAGGAAATTTGAAATAAAGAAACAGGAGAGTTTACAAGACACATTTCTTCTTCGTGGTAGTTCCTTGGAGGTTATTTGGAAAACAAATGTGTCGGTAGATAGGGGCGATGGTATGAAGCACAGCAGTAAAGAAATGTGTGTGCCTGCGTGCGGCGAGGTAATATCAGGAGTCAAATTTTAAAATGGTGATGGAAAATAAACAGGCAGCTAATTGAATCAGTCGTATTAACCACTAACCCTACATCCAAGATCCATGCAAATCCCTGAGCTAGCATCGGACCGGGACCATACCTGCAAATCCCATGCCGCCAAATCAGCTCACAGCAACTACTGCCGCAAATTGGCGCCCAGCATGGGGCCTGAATAAAATCGACTGTATGAGACAGCGTGTGAACCAAACTTACAGTAAAAGAAGCAACCGAACATGCCCAGGACACCATCAGACCTAAATCCAACCGACTGCATGAGACAATGACAGGAGAGTGTGACTGAATGTACCCAGGAGATCAACACGACCGCAGGAGGCAAGTGTAGCAGCAACAATGGCAATCAATGCAGCAAAAACTAGGTTCAGCACTTCCATACAAAGAAAAAGAAGAAAAATTGTAGTTCAGTAATCTATAAAAAGTGTATTTAAGAGTCTATGATTTTAAGAAATAGAAAAGTTGAAACTAATTGTAAAATAGACAATAAGATGGAGGAGAAATCAGAAAATGACAACTTTAATGAAATAGGTGTAGGAAATTAGAGCCATCAGCTGCGTCAAATCCTGATAAGTTAATATTTAGGAGCAGCAGGGTCAGGATAACAATATAGCAAACCTTCTCCAACAAATGTTAGTACAATTCCAGGCATTAGACCAAAAACTGGAAATGCAAGGAGGGGAAATAGATAAAAAACTAGAAAATCATAAAGAAGCAGTATATATGAGGTTAGAAAAACAGGAGGAAACAGTAAGTCAGAAATTGCATAGCCAGAACAAAAAGTTAATAAAATTGGCAGAACAACAAAAAGAACTAGAAAGCAAAGTAATGCATGAGGTTAAGACTCAGATAGATAAACAGAATGAGGTTTTATGTGAAATCAGGTCAAGTCTAAATTACATGCATGGGAAATTTTTGGTAGTTCATGCCGAAGTACAAGAAGCGCACGGCGAAATTGATTATGTAAGAAAGCAAATTGAAACTATAAAAATGTAACAATGTAAATGTGCATGAACAATTATGTGATGATTTCCGTAACAACTGTGTGAAGATCGAGCAAAAACAAGCAGAATTACGAAATCATATCAGCTCTGAACTGACTGCTATTAAGAAAACAGTGGAAGACCAAAACAAAAGTCAGTCACAAGAAATAAATGTATTGATGGGATCCCTCACACAAATTGTTGGAAGTCAGCACGAAACTTCTAGGGACTTAGCAGAAATGCAAGAGGCCATAAGCCGCATTATCTGAGTTTAAACCTATCACTGTTAATGATAAAATTGAATTAATTATATTCCAATTAAGAAGATGTGTTGATCGAATATAAGCTGCGAGCTTATTATTCAAGTGATTAAAATCCATTTAATATAATTCGTCAAGGAACTCTTGCTATTCGATTAGCAAGAAATATAATTGCTTGGCACCATGTAGCATTGATTTTGTTCTCTTTTGTTTTTTTTAATAGAAAGGAACTAAAATTAAAGTGCTATCTGCTATCTCCGCAGAAGTTTCAAATACTAATGGGACGGCAGATCGATTCCCATTGAGATTGATTTCACCACATGTGAGAATAGCAATAATGGTGTAGGCAATAATTTGAATAATGATTTTGTGCATGATCAGTTAACGATACCCACACAATTGTTGAATGAAATATCAGTTCCAACTTTCGATGACTGTATTGACAATGCTAAGTGGTATATCCTTGATTTAGAATCATATTTTGCATTGAAAGGTATTCCGAATTGTACAGAATGATAGTCGTGAAAAGAGGGTTAAAAGAATGATCCCTTAGTTGATTTAGATTAACCTTAGGAGACCACGCGGCCTATTCACAGTTCAGGCAAGCTTTTTTGAACAAATATTGGAATGTATCCCCCAATATAATGTCAGGATACAGATTAATAATGGACGTTGCCAACCCCACTCAGGGGAAGGAATGGTTGATTATTTTCTGAAGCTAACGCAACAAAGTCAGTTATTAGACACACCTATGAGGGAGGATGAATTTCTAGTGTTGATGACTTACCATTTTCCAAGTCAAATTAAAAATCACCTGATCGTAGCTAAGGCACAAACAATGGGGGAAGTTCTTTTCAAAGTCAGCCTTATGAACAAAGCGATGTTGGCCTAAGAACCCACAGAGCTCAATTCATAGACGGGGAAGGGGCAAGCAACAATTTTAATGCTCGCAGGCACGATGCTTACCAAGTTCGCAAGAGGTATCGAGATAATGCTTCCGGAACCACTAACAGATCGAATTATAGGAGAAATCGACCTCCGGGCGGAAACTACGATACAAATTTCAATAATGAACAGAACAGGCAGAATCCCCAGGTAAACTTCATGGAGTTTGAAAACGAAAGGAGAGGAGGATATAGGTCATGAAGAAACAGGTGGGGGGAAGATAACAGGAGGCAATATGTAAATGGACCGCCGAGACGTGATGGACACAGCAGTGCGAATACCGGACGTAACTCACCACTATGGAGAGACCTTTCACCTAACCAGCCTAAGCACAAGGAGGCAAGAGTAAATCCGTCAGAAATAGGCCCAGGGCATGTTGAACCACTACCCCTGGAAAGCTCCAATTAGACTGCACCGTGACTCCAGGTATGGTCACAGAGTACGCATTACTCAGAGAAGGGGGCGAAATAAATGAACAAATTAACATCATTGAATTAGGTAGTGAGGGTAGCATGCCGGTGCGATTAGGCAGGCCGAGCAGTACAGATATGTATGATCGACAAATGAAACACCGAAAATCAAAGTATTAATTGAAAACGAGCAATATTATGCGACCATAGCGGCGCATCGGTGTCTGTAATCAATTCAACAATATTTAACCATTTAGTAGTAGGGGGATTAAAGCTGCAGACGCTACCCATAAAGAATGTATTCTGTGTGTTAGCAATTGGTTGCTTGAATAAGCAGCGTGTGAAACAACAGGTTATGTTGACGCTTAAGATAGGAAGCATTGAGTTAGACTGCATTTTTCTTGTTATTCCATATCTGGTGGTAGAAATTTTGTTAGGTAATGACTTTTTAACCGAAATGAAAGCAGAGGTAGATTACCAACATGAGCGATTAGTTTTAAAAAACAGATGGTCGTGAAATCACTCAACCTTTCATTCAGGTAGAAGCAAGCATAGAGCATGAACACGAGCGGAAAGGGAACTCCAGGAAGAAGGAGCATTCTTTGTCGAATATTTACAAATAAATGGCCCTGACAAAATTGTGAAGGTTTGTTTTGAAGATGAACGGTTACAAAAGGAGGTGGATTATTATTATTATTATTATTATTATTATTATTATTATTATTATTATTATTACGAACTAGAAATTATGCTCCAACAATATTTAAAGAAAGATGCTAAAGCTATCCTAACAGATCTTAATATTAACCTAGACCCTAGTGATAAATCATACAAACGCCTAAAAAAGGTTTTTAATTCATATAATATAAAAGATTTAGTTCAAGAATCCACTAGAGTAACTGATAGTACTTCATCTACCATTGACCATATTGCATTTAATGTAACAGAAATATCCTCTGCGGTTTTAGAAACCTATATCTCCGATCACTATGCCCAACTGACTAACTTTAATGTATCTAAATATGAAATAGCGAGTAAAGTAAGTAGAACAGTAAGACACTTAAGTAGTGAAAACTTAAATAACTTAATAAATAGTTTAGCTGTAATAGACTGGGAATGTACATTATATAATATTGGTAATGTAAATGATAAATGGAACCAGTTTTATAATGTATTTAAATTGAACCTTGATGCTACATGTCCAAAAATAAATGTGAATGTAAATAACACTGCAAAGAAAAAAGTAAAATTACCATTAACAATGATGAAACTGAAAGAGAAAATGAAAGATATGTATGTACTGTATAAAAGTTCCTCACTGGAGTATTATAAAAATAAATATAAAACTATGAGACTTGAGTATCTCAGTAATTTGAAAGCTGTTAAAATAAATGCATATAGAGAAAGCATGAGAAAATCCAAAAATGTCAGTATAACAGCCTGGGGCTTAATAAATGAAGCGAGAAGATATCCTGAATTATATAAAAAACATAAAACTGAACACAAATGGAGAAGTGGTTCATGATCCAATCACTATAAGTAAACAATTTAATGATTATTTCATAAATGCACCTACACGGATAGCTAGTAGACCAAATTCTGTAAATGCCAATATTAATACTACAAATAAGCCCCCCCTCTCTCTCTCTCCGCCTCTCTCTCCCTCAGACCAGTTACAGAAGATGAGATAATTAAAATAATCAACAACCTGCCGTAAAAAAAGCACTGGGTGGGATGAAATCAGCTCATTTCTATTAAAAGTATGTAAATATGTTATTGTAAAACCATTAACCTATTTGATTAATTTTTCCATCGAACAGGGACAATTTCCAGAAATGTTGAAACTAGCAATAATCAGACCAGTATTTAAAAAATCTGATGTGTTACACTCACATGACTTTCTCTACTCTTGTACAAAGTATTTTTACAAACGCTTATTCTCCATCTAGTTCATGTTAATCGAGATAAACATTTGCAAACTCTAACTTATTGCTAATTTTCTTGTAGATGTAGGGGAAAATATATTTACAAGGGCAATATAGAAAAACAGTAGCCTTTAAGCACATACATATCTCTTAATAGCTGGTTGCTAGGTGCAGCACCATTCCCTTTGCCACAGATTATAACTCTTTGCATATCCAAGACAAAAAAATGAATAACGAATTCCCATTTGAGAAAATAAGTATTGAAAAATTTAAGGGAATAACAAGCAATATCTCGAAAATGGTTCACCCAACAAAAAAAATGTATATGACATAAATTGTGTATTTCAACGCGATCTACATTTTTTGTGTAGTAAAATTTTGTCTATCTCTTATGGTTTACCAGTTATGAAAAAGTCGTTCATAATGAAGAATACTTATGGAGACATTCCCAGAAAATTCGAGATATACATTTTAATTATCATGACAATATCTTAAACATATGATATTTTAATCAAAATCGTTAGAGCCGTTTTTGAGAAAATTAAAATTTTCGAAAAATGTTCCATGTAAAGGGTAGTCTGGGGTGGGGGATTTTCTTGAAAACCTTTGTGTCGCATCTCTGGAAGATATTGAACCTAAATACCAAGTTTGGTGTTTATCCGACTCTTCGTTTTTGAGTTATGCTGTTCACAGACACACAGACAGACACACAGACAGACACACACACGGACATGTTTCCACAAATGCTTTTTTTGGATTCAGTGAGTCTCAAAACATGTATTTCCGGTGAAATCTCGGTATCGAAATTTTGGGTGGAATACAATACTTCCCCTACTTACTATACGTAGTAGAGAAAGTAAAAAGGGGATGAACTAAATATTGACAATTATAGACCTATAGCTTTAACATCGGAAATAGCTAAATTGTTTGAAAGGATCCTGCTGTTAAGACTGGATAATTATCTAAGTTAATTCAATATATTAAGGAAGTTTCAACATGGGTTTAGAAAAAGGGAAATCCACCATTTCTGCCATTAACCAGTCTATACATGAAATAATTGGGAATTCAGAAAACAATGAGAAGGTCAGTACATTATTTTTTGATTTATCTAAGGCTTTTGACTATGTCAACCATAATATATTAATTAGTAAATTGGAAAACTACGGCATAAGAGGATTACCTCTGGACCTAATTCGTAGTTACCTGGTTGGAAGAAAACAAATTACAGAAATAACGTACAAAAAAGGGCTATGTATACAACAAATCAAATCACATTTGGGATCTGTGAAATATGGCGTACCACAAGGCACTGTGTTGGGACCATTATTATTTATTACCTATATTAATGACATTAAAAATCCACCAAATACTTCAGTGATAACTTATGCAGATGACACCACAGCTGTATGCTGGAATAAAACAGTAGAAGGATTAAATACTACCATAAACAATACCACCTCCTGTTTGCTAAATTACTTCAAATCAATAAATCTACACTGCAACATGCAAAAAACTAAAGTGATGCAATTCAATAAAAATGATGGTAAAATATCACTAAAAGTCGATAATAATAATATTCTGGATGTAAAATCACATAAATTGCTAGGTCTTATTTATTGCTGATAACAAGCTAACATGGGCTGAGCATATTGAACATATATGTGGTAAAATTAGTAAAACAGTGTATCTATTCAGATATTTAAAAAATCATACTGATGGTAACATATTGAAACTAATATATTATGGATGTTTTTATCCACACATACTCTATGGGATTGAAATCTGGGGTGCTGCTGCAAAAATGCATATGGATAAATTACCTATATACAAAAAGAAATGCATGAAAATCATGTTTAACCTAAAACCAAGGGAATCGTGTAGGGAAACCTTTGTTAACAATAAATTGCTTACTATTTACTCTCTCTATGCATATAGAACAATAATGTATGTAATAGATAAGTACAAACCAATTAAAAACAACCAAATCCATAAACATAATACAAGAGGAAACTTGGACTACTTTAGGCGTAGTGTAAAAAAAAAGTATATCTTTAAAGGATTTATATATTTCTGGAATCACACTATTTAATAAATTACCACTTGAAATCAAATCTGTAGTTGATGTTTCTAAACAGCAATTCAAAAGGAAATTGAGGGTGTATCTAATAAACAAATGTCTGTATGATTTAAAGGATTTGTAAAGATGTAATTGTTTTGACATGTGCAAAATCAGATGTATGATAAACTGGATGAAATAAATTATTATTATTATTATTATTAAACTAATTGAGAACGAAAATGCGGAAGACGGGCAGTATAAAACTACTAGGTATTTTAGTCTGACAATGGGACAAGAGTCGAACCCATTAGCATGCGTAAATAGGGAATCTCTGCAGGTAAATGAGCCTAATGAGTCTGAGATCCTTTGGAAGATCAAAACCAACGTGAATAGTGCACATAGTTTGAACAATGAGCAGAAAGAGATGTTATTTAAAGTTCTAGTTTATAATGGCCTTGGCATTTTCTGAGAGAACCGGATGCTGTAATGTATATGAGTACGAGTTCGATATCCTGAAATGGAGCCGGAAAGGCATAAATGTCCAGGTATAATCACGGGGTTAGGTTTTTTAGGTGTAAATTTCAGATGAAAAATGGAAGGGAAAAGGTGCTCAAATAAGGTGAAAAAGAGGAAGGGAAAAGGTGCTCAAATAAGGTGAAAAAAAGGGACAATAAGGTGCTGGTTTATTTAAGGGGATGCACAACTGAAATTGCTATTTTCTAAACTATCCATTCCATTGGGCTGAAATTTTAATCACATGTCAGTCTTCTTTAGATATAATTGTTTTGTGAATTTCACTCCAAAATCTTAATTAGTTTTCAAGTTATTAATTTTCAAAATATAAAATTCTGGGTATATGCAAAATGCAACACATGATGCATTTTTTTAAAAAAAAAAATCTTATCTTGCTTCTATGTCAAGGAACTACAAATCTGTCTAATTTTGTTCTACCATTCTTATTTCAAGAAAAAAAAGTTTTGTAGTTTTGTATTTGCAATTTTTTTTTTTGTATACATTGTTATGTTCAAAAATTAGTAGCGCAAAGACTATTCATTACACAGAAAAATTATATGACAGTTTTATTTATTTGGATTTTTGAAATAAGCATAAAAATGTCAATATGAATGGATGAAAACTACATCGTGTGGAACATTTTGAATATGCAGAATGCTGAAAATGCTGAAAATAAGAAACACCTTAAAATGAGGTTTTAAAAATATAAACAGTTAGCAACCAAATGCGCAAGGGTATTTAAAAAAGTCTCATAATGATCCTGAAGCGGTCGCTACGTCAAAAATAAAAGTGGAATCTAAAACTACAAGAATGTAGAATTTTTTGGGAAGTTTTTTTTTTTTTTTTTATTTTTATTTTTTTTTTATTTTGTTGAGATTTGAGGTTAATTTCAGTTGTGCATTCCCTTAACCAATTCAACGATTTCTCTTTCCTCTATTCTAATTTATTGAACTACAAACAAGTACATCAAATTATCACTCATCAAAAGAAGGAAAAAACATGAAGCTGTTGTACTTCAAGACATTAAGCATCTTCACATTTTTAAAAGTAAGTCTGTTTCTATTAGGAGATAGAATGTCTTTGTAGATTCTAAAGCTTCTTTCAGCATCCACAGAAACCAGTGGGGCAAACCTTGTATTCACTCGGAATGGCAACTCTACAGATGTGGCGAATTTCTTAAGTCTGAATTCTTCTGAACACTAGATTCAAGTTTGTCTTTGCCAAAGCCATCTAACTGCTCCCTCATTGAAGTAAAAATATTCCATTTGGTTTTCCTTTTCCAGACCTTATTCTTCCAATCGTTTAATAGCCGCAGGCAGGTGCTTGTAACTGTGGACACAATATAGTTTTGTCTGCAAATTATATATTTTCTCCAGTAACAGAAGTTGCTGTGCTTGGAAATTGCACCTGCGTCGGATGGATCCAAAGAAAGCACAAACTCTTTAATTTTGTCAAAATTCTCACACAACATAGCAGCACACTCAATCCAAGATTCCCAGCGAGTAATTATCAGGAAATTTGGAAGGAGCAGGCCAGTGATTTCCCTGTAGTAAACAACATAGCTCGGAGCTTTAAGTAGAATCTGCTTCAGGGCAGAGATGAATTGATTTGCAATGTCTTATTCGGTCCTTATGGATTCACAAACCCTGTGAAGGGCATGAACCAAGCATGTCACATGCTTCAAGTTAGGAAATAAAGGTTTCAATTGGTTAACAGCTGAAACCATGTATGGAGCCTGGTCCATAACCACAAGAAGAAGTTTTTCAAACTAGATACCAGTAGGCCAGAGTTTTTGGCAGAAGTCCAAAATGGATTGCATTACTGTACTGGCATTGGCTTTCTGCAGCTCATACATTTTTAACAACATGGGCTTAACTTTCTCCCCTGCTAAGGGAAAAACTAAAATGTTCAAAACATATCGTTCCATTGAGTCTATGGTTTCATCCACAATGATTCCCACATTGCAATCAGACACTTTCTCCTTCATTGTTTCTATGGTTTCTTGGTAAACAGGCTCCATGTAGTTTTTAAAGTACTCTCATCGGGCATTGACATCTTTGTGTATTTTTCAAGAAATCCCTTGAACGCTGGATGGTTCACCTTATTGAGTGGAATTCCTGCTTGTGCAAGAGCTGCACACAAATCAATGTTTAATTCCTTCAAATTTTGGCTTTCTGAAGAACTGTTGAAACGCATTTCGTAATAGAGGTTGCTGTGATTTGTTTGCTTGAAGAGTCTTGTTCATTTAATGCTTAGAGCTGGAAATGTGTTGTTTGATGCGATCTCGCTGGTGATTTTCATCTAACAAAATTCCTGAATCACAAATAGTACATCGCATAACAGTTCCATCAGTGTCTATGAAATCTTGTTTGAATTCCTCAGCCAGAACAATAAATTGAGCACTGGACACCTTTGCAAGGTAAAATCTTGTACTAGTACACTCGTTTGGAAAGCTAACACTAGTTTACTTGCTAACATAATGCGACTCATACAACTCACTCTTGCGCCCATTCACGTCCACATTCTCTTATAATACCGCGACAATTACTAGAATGTTCTCATTCATGCTGGAACTTCAGTCTGAGCGATTTCTAGTAGTTTCAAGCAGAGCCCAGTCTTAATAATTCTCGGAACTGCGCAGGTGAGGTTACTGCCATCTCTGCGTGCCCAGCCTTCGCCTTCACACAGACAGATGACGTCTCTCACAGTAACAAACTCACATTCATGTACAGCAGGCTACTGATTCTGGTGGGATAGAATCACTCATTGTCAATGGCATTATTGCAGGCTACTTTATAGCGGTAAAGGGAGAGAAAGAGGTTTTAGTCGAACACGCAATTATTTTCCATTGTTGCAGGTGTGCTTTCAATTCCCACGCAGCGTTTACTGAAAGAGGTAGGCTTACTATTCGCATGTACACAGCAAGCTGAGGAGACGTTAATTAAAAGTTAAAGAATAAATTGGAATGAAACTTAAAAGAAAAAAGGGGGGAAAAGGGGATTATGGGCATGGTTGGGAGAAAATGGGATAAAGGTGCCAAAAAGGGAAAAAGATGCGAGAAAAAATGCCTATTTTCGCAACTAGAAACAAAATTTCACACTATATCTTTCTGCACAGCTTTTACTTACCCTAAGAAAAAAGGTGTGCACCTAAAAATCCTAACCCTGATAATTACTAAACAATTTGGGGATTGCGCTTTCGAAGTAAAATGCACTCAGGCAAACAAAATTATGGGGAAGTTTAACATTACCCAGTTAAGGCAATTTAAGGAATTAAATAAATAGAAACACTGTTCATTAGCATTGTGAGCAGATTATGTCACACTTAAAAAAAAAAAAATAAGGGAGAGCGGTCCCAGTAACTAAAACTTGAGAAATAAAATTCGAAAGAGGGACAGAGAACATAAATATGTGAATAAATCATTGTTGTGTTATACATTATTGATATAAAATGAAATAAATGTATGTACATATTAGAATAAGCTAGTGAGTGAAACAGTGAAGTAAAACAAATCATGAAAAGTGGAAATTGTTAAATGTGCATGTTATAAATAAATAAGTAAATAAAATAATTAAATACAAATATTGGAATGATCGTTGGAGAACAATAAAAAAAAAAACAATTGCTCACAAACCAATGAGAAACAGATTGGGTAATATTAAGAATTTGTATAAAATGTAGAAATGTATGTACGTTTTTTCTTGTATTTTGTAAATAGCTTTGCTACATTTAATATGTATATATTGTACAGGCATCTGTATGATTCTATTATGTTTGTGAAAATGTTTAAGTGTAATTCCTGTGAAGCCGAAAAACATACACGCGCATATTATAATTAAATTTTAGGGAGAGAACCGGTTTTAGATGGGGACACTGAAAGAATGTCAAATGTCAACTAACATTAAAGGTATAGACGTCATTCTACCAGCGGCGCATATTGAGCCAGTATGTTCAGCATAGCTAAATATAAAATGATAACCATAGGAAAAATAAATATTAATAACAGTAGGAATGGTATTATTAAATAAGACTGGGAAGTGAGTGCTACTGTAAATGTGAATAAGGGTTGAAAAGACAGTGCCAGCATCAGGCCGGAAACGGGTTGGTTTTTCCCTCAATTGTTGTTAGTGTACCGTTAGGTCACCTGAAAAGAAGATGTGTAGAAAAAGGGTCAATGTTCTCAAAACCCCCAGGCATCCAATAAGAAAGAAGGTATAAATCATGTGATAATGAAATGGGGAGATAGGAAATTTGAAATAAAGAAACAGGAGAGTTTACAAGACACATTTCTTCTTTGTTGTAGTCCTTTGGAGGTTGTTTGGAAAACAAATGTGCCGGTGGTTAGGGGCGATGGTATGAAGCACAGCAGTAAAGAAATGTGCGTGCGTGCGTGCGTGCGTGTGTGCGTGTGGCGAGGTAATAACAGGAGTCAAATTTTAAAATGGTGACGGGAAATAAATGGGCAGGAAAATGTATGAGTCGTATTAACCACTAACCCTAGATCCAAAATCATGCAAATCCCTGAACTAACATTGGACCAGGGATCATTCCTGCAAATACCATGCTGCCAAATCGGCGCATAGCAACTACAGCTGCAAGTTTCACATTTCACATTGTTAGATTTGCTTATAATATAGATAAATATAAGAAGGATACCATCATGGTCTGATATGGCAATATCGACTACTTTGACACAGAATTGAAATGTGTTTGTGTTTAATGCAAATTGGTCCAGGCATATATGCAAATGATAGGTAGTTCTCATGGTAGAGTTTACTATATTAATTACGATACCATACAATGAGATCATACTGTTATATTCACTGGCCTCTTTGCAGTCTTATAGAAAATCAATGTTAAATCCTGTGCTATAATATTATGGATAGACCTTTAAATTTCAGTATACTTAATAATAGATGTTTAAGAATATAGCAATGCTACCAGTTGTATATACATACAGAGCACCAGCATAATGATATGTTGCAATCCTTTGTAATGGTGATAGACAAGAGTTTCATAACTTCAAACCAATAAAAAATTATTTTCAACTTTTCACAAATTCTTTCAGTATGGACATTCATAATTATTACAAATGAATATTGCAATTTTACTGACAAACATGCTTTTAAGTTGTAATTACAAAATAAGGCTGGTTTAGATTTATTTAGAGAACCTGATTTGGCAACATTTCCGACTTTACGTTCATTTGCTGTGAGTATTAGTGCTATGTTTGGCTCAACATAATACATTTATGAGTAACGTTTTGCCAAATTAAAGATTGCAGATTGCAATTGGCAGACTAAACCTATGCTCTGTTGAAAGTAAATACTTGTGAATTAGCATTACATGTATGCAAAACTATAAGATAAAGTGAAGAATAAGAAGAAAAACTAATATAAAAACCCTGTCAGTCTGTGTTTATGTGCTATGCATACATAAAATAAAAATTGTGTTAAGAGAACTGTTTTTTTACCATACTCACCATCTGAAATCATATGCTATGTGAATGCCAGGCTGCATTCAATGGAATTATCTTTCCTGCAAATGCGATGACCAATTTGCAACACCTGAAGTATATTTCCTAGCATTTCACTTCACAATTATGATTAAAAAAATTGTCTATGTTTGCCTCTCTTTAAAACATTTGTTTATGTTACTTCAAATTCATGTTAAAAACAGTAATAACACCAAAGACTCTTATCTCAAGATGTAATTGGAGGAACTGATAAGAGGTCATAAAAATATGGTCAGTTTCTGAGCTACCACCATTTTTGCATACAGGCAAAGTTTATCTGACAATTTTTTAAAGAACTCTAATAAAAATTAATATGGCCACGTTTAGCTATAATACATGCTTCTAAGTGCCATATTATTAACTGCCTTACTCATTTTTACATTGCAGGCATTTATTGTGTCTGCCGACATTCTACTCCGAATTGCTGGTGAGAAATGTCTAAGTTGTGATTATTTCAATATATAATGGTTTTTAAACACCTCATAATGAAGTCAGCATGTCAATCTACCACGACCTATCCCATTTGTATGGAAACCACAGATATAAAATTATTTTAGCAACAACAACAAAATGAGACCATCTACATGAACCACATACAGTGAATTACATTCAGTGTAACTTTTAAGTAAATGTTTACATTAAGTGTTTTGTTTAAAGTTGCAGCTGAGTCTCCAGTTAGCATTCTATATTAAATGAAACTAATGGTTGGCAATTATTGTAAGCATTAAAGCTGAATGGTTGCTGATGTGTTGCTTATTAAAGTGCTGACTGCTATAAAAATTCTTCATTCTAATCCTACTAAATCGCACTTCATCTGTGAGCTCAATAGCAGAGAGAAAGCAATGATTGTAAACATAAATTAGTAACCAGGTACAAAACACTTCTATGGATGTAAAAATCAGCTTTGCTAACCTTGAACTCCTTGAAGATGATATGGATAAAGAGCTTCATGAGAGTCTTCACATTCCAGGACTAGGAAAGTGTTGAATTCTGTGATAAATCTAAATTAACAGAATGCTGATTCCTCACAGCATAGGATATTTAAGTTGACCGAATTGAGGTCAGAGGGTAAGATCACCATGACACCCACATCCTCTTAGTCATTCACAACCAGCCAGGTATGTACAGACTGGGCTGCAGGCTCTTCAGATAGTATTAAAGGCTCAAGACATGGGCAGGAAGTTCTCATTGCCACTGGAACCTGCAACACTCCATGCTCTCCCTCTAAACAATGGCATCTATGTAGCAGCTGGTATTTCCTGGGTTGTTACAACATGACCCACATTCACTTTTACAGCTATATTTTAACTTTAATATATTTGAGGACTAGTTCCTCTATTTTACATTCTAGTGCTCTTGGTCTTCCACCATCAGAAACAGGTTTTTAAAAGACACTGTTTCTGGGAGACATGTATGCATTCTCTGAAATATATTGCTGTTGGAAGCATCTAACAAGCCTTGCTTTGATGCACTGCAGTAAGTACACAAGACATAAGGAGATCTGTCATTTATAGTTTAGAATAATTCATTCTGGCCATTAGTTTTAAGTCATTATGCTCCAAACAACAAATTTTCACTATGAATAAAAATGCCATTCCCTGTGTGCAGTAGCTCAATTATTGTTTCTGATATGATAACTGTGATTCTGTGGCTTTGAAAATCAGCAACAAGTTAAGTGGAGAAACAATTAAATGTAGCAAATAATAAAAAGTGAAACAGCATCACCTTCAAATGGGAAGAAAACTACTTTTGGCTTCTTAACTAGATGCCAATAACATTAACGCTCAGGAAGTAAACAATTTTTATATACATATTTTTCAGCATTTTGTGTATCTCAGAAGGTTTTTCTAAAACGTTAAGTACAGCCTGCGTATAAAGTTATTTTGTTTTCAGAATGGAGCATTATGCTGCAGGGAGGAAATTATTTCATATTTTACAGAAAGAAATACCTGACATAATATGGTATACAAAAAGATATATAGCTCTGCAGATTGCTCCCCTGATGAGGTTAAATTATTAGAATGCCAAATGTCCATTTTTTATTCCATTTAATAAATTTAAATTCCAAATCCTTACCATTGTTCTGGTCGATGAAGAGTTATTTTTTCATCACCATATTTGGACATGAGTGCCTCTTCTCGTTTTATCAACACATCTCTGCTGGGAATAGGTGTACTTTGCTCACTAACTACAGCACCAATTTGATTGGCAATTGGACGTGAATTAAAATATTCATCAGAGTCTCGTGCTGGCAGTCTTTCTACCTTTCCTTCCACACGGATCTAGATAAAGATAAAAAAGTTGTGCTGTACTTGCAAACACTGGCCCTAGACTCAACTAAAAATTTGTTTCCTTAAAAAAAAAAAAATCTAGATCTGAAATGCTGGAACAGTGATGGCAAACTTTTCATACTAGTGGGCCTATTAAAGTCAGGGTATATAACCTGGAGCAGCTATCGGCCCCCAGGAGGGAACCACATGAGGCTATAGGCCACAGAGACACTGCCCAGAGAGGGCTCAACCAAGGAGCCCTCTAGTGTCCATGGGGAATACTCATACCTTTGAGCAAGCATATGTCCGATACTGCCATATACCACAAAACCTAGAAGCACACCTGAAAAACGAGAAGGAAACAGAATGGAAGGGAAATTGTGATAGATGAGAAACTACCCCAGCTTTTGCTTACTGAGCAGGGAAAACTATGAAAAACCCAACAATACATTGCGTGGCCAATAGGAATCAAACCTGGGACCTCCTGAATATGAACCTCATACGTTATCATGGAGCCATCTCACTCAGTAAAGCCAGGTTTATAAAATCCTTATTTGATTTCCAACTTTTAGAAACATAATGTATTATTTAATTAAATTGGACCACTTTAAATCTATTAGACTCTTCATTCAGTGACTTAATACTTACACAACACAGAAATTAATTTTTAAAAAAGCAAGCATATGTTATGAATAACATATGTTGCTTTAACCTAAATTAATACTATATCTCAATAAAAGATCTTTATGCGATTGATCTCAAAATAAGTGTATGATACGAGGTGTGTTTTTAAAGTAAAGTATTGTTTTAATATTTTGCCGCTGCAGTCATGATTTTGACATGCGCAATCACTTCCTCCATTCATTAGGAAAACCAGACGCAGCTGTGACCGATCGTCACTTTATGTTTTCCTGTTGTTAGAGCATTTCAAAATGTTCAAAACAATCAAATGACCAACTGAAGTCAGATCAGTATTTCCTTCCCTTTAATGTGAGAAATGTTATATTCATTGACAATTGTGTGAGGTTTATGGGTGGTGATGCCCGGGCCACATACAGCCAACAAACGCAGATCTGATCGCACCATTCAGTTGGGAACAATTCGACCACTCTCCCCACAGACTGGATTTGTCGCCAAGGGATTTTCATCTGTTTCTTCATCTGAAGAAATTCCTTGGTGGGAAAGATATCAATGCTGATGATGATTGTTATGAAACAAGAAGTGGCTTTCATCATGGTGGCATCATTCTTTGATGAAGGCATACAAAAACTGATTTCCCGTTATGACAGGTTACTGAATAATGGTGATGACTATGTGGAGAAGTAGTGTAAGGTGATGAATAATAATTAAGTATTTGGAAAATAATATTCTGTTGTTTTTTAAAAATTTATCGGTAGTTTAAAAACACACCTTGTACTATTGACACCAAACACAAGCAGAAACATTTATTTTTTTCTTTTCCATACTTATTATGTACTGTAAATTCAAGTTTTCCATTGTTCTTGAGAATTTTGGCCATTATTTCATTTAGTTTGTTTTTAGCACTGAAAACTTTGTATGGAAAGTAATAATTTGATGCCCAGAAAATAGCTTCAGGAAATATGTTGATTGCTTTACCCTCTGTACTTTTGATAGAAGCATGGTATGTACAAGAAAAACCATGCTCAAGAAGTACAGGTTGCATAATACTTCAATTAAGGTAATACCAAATGAACAAGCAAACAAATGAACACTAATAATAATAATAATAATAATAAAAAACATGCCTGACATTTGGTGTACAATACTTACAAGAAGTGAAGAGAGGAACTCAGGGGACATTACCTAGCATTTACATTTGTTGTAAGTTTAACACTATCATAAAGCAAAGAAAAGAAAAAGAAATGCCTATGGTGCATAGCATTTATCATTGCTCTTTTGTTTAAAAAGGAATAAGGTAAAAGAAATGAACATTAACAATGTAGATGTCTTGTTGCTAGAAAGAAATAAACTGTTGCAATGAATGAACCTGGTGTTTAGTTTTAACCGTATTAATGAACATGCACGGGCTTAAGAATAATAAGTGTGAATGCTAGAACAACAGGTTATGGGCCCAGCCATGAATTACCATAGAATGCAAATTTAACAAATACAGTATTATGCCATTTGCAGGAAGCGACTTTAATAACTGATTGCTCAGTCAGTCTTGGAAGAACTATCCTTGTTGGAGACACTAAAATAAGAATTTACTATGGTAAAATCTGAAGATCAAGCTAAAAACATCAGAGACAAGAACATAATTGTGCAATGCATAAACGACTGGCAATTACAAACAATCAGGGACTGCGGCACAGCATACGAGATTATTCAGAAGCTCACAGCTGTACTTCAGCGTGCAGGTATTGCGTTGCAACTTCTATTGAGAAAGAGATTGCTAACACTTAAGTACAATGAAAATAACAGACTCAAAGGATTCTTTTTATCATTTGACAAGATGATCAGAGATTCAAATTGTCGGAAGCAAAACCAAGTGGCAGTGAGATCATCTGTTGCTTATTGCTTGCTATGTCAGCATCCTCTGACAGTATAGTCACAGTGACTGAGACAATGGGCATATAATATGAAAATAACTTTACAGTTAATAGCACTTCTGTTTTTAATATTTAAGACAAGTGGTTTTATGAGCCAAAGAAGCAATATGGCAACAAAAACTGTGCATTTAAATAATAAGGTAAGAAATTCTGCTTTTTATTTTAACCTAGATTACTATGGTGCCTAAAAGCAGTGAAAAAATATTTCAACAATAGTATAGTCACAGCGATCAAGCCAATGGGCTTAGAATTGATATCAGAATTTATGAATAATTAATCAAATTCTCAATGAAGAAATTAAAAGAAAAGATTTTAAGAATGAGGAAGAAAGCATAAAGTCATTTGTTACCAAACAGAACAAGCCTCAAGAAAGAAAATTTGTGTATGGCTGCTATCACTGTGTAAGAAAGGGGCATAAGAAGTCGGAATGTAAATTCAAATTTCCAAGGAAGAAGATGGAAATGAACCAGATGGAGAAGGAAGAGCCAGGGAAAGATCCAGATGAGGATGGAATACGTTTCCTAGCAAATTATAAGTTAGGAGCTAAGACAGGTAACAGTGTACAACTTTATGTTGATTCTTTACTTTCTAATTTGTAGAGATTTAAAGGAACCAATTAGAATAAATATTGCCAAGAAAAATAAGAGGTTAATGGCAACAAAAGTAGGTGGTGAAGGATGTATAGCTTACGTATTCTGTTTTACGTAAATTATTATATCTTGAAGATCTTATAGTTAGCTCCACGTTGTGGTGCCAATTTACGAGAGCAAATATGTGTTTACTTCACGCGAAACCATCTTGTGTGACGTCATACGTTGGTTGGTTCATTTGTTCTGTTTGTAGATTCCTCTGGCGTAGCAATTTATATAAGTTTTAAATGTCCACCGGCTAGCTATTATCAGATCTAGGTAGGCATGTTTGTCTTACAGGTTGTGAAGCGGAAAAGGAATCTTTTATCCAAAAATTACTAGTGAAGAAATGTATTTTTATAATGTTTTATTGTCTCACACGTGCACTAACACTTTCACAGATTTATCTAGATAATCGCCATACTGAAACTGTTTATAATAACTTCTTATCACTTTTAACTCACGTACTTCAACTTTGTATTTTTAACTTTAGAATATTTTATAAGATTTCTCGTGTAACTTATCGAAATGAAGGACTGATTGGCGACATCTTGTTGAACTGCGGAATCGACGTGGAGTGTACGGAGAATTTTGTATAACTGCGGGACGATGTATAATGTTTTGAGAATCTTGCCGAACTGGGGGATCGTTACCTCAACCTGGCTATTTATAGGCTTGCCTTAACATACACCTAAAGATTATAAATGAACTGCTATTGGCTAATAAAACGCGCCAACATTAGCGTCTATTTTATTATCCAATGAAAACCACTAATACATATTACTTTTATAGAACATTCTGGAAGCTTTTTTTACTGAAAAGGCGCGAAACATTACGTAACTTCCTGGTTCCCGGTAACGATAAACAACTCATTCCTTGCTGAAGTATTGTGTTATTGTTAACAGTTTCAATAGAGCCGTATATTATTATTTACCAATAATAATTACAATTATTAAACCTCTGAAATCAATGTTACATAAAAATACATATTCATATTAAAATAATTATTTACATTAAAGTAATTTGTGATACAAATTACCGTCTCAGTGGTTAAGTTTGAAAAGAATAATGGTTTCTGTAATTAGTTACAGATTATTAATGGCTATATGAAGTAACTTCCAGGATTAAAGAAAAGGAAAGGTATACCTTATGGCTCCATAAGATGAAATATGGTAGGTCATGCATCAGTGGAGAGAATAAAGGAACTGCGAGTGTGAATTTTGTCAACACTCATTATGCAAGACATATCTAGACCAGACTGCTGTTTAATAGAGAATATCCTAAATCCAGAAGAGTTCTAGAATTGACCTATTCAGACTTATGTGGCCCTATAAGTCCTGTTATGCATCATAGTAATAAGAGACACATGTTGATGTTCCTAGAAGTACCCGACCTAACAAAGAAAACACAAAAATTTGGGGAAAAAACATCTTTACTTCTCGACGTAGTCTCCCTTTCAGATCGATACACTTTTCCCAGTGTTGTTCAATAACTTCAATACCCTGTTTATACTGAGAACCATCAGGTTCTGCAAAATAGCCTCAACTGCAGACTGCAGACTCCAGCTCTTCACTGTTGGCAAATCTTTTAGCACAAAGCTATTTCTTCAACTTTGGAAATATAAAATAATCAGAGGGGGCTAAATCTGGTGAACATTAGGAAATAACTTGAACTTTAACTCATTGATTTTGGCCATGGATGTGTGAACTGGAGCATTCTCTTGTTAAAACAAAAGTTTCTTTTCCACTAAAAGCGGCTGTTTTTGCTTGATTTTATCATTCAAATGCTGCAATAAATTTGCATAATACTCACCATTGATTGTTTTTCCTTTTTGAAGGTAATCAATGAAAATTATTCCAAAAAACTGAGGTCATGACCTTGCCTGCAAATGGAACTGTCTCACCTTCTTTGGAGCCAATTCCCCCTTTCAATCCAAGTCATGGACCCATGTTTCAACCATGGTTATGAATCGACACAAAAACTCTGCTTTATTGCAGCAAAACATCACCAAAAACTCAACTGAAACATCTTCACAATGCTGCTTTTGTTCTATTGTGAGTAAACATGGCACCTATCTTGTGCATAGCTTTCTCATGTCTAAATTTTCAGTCAGTATGCGATGTACAGCACTTTTTGAAATGCCTACAATGTCTGCTAGCTCGCGCACTCAGTCGACTTTCATCCAATACCATTTTGTGGATTTTCCTCACAATTTCTGGCATGGTTCCCTCATTTGGTCGACCACTGCAATGTTTGCCTTGGCAGCTCGTGCGGCCTCGCTTAAACTCTGCCACCCAATATTTTACTGTTGTAAACAAAGGAGCAGACTCCCCCAGAGTAGAATCCAGCTCAGGTTTAATATTAGTTGGACTAAGACTTTTCAAATGAAGTATTGTATCACATAACGGTGACCAGTTTTATCCATGTTTACAAATTTTCTGGGAGCGTTCACTATTGATGGTTGCCAAACAATTACTAAACGACGTAGCATCATCAAACTTCAGACTTAAGCTTTTTAAGGTTGGTACTTTCTACCACAGCCATTTGTTTGAAACAACATCCACTATCTATTCATCAGGTCGGGTACTTCTGGGACTGCCCTCACAGATGATTATAGTCATTTTGTGATGGTTTATCTATTAGAAAATAAAGCCAAAGTCTCAAAGTATCTCAAGGAATATGTCAAGATAGTGGAAGCCAAATTTTATTCCAAAATCTCAAGATTTAGATGCAACAGTGACAAGGAATATATGAATAAAGAATTTCATCTGTTTTGTGCAAATAAGGGATTACAATTGAGCAGACAATTCTGTATTTACTGCAACTGAATGAAAAGAACAAGCAAATAAATCCCACACTAACTGAAAAGGCCAGAACACTACTTGCAGATAGCCTTTTCAAGAAAGAATGTGGGGAGAAGCTGTTTATACATCAGCATACTTAGTAAATAGATTCCCCGCTTTACAGAATAAAATACCATACCAACTGAGACAGCAAGCTAAAGCTATTTGGCTCTGAGGCTATACAATATAAAAAGGACAGGAAAGTTGTCCAAGAAGAGCAAGAAATTATATATGATAGGATATTGTGAAAATGGCTATAGACTATGAAATACAGAAGAAAGAAAAGTAGTTTGGGCAACAGATGCGATATTTAATGAAGAGAAGCAGCCCATTATACACTTCATAAAATTGCAATTACTAGAAAATGGAAAAGAAGAACTGGACACTGAGAACAATATACAGAAACCAGAAGAAAATAAATCTACTAAAAATTAAGAACAAAATCAGAAAACATATCAAGAGAAACGCATTACAAGAAAACCAATTCATTTTAGAGATTATGGTGTGAGTTTACTGCTTTAAGTGTAGAATGTTTATTGCAAAATGATAAACCAAGAATTAAAAAGGAAGCTGTAGAATCGAAGTTAAAGAGAAATGGTTAGAAACAATAAACAATGAAATGAGAAGCATTCTACTTGGACAGTTGAGAAAAACCCCTAGACAGGAAAGCCATAAATAGTCGCTAGGTATTTAGAAAGAAAGAAGATATTTACAAGGCAAGGCTAGTTGCAAAAGGATATGAAACTTCAGAATATGATGAAAGCTATGCTCCAGTTGGTAAATTACCCATCTTGAGAACCCTGTTATGTATAGCAAACCAGAAGAACATGCATGTTGAACAAATGGATGTTAAAACCGAACTATTACAGGATGTATTGAAAGAAGAATTATATATGCATCTACCAGAAGATATGTTTGCTACTTCAACAAATTATTGATGGACTTAAACAAAGCGCTAGGTATTGGAATTATGCATTTCATAAATTTATGATAAGCAGTGATTTCAATTGTTTTTTACATGACACTTGCTTGTATACCAAATGTGAGAGTGATAATTCACCATTATATGTATTTCTTTTTGTTGATGGTATTTTGTTATTATTACACAAAGACAAAACTGTAATCAGAAAGTTCCAAAGGGAATTAATGTCACAATTTGATATGACTTGTCTAGGAAGTGTCAAAAAGTTCTTAGGACTAGAAATTGAAAAGAATAATATTATTATTAGAGTCCATCAGAACACCTACATGGATTATGCAAGATTTAAAATGTCTGATGTTAAGAAATATGCACTCCTAAAGAAAAAGATTTAGTTCTCACTAAAGAAACTAATGAGAAGTATTTTACTAAACAACCTTATAGAGAACTCATTGGCTGTTTATTGATGAGCACTAGGCTTGATTTATGTTTTGCTCCAAATCTGTTCAATAGATTTCAGGATTGTGCTAATGACATACACTGGGCTCATCTTAAAAGGGTAATGTGATATTTAAAACTCATTAAAACTATGGGATTAGTTTACACAGTAAATGAGAATAAAGATCCAGTTGTTGGGCATGCGGACTTAGATTGGGCTGTAGATCATGTTGATAGAAAAAGTGTTTCTGGCATTTGCTTAATACTTTATAACAATCTTGTAACATGGAGTACAAGAAAACAGAAAACTGTGTCCTTATTCACAGCTTTCAGTAGCTTAGTTTCGGAAGCCATAATGGTAAAATGGTTTGTTGGTCAATTTAATATTATCTGTATCACACACATTTATTATTATTTATTTGTGCTAGCAATCTTCCTTGGAATATTGCTATACATCAGCCCAAGCTGTTATCTTGCCATATTACATTCTTTAATTATAACATAAAAATGATAATAGTAGCAATACCAAATTAATAATCTAATAAAACTAATATTATAATAATGATAATATAATTACATAACTTAACATCACATGATGAAACTAATTTACATCTCTTTTTATTGTCCATAACCATTTCTTTTTTTACTTTGGACAGGTACTCTCCTACCTTTATACTGTCTTTGTTAAAAATCTTGCTTAAGGCTACTTTCCCGTCCAATTTTAACCATTTCCCATTTATAGCTTGCTTTCTCCAATGCTGTGTACCTTTACAATCAAAAACGATATGTTCTAACTCTTCTCTTTCCCCACATATTGCACACTGGTTCTGTGGGAACCCATTTCTTATTCCTATTGGTCTCCATACACCTGCTCGTACCCAGGCTATACTTTATATCACACATATAAGTGTTGGAAAATAACCAAAGCTGTATCCACATTGCAAAGAATTGAGAAAATTCAAGGAGAGTGAAACACACAGATATTAAACACCATTTTATCAGAGATACAGTAGAAAATAGTGACACTCTAATTAACTATGTTCCTTCCTCAGAACAAAAATCTGATAGTTTTATGGTCTTTAAGTAAGGAAGCCTTTTGTAAAATTAGAAAAAATAGTTTGGGCATTAAAGTCCATTAAGAAATTATTTGAATTATATAAAACAAGTTCTAAAAGTTATGCTAGTGTTAAGGGGGGGTTATTGTAAATGTAACACTACATAAAACAAAGAAAAAGAAATGCCTATGGTGCATAGTATATTTATCATTGTTCTTTTGTTTAAAATGAATAAAGTAAAAGAGATGAACATCAACAATGTAGTTGTTGAAGGTGTTTTATTGTTGTAGTGGTTGCACCTCGTATGGGTACCAATTTGCGGGAGATAAGTTTCTATAAGTGTTCGCCCTATGTACAGTACAAAGTTTCCAGTGGTCTTCACCCCACATTTACTTTTCCGGTGGCCTTCACCCCACATTTAAAATTTAACTTTTATTTTAATGTTTCCTTATTTATATATTATATATGTATATGTATGTACACCTTGGCTGCGTCATTAGTAATTTGTAGAGCATGTATCTCCTAGCAGGATTGGTACAGCTAAAGAATGAAGGCTTACACAAATTTCCTTCACACAATTAAATAATGCTTCACTGATGTATCCTACTGTAGAGCTGTGAGATTATTGTTAATTGTACTTTTTAATATGTAAACTTTATATTATTCTCACCGCAATGAATTTTTATGTCTTACACTGAACCATACCAAAGTGCTTGGTTACGCTTCCTTGTAGTGTCTACCGCTTGAATTTGTATATTTTCTCTATTTCAAGTCTCTGATTGGCTAAGCCTACTCCAATAGAATATCTTTATTTAACTTTTAGCTTTACTAGTTGTTGATTGGCTCTTTATAAACTGTTTTACATATTACATTATTATTGTTCTAAGAATTATTAGTAGCCTTTTTAAACTCTCTAATTTATTGTTGTCTCATGGTTACCTGATTATTAGCAACTTTCGGCTTCTACTTTGTAATTCTGTTTGCTACGGAAGGCAGCTTGCTTCTATTCTCACAGCTCCTACATTGTTAAACTACGTAATACATTCACATAACATTATTATACATGTACATAATAATATAAACATAATACAATAACTGTTACATACATTTTATATATTATTATACACATATTGTTTTAAGGCAGGCTGTTATTAAATTTTATATTATATAATTATACTGATATCATTTAAGTGATAAAAATACTGCCTCATTGTCTTGTTACTAGAAAGATATTAACTGCTGCAAATAAAGAACCTGGTATTTTAGTTTTAACAGTATAATTGAACATCCACAGGCTTAAGAATAATAACATTTGTGTACTTTACATTTTCCTATTGTTTACAACATTTTCTGTTGATCCCCTCAGATTTCCTGTGTTCACAGTGTATAAAAACCTTCAAGACCACCTAAGTAGTGTGAGGATAGCACGTCTGCCTCGCCTCTTGTACCGAGTTCAAATCTCAGTTAGGATGAACTAACTGATAAGATTCTTTCTGGGATTTTCCCTTATCCTGAGACAGTATCGGAATAAACCTCAAGTTACAATTATAAAGGTTATCCTTCTGCCATTTACCTCTTGTCAGGTAGTTTGATGAGAGTGGAAAATTTAAGTAAAATGGTATTGTAACTAACCAGGAACAGTCTGACTGTGATATCATGACTACATCAGGCAACTATAAATTTATCATAGAAATCTCACTTTCCCTCCTGGCCTATCGTATAGATGTATTCTCTAGTGTTCATTATTCTTTAAAATCTTTCATTCTTTCAGGAGCTACAATGTATGAATCTATCAAAAGTTAGGATTTCCAAAAGAAAATCAAATCAGATGAGCCAGACTTGAAAGTTGATAATTCTTTCACTGAAGAAGAGTACACTAGTGTACCTTAAGTATTTCCATAGATCTTGTTGAAAAAAATGATGGGGATCAAATGATTTCTAACATAAATTTGTAAGCATTAACACTGCAGCTGAAAAATACATGAACCTGCCTTCGCAGAAGTTGGAGTGAATGCAAAATGTGTTCAGAGTTTGGTGTTGCACATACTCGAAACTTATGCAGGCTAAAAAAGGCATTGGGTGATATGAATAAAACGGAGAGTTTGCTTTTTGCTCCAATTCTGGAGAGATTGCTCACATTCATATCAATAAAGTTTACTCCTTCCACGAGCAATATTCCCCTCCAACGGATGTTGCTCCATGACCTTTGGATGGCAGCAGTATTCTCCACTTCCGTATCAATAAGAATTATAAGTTGCTCCTCTGTGGGAGAATTTGCTCTTGAATATTGGAGCTATATCAGTAGGCGACTCCTGCTTGATAGAGCAAGTTTTAAGTAGGATGGCTGAGTACATGATGGTTGTTCGTCGCATAAAAGTGTATAAGCCCCGCCGAGACGCATTATTATTTAATTATAAGCAACTTTACCAATTTGAAAAGGAAAATGTGAGATGGTTAGCGGAACATTTCCTTGAAGAAGATGGCAACGAAACAAGAGGAGGAGCGTTATCTAAGGAAGAAAAAATGAGAATTTTTTTTGCGTTATATAGGAGATCCTGGATTTCAAATTGGTGTGGCTGAAGATGTTGTTGTGAGTCAGAGTGCAGTGTCCCTTACAATTTATAGTGTTATGGATGCTATATTAAGAATAGCGCATATTTGGATAAGGTTTCCTAAAACTACCTATGAACTTGAAGCTGCAAAAGCTGAATGGCAAGAGCTGCAATAGGGGCTGTTGATTGCACCCATGCTGTGATTAAGAAACCCAGTATGCATGGAGATGACTATATTAATCGAAAAGGCATTCCCAGTATTAATGTACAGGCTACATGTGATTCTAAAGAAATGTTTACCAGTGTTGATGCTACTTGGCCTGGATCAATACATGATTCACATATATGAGCAAATTAAGATACCTGTAGGGTTATGTGTGGAAATCGTGCAAATGCCTTAATTCTTGGTGATGTTGGATATGCAATTGCTCCATGGCTCATGACACCCTATTGCAATGTACTTACCACAGAACAGAGATCTTACAATAAGTGCTTGAGTAAGGAGCGTGCTTTGGTCAAGTGAAACAACGTTTTCCTATTCTCCAAGGCAAAATAAGACTAGCAACAGAAAAGATTCCTTCCATTATTGTCTGCTGTTTTGTCCTGCATAATGTGGCTAAACATCTAAGTGACGAAGATTTCGAAATTGAAGTAAACAATAATCAGGAAGAAGATGCTTGGCAAGGGGAAGCTGTAGGATGCATCAGAGAAAGTGGGCAGCGAAGAAGAGACGAGATAGCTCAGATTATACATGGCTTCCAAAATTAAGTGAGTAATATATGAATTTGTAAATACATGACACATTTTAGCTTTAAAATTATTTTGGTTTTTTACTATAGCAATAACTTTAAAAGCTGTATTTCTTTTGTGTATTTTGTAGGCAAATATTACCACAATGGGCTTTCAAACAACTTATTTCTAAAGAATAACTTTTTTTTTAAAAAAAAGTACTTGTGCGACAATTTCTTTCAGAATGAATTTAAAATTTGCATATAGTGCAAACATGTACTTGCTTATACATTTTATTTAAAAGTTTCTCAAGACCGTGTTAGTGTGGTAGTAACATGCCTACTTCCCATTTAAGAGGCCCCAAGTTTGAATCTCGGTAACGTGGGTTTTCTAGATAAGGTTTTTATCCTCATAAGGCAAATGTCGGGAAACTCTTATGTCCTAGGGACTCTGGGCTCGTTTGTGTATTTACTTCACACATTTCATTTATTCATCACCTCTGTTTAAGACAAAAATGTTATTTTTTTTTACAACGTTAAAGTGTAGGCATAACTCACAAGTCAACGGAACATTTGAGAGAAAAATTAATAGCACCTTTCGCTTCCGTATCCAAAACAATCAAAATTGTAGCACGAGGAGCATTGTAAAAGGAATATTCATGAGTTAAACTACTTATATAATGTACACTACTTATTGCAGGAAACGGAAATTTAACTACATACTTTCCTGGTGAAAATTTGGTGAATGCATCATTAAAATTGTTGAAGTATTTTCATTTCGCTTTATTGGCATTGGGAGGACTTGAATTGTTACACTTCTAAAACAAACTTTGGTATATAATATTGAAATAGTCCCCAAGAATACCACTAAGAGTTAAAAAATATTGTAGTAACATACCTTAATGTCAAAAACAATAAGCTTTCTCATGTTCGCCGACTTCAAGCTTACTTTAAAACATAAGGTTATCCACAATAATTCAGTTTTATTTTGGAATGTATAGAGTGGTCTGAATTGCACTACACTGCATAAACAACACTAAACTATAACTGAAAATGGTCCGGCCCAGCAGCACTTAATTATCATCCTGTTGCACATCTCTCGACAATTTTCTCTCTTTAAGTATAAGTACCTTTCTTTGTCTCAGCAAGACATCTCTTTGCAGTTCGTATAGGGACATATGTACTGTTTCCTCAGTTTCATTTGGGTTTGCTGTTTTCTTAGCACATCTCGGACCTTTCACTGGAGCAGATGCAACAGCATCCATCAAAGGATCAAGTGCGGGGCAGAATCTCGGCATGGAGATGAATGGTTGTGGTATATCTTCCAACTCAGGTGTGATGCTGGAATCTATATCTGCCTGTTGATGGTGATCTGCTATTGGTAGTGGTGACACACATGTACCAACAGTGATTCCCCCTGAAATATTACAAAGATTAATTAAAAATAAACAATTTACATGTAAAATGGTTAAAATGTTAATGTACTGTGGTGGTAAAATAAACATTGATTCATGTTTCAAAAAGCATTACTTTAACTAAAATACATTCTTACCTGTTAACTGCATTATGGTTGGGTTTGTCTCCCCTTGCATGATGTGAAACAGTGTTTTTTCCCATTCCTTTAGATGTACATTTTGTTGCCCGTTCTCTTCATATCTGTTTTTCGTTTCAACCTGCTCTTCATATTGAAAATTGTGGCAGTATTTTATATCACAACACTGTGAATGCCAGAGTGATTGTAGTGTAAATTAACATTATTGTATGACAATGATTTGAGATGTTTGTTAATTATAAGCATTGTTAGGAAGTAAGTTTACACGGCCTCACTGAAACTGACAATAGGAGCGGATAACAATGAGCGAGGGGGTGAGTTGTTTATCAATTATAAGAGACAAACAAATGATGTCAGAGTAGCACGCTGTAGAAATGGAGGGAATATCTTCCCTAGAGCATATGTGTTCGTAATTTTGATTGGATATAAAAATAGACGCTAATGTTGGCATGCTTTATTAACCAATAGCAGCTCGATTATAATCTTTAGGCATATCGGGGTGAGGGAGTATAAATTCTGAAGCCAGAGACAAATATTGCGCAGTTCAACAGAATCATTCACGCGTTACACGTCGCACAGTACAACAGAATCATTCACACGTTACACGTCGCACAGTTCAACAGAATCATTCACACGTTACACGTTGCACAGTTTAAGGGAATCATTCAAGCGTTACACGTCGCACAGTTCTACAGAATCATTCACAAGTTACACGTCGCTCAGTTCAACAGAATCATCCACGGGTTACACGTCGCACAGTTCTACAGAATCTCTCGCGTCATAAAGCTAGTTATAAAATGTGAAATACGCGAATTAATAATGTGCGGCAAATAAGTGATTATAGTTACATTCGAAAATATAACAGTTTCAGTCAGGCGTGTATCAAAAGTAAATCTGTGAAATTAATGAAGTGTGACAACAATAAAACTGTAAAAACAAATTCTTTTATCAGTGTTATCTTTTAGTAACAACTCCTTTCCGTTTATACATCCTGTTTAAGAGATTTGCTCGACTGGGTAATAATAGCTAGCCGGAGGACAAAGAACTCAAAATTCAAAATAGTAAAACAATAACAGGCGCTCAGCAAATAAGATAACACAAAAGATACCGCGACAAAATTTTCTTAGCCAGTTGTGACTCCCTTATGTCAGAACCAAATTTCACCGTATACATTTTCATTATTTCTTTTAAAGCCGTTACCTTTTTTTTTTTTTGCCTCATTTTCGGTAAGTGGGATCTTTCTAAAACCACGGGATGTTCTTTTAGGATTTCGACGAAACCCGCTTGAGTTTCAACCTCACGTTCTTCTTCGGAACTGCTCATCGTAATGATTAACAGCTAAATGTTTGTCTTCTCACTGCATGGTCACTCTGGCTGCATCGGTTGTTTGTTTATGCAGCTGCGAGGTGGCGATAAGAGAAACAGAGTAAATTGCTATCACTATGGAGAAAATGCTCTGCACACGTAAACAGCTTTTATTGATACGAAACAAAGATTTTGCTCTTGCAGAATAGTTTACTCCGTTTTGCTCTCGAGAGTTTTCTCCTGAGAGTTTGCCCAGTTTTATCGATATCACCCATTATGTCTACACCAGGCAGGAACTACCAATGTAATCACTGGATGATGATGTTAAAACAGTAAAAAGGTTTTATGAAGAAGATGACATCAGCAGAATGATCTATAAAGGAAAGAGGAAAAATGAAAGGAAAAAAAATAGAAGAGGCTACTTTTGGCCATTTGAAAGAACTCTACAGGGAGTTTAAAATCAGGAATCCGGGAGCAAAAATAGGATTTTTGTGATTTGCATCCCTGAGGTCTAAATACTGTGTCTTGCCAGGAGCAGCAGGAACACACAATGTTTGTGTGTGCAAGATTTGTGAAGACATAATTAATGTTATAAGCCTAAAGACTCTACACGAGAGTGACAATTCCTTCACAGAACTTACAGATTTTATGCATAAATTAATCTGCTTTGGTCCATTGCCAGTTTGCTATTTAAATAAGTGTGAAAAATGCCCTACAGATGCAGTTCTGATAGAAACATTGACAAATTTATTCCAGGCCAATCTAATAGAGGACATTACCTACACAATCACACAATGTAATTACTTAAGGCATGTGAAAACTGGAATAAAGCAGGAAGAATTTAGGATTATGGGCAATTACTCAGAAAATTACAGTTTCGTCATACAGGATGCTATACAAGGGTATCTTTGGAGCATTCTCAAGCAAGAATACAACCATTTGTCATTTATTGCAGATCAGCAAATAACAATTTAGACAGTATCTGTTTCTCAATAGTTTCTGGATATTTAGTTCATGTCACTGCAGGATTTGATCTTTTCCAGAAAGATCCCTCTGAAACAAAAATTTCCATAGTTCAAAAAGACATTTTATTTTAGTGATGGATCTGCTGCAAAGTACAACAAAAAAAAACTTTGATAACTTACTTCATCACGAAGAATATTTCGAGATGCAAATCGAGTGGCACTTGTTCGCAACAAGGCCGCAAAGGTTCATCTGATGGTATGGGGGTGGGGGAGGGACTAAAAAACAAGTAGCTGTGCATGCAAGCATTCAAAGAACATAATTACACCCCCCAAGAACTCTATGAATGTGCAAAGTCCAACATAAGTTCATTTATAACAAATGAAGAACTCAAAATGAAAAAGATTTTTTTTAAATTCTTAAAACTATTCCGTGAACCAGAGACATTCATTGTGTTGTGCCTGTGAATGGAAAAACACATATGAAAATGCACTCAAGCTCTTTGGAAATGCAGAGAGAATTGGAAGTGCAATGTACGACGCTCGCCGCATGCAGCAGATGCAGGCATGCAACCAGCAGTACCCTGCAGCAGGGAGGGGAGTAACTGTGTATTGCGTGCCGTTGAATTATTTAAATTTATTTAACCAAGTAATTATTGAAACATCAACATGAAAATTTGGTAGCAATTTGTTTAATTAGTTTGCCGTTATATTAATTTTGAAAGTAAACAAACAACAGGGTACATTTGAAAGCATTGGCATTCTTCTACTTAAAATTACCTTCAGAATTTATATTCAATATTTATTATGACCATAAAAAATTCATTACAAGCATGTTAACGGTAACCTTGAAATTTCAACCCCCTATAATACGAAAATGGTGGGAGTTAGGAGCTTCATATTGCATGTGGTATTCGTGCATCATGTGCAAACTAACATACATAGGAATAAAAGATTTTTGAGATGTTGATGTTTTCGATTATCTGTTTTGGATGGAATTACCCACAGCTTTTACCTCCACTGCATATTTGGCATGGTATTCATCGTAACACATCACAAAATATAAGTAATGTTAAGGTAATTTCAGTATGGTTGCTCCGAACTCACAGTTGAATTCAATACACCTAATGTTTTAATCCAAGCAGGAAGCTCAAACTGTAGTTAATATCTAATAACAAAATTGCTATCTTCACAATTTACCAGAAACAATAACTTCATCAGCAGAGGAAATGCACTCTTATCACAGTAGCCCTATGACACCAATTAACATCACTTAAAACACCAGGGTTGAGGGTAAAAATGAGAAGCAATTCCTTCCTAGCAACATAAACTGCCTTGGCATGAACATGCTAAACTAGGTGTGCCCGGGTTACAGCCCCTTTTTCCTATGGTAACTTCTGGTAAATAACCGGTCACCAAATCACTCTTGCCCAACTCAACTCACGTAAATCAACACATTACCTCAGTTGTTGATCGAGTTAATGTGACAAAGTAACAATTTGCAGTGCAGCTTCCCAATTGTAACACTTTCCCAAAAGTACCACATTCAAAATAATTTACAAAGTTTAAATAACAAAGCTGGTAGTTAATAAAACATACCAGCTGCAACCCATTAGTTTCCCTTACCACACTTTACACGGGCCCATTCAATCCTATCTCATCATGACAAACAATAACATCAGATCATGAAAACATTTTAATTTCAATAATTCACTTTGGTTGTGGCTACTGCAAAAACCCACTCGAGTAATTGTGACGGACTAGCACTTCTTTGTTTGGTTTAATTTAATTTGTTGCAATGTAATGTTATTATGTATCTTCAGGAATTGTTAATAAATATTTCCTCCTTACTAAAGATACCACATATTACAATTTTTATTCCTTGTAAATTCCATACTCCTTTCCCCCAAGCATGCCTAAAGGCATACTGGGAGTGTGAAAAGTAACAGCTGTGGTTTTAGCCCTATCCAGAAATATTCCAGTCCTTGTGTCAAAAAAGACAAAAGAAATTTTTGTATCAAAGAAGAGCATCATAATTGCTGAATAAAGCTGGTCAGAATTTAATATGGGGTGCTCAGCTACAGAGGAAATGAAATCTACTATAAAGAATTCTAGAATTTGCAGTGTATCAGATGTGATTATGAACTGATGTGATAACACAAGAAAATATGAGGGTGCTTGATCTTCAACTGAGAAGAAGAAAACAGCTCACATAAAGAGTGAATTAACAAAAATTGAAAAGGAGGAAGTCAAATAGAAAAAGGATGGGAAAAAATATGCATCAGGGCAGTCTAAGTACTTGATGAGCTGTAAATCTAAAAAGAATGTGCATACTTTAGAAAGATGATTTTTTTTTCTCAGTTTTTCATTTTTGCACATGAAATTGATTCCCTATATTTCAGTTTTGCTCTGATTGTATGTAAATTTGCACACATCTTCTCAAATGTGATATATAAAGATTCAAGGATGCATTTTATGATTGCTTTTACTCATTGGCTCACAAAAAATTAATTTATACTGAAAATCAAGGAAAACTTTTAACATCAACTTCATAAAAACAACAATTTATTTCTATACAAATAATAACATCAACTTCAATCAGACGCTTATATTTCTTTTCACTGTACTAAAGTATAAGAAAATGTCACTATCATACTTCTTTGATAAATGTGAATGGGCATGGTAGTTTGAAAAGTTTATTTTTCTCATTAATGAAAAATATTTAATTGTATTATCTGAGAAAAAAGCTATGGCTTTGAGCTTTTACACAGTCATTTCTCTACTTACTCATCAATTAAATGTACCAATTTTCCAGTAAATAGCCTTTAAAAAAAGTTACAAAATTCACCCTGTGTCTCTAAAAGATCAGTTACACCCATGAAAAAACTAAACTCTACAAGAGAGGTGTTTTGCTGTTACATACAGGAAAGCACAAGGGCACAAAAGTACAGAAAAAGGACACAAAGGGAAATACAAACACACAGGACTATAAATCAGGAGAGTTCTAAAATGTAAAGCATACAATTCACTGTTTCCCAACATAATGTTTTATAAATCAGTGTTTTTCTCAAAACTTCATTTACAAACATTCAACATTTTACACGGGCCTCAGTTTTTCTTTAAATAGCGCTAAAATTTCTCAGAATCAGCAGAAGTATCCATTGTAATATTCTATGACACCAAAATAAGCGAACACCAATAATCATTCCCCCCCCAAAAAAAAACAGGAAAAAATAATTCTTATGCAAAAATTATTAATTTCAGAGATTAAAATTTCTAACTGTTAAGAAAATTATGATAATTCACTTGGTAAAATATACTGAACTTTCAAGCCTTATTGTTGAGGTATGTAATTCAAAGCTCCAATTTAAAAAATATCAACTAATTTTTCCACTTTTGAGGTGCATGTAACATTTTGATTATGCAATAGATTTACATAATAAAATTTATGAAATAATTAATGACTTGTAAAGTATTTGTCCAAGTTAAATGAAATTTGGCATTTATTAACTTAACATCAATGCAATCACAATAAAAGTTTCAGAAAAATCCTTACAGAAATTTGAAAATTTGAAAATTCACTCCTAGTGTCCCCTAAAGGTCCATGGATAGTGTTCTGGAGAAAATTATTCAACAAACTATCCAAATAAATAGTTATTTATAAATGAATAGTTACTTATTCAAATTATTCAACTTGTATATTTTCTGCTATGGCTTTACAGTATATGAGTAACAATCACATTACTTCTTGCACCCATACGCTTTCTCATTTTTAATTTATCCCTATTTTCAAATGGTAACATAGATATTTAACATTTACAAACTAGTACTCTGCTCATGACCCAAGTAACTACAACATTACCTTTGCAAACACAACAAAGGTGATTACTATTTTCCATATGGGGACATACAACCATTCATCATTTACATCTTAAACCCATTTCAATAATAAATAAATATCCTTTTCATCATAATGTGAATAATAACTTTCAATACACAAACATCTTTCACTACAACATTAATAGCAACACCTCAATTTATTAATGATTATAAAGAGAATACCCAATTAATCTTGTAGATAGATAGATAGACAGATAGATTTATTGTACAATTTGTTCTACATGTTTACAATACATACAATGTATATTCATTTACACCCCTACATCTGTTGTACAATTTGTCTGGTGCCTGTTTCTTTGTTGGGCCACTCAGATTGCTCGACTCCCTGGCCTTTTCGCTCACTGAGCGGCGCTTACTTCTCTTACTTTTCTATACCATTTTCTTCCCTTTACCTTCTTTATTACTCTCTCAAGTTTTTGGTTTTGTTTTTTAGAGCCTTTTATTGAGTCAATCATCTTTATGGTTTTTACCCCAATTCCCCATTTTTCACACTTTCTTGAATTTCATTTATCACTTTTGTAGCCCTATCAATGATATGGTGCCTACCATAAAATCGTCTGCATATATAGAACCTGAACCTGGAATCTCCTTATCTCCTATTACTGGATAATGCTAATTTCTTATTTTTACTCCTAATATCAACTATGAATAGATTACTAATATGAGCTCAATTTACATCCCTGCCTAATTCTTATTTTCTTTTGTATCAATTTAGTTCCTTTCCCTATTTGTTCTTTGTTTTATCCTGATACGTAAATTTCTCCATTGCTTTTCTGAGTCTAGTATGCCTGGATACTGGATCGACACTTTCCTCCCCTTGTAGCATTACCCTCCCTTCTCTCAAATCTATTATTTCATACCCTCCCCCTCCTTCTTGCAATTTTTTCCGCTTCACTGACCATTCTCACTCTTTATTATTTCTCTACTTCTCACTCGTGCCCCTCCCTCCTCCGCATACATATTTCTTGCTGCACTGTTTATTAACTGTTCACTCGGCTTCTCCCCGCTTCTTCTTTTTTGCATTTCTTCTTGCCCCACCTCTGCAACCAATGTTAGCTCCTCCCCCTCCACAGCTGCTGCTTTTTCCTCCCTATATTCTTCTGTCAGCTTCTCCCCACTTCTCCTTCTTTGCATCTCTTCCCACCCCGCCTCTGCTAACAATGTTATATCCTCTTCTCCCTTCATGACTGTTGGATCTTCCTCTCTAATTTCTTCTTTTCTCCTTGCATGGTTGTTTCTCGCGTCTGTTGGTTTTGTGATTTGGTCAGCTGTTTTCTGCTCCTTTCTCCAAACTGTTGATTCAGCTGTTCTCTCGGTTCCTTGACTTGTATGTGTCCTGGGCCATTGTTTCTACCAACATTCACACATTTTTTCTCGTCCATTCCTCCTTATACTCATACTCCATTCTTCTCCTTCCACAAATAATTTTAAGCCTTTCAAAGTTGCCTTTTTCCCAGCTGCTCTTGCTTCTCTCATCCTGACAATTAGTTCTTTTTTCAGAATTTGTTCCTCTCTTGTATAGTCATGCTCTATGAAAATTTTTGAGCCTCTTAACTTCCTGGTGTTCCTTAAAATTTCCTTCTTTTTTTCCATTGTCATTATTCTTATACAAATGGGTTTAGATTTTCTTCCTCTTTTTTCGATTCGGTACACAACCTCTATCTCCAAACCAGACGTTTTTATAGCTAGTCCTTCTTCCATGATCGCGTACACTACTTCTTCTAGGTTTTCGTACTCTTCTGTCACTCCGAAAATTATGCAATTCTTTCTTCTCTGTCCTGCTTTGAATCTTTTCTCTATATCTTCAATTTTTTTCTTGTAGTCCATTATCTGCTGTACCATCTCTTCTCTCTACTTCTTCATTAAATCTTCGAGTCGTCTTGAGTTTTCCTCGGATTCCATTAGTTGGTTCATTTCTGCCGCTCCTGTTTTCGCCTCCACTCTGTCAATTTTTCAGCTCTCGCTCTGCACAACCTTCTCCTACCGCTGTCAGCACCAGACTCCAATTAATCTTGTATTACATCATGACACTTCCTTAACGTAAAATCTAAAACCCCTGTAAACCCATTTGAAGTACAAGAAATGCAAACCACACCGACTAAAAAGCTCAACTTAAAGCTGCCATGCAAGAATTACTCTTTAGCCTTCAAATAATTTAAAATGGAATGTTTTACCCTTTATAAAAGCAGAGTTTTCAGTCCCTGTCTCCTGGTGTGCAGCTTGCCCATGTCCTCCTTACTGGTGAGCAGTGAATGTGAATCACTTCTATTCATGCCGTACTCTTGTAGCAGCTTCTCTTCTCAATTTCAGATTTTGCAAATTAATGCTCTGGTGACGAACCACCAGCCCACTTCTTCTTCGACATGTATGCATTCTAATTTGTTGACTGGTTGTTCTGACTGTTGAGGCAGTATTTTTAACACTTAAATGATATCAGTCTAATTATATAATATATAAATTCAATAACAGCCCACCTTAAAGCAATATGTGTATACTATAATATATAAAAAGTGTATGTTACAGCCATTGTATGATGTTTATATTATTATGTACAGTTTAATAATGTTATGTTAAAAGCAATATGTGTATACTATAATATATAAAAAGTGTATGTTACAGCCATTGTATGATGTTTATATTATTATGTACAGTTTAATAATGTTATGTTACTGTATTATGTAATTTAACAATGTAGGAGCTGTGGAAATAGAAGCCGAAAGTTGGTAACAATGAGGTAACCTTGAGGCAATAATGAATTGGAAAGTTTAATAATGCTACTAATAATTCTTGGAACAATAATGTAATATGTAAAACAGTTTATAACTAGCCAATCAACAACTAGAAAGACTAAAAGTTAAATAAAAGTATTCTATTGGAGTAGGAATAGCCATTCAGAAATCAAAATAGTGGAAATATACAATTTTAAGCAGTAGCTGGCAGACGCTACTAGGAGCATTCCAGAGCACTTTGATATGGTACAGGTTAAGTGTAAAACATTAAAACTTCATTACGGCTAGAAAAAAATAAAGTTTCCTGTTAAAAAGTGCAATTAATAAATAATCTCACAGCTCTGCAGTATGATATATCAGTGAAGTGTTATTTAAGATTAATAAAAAAAAGGAGTGAAGTAAAAAATAATAATTTGTGTAAGCCTTCATTCTTTAGCCACACCACCCCTGCTAAGAGATACCTGTTTCTACAAATTACTACTGACGCAGCCAAGGCATACATATATAATATTTAAATAAACATTAAAATATACTTGATTTTTTAAAATGTGGGGGCAAAGGTCACCGGAAAGCTTGTATCATACGTGGTTGCAACTACTTCAGCTCCCCAACAGTGGAATTACAATACACACTACTTCACTGTCTACAACAAGAGATGTAACCACTTCTTTGATGCCATAGCAAAATCCTGTATGCACTAAACTAATGTGATGTGGCATACTAACTTCACTACAATCCTAAATTACATAGCATTATAATTATAAACTGTTGATGTTTTGTAGAAACAGCTGTAATGTCAGTCACCACAAAATCCCTTATGGTGACAATTTCCAGTATATAACCAAGTCTTGCCCTACATATAATAATGAAAACTGACACTTAGATATCCCCTTTGCCAAGCATCTTCCTTCTGACGATATGACCACTACCTTCCACTATGTGCTCCCAACCTGATTACAGCACACCAAAGCCCATAGTGCATAGCAATTGTGAAGTTGTGCCAGCAATAGCTACGTTAGATAAGCAATTTTGAACTGACATGGGCAGGCGCACAAAGCTTTCTCTTTCTCTCTGTATGTTTCACAGCTCAATTCGCTCTTCTCAGACTTGCCTATACCCCCTATTTTTTTTCTCAACAAAGAACAGGCTCTTCTTGCTAATGACCATAGCCCTTTTATGCGTCATCTACTTATAATTTCTATACTTTCTGATATAGAGTAAACAGTGTACCTACAACACCTTGCCAGAGAAAAGAAAAAATATTGATCAGTCAGCCACAATTTATGCAAATTTTGAAAAGAAAATTATCTTATGGCACATGTGTTTGAAAAACTCACCACTAAGTCTCGAATATATCGCTATCCCTTCAGACTATCCACGATCACTCCTTCCACCCCTACATGAAGTTTCAGAGATGCATTGCAGTCACAAAATTCTTTAGAGCTTTTCACATTCAACCCTTTTTACAATTTAAACTGCTTGGCCCACCATCGATACCATTACTCCCCATTTCTCTCCATTCCTGGCTCTTCCAACATACCCAGCAAGACAAAAGTGTATGTCACCTCTGATGTGGCACCACAAACCAATCAGTAATCAACACAAAAAGTTACAGTGGAGTGATCTGGCCACCGGATGCTGTTAACTCGAGCGATAAATTTCCGCCAAAAAATATGGGGCAATGCTAATCAAATTATTATGATTGTCCCAAAATCAATTTTTTTGTGGCATTAACCATCTCCAAGATATTCGCTGCTATTGATCTAAATGTTCCAATACTACATTTTTCAAATCCTAAGTTAAGATTCTTTTGTTTCTTATGATGTCATGCAAAACGTCAGCATATAGCAATCTGCTTTTTAAAATTAGACTTGCTCTGCCTCCTATACCCCCTCTTATACCTACAACAAATGTTTATCTCAATTAACATGAAATAGAGAAGTAAGATGGTACAGAAAGTCATGAATGTAACACATCTGAATTTTGTTATTCATAATTGAAAATTTCACAGTAGGAAACAGCAAAATGAGGCTCGTGATGAGTTGATAGTTAATGGTTCTTCATCCCTTTGTAGAAGGGAAATATAAGAAGCTTTAATATGTAAAATGATTACTAACCACCTATGATGGTTAGCATAAATAAAGCAAGAATGACCTCATATTTTTGCAAAGGTGCACAAAATGCCTTCTTTTTCTCCTTTCTTTCTTTACCTCTTTCTTTTGCAGGGTTACACACACTTTTAAATTACTTAATGTCTAATACAGAGAATTTTATGCCTGATAGATGCTGAAAAGGATTCTCAAACATTCAAAGCATCAATCTTGGATGCAGTTCACTTCATTGCAAAACCTTGAAAGGCTATGAAGCAGGCTAGCACTCAAATGGTTTCTTGAAAGCAGGATTCTTAAAACATCCAATCATCTCTCAGCTTCAAACAGAGAAAGGAGGCAGCAACTTGCTCCCTATTGCAAATGTAATGTTCCCAAACATTTTCTGAGGGTGGATGATGCTGTGATTACTGTAAGAGTGACAATAAGGAAGAAAATGAGAATAGTAAAGTAATGCATACCAGTGCTAAGGCAGGTGCTGCAGTGGAACTTTTATGTAGGTATCCGTCATGTGTAGAGGGGGATGAAAATTATTTTGATAACTTTTATGAACTTGACAAGCACATAAAAGACATGAGAAATAGACAGAAATTGATTTTGAACTATTTCAGTACGAAGAAATGATTGTTATAGTATTTATTAAAATTAAAATGTTCCATTCAGAAAAAGAAAATGATTTCATCTTAGGTAATTCACTAAACAAACATAACAAAAAGGATAACCAAATAAAAGAATACATCACACAATATTTTAGTTACCCTTTACCTGGCTCCTCATGGATGAGCAAACTTGCAAAAGCAGTGTAGTATCAACAATTAATTTACTTGAGGTAAGTATTGCAATGAAGACTGAAACACACTACATTTGTATAACTCTTTTGTTTTAGAGACATATGCTTCCCATACTTACACTTGCACCTGATTTACTCCTTTAATCCTTTGGTCCTTTGAAAAGTGTAAAAAAAAAAAAAAAAAAAAAGAAGTAATATTACATTATCTGTAGAGATAAATACTGCATTAATTTAGATGTACAGCAATTAAGCCTTTAATCTCTTTTAAAACCATGCAAAAGGTTCTATTATGGGAGACATGTTTAGTTCCAAAAGATTATGCAAAAGGTTCTATTATGGGAGACATGTTTAGTTCCAAAAGGTCATGCAAAAGGTTCTATTGTGGGAGACAAGTTTAGTTCCAAAAGGTCATGCAAAAGGTTCTATTATGGGAGACTGTTTAGTTCCAAAAGGTCATGCAAAAGGTTCTATTGTAGGAGACATGTTTAGTTCCAAAAGGTCATGCAAATGTTGTCTTTCTTCATGTGGTTTTTAATTCCGTAAAATTGAAAATACAAATGAACATCTCAACAGCAAAGGATTAAATGACATAAAATACATTTTTAAAAGGAAGCTGGTGAAAAGCTTTCATGTTTCGTTTAAAGCTTATGTTACCTACTGGGTATCACTAAACTGCATCTGATGAGTGACATTTTATACTTGTTGCTTTCTTCACCTAAAATGATTCTGGTACGTTTTGAGACTATATTATGACCTGTATCCTATAAACCTCTTCATATGCATCTTATATTTTGTATTGCATTATATTGTTTAATAGGCTACTTGTTTAACCATCTGATAAATGTAGTAACATTATTTGTATATGTTTTGTTGAGCCCCACGTTTGGGAGCCAATTTGTAACGGTATTCCTTACAAATGTTTGTGTATGTGTGTTTACTTCATGTGAAGCCATCTTGTGACGTCATTCATTTGTTCGGTTTGTAGCTCCATCTGGTGTTAGCAATTTGCAGCAGTGTTAGTGTTCGAAAGAATTTTAATTTTTGTTTACTGTCCTCCGGCTAGCTATTATTTCTCGGTCGAACATTTCTCTTGATCAAGGTGTGTAAACGGAAAGGAATCTTTTATCCAAATATAACACTGATGAAGAAATTTGTTTTACACCTTTATTGTCGAACACGTTAACTATCACATTTATACATTGATCTTAACATTCGCCAAACTGAAACTGTTATAATAACTTCTTACTGATAATTCTTTTAATCCATGTACTTCAATCTTTTTATATAATTAACTTTACCATACTTTAGATCTTTCATAATTCTGCTGCGCGTAACTTGTGAATCTATATCCGATGTATGCCGTACTAATACTTTCGACGAACTGACTGACTGAAGACGACGTGTAGTGTACACAGATTTTTGATGAACTGAACGACTGAAGGCGACGTGTAATGTACTAAGAATTTTGATGAACTGACCGCGATCTACCTCTGACTTGGCTTTTTATACACCCACTCCCCGATATGCCTAAAGATTATAACTGAGTTACTATTGGCTAATAAAACGCGCCAACATTAGCGTCTATTTTAATATCCAATGAAAATTATGAATACATATGCTCTAGGGAAACATTCCAGAAGGTTCTCAAGGAATAACGCGCCAACATTACGTAACTTCCTCGTTTCCAATAATGATAAACAGCTCACCCCCTCGCTGCATTATTGCATGCTATTATTGACAGTTTCAGTAAGGCATTAAAAAACTTATTTCTCAACAATAATTACAGTCAAGAAACATCTCAAATCAATGTCACATAAAAATGCATATTCATATTACAATCATTATTTACATTTAAGTAATTTGTGATACAAATTACTGCATCATATGCCCCACTAGAAACATAATGATAAATATTTACAACTGGTTTGGAAATTTTATAATTGGGTTTTTAGTCTCCTAAATCTTGGAACACACGCTATCACTTTCACTTAACACTTCACACGTATTCAACACACGACATATGTTGTTTTTTTTTTTTTTATCTCGCCACTACTTACTGGCTCTGGTTTAATGTGTTTAGACATTAATCTGACATTACACAAAATTTTTTTTTTATATAGCAAATACTGTACCCTGAATTATTTAATTAATGTTACAAAAAATGGTTTACTTTCTTATATTGTTAACAAAAATTTATCAATTCAAGAATTTTGTGTAATTATTAAACATATTTACCAAAAATATTCACCCTTTACACAAATATATTTACATCTCTTAAATCTAGGCACTGTTTCACATGTTCTGTTTGCTACACAAGTATTTGTTTTAATTATTTTTACCCAATTTTTGTTGTTTTGTACTGTATATTCACAATACTCTTGGAATTATATCTACGTACTTTAATATAACATCATGCTTTATTTCAAATGCTGTTACAGTTACTAATAAAATGTTATTTTCCTTTTTAAAAAAAATTTAATTATGTCCAAAATTTTATTTCTCCTTTCACATGACGTACATATTTATTTAACCCTCTTACATTCCAATACATTTCTCTGCAAGTCATCTTTAACTATCCAGCATTTACTTTACATCTCATTGCTATTCTCCCTCCTGGATCAAATTGTGTGTGGCTAAACATTACTCGTAGCTGTATCCTAACCTTCAAATTTTTGTTCATGGATAAGCTCTTAAAGTATTCATATGAAATTTCATCCCCTGATAACATTTGAAAACAATCTAAAGTTTCCTGAACAACACATCTTTTAACAACTGTCATTTTCAATTCTTCTACTATCTTTGTAATTTGAGAATACTCTGACAAATCTGTACTAAACTGTACTGGACTGGAGTTTTCATTCTGAACAGCTTGGTACTTTTTAATTTCAGAAATTAGCTTTTGATTATTTACAGGCAAAACTTTAACTTCTTCGTACAATTTATTTCTCTGCATTACTGACTCATTCTGTATTTCTGATATTTCCCCTCTGAAATTAACTTGCACCTGATTCACATCTACATTCATAACCTCTTTCATCTCTCTTATCTCACTTGAAATGCTACTCATTCTACTTCCTAACTCTGTACATTCTACTTCAACATGTTCTATTTTATTATTAACCTCATTTTTTTTGTTAGATATTTCCCTGCTCATGTCTACCATTTTCTTTGAAACTTCTCCTATCTAACTTGCTATCACTTCCTTTTCATCACTTATTTTTGGCATACTACTATCTAGCTTCATAACTTTCTTTTCAATTTCTTCACTGCTTTGATCTACTTTTTTCTCTAATATCTCATTTCTCCTACCAATATCTTCCCTCAATTCTCTATGATCCTTTTTTATATCTTCTCTCAATTGATCATCCTCTTACCTAACGTTTCAAGAAAATTTCTCATCATTTTGCGAGTGTATTTATATATGTTTTGAGCCCCACATTGTGGTAGCCAATTTGCGATAGAAAGTGCTTACGTAATTTGCTTTTACGTAAATTATTAGAAGTTGAAGATCTTATATTGTGCTGCATTTGTTTTGTTTGGTTACATAATTTTAACGGCCCCACGTATGGGAGCCAATTTGTAACGGTATTACTTATAATGTTGATGCTTGTGATGTTTGTGTATGTGTGTTTACTTCACGCGTTGCCATCTTGTGACGTCATTCATTTGTTTGGTTTGTAGCTCCATCTTGTGTTAGCAATTTGCATCAGTGTTAGTGTTCATTTGATTTCATTTCAAATGTCCTCCGGCTAGCTATTATCCTGTTGGCTTGGGCACGTATCTCTATACAGGTTGTGAAATGGAAAGGAATCTTTTATCCAAAAATTACACTGATGAAGAAATTTGTTTTATAATTTTTATTGTCGAACACGTTCACTATCACTTTTACATATTGATCTAGATACTCGCCAAACTGAAACTGTTATAATAACTTCTTATTGATCCCTTTTAATCAACATACTTCAACCTTTTGTATAATTAACTTTACCATATTTTAGATCTTTCATAATTTTGCTGCGCGTAACTTGTGAATCTATCTCCGATGTATGACGAACTAATACTTTCAACGAACTGACTGACTGAAGACGACGTGTAGTATACACAGATTTTTGATGAACTGCCCGATGAATACGACGTGTAATGTATGAATGCTTTCGGCGAACTGAAGGACTGACTGACGTTACCTCTAACCTAGCCTCTATTTATAATCCTTCATCCAGATACGCCTAAAGATTATAACTGAGCTGCAATTTGCTAATAAAACGCGCCAACATTAGCATCCATTTTAACATCCAATGAAAATTATGAATACATATGCTTTAGGGAAAACACATTCCAGAAGTTTCTACCGAAAACGTGTCAACATTACGTAACTTCCTCGTTTCCAATAATGGTAAACAGCTCACCCCCTCGCTGCATTATTGCGCTATTATTGACAGTTTCATTGCATTATTGACTCCTTCTGTATTTCTGATATTTTCCCTCTGAAATTAACTTGTGCCTGATTCACATCTACATTCATAACCTCTTTTATCTCCCTTATCTCACTTGAAATACTACTCACTTGATTTCCTAACTCTGTGCATTCTACATCAACATGTTTACTTTTAGTATTAACCTCACTATTTTTGTTACCTATTTCCCTGCTCATGTCTAGCATTTTCTTTGAAATTTCTCTTATCTCACTTGCTATTACTTCCTCATTTTCATCACTCATTTTTGGCATACTACTATCTAGCTTCGTAACTTTCTTTTCAATTTCTTCCCTGCTTTTATCTACTTTTTGCTCTAATATCTCATTACTCCTACCAATATCTTCAATTGATTTCCTATGACTCTTTTCCATACTCTCAGTTAGTTTTTGTTCTAAACTCCTATCAAAATCTTCAATTGATTTCCTGTTTTGATCTATTTTCTTTTCTATATTCTCATTCAAATTTTTCAGCATTTCCATAATCATACTAGTATCAAGATTAACATTTCCTGCTCTTCTATTCTGACTTTCTGCACTAACATTTCCACCCTCAAATCCTAAAAAGTTTGGGCTATTTTCTGTAACCTGTATTGAATTACAGCTAACTGTTACATTATCTCCTTCCATCATTGTTTCTTCAATATTATTATTAGCCATTGTTTTTGTTTTCTAAAAAAAATTACGATACTCTGACCTTTGTGATGCTGTCTGTTGCTGTTACTTTGATGTCCAGCTTCCTGCCCCTCTCTCCTAGGTTATATGTCGCTTCTGCGTTGTGTTATGATGAGTCCACGTTGTCTCGATGTTTTTGTAGTTGAATTACCCTGTTGCCTTGTAATCTCGGAATTATGATGTCCAATCATCCGTGTAGTCTGTCGTTCCTTTTGTTGTTTCTGGAATCTGCGTCTTGTAGTTCAGTTCACTTCTCCATTCGCCCCTTTGGTCATCTCACTTCTTCCTGGTTAATTCTGATCCTTTCCTGGTTATCGTGTTCCTTTCCTGGTTACTCTGCTCTTTCCTGGTTATTGTGATCCTTTCCTGGTCATCGTGTTGCTTTCCTGGTCATCGTGCCTCACGTTGGGCGCCAATTTGCGTAGTGTATTTATATATGTTTTGAGCCCCACGTTGTGGTAGCCAATTTGCGATAGAAAGTGCTTACGTAACTTGTTTTTACGTAAATTATTAGAACTTGAAGCTCTTATATTGTGCTGCTTTTGTTTTTACGTAAATTATTAGAACTTGAAGATCTTATATTGTGCTGCATTTGTTTTGTTTGGTTACATAATTTTAACGGCCCCACGTATGGGAGCCAATTTGTAACGGTATTACTTATAATGTTGATGCTTGTGATGTTTGTGTATGTGTGTTTACTTCACGCATTGCCATCTTGTGACGTCATTCATTTGTTTGGTTTGTAGCTCCATCTTGTGTTAGCAATTTGCATCAGTGTTAGTGTTCGTTTGATTTCATTTCAAATGTCCTCCGGCTAGCTATTATGCTGTTGGCTTGGGCACGTATCTCTATACAGGTTGTGAAACGGAAAGGAATCTTTTATCCAAAAATTACACTGATGAAGAAATTTGTTTTATAATTTTTATTGTCGAACACGTTCACTATCACTTTTACATATTGATCTAGATACTCGCCAAACTGAAACTGTTATACTAACTTCTTACTGATCACTTTTAATCAACATACTTCAACCTTTTGTATAATTAACTTTACCATATTTTAGATCTTTCATAATTTTGCTGCGCGTAACTTGTGAATCTATCTCCGATGTATGACGAACTAATACTTTCAACGAACTGACTGACTGAAGACGACGTGTAGTATACACAGATTTTTGATGAACTGCCCGATGAATACGACGTGTAATGTATGAATGCTTTCGGCGAACTGAAGGACTGACTGACGTTACCTCTAACCTAGCCTCTATTTATAATCCTTCATCCAGATATGCCTAAAGATTATAACTGAGCTGCAATTGGCTAATAAAACGCGCCAACATTAGCGTCCATTTTAATATCCAATGAAAATTATGAATACATATGCTTTAGGGAGAACACATTCCAGAAGTTTCTACCAAAAACGCGTCAACATTACGTAACTTCCTCGTTTCCAATAATGATAAACAGCTCACCCCCTCGCTGCATTATTGCGCTATTATTGACAGTTTCAGTAAAGCCTTATAAATTTACTTTCCAACAATATTTACAATCAATAAACATCTGAAATCAATGTCACATAAAAATGCATATTCATATTAAAATCATTATTTACATTTAAGTAATTTGTGATACAAATTACTGCATCAATTTCCATCATCATACCAGCATCAAAATTAACATTTCCTGCTATTCTATTCTCACTTTCTGCACCAATATTTCTTACCTCAAATACTACATTGTTTAAGCTATTTTCTGTGTCCTGTATTGAATTACAGCTAACTGTTACATTATCTCCCTCCATAATTGTTTCTTCAATATTATTAGTAGCCATTGTCTTCTTTATCCTACCACTCCTCAAGTACATTTGAATGTTATAATTTTGTTTTCAAAAAAAATTACTATACTCTGACCTTTGTGATGCTGTCTGTTGCTGTTACTTTGATGTCCAGCTTCCTGCCCCTCTCTCCTAGGTTATATGTTGCTTCTGCGTTGTTTTATGATGAATCTACGTCATCTCGATGTTTTTGTCCACTCATCCGCGTAGTCTGTCGTCGCTTTTGTTGTTTCTGGAATCTGCGTCTTGTAGTTCAATTCACTTCTCCATTCGTTCCACATCCTGGTTAATTCTGCTACTTTCCTGGTTAATTCTGCCCCTTTCCTGGTCACTTTGCCCAACGTTCTGGTGCCAATTTGTAGTAACATTATTTGTATATGTTTTGTTGAGCCCCACGTTTGGGAGCCAATTTGTAACGGTATTCCTTACAAATGTTTGTGTATGTGTGTTTACTTCATGTGAAGCCATCTTGTGACGTCATTCATTTGTTCGGTTTGTAGCTCCATCTGGTGTTAGCAATTTGCAGCAGTGTTAGTGTTCGAAAGAATTTTAATTTTTGTTTACTGTCCTCCGGCTAGCTATTATTTCTCGGTCGAACATTTCTCTTGATCAAGGTGTGTAAATGGAAAGGAATCTTTTATCCAAATATAACATTGATGAAGAAATTTGTTTTACACATTTATTGTCGAACACGTTAACTATCACATTTATACATTGATCTTAACACTCGCCAAACTGAAACTGTTATAATAACTTCTTACTGATAATTCTTTTAATCCACGTACTTCAATCTTTTTATATAATTAACTTTACCATACTTTAGATCTTTCATAATTCTGCTGCGCGTAACTTGTGAATCTATATCCGATGTATGCCGTACTAATACTTTCGACGAACTGACTGACTGAAGACGACGTGTAGTGTACACAGATTTTTGATGAACTGAACGACTGAAGGCGACGTGTAATGTACTAAGAATTTTGATGAACTGACCGCGATCTACCTCTGACTTGGCTTTTTATACACCCACTCCCCGATATGCCTAAAGATTATAACTGAGTTACTATTGGCTAATAAAACGCGCCAACATTAGCATCCATTTTAATATCCAATGAAAATTATGAATACATATGCTCTAGGGAAACATTCCAGAAGGTTCTCAAGGAAAAGCGCGCCAACATTACGTAACTTCCTCGTTTCCAATAATGATAAACAGCTCACCCCCTCGCTGCATTATTGCGCGCTATTATTGACAGTTTCAGTAAGGCATTAAAAACTTACTTCTCAAGAATAATTACAGTCAAGAAACATCTCAAATCAATGTCACATAAAAATGCATATTCATATTACAATCACTATTTACATTTAAGTAATTTGTGATACAAATTACTGCATCATAAAGCTGTAAGATTCATATTTGAATCTGAAATGAATAGGTACTTTTGTTCACTTCTTGAGAGAGAATAATATATTGACTTCTGCATTTATAGGAAATCAATTCATACAGATAGAAAAATAATTTGACCCTAGTTCACATACATATATGTGATACTGACACTTTGGTTTAAAGACTAATTACAATGAATAATACTAACACATTAACGTTTTCTTAAGAAATGATTTACCTAATTACTTAATACAAAGAATGAGAAATTGAAATTTCAGAAGAGCTTTTAAATATTAAACTTTTATCTATTATCCTTGGACAAATAATAGATTCACCAAAATGTTTAAAGAAGCATGGCATAATGATAGCTCCTGAAAATAAGTACCGGATTAAATATGTAATAAACACTTCAAACAAGGTAAAAAATCTCAGAAAATAAAAGATCTGCCATATATCAAACTATATGGATTCTAATCAAAAGTTGCTTGGAAAAACAAAAACAAATGGACAAACAAGGTTAAATGCCATTTTAGAAATACTGTACATGTACTCATGCATTTCTACACATATTTACAAATAGACAGAGTACATAATATCAGACTTACTGAGCGTTTCATGGGTTCCCAGTAGAAAGTTAAAGCTGCACGAGGGTTCTCTTCCTGTAAGAGAAAAAATCTCATGTATAACTTTTGCATGACTTTCTACACTATGTACAAATTTACATGCATCTCTTATACATTACACTATTCATATAAAAAGTGATATGAATAGCACATATTCATGTTATTATGATACCAATAGCATACAAATTATGTTATTCATGGAAAACATTTGACTAGTGATTTTGTACTAAGCAATATGAACAACTTGAGTCAATTGGGGAATTCAATGCCCCACTGGCATGTTGTCACAGTAGCTCAATGGTTAGAGCAACCGCACGGAGAGCGGGAGAACTGTGTTCAAATCCCGGCTGTGGCGTTGAATTTTTCAGGTGACTCTATATTAAAAATATGAACTCTGTTACATGCAATATTTGTAAACAACATTCAACTGTTCATGTAACTAGTTGATTTTTTAAAGTAATGAGGTCACACAAAGGAAAAGAAAACAGCAGTTTGCTCTAAGCTGGCCTTGATATTATCTAGGGCAGTATTTTTGAACCAGTGTGCTGCAAGAAAATTAAAATAAAGTTATAATCCTTAATTACATTGTAAATTCTCAATAAAATACACATTATAAGAGAAAAGTTCATTAATAGTAATAGCCGCTTATTATTTCTTTGTTGTCTGTTACTGTTGCAATTGCCATTCACCAATATGAAAATGTTATGAAAAGTTCATTTAATAGGACTATTGTTGTAGAAGTAATTATGTTGCGTTTGTTGTTAAAGATGGTTGCTGTACGGAAGAGAATAACCGTTAGATTTCTGCCTTGATAGAACATACTGACCAGTTTGACAGTGTTTTAATTGAGTGTTTGTGTTTTTATGCATAAGCAGAGAGTTGCAGTTGTAAATAAATTGAACCGGTTTATGGTTAATACAGCAAAGTTAAGTGACAAAAATAAAATGCATTATTTTGCTTCCTCAGGCTCTTTGCACATACAAATGTGAGTAAATATAAAAGTATTGTGCAGCAGTTTCAAGTTGACTTGGAGCAGAGCAACATCCTCATCCTTATCTTGGGAAGCAATGGTACTCAGTAGGTTAAAACATCACTTTCACACAAAGCATGCAAATATAAACCTTGGGGTATTATAAACAAATCTCATTTCAAGAAGCCCAGTCGTTTTACAAATCTCATACTATAGAATTACTGCATCAGATTGAATATGTTTCTATGTAGCTGGACAAATCAAATTATGTCACAAATGAAGCAAAGTTGATAGTATTTGTCAGCTTCATTCATGATGAAAACACCACAGAACAGTATTTATTTTTAAAGTGCTCTCCCAAACAACTAAGGGACAAAATATATTAGATTTAGTAAGTAATTATTTTAATTCAGAAGGTTTGTCATGGAAATCTTGTTTGAGTATTTGCACAGATGGCATGCCCTCTATATCAGGTTCTATAAAAGGATTTTGGCCTTAGCAAAGCAAAAGAACCTGAAAATAATCTTTACAAATTGTTTTATCCATAGAGAAGCACCTATTTCAAAGATACGTGTTCCTGAACTTGCAGAAGTATTAAATCAAGTAGTAAAAATGGTTAATTACATAAAAGAAAGACTTTTAAAAACAAAATAATTTTCAGATCTACGTTCTGCAATGGATTCTAAATACACTCAGCTGCTTATTCATACAGAAGTGAGATGGTTGTCTTGCGGTCACATATTGTCAAGATTTTATTCAAAGAACAACTCCTATTCCTTCTTTGTGAACAAAATATGACTAATGATTGTTGATGCAAAAAGGTTTCTTTTCAATAAACTTATAATTAACAAAAACAAATGTGTTGCTGTGTGATTTCATAACCAGGTTAACAAAAATGTAAGTTTTCCAGATGTTCTTTTAGAAAATGAATTAATAACTTTATCACATCAAATGAAATTTCTTAGAGTTTGGGTTGATAGTAACCTTCATTGGGGAATGCATATTGATGTTTTAGCCAAGAAATTATACCAAATATGCTATATTATATACCCTAAGATCTTCAGTAAATCTGGACATGCTGAAAATAGCCTACTTCGCATACTTCCATTCACATTTATCGTATGGTATAACATTTTGGGGAAAGTCAAGCCATAATAATAGAATTATTATAATACAAAACACTACAGCTAAACCTTTGCAGCGGCACAAGCTGTAGACATTATTTAAAATTATTAAACATTTTAACAGATCCATCAATTTACATATAAATAATAATAACATATAAACAGTTAAATAGTTTTAACATCAATGCAGACATTCAGGATCACAATACTAGTAGTAAATTTCAGTTACACATTACAGGCATAAAAGAACTTTATATGAAAAAGTTTTCATTATAATGGTATTCAATTATACAATAAACTCCTTCCATTTTTTAAGAAATCAATAACCTTAGCAATATTTTAAAAAGAACTCAAGAAATGCTTAATACAAGGTGGTTTTTATTCAGCGGACGAATATTTTGAAAGGATATAGCTTTATTATGTAATATGTATTATGCATGTATTTGTCAATATTCATATTTTGGTTCATTTGTCCCAAACCTGTTTATTTGTATATGTAACTTTACTCATTATGTATGTTCTTACTTATTGTATTATAACACTTGTTTAAATTTGACGAAGGTGGTATTTCTGTATTAGAAATCATGGCGAAAAGTCATGTGAATTGAATTTTCTTGCCTACATATGCCAAACAATAAATGCTACGAACAGAAACAGGCAGGGGAAAAAGAAAAATGCCTTTATCTCAAGTGAAAAAGTTTGCTTATTTAGGGAGAAATTTTTACTTTGGGTAGACAGAATTAAAAGAGAACTTTTAAGTAATGAAAAATTGACCCAAATCTCTCAACACTCATTTCAGACTTTGTGGTATACAAATATTGTAAAGTATTTTCCTACACTTCAGTTGGTTTCATTCGACTGGGTGAGGAACCCCATTGCACCTTCTGCTCTTCAGTCAGCTGAAGAAAATGAATGGGCAGAGATGAGGAATGACTGAGTTTGAAGCTCCAACTCTCACAAGACATGGCATTTTGAATTTCTCTTTGGAAAAAATATAAAACTATTTCTACAAAGGCTGTGAAAGGTCTCTTTTCCTTTTCTACATCCTATTTAAGTGAAGCAGGATTTCCTGTAATGAACTCAGCAAAGAGTAAGAACACATCATGTCTCTGTAAGACAATATGGGGGTGTGTTTATCAGTTATTCTGCCACAAATAAAAAAGGTTTTTTGAAAGCAAACCAACATCAAGTTTCACATTAATTTTGCTTCTTACGCCAACATGTTTGAATTAATAGTGAACATTTATAACACTGAGTGATTAATATATTATTATTATTACTGATAAATTTTAAAATATGTTATATAAACAAATTCCAAAATAGAAATCATTATGCTTATGTTACTTTTAATTGTGAATAATGTATAAGATCAAGGGGTATGCCACACGAATTCAGGTTACACTTTTTGCCTGCTGCAAGTTGAAAAAGTTTGGAAATGTTGACCTAGGGAGTTTAAATCAAACTGACATAATGGCTATTGGAAAATCCAATTGCTGCAGTGGAATTCCAATAACAGCCTTGGAGATACTAAAGTTTCTTTGGCGATTGGAGTAGATGGTATCTTATCACAAATGCAGTTTAATGTTTATGGTTATTGCCATTTTGGATATCTTGGCATGTATGGACTGTTTGTGTGATTATTTTATCATCAAGCAAACTTCTCCAATATTTTTATTGTGCTATCCATTTGTGTATAAAAACATATATATTGTTGATCGGCAACAACGTTGTAACTCCAAAATTAAACGTTTTACAGGAGGAAGGAAAAACACTGTAAAATGGCTACTTTAAAGCAAACTCTATGATTTTTATGTGTGTTATCTCAAATACATCCAGTTATCATATGTTATGCATAACTTCCCTGTATTTATCCTGTGCATTCAAATAATATATTATGATTTTTTGTCACTCTCATCTATTGCATTAATTCCGAATTATTTGTTTTTTCATAAATTAAAATCAATGTTTCATGTACTTTATTTTATTTCTGAATACAATTTAAATTACTTACAACATTGAAAATACTAAAATCAATACTGTAACATAAGCACTGAAAGGTATTATCTTGAAAATAACAGAATTAAATGCCAGTAACAAAAAATTAAACATTATGCAATACAAAATATAATTTAATGACTTTGATTCAGAGTAAATGTTCTTGAAAAAAATCCACCCACAACCCCACACATAAAGCACAATAGTGATAAGAGTATACAGTAATAAGATTCCTAATTTTAGTATAATTAATTAATAAATGTAGCTACAAAACAATGTTGCCAATAGTACTGACCTGGAAAATATTCTGATGTTTAATGTCCTCTTGGTGTATTTCAAAGAACGTATTTACATGGATTTTGAGAGCATTCATATGACAGAGACACCTTCAACTGCTGTGGATGAATGAATTTCTTCTCCTTAATGTTGAGGAGTGACAGACATGTTGTATGGTCTGTTGACTTAGACATCCTTCTGGGAAAAATGGTCCAAGGTCCACTGAATCTTAATTTCTACCTAAAGGATTGTATTGTAGGCATAGAATGCCACTGTAACTGGTTCAGACCAAATTGATCTATACCACGACAGCTTTGAAGAAATTGTGCCAGAGATACTGCACATTGTATAGCTTTGGGTGTGCATATTTCCATGCTCATTGCAGGTGTAAAAATATGCCTTTCTATTGTGGAATGAACTGAGACGCATTCCATTTGGGTGTGACCTTTCTCCAAAAGCTTTTAGATGATGATAACTTTCCTTTTTATTGCCAGCGTGATTAAAGCATTGGCCAAAATTCAATTTCTATTCTGATATGTGCATCCATGACAGTAGAAAATTACCTCATTTTCAGGTACCTGGGATTTGATGAAATATACTATAATGGTGGAAAATTCATCAGCATTTAGTCCACCTTCACCACATGCATCTTTTGAATGCAAGTCTAACAATGTAAAATTGTGTACTTTCAACTTCGTTTTATACTACGATGCTGAAGCATGCAAAGGTGGGCAAAGAAGAATGACCTGCAAATCCATAGTAAAGATTCTTGCAGTTCCTTTTTTATTTTCTTCCTTGGATCTTCTATCTTTTTTCAGGCAGATATGCTGCTGATATCTCTCAATGTCCATGTTTCCAGCTTTATGAGAGGAGCAGACATTGCAATGATTTTTCTTTGGTGAAAAAAGGCTGAGAAGTTGGTCCTTAAACACATCAGTTGAAATTTTCATTGATGCCTAGGTTGACATTTTCTTTATATAACACTTCATACTGCTTGTACAAAGCAGCCTTACTCTGCCAATTCAGTTCTAGAATAGAGCTTTGTAGAAGCTGGACAATAATGTGATTCTAGTTTTGGTAATGTGGAAAGAAATTAAGTTGCACTCATTTTTACTTCATTTCCATTTCTCTCACAACCTGCTGTTTTAATATGAGCAACAGACTTATGTTTTTTTGGATGCAGTTTCTAACTTTCCACTCCCCTAATGCAAATGTGTTTAGAAACACAGCCTTGTAAACCTCTTTTCTTTTACCATCAGTGGAAAAGCAATAACAAAGTATGGCTTCTAATTGATTATTCTAAATTCCCTCTGACGTTTAACCAGAATGCAGTCTACCAGACCAATGACATAAGTCTTTCTTTCATCCCATGAGAGATTGTTCTAGAAGTACTCAAAAATCTTGGTTGTTATTTTCTGAAACGGTCTTGCAAAATCCACTTTTTGCCTTGGCTGAATGGGAACACTTGCATGGTTAATCATGAGATTATAGTCATAGTTTTCTGTTCCTCTTCACTGCTACATGTACTGTGGTATCCTCTGCTCAATGGGCACTGTTTGACAAGTGTTATCAGGTTAGCAGAAGCAGATGCCTGCAGTGTCATAATGTGTGTACCCCTTCCATGTATATTTTAAAGAAATAAGAGCAATTGTGTTGTAGAAAATTAATAACATGTGAATAACAGGTTCTAAAACCATAAACCTTGAGAACTCTTTGGGTGTCAGGTTTTACAACAGATTTTCTTTAATGAGTTCTTCAACTGTTAGTGCTGATAATTTTTCTTAACTTTCTTCTTCTAAGCAAGAAATAGCAACCTTGGATTTATTTATTTTTCAAAGGAGGCCATGTGGAGGATATTTTGCTCATTAACACGCACCAACGTTGGCTGAGCTTGAGTCGATGCACCTCGGATTTAATCACCAGCTTTGAGGTCAGTACTACCCTGAAGGCAGTGTTTTATAAAATGGAATGCTATAATGTTATAATACTAACCTAAATCAGCTGGAAGATCAGAAGTATTATATTTCATAATGTTCTGGTCATTGAGATTTACAAAACAATAGCGCAAATCTCCATCTGGTTTGTTTAACTCTTGCATTACACAAGATTATATTTTGTATAATTATTTCACTTTTATGCAAAGCTAAAAAGGAATTTTCTTTTTGCTATTTATGACAATATTGGTAGTACACTATAGTTATTTAAAAAGGCACTTAAAGAATCCTGACATGATCACAAATGTAAAACTAATAATTATTCTCAGAAATGTACCTACTAGCACAACACAAATCTGGTTACTGTGGAAGACGGAAGACAACACTATAAACTAAAGCCTACAATTAAACTAGTGCAACTCCTGCCAAATAAATCTGGTGCCAAATTGTGGTATATAATGTAACAATATAATTATATAAATATATATCATAAGATAAAGCAATTCTATGTAATATTATAGTCTCAATTTCTGCTCCATTTAAAACCTTGTAACTCCTGCTACAATATACTCTTAGCCATCCAATAGCACACAATTTAAAAACCATGCAACTCCTCCTGATGGAGAAGTGAAGTTTCAACTCGTAACATTTTACTTAAAACCTTTCGAGGTTTTTGTATTTTTCAAACAACATCCATTGTCATTACAAGGCTTCAACACAAGGTATAGAATATTGTTTGATGATGATTAATGGAAAAAAATAGTTGTTACAGTGGTGGAGTTACCAGGTTTTGATTGCCAGCAGATGATACATATATACAATCAACAGTGATCTGTATTTAATTGCACAGTATTATGCTCAATCCAGCCCAAGAAAAGATCCTGGAGGAAACAAACACATGTACCTTTGCTGCAGCATACCTTTCAAGCAAAAGGTATCTTCTTCCACAAACTTGAACCCTGCCTTCCGGAAACAGACAGTCACAGAACCAATATATTACCATGCTTTGGCTACATAATGCGTGGCATCAAGTATTGTTATGGCCATTTGCTTTGGGTCATACCATTATCGTGCATAGAGATAGCTTTCTCTACTAGCATCTTCCTGTACTTAAGTTTAAGATCATGGATGGAACACGGATCCAGTGATTGAAACTTGCCTGTGCAGTTTGGCAGAAGAAACACTAGCTTGATGTTTCTTAGCTGGAGATCTTTAGGGTGGGCAGGACATCTGTTCAAGAACAACGGTATTTTACAATGATTTGACCCCATTTTAACTTCCAGAGCATGCAGAGTGGTGTAAAGATGCTACTAGTCACCCATGCATTAGCATCATACTTTATAAGCAGATTTTTTAAATTCTTGAAACATCTGGGCTTCTTGAATTTAAGAATTACTAATGGGGGAGGGGTTATTTTTTTGATCAATCAGCACTGACCATCAGCAAAACAGTTATCTTTTGTCTGATGAGTTTTCCATCATGACAATTTCTCTCCCACCTTAAAAATACAAATTTTTGCTTGGCAAAATTTACAAAATAAACCAGTTTCATCAATATAAAAAATATCGTTTGTCCGTAACCCTTGCGAGTGTACAAATTGTATATATGTTTAATAGCACCACGTTGTGGATAATGTTTCTCACGTAATGTTGTTTACATCACGTGTGTAGCCATCTTGTGTGATGTTGTGACGTCACTCCTTGTTGGTTCGTTTAACTCCATCTGGCGTAGCAATTTATATCAATTAGTTTATGAAAGATTTTAAGGTTATGTATATTATTCTCCGGCTAGCTATTTAGGTAGACATTTAACTCTTGCAGGTTGTGAAGCGGAAAGGAATCTTTTGTCTATAAATGATACTGATGAAGAAACTGGTTTTATAATCTTTATTGCAGAACACGTTCACGAACACTTTCACAAATTAATTTGGATACTCGCCATACTGAAACTGTTTGTAATAACTTCTCACTTTTAACTCACGTACTTCAACTTTATATATTTAACTGTATAATCCTTTATAAGATTTCTCGTACTTCTGCTGCGCGTAACTTTATGAATTTAGAGACCGACATGAGAATCTTGTTGAACTGGGAGCTGACGTGTTACGTGTTGAGAATCTTGTTGAACACTGGGGGACGCTTACCTCAGACATGGCTTATTTATAGACTTGCCTTAAGATACGCCTACAGATTATAAATGAAATGCTATTGGCTAATAAAACGCGCCAACATTAGCGTCTATTTTACTATCCAATGAAAACCACTAATACATATTACTTTTATAGAACATTCTGGAAGCTTTTACCGAAAAGGCGCGAAACATTACGTAACTTCCTGGTTCCCGGTAACGATAAACAACTCAAACCCTTCATTGCATTATTGCGTTATTGTTGACAGTTTCAGTAGAGCCATATATTATTATTTACCAATAATAGTTACAATTATTAAACCTCTGAAATCAATGTTACATAAAAATACATATTCATAATAAAATAATTATTTATATTAACGTAATTTGTGATACAAATTACCGTCTCATATGCCCCACTAGAAACATAATTATAAACATTTATAACTTGTTTAGAATTTTATAATTTTGTTTTTAGTCTCCTAAATCTTGTAACACACGCTATTCACTTTCACTTAACACTTCACACGCGTTTAACACACGACATATGTTTTATCTCGCCACTACTTACTGGCTCTGGTTTAATTTGTTTTGATATTAATCTGTCGTTACAATAAATTTTTTTTTTATAGCAAATACTTTACCCTAAATTATTTAACTAGTGTTACAAAAAATGGTTTACTTTCTTATATTGTTACCAAAAATTTATCAATTCAAGAATTTTTTTGTAATTACCATACATATTTACCAAAATATTCACCCTTTACATATATTTACATCTCTTAAATCTAGATAATGCTTTACATTTTCTGTTTACTACATAAGTATTTGTTTTGAATTATTTTTACCATTTTTGTTATTTTGAATTTTATTTTAAACAATACTCTCGGAATTGCATTTACGTAACTTTACTTAAATATCATATTAATTTTCAATCTTTGTATTCTTAATTTTCAAATGTTGTTACAGTTACTAAAAATTTATTTATTTATTTTTTTTTTTTTTTTTTAAACATTATTCTCTCTTTTTTTTTTTTTTTATTTTATAATTTATTTCTCATTTCAAATAACATATATATTTAGTTAACCCTCTTACGTTCCAATACATTTCTCTGCAAGTCGTCTTCAACTATCCAGCATTTACTTTACATCTCATTGCTATTTACCCTCCTGGATCAAATTGTGTGTGGCTAAACATTACTCGTAGCCGTAACCTAACCTTCAAATTGTTGTTCATGAATAACCTCTTGTATTCATATGAAATTTCATCTCCTGATAACATTTGGAAACAGTCTACAGTTTCTTGAACAATACATCTTTTAACAATTGTCATTTTCAATTCTTCTGCTATCATTTTAATTTGAGAATGCTCTGACAAATCTGTACTAAACTGTACTGGACTGGAGTTTTCATTTTGAACATATTGGTACAATTTATTTCTTTGCATTTCTGATTCTTTTTGTATTTCTGATATCTCCGCTCTGAAATTAACTTGCGCCTCATTTACATCTACATTCCTAACCTCTTTTATCTTTCTTAGCTCACTTGTAATACTACTCATTTGACTTCCTAACTCTGTACATTCTACATTAACCTCACTTTCTTTGTTACATATTTCCCTGCTCATGTCTAGCATTTTCTTTGAAACTTCTCCTATCTCACTTGCTATTACTTCTTCATTTTCATCTCTCATTTCTGGCATACTACTATCTAACTTCATAACTTTCTTTTCAATTTCTTCACTGCTTTGATCTACTGTTTGCTCTACTTTCTCATTCCTCCTACCAATACTTTCAATTGATTTCCTGTTTTGTTCAAAGCTTTTACCAATATCTTCCCTCAATTCTCTCTTATTCTGATCTAGTTTTTGTTCTAAACTCCTATCAATATCTTCTCTTAATTCCCTATTATTCTTTTGCATATCTTCCCTGTTTTGATCTATTTTCTTACTAAGATCTTCCCTGTTTTGATCTATTTTCTTACTAAGATCTTCCCTCAATTCCCTGCTATTCTTTTCCATATTCTCATTAGTCTTTTTCATATCTTCCCTGTTTTGATCCAATTTTTCACCAAATTTTCTCAACATTTCCATAATCATACTATTATCAGAGTGAATATTTCCTGCTATTCTATTCTCACTTTCTGCACTAACATTTTCATCTTCAAATCCTAAAAAATCTGGACTATTTCCTGTAACCTGTATTGAATTACAACTAACTGTTACATTATCTCCCTCCATAATTATTTCTTCTGTATTGCTAGCAGCCATTGTTTTTATTTTCCTACCGCTCCTAAGTCTCATTTAATTACCTTTTTGATGCTGTCTGATGCTGCAGCTTTGATGTCCAGCGTTCTGCCCCTTTCTCCTAGGTTTGTATGTCGCTTCTGCGTTGTGTTGTGATGAATCTACGTTGTCTCGATGTTTTTGTAGTTGATTTACCCTGTTGCATCGTAATCTCGGAATTACGATCGAAGTCAGTCATCCCTGTCGTTTCTTGAATCTGGGTCTTGTAGATGATTTCACCTCTGCATTCCTGGTTATGTTGATCCTTTCCTAGTTAATTCTGCTACTTCCTGGTTATTCTTGTTCCTTTCCTAGTCATCTAGCCCCACGTTGATGCGCCAACTTGCGAGTGTACAAATTGTATATATGTTTATTTACATAACTTTAACTACCCCACGTATGGGAGCCAATTTGCAATAGCAATTTTACGTGTTTATAGCACCACGTTGTGGAAGCCAATATGATGGGAGAATGTTATGTTGACTTCTACGTTGCCATCTTGTGTGACGTCACTCGTTGGTTTGGTCTGGTCCGTAGATCCCTCTGGCGTTAGCAATTTGCATGAATTTTAAATGTCCACCGGCTAGCTATCATCTGATCTGGTAGGCATGTTTTTCTTACAGGTTGTGAAGCGGAAAGGAATCTTTTGTCTATAAATGATACTGATGAAGAAACTGGTTTTATAATCTTTATTGCAGAACACGTTCACGAACACTTTCACAAATTAATTTGGATACTCGCCATACTGAAACTGTTTGTAATAACTTCTCACTTTTAACTCACGTACTTCAACTTTATATATTTAACTGTATAATCCTTTATAAGATTTCTCGTACTTCTGCTGCGCGTAACTTTATGAATTTAGAGACCGACATGAGAATCTTGTTGAACTGGGAGCTGACGTGTTACGTGTTGAGAATCTTGTTGAACACTGGGGGACGCTTACCTCAGACATGGCTTATTTATAGACTTGCCTTAAGATACGCCTACAGATTATAAATGAAATGCTATTGGCTAATAAAACGCGCCAACATTAGCGTCTATTTTACTATCCAATGAAAACCACTAATACATATTACTTTTATAGAACATTCTGGAAGCTTTTACCGAAAAGGCGCGAAACATTACGTAACTTCCTGGTTCCCGGTAACGATAAACAACTCAAACCCTTCATTGCATTATTGCGTTATTGTTGACAGTTTCAGTAGAGCCATATATTATTATTTACCAATAATAGTTACAATTATTAAACCTCTGAAATCAATGTTACATAAAAATACATATTCATAATAAAATAATTATTTATATTAACGTAATTTGTGATACAAATTACCGTCTCACCCTAATCAATAGCCAGCAGCTCGTTTCCACTTGCTTACAGTTTCCATACTAACATTTTTATTTTCTCTACAAAGATGATTATACACAATGATCTATCCATTCTTAGGGGCAGTAAAATTGGAATTCTGAACCTTGTAGCAATTTGAAGGGCCTTCGTTCAAAGTATGGTTTTATCTACTGGAACTACTGCTGCTCTCGTAGAAACAAACCATTCTGCTACAGCTTCTTCGTTTCATCATATTTAGTTTGGCATTAAGTTGGCAACAATTTATTGTCAATCTATTTTTAACTACGCATTTCAAAGTTGAGATATGGAGTTCAAGCTCTTTTCCCAACTGAGCATGTGTTTTGACATACAAATCAACATGACCTAGAATTTCCAACTTTCCATGCAAAGAAATGCATTCTTTCTTGTTTTTCTTCACCTCCATGTCACTGCAAAGAATCTTGCAACAAAAACACCGGTGCTGCTACAAATCATTATGATGATTGATACGGTAATTTGTATCACAAATTACTTAAATGTAAATAATGATTGTAATATGAATATGCATTTTTATGTGACATTGATTTCAGATGTTTATTGATTGTAAATATTGTTGGAAAGTAAATTTATAAGGCTTTACTGAAACTGTCAATAATAGCGCAATAATGCAGCGAGGGGGTGAGCTGTTTATCATTATTGGAAACAAGGAAGTTACGTAATGTTTGGCGCGTTTTCGGTAGAAACTTCTGGAATGTTTCCTCCCTAAAGCAATATGTATTCGTGGTTTTCATTGGATATTAAAATAGACGCTAATGTTGGCGCGTTTTATTAGCCAATAGTAATTCATTTATAATCTTTAGGCATGTCGGGGAGTGGGAGTATATAAAGCCATGTCAGAGGTAGATCGCCCCCAGTTCATCAAAATTCCTAGCACATTACACGTCGTCAGTCAGTCCTTCAGTTCGCCGAAAGCATTCATATACTACACGTCGTCTTCAGTCAGTCAGTTCGTCAAGTTACGCGCAGCAGAATTATGAAAAATCTAAAGTATTATAAAGTTAATTATACACAAAATTGAAGTACGTGGATTAAAAGAATTATCAGTAAGAAGTTATTATAACAGTTTCAGTTTGGCGAGTATATAAATCAATATGTAAAAGTGATAGTGAACGTGTTCGACAATAAAAATTATAAAACAAATTTCTTCATCAGTATAATTTTTGGATAAAAGATTCCTTTCCGCTTCACAACCTGTATAGAGATACATGCTCGACCCAAGATAAGATAATAGCTAACCGGAGGACATTTGAAATAAAATCAAACAGAAGCTAATACTGCCACAAATTGCTAACACTAGATGGAGCTACGAACCAAACAAATGAATGATGTCATAAGATGGCTTCCAATCACATGAAGTAAACACAATATAAGATCTCCAAGTTCTAATAATTTACGTAAAAACACATTACGTAAGCACTACTCTCGCAAATTGGCACCCAGAACGTGGGGCTCGAGTAACCAGGAAAGGAACACGATGACCAGGAAAGGATCAGAATTAACCAGGAAGAAGTGAGATGACCAGGAAGGGGCGAATGCAGCAGTGAAATGATCTACAAGACGCAGATTCCAGAAACAACAGGGACGACAGACTACGATCGTAATTCCGAGATTACAAGGCAACAGGGAAATTCAAACTACAGGACAACAAGACAACGCAGAAGCAACATACAAACCTAGGAGAGAGGGGCAGGAAACTGGACATCAAAGTAACAGCAACAGACAGCATCACAAAGGTTAGAGTATCGTAATTTTTTTTTAGAAAACAAAATTGTAACCTACAGATGTACTTAAGGAGTGGTAGGATAAAGAAAACAATGGCTACTAATAATACAGAAGAAATAATTATGGAGGGAGATAATGTAACAGTTAGCTGTAATTCAATACAGGTTAAAGAAAACAGCCCAGACTTTTTAGGATTTGAGGGTGGAAATGTTAGTGCAGAAAGTCAGAATAGAATAGCAGGAAATGTTAATCTTGATACTAGTATGATGATGGAAATGCTGAGAAATATGAATGATAATATGGAAAAGAATAATAGGGAATTGAGAGAAGATATGAAAAAGACTAATGAGAAATTAGAACAAAAATTAACTCAGAGTATAAGGGAAGAAATTTGTAAGAATAATGAGAAATTAGAAAAGAAAATAGATCAAAACAGGGAAGATATGCAAAAGAATAATGAGAAATTAGAAAAGAAAATAGATCAAAATAGGGAAGATATTAGTAAGAGTATTACAGATCAATTAAGGGAAGATATGCAAAAGAATAATAGGGAATTGAGGGAAGATATTGGTAAAAGCTTAGAACAAAACAGGGAAGAAATTGAGAAGAAATTCATGGAGCTAGATAGTAGTATGATTAGAATGAAAAATGAAAATCAAGAAATGATAGCAAATGAAATAGGTGAAGTTTCAAAGAAAATGTTAGACATGAGCAGGGAAATATCTAACCAAAAAAGTGAGGTTAATAATAAAATAGAGCATGTTAATGTAAAATGTACAGAGCTAGGTAGCCGAATGAGTAGCATTTCAAGTGAGTTAAAAGAGATGATGGAGGCTACAAATGCAGATTTAATACAGGTGCAAGTTAATTTCAGAGGGGAAATATCTGAAATTCAGAAGGAGTCAGAAAAACAGAGAAATAAATTGTCTGATGAAGTTAAAGATTTGTCTAAAGATTTGAATCAAAAGCTAACTTCTGAAATTAACAAACACCAAACTGTTCAAAATGAGAATAATAAAAAATTGGAACAGACAATAGAAAATCTGCAAGGTACTGTAAATAGATTAGAATTGAATTCAAGGGCAAATATATGTGATGTGAATGTGTCAGATGTACAAAATAATGATAGAGGTAGTTCCTCAGGTATGACAAATAATGTGAGTGATGCGGCAGCTTCATCCATAGCTAATGCTGAAACTCAGAGTGCACACGTAACACTAGAGAATTTAAATATGGGAGCAGGGAATTTGCAAAATTACAATCATATCTTAAGTGATTTTCCACTTCCAAAATTTAATGAAAACTCCAGTCCAGTACAGTTCATTGCAGAATTATCAGAGTATTTTCAAATTAAAAAGATACCTGAAGCATTGAAAATGATAGTTGTCAAAAGATGTTTGGACCAGAAAACTTTAGATTGGTTACAAATGGTATCCGGGGGTGAAATTTCATATGAATCCTTTAAGAGGTTATTCATGAACAGATTTTGGAATGTTACGGTACAGCAAAGAATTCGAGCAATGCTTAGTCATGGTCAATTTAATCCACGAGAGGGAATATCAATGACTGATTACTTACTGAAACATGCAAGTCAGGTTAGAAACTTGTCACCTCCAATCAATGAGGAAGATTTTGTGAGTTTGCTCGCAAGGCATTATCCTATAAGGATACGAAATTACTTATTAATTGCAAAACCACGGAACATCTATGAGATGACAGAATTAATAACAGCTTTGGAACAACAGGAAGAAGATATATCTCGGGAGTGGGAGCATAGATTTTTAGATGTGCGAGATAGAAGAAATTACCAAGGTAGTTATCAGCAAAGTAGAGGACAAGACAGGCGTCATGAAAATAATACCAGACAACGGTATCAATCATACGTTCCACAATTTGAAAGATCGAGGATAGATAGGAGACCAGGTCGACAGGAACAAATAAATTATGTCAGGAGAGAAAAATTGCCTGAAAGAGGGCAAAATTATGGAAGGCGGTACATTAGAAAACGGGGAAATTTCACTCACTGGAGGGAAAACAATAACCGGGAAAGATCTGAGGAACGGCAAGAAAATTATGTGCCAAGGGGACATAATGTCAGAAATCGAGGATTTCGAACTCGAGGAAGGGGAACTCAAAACAATGGTAGCGACAATGAGATAGATTTAGCGCCTGTTAGGAATGGCAGTCCCGTACGTGAACATGGAAATAACCAGGAAAACTGTTAACAGACTCCTGTGTAGTAGGTTCTCAGGACATCTTTAATAATTCAGTATCCATTACCAATACAAATAATATGCCTACACATACACCCTGTAATAAGATTACAGCAACAAAAGATAAGGGAGAAAATTTTGAGTCGCCTCATGTTAGGATGGACATTGCGAAGAAAGAGATCATTGCAACTATAGATTCTGGTTCTTCAGCTTCAATTTGCACACAGAAATTTTACATAAATTTGATTAATGAAGGTAACAAAATTATGGCTCTTCCCACTAGTAATTTAGTTTGTCGTGTTGCAATCGGAAGAACGACACAGGTCATAAAAACACAAGCTCTACTCAACATACTTATCGGCGGAGAGAATTTTGAGGTTATGTTTCTAATTGTAAACCATCTGATTTGTGACATAATTATAGGATGTGACTTCCTACATGAATATGAAGCATGTATAGATTTTAAACATGAAGAGTTAAAAATAACAAAAGAAGATAGAGAAATAAGGGTACCATTTATAAAAGAGAAAGTTTCTGTAATCGAGATGACAAAGGATGAGAAAAATATTTGTGACCAAGAGTTTTTTGTGCAAATAACAGAAACTGATAGAAATAGTCAGATAAAGCAGGTAGTCACAGAATATGAAGGGAATACCACGCCATATTTTCAACTGCTAGCAGAAATGCCAGAAGAAGTAGAGGAATTTACAATCCAAACAAAAGACGACCATGTGAGCGAGACAAACAACAGCTGGAAAGAGAAGAGAAATGAGGAAATAATACACAAGTGTGAAGAAGCTTATAATATTACGATAATGCAAAAACAAATCCTTCATGATGTTTTGATGAACAATAGTTCAGTATTTAGTAATATCCCAGGCAGATGTAATGTATATCAGCATACATTTCAAGTAGAAGACGTACCACCATATAGGCACAAGTATGACAATTTACCTATAAGTCTTCGAGACAAAGCTAGACAATTAATAAATAGCATGTTAGAAAATGGGATTATTGAGCAAAGTAATTCTCAGTATATAAATTCAATCTGCTGGAGTATTAAACGAGATGGTAGTTTGAGATTAACATTAGACGGTAGATATGTCAACAAGTATATGAAACCAGATCATTTTCAAAGTGAGGGAATTGAACAATTAATTACGAAACTTTCAAGAGGGAGATTTTTGACATCCATTGACCTCACTGCTTCATATTGGCAAGTGGAATTAGATCCACAAGTGCGTGATTACACTTCATTTCAGTACTCAGGGATCCAGTATCGTTTTTGTGTAAATCCTTTTGGTTTAAAAAACTCAGGAAGTGGATTTTTGAGAGCCATTCACAGTATCTTTGGAAATTCTGCAGATGACTTTTTAATAAAGTATATTGACGACTTCCTAATCATTAGTCAAACATTTGAAGAACACATGAATAATGTCCATTATGTGTTAAATAAACTACAACAACATGGTATGACTGTGAACATACTAAAATCAAAATTTTGTGTCAAGGAAATAAATTTTCTGGGTTATGTAGTGGATGAACGAGGTATAAGACCTGATCAGAAAAGAATAGAAGCAATAATGAAAATTCCACCACCAAGGAACGTAAAACAAATTAGACGTCTCTTAGGGGTATTGAACTTTCAGAGTAAGTTCGTACCAAGATATTCGGCTGAAATAGAACCACTGCGGCAGCTTCTCCGAAAGAACAATAAATGGAAATGGACAGAGGATCATCAAAAATGTTTTGAGAGAGTAAAGGAACTCTTTGCTAAGTCCATATTACTCGAGAGGCCTAGAGAAGATTTGGAATATGAGATTTATGTCGACGCATCAATGCAAGGATATGCCGGAATTTTAGGACAGCGAGACTTCAACAATGACTTTCACGTCATTAGTACAGCTTCTAGAGGACTTACAAATATTGAGCGGAATTCTTCAGTGACTCAGTTAGAAATTGGAGCACTATATTTCTCATTAATTCGTTTTAAAACCTATATTTATCAGCAAAAGGTGAAAGTATATTCAGACCACATCAGCTTAACTTTCATACAACGGTGTAGATTATGTAGTGGAAAACTTGCTAGATATATTCATGCAATATCTGCATTCAATATTGAGATTATACACATTCCTGGCAAAAATAATACCTTCAGTGATTTGCTATCAAGATTGAACTACAACCCACAAATTCCCGAAAATATTGAAAGGCCTAGAAATGAAGTCAAAATATTGACAATTGAAATTCCTTTAAGCAAAGAAATGATGAGAAAATTGAAAAATATGGGGGAAATTCAAAATGAGGACGCAAAATTATTTGAACTTAAAGAAAATGCACCATTAATTGAGGAGGCAAAGAAAGAAATTATAGCAATTCGAGATGGGACATTATACAAGAAGCATGGAAAAGAAATGCCTAGTTGGAAGGTAATGGTTCCGAAAAGCATGGAAAAGGAACTAATTAAGAATTTTCACGAAGGGTTAGCACACTCAGGGACGGACCGGACAACTTCTATGATTTTAGAGAATTTATACATATCCAAATTGCGTCAGAAAGTTCGGAAATTTATATCGTGCTGCAACCTGTGTCAGAAGGCAAAGCACATAAATGCAGCATATGCATTTGAAACTAATTCGGTTATAAGGGATAAGCCGAGATGTGTAATTAGTATTGATATTCATGGTCCGATGCTTCCAAGTCAATTTGGAAACAAATATATATTTGTATGTTATGATATATTCAGCAAATATGTAAGAATTTACCCTTTGAGAAAACCTACAGGTTTAGCATGTTTGAATAGACTACTAAAGTCATATGTGATAGAAGAAGGACCTATTCAATCTGTATTGAGCGATAATGCTTCGTACTTCACAGGAAAAAAATTTATGGATGGACTGAAAGAAAATGGCATTAAACAATATTTTTCGTCAAGATACAGACCGAACTCCAACCCAGTGGAGAGGGAAATTAAGGAAATTTCAAATTATTTAAGGGTGTTATGTCATCGAAAACACACCCAATGGTATGGATACGTGAACTTCGTTCAGAATCTACTAAATGAAACCGTAAACAATGTGACAGGATACAAACCATGTGAACTTAATTTAGGAAAGAAGATCAATACAATGTGTAAAAAAATTCCAGAAGCCATTCCAGATGCGCATTCGATACCACAAACAGAAGAAGAGATGTTCCGAAAAGCATTCGAGAGGATGAAGAAAAAGGCCATAAAAAAAAAAATTAAACATGAAGAAAAGAAGAGAAAGGAATGGAGGATCAAAATAGGAGATTTAGTTTTGGTCAAAACCAAGAAATTGTCGGATAAAGCAAATAAACTTTATTGGCGAATGTTTCTCAAATACCATGGACCATATGAAGTTGTTGAAGTATATGGAACTAATACATATGAGTTATGTAATCCAACAACTCGAAAAAGCATTGGAAAGTTCCATATTGAAATGCTGAAACCATACAACAATGAAGATCAATGTGAAACAGAAGACAAAGATGATAAATAGTAAATGTTGGGTAGTTAAAGACGAAATGCAGAGCAATGTATTGGAACGTAAGAGGGTTAAGTAAATATGTACGTCATGTGAAAGGAGAAATAAATTTTGGACATGACTAAATGTTTAAGAGGAAAATAACATTTTATTAGTAACTGAACATGTGAAATAAAGCATGATGTGATATTAAAGTAAAGTACATAAATACTATTCCAAGAGTATTGTTAATATAAAGTACAAAATAACAAAAATTGGTAAATATAATTAAAAAAAAATATATATATATATTTATGTAGTAAATAGAACATGTGAAACAGTGCCTAGATTTAAGAGATGTAAATATTTGTGTAGAGGGTGAATATTTTGGTAAATATGTGTAACAATTACAAAAATCTTAAATGTATAAATTTTTGTCAACAACTTAAGAAAGTAAACAATTTGGTAACAGTAATTAAATAATTTAGGGTAAAGTATTTGCTATAAAAAATTTGTGATGTCAGATTAATATCTAAATTAATTAAACCAGAGCCAGTAAGTAGTGGCGAGATAAAAAAAACAAAAACAAAACATATGTCGTGTGTTAAATGCGTGTGAAGTGTTGAGTGAAAGTGATAGCGTGTGTTCCAAGATTTAGGAGACTAAAAACCCAATTATAAAATTTCCAAACAAGTTGTAAATATTTATAATTATGTTTCTAGTAGGGCATATGATACGGTAATTTGTATCACAAATTACTTAAATGTAAATAATGATTGTAATATGAATATGCATTTTTATGTGACATTGATTTCAGATGTTTATTGATTATAAATATTGTTGGAAAGTAAATTTATAAGGCTTTACTGAAACTGTCAATAATAGCGCAATAATGCAGCGAGGGGGTGAGCTGTTTATCATTATTGGAAACAAGGAAGTTAATTAATGTTTGGCGCGTTTTCGGTAGAAACTTCTGGAATGTTTCCTCCCTAAAGCAATATGTATTCGTGGTTTTCATTGGATATTAAAATAGACGCTAATGTTGGCGCATTTTATTAGCCAATAGTAATTCATTTATAATCTTTAGGCATGTCGGGGAGTGGGAGTATATAAAGCCATGTCAGAGGTAGATCGCCCCCAGTTCATCTAAATTCCTAGCACATTACACGTCGTCAGTCAGTCCTTCAGTTCGCCGAAAGCATTCATATACTACACGTCGTCTTCAGTCAGTCAGTTCGTCAAGTTACGCGCAGCAGAATTATGAAAAATCTAAAGTATTATAAAGTTAATTATACACAAAATTGAAGTACGTGGATTAAAAGAATTATCAGTAAGAAGTTATTATAACAGTTTCAGTTTGGCGAGTATATAAATCAATATGTAAAAGTGATAGTGAACGTGTTCGACAATAAAAATTATAAAACAAATTTCTTCATCAGTATAATTTTTGGATAAAAGATTCCTTTCCGCTTCACAACCTGTATAGAGATACATGCTCGACCCAAGATAAGATAATAGCTAACCGGAGGACATTTGAAATAAAATCAAACAGAAGCTAATACTGCCACAAATTGCTAACACTAGATGGAGCTACGAACCAAACAAATGAATGATGTCATAAGATGGCTTCCACTCACATGAAGTAAACACAATATAAGATCTCCAAGTTCTAATAATTTACGTAAAAACACATTACGTAAGCACTACTCTCGCATGATGATGATGATGATTTATTGCCCATAGACTCAATTATAAGTTTCAAGCATTGTCAACTACAAAGGTAAAAAGTTAAATTACAGTTTAGAAAATATATGTACATGATTGTTTACACTTTGTTAAAAGGTTACAGTATGAATATTAAATACAGGATTGTTACAGTAGGTTAAAGAAAATCATTAATATTATATACAGGCTCTTTCAAGCATTGTTAAGTATAAAGAAGAAAATCATTAATATTATATACAGGATCGTTTAAAAGAGATTTTTTTACACTCTGTTTGAATCTAATGCTGTTGCTTTCACTTTTTACTTCAGTTGGTAGTCAGCTGTGCATATATAAAGCAATTAAAAAAGGATCTTTGTTTACAGGTTTTAAATTATAACTATTTTGGTACAACCAATTTACACCTTGTGTCGTGACCGTGTATTTCAGTATTTGTTTTAGGTTTGTGCAGTTCAGTCAGACAGGTTACTCTAGGTACAAAGACAGTACAGTAAACAGTAGATTTGAAGATTTTCTTACAGGACTAACGTTTTCCCATTTTGAACATTGTTCTTATACATTTCTTTTCTGGATGAGGGTATTACTACAGCCACCCCATACTTCTACGCCATATTCGATGTGCGAGTAAATTAAGCCATAATATATAGCTTTGAGAACGTCTATGTTATATGTTTTTGCTAACTCTCTCAACAGATACAGACCTTTACTATTTTTTTTTACATAGGTTATCAACGTAATTAGTCCATGATGTGTATTTATCAACCTGTATACCTAAGAATTTGTGTGAGGGAGATTCCTTTATCACTGTACCTGCAAGGTTAATATGAAGCATAATATCTGTTTTCTTTTTTTTAGTTCAAATTGAATTATATTAGTCTTTCCAGAGTTGTTCATGAGGCTTAAGATTTTGAAAAGTTATCTATCCTAAGCGATTCCTTGGTAGCTAGTGACTGAAGGTCACAATCATTATTTGCATTACAGATAATAGTGGTGTCATCAGCATAACACAATTTTACAATTTTCCGAAGCATACACGTCATTTATGTAAAGTAAAGGGCCAAGCATTGAGTCCTGTGGTACACAATGTTTGACAATTTCTGCGGCAGATTTAACTTTTGCTGTGTTAATTCCTTGTTTGAAACTTATTTCTGTGTATTGTATTTGCCCTTTTAGATATGATGAGATTAATCTGCTAGCAACCCCCTTAATTCCATACTTTTCTAATATTAATAGCAATATATAATGTTGAATTACACAGAACAAATGTGCTGTAGTCAACCTTAGTACCACTCCATTGCATAGTTTTGCTGCTGTATCTCTGGCTCACATTTCTCAGAACCAAGTAAGGCAATGTGTTAAAAATTCTATTTATGTAACAACAATAACAACTACAATGTATAATAACTACTTACATAATACATACATATATATGTATGTTGTATGTATGCAATAAAAACAGTAAATCACACCCTCACAAAAGAAATCAACTTCACCTGGATTTATGCAAATAGCAATTGACGCTGCATCTGAGAAAGCTGGCAATATAGCAGAAAATGTAATTAACAAAGTATTTGTGAAAGCTGTTCTCATCATTCATCTTCATGGAAAATCAATGTTGCCAACAGAAAATACATCAGTTTAAAAGTTGTTAATGGCAGGAATGGTATAGGTTGTTATAGGGTAAAATGATATAGCCATGGTTGGCATAGGATAAAAGACAGGACCAGCAGAAAATTATGTAAATGGTTGAAACGTAAAAAATGGTGTTATACTGTACTTTTCATTTCATGGATGATTTTGAGGTGGTTGGGTCATATCTGGTTACTGCTGGTATTGCTGCCAATCTGTAAGTGTTACAATCTTTTTCTAATCTGAAGTCTGTAGAGAATGTTCTGTAATAAAGTTACTATTGCTTTCAATTCCGCTTAAGATTAGTTGTTTTTCATCTTAGTAGGATGCTCTGAGAGAATGCTTTGCTGTCCAGCTCCTGATTCTTTTATGTTACTTAGAAAATCATCAGTATCAAGTGTTTTGGTGGATATTCAGAATTTGTTTGCAGGGACAATTGTAGCATTCCAGATGGGATGTCATTTTATTTATTGATTTCTTGTGTAATTCAGATTTTATATCACTGTGATCTAGTGGATTTGTACGATGAGCATTGGGTAGAATTTTGATTGCTGTTTCATTAGGAAGTAATTCTTCTTGAAGGTGTTTTTGTGTGGATAAATGTGTTCTATAAGAGCTTTTATGGTACCAAGCACATTTATGTTTATTTGCAGTAAGTTTTTCATGTAAATGTATGGTTTGTATGTTATGGTCGTCTTGTAGTAGGTTGTTTCCTGTGGTTACTCTTAATCCTACAGTGGGAGTGAAGTTGACTGCATCTGCTTTTATCCTTCATATGTTATTTTGGCATTGTTCTAGCTCTTGTCTGTATTATTTGCTAGTAGTAATATTTCTCCTCCATATTTGAGGACTGGTTAATGTGAGTATGGTAGGTGTTGTTTCAGTACACATTATAGGCACCCAATTTAAAACCTGATAGCCACTTTATTATTATTATTATTATTTTTTTTTTTTTAAGTATTTGGCTTTCAGTAAATTGACATGATTCTTTAATGAAAGTTTGTTGCCTAGGGTGATTCCTAGGTATGTTGTACTATTGCTTTTACTTATTGATTTGTTTTCTATTATAAAATTTGGTTCTTAAATTTTAGGTTTTGGGGTAAAGATTTGATACAGTTTTTTCTGTATTTATTTTCATGATGTTGTTCTTGGCCCATTTGCTTAGCGCTTGTAGAATTGGGTTGAATTTTGAAGTCTACTATCATTTTAGTTAATTTCCTATTCATTTATGTATCATATCATCCATAAACATACTAAGAGTTTTAGTGTCACTTGTGTTTATAGCTGCTGGTATATTGTTTATGAATACATTCAATGGTGCTGGGTTATATATTGTGCCTTGTAGAAGCCCTGCCTCTGGCATTTTTTTACACTTATATTTATCTAAATGTTCATTTATCAAAAGCAATAAACCAAATGCTTGTTTCATGCTTACAGTAACAGCAAGATATCAGGGATTCTTATATTATTGGAATATGTCTGATCAATAAATTATAATCTGCATAAAAAACAGGCAAAGATGGAGCAATTTAGAGGCAATTAAAAGGGTATCACATAATTCTGTGTAATCTACAGATGATGTTTTTTTTAACTTAATGTGGTTTCTAATGCAGTTTAAATATGACATTCAATATTTCATGAGATAGTAATACAGTGAAAATTTTGAAATTTGAAAAGCACTATAAACACAACTGACACTAAAACTGCAGCCTGTTTGATATACATATCTCCAATCACAGGCAAAGAAGTCTACAGAAAAGTGGTATAAAAGAAAACCTGACAGCTCAAACTTGCAATTATTTGGGTCAATGGCATATGGAAAGAAACTTGAACACTTGAATAAGACTGTCAGGAAAAGCAAAAAAGGGATACACCTTGAATGGATATCCCATATTTGATCCTGAAACAGAAAATGTTTTTGCTGCAAGAGATGTGATACGTGCTGAACCGAAGAATCTGGTGACTACTGAAGATCTTCAATTGAGTGATGTTCCTTTGATAATAAGATCTGAAAATGAAGATGAATAAGAAGAGATTGAAAAGAGGCAACAAAGAAGGAATACAGGAAGAAAACGATGATATTGAAGAAAGTGAATCTTCAAATGATGAAGATGAAAGAAATGACAAACACACACCAAATCAAGAAATAAGACAAAAAAGATTGCCAAGACACTTTGCTGATTATGTGATGCCTAAGAAATATGTGTCAAATCACTATGCAATACTCACAAAAGAAGAGGACACCATCAGCTATATAGACTGCATGAAGATTGAAGATTAAACAAAATGGACTCAAGCAATAAATGAAGAAAAATTGTCTCTGATGAAAAATCATGTCTAGGAATATGTCAATGAAAGACAAGCAGGTGGAAAAGAAATAACCACCCCAGCCACTAGGTTTACAGAATGAAAGACAATGAAAAACATAAGATTAGTAGCCTAAGAGTGTCAACATAAGAAAAATTATCTGAATTTTGAAGATATCTACAGTTAGTTGTCCAAGGAACTACATTTAGATTATTACCCTTTGTGGCAGTTCAAGAAAACTTATAGATGTTACACCTTTGATGTGAAGACATCATTACTGAAAGCTCCTTCTGGGAACACTGAGTCATCCTCCATGGTGCAGTGGTTACCATGCTAGACTATAGTTGCCGAGGACGCGGGTTCAAATCCGGCAGAGGGCGATGGATTTTTTTCAGGCGTAAAAATCCTTAGCATGGCTTCCTTCAGAAGGGAAGTAAAGACGGTGGTCCCGTGTCATAGATTTATGGCAATCTCAAGCCTGATAGAGAGGCCTCTGAGCAAAATTATCAGTCTTTCATGCCCAAAGTAGAATGGGATGCTAAGAACCATAGCAGTTAAAGAGCGTCCATAAATAAAACTGAATTTCAATTTTTTGGGGGGGAATACTGAAACTTACATGAAGTTGCCTGAAGGTTATAACATGCCTGGAAAATATTCCTTCTGAAGAAAGCACTGTCTGGCTTGAGACAAGCTCCTCAAAGATGGTTTCATAGGCTAACAAAATTTCTTAAAACGCTAGGACCGATTTAACTAAGACTGACCAGTGTGCTTTTTGAAGTGAAGACAAGAAAATCTTTGTAGCTTTCCAATGTGATAATCGCTTGGTCTTAGAACTGAAGTCATAATTTGAAGCAACTGTGGAAGAAAATCCAACAACATATCTTGCCATTCACATTACTAGAGATGAATCAAAAATGGAAAGGTTTGGCATGTCCAATTCCAAGAAGATGGATACTCCTATTGCTGTTGAAGGCAAAAATATTGTTAACTCAAAAAAAACGTAGAAATATTCATGTAATGAAGCAATTGTAGGTATGTACTGCAAAACAAGAACAAATATGGCTTACGCTGATCTTACAGTCATGCTATTGACAACTTGAAGAGAACATTGATATACCTAAATGGGAACACAGAGAGTGGAACTCATTTTTCAAAAAAGAAAAATCCATATCTTGAAACTTTTTTGGAGTCTGCTTTCGCTGGATATCTCAAAGGAAGAAAAAGTACCACACCAATATCATGGTACACAAGAAAGTAGAAAATTATAGCACAAGCAGTCACCATAGCTGTGGCCCAATGTGTGAAGCAGCTAAAATATCTGAAAACAATACTGGAGGAGGTGAATGGCACCAAACAAAGCCACATTTAATGTTGACAATCAGTCAGCAATAAAACTTATCAAATTAGGAGACATGACCATAAACAGCAAAACATTGAAGTCAGATATTACTTCATTGCAGATGAATTGAAGAAAGGATGGCTGAATCTGAATACATGTTTACAATACCCCTGGCAGCCAATAAGTTCAAGCATTTCAAAGGAAAACTGATATCCTTTTGGTGCTAACTAGCTCTCAACAACAACAATAATGTTCCTTTCCAATACTCTCTACAAACATGTTGACTTTTTTCATGTTTATCACATTGTTAAGGGAGTGTTATATTAAACTGAGTTTTATTTATGGACACTCTTTAATGCTGTGGTCCTTATATTCTATTCTATTCTATATTGGGCATGAAAGATTGGTAATTTTGCTCAGAGGCATCTTGATCAGGCTTGAGGTTCTTTTACATGCCATAAATCTACAACATGAGATCACCAGCTTTACTTCCCTTTCGAAGAAAGCCATACTAAGGATTTTTTCGCCCGAAAAAATTCATTGCCATCCGCCGGGTTATTCAGAACTTTGTAACAATGTTCCGCAAATTGGTAATACAGATTCAGATTTATTCACCATTTGCAAAAAAGCTTACACAGCCAAAATAAAAAGATAAAAACTGTACATGCATACACTTTAAGTGCATTAATACTAAGAATTATCTACACAGATATTTTATATTATACAAACTTCTATTAACATTTGCTACTTTATACTGTAGGGGATCAGGTTGAGCACTGGGATTACATCAGATGAGGTAAGCGAGCTGAAAATTTTGAAATGCGGTTACCTCAACACAGGTGTGCTAAGGAATGCAGAGTCAGCACTTCCAAAAATATATATACTACAGGGAGAGTGATGAACTGCGATGGGTGTATGATGAGTGAGAGAATCGCAGAATAGTATCGTGATTAGCGGAGAGAGGGTGACTTGTATCTTCAGCGACCTGTGGTCTGCTTTCCTGCACAAGTCGCCAGCGTAACAGCAGTTGAATAAGTAAGGATGCATCTACTCTAAGATCTGCTCTGCTTGCATGGGGTTCACCCAGTCTAAGTTGCCCGACTATGGGCCCATGTACTCACATTGAAACAAATACAATTTATTGGGTCAATGCATCCCCTGTGCATTAATTAACTACCCACATCCTGGAGCACCGCCCCGGCCTACCACCCCAGTACCGGCGCATCCCCCTACCTCTGAGCTATCACCCCCCTAGCATAACCAACTACTGTGGGGTAGCCACCCCCGGTAGGGGTGTTACATTTGGTGGAGGCACCAGGTACAATTAGTGGGGCGCCAAGTACAATTGGTGGTGGCCGGCTACAATGAGGGTGAGCACAGGAGAAAACTCCCTTACCTCTCCCAGCCAGGGGATGTAATAAAACTTGTTTTTTCTTCTCCCTCTCTCTCTTTTTGCAAGGTGTAACACACACACCCCAACACAGGATGACCTATACCTGGTGTTATCTGTTGACCACACTCCCACTCTTTGCATCACGAGTCATCTATACAGAATATAACTTTTTTTTATACTTTCTCACGTTATGTATATTGTTTTAGTGTAGTACATATAGTTAAATTATGCATGACTGAACCTGTTCAAAACTCTACTTGTCCTACATCTCAAGAGATTAGATACCTGTGCGCAGAATTAGCAGCTATACAGAGGGAACAATTTAAATTCCAAGAATTTGTTATCACCGATTTAAAAGGAATTTCGAACGAGATCGCGGCACACACGGAGACGTCTCCGCTCTGGCAGGATTATTAACACCTCTAGTCCAAGCACAAGTAGGGTAGAGAAACACTTAGTCATGAATAAGGGAGACGAACACACAAATACTATTAGTAAAATGGACTCACCTGTGTTAAGCAGAATGGTGACTGAAGCATCTGAACCCATGCATGTTACTCGTCCACCATTGGATCCGGGTAGCTTTGCGGGGAAAGTATAAGGGACTATCCTCAAAAGTTTGAGTTGATAGCGCGTGTCAACAATTGTGGGACCAGCATAAGGCGCAATATTTACCATGCTACCTTAATAGTACCGTGCTAAACTGGTACAAAACGTTTTCTCATAGAAATAAGAACGCCCTATGGGAAGCATTAAAACAGGGGTTGTTGAAAGCCTTCATCCACGCGGCAGAGGAAATGATGGAGGTCAGATTAAAGCAAAGAGTGCAGGACCTTAGTGAGCCCACAGAGCAATACGCTTACGACGTCATGTGTGATCTAGTCAACTCCGAAATGACAGAGAAGGAACGTGTAAAACATATCGTGAGGGGCCTTAAACCTAATAGAGCAGGTGCTACCCTATAACCCACAAACAGTGGACGCTCTCATTCAGTTCGTCCGCAGGGTAGAATCCGCCCGCTACCTGGCAGGCAAGAGGGTAGACCTAATCGATGCACAAGACATCCCCCTAGCATGCCAGACGATACCCTCCAGAAGCAGGTATCAGATATAACAAAGATGATTTGTGAGTTAGCAAAACAAGTACAGAACCTTACAATGAACCCTCGCCCTCCACCCCAGAATTACAATCCACAGCGCCAACCCGTTAGGAATTACGGACAGCCGCCCAGCGGTTATAGAAACACATATGGTCAGAGAAAACGGTGTCCGCGAGGCCTGTGTGAGCCTACTGCAAACGGGTAGGCCATGTAATCGCTAATTGCCAGACACGAAGGGGAAATACGAATTTTCACACGCAGCCTCGAAGCATTCACCCCACATAAGAGCCGCGGTAATTGGCATAACAGAAAGCATCAACCTGGAAACACGTTAAAAACTACGGGAACATTAGGAGAGACAAGGATCGACATTCTCATAGACACAGGCAATTCAGTAAGCATAATCAATGACGACCTGGTAGTTACAAGCAAGCAACCAGCACCCCCAAGTATGATTTTGCGAACTGCAAATAACAATTTACTTGCCTCACAATACCAGACTAACACTAACTTTCAAATGGGTGACGTGGAATTCAAAGGACAACTAATAGTAGTAAAACACTTCCCGCGTAGTTTATTATTGGGCATGGACTTCCTTCAGAATCACCAAGCCGTTATAGATCTAGGGAACACCACAATAAAACTGATACTGCAGAATTCGAATAAGGTCACGGTAGGCTGCCAGCGAAAGCGCCCACTGATGGAAATTCCACTTGAAACAGACGCTGAAGAGGCAAAAATTAAAGCAACATGTGAGCATGACGTAGAAATCCTTCCATTTGCCAGCACACAGATAGATGTGAAAATACCCTCACTTCCTACAAACACATTACTGAAACCATGCATTAATACTATGCAGAAAAAACACGTTAACATTATACCTGGTCTATACAATAACAATCAAAATAAAAAAAATACATGTCCACAATAATGCTGCCGCTCCACAGAGAATATTTAAAGGGACAACACTAGCACTCGTACACGAAAATGCACTAGTGCAGGCAGACACTTTCACACGTGAGACAGCAAAACAAATAGACATCAAAGACGCAAAATTTAATGTTAATTCACGACCAGAACCAGAACAACAAGAACAGCTACGAAATTTACTCGACAGGTACAGACATGTCTTCACCACTAGCCTACAAGTATTAGGGACGACAAACATTACGGAGTTCAAAATAAAGTTAACAAACACGACACCGATTAGACAGAAGCCATACTGGGTTTCCCCATAAACAGCGGGAAATAATAAATCTACAAGTAGAAGAAATGAAAGAGGCAGGGATAATGAAAGACTCCCAGAGTAGCTGGTGTTCACCAGTAATTTTGGTTAAAAAGAAATCAGCGGAGTGCCGGTTTTGTGTAGATTACAGAAAGCTCAATGCACAAACAGCTGCATCCGCCTATCCCTTATCCACTGATTGACGACCTGCTTAACTATTTAGGAGGTTCAAGATTTTACTGTACACCTGATCTACTAAGTGCATATTTCCTCTAGCTCAAGAAAGTAAGAAATATTCAGCTTTTTGTACGTCAGACGGGCAGTTCGAATTTGAAACCTTGAGCTTCGGGCTCGCAAGTGCCACTAGAGCATTCACAGAGATCGGAAATAAACTGTTAGGCGTTCTGCGATACAAAAGAGCACGATATAATAGTGTTCGAAAATACATTTCCGGACTTACCGGCAAACCTCGAAGCAGTATTTAAGAAATTTAGAACATACGTTTAAGCTAAAACCCAAAAATGTTTTTTCGGTATGGATAAAATAAAACTCATAGGATACAAAGTATCGGCAGCAGGCATAGAACCCGATAAAGACAAAATTCAAGATATTACACAGCTCAGAACCCCAAGGGATGTCAAAGAAGTATGGCGGGTCTTAGGTTTATTTTCTTTTTACAATACGTTCATTAATAGCTTTGCAGCGGTCGCGAGACCACTAAATGAGCTAACAAAAGCAGATCAAAAGTTTGTATGGGGCGAGAAACCTTCCAAAATCTTACGGATTTAATGGTAAAGGCTCCGGTGTTGGGAGCCAAAACCCAAATTAATTGCAATGCCAGTATGCACGGCATAGGCTGCTGCCTCCTTCAGGAACAAGATGGAAAATGCACCCAGTGGGCTTTGTCTCTAGGAGTCTAAGCAAAGCTGAAAAGAACTATAGCGTTTCGGAACAAGAGCTGTTAGCAGTTATGTACGGTTTTTCGAAGTTTCACCAGTACATGTAAGGTTACCCTGTAACCCTAGTTACAGACCATGCTTGTCTGTGCCACCTAATTAGGTTGAGAGATCTAACAGGGAGATTGGCACGTTACAGTTTAACGCTGCAAGAATTTGAGTACACAATTCATCATAAATCAGGGGTTAAACATAAGGACGCAGATTGTCTAGGATGCCGATAGATCCCCCTGAACCCGAAACAGCGCAAGAGCAGGAAGACAGAATTACCTGTCTCATAGAACCCATAGTTAGCTAAAAAGCAAGAGGAGGATCCCCAGCTAAAACCCCTAGTACAAGCCGTAAAACAGCCGAATACAGCGAATTCTAAAGTAGCACGCCAAGCTGCAATATACGTGCTAAAATCGAATGTCCTATACCGAAAAAATTCTGGTAGTAGAAGGAACATGCACTTGTTAGTAGTACCTGATACTTTAAAGCAGGAAATACTATATAATAGTCATGACGATCCACTAGGAGGTCATTTCGGGTTTTCCAAAACTTTTCACAAGATAAATTCAAATTATTATTGGATTGGAATGAAGAGGGATATACAAAATTATGTAAAAAGATGCATTTCCTCTCAGCAGCGAAAAGATCCAGTTAATCAGCGACCCGCAGATTTAATGCAACCCATAAAAGTCAACTATATAGGAGAAAGGTTCTCCATAGATATATTGGGGCCTTTCCCAAAGTCTAATAGAGCTAATAGGTACGTAATTGCGGCGAGTGATTACTTTTCAAAATATTTGGAGTTAAGGGCAATCCCGAAAACTTCTGTTGAGCATGTAGCCGAATTTATCTTGGACGACGTCATCTGTCGTCACGGTGCACCGAAATATATATTATAGGACAGAGGGTCAGTATCTATGAGAGAAGTGACACGGGAACTACTTAAAATGATGGGAACTATACCGACTTTTATAACAGCCTACAGACCCCAAACTATATGGCCTTATAGAGAGGGCGAATAGAACTATCACTCAGGTAATCAGTAACTACGTAAACACAAACTGAGATAATAACATACACCAAATTCGGTTTGCCATAAACACAAGCAAACAGGCAAGTACTAAGTTCACACCCTTCGAAACGGAAACCGATATCACCCCCAGACGTTCAATTACAGGGCACCTCGCAAAACCTATTTGTGCAGCAAACACGGGAGGCAGTACCAAAAGCAAGGGCGTTAGCATTCCAGAACATAGCAAAGAGCCAGAGAAAAAATAAAACTTATATGATTCAAAGAAGCGGCACGTCGAATATAAAGTCGGCGATTTGGTGAATCTATACACCCCTAAAAGGAGGGTAGGTAGAGCCACAACTTTTGATGAATTACACAGGACCGTACAGAATAATGAAAAAAACTATGCGTTATTACACAACCCCCCATCCATGCTGCAGTAAGGATGAAGTATAAAACAAACAAGAAACAGAAAGAAGGTGAAACATTGAACCTCAACAATAGTTCTCAAATGCGTAAGATAGGATAAGTAATAAGTTAGAATACAAGACGTAGTATATCTTCAGACCTCCAGCATAATTTAAGTTATAAAGCGATAATCCACGCGATTCACCTTTAATGTTTTTTTGTCTTGATGAAGAGAAAATATATCTGAAAGTGCAATATAATGGGAAATCCGAAACGCGATCCTATTATTCGCTTAATACGGATAACTATGTTTAGATACAGAAATGTGAATATATATTACCCCCCCCCCCCCCAGGAGTTGAGAGCACAATGGGCCGAGGGACACAACAGAGAACAAGTATGCATAAAAATAAGTATTTTCCTTGTTCTTAAGTTCGGGGAGCAGAGTTAAAATATGAAAGAGAATAGGAAACAAAATTTATTGGAGGTTGTAAAGGTTATTTCATAGTAATGTTATTTATACAACTGTTAGTTTGAGTTTAATTTACGATAGGTGTTTGATAAATTGTTTTGAGAACTATAAGTTGATGCCAGGATTTTGTTTTTGTTCGCACCTTACACACACGTGAGCGCATAGAGAATAGATCATAATTGAAAAAAATCCAATAACGTTCACTCTGGTACGCCAATGAAACGCTACAGTACTAAATGAAATAGATTTCAAAAGAAAATCTTTAAGACAGCGTAAGAGGCAAGGCGAAGTAAATCAATGTGCAAACCAGTAGATAAATGTAACGTGGCAAATAAGCAAATGACAATAAACAAATTTATCTCATAACCAGGCCAAATAATACACGACATGGACCAAAAATATATACATTTTGAATCTTGCATCCTGTCTCAGAATCAAAAGGAACATAGAAGGAGAATAGATATTAAAGGAAAGGGCACGAAAGAAACGATGGGATGAAGTATATTATAGCAGTAACTAAGCAGGAAAGTCACAGGTATCCTCTCGAATCACTCAGGTAGCACAAATGTAACACTTTCGACACACGCGGATGGGTTCAGAATTGTTTTTCGCAAACTAAGAAACACAGATATTGCCTTCACGCAAACAACTCTGAATGACTGTATTTGTCGGGACATTTATGTAAATAGATAATATAAGGAAAGACGAAATGTAAATATGTTTTTTTCCCCTCGTGATTAATTGTCCTTTGAATGATTTGTGACAACTACTATTATATAGTTACATTGCCGTTAAATTGTGTTAGGTAATAAAATATTACTTTTCTGTAAGTTAAAGGCAAAATTTAAGTCTGTTCATAGAGGACGTCCTCAAGGATGCAGGGCCAAGAGAAACGACGAGTGAGGGTCAGTCTACAGCAGCCTCAGCGATCCTTCCCCTTTTAAGGAAGCAAGGAACATCAACAAAATTGTGGAAGCCTACATCAACATCCGAAGAAGTAAACACCGTCTACACACCAAACACAATGTAACACAAAAACAATTTCATTGTACAGTTACAGACGATGCATAATTGTATATATGTACATATATAATTTTTTTGTTTTTGGAACAATCATACCAAGCCAAGCAGAACTTATAAGCAATTGCATCATACCTAGATAACGGAGCTTAGATGTTTTCGTTTCTTTTCCGGGTTTTTTGTCAAAATTTGGGGAGACAGAGTCGGCAGGGGTACTCACTTTTCTAAATTTACCTTTTCTCTACTGTGTTTAGTCTCGTCCCGTAAAAGTTAAAAACACATCATATTCCTTCCCACCTTTCCTAAGTGAAATCCATCTTTGAAAAAAAAGGCCTGTCGCTGCACACCAAGAGACGGCCAGGAAGAGGAGCAACCAACAAGAAAAACCCAGGTCAAGCAGTGCCCAGCAAAGCACAGGTGACAGTAACTCACCACGAGGATCGCGCTAGGCCAGGGAGAATTGGTGCACCCTGAGGGAACGCCACTGCAGTACCGAGGAACTGAAATGCGACCAAACAAAATGCCATTCGCCAGGAAAATAGCATATGTAAGCGGAGACAATCAGCAGCTCTGTCACAAAATGTCCAAATATACAAGGCAGTGTTCACCTCCGGGCACGGAAGCAACCAACGTAGAAGGGGCGAAGAAATGCAGCAGGCAGCAGGTGCGCAGTCGAATTCACCCCTAACTCGCCAAGCCTTACAAAAATATTTTCTTCCCTGATATCCGAGCCTTGGGCAGCAGAGTACCCCCGAGCATGTCAACTGTATAAGGCTCAACCCATGTTATTGTTTCTCTCTCTTTTCTATTAACCCTCGTCTAACCACACAATTTTAGTACCCCCTAAGATGTTTGCCCCCTCTTAAAATTTAAATTCCGGGGTCGGAATTTGACGAACGTGGGACCGATGTAGCGGATTAGGTTGAGCACCGGGATTACGTCAGATGAGGTAACCGAGCAGAAAATGTTGAAATGCGGTTACCTCAACACGGGCGCGCTAAAGAATGTGAAGTCAGCACTTCCAAAAGTATATACACTACGGGGGTCCGGCTCGTGAAGAGTGATGGAGTGCGATGGGTGAGAGAATCGCGGAACAGTACCGTGATTAGCGGAGAGAGGGTGACTTGTATCGTCGACGACCTGTGGTCTGATTTCCATACACGAGTCGCCAGCGCAACAGCAGTTGAAAAGGTAAGGATGCATCTACTCTAAGATCTGCTCTGCTTGCATGGGCTTCACCCAGTCTAAGTTGTCCGACTATGGGCCCATGTATTCACATTGAAACAAACACAATTTATTGGGTCAATGCATCCCCTGTGCATTAATTAACTACCCACATACTGGAGCGCCGCCCCGGCCTACCTACCACCCCAGTACCGATGCATCCCCCTATCTCTGAGCTATCGTACCCCCTAGCGTAATCAACTACTGCGGGGTCGCCACCACCGGTAGGGGTGTTACAATATTCATTTGAGTAGAAAGTATTATTTATTAGGTAAGTCTTTATTGCCTCAATTTTCTTTACCTCTGCATTTATTTCCATAATCTGGTGAGATAAATGATAGTACAAATCTTTTGCATTGCTTTCAATACATTTGGTACCTAGCAAACCTCTTAGTCTAGTTTGTTCTTGTGTTATGTTTGTGAACAGTTATATTATTTTCTTCTTTGTGCATTCTTACTGTATACTTGAGACACTCATATAGTGTAGTACAGTTAGAATTCTGAATTTTTTAAAACTTCTTTTACATGCATTGCTTCTCGGAATTTTTAAAATTACTCTTATTGCTTTTTTCTGTAACCTAAATATTCTTAACCTCTATTTCTTTCCCATGAATATCATGAGTATTCTGTGTATAATACATGTTAACTGTTGGTACCATTGCAAACAAAAGCAAATACCAAAGAAATATGGCTCAATAACAAAATACTATGTTGGTTAATGAATCCTTGCTTAATCCATCATGAAATTATCTATCACATCTTGACAAGCAGCCATGAATAATAACAATTTTAAGTCGCTATTGGGGCATGTCATCTCAAAATGAATTTGAGATCCCCTTATGGTTCTGGAAAAAAATGCAAGTCAGTTGGGGAATTTAATGTTATGATGGCATGTTGGCAAGGTAGTTCAGTTGCTTACAGCAATCGACAGAAACCGAAGGATTTTTGGTTCAAATCCCAGCATTGGTTTAAATTATGGCAGTGCATTTTTCAGTCTGATTCTACCTTTTCAACCTTGCCTTACATATGGCTTGTGTGAAAGAACAATTAATTACCCATTAACTTTTATTTGAACTAATTGCAGTTGCCATTATATCTGTTTTCCCTGTATGGCGACTGTGGTGAAGAATAGCCTCAACATAGTCTAAGCATGTTGTAAAAGGCAACTAAAATGGATACCTAGTGTCTGGAGGTATAGCTAGGCCACCAAGTCCCTAGGGATATAAATACGAGACTGGTCCTCCAGGTTGGGGGTTTGGTGCTCGGCCAAAAACCCAACCCAAAAAAAACAATTCTTGTTAAAGTACCCTTGGTCAAGCTTTGGAATGGACACATTACTGATAAATGGAAACAGGCAAAGAAAATGGAGATTGATTTTGGCACATAGAATCCACAGAATAAATGGGAAGGTGCGGTGCTGTGTTGCATCACAACTGCTGGGAGTTAGGATATGGAGAAGAAAGGCTGTGGATAGGGATGAATGGAATCAAAGACTAAGGGAGGATGAAGCCCACAGTGGGCTGTAATGCCTAGAAGATTATATCTGTTTATTACAAGAGAATGGATCATTTTATTGTCATGTGGTAATAACTAAGCAATTGTATCCCATTTATTCTAAAATAAATACAAATTGTTCATGTGCAAAGATGATTTCTAATTATTCATCCTTGAAATCAATCCCATTCCCTGTATATTCCTCATGTTACGTGCTATAAAACAGCAAATAAGCAAACCCTTTTTCAAATATTTCCAGCTTAATATGAATTAACAAAAAGAAAGAAATTAAAGAAAAGGTAAAAATAGAGCAAGTGGAATAGCATGTGTAGGAAGAGTATCTACTGCATTGTTAACAAGTATAAACATGAGCTTTTGAATTATACCAGCAGTTTACATCAAAGCTGTGTTATAAACACATGTATACTCTACAATTTTGCCGCTACTGAGCTTGTATGGCGCTCAATGCTTTACCTTCATTTTTCCACAGAGTTGGAAGTACATTTATCAGTAAGTTGTCTATGATATTGCATACTCTTTGCATGACATAACATGAAACAAAAGATTGGGGACTTTTAGCATTTAATGTTTTATTAGCTTAATGTACTTCAACTGTAGAGGTTGTACTAGACAATGAATGAAAGCATTAAATGAGGAAGTAAATGAACTGTGCTTACACTATCTGATGTTCATTCTAAGCACTGAGCATAAATTAAAGCCTCAGCCAGGCAGCATGACCTAACTGGGATTAATTCTCAAACCTCAAGCATGAAATGATTAATATTAAATGTGTACATTAATATTACAGAACATTACATGTAATTAAAAATCTTAGTAACTTATTCAAAAATAAAACAAAAGTTATATGTTGAATTATGTTAAGACTGATTATTCTGGTGAAACTATAATTTCAAAATAGACAACACCATCAGCCTTGAAAAATACCTTTCGAATATTTCTTACCAGCTCCTTTCCTTTCCTGCTGGTATAATTAGTAAAAAATTTAAAGCCATCTGATCCATATGCTTTGAGGAGAACATATCTTGCTGAAGGAATGCCATTCCTAAGACAAAGAGAGAAAAAAAAACCTTTGTGTTAAACAATTACAAGCTCATTGTAACTGGAGACTCTATTCAGGGCTATTCTGTAACTTTCTGGTTAAGATCAAGATGCACAAAAATGCATCCATTTTCAGCCAGTAGTAGTAGTATTGGTCTCAGTTCTTGATGTCGTTAACCATAATTTTCTTCCTCTCAACAAGATGTTTTTCCAATGTTACAGAATACTAAATAGCACATGACAACTTGCTAGTGGCTTTAGCAAGTTAAACTTTAACCAGATGCTATAGAATATGTGTGAATGTCAAGTGATTGTAACAAGCTAGATGAATAATCTTAAACACACCTAAGGTTAAGGTACCATTACTTGTTTAGTTGTCAAGCAAACAATTGTAATATGCAACAGCTACAGACTTTCTCTAGATATATCCTTTATTTTCATAGCTATTCTAGACGTTCATGCAACATCTTAATTGAATATCTAGTCCCTATTGATCAATATAAATAAATATTTATAGTAAAGCAGTGGTTTCAATTAAGCAAGCCATGTAAATACACGTCTTATAAGTTGAAGCAGCTATATAAAATTTATTGAGAATGAAGAAAACTTCACAGGGTATACAAAAATAACAGAATTTGTTTTGTGTAAAGAATCGCTCAGGATTTATTGATTTCCTTGAAAATGTCTTATTGCATCCATTAACAAATATGGCTAAGTACGCATATAACATTTTGTCTTCAACTGTATTTTCATTTCTGAATTCTGCTGTTCCCAAAGATAAACCAGATCACTTTATAAAAACCTCCGTTTTGGATTTAGGGGCCTAGAAACATCTATTTTACATGGACAGCTACAAATAATAAATTGCTTACACATTATGACCTAGTAAATAAACAGTATTAGTAATGATGCACACCAGTGCACATTAGTTAACATATTAGTGTTAACTAATTTCAAAGATATTTATCTCCAAATGATGGAAAAGTAATTGTTAAAAAACACAGAACAAGAACCTGATTTTTTTACTTCTAAAAATGCAATTGTAATGTACAGTATGTCTTGCTTGCAGCTGGACCAACCAGTGATGCATGGGATGACAGTGTCTCAAGGTAACTCACCTCAAAGGCATGCAGTGTACTATCCGAAACTGTTAGTTGCTTGCTTTTGTGTTAAAATTAAGTGGTCCAAAATTTTAACTTTCCAAGAAAAGGCCGCCCTAAAGAGTTTTAACATCAACAAAGACATCATTAACTGCTCAGCGGACAAGGGGAATGCCACCATAATCTTTAACCAGCAAGACTATGAACAAAAACTCTAAGATCCTCTAAATTCGGATACATATCGCAAGATTCAACGCAATCCCACATCTCGTATTTTATGTAAAATTAACCTTATCAAAAATTCTTCCTTGACGACGGAAGATAAACGTCGCATCACCAGATCGGAATCTCAGCCTCCTAGAGTTTACGGCCTACACAAGATCCACAAACCAGAAGTACCTCTGAGGCCCATTGTCAGCCGAATTGGATCTCCTACTTACTCCACAGCCAAACATCTAACCTGCTTGTTACAACCTCATGTCGGTTCAACAGACTCCTTCATTAAAGATTCTACTCATTTCACAGAATCTCACCTTACAGCCTAACAAACTTCTTGTCAGCTTCGACGTCGTCTCACTCTTCACCATGGTTCCAATACAAGACGCACTCACACAGCTCAAACACATCTTTCCAGACGACATAACTGCACTCTTTCAACATGTTTTCGCAACGACTTACTTTCTGTAGAACTATAGTTCTATGAACAAATAGACGGTGTGGACATGGGAAGCCCTCTGAGCCCAGTGGTTGCCAACGTTTTCATGGAATCCTTTGAGTCGACCGCCCTAGACACAGCACCACTTAAACCTACAGTCTACGTGGATGACACCTTCGTTATATGGCCCCACGGTAAGGAAGCCCATTCCTGGACGTTTTGATAACCAAAAAAAGCAGACGGTACACTTGGGCACACTGTCTACCGCAAGCCCACTTACTGACTGCTATCTGAGCAAAGACTCAAACCAAAATCCCAGACAAAAACGGGCCATGATCAAAACTCTCAATAATCGCGCTTCTCGCATTTGTGAATCACTTTGTCACCTGGAACGATCATTATTGTCGAATGGTTATTCAACCCGAGAAGTAAAAAGCGCTTGCCGCCAGCCAGACTTCATCCTGCTGCTCAAAAGACAGATCAACTGAAAAACAAGGGCACAGTCTTTCTGCCATACTTAAAAAATGTCACTGAGCGCATTGAGCACATACAGCAACGACATAATGTAAAGACTATTTTCAAGCATACCAAACAATTAAATAATTTACTAGGTTCAGCTAAAGATCCTGGGGAACCTCTGTCATCAGCCGGTGTACACCGTGTTCCATGTTCTTGCGGATCGGTTTACATTGGAACCACACAGCGCAGTGTCAACACCAGACTTAGCGAAGACAAAAGAAACTGCCGCTTGGGCCAAACAGAAAAGTCCGCAGTTGCCAAACACACCATTGAAGTGGAGGGCGAACACATCATTAAGTTCCAGGACACCAACATTCTTTCATCCATGACACATTACCATGCCCGGCTATAGCGTGAAGCCATCGATATATAACAATTTCAATAAGAAAGAAGAGGCTCTAAAGCTCAACAATAACTGGCATCCTATCATTCAAGGCAAGAAACGTCAAATAACACCAGAAAACAAAGCGAGCCAATCAACACCTTTGAGGCAGCTGGGCCCCTCCCACCAGCCGACCGGCTCCCGGGTCAATCAGCCCTCTTAGTATAAATATAGCAGCACGAACAGCCGGCATGGGGGCGGTAGCAACCTTATACCCGGTTCTGGCTTCCAACATGTCGGTTCACTTAAAGTTACGCCTTTACAAAGCTCTTATATTACCTCTGATGCTCTACACCTGTGAGGTGTGGGGCATGGCAGCAGATTCCTGGCTTCTCTGGCTTCAGCGGATTCAGAATAGGGTCCATCTATTGTCTGTCGTGCTTTTCACTCAGGCTACTACATAGACCTCGGCCGTACCATATGTGGAGGATGTGATTAGACACAGGGCAACAAAATTTTACGGCAAATTGAGTTACCATGAGAACGTCCTTGTCAGATCCCTGGGAACTACTTACCTCAAGAATGTCAATATAGACGCTACCGGGTTCCTCGCATGGCTTGCGGGCACCCCGGTAACAAAGGCTTTAAACCTGCCAACAGCAAAAACATGCTGTCCCTAAGTACTCCCCCTTTCCTATGGGAGTGGTAAACAAAATTCAGCCAATTAAAATTTAAACAAAAAATAAACACCAGCGGAGCAGGGCACTGGCGCTGCTCCTGAAAAGGCAGCCACTGAGGAGCCTATAAAAACATAGAGCTACCTCCCATCACACCCCCAACACCAAACCGTTACCCTACAAAAATCCATCCTACCTATGGTAAAGCCCTTCCAAGAGTAGGTACATAGTAAACTCACTTAGGTTCACCACGAGCCTACCAGATCGACTCCACTCCACTCCGGCATGGAAGTTCCGACTGGAGCAGCCAAGGAAGAACGGCAGAGAGCAGCAAACGCCAGCACGAGACTACCTTCACCGCAGCGGCTGCCGACGGAGGAACTCCGGAGCCAACCGAGCGCTCACCGCCGACAATCCACGGCAACACAGTAGCTTATCCGGGTAAGGCAACACAACCACAGCCAACAGTATTTCATCCTGGTTTACAAGGCGCCCCCACCGTTCCAGCCCTGTGTTGCCTGCACCTTTTGGCGCCCGATAGCTATTCTTTTCTCTATCACTATCTTTCCTCTTTTTTCTATCCTTAGACATAAGCTCACCATTTGTTATGCTAGTTCTTAAGTTAGGTGCTGCTATCTAGGCCACTCATACACGAAAACAGTGGTCCAATTACTACAACAGTGGGCTGGTGGCAGCGGTTAGGTTTCCTACTCTTCACAATTATCCTTTCTCTTCTAGCTAGGCGTAACATTAAAACAACCAAGCCGCGCAAAATGTGCCAAATGAAAATCCCCCCTCTGCGAGGAAATGTGCACGAGTAAGCGCAGCAAAAGACACGGAAAGACAAGCCGGGTGACAATTCCAATCACAACCCAGAGCAGATCATTACCATAAATGAAGCTAATGTACAAAGCAATGCCCGCCCTAGAGTCCACTAAAAAGCACTTCCCAGCGCAAAGTAGTACTAATAAAGAGAGAAGCGAGAAAAACACTGCTCTTCCGGTAGCGACCACAGATGAGTTATTGGATGAAATGAATTTGAGCAACGACAGCACCTTAGCTGACATAAATGCAGCGGCTACCGTCGCCTAAGAAACGGCCCAAAGCAGCCAATCACAAGGGGCGTAGCCATAGGGTCGAACCGATGACTTCCTCACCCGTAAGAGAAGCAATCTCTCTAAAGTTTTTGTTGCAGACTACTGCTCCAAAAGTCTGCACCTCATCGCAGCTGAATTTGATAAAAAATACAAACCACTTTTGCCAATTTCGAAACAACTTCCATGGCTTTCAATCCAGTACATCGGAAGACTATAACAATTTTGTAAACCACCGCCGCAACGAAAAGGTGCCGTTTCACATAGCCGCTCAGCCGGAGGAACGGCAATACAGGGTAGTCATTAAAGGCCTGTATTCAAACATGCATGAAACAGGGCTTCAACAGGCCCTCGTGGAACTAGGCCTGGAAATCAACAAAGTCTCCAAATTATACTCTAGGAGAACCAGAAGCTTTGTACCCATCTTCATGGCTGAAATGTCAAATGAGATTAGCTCGACAGCTATAAAACAACTGATCGACATAGCCCATTGTCACGTCAAAATAGAGGACTAGCAACGACCCAACGGCCCTGCCCGATGCCGGCGGTGCCTCAGATTTCGACACTTCACCAGAAATTGCGCAGTACCACAGATCTGCAGAAAATGTGCAGGAAATCACCTAGCACGAAACTGCCAAAGTAGCACACGGCACTGCGCCTTATGAATTCAAATCAACATGTCGCCAGGTGCCGCGGTTGCCCCGTATACCAGAAAATCGCATACATAAGCAGACCAGGGCAACAGAGACCGCCCAGACAATGAGCCAATACTACACCTCAGAACGGGACATATGCCCAAGTTACGAACGGCCAAGCGCCACAAAGAAGCGGAAGTAGGTCCATTGCACAGCCACCCAGGCCACTCCCAAGCTGACACGCCAGTGAGACCAAGCAACAGGTGGCAAAGACAGCTGAGACACCAAGAGCTGTAACTCCGCCCCTAACATAATGCGCGCTAATAGTGCATCAGAAGAGCTAGTGGTACAGTCCATCACACCCCACAGATACCACGACCATGTCAGACAGAGGTCATAACACATGAGCACTTTAAACAAGACAGTAGTGGCTCGAAAGTATTAACCTTCGAAGGGCCCGCTAAATGGTTCCTCGTCCAACTGGGAAGCCGCAGCATATTGGAATGCTATAAGACAATGATAGATGCCTATGGCGCCCTCTTTAGAAATGTCAAATTCAAGGGCAAAGAGGCAACAAACAAAAAAGAATTCATAGATTTGCTTGCAAAATTCACAATCCAGCCCACATAACCCCGCGCGTAAACACTCCAACTACCCGAGCCAAAACCCCTCCACAAATGCAAATACACAATGGCCACCAACAACAGTAATCCTGCCAACCAACACAAAATCCTTCTCTGGAACACCAAGGGAGCAAGAACCAGAGTACCTGAACTAAAGCATTACTTATATAATTATAATATAACCATTGCCCTCCTCACAGAAACCTTCCTAAACAGCAAATCCGGCTACACAATTCCAGGCTATAAAATCTACCGCACCGACAGACAGGATGGAAGAGCGGGAGGAGGCACAGCTATAGCAATAGTCTAGTGCGGGCGGGGCACTCGCAGAAACACATTCCCCACCTAAACACAATGGAAGCCATCACCATCACCATAACCATAACCATACACACACAACCAACCGGTTACCATCGTTTGTGAATACAGCCCTGCGTCGTAGCTAAATCTACAGGACCTAGAGACCATTCTTGAACTGGACAACAGAATTCTAGCAACCGGGGACTACAACGCGATACACCAATCATGGGGGAACACGACATGCAACGTGGAAGGAAATGCGCTCTACAATCACATGAGGAACAGAGACTACATCATCGCACATCCCGACGAACCCACTTCATACCGCAATGTACCCACCACACATTAGACATTGCCCTCTTTGAAAATACCACGTTCAGCCACACCATGCGAGTCATTCATACCTAGCGTCCGATCACATGGCAGTACAAATCGACATTGAAGGCCCCCCCCCACGCACAAACCACAGCAGTGACTTTAATGCGACAAACTGGGAAACATTCGTCCAATGACTTGACACGGAGCTGCCACCGCCGGCAACTCTGCACAGCCAGCAAGAAACTGACGCAATGGCTGCGAAATTCGAAGGTGCCATACAGACGGCCATAGATGCTGCAGTCCCATACCGGATGCCCCCAGGTGTGAAATAACATACCCACCGGAAGTCAAAGAACTCATACGCGAACGCGACCACGAAACATAGTACACCGGGTTAACATAACACTCAACAGCAATATCAAAACACTCCTGAACAATCAGGTGCGGAGCCAATGGGAACAAAACTGACTGAGCTTCATCCCAGAGGCCAGGCTGTATGGCAGCTAACCCGATACCTTCTTAAAGAACCGCTCAACATACCGCCGCTGCTCAAGGCGACGGCAGCGCACACGCGGTAACCGAATAAGACAAGGCCAATACGCTGGCTGATATACTTGAGCAGGCACGCACGCCGAATGATGGCCCAGTGGACCAGGCACTCTACAGGAAACTAGAAAACGAGATGACGAACGCACTAACGGCCCTGACGCAAACCGCACAAAGTAAACAAATCTGAGCGAAATGGATTATACGCCAACTACACGACCGCAAAGCACGGAGCCGGACCAGATACCAAATTTGGTACTCAAGTATCTCACACGGAAGGCCCTGAAACACTTAACCGAGAACTCAACTACTGCCTCCAGCACGGCTACTTCCCGGAGAGCTGGAAGAACGCCCAGGTTCTCATGTTTCCAAAACAGGGCAAAGATCGGGCAGATCCAAGCAGCTATAGGCCCTTTAGCCTAACTGAAGACAACCAGCAAAGTGGCGGAAAAGGTGATACTTAAGCGAATCAATGCTCACATCGCAAAACACAACATACTGATAAACGAACAAGCACAGCACTCCAGCACGCTACAGCTAACCAGAACAGTCGAACATATCACACGCGAATACAATGAAACGAAGTCCACCGGGATTATTTTTCTGGACACTCAACGCGTCTTCGACACAGTATAACACCCGGGCCTTATACACAAGCTAAAAAACCTTAACTTTCATGATACACTAGTGAAACTCGTTGCCCACTACCTGACCGGGAGAACCTTTGCTGTCTCCATACACGACGCAACATCTACCAATCGCCCAGTAAGAGCTGGAATACCTCAAGGAAGTCTGCTTGGACCAGCACCTTTTAACCTGTATATCAATATCCCTAAAGCCCCTAATACACAGCTGTCTATTTATGCAGACGACACAGCAATCGCGGCTCAATCCTGGAAGCAAGAGATAACATGTTGGCTACAGACAGCCCTTTCTGAATTAGAACCGTGGCTGACCAAATGGCGCATAAAGGTGAACCCCGGGAAATCCCAAGCGGTACTACTCACCCGGAGATTGAAACACATCAACCGTACTCTATCACTTAAACTCTATGGTAACATCATCAGTTGGACTGACAAGGTTAAGTACCTAGGCGTGACACTTGACTTAAAACTCACTTTCACAGTCAAACGTAAAGCAAATGGTCAGCTCAGCCGCCTATGACCAGTATTGAACCGCCAGACAGCCTCAGTATACCTATGGGCCTAGTCTTATACAAAACACTCATAAGACCTGTCTTTACATACGCGGCCCCCACATGGGGACATTGCGCGAAAATGCATCCGCAGAAGCTTCAACTACTGCAAAACAAGGTACTTAGAATAATAGCGAAACAGCCCAGAACAGTCCCGTTGGACATACTGCATAAAGACCTGAGCATGCACAGGTCAAGGAATTCACCAAAAATCTGGCATAGAACATGTGCAAAACAACTGATAAACACCGCAACCCCTTGATTCAACAAATCGGAACGTACGACATGACAGGTGATAAACACAAACGCCCTCACTTGCTCTTCGACAGAAAAATCCCACTCAACAAGCACGACACCATAACACAGGATGAAATCTATGAACACCTTACCAGCCTAGTTCCCATCTAACCACACCCCAATGTCCCAAGCTCGGGACGCTAGCTCCCCTTATAATGACACAACAGGCACACCCTACGACATGGCGAGAACATCAAATAGTTTGGTATAAAAGTGCAATTAGAGAAAAAAGAAAGGAAAAAATATATATGTAATAATAATCATAATAGTAATATTATGATTATTATTATAGACTTATACCTTTTAGCAACTTGTACATAACCTTGTAAATAGTCTGTACATAACAGAAATTCACCATTTTATTGTAAATATGTTCCAGGATCATCGGTACTGCCAAGGACAAGACAGTCAGCACCCTGTCCAGCTGAAGCCAGGAAGCACAGTACAGTATCACCTTAATTTATTTTTACTTTGCATGAACCTCCTTCTGCACAAAAACCACTACTAACACCTAGGTCCCGGTCTGGGCTTGCCAAGGCCAGTACCTAGCCCCACCCTTGTAGGTAGGCGCTCTTTTTAGTTATCACCCACTAATATCACGTTTACTAAGGCGGTACCTGACTCCACTAACCACCTACCCATCCATCCTAGTAGAGTAGCTAGTGCATGGTAGGGGAGGCGATGTAGATCCATTTCAGATGATCGCCACCATGTGCGGCGGAGTCACACAAAAAAAGCTGGCATTTCAGACGCAGTGCAACCTTCTCCTAGAAGACTTCGACAGCGCCACTGAAAATGTCTACCATAGTTGTATACGAAACGCCTGGATCATCTATCTCCAGCAGACCACGGCAAAACAGTCCAGAAAAAACTTCCAGTTACACTGACTCCGGCCATGAAAGCCTATGTTCTCTCAAAGAATTTCTATGTATGGAATGGAAGGAACCTGTTACATACCTACTAATATGTAATTCAGTATTACAAACAAAAACGTAAATTGCATTTTGTAGCTTGATTAATCATTTTCATAAATATCACTTGTTACCCAAAATTAAGTTGCTTATTCTATGAGAATGTATCAAGATAATATTTTGTTAGTTATAAGATGAGTAAAGTAACCTATTTTATGATACACTATACTACAGAAAATGCCAGTTTGGAATAACTGCTTGAAAACAAATTGCAAATTTCAGCTGCCATTGTAAGTGTCTATACAAGTGTACCTATAAAATATCAGCAACGTTACAAGCAGAAGGTAGATCGGGTACTTGAAGGCTGACTACTCGTTTTTATTTCCACATTCTCCATAATTCAAATAAACACAATGAAAGGATAATGTCAAATGTTGGCAAACAAATGAGTAGCAACTGGCAAACCATTTAAAACAACAGTATTGTAATAGGGATAATGCCCTTATCTTCCAATAAGCATCTCTCATGTCTCACTTAAATATTACTGATTACAGAATACACTAATGCTTGGTCAGCTCTACAAGAAGTTTGATTATACTTAGAATATTGCTGTAAAACATACTGAAACTCACAGGTAAAGTGAAAACGGAATCCAGAGATTATACAACACATAACAAATGTCAGGCTTTTCCAATCATAAGTACTATGCATATACATAAGTTTATGCTATTAATTTGTAGCAAAACCACTCATAATGCTGGAGGCACCATCGGATTATACCACCAAAGATTTCCTATCCTATTACCAAACCCAAGAACTCCTAAAACCAAGGTTCCTGCATGATGGTGCTCCACTTTATCTGCAATGTACATATCCACCTAAATTATAGCTTTCCTCATAGGTATATTGGACATTATAGCCCATCAAATGGCTTGTAAGATTTCCAGATCTGAATCGTCTTTAGTTTCTCTTCTGGTGGGGGGGGGGGAATGTGAAAATCAGTCTATAGAACACCAATTGCTTATGTTGAAACTCTTAGAGAATGTAATTTTCTGGCTGCAGAGGAAATATGTAACAGTGAAGGGGTGTTTTCCAGTGTACAAGTAATTAGTTAAAGATGTGAAGTTTGCAGTATTGTAAATGGTGGGCATTTTTAATAATCAGTGTGAAATGGATGAATCATTTGGTTCACTTCCTTGTTAGAAGTTGCCACTTTATATTTGTATTGCTAATGCTTTAGTTGCTTTATTTTACATGCATTAAAGTAATGGACTATTTCATTAAGTACTTCTGAGCAGTGTGAATTTGAAAAGGTATTTCAGTTTAATATGGATTATGTTGATAAACATTGTGATTTTTAAGTTACACAATTTATCATTGAAAGATATGAACTGCAATGATGTTTGAAAACATTTCTACTGGATATGAAAGCTTTGTTTGTTTACATTCTTAATCATTGTGCTACACTGATCTAAATTAATGTAATACCTTCCCTTCCAACGAGTATGTAAAACCCAAGTTAAGCAGACATGTGGGTATGCAAAGAAATTTATGGAGGTTCAAGTTCTAGGTGGGGAGAAAGACTAAATTCAGAAAAGCGAGTTCACTTAAAGTTGTATTTCCTAAATCAAAATGATGGGTTTTAATGCAGAAATGGGGTGGAATAAATGTAATGTGCAACTTACTCACACCACTTCATCCACAGCTGGAGCAACCCCTCTTTCAAGGTTGTTTGTGTTCAAGCTAAATCTACAATGTCCAGTAGCATAACTCAGTGATGTATTAGTTGTGTGCTCATAAACCAATAGCGTGCTGACAAATGTATAAAGAACAAAACAAGCACTTACATTGTAGTAATTCAAATGTATTTACAGCAATGGAATGAAAATAATTCATTTGGTAAAAGATTGAATAAGTAATAAACTAAGTAAATAGAATGCGAATACTCTTATAGCATCACAGGAATTGATAGATAGTATAATACTTAAACAATATTAATAAATTCTTTAGAAAAGAGACAACAATATACCTTCACAAGATGTTCATTGGGGTGACCCCATAGCTCAGTCGGTAGAATACCTGCCTGCTGTGCGAGGGGTCCCAGGTTCAATTCCTGGCTGGGGAGTGGGAATTTTTCTCTAGCCAAGATTATCCCCTATCCCCCCAGGGTCTGAAAGTGTGAATGTGTGTGTCATCTAATGATTAAAACACCCAAAGGCAAGAGAATACGAGTTAACACCATTACCAATAAATAGGCAATAAGTTCCAATGGAAAGGCCACCAATAAGACCAATGTAGTTAAAGGCGGGGTATAAATGGAGCTAAAAAAAATCTGATGTGTTACACTCACATGACTTTCTCTACTCTTGTACAAACTATTTTTACAAACGCTTATTCTCCATCTACTTCATGTTAATCGAGATAAACATTTGCAGACTCTATCTTATTGCTAATTTTCTTGTAGATGTAAGGGGAATATATATTTACAAGGGCAATATAGAAATACACATACATATGTGCCTTTAAGCACAAACATATCTCTTAATAGCTGGTTGCTAGGTGCAGCACTAATCCCTTTCCCACAGATTAATACTCTATGCATATCCAAGACAAAAAATGAATAACGAATTCCCATTTGAGAAAATAAGTATTGAAAAATTTAAGGGAATAACAAGCAATATCTTCAAAATGGTTCACTAAACAACAAAAATGTATATGACATAAACTGTGTATTTTAACGCGATCTACATCTTTTGTGTAGTAAAATTTTGTCTATCTCTTATGGTTTACCAGTTATGCAAAAGTCGTTCACAATGAAGAATACTTTTGGAGACATTCCCAGAAAATTCAAGATTTACATTTTATTTGTTATGAAAATATCTTAAACATATGATATTTTAATCAGAATCGTTGGAGTCATTTTTGAGAAAATTAAAATTTTCAAAAAATGTTCCATGTAAAGGGTAGTCTGGGGTGGGGGATTTTCTTGAAAACCTTTGTGCCGCATCTCTGGAAGATACTGAACCTAAATACCAAGTTTGGTGTTTATCCGACTGTTCATTTCTGAGTTATGCTGTTCACAGACACACAGACAGACACACACACGGACATGTTTCCAAAAATGCTTTTTTTGGATTCAGGGGATCCCAAAACATGTATTTGCGGTGAAATCTCGGTACCGAATTTTTGGGTGGAATACAATACTTCCCCTACTTACTAAACGTAAGTATAGTAGAGAAAGTAAAAATTGTTCATCAGTGGTGTAGGATGGGTTTGACCATGGGTAATCTGTAAATTTTTACACTGCTGCCACTGCCACCACAGCAAGCGAGTTCCTTTTCAATGGAAATTACAGTGAGTCCACACATCCTTTCTTGTCCTTGAGTTGATCTGGAGTAAATTTTGATTCTCATCAGGGCACAAAATGAACGTTCCAATGTCATGTTTGTTACCACAATGGTGAGTATGAGTACGGCTGACATTAGCTATTTCTCATTCTGTATTTCACTAAAAGATGCAGTGGTTTACTACAAATTTCTTGGTTCGAAGATGAGTACAGCACAGTTAACTCATTCCATAACCTCACAAAATCAAAATGTTTGTTGTATGTAACTACCAAAAATGTGAAAACTGACTCATGAAACGTGGTTTTCATTTGGAATTTATGTTAAACTAAGAGTTTTAAATTCTAGCTTTTTATTACTTCTAAATCTGTGTTCAAGTGAAAATTTAAGGTGTCCATAATTTCAATAAAGAGTGCCTTAAATACAGTTTCTGGATCCAAGTTTCTACGTTTTCTTGTCATTTCACCAGTATTTTCCTGTGTTTCATTCCAAATTCTCTCAAATTCATTTACAAGTATATCTCTGAAACCTTCTCAACAACTTCAATTCTTTCACAGCAGAAAATGACATCCAAACATTTAGTTTGCAATATGTCATGCAGAATGTCTGTGTGAGAAGAAAATGATTAAAACACCTGCAGCATGAAGCAACATAAAAAGATTCTAAAATAATCTGTCTACTCACCAGCTTGTGGAACAGTATCTCAATCCCATTCCTCTGCATATCTTCAACAGATTCAAAAAATTCTGTTAAGCTCTGTTTATTCTTTCATAATGTTTACCAGTCATGATGAGAAATTCTGTCTCATTGGTGCTGGTCTACGCAACTTCTTTTCAACTATTTAAGTGCATTCGTGCATTTTGGCGATTTGGAAAAGAATGAAACTATTCCTGACGGGGTAATAAAGACAGCATTGCATTCTTTAATGTTCTTAGCAGATTATTGCAGAACTATATTAAACATATGGCTGTAACAGTGCACAAACACAGCTTCCGGTTATCTCTCTCTGACTAGAGTTTGTAAACCGCCTTTATTACCAGATACAACAGGTGATGACAAACATATGGTGTAACAGTGCACAAACACAGCTTCTGGTTATCTCCCTCTGACTAGCGTTTCTAAACTGCTTTTATTACCAGATACAACAGGTGATGACAAACATATGGTGTAACAGTACACAAACACAGCTTCTGGTTATCTCTCTCTGACTAGCGTTTGTAAACCGCCTTTATTACCAGATACAACAGGTGATGACAAACATATGGCTGTAACAGTGCACAAACACAGCTTCTGGTTTTCTCTCTCTGACTAGCATTTCTAAACCGCCGTTATTACCAGATAAAACAGGTGATGACAAACATATGGTGTAACAGTGCTCAAACACAGCATCAGGTATTCTCTCCCTGCCTAGCATTTGTAAACCGCCTTTATTACCAGATACAACAGGTGATGACAAACATATAGATGTAACAGTGCACAAACACAGCTTCTGACTAGAGTTTGTAAACCGTCTTTATTACCAGATACAACAGCTGATGACAAACATATGGCTGTAACAGCGCTCAAACACAGCTTCTGACTAGAGTTTGTAAACCGCCATTATTACCAGATACAACAGGTTGTGACAAACATATGGCTGTAAAATTGCTCAAACACAGCTTCTGACTAGAGTTTGTAAACCGCCTTTATTACCAGATACAACAGGTGATGACAAACATATGGTGTAACAGTGCACAAACACAGCTTCTGATTATCTCCCTCTGACTAGCGTTTCTAAACCGCCTGTATTACCAGATACAACAGGTGATGACAAACATATGGTGTAACAGTGCACAAACACAGCTTCTGGTTATCTCCCTCTGACTAGCGTTTCTAAACTGCTTTTATTACCAGATACAACAGGTGATGACAAACATATGGTGTAACAGTACACAAACACAGCTTCTGGTTATCTCTCTCTGACTAGCGTTTGTAAACCGCCTTTATTACCAGATACAACAGGTGATGACAAACATATGGCTGTAACAGTGCACAAACACAGCTTCTGGTTTTCTCTCTCTGACTAGCATTTCTAAACCGCCGTTATTACCAGATAAAACAGGTGATGACAAACATATGGTGTAACAGTGCTCAAACACAGCATCAGGTATTCTCTCCCTGCCTAACATTTGTAAACCGCCTTTATTACCAGATACAACAGGTGATGACAAACATATAGATGTAACAGTGCACAAACACAGCTTCTGGTTGGCTCTCTGAATAGAGTTTGTAAACTGCCTTTATTACCAGATACAACAGGTGATGAAAACATACGGTGTAACAGTGCACAAACACAGCTTCTGGTTAGTTCTCTGACTAGAGTTTGTAAACCGCCTTTATTACCAGATACAACAGGTGATGACAAACATACGGTGTAACAGTGCTGCAACACAGGTTCCGGTATTCTCTCTCTGGCTAGCATTTGTAAACCACTTTTATTACCAGATACAACAGCTGATGACAAACATATGGCTGTATCAGCGCTTAAACACAGCTTCTGACTAGAGTTTGTAAACCGCCATTATTACCAGATACAACAGGTTGTGACAAACATATGGCTGTAAAATTGCTCAAACACAGCTTCTGACTAGAGTTTGTAAACCGCCTTTATTACCAGACACAACAGGTGATAACAAACATATGGCTGTGACAGTGCTCAAACACGGCTTCTGACTAGAGTTTGTAAACCGCCTTTATTACCAGATACAACAGGTGATAACAAAGATATGGCTGTAACAGTGCTCAAACACAGCTTCAGACTAGAGTTTGTAAACCGCCTTTACTACCAGATACAACAGGTGGTGACATACATATGGCTGTAACAGCGCTCAAACACAGCTTCTGACTAGAGTTTGTAAACCGCCTTTATTACCAGATACAACAAGTGATGACAAACATATGGCTGTAACAGTGCACAAACACAGCTTCCGGTTATCTCTCTCTGACTAGAGTTTGTAAACCGCCTTTATTACCAGATACAACAGGTGATGACAAACATATGGTGTAACAGTGCACAAACACAGCTTCTGGTTATCCCCCTCTGACTGGCATTTCTAAACCGCTTTTATTACCAGATACAACAGGTGATGACAAACATATGGTGTAACAGTGCACAAACACAGCTTCTGGTTATCTCCCTCTGACTAGAGTTTGTAAACCGCCTTTATTACCAGACACAACAGGTGATGACAAACATATGGCTATAACAGTGCACAAACACAGCTTCCGGTTATCTCCCTCTGACTAGAGTTTGTAAACCGCCTTCATTACCAGAAACAACAGGTGATGACAAACATATGGTGTAACAGTGCACAAACACAGCTTCTGGTTATCCCCCTCTGACTGGCATTTCTAAACCGCTTTTGATACCAGATACAACAGGTGATGACAAACATATGGCTATAACAGTGCACAAACACAGCTTCTGGTTATCTCCCTCTGACTAGAGTTTGTAAACCGCCTTTATTACCAGACACAACAGGTGATGACAAACATATGGTGTAACAGTGCACAAACACAGCTTCTGGTTATCTCCCTCTGACTAGAGTTTGTAAACCGCCTTTATTACCAGACACAACAGGTGATGACAAACACATGGTGTAACAGTGCACAAACACAGCTTCTGGTTATCTCCCTCTGACTAGAGTTTGTAAACCGCCTTTATTACCAGACACACCAGGTGATGACAAACATACGGTGTAACAGTGCACAAACACAGCTTCTGGTATTCTCCCTCTGCCTAGGATTAGTAAACCACTTTTATTGCCAGATACAAGAGGTGATGACAAACATATGGTGTAACAGTGCTCCAACACAGCTTCTGGTATTCTCTCTCTGCCTAGCATTTGTAAACCGCTTTTATTGCCACATACAACAGGTGATGACAAACATATGGTGTAACAGTGCTCCATCACAGCTTCTGGTATTCTCTCTCTGCCTATCATTTGTAAACCGCTTTTATTGCCAGATACAACAGGTGATGACAAACATATGTCTGTAACAGTGCATAAACACAGCTTTTGGTTATCTCTCTGACTAGGGTTTGTAAACCGCCTTTGTTCCAGACACAACAGGTGATGACAAACATACGGTGTAACAGTGCACAAACACAGCTTCTGGTAATCTCTCTCTGACTAGAGTTTGTAAACCGCCTTTATTATCAGACACAACAGGTGATGACAAACATATGGCTGTAACAGTGCACAAACACAGCTTCTGACTAGGATTTGTACACCAAATTTATTACCAGATACAACAGGTGATGACAAACATATGGCTGTAACAGTGCACAAACACAGCTTCTGACTAGCGTTTGTACACCGCCTTTATTACCAGATACAACAGGTGATGACAAACATATTGCTGTAACAGTGCTCAAACACAGCTTCTGACTAGCGTTTGTAAACCGCCTTTATTACCAGATACAACAGGTGATGAGAAACATAAGGTGTAACAGTGCACAAACACAGCTTATGGTTATCTCTCTCTGACTAGCATTTCTAATCCGCCTTTATTACCAGATACAACAAGTGATGACAAACATACGGTGTAACAGTGCACAAACACAGCTTCTGATTATCTCTCTCTGACTAGCATTTCTAAACCACCTTTATTACCAGATACAACAAGTGATGACAAACATACGGTGTAACAGCGCACAACCACAGCTTATGGTTATCTCTCTCTGACTAGCATTTCTAATCCCCCATTATTACCAGATACAACAAGCGATGACAAACATATGGCTCTAACAGTGCTCAAACACAGCTTCTGACTAGAGTTTGTAAACCGCCTTTATTACCAGATACAACAGGTGATTACAAACATATGGTGTAACAGTGCACAAACAAAGCTTATGGTTATCTCTCTCTGACTAGCGTTTCTAATCCGCCTTTATTACCAGATACAACAAGTGATGACAAACATACGGTGTAACAGTGCACAAACACAGCTTCTGATTCTCTCTCTCTGACTAGCATTTCTAAACCACCTTTATTACCAGATACAACAAGTGATGACAAACATACGGTGTAACAGTGCACAAACAGAGCTTATGGTTATCTCTCTCTGACTAGCGTTTCTATTCCGCCTTTATTACCAGATACAACAAGTGATGACAAACATATGGCTCTAACAGTGCTCAAACACAGCTTCTGACTAGAGTTTGTAAACCGCCTTTATTACCAGATACAACAGATGATTACAAAAATATGGTCTAACAGTGCACAAACACAGCTTATGGTTATCTCTCTCTGACTAGCGTTTCTAATCCGCCTTTATTACCAGATACAACAAGTGATGACAAACATATGGCTCTAACAGTGCTCAAACACAGCTTCTGACTAGAGTTTGTAAACCGCCTTTATTACCAGATACAACAAGTGATGACAAACATACGGTGTAACAGTGCACAAACACAGCTTATGGTTATCTCTCTCTGACTAGCGTTTCTAATCCGCCTTTATTACCAGATACAACAAGTGATGACAAACATATGGCTCTAACAGTGCTCAAACACAGCTTCTGACTAGAGTTTGTAAACCGCCTTTATTACCAGATACAATAGGTGATGACAAACATATGGTGTAACAGTGCACAAACACAGCTTCTGGTTATCTCCCTCTGAGTAGATTTTGTAAACCGCCTTTATTACAAGACACAACAGGTGATGACAAACATATGGCTGTAACAGTACACAAACACAGCTTCTGGTTATCTCCCTCTGAATAAAGTTTGTAAACCGTCTTTATTACCAGACACAACAGGTGATGACAAACATATGGCTGTAACAGTGCTCAAACACAGCTTCTGATTAGAGTGTGTAAACCGTCTTTATTACCAGATACAACAGCTGATGACAAACATATGGCTGTAACAGCGCTCAAACACAGCTTTTGACTAGAGTTTGTAAACCGCCATTATTACCAGATACAACAAGTGATAACAAACATATGGCTGTGACAGTGTTGAAACACAGCTTCTGACTAGAGTTTGTAAACCGCCTTTATTACCAGATACAACAGGTGATGACAAACATATGGCTGTATGACAAACATACGGTGTAACAGTGCACAAACACAGCTTGTGACTAGCGTTTGTAAACCGCCTCTATTACGAGATTCAACAGGTGATGACAAACATATGGCTGTAACAGTGCACATACACAGCTTCTGACTAGCGTTTGTATACCGTCTTTATTACCAGACACAACAGGTGATGACAAACATATGGCTGTAACAGTGCATAAACACAGCTTCCGGTTATCTCTCTCTGACTAGAATTAGTAAACCGCCTTTATTACCATATACAACAGGTGATGACAAACATATGGTGTAATAGTGCACAAACACAGCTTCTGATTATCTCCCTCTGACTAGCATTTCTAAACCGCTTTTATTACCAGATACAACAGGTGATGACAAACATATGGTGTAACAGTGCACAAACACAGCTTCTGGTTATCTCCCTCTGAGTAGAGTTTGTAAACCGCCTTTACTACAAGACACAACAGGTGATGACAAACATATGGCTGTAATAGTGTACAAACACAGCTTCTGGATATCTCCCTCTGACTAGAGTTTGTGAACCGCCTTTATTACCAGATACAACAGGTGATAACAAAGATATGGCTGTAACAGTGCTCAAACACAGCTTCAGACTAGAGTTTGTAAACCGCCTTTACTACCAGATACAACATGTGGTGACAGACATATGGCTGTAACAGCGCTCAAACACAGCTTCTGACTAGAGTTTGTAAACCGCCTTTATTACCAGATACAACAAGTGATGACAAACATATGGCTGTAACAGTGCACAAACACAGCTTCCGGTTATCTCTCTCTGACTAGAGTTTGTAAACCGCCTTTATTACCAGATACAACAGGTGATGACAAACATATGGTGTAACAGTGCACAAACACAGCTTCTGGTTATCCCCCTCTGACTGGCATTTCTAAACCGCTTTTATTACCAGATACAACAGGTGATGACAAACATATGGTGTAACAGTGCACAAACACAGCTTCTGGTTATCTCCCTCTGACTAGAGTTTGTAAACCGCCTTTATTACCAGACACAACAGGTGATGACAAACATATGGCTATAACAGTGCACAAACACAGCTTCCGGTTATCTCCCTCTGACTAGAGTTTGTAAACCGCCTTTATTACCAGACACAACAGGTGATGACAAACATATGGAGTAACAGTGCACAAACACAGCTTCTGGTTATCCCCCTCTGACTGGCATTTCTAAACCGCTTTTATTACCAGATACAACAGGTGATGACAAACATATGGTCTAACAGTGCACAAACACAGCTTCTGGTTATCTCCCTCTGACTAGAGTTTGTAAACCGCCTTTATTACCAGACACAACAGGTGATGACAAACATATGGCTATAACAGTGCACAAACACAGCTTCTGGTTATCTCCCTCTGACTAGAGTTTGTAAACCGCCTTTATTACCAGACACAACAGGTGATGACAAACATATGGTGTAACAGTGCACAAACACAGCTTCCGGTTATCTCCCTCTGACTAGAGTTTGTAAACCGCCTTTATTACCAGACACACCAGGTGATGACAAACATACGGTGTAACAGTGCACAAACACAGCTTCTGGTATTCTCCCTCTGCCTAGGATTAGTAAACCACTTTTATTGCCAAATACAAGAGGTGATGACAAACATATGGTGTAACAGTGCTCCAACACAGCTTCTGGTATTCTCTCTCTGCCTAGCATTTGTAAACCGCTTTTATTGCCACATACAACAGGTGATGACAAACATATGGTGTAACAGTGCTCCATCACAGCTTCTGGTATTCTCTCTCTGCCTATCATTTGTAAACCGCTTTTATTGCCAGATACAACAGGTGATGACAAACATATGGCTGTAACAGTGCATAAACACAGCTTTTGGTTATCTCTCTGACTAGGGTTTGCAAACCGCCTTTGTTCCAGACACAACAGGTGATGACAAACATACGGTGTAACAGTGCACAAACACAGCTTCTGGTAATCTCTCTCTGACTAGAGTTTGTAAACCGCCTTTATTATCAGACACAACAGGTGATGACAAACATATGGCTGTAACAGTGCACAAACACAGCTTCTGACTAGGATTTGTACACCAAATTTATTACCAGATACAACAGGTGATGACAAACATATGGCTGTAACAGTGCACAAACACAGCTTCTGACTAGCGTTTGTACACCGCCTTTATTACCAGATACAACAGGTGATGACAAACATATTGCTGTAACAGTGCTCAAACACAGCTTCTGACTAGCGTTTGTAAACCGCCTTTATTACCAGATACAACAAGTGATGACAAACATACGGTGTAACAGTGCACAAACACAGCTTCTGATTATCTCTCTCTGACTAGCATTTCTAAACCACCTTTATTACCAGATACAACAAGTGATGACAAACATACGGTGTAACAGCGCACAACCACAGCTTATGGTTATCTCTCTCTGACTAGCATTTCTAATCCCCCTTTATTACCAGATACAACAAGCGATGACAAACATATGGCTCTAACAGTGCTCAAACACAGCTTCTGACTAGAGTTTGTAAACCGCCTTTATTACCAGATACAACAGGTGATTACAAACATATGGTGTAACAGTGCACAAACAAAGCTTATGGTTATCTCTCTCTGACTAGCGTTTCTAATCCGCCTTTATTACCAGATACAACAAGTGATGACAAACATACGGTGTAACAGTGCACAAACACAGCTTCTGATTCTCTCTCTCTGACTAGCATTTCTAAACCACCTTTATTACCAGATACAACAAGTGATGACAAACATACGGTGTAACAGTGCACAAACACAGCTTATGGTTATCTCTCTCTGACTAGCGTTTCTATTCCGCCTTTATTACCAGATACAACAAGTGATGACAAACATATGGCTCTAACAGTGCTCAAACACAGCTTCTGACTAGAGTTTGTAAACCGCCTTTATTACCAGATACAACAGATGATTACAAAAATATGGTCTAACAGTGCACAAACACAGCTTATGGTTATCTCTCTCTGACTAGCGTTTCTAATCCGCCTTTATTACCAGATACAACAAGTGATGACAAACATATGGCTCTAACAGTGCTCAAACACAGCTTCTGACTAGAGTTTGTAAACCGCCTTTATTACCAGATACAACAAGTGATGACAAACATACGGTGTAACACTGCACAAACACAGCTTATGGTTATCTCTCTCTGACTAGCGTTTCTAATCCGCCTTTATTACCAGATACAACAAGTGATGACAAACATATGGCTCTAACAGTGCTCAAACACAGCTTCTGACTAGAGTTTGTAAACCGCCTTTATTACCAGATACAACAGGTGATGACAAACATATGGTGTAACAGTGCACATACACAGCTTCTGGTTATCTCCCTCTGAGTAGATTTTGTAAACCGCCGTTATTACAAGACACAACAGGTGATGACAAACATATGGCTGTAACAGTACACAAACACAGCTTCTGGTTATCTCCCTCTGAATAAAGTTTGTAAACCGCCTTTATTACCAGACACAACAGGTGATGACAAACATATGGCTGTAACTGTGCTCAAACACAGCTTCTGATTAGAGTTTGTAAACCGTCTTTATTACCAGATACAACAGCTGATGACAAACATATGGCTGTAACAGCGCTCAAACACAGCTTTTGACTAGAGTTTGTAAACCGCCATTATTACCAGATACAACAAGTGATAACAAACATATGGCTGTGACAGTGTTGAAACACAGCTTCTGACTAGAGTTTGTAAACCGCCTTTATTACCAGATACAACAGGTGATGACAAACATATGGCTGTATGACAAACATACGGTGTAACAGTGCACAAACACAGCTTGTGACTAGCGTTTGTAAACCGCCTTTATTACGAGATACAACAGGTGATGACAAACATATGGCTGTAACAGTGCACATACACAGCTTCTGACTAGCGTTTGTATACCGTCTTTATTACCAGACACAACAGGTGATGACAAACATATGGCTGTAACAGTGCACAAACACAGCTTCCGGTTATCTCTCTCTGACTAGAATTAGTAAACCGCCTTTATTACCGTATACAACAGGTGATGACAAACATATGGTGTAACAGTGCACAAACACAGCTTCTGGTTATCTCCCTCTGACTAGCATTTCTAAACCGCTTTTATTACCAGATACAACAGGTGATGACAAACATATGGTGTAACAGTGCACAAACACAGCTTCTGGTTATCTCCCTCTGAGTAGAGTTTGTAAATCGCCTTTACTACAAGACACAACAGGTGATGACAAACATATGGCTGTAATAGTGTACAAACACAGCTTCTGGATATCTCCCTCTGACTAGAGTTTGTAAACCGCCTTTATTACCAGACACAACAGGTGATGACAAACATATGGCTGTAACAGTGCACAAACACAGCTTCTGGTTATCTCCCGCTGACTAGAGTTTGTAAACCGCCATTATTACCAGACACAACAGGTGATGACAAACATACGGTGTAACAGTGCACAAACACAGCTTCTGGTATTCTCTCTCTGACTAGCATTTCTAAACCGCTTTTATTGCCAGACACAACAGGTGATGACAAACATACGGTGTAACAGTGCTGCAACACAGGTTCCGGTATTCTCTCTCTGGCTAGCATTTGTAAACCACTTTTATTACCAGATACAAAAGCTGATGACAAACATATGGCTGTATCAACGCTCAAACACAGCTTCTGACTAGAGTTTGTAAACCGCCTTTATTACCAGATACAACAGGTGATAACAAACATATGGCTGTGACAGTGCTCAAACACGGCTTCTGACTAGAGTTTGTAAACCGCCTTTATTACCAGATACAACAGGTGATAACAAAGATATGGCTGTAACAGTGCTCAAACACAGCTTCAGACTAGAGCTTGTAAACCGCCTTTACTACCAGATACAACAGGTGGTGACATACATATGGCTGTAACAGCGCTCAAACACAGCTTCTGACTAGAGTTTGTAAACCGCCTTTATTACCAGATACAACAAGTGATGACAAACATATGGCTGTAACAGTGCACAAACACAGCTTCCGGTTATCTCTCTGTGACTAGAGTTTGTAAACCGCCTTTATTACCAGATACAACAGGTGATGACAAACATATGGTGTAACAGTGCACAAACACAGCTTCTGGTTATCCCCCTCTGACTGGCATTTCTAAACCGCCTTTATTACCAGATACAACAGGTGATGACAAACATATGGTGTAACAGTGCACAAACACAGCTTCTGGTTATCCCCCTCTGACTGGCATTTCTAAACCGCTTTTATTACCAGATACAACAGGTGATGACAAACATATGGCTGTAACAGTGCATAAACACAGCTTTTGGTTATCTCTCTGACTAGGGTTTGTAAACCGCCTTTGTTCCAGACACAACAGGTGATGACAAACATACGGTGTAACAGTGCACAAACACAGCTTCTGGTAATCTCTCTCTGACTAGAGTTTGTAAACCGCCTTTATTATCAGACACAACAGGTAATGACAAACATATGGCTGTAACAGTGCACAAACACAGCTTCTGACTAGGATTTGTACACCAACTTTATTACCAGATACAACAGGTGATGACAAACATATGGCTGTAACAGTGCACAAACACAGCTTCTGACTAGCGTTTGTACACCGCCTTTATTACCAGATACAACAGGTGATGACAAGCATATTGCTGTAACAGTGCTCAAACACAGCTTCTGACTAGCGTTTGTAAACCGCCTTTATAAACCAGATACAACAGGTGATGAGAAACATACGGTGTAACAGTGCACAAACACAGCTTATGGTTATCTCTCTCTGACTAGCATTTCTAATCCGCCTTTATTACCAGATACAACAAGTGATGACCAACATACGGTGTAACAGTGCACAAACACAGCTTCTGATTATCTCTCTCTGACTAGCATTTCTAAACCACCTTTATTACCAGATACAACAAGTGATGACAAACATACGGTGTAACAGCGCACAACCACAGCTTATGGTTATCTCTCTCTGACTAGCATTTCTAATCCCCCTTTATTACCAGATACAACAAGCGATGACAAACATATGGCTCTAACAGTGCTCAAACACAGCTTCTGACTAGAGTTTGTAAACCGCCTTTATTACCAGATACAACAGGTGATTACAAACATATGGTGTAACAGTGCACAAACAAAGCTTATGGTTATCTCTCTCTGACTAGCGTTTCTAATCCGCCTTTATTACCAGATACAACAAGCGATGACAAACATACGGTGTAACAGTGCACAAACACAGCTTATGGTTATCTCTCTCTGACTAGCGTTTCTATTCCGCCTTTATTACCAGATACAACAAGTGATGACAAACATATGGCTCTAACAGTGCTCAAACACAGCTTCTGACTAGAGTTTGTAAACCGCCTTTATTACCAGATACAACAGATGATTACAAAAATATGGTCTAACAGTGCACAAACACAGCTTATGGTTATCTCTCTCTGACTAGCGTTTCTAATCCGCCTTTATTACCAGATACAACAAGTGATGACAAACATACGGTGTAACAGTGCACAAACACAGCTTCTGGTTATCTCTCTCTGACTAGTATTTCTAAACCACCTTTATTACCAGATACAACAAGTGATGAAAAACATATGGTGTAACAGTGCACAAACACAGCTTATGGTTATCTCTCTCTGACTAGCGTTTCTAATCCGCCTTTACTACCCGATACAACAAGTGATGACAAACATATGGCTCTAACAGTGCTCCAACACAGCTTCTGACTAGAGTTTGTAAACCGTCTTTATTACCAGATACAACAGGTCATTACAAACATATGGTGTAACAGTGCTCAAACACAGCTTCTGGTATTCTCTCTCTGCCTAGTGTTTGTAAACCGCCTTTATTAACAGATACAACATGTGATTACAAACATATGGTGTAACAGTGCTCAAACACAGCTTCTGGTATTATCTCTCTGCCTAGTGTTTGTAAACCGCCTTTATTACCAGATACAACAGGTGATGACAAACATATGGCTCTAACAGTGCTCAAACACAGCTTCTGACTAGAGTTTGTAAACCGCCTTTATTACCAGATAAAACAGGTGATGACAAACATATGGTGTAACAGTGCACAAACACAGCTTCTGGTTATCTCCCTCTGTCTAGCATTTCTAAAATGCTTTTATTACCAGATACAACAGGTGATGACAAACATATGGCTGTAACAGTGTACAAACACAGCTTCTGGTTATCTCCCTCTGACTAGAGTTTGTAAACCGCCTTTATTACCAGACACAACAGGTGATGACAAACATATGGTGTAACAGTGCACAAACACAGCTTCTGGTTATCTAGCTCTGACTAGCATTTCTAAACCACCTTTATTACCAGATACAACAAGTGATGACAAACATACGGTGTAACAGTGCACAAACACAGCTTATGGTTATCTCTCTCTGACTAGCGTTTCTAATCCGCCTTTATTACCAGATACAACAAGTGATGACAAACATATGGCTCTAACAGTGCTCAAACACAGCTTCTGACTAGAGTTTGTAAACCGCCTTTATTACCAGATACAACAGGTGATGACAAACATATGGTGTGACAGTGCACAAACACAGCTTCTGGTTATCTCCCTCTGAGTAGATTTTGTAAACCGCCTTTATTACAAGACACAACAGGTGATGACAAACATATGGCTGTAACAGTACACAAACACAGCTTCTGGTTATCTCCCTCTGACTAGAGTTTGTAAACCACCTTTATTACCAGACACAACAGGTGATGACAAACATATGGCTGTAACAGTGCTCAAACACAGCTTCGGACTAGAGTTTGTAAACCGCCATTATTACCAGATACAAAAGGTGATAACAAACATATGGCTGTAACAGTGCTCAAACACAGCTTCTGATTAGAGTTTGTAAACCGTCTTTATTACCAGATACAACAGCTGATGACAAACATATGGCTGTAACAGCGCTCAAACACAGCTTTTGACTAGAGTGTGTAAACCGCCATTATTACCAGATACAACAGGTGATAACAAACATATGGCTGTGACAGTGTTGAAACACAGCTTCTGACTAGAGTTTGTAAACCGCCTTTATTACCAGATACAACAGGTGATGACAAACATATGGCTGTATGACAAACATACGCTGTAACAGTGCCATACACAGCTTCTGACTAGCGTTTGTATACCGTCTTTATTACCAGACACAACAGGTGATGACAAACATATGGCTGTAACAGTGCACAAACACAGCTTCCGGTTATCTCTCTCTGACTAGAATTAGTAAACCGCCTTTATTACCATATACAACAGGTGATGACAAACATATGGTGTAACAGTGCACAAACACAGCTTCTGGTTATCTCCCTTTGACTAGCATTTCTAAACCGCTTTTATTACCAGATACAACAGGTGATGACAAACATATGGTGTAACAGTGCACAAACACAGCTTCTGGTTATCTCCCTCTGAGTAGAGTTTGTAAACCGCCTTTATTATAAGACACAACAGGTGATGACAAACATATGGCTGTAACAGTGCACAAACACAGCTTCTGGTTATCTCCCGCTGACTAGAGTTTGTAAACCGCCATTATTACCAGACACAACAGGTGATGACAAACATATGGTGTAACAGTGCACCAAAACAGCTTCTGGTTATCTCCCTCTGACTAGAGTTTGTAAACCGCCTGTATTACCAGACACAACAGGTGATGACAAACATACGGTGTAACAGTGCACAAACACAGCTTCTGGTATTCTCTCTCTGACTAGCATTTCTAAACCGCTTTTATTGCCAGACACAACAGGTGATGACAAACATACGGTGTAACAGTGCTGCAACACAGCTTCCGGTATTCTCTCTCTGGCTAGCATTTGTAAACCACTGTTATTGCCAGATACAACAGGTGATGACAAACATATGGTGTAACTGTGCTCCAACACAGTTTCTGGTATTCTCTCTTTGCATAGCATTTATAAACCGCTTTTATTGCCAGATACAAAAGGTGATGAAAAAACATATGGTGTAGCAGTGCTCCAACACAGCTTCTGGTATTCTCTCTCTGCCTAGCATTTGTAAACCACTTTTATTACCAGATACAACAGGTGATAACAAATATATGGCTGTAACAGCGCTCAAACACAGCTTCTGACTAGAGTTTGTAAACCGCCTTTATTACCAGATACAACAGCTGATGACAAACATATGGCTGTATCAGCGCTCAAACACAGCTTCTGACTAGAGTTTGTAAACCGCCATTATTACCAGATACAACAGGTTGTGACAAACATATGGCTGTAAAATTGCTCAAACACAGATTCTGACTAGAGTTTGTAAACCGCCTTTATTACCAGATACAACAGGTGATAACAAACATATGGCTGTGACAGTGCTCAAACACGGCTTCTGACTAGAGTTTGTAAACCGCCTTTATTACCAGATACAACAGGTGATAACACAGATATGGCTGTAACAGTGCTCAAACACAGCTTCAGACTAGAGTTTGTAAACCGCCTTTACTACCAGATACAACAGGTGGTGACATACATATGGCTGTAACAGCGCTCAAACACAGCTTCTGACTAGAGTTTGTAAACCGCCTTTATTACCAGATACAACAAGTGATGACAAACATATGGCTGTAACAGTGCACAAACACAGCTTCCGGTTATCTCTCTCTGACTAGAGTTTGTAAACCGCCTTTATTACCAGATACAACAGGTGATGACAAACATATGGTGTAACAGTGCACAAACACAGCTTCTGGTTATCCCCCTCTGACTGGCATTTCTAAACCGCTTTTATTACCAGATACAACAGGTGATGACAAACATATGGTGTAACAGTGCACAAACACAGCTTCTGGTTATCTCCCTCTGACTAGAGTTTGTAAACCGCCTTTATTACCAGACACAACAGGTGATGACAAACATATGGCTATAACAGTGCACAAACACAGCTTCCGGTTATCTCCCTCTGACTAGAGTTTGTAAACCGCCTTTATTACCAGACACAACAGGTGATGACAAACATACGGTGTAACAGTGCACAAACACAGCTTCTGGTATTCTCTCTCTGCCTAGGATTAGTAAACCACTTTTATTGCCAGATACAACAGGTGATGACAAACATATGGTGTAACAGTGCTCCAACACAGCTTCTGGTATTCTCTCTCTGCCTAGCATTTGTAAACCGCTTTTATTGCCACATACAACAGGTGATGACAAACATATGGTGTAACAGTGCTCCATCACAGCTTCTGGTATTCTCTCTCTACCTATCATTTGTAAACCGCTTTTATTGCCAGATACAACAGGTGATGACAAACATATGGCTGTAACAGTGCATAAACACAGCTTTTGGTTATCTCTCTGACTAGGGTTTGTAAACCGCCTTTGTTCCAGACACAACAGGTGTTGACAAACATACGGTGTAACAGTGCACAAACACAGCTTCTGGTAATCTCTCTCTGACTAGAGTTTGTAAACCGCCTTTATTATCAGACACAACAGGTGATGACAAACATATGGCTGAAACAGTGCACAAACACAGCTTCTGACTAGGATTTGTACACCAACTTTATTACCAGAAACAACAGGTGATGACAAACATATGGCTGTAACAGTGCACAAACACAGCTTCTGACTAGCGTTTGTACACCGCCTTTATTACCAGATACAACAGGTGATGACAAACATATTGCTGTAACAGTGCTCAAACACAGCTTCTGACTAGCGTTTGTAAACCGCCTTTATTACCAGATACAACAGGTGATTACAAACATATGGTGTAACAGTGCACAAACAAACCTTATGGTTATCTCCCTCTGACTAGCGTTTCTAATCCGCCTTTATTACCAGATACAACAAGTGATGACAAACATACGGTGTAACAGTGCACAAACACAGCTTCTGATTCTCTCTCTCTGACTAGCATTTCTAAACCACCTTTATTACCAGATACAACAAGTGATGACAAACATACGGTGTAACAGTGCACAAACACAGCTTATGGTTATCTCTCTCTGACTAGCGTTTCTATTCCGCCTTTATTACCAGATACAACAAGTGATGACAAACATATGGCTCTAACAGTGCTCAAACACAGCTTCTGACTAGATTTTGTAAACCGCCTTTATTACCAGATACAAAAGATGATTACAAAAATATGGTCTAACAGTGCACAAACACAGCTTATGGTTATCTCTCTCTGACTAGCGTTTCTAATCCGCCTTTATTACCAGATACAACAAGTGATGACAAACATATGGTGTAACAGTGCTCAAACACAGCTTCTGGTATTCTCTCTCTGCCTAGTGTTTGTAAACCGCCATTATTAACAGATACAACAGGTGATTACAAACATATGGTGTAACAGTGCTCAAACACAGCTTCTGGTATTATCTCTCTGCCTAGTGTTTGTAAACCGCCTTTATTACCAGATACAACAGGTGATGACAAACATATGGCTCTAACAGTGCTCAAACACAGCTTCTGACTAGAGTTTGTAAACCGCCTTTATTACCAGATAAAATAGGTGATGACAAACATATGGTGTAACAGTGCACAAACACAGCTTCTGGTTATCTCCCTCTGTCTAGCATTTCTAAACCGCTGTTATTACCAGATACAACAGGTGATGACAAACATATGGTATACCAGTGCATAAACACAGCTTCTGGTTATCTCCCTCTGAGTAGAGTTTGTAAACCACCTTTATTACAAGACAAAACAGGTGATGACAAACATATGGCTGTAACAGTGTACAAACACAGCTTCTGGTTATCTCCCTCTGACCAGAGTTTGTAAACCGCCTTTTATTACCAGACACAACAGGTGATGACAAACATATGGTGTAACAGTGCACAAACACAGCTTCTGGTTATCTAGCTCTGACTAGCATTTCTAAACCACCTTTATTACCAGATACAACAAGTGGTGACAAACATACGGTGTAACAGTGCACAAACACAGCTTATGGTTATCTCTCTCTGAATAGCGTTTCTAATCCGCCTTTATTACCAGATACAACAAGTGATGACAAACATATGGCTCTAACAGTGCTCAAACACAGCTTCTGACTAGAGTTTGTAAACCGCCTTTATTACCAGATACAACAAGTGATGACAAACATACGGTGTAACAGTGCACAAACACAGCTTATGGTTATCTCTCTCTGACTAGCGTTTCTAATCCGCCTTTATTACCAGATACAAAAGTGATGACAAACATATGGCTCTAACAGTGCTCAAACACAGCTTCTGACTAGAGTTTGTAAACCGCCTTTATTACCAGATACAACAGGTGATGACAAACATATGGTGTAACAGTGCACAAACACAGCTTCTGGTTATCTCCCTCTGAGTAGATTTTGTAAACCGCCTTTATTACAAGACACAACAGGTGATGACAAACATATGGCTGTAACAGTACACAAACACAGCTTCTGGTTATCTCCCTCTGAATAGAGTTTGTAAACCGCCTTTATTACCAGACACAACAGGTGATGACAAACATATGGCTGTAACAGTGCTCAAACACAGCTTCGGACTAGAGTTTGTAAACCGCCATTATTACCAGATACAAAAGGTGATAACAAACATATGGCTGTAACAGTGCTCAAACACAGCTTCTGATTAGAGTTTGTAAACCGTCTTTATTACCAGATACAACAGCTGATGACAAACATATGGCTGTAACAGCGCTCAAACACAGCTTTTGACTAGAGTTTGTAAACCGCCATTATTACCAGATACAACAGGTGATAACAAACATATGGCTGTGACAGTGTTGAAACACAGCTTCTGACTAGAGTTTGTAAACCGCCTTTATTACCAGATACAACAGGTGATGACAAACATATGGCTGTATGACAAACATACGGTGTAACAGTGCACAAACACAGCTTGTGACTAGCGTTTGTAAACCGCCTTTATTACGAGATACAACAGGTTATGACAAACATATGGCTGTAACAGTGCACATACACAGCTTCCGGTTATCTCTCTCTGACTAGAATTAGTAAACCGCCTTTATTACCATATACAACAGGTGATGACAAACATATGGTGTAACAGTGCACAAACACAGCTTCTGGTTATCTCCCTCTGACTAGCATTTCTAAACCGCTTTTATTACCAGATACAACAGGTGATGACAAACATATGGTGTAACAGTGCACAAACACAGCTTCTGGTTATCTCCCTCTGAGTAGAGTTTGTAAACCGCCTTTATTACAAGACACAACAGGTGATGACAAACATATGGCTGTAACAGTGTACAAACACAGCTTCTGGATATCTCCCTCTGACTAGAGTTTGTAAACCGCCTTTATTACCAGACACAACAGGTGATGACAAACATATGGCTGTAACAGTGCACAAACACAGCTTCTGGTTATCTCCCGCTGACTAGAGTTTGTAAACCGCCATTATTACCAGACACAACAGGTGATGACAAACATATGGTGTAACAGTGCACCAAAACAGCTTCTGGTTATCTCCCTCTGACTAGAGTTTGTAAACCGCCTGTATTACCAGACACAACAGGTGATGACAAACATACGGTGTAACAGTGCACAAACACAGCTTCTGGTATTCTCTCTCTGACTAGAATTTCTAAACCGCTTTTATTGCCAGACACAACAGGTGATGACAAACATACGGTGTAACAGTGCTGCAACACAGCTTCCGGTATTCTCTCTCTGGCTAGCATTTGTAAACCACTTTTATTGCCAGATACAACAGGTGATGACAAACATATGGTGTAACTGTGCTCCAACACAGTTTCTGGTATTCTCTCTTTGCATAGCATTTATAAACCGCTTTTATTGCCAGATACAAAAGGTGATGAAAAAACATATGGTGTAACAGTGCTCCAACACAGCTTCTGGTATTCTCTCTCTGCCTAGCATTTGTAAACCACTTTTATTACCAGATACAACAGGTGATAACAAAGATATGGCTGTAACAGCGCTCAAACACAGCTTCTGACTAGAGTTTGTAAACCGCCTTTATTACCAGATACAACAAGTGATGACAAACATATGGCTGTAACAGTGCACAAACACAGCTTCCGGTTATCTCTCTCTGACTAGAGTTTGTAAACCGCCTTTATTACCAGATACAACAGGTGATGACAAACATATGGTGCAACAGTGCACAAACACAGCTTCTGGTTATCTCCCTCTGACTGGCATTTCTAAACCGCTTTTATTACCAGATACAACAGGTGATGACAAACATATGGTGTAACAGTGCACAAACACAGCTTCTGGTTATCTCCCTCTGACTAGAGTTTGTAAACCGCCTTTATTACCAGACACAACAGGTGATGACAAACATATGGCTATAACAGTGCACAAACACAGCTTCTGGTTATCTCCCTCTGACTAGAGTTTGTAAACCGCCTTTATTACCAGACACAACAGGTGATGACAAACATATGGTGTAACAGTGCACAAACACAGCTTCTGGTTATCTCCCTCTGACTAGAGTTTGTAAACCGCCTTTATTACCAGACACACCAGGTGATGACAAACATACGGTGTAACAGTGCACAAACACAGCTTCTGGTATTCTCTCTTAGCCTAGGATTAGTAAACCACTTTTATTGCCAGATACAACAGGTGATGATAAACATATGGTGTAACAGTGCTCCAAAACAGCTTCTGGTATTCTCTCTCTGCCTAGCATTTGTAAACCGCTTTTATTGCCAGATACAACAGGTGATGACAAACATATGGTGTAACAGTGCTCCATCATAGCTTCTGGTATTTTCTCTGTGCCTATCATTTGTAAACCGCTTTTATTGCCAGATACAACAGGTGATGACAAACATATGGCTGTAACAGTGCATAAACACAGCTTTTGGTTATCTCTCTGACTAGGGTTTGTAAACCGCCTTTGTTCCAGACACAACAGGTGATGACAAACATACGGTGTAACAGTGCACAAACACAGCTTCTGACTAGAGTTTGTTAACCGTCTTTATTACCAGATACAACAGCTGATGACAAACATATGGCTGTAACAGCGCTCAAACACAGCTTCTGACTAGAGTTTGTAAACCGCCATTATTACCAGATACAACAGGTTGTGACAAACATATGGCTGTAAAATTGCTCAAACACAGCTTCTGACTAGAGTTTGTAAACCGCCTTTATTACCAGATACAACAGGTGATAACAAACATATGGCTGTGACAGTGCTCAAACACGGCTTCTGACTAGAGTTTGTAAACTGCCTTTATTACCAGATACAACAGGTGATAACAAAGATATGGCTGTAACAGTGCTCAAACACAGCTTCAGACTAGAGTTTGTAAACCGCCTTTACTACCAGATACAACAGGTGGTGACATACATATGGCTGTAACAGCGCTCAAACACAGCTTCTGACTAGAGTTTGTAAACCGCCTTTATTACCAGATACAACAAGTGATGACAAACATATGGCTGTAACAGTGCACAAACACAGCTTCCGGTTATCTCTCTCTGACTAGAGTTTGTAAACCGCCTTTATTACCAGATACAACTGGTGATGACAAACATATGGTGTAACAGTGCACAAACACAGCTTCTGGTTATCTCCCTCTGACTGGCATTTCTAAACCGCTTTTATTACCAGATACAACAGGTGATGACAAACATATGGTGTAACAGTGCACAAACACAGCTTCTGGTTATCTCCCTCTGACTAGAGTTTGTAAACCGCCTTTATTACCAGACACAACAGGTGATGACAAACATATGGCTATAACAGTGCACAAACACAGCTTCTGGTTATCTCCCTCTGACTAGAGTTTGTAAACCGCCTTTATTACCAGACACAACAGGTGATGACAAACATATGGTGTAACAGTGCACAAACACGGCTTCTGGTTATCTCCCTCTGACTAGAGTTTGTAAACCGCCTTTATTACCAGACACAACAGGTGATGACAAACATACGGTGTAACAGTGCACAAACACAGCTTCTGGTATTCTCTCTCTGCTTAGGATTAGTAAACCACTTTTATTGCCAGATACAACAGGTGATGACAAACATATGGTGTAACAGTGCTCCAACACAGCTTCTGGTATTCTCTCTCTGCCTAGCATTTGTAAACCGCTTTTATTGCCACATACAACAGGTGATGACAAACATATGGTGTAACAGTGCTTCATCACAGCTTCTGGTATTCTCTCTCTGCCTATCATTTGTAAACCGCTTTTATTGCCAGATACAACAGGTGATGACAAACATATGGCTGTAACAGTGCATAAACACAGCTTTTGGTTATCTCTCTGACTAGGGTTTGTAAACCGCCTTTGTTCCAGACACAACAGGTGATGACAAACATACGGTGTAACAGTGCACAAACACAGCTTATGGTAATCTCTCTCTGACTAGAGTTTGTAAACCGCCTTTATTATCAGACACAACAGGTGATGACAAACATATGGCTGTAACAGTGCACAAACATAGCTTCTGACTAGGATTTGTACACCAACTTTATTACCAGATACAACAGGTGATGACAAACATATGGCTGTAACAGTGCACAAACACAGCTTCTGACTAGCGTTTGTACACCGCCTTTATTACCAGATACAACAGGTGATGACAAACATATTGCTGTAACAGTGCTCAAACACAGCTTCTGACTAGCGTTTGTAAACCGCCTTTATTACCAGATACAACAGGTGATGAGAAACATAAGGTGTAACAGTGCACAAACACATTTTATGGTTATCTCTCTCTGACTAGCATTTCTAATCCGCCTTTATTACCAGATACAACAAGTGATGACAAACATACGGTGTAACAGTGCACAAACACAGCTTCTGATTATCTCTCTCTGACTAGCATTTCTAAACCACCTTTATTACCAGATACAACAAGTGATGACAAACATACGGTGTAACAGCGCACAACCACAGCTTATGGTTATCTCTCTCTGACTAGCATTTCTAATCCCCCTTTATTACCAGATACAACAAGCGATGACAAACATATGGCTCTAACAGTGCTCAAACACAGCTTCTGACTAGAGTTTGTAAACCGCCTTTATTACCAGATACAACAGGTGATTACAAACATATGGTGTAACAGTGCACAAACAAAGCTTATGGTTACTCTCTCTGACTAGCATTTCTAATCCGCCTTTATTACCAGATACCACAAGTGATGACAAACATACGGTGTAACAGTGCACAAACACAGCTTCTGATTCTCTCTCTCTGACTAGCATTTCTAAACCACCTTTATTACCAGATACAACATGTGATGACAAACATACGGTGTAACAGTGCACAAACACAGCTTATGGTTATCTCTCTCTGAATAGCGTTTCTATTCCGCCTTTATTACCAGATACAACAAGTGATGACAAACATATGGCTCTAACAGTGCTCAAACACAGCTTCTGACTAGAGTTTGTAAACTGCCTTTATTACCAGATACAACAGATGATTACAAAAATATGGTCTAACAGTGCACAAACACAGCTTATGGTTATCTCTCTCTGACTAGCGTTTCTAATCCGCCTTTATTATCAGATACAACAAGTGATGACAAACATACGGTGTAACAGTGCACAAACACAGCTTCTGGTTATCTCTCTCTGACTAGCATTTCTAAACCACCTTTATTACCAGATACAACAAGTGATGACAAACATATGGTGTAACAGTGCACAAACACAGCTTATGGTTATCTCTCTCTGACTAGCGTTTCTAATCCGCCTTTACTACCAGATACAACAAGTGATGACAAACATATGGCTCTAACAGTGCTCAAACACAGCTTCTGACTAGAGTTTGTAAACCGTCTTTATTACCAGATACAACAGGTCATTACAAACATATGGTGTAACAGTGCTCAAACACAGCTTCTGGTATTCTCTCTCTGCCTAGTGTTTGTAAACTGCCTTTATTAACAGATACAACAGGTGATTACAAACATATGGTGTAACAGTGCTCCAACACAGCTTCTGGTATTCTCTCTCTGCCTAGCATTTGTAAACCACTTTTATTACCAGATACAACAGGTGATAACAAAGATATGGCTGTAACAGTGCTCAAACACAGCTTCAGACTAGAGTTTGTAAACCGCCTTTACTACCAGATACAACAGGTGATGACATACATATGGCTGTAACAGCGCTCAAACACAGCTTCTGACTAGAGTTTGTGAACCGCCTGTATTACCAGATACAACAAGTGATGACAAACATATGGCTGTAACAGTGCACAAACACAGCTTCCGGTTATCTCTCACTGACTAGAGTTTGTAAACCGCCTTTATTACCAGATACAACAGGTGATGACAAACATATGGTGCAACAGTGCACAAACACAGCTTCTGGTTATCTCCCTCCGACTGGCATTTCTAAACCGCTTTTATTACCAGATACAACAGGTGATGACAAACATATGGTGTAACAGTGCACAAACACAGCTTCTGGTTATCTCCCTCTGACTAGAGTTTGTAAACCGCCTTTATTACCAGACACAACAGGTGATGACAAATATATGGCTATAACAGTGCACAAACACAGCTTCTGGTTATCTCCCTCTGACTAGAGTTTGTAAACCGCCTTTATTACCAGACACAACAGGTGATGACAAACATATGGTGTAACAGTGCACATACACAGCTTCTGGTTATCTCCCTCTGACTAGAGTTTGTAAACCGCCTTTATTACCAGACACACCAGGTGATGACAAACATACGGTGTAACAGTGCACAAACACAGCTTCTGGTATTCTCTCTCTGCCTAGGATTAGTAAACCACTTTTATTGCCAGATACAACAGGTGATGACAAACATATGGTGTAACAGTGCTCCAACACAGCTTCTGGTATTCTTTCTCTGCCTAGCATTTGTAAACCGCTTTTATTGCCAGATACAACAGGTGATGACAAACATATGGTGTAACAGTGCTCCATCACAGCTTCTGGTATTCTCTCTCTGCCTATCATTTGTAAACCGCTTTTATTGCCAGATACAACAGGTGATGACAAACATATGGCTGTAACAGTGCATAAACACAGCTTTTGGTTATCTCTCTGACTAGGGTTTGTAAACCGCCTTTGTTCCAGACACAACAGGTGATGACAAACATACGGTGTAACAGTGCACAAACACAGCTTCTGACTAGAGTTTGTAAACCGTGTTTATTACCAGATACGACAGCTGATGACAAACATATGGCTGTAACAGCGCTCAAACACAGCTTCTGACTAGAGTTTGTAAACCGCCATTATTACCAGATACAACAGGTTGTGACAAACATATGGCTGTAAAATTGCTCAAACACAGCTTCTGACTAGAGTTTGTAAACCGCCTTTATTACCAGATACAACAGGTGATAACAAACATATGGCTGTGACAGTGCTCAAACACGGCTTCTGACTAGAGTTTCTAAACCGCCTTTATTACCAGATACAACAGGTGATAACAAAGATATGGCTGTAACAGTGCTCAAACACAGCTTCAGACTAGAGTTTGTAAACCGCCTTTACTACCAGATACAACAGGTGGTGACATACATATGGCTGTAACAGCGCTCAAACACAGCTTCTGACTAGAGTTTGTAAACCGCCTTTATTACCAGATACAACAAGTGATGACAAACATATGGCTGTAACAGTGCACAAACACAGCTTCTGGTTATCCCCCTCTGACTGGCATTTCTAAACCGCTTTTATTACCAGATACAACAGGTGATGACAAACATATGGTGTAACAGTGCACAAACACAGCTTCTGGTTATCTCCCTCTGACTAGGATTAGTAAACCACTTTTATTGCCAGATACAAGAGGTGATGACAAACATATGGTGTAACAGTGCTCCAACACAGCTTCTGGTATTCTCTCTCTGCCTAGCATTTGTAAACCGCTTTTATTGCCACATACAACAGGTGATGACAAACATATGGTGTAACAGTGCTCCATCACAGCTTCTGGTATTCTCTCTCTGCCTATCATTTGTAAACCGCTTTTATTGCCAGCTACAACAGGTGATGACAAACATATGGCTGTAACAGTGCATAAACACAGCTTTTGGTTATCTCTCTGACTAGGGTTTGTAAACCGCCTTTGTTTCAGACACAACAGGTGATGACAAACATACGGTGTAACAGTGCACAAACACAGCTTCTGGTAATCTCTCTCTGACTAGAGTTTGTAAACCGCCTTTATTATCAGACACAACAGGTGATGACAAACATATGGCTGTAACAGTGCACAAACACAGCTTCTGACTAGGATTTGTACACCAAATTTATTACCAGATACAACAGGTGATGACAAACATATGGCTGTAACAGTGCACAAACACAGCTTCTGACTAGCGTTTGTACACCGCCTTTATTACCAGATACAACAGGTGATGACAAACATATTGCTGTAACAGTGCTCAAACACAGCTTATGGTTATCTCTCTCTGCCTAGCATTTCTAATCCGCCTTTATTACCAGATACAACAAGTGATGACAAACATACGGTGTAACAGCGCACAACCACAGCTTATGGTTATCTCTCTCTGACTAGCATTTCTAATCCCCCTTTATTACCAGATACAACAAGCGATGACAAACATATGGCTCTAACAGTGCTCAAACACAGCTTCTGACTAGAGTTTGTAAACCGCCTTTATTACCAGATACAACAGGTGATTACAAACATATGGTGTAACAGTGCACAAACAAAGCTTATGGTTATCTCTCTCTGACTAGCGTTTCTAATCCGCCTTTATTACCAGATACAACAAGTGATGACAAACATACGGTGTAACAGTGCACAAACACAGCTTCTGATTCTCTCTCTCTGACTAGCATTTCTAAACCACCTTTATTACCAGATACAACAAGTGATGACAAACATACGGTGTAACAGTGCACAAACACAGCTTATGGTTATCTCTCTCTGACTAGCGTTTCTATTCCGCCTTTATTACCAGATACAACAAGTGATGACAAACATATGGCTCTAACAGTGCTCAAACACAGCTTCTGACTAGAGTTTGTAAACCGCCTTTATTACCAGATACAACAGATGATTACAAAAATATGGTCTAACAGTGCACAAACACAGCTTATGGTTATCTCTCTCTGACTAGCGTTTCTAATCCACCTTTATTACCAGATACAACAAGTGATGACAAACATATGGCTCTAACAGTGCTCAAACACAGCTTCTGACTAGAGTTTGTAAACCGCCATTATTACCAGATACAACAAGTGATGACAAACATACGGTGTAACAGTGCACAAACACAGCTTATGGTTATCTCTCTCTGACTAGCGTTTCTAATCCGCCTTTATTACCAGATACAACAAGTGATGACAAACATATGGCTCTAACAGTGCTCAAACACAGCTTCTGACTAGAGTTTGTAAACCGCCTTTATTACCAGATACAACAGGTGATGACAAACATATGGTGTAACAGTGCACAAACACAGCTTTTGGTTATCTCCCTCTGAGTAGATTTTGTAAACCGCCTTTATTACAAGACACAACAGGTGATGACAAACATATGGCTGTAACAGTACACAAACACAGCTTCTGGTTATCTCCCTCTGAATAAAGTTTGTAAACCGCCTTTATTACCAGACACAACAGGTGATGACAAACATATGGCTGTAACAGTGCTCAAACACAGCTTCTGATTAGAGTTTGTAAACCGTCTTTATTACCAGATACAACAGCTGATGACAAACATATGGCTGTAACAGCGCTCAAACACAGCTTTTGACTAGAGTTTGTAAACCGCCATTATTACCAGATACAACAAGTGATAACAAACATATGGCTGTGACAGTGTTGAAACACAGCTTCTGACTAGAGTTTGTAAACCGCCTTTATTACCAGATACAACAGGTGATGACAAACATATGGCTGTATGACAAACATACAGTGTAACAGTGCACAAACACAGCTTGTGACTAGCGTTTGTAAACCGCCTTTATTACGAGATACAACAGGTGATGACAAACATATGGCTGTAACAGTGCACATACACAGCTTCTGACTAGCGTTTGTATACCGTCTTTATTACCAGACACAACAGGTGATGACAAACATATGGCTGTAACAGTGCACAAACACAGCTTCCGGTTATCTCTCTCTGACTAGAATTAGTAAACCGCCTTTATTACCATATACAACAGGTGATGACAAACATATGGTGTAACAGTGCACAAACACAGCTTCTGGTTATCTCCCTCTGACTAGCATTTCTAAACCGCTTTTATTACCAGATACAACAGGTGATGACAAACATATGGTGTAACAGTGCACAAACACAGCTTCTGGTTATCTCCCTCTGAGTAGAGTTTGTAAACCGCCTTTACTACAAGACACAACAGGTGATGACAAACATATGGCTGTAACAGTGTACAAACACAGCTTCTGGATATCTCCCTCTGACTAGAGTTTGTAAACCGCCTTTATTACCAGACACAACAGGTGATGACAAACATATGGCTGTAACAGTGCACAAACACAGCTTCTGGTTATCTCCCGCTGACTAGAGTTTGTAAACCACCATTATTACCAGACACAACAGGTGATGACAAACATATGGCTGTAACAGTGCACAAACACAGCTTCCGGTTATCTCTCTCTGACTAGAGTTTGTAAACCGCCTTTATTACCAGATACAACAGGTGATGACAAACATACGGTGTAACAGTGCTGCAACACAGGTTCCGGTATTCTCTCTCTGGCTAGCATTTGTAAACCACTTTTATTACCAGATACAACAGCTGATGACAAACATATGGCTGTATCAGCGCTCAAACACAGCTTCTGACTAGAGTTTGTAAACCGCCATTATTACCAGATACAACAGGTTGTGACAAACATATGGCTGTAAAATTGCTCAAACACAGCTTCTGACTAGAGTTTGTAAACCGCCTTTATTACCAGATACAACAGGAGATAACAAACATATGGCTGAGACAGTGCTCAAACACGGCTTCTGACTAGAGTTTGTAAACTGCCTTTATTACCAGATACAACAGGTGATAACAAAGATATGGCTGTAACAGTGCTCAAACACAGCTTCAGACTAGAGTTTGTAAACCGCCTTTATTACCAGATACAACAAGTGATGACAAACATATGGCTGTAACAGTGCACAAACACAGCTTCCGGTTATCTCTCTCTGACTAGAGTTTGTAAACCGCCTTTATTACCAGATACAACAGGTGATAACAAACATATGGTGTAACAGTGCACAAACACAGCTTCTGGTTATCCCCCTCTGACTGGCATTTCTAAACCGCTTTTATTACCAGATACAACAGGTGATGACAAACATATGGTGTAACAGTGCACAAACACAGCTTGTGGTTATCTCCCTCTGACTAGAGTTTGTAAACCGCCTTTATTACCAGACACAACAGGTGATGACAAACATATGGCTATAACAGTGCACAAACACAGCTTCCGGTTATCTCCCTCTGACTAGAGTTTGTAAACCGCCTATATTACCAGACACAACAGGTGATGACAAACATATGGTGTAACAGTGCACAAACACAGCTTCTGGTTATCTCCCTCTGACTAGAGTTTGTAAACCGCCTTTATTACCAGACACACCAGGTGATGACAAACATACGGTGTAACAGTGCACAAACACAGCTTCTGGTATTCTCTCTCTGCCTAGGATTAGTAAACCACTTTTATTGCCAGATACAACAGGTGATGACAAACATATGGTGTAACAGTGCTCCAACACAGCTTCTGGTATTCTCTCTCTGCCTAGCATTTGTAAACCACTTTTATTGCCACATACAACAGGTGATGACAAAGATATGGTGTAACAGTGCTCCATCACAGCTTCTGGTATTCTCTCTCTGCCTATCATTTGTAAACCGCTTTTATTGCCAGATACAACAGGTGATGACAAACATATGGCTGTAACAGTGCATAAACACAGCTTTTGGTTATCTCTCTGACTAGGGTTTGTAAACCGCCTTTGTTCCAGACACAACAGGTGATGACAAACATATGGCTGTAACAGTGCACAAACACAGCTTCTGACTAGGATTTGTACACCAACTTTATTACCAGTTACAACAGGTGATGACAAACATATGGCTGTAACAGTGCACAAACACAGCTTCTGACTAGCGTTTGTACACCGCCTTTATTACCAGATACAACAGGTGATGACAAACATATTGCTGTAACAGTGCTCAAACACAGCTTCTGACTAGCGTTTGTAAACCGCCTTTATTACCAGATACAACAGGTGATGAGAAACATACGGTGTAACAGTGCACAAACACAGCTTATGGTTATCTCTCTCTGACTAGCATTTCTAATCCGCCTTTATTACCAGATACAACAAGTGATGACCAACATACGGTGTAACAGTGCACAAACACAGCTTCTGATTATCTCTCTCTGACTAGCATTTCTAAACCACCTTTATTACCAGATACAACAAGTGATGACAAACATACGGTGTAACCGCGCACAACCACAGCTTATGGTTATCTCTCTCTGACTAGCATTTCTAATCCCCCTTTATTACCAGATACAACAAGCGATGACAAACATATGGCTCTAACAGTGCTCAAACACAGCTTCTGACTAGAGTTTGTAAACCGCCTTTATTACCAGATACAACAGGTGATTACAAACATATGGTGTAACAGTGCACAAACAAAGCTTATGGTTATCTCTCTCTGACTAGCGTTTCTAATCCGCCTTTATTACCAGATACAACAAGTGATGACAAACATACGGTGTAACAGTGCACAAACACAGCTTCTGACTCTCTCTCTCTGACTAGCATTTCTAAACCACCTTTATTACCAGATACAACAAGTGATGACAAACATACGGTGTAACAGTGCACAAACACAGCTTATGGTTATCTCTCTCTGACTAGCGTTTCTATTCCGCCTTTATTACCAGATACAACAAGTGATGACAAACATATGGCTCTAACAGTGCTCAAACACAGCTTCTGACTAGAGTTTGTAAACCGCCTTTATTACCAGATACAACAGATGATTACAAAAATATGGTCTAACAGTGCACAAACACAGCTTATGGTTATCTCTCTCTGACTAGCGTTTCTAATCCGCCTTTATTACCAGATACAACAAGTGATGACAAACATACGGTGTAAGAGTGCACAAACACAGCTTCTGGTTATCTCTCTCTGACTAGTATTTCTAAACCACCTTTATTACCAGATACAACAAGTGATGACAAACATACGGTGTAACAGTGCACAAACACAGCTTATGGTTATCTCTCTCTGACTAGCGTTTCTAATCCGCCTTTACTACCAGATACAACAAGTGATGACAAACATATGGCTCTAACAGTGCTCCAAAACAGCTTCTGACTAGAGTTTGTAAACCGTCTTTATTACCAGATACAACAGGTCATTACAAACATATGGTGTAACAGTGCTCAAACACAGCTTCTGGTATTCTCTCTCTGCCTAGTGTTTGTAAACCGCCTTTATTAACAGATACAACAGGTGATTACAAACATATGGTGTAACAGTGCTCAAACACAGCTTCTGGTATTATCTCTCTGCCTAGTGTTTGTAAACCGCCTTTATTACCAGATACAACAGGTGATGACAAACATATGGCTCTAACAGTGCTCAAACACAGCTTCTGACTAGAGTTTGTAAACCGCTTTTATTACCAGATACAACAGGTGATGACAAACATATGGTATAACAGTGCATGAACACAGCTTCTGGTTATCTCCCTCTGAGTAGAGTTTGTAAACCACCTTTATTACAAGACAAAACAGGTGATGACAAACATATGGCTGTAACAGTGTACAAACACAGCTTCTGGTTATCTCCCTCTGACTAGAGTTTGTAAACCGCCTTTATTACCAGACACAACAGGTGATGACAAACATATGGTGTAACAGTGCACAAAAACAGCTTCTGGTTATCTAGCTCTGACTAGCATTTCTAAACCACCTTTATTACCAGATACAACAAGTGATGACAAACATACGGTGTAACAGTGCACAAACACAGCTTATGGTTATCTCTCTCTGACTAGCGTTTCTAATCCGCCTTTATTACCAGATACAACAAGTGATGACAAACATATGGCTCTAACAGTGCTCAAACACAGCTTCTGACTAGAGTTTGTAAACCGCCTTTATTACCAGATACAACAAGTGATGACAAACATACGGTGTAACAGTGCACAAACACAGCTTATGGTTATCTCTCTCTGACTAACGTTTCTAATCCGCCTTTATTACCAGATACAACAAGTGATGACAAACATATGGCTCTAACAGTGCTCAAACACAGCTTCTGACTAGAGTTTGTAAACCGCCTTTATTACCAGATACAACAGGTGATGACAAACATATGGTGTAACCGTGCACAAACACAGCTTCTGGTTATCTCCCTCTGAGTAGATTTTGTAAACCGCCTTTATTACAAGACACAACAGGTGATGACAAACATATGGCTGTAACAGTACACAAACACAGCTTCTGGTTATCTCCCTCTGAATAGAGTTTGTAAACCGCCTTTATTACCAGACACAACAGGTGATGACAAACATATGGCTGTAACAGTGCTCAAACACAGCTTCGGACTAGAGTTTGTAAACCGCCATTATTACCAGATACAAAAGGTGATAACCAACATATGGCTGTAACAGTGCTCAAACACAGCTTCTGATTAGAGTTTGTAAACCGTCTTTATTACCAGATACAACAGCTGATGACAAACATATGGCTGTAACAGCGCTCAAACACAGCTTTTGACTAGAGTTTGTAAACCGACATTATTACCAGATACAACAGGTGATAACAAACATATGGCTGTGACAGTGTTGAAACACAGCTTCTGACTAGAGTTTGTAAACCGCCTTTATTACCAGATACAACAGGTGATGACAAACATATGGCTGTATGACAAACATACGGTGTAACAGTGCACAAACACAGCTTGTGACTAGCGTTTGTAAACCGACTTTATTACGAGATACAACAGGTTATGACAAACATGTGGCTGTAACAGTGCACATACACAGCTTCTGACTAGCGTTTGTATACCGTCTTTATTACCAGACACAACAGGTGATGACAAACATATGGCTGTAACAGTGCACAAACACAGCTTCCGGTTATCTCTCTCTGACTAGAATTAGTAAACCGCCTTTATTACCATATACAACAGGTGATGACAAACATATGGTGTAACAGTGCACAAACACAGCTTCTGGTTATCTCCCTCTGACTAGCATTTCTAAACCGCTTTTATTACCAGATACAACAGGTGATGACAAACATATGGTGTAACAGTGCACAAACACAGCTTCTGGTTATCTCCCTCTGACTAGCATTTCTAAACCGCTTTTATTACCAGATACAACAGGTGATGACAAACATATGGTGTAACAGTGCAAAAACACAGCTTCTGGTTATCTCCCTCTGAGTAGAGTTTGTAAACCGCCTTTACTACAAGACACAACAGGTGATGACAAACATATGGCTGTAATAGTGTACAAACACAGCTTCTGGATATCTCCCTCTGACTAGAGTTTGTAAACCGCCTTTATTACCAGACACAACAGGTGATGACAAACATATGGCTGTAACAGTGCACAAACACAGCTTCTGGTTATCTCCCGCTGACTAGAGTTTGTAAACCGCCATTATTACCAGACACAACAGGTGATGACAAACATACGGTGTAACAGTGCACAAACACAGCTTCTGGTATTCTCTCTCTGACTAGCATTTCTAAACCGCTTTTATTGCCAGACACAACAGGTGATGACAAACATACGGTGTAACAGTGCTGCAACACAGCTTCCGGTATTCTCTCTCTGGCTAGCATTTGTAAACCACTTTTATTGCCAGATACAACAGGTGATGACAAACATATGCTGTAACTGTGCTCCAACACAGTTTCTGGTATTCTCTCTTTGCATAGCATTTATAAACCGCTTTTATTGCCAGATACAAAAGGTGATGAAAAAACATATGGTGTAACAGTGCTCCAACACAGCTTCTGGTATTCTCTCTCTGCCTAGCATTTGTAAACCACTGTTATTACCAGATACAACAGGTGATAACAAAGATATGGCTGTAACAGCGCTCAAACACAGCTTCTGACTAGAGTTTGTAAACCGCCTTTATTACCAGATACAACAAGTGATGACAAACATATGGCTGTAACAGTGCACAAACACAGCTTCCGGTTATCTCTCTCTGACTAGAGTTTGTAAACCGCCTTTATTACCAGATACAACAGGTGATGACAAACATATGGTGTAACAGTGCACAAACACAGCTTCTGGTTATCTCCCTCTGACTGGCATTTCTAAACCGCTTTTATTACCAGATACAACAGGTGATGACAAACATATGGTGTAACAGTGCACAAACACAGCTTCTGGTTATCTCCCTCTGACTAGAGTTTGTAAACCGCCTTTATTACCAGACACAACAGGTGATGACAAACATATGGCTATAACAGTGCACAAACACAGCTTCTGGTTATCTCCCTCTGACTAGAGTTTGTAAACCACCTTTATTACCAGACACAACAGGTGATGACAAACATATGGTGTAACAGTGCACAAACACAGCTTCTGGTTATCTCCCTCTGACTAGAGTTTGTAAACCGCCTTTATTACCAGACACAACAGGTGATGACAAACATATGGCTATAACAGTGCACAAACACAGCTTCTGGTTATCTCCCTCTAACTAGAGTTTGTAAACCGCCTTTACTACCAGACACAACAGGTGATGACAAACATATGGTGTAACAGTGCACAAACACAGCTTCTGGTATTCTCTCTCTGCCTAGGATTAGTAAACCACTTTTATTGCCAGATACAACAGGTGATGACAAACATATTGTGTAACAGTGCTCCAACACAGCTTCTGGTATTCTCTCTCTGCCTAGCATTTGTAAACCGCTTTTATTGCCACATACAACAGGTGATGACAAACATATGGTGTAACAGTGCTCCATCACAGCTTCTGGTATTCTCTCTCTGCCTATCATTTGTAAACCGCTTTTATTGCCAGATACAACAGGTGATGACAAACATATGGCTGTAACAGTGCATAAACACAGCTTTTGGTTATCTCTCTGACTAGGGTTTGTAAACCGCCTTTGTTCCAGACACAACAGGTGATGACAAACATACGGTGTAACAGTGCACAAACACAGCTTCTGACTAGCGTTTGTACACCGCCTTTATTACCAGATACAACAGGTGATGAGAAACATACGGTGTAACAGTGCACAAACACATTTTATGGTTATCTCTCTCTGACTAGCATTTCTAATCCGCCTTTATTACCAGATACAACAAGTGATGACAAACATACGGTGTAACAGTGACAAACACAGCTTCTGATTATCTCTCTCTGACTAGCATTTCTAAACCACCTTTATTACCAGATACAACAAGTGATGACAAACATACGGTGTAACAGCGCACAACCACAGCTTATGGTTATCTCTCTCTGACTAGCATTTCTAATCCCCCTTTATTACCAGATACAACAAGCGATGACAAACATATGGCTCTAACAGTGCTCAAACACAGCTTCTGACTAGAGTTTGTAAACCGCCTTTATTACCAGATACAACAGGTGATTACAAACATATGGTGTAACAGTGCACAAACAAAGCTTATGGTTACTCTCTCTGACTAGCGTTTCTAATCCGCCTTTATTACCAGATACAACAAGTGATGACAAACATACGGTGTAACAGTGCACAAACACAGCTTCTGATTCTCTCTCTCTGACTAGCATTTCTAAACCACCTTTATTACCAGATACAACACGTGATGACAAACATACGGTGTAACAGTGCACAAACACAGCTTATGGTTATCTCTCTCTGAATAGCGTTTCTATTCCGCCTTTATTACCAGATACAACAAGTGATGACAAACATATGGCTCTAACAGTGCTCAAACACAGCTTCTGACTAGAGTTTGTAAACTGCCTTTATTACCAGATACAACAGATGATTACAAAAATATGGTCTAACAGTGCACAAACACAGCTTATGGTTATCTCTCTCTGACTAGTGTTTCTAATCCGCCTTTATTACCAGATACAACAAGTGATGACAAACATACGGTGTAACAGTGCACAAACACAGCTTCTGGTTATCTCTCTCTGACTAGCATTTCTAAACCACCTTTATTACCAGATACAACAAGTGATGACAAACATATGGTGTAACAGTGCACAAACACAGCTTATGGTTATCTCTCTCTGATTAGCGTTTCTAATCCGCCTTTACTACCAGATACAACAAGTGATGACAAACATATGGCTCTAACAGTGCTCAAACACAGCTTCTGACTAGAGTTTGTAAACCGTCTTTATTAACAGATACAACAGGTCATTACAAACATATGGTGTAACAGTGCTCAAACACAGCTTCTGGTATTCTCTCTCTGCCTAGTGTTTGTAAACCGCCTTTATTAACAGATACAACAGGTGATTACAAACATATGGTGTAACAGTGCTCCAACACAGCTTCTGGTATTATCTCTCTGCCTAGTGTTTGTAAACCGCCTTTATTACCAGATACAACAGGTGATGACAAACATATGGCTCTAACAGTGCTCAAACACAGCTTCTGACTAGAGTTTGTAAACCGCCTTTATTACCAGATAAAACAGGTGATGACAAACATATGGTGTAACAGTGCACAAACACAGCTTCTGGTTATCTCCCTCTGTCTAGCATTTCTAAACCGCTTTTATTACCAGATACAACAGGTGATGACAAACATATGGTATAACAGTGCATAAACACAGCTTCTGGTTATCTCCCTCTGAGTAGAGTTTGTAAACCACCTTTATTACAAGACACAACAGGTGATGACAAACATATGGCTGTAACAGTGTACAAACACAGCTTCTGGTTATCTCCCTCTGACTAGAGTTTGTAAACCGCCTTTATTACCAGACACAACAGGTGATGACAAACATATGGTGTAACAGTGCACAAAAACAGCTTCTGGTTATCTAGCTCTGACTAGCATTTCTAAACCACCTTTATTACCAGATACAACAAGTGATGACAAACATACGGTGTAACAGTGCACAAACACAGCTTATGGTTATCTCTCTCTGACTAGCGTTTCTAATCCGCCTTTATTACCAGATACAACAAGTGATGACAAACATATGGCTATAACAGTGCTCAAACACAGCTTCTGACTAGAGTTTGTAAACCGCCTTTATTACCAGATACAACAAGTGATGACAAACATACGGTGTAACAGTGCACAAACACAGCTTATGGTTATCTCCCTCTGACTAGCGTTTCTAATCCGCCTTTATTACCAGATACAACAAGTGATGCAAACATATGGCTCTAACAGTGCTCAAACACAGCTTCTGACTAGAGTTTGTAAACCGCCTTTATTACCAGATACAACAGGTGATGACAAACATATGGTGTAACAGTGCACAAACACAGCTTCTGGTTATCTCCCTCTGAGTAGATTTTGTAAACCGCCTTTATTACAAGACACAACAGGTGATGACAAACATATGGCTGTAAGAGTACACAAACACAGCTTCTGGTTATCTCCCTCTGAATAGAGTTTGTAAACCGCCTTTATTACCAGACACAACAGGTGATGACAAACATATGGCTGTAACAGTGCTCAATCACAGCTTCGGACTAGAGTTTGTAAACCGCCATTATTACCAGATACAAAAGGTGATAACCAACATATGGCTGTAACAGTGCTCAAACACAGCTTCTGATTAGAGTTTGTAAACCGTCTTTATTACCAGATACAACAGCTGATGACAAACATATGGCAGTAACAGCGCTCAAACACAGCTTTTGACTAGAGTTTGTAAACCGACATTATTACCAGATACAACAGGTGATAACAAACATATGGCTGTGACAGTGTTGAAACACAGCTTCTGACTAGAGTTTGTAAACCGCCTTTATTACCAGATACAACAGGTGATGACAAACATATGGCTGTATGACAAACATACGGTGTAACAGTGCACAAACACAGCTTGTGACTAGCGTTTGTAAACCGACTTTATTACGAGATACAACAGGTTATGACAAACATATGGCTGTAACAGTGCACATACACAGCTTCTGACTAGCTTTTGTATACCGTCTTTATTACCAGACACAACAGGTGATGACAAACATATGGCTGTAACAGTGCACAAACACAGCTTCCGGTTATCTCTCTCTGACTAGAATTAGTAAACCGCCTTTATTACCATATACAACAGGTGATGACAAACATATGGTGTAACAGTGCACAAACACAGCTTCTGGTTATCTCCCTCTGACTAGCATTTCTAAACCGCTTTTATTACCAGATACAACAGGTGATGACAAACATATGGTGTAACAGTGCACAAACACAGCTTCTGGTTATCTCCCTCTGACTAGCATTTCTAAACCGCTTTTATTACCAGATACAACAGGTGATGACAAACATATGGTGTAACAGTGCACAAACACAGCTTCTGGTTATCTCCCTCTGAGTAGAGTTTGTAAACCGCCTTTACTACAAGACACAACAGGTGATGACAAACATATGGCTGTAATAGTGTACAAACACAGCTTCTGGATATCTCCCTCTGACTAGAGTTTGTAAACCGCCTTTATTACCAGACACAACAGGTGATGACAAACATATGGCTGTAACAGTGCACAAACACAGCTTCTGGTTATCTCCCGCTGACTAGAGTTTGTAAACCGCCATTATTACCAGACACAACAGGTGATGACAAACATACGGTGTAACAGTGCACAAACACAGCTTCTGGTATTCTCTCTCTGACTAGCATTTCTAAACCGCTTTTATTGCCAGACACAACAGGTGATGACAAACATATGGTGTAACAGTGCACAAACACAGCTTCTGGTATTCTCTCTCTGCCTAGGATTAGTAAACCACTTTTATTGCCAGATACAACAGGTGATGACAAACATATTGTGTAACAGTGCTCCAACACAGCTTCTGGTATTCTCTCTCTGCCTAGCATTTGTAAACCGCTTTTATTGCCACATACAACAGGTGATGACAAACATATGGTGTAACAGTGCTCCATCACAGCTTCTGGTATTCTCTCTCTGCCTATCATTTGTAAACCGCTTTTATTGCCAGATACAACAGGTGATGACAAACATATGGCTGTAACAGTGCATAAACACAGCTTTTGGTTATCTCTCTGACTAGGGTTTGTAAACCGCCTTTGTTCCAGACACAACAGGTGATGACAAACATACGGTGTAACAGTGCACAAACACAGCTTCTGGTAATCTCTCTCTGACTAGAGTTTGTAAACCGCCTTTATTATCAGACACAACAGGTGAAGACAAACATATGGCTGTAACAGTGCACAAACACAGCTTCTGACTAGGATTTGTACACCAACTTTATTACCAGATACAACAGGTGATGACAAACATATGGCTGTAACAGTGCACAAACACAGCTTCTGACTAGCGTTTGTACACCGCCTTTATTACCAGATACAACAGGTGATGAGAAACATACGGTGTAACAGTGCACAAACACATTTTATGGTTATCTCTCTCTGACTAGCATTTCTAATCCGCCTTTATTACCAGATACAACAAGTGATGACAAACATACGGTGTAACAGTGACAAACACAGCTTCTGATTATCTCTCTCTGACTAGCATTTCTAAACCACCTTTATTACCAGATACAACAAGTGATGACAAACATACGGTGTAACAGCGCACAACCACAGCTTATGGTTATCTCTCTCTGACTAGCATTTCTAATCCCCCTTTATTACCAGATACAACAAGCGATGACAAACATATGGCTCTAACAGTGCTCAAACACAGCTTCTGACTAGAGTTTGTAAACCGCCTTTATTACCAGATACAACAGGTGATTACAAACATATGGTGTAACAGTGCACAAACAAAGCTTATGGTTACTCTCTCTGACTAGCGTTTCTAATCCGCCTTTATTACCAGATACAACAAGTGATGACAAACATACGGTGTAACAGTGCACAAACACAGCTTCTGATTCTCTCTCTCTGACTAGCATTTCTAAACCACCTTTATTACCAGATACAACACGTGATGACAAACATACGGTGTAACAGTGCACAAACACAGCTTATGGTTATCTCTCTCTGAATAGCGTTTCTATTCCGCCTTTATTACCAGATACAACAAGTGATGACAAACATATGGCTCTAACAGTGCTCAAACACAGCTTCTGACTAGAGTTTGTAAACTGCCTTTATTACCAGATACAACAGATGATTACAAAAATATGGTCTAACAGTGCACAAACACAGCTTATGGTTATCTCTCTCTGACTAGCGTTTCTAATCCGCCTTTATTACCAGATACAACAAGTGATGACAAACATACGGTGTAACAGTGCACAAACACAGCTTCTGGTTATCTCTCTCTGACTAGCATTTCTAAACCACCTTTATTACCAGATACAACAAGTGATGACAAACATATGGTGTAACAGTGCACAAACACAGCTTATGGTTATCTCTCTCTGATTAGCGTTTCTAATCCGCCTTTACTACCAGATACAACAAGTGATGACAAACATATGGCTCTAACAGTGCTCAAACACAGCTTCTGACTAGAGTTTGTAAACCGTCTTTATTAACAGATACAACAGGTCATTACAAACATATGGTGTAACAGTGCTCAAACACAGCTTCTGGTATTCTCTCTCTGCCTAGTGTTTGTAAACCGCCTTTATTAACAGATACAACAGGTGATTACAAACATATGGTGTAACAGTGCTCCAACACAGCTTCTGGTATTATCTCTCTGCCTAGTGTTTGTAAACCGCCTTTATTACCAGATACAACAGGTGATGACAAACATATGGCTCTAACAGTGCTCAAACACAGCTTCTGACTAGAGTTTGTAAACCGCCTTTATTACCAGATAAAACAGGTGATGACAAACATATGGTGTAACAGTGCACAAACACAGCTTCTGGTTATCTCCCTCTGTCTAGCATTTCTAAACCGCTTTTATTACCAGATACAACAGGTGATGACAAACATATGGTATAACAGTGCATAAACACAGCTTCTGGTTATCTCCCTCTGAGTAGAGTTTGTAAACCACCTTTATTACAAGACACAACAGGTGATGACAAACATATGGCTGTAACAGTGTACAAACACAGCTTCTGGTTATCTCCCTCTGACTAGAGTTTGTAAACCGCCTTTATTACCAGACACAACAGGTGATGACAAACATATGGTGTAACAGTGCACAAAAACAGCTTCTGGTTATCTAGCTCTGACTAGCATTTCTAAACCACCTTTATTACCAGATACAACAAGTGATGACAAACATACGGTGTAACAGTGCACAAACACAGCTTATGGTTATCTCTCTCTGACTAGCGTTTCTAATCCGCCTTTATTACCAGATACAACAAGTGATGACAAACATATGGCTCTAACAGTGCTCAAACACAGCTTCTGACTAGAGTTTGTAAACCGCCTTTATTACCAGATACAACAAGTGATGACAAACATACGGTGTAACAGTGCACAAACACAGCTTATGGTTATCTCCCTCTGACTAGCGTTTCTAATCCGCCTTTATTACCAGATACAACAAGTGATGACAAACATATGGCTCTAACAGTGCTCAAACACAGCTTCTGACTAGAGTTTGTAAACCGCCTTTATTACCAGATACAACAGGTGATGACAAACATATGGTGTAACAGTGCACAAACACAGCTTCTGGTTATCTCCCTCTGAGTAGATTTTGTAAACCGCCTTTATTACAAGACACAACAGGTGATGACAAACATATGGCTGTAACAGTACACAAACACAGCTTCTGGTTATCTCCCTCTGAATAGAGTTTGTAAACCGCCTTTATTACCAGACACAACAGGTGATGACAAACATATGGCTGTAACAGTGCTCAAACACAGCTTCGGACTAGAGTTTGTAAACCGCCATTATTACCAGATACAAAAGGTGATAACCAACATATGGCTGTAACAGTGCTCAAACACAGCTTCTGATTAGAGTTTGTAAACCGTCTTTATTACCAGATACAACAGCTGATGACAAACATATGGCAGTAACAGCGCTCAAACACAGCTTTTGACTAGAGTTTGTAAACCGACATTATTACCAGATACAACAGGTGATAACAAACATATGGCTGTGACAGTGTTGAAACACAGCTTCTGACTAGAGTTTGTAAACCGCCTTTATTACCAGATACAACAGGTGATGACAAACATATGGCTGTATGACAAACATACGGTGTAACAGTGCACAAACACAGCTTGTGACTAGCGTTTGTAAACCGACTTTATTACGAGATACAACAGGTTATGACAAACATATGGCTGTAACAGTGCACATACACAGCTTCTGACTAGCTTTTGTATACCGTCTTTATTACCAGACACAACAGGTGATGACAAACATATGGCTGTAACAGTGCACAAACACAGCTTCCGGTTATCTCTCTCTGACTAGAATTAGTAAACCGCCTTTATTACCATATACAACAGGTGATGACAAACATATGGTGTAACAGTGCACAAACACAGCTTCTGGTTATCTCCCTCTGACTAGCATTTCTAAACCGCTTTTATTACCAGATACAACAGGTGATGACAAACATATGGTGTAACAGTGCACAAACACAGCTTCTGGTTATCTCCCTCTGACTAGCATTTCTAAACCGCTTTTATTACCAGATACAACAGGTGATGACAAACATATGGTGTAACAGTGCACAAACACAGCTTCTGGTTATCTCCCTCTGAGTAGAGTTTGTAAACCGCCTTTACTACAAGACACAACAGGTGATGACAAACATATGGCTGTAATAGTGTACAAACACAGCTTCTGGATATCTCCCTCTGACTAGAGTTTGTAAACCGCCTTTATTACCAGACACAACAGGTGATGACAAACATATGGCTGTAACAGTGCACAAACACAGCTTCTGGTTATCTCCCGCTGACTAGAGTTTGTAAACCGCCATTATTACCAGACACAACAGGTGATGACAAACATACGGTGTAACAGTGCACAAACACAGCTTCTGGTATTCTCTCTCTGACTAGCATTTCTAAACCGCTTTTATTGCCAGACACAACAGGTGATGACAAACATACGGTGTAACAGTGCTGCAACACAGCTTCCGGTATTCTCTCTCTGGCTAGCATTTGTAAACCACTTTTATTGCCAGATACAACAGGTGATGACAAACATATGCTGTAACTGTGCTCCAACACAGTTTCTGGTATTCTCTCTTTGCATAGCATTTATAAACCGCTTTTATTGCCAGATACAAAAGGTGATGAAAAAACATATGGTGTAACAGTGCTCCAACACAGCTTCTGGTATTCTCTCTCTGCCTAGCATTTGTAAACCACTGTTATTACCAGATACAACAGGTGATAACAAAGATATGGCTGTAACAGCGCTCAAACACAGCTTCTGACTAGAGTTTGTAAACCGCCTTTATTACCAGATACAACAAGTGATGACAAACATATGGCTGTAACAGTGCACAAACACAGCTTCCGGTTATCTCTCTCTGACTAGAGTTTGTAAACCGCCTTTATTACCAGATACAACAGGTGATGACAAACATATGGTGTAACAGTGCACAAACACAGCTTCTGGTTATCTACCTCTGACTGGCATTTCTAAACCGCTTTTATTACCAGATACAACAGGTGATGACAAACATATGGTGTAACAGTGCACAAACACAGCTTCTGGTTATCTCCCTCTGACTAGAGTTTGTAAACCGCCTTTATTACCAGACACAACAGGTGATGACAAACATATGGCTATAACAGTGCACAAACACAGCTTCTGGTTATCTCCCTCTGACTAGAGTTTGTAAACCGCCTTTATTACCAGACACAACAGGTGATGACAAACATATGGTGTAACAGTGCACAAACACAGCTTCTGGTTATCTCCCTCTGACTAGAGTTTGTAAACCGCCTTTATTACCAGACACAACAGGTGATGACAAACATATGGCTATAACAGTGCACAAACACAGCTTCTGGTTATCTCCCTCTGACTAGAGTTTGTAAACCGCCTTTACTACCAGACACAACAGGTGATGACAAACATATGGTGTAACAGTGCACAAACACAGCTTCTGGTATTCTCTCTCTGCCTAGGATTAGTAAACCACTTTTATTGCCAGATACAACAGGTGATGACAAACATATGGTGTAACAGTGCTCCAACACAGCTTCTGGTATTCTCTCTCTGCCTAGCATTTGTAAACCGCTTTTATTGCCACATACAACAGGTGATGACAAACATATGGTGTAACAGTGCTCCATCACAGCTTCTGGTATTCTCTCTCTGCCTATCATTTGTAAACCGCTTTTATTGCCAGATACAACAGGTGATGACAAACATATGGCTGTAACAGTGCATAAACACAGCTTTTGGTTATCTCTCTGACTAGGGTTTGTAAACCGCCTTTGTTCCAGACACAACAGGTGATGACAAACATACGGTGTAACAGTGCACAAACACAGCTTCTGGTAATCTCTCTCTGACTAGAGTTTGTAAACCGCCTTTATTATCAGACTCAACAGGTGATGACAAACATATGGCTATAACAGTGCACAAACACAGCTTCTGACTAGGATTTGTACACCAACTTTATTACCAGATACAACAGGTGATGACAAACATATGGCTGTAACAGTGCACAAACACAGCTTCTGACTAGCGTTTGTACACCGCCTTTATTACCAGATACAACAGGTGATGAGAAACATACGGTGTAACAGTGCACAAACACATTTTATGGTTATCTCTCTCTGACTAGCATTTCTAATCCGCCTTTATTACCAGATACAACAAGTGATGACAAACATACGGTGTAACAGTGACAAACACAGCTTCTGATTATCTCTCTCTGACTAGCATTTCTAAACCACCTTTATTACCAGATACAACAAGTGATGACAAACATACGGTGTAACAGCGCACAACCACAGCTTATGGTTATCTCTCTCTGACTAGCATTTCTAATCCCCCTTTATTACCAGATACAACAAGTGATGACAAACATATGGCTCTAACAGTGCTCAAACACAGCTTCTGACTAGAGTTTGTACACCAACTTTATTACCAGATACAACAGGTGATGACAAACATATGGCTGTAACAGTGCTCAAACACAGCTTCTGACTAGAGTTTGTAAACCGCCTTTATTACCAGATACAACAGGTGATTACAAACATATGGTGTAACAGTGCACAAACAAAGCTTATGGTTACTCTCTCTGACTAGCGTTTCTAATCCGCCTTTATTACCAGATACAACAAGTGATGACAAACATACGGTGTAACAGTGCACAAACACAGCTTCTGATTCTCTCTCTCTGACTAGCATTTCTAAACCACCTTTATTACCAGATACAACACGTGATGACAAACATACGGTGTAACAGTGCACAAACACAGCTTATGGTTATCTCTCTCTGAATAGCGTTTCTATTCCGCCTTTATTACCAGATACAACAAGTGATGACAAACATATGGCTCTAACAGTGCTCAAACACAGCTTCTGACTAGAGTTTGTAAACTGCCTTTATTACCAGATACAACAGATGATTACAAAAATATGGTCTAACAGTGCACAAACACAGCTTATGGTTATCTCTCTCTGACTAGCGTTTCTAATCCGCCTTTATTACCAGATACAACAAGTGATGACAAACATACGGTGTAACAGTGCACAAACACAGCTTCTGGTTATCTCTCTCTGACTAGCATTTCTAAACCACCTTTATTACCAGATACAACAAGTGATGACAAACATATGGTGTAACAGTGCACAAACACAGCTTATGGTTATCTCTCTCTGATTAGCGTTTCTAATCCGCCTTTACTACCAGATACAACAAGTGATGACAAACATATGGCTCTAACAGTGCTCAAACACAGCTTCTGACTAGAGTTTGTAAACCGTCTTTATTAACAGATACAACAGATCATTACAAACATATGGTGTAACAGTGCTCAAACACAGCTTCTGGTATTCTCTCTCTGCCTAGTGTTTGTAAACCGCCTTTATTAACAGATACAACAGGTGATTACAAACATATGGTGTAACAGTGCTCCAACACAGCTTCTGGTATTATCTCTCTGCCTAGTGTTTGTAAACCGCCTTTATTACCAGATACAACAGGTGATGACAAACATATGGCTCTAACAGTGCTCAAACACAGCTTCTGACTAGAGTTTGTAAACCGCCTTTATTACCAGATAAAACAGGTGATGACAAACATATGGTGTAACAGTGCACATACACAGCTTCTGGTTATCTCCCTCTGTCTAGCATTTCTAAACCGCTTTTATTACCAGATACAACAGGTGATGACAAACATATGGTATAACAGTGCATAAACACAGCATCTGGTTATCTCCCTCTGAGTAGAGTTTGTAAACCACCTTTATTACAAGACACAACAGGTGATGACAAACATATGGCTGTAACAGTGTACAAACACAGCTTCTGGTTATCTCCCTCTGACTAGAGTTTGTAAACCGCCTTTATTACCAGACACAACAGGTGATGACAAACATATGGTGTAACAGTGCACAAACACAGCTTCTGGTTATCTCCCGCTGACTAGAGTTTGTAAACCGCCTTTATTACCAGACACAACAGGTGATGACAACCATACGGTGTAACAGTGCACAAACACAGCTTCTGGTATTCTCTCTCTGACTAGCATTTCTAAAACGCTTTTATTGCCAGACACAACCGGTGATGAGAAACATACGGTGTAACAGTGCTCCAACACAGCTTTCGGTATTCTCTCTCTGCCTAGCATTTGTAAACCACTTTTATTGCCAGATACAACAGGTGATGACAAACATATGGTGTAACAGTGCCCCAACACAGCTTCTGGTATTCTCTCTCTGCCTAGCATTTGTAAACCACTTTTATTACCAGATACAACAGGTGATGACAAACATATGGTGTAACACTGCTCCAACACAGTTTCTGGTATTCTCTCTCTGCCTAGCATTTGTAAACCGCTTTTATTGCCAGATACAACAGGTGACGACAAACATATGGCAGTAACAGTGCATAAACACAGCTTTTGGTTATCTCTCTGACTAGAGTTAGTAAACCGCCTTTATTACCAGACACAAAAGGTGATGACAAACATACGGTGTAACAGTGCACAAACACAGCTTCTGGTATTCTCTCTCTGCCTATCATTTGTAAACCGCTTTTATTGCCAGATACAACAGGTGATGACAAACATATGGCTGTAACAGTGCATAAACACAGCTTTTGGTTATCTCTCTGACTAGGGTTTGTAAACCGCCTTTGTTCCAGACACAACAGGTGATGACAAACATACGGTGTAACAGTGCACAAACACAGCTTCTGACTAGAGTTTGTAAACCGTCTTTATTACCAGATACAACAGCTGATGACAAACATATGGCTGTAACAGCGCTCAAACACAGCATCTGGCTAGAGTTTGTAAACCGCCATTATTACCAGATACAACAGGTTGTGACAAACATATGGCTGTAAAATTGCTCAAACACAGCTTCTGACTAGAGTTTGTAAACCGCCTTTATTACCAGATACAACAGGTGATAACAAACATATGGCTGTGACAGTGCTCAAACACGGCTTCTGACTAGAGTTTGTAAACCGCCTTTATTACCAAATACAACAGGTGATAACAAAGATATGGCTGTAACAGTGCTCAAACACAGCTTCAGACTAGAGTTTGTAAACCGCCTTTACTACCAGATACAACAGGTGGTGACATACATATGGCTGTAACAGCGCTCAAACACAGCTTCTGACTAGAGTTTGTAAACCGCCTTTATTACCAGATACAACAAGTGATGACAAACATATGGCTGTAACAGTGCACAAACACAGCTTCCGGTTATCTCTCTCTGACTAGAGTTTGTAAACCGCCTTTATTACCAGATACAACAGGTGATGACAAACATATGGTGTAACAGTGCACAAACACAGCTTCTGGTTATCCACCTCTGACTGGCATTTCTAAACCGCTTTTATTACCAGATACAACAGGTGATGACAAACATATGGCTATAACAGTGCACAAACACAGCTTCTGGTTATCTCCCTCTGACTAGAGTTTGTAAACCGCCTTTATTACCAGACACAACAGGTGATGACAAACATATGGTGTAACAGTGCACAAACACAGCTTCTGGTTATCTCCCTCTGACTAGAGTTTGTAAACCGCCTTTATTACCAGACACAACAGGTGATGACAAACATATGGCTATAACAGTGCACAAACACAGCTTCTGGTTATCTCCCTCTGACTAGAGTTTGTAAACCGCCTTTATTACCAGACACAACAGGTGATGACAAACATATGGTATAAGAGTGCACAAACACAGCTTCTGGTTATCTCCCTCTGACTAGAGTTTGTAAACCGCCTTTATTACCAGACACACCAGGTGATGACAAACATACGGTGTAACAGTGCACAAACACAGCTTCTGGTAGTCTCCCTCTGCCTAGGATTAGTAAACCACTTTTATTGCCAGATACAAGAGGTGATGACAAACATATGGTGTAACAGTGCTCCAACACAGCTTCTGGTATTCTCTCTCTGCCTAGCATTTGTAAACCCCTTTTATTGCCACATACAACAGGTGATGACAAACATATGGTGTAACAGTGCTCCATCACAGCTTCTGGTATTCTCTCTCTGCCTATCATTTGTAAACCGCTTTTATTGCCAGATACAACAGGTGATGACAAACATATGTCTGTAACAGTGCATAAACACAGCTTTTGGTTATCTCTCTGACTACGGTTTGTAAACCGCCTTTGTTCCAGACACAACAGGTGATGACAAACATACGGTGTAACAGTGCACAAACACAGCTTCTGGTAATCTCTCTCTGACTAGAGTTTGTAAACCGCCTTTATTATCAGACACAACAGGTGATGACAAACATATGGCTGTAACAGTGCACAAACACAGCTTCTGACTAGGATTTGTACACCAAATTTATTACCAGATACAACAGGTGATGACAAACATATGGCTGTAACAGTGCACAAACACAGCTTCTGACTAGCGTTTGTACACCGCCTTTATTACCAGATACAACAGTTGATGACAAACATATTGCTGTAACAGTGCTCAAACACAGCTTCTGACTAGCGTTTGTAAACCGCCTTTATTACCAGATACAACAGGTGATGAGAAACATACGGTGTAACAGTGCACAAACACAGCTTATGGTTATCTCTCTCTGACTAGCATTTCTAATCCGCCTTTATTACCAGATACAACAAGTGATGACAAACATACAGTGTAACAGTGCACAAACACAGCTTCTGATTATCTCTCTCTGACTAGCATTTCTAAACCACCTTTATTACCAGATACAACAAGTGATGACAAACATACGGTGTAACAGCGCACAACCACAGCTTATGGTTATCTCTCTCTGACTAGCATTTCTAATCTCCCATTATTACCAGATACAACATGCGATGACAAACATATGGCTCTAACAGTGCTCAAACACAGCTTCTGACTAGAGTTTGTAAACCGCCTTTATTACCAGATACAACAGGTGATTACAAACATATGGTGTAACAGTGCACAAACAAAGCTTATGGTTATCTCTCTCTGACTAGCGTTTCTAATCCGCCTTTATTACCAGATACAACAAGTGATGACAAACATACGGTGTAACAGTGCACAAACACAGCTTCTGATTCTCTCTCTCTGACTAGCATTTCTAAACCACCTTTATTACCAGATACAACAAGTGATGACAAACATACGGTGTAACAGTGCACAAACACAGCTTATGGTTATCTCTCTCTGACTAGCGTTTCTATTCCGCCTTTATTACCAGATACAACAAGTGATGACAAACATATGGCTCTAACAGTGCTCAAACACAGCTTCTGACTAGAGTTTGTAAACCGCCTTTATTACCAGATACAACAGATGATTACAAAAATATGGTCTAACAGTGCACAAACACAGCTTATGGTTATCTCTCTCTGACTAGCGTTTCTAATCCGCCTTTATTACCAGATACAACAAGTGATGACAAACATATGGCTCTAACAGTGCTCAAACACAGCTTCTGACTAGAGTTTGTAAACCGCCTTTATTACCAGATACAACAAGTGATGACAAACATACGGTGTAACAGTGCACAAACACAGCTTATGGTTATCTCTCTCTGACTAGCGTTTCTAATCCGCCTTTATTACCAGATACAACAAGTGATGACAAACATATGGCTCTAACAGTGCTCAAACACAGCTTCTGACTAGAGTTTGTAAACCGCCTTTATTACCAGATACAATAGGTGATGACAAACATATGGTGTAACAGTGCACAAACACAGCTTCTGGTTATCTCCCTCTGAGTAGATTTTGTAAACCGCCTTTATTACAAGACACAACAGGTGATGACAAACATATGGCTGTAACAGTACACAAACACAGCTTCTGGTTATCTCCCTCTGAATAAAGTTTGTAAACCGTCTTTATTACCAGACACAACAGGTGATGACAAACATATGGCTGTAACAGTGCTCAAACACAGCTTCTGATTAGAGTTTGTAAACCGTCTTTATTACCAGATACAACAGCTGATGACAAACATATGGCTGTAACAGCGCTCAAACACAGCTTTTGACTAGAGTTTGTAAACCGCCATTATTACCAGATACAACAAGTGATAACAAACATATGGCTGTGACAGTGTTGAAACACAGCTTCTGACTAGAGTTTGTAAACCGCCTTTATTACCAGATACAACAGGTGATGACAAACATATGGCTGTATGACAAACATACGGTGTAACAGTGCACAAACACAGCTAGTGACTAGCGTTTGTAAACCGCCTCTATTACGAGATTCAACAGGTGATGACAAACATATGGCTGTAACAGTGCACATACACAGCTTCTGACTAGCGTTTGTATACCGTCTTTATTACCAGACACAACAGGTGATGACAAACATATGGCTGTAACAGTGCACAAACACAGCTTCCGGTTATCTCTCTCTGACTAGAATTAGTAAACCGCCTTTATTACCATATACAACAGGTGATGACAAACATATGGTGTAATAGTGCACAAACACAGCTTCTGATTATCTCCCTCTGACTAGCATTTCTAAACCGCTTTTATTACCAGATACAACAGGTGATGACAAACATATGGTGTAACAGTGCACAAACACAGCTTCTGGTTATCTCCCTCTGAGTAGAGTTTGTAAACCGCCTTTACTACAAGACACAACAGGTGATGACAAACATATGGCTGTAATAGTGTACAAACACAGCTTCTGGATATCTCCCTCTGACTAGAGTTTGTAAACAGCCTTTATTACCAGATACAACAGGTGATAACAAAGATATGGCTGTAACAGTGCTCAAACACAGCTTAAGACTAGAGTTTGTAAACCGCCTTTACTACCAGATACAACAGGTGGTGACATACATATGGCTGTAACAGCGCTCAAACACAGCTTCTGACTAGAGTTTGTAAACCGCCTTTATTACCAGATACAACAAGTGATGACAAACATATGGCTGTAACAGTGCACAAACACAGCTTCCGGTTATCTCTCTCTGACTAGAGTTTGTAAACCGCCTTTATTACCAGATACAACAGGTGATGACAAACATATGGTGTAACAGTGCACAAACACAGCTTCTGGTTATCCCCCTCTGACTGGCATTTCTAAACCGCTTTTATTACCAGATACAACAGGTGATGACAAACATATGGTGTAACAGTGCACAAACACAGCTTCTGGTTATCTCCCTCTGACTAGAGTTTGTAAACCGCCTTTATTACCAGACACAACAGGTGATGACAAACATATGGCTATAACAGTGCACAAACACAGCTTCCGGTTATCTCCCTCTGACTAGAGTTTGTAAACCGCCTTTATTACCAGACACAACAGGTGATGACAAACATATGGAGTAACAGTGCACAAACACAGCTTCTGGTTATCCCCCTCTGACTGGCATTTCTAAACCGCTTTTATTACCAGATACAACAGGTGATGACAAACATATGGTGTAACAGTGCACAAACACAGCTTCTGGTTATCTCCCTCTGACTAGAGTTTGTAAACCGCCTTTATTACCAGACACAACAAGTGATGAGAAACATATGGCTATAACAGTGCACAAACACAGCTTCTGGTTATCTCCCTCTGAATAGAGTTTGTAAACCGCCTTTATTACCAGACACAACAGGTGATGACAAACATATGGTGTAACAGTGCACAAACACAGCTTCTGGTTATCTCCCTCTGACTAGAGTTTGTAAACCGCCTTTATTACCAGACACACCAGGTGATGACAAACATACGGTGTAACAGTGCACAAACACAGCTTCTGGTATTCTCCCTCTGCCTAGGATTAGTAAACCACTTTTATTGCCAGATACAAGAGGTGATGACAAACATATGGTAAAACAGTGCTCCAACACAGCTTCTGGTATTCTCTCTCTGCCTAGCATTTGTAAACCGCTTTTATTGCCACATACAACAGGTGATGACAAACATATGGTGTAACAGTGCTCCATCACAGCTTCTGGTATTCTCTCTCTGCCTATCATTTGTAAACCGCTTTTATTGCCAGATACAACAGGTGATGACAAACATATGGCTGTAACAGTGCATAAACACAGCTTTTGGTTATCTCTCTGACTAGGGTTTGCAAACCGCCTTTGTTCCAGACACAACAGGTGATGACAAACATACGGTGTAACAGTGCACAAACACAGCTTCTGGTAATCTCTCTCTGACTAGAGTTTGTAAACCGCCTTTATTATCAGACACAACAGGTGATGACAAACATATGGCTGTAACAGTGCACAAACACAGCTTCTGACTAGGATTTGTACACCAAATTTATTACCAGATACAACAGGTGATGACAAACATATGGCTGTAACAGTGCACAAACACAGCTTCTGACTAGCGTTTGTACACCGCCTTTATTACCAGATACAACAGGTGATGACAAACATATTGCTGTAACAGTGCTCAAACACAGCTTCTGACTAGCGTTTGTAAACCGCCTTTATTACCAGATACAACAGGTGATGAGAAACATACGGTGTAACAGTGCACAAACACAGCTTCTGATTATCTCTCTCTGACTAGCATTTCTAAACCACCTTTATTACCAGATACAACAAGTGATGACAAACATACGGTGTAACAGCGCACAACCACAGCTTATGGTTATCTCTCTCTGACTAGCATTTGTAATCTGCCTTTATCACCAGATACAACAAGTGATGACAAACATACGGTGTAACAGTGCACAAACACAGCTTCTGATTATCTCTCTCTGACTAGCATTTCTAAACCACCTTTATTACCAGATACAACAAGTGATGACAAACATACGGTGTAACAGCGCACAACCACAGCTTATGGTTATCTCTCTCTGACTAGCATTTCTAATCCCCCTTTATTACCAGATACAACAAGCGATGACAAACATATGGCTCTAACAGTGCTCAAACACAGCTTCTGACTAGAGTTTGTAAACCGCCTTTATTACCAGATACAACAGGTGATTACAAACATATGGTGTAACAGTGCACAAACAAAGCTTATGGTTATCTCTCTCTGACTAGCGTTTCTAATCCGCCTTTATTACCAGATACAACAAGTGATGACAAACATACGGTGTAACAGTGCACAAACACAGCTTCTGATTCTCTCTCTCTGACTAGCATTTCTAAACCACCTTTATTACCAGATACAACAAGTGATGACAGACATACGGTGTAACAGTGCACAAACACAGCTTATGGTTATCTCTCTCTGACTAGCGTTTCTATTCCGCCTTTATTACCAGATACAACAAGTGATGACAAACATATGGCTCTAACAGTGCTCAAACACAGCTTCTGACTAGAGTTTGTAAACCGCCTTTATTACCAGATACAACAGATGATTACAAAAATATGGTCTAACAGTGCACAAACACAGGTTATGGTTATCTCTCTCTGACTAGCGTTTCTAATCCGCCTTTATTACTAGATACAACAAGTGATGACAAAGATATGGCTCTAACAGTGCTCAAACACAGCTTCTGACTAGAGTTTGTAAACCGCCTTTATTACCAGATACAACAAGTGATGACAAACATACGGTGTAACACTGCACAAACACAGCTTATGGTTATCTCTCTCTGACTAGCGTTTCTAATCCGCCTTTATTACCAGATACAACAAGTGATGACAAACATATGGCTCTAACAGTGCTCAAACACAGCTTCTGACTAGAGTTTGTAAACCACCTTTATTACCAGATACAACAGGTGATGACAAACATATGGTGTAACAGTGCACATACACAGCTTCTGGTTATCTCCCTCTGAGTAGATTTTGTAAACCGCCGTTATTACAAGACACAACAGGTGATGACAAACATATGGCTGTAACAGTACACAAACACAGCTTCTGGTTATCTCCCTCTGAATAAAGTTTGTAAACCGCCTTTATTACCAGACACAACAGGTGATGACAAACATATGGCTGTAACAGTGCTCAAACACAGCTTCTGATTAGAGTTTGTAAACCGTCTTTATTACCAGATACAACAGCTGATGACAAACATATGGCTGTAACAGCGCTCAAACACAGCTTTTGACTAGAGTTTGTAAACCGCCATTATTACCAGATACAACAGGTGATAACAAACATATGGCTGTGACAGTGTTGAAACACAGCTTCTGACTAGAGTTTGTAAACCGCCTTTATTACCAGATACAACAGGTGATGACAAACATATGGCTGTATGACAAACATACGGTGTAACAGTGCACAAACACAGCTTGTGACTAGCGTTTGTAAACCGCCTTTATTACGAGATACAACAGGTTATGACAAACATATGGCTGTAACAGTGCCATACACAGCTTCTGACTAGCGTTTGTATACCGTCTTTATTACCAGACACAACAGGTGATGACAAACATATGGCTGTAACAGTGCACAAACACAGCTTCCGGTTATCTCTCTCTGACTAGAATTAGTAAACCGCCTTTATTACCATATACAACAGGTGATGACAAACATATGGTGTAACAGTGCACAAACACAGCTTCTGGTTATCTTCCTCTGACTAGCATTTCTAAACCGCTTTTATTACCAGATACAACAGGTGATGACAAACATATGGTGTAACAGTGCACAAACACAGCTTCTGGTTATCTCCCTCTGAGTAGAGTTTGTAAATCGCCTTTATTATAAGACACAACAGGTGATGACAAACATATGGCTGTAACAGTGCACAAACACAGCTTCTGGTTATCTCCCGCTGACTAGAGTTTGTAAACCGCCATTATTACCAGACACAACAGGTGATGACAAACATATGGTGTAACAGTGCACCAAAACAGCTTCTGGTTATCTCCCTCTGACTAGAGTTTGTAATCCGCCTGTATTACCAGACACAACAGGTGATGACAAACATACGGTGAAACAGTGCACAAACACAGCTTCTGGTATTCTCTCTCTGACTAGCATTTCTAAACCGCTTTTATTGCCAGACACAACAGGTGATGACAAACATACGGTGTAACAGTGCTGCAACACAGGTTCCGGTATTCTCTCTCTGGCTAGCATTTGTAAACCACTTTTATTACCAGATACAACAGCTGATGACAAACATATGGCTGTATCAGCGCTCAAACACAGCTTCTGACTAGAGTTTGTAAACCGCCTTTATTACCAGATACAACAGGTGATGACAAACATATGGCTGTATGACAAACATACGGTGTAACAGTGCACAAACACAGCTTGTGACTAGCGTTTGTAAACCGCCTTTATTACGAGATACAACAGGTGATGACAAACATATGGCTGTAACAGTGCACATACACAGCTTCTGACTAGCGTTTGTATACCGTCTTTATTACCAGACACAACAGGTGATGACAAACATATGGCTGTAACAGTGCACAAACACAGCTTCCGGTTATCTCTCTCTGACTAGAATTAGTAAACCGCCTTTATTACCGTATACAACAGGTGATGACAAACATATGGTGTAACAGTGCACAAACACAGCTTCTGGTTATCTCCCTCTGACTAGCATTTCTAAACCGCTTTTATTACCAGATACAACAGGTGATGACAAACATATGGTGTAACAGTGCACAAACACAGCTTCTGGTTATCTCCCTCTGAGTAGAGTTTGTAAACCGCCTTTACTACAAGACACAACAGGTGATGACAAACATATGGCTGTAATAGTGTACAAACACAGCTTCTGGATATCTCCCTCTGACTAGAGTTTGTAAACCGCCTTTATTACCAGACAAAACAGGTGATGACAAACATATGGCTGTAACAGTGCACAAACACAGCTTCTGGTTATCTCCCGCTGACTAGAGTTTGTAAACCGCCATTATTACCAGACACAACAGGTGATGACAAACATACGGTGTAACAGTGCACAAACACAGCTTCTGGTATTCTCTCTCTGACTAGCATTTCTAAACCGCTTTTATTGCCAGACACAACAGGTGATGACAAACATACGGTGTAACAGTGCTGCAACACAGGTTCCGGTATTCTCTCTCTGGCTAGCATTTGTAAACCACTTTTATTACCAGATACAACAGCTGATGACAAACATATGGCTGTATCAGCGCTCAAACACAGCTTCTGACTAGAGTTTGTAAACCGCCATTATTACCAGATACAACAGGTTGTGACAAACATATGGCTGTAAAATTGCTCAAACACAGCTTCTGACTAGAGTTTGTAAACCGCCTTTATTACCAGATACAACAGGTGATAACAAACATATGGCTGTGACAGTGCTCAAACACGGCTTCTGACTAGAGTTTGTAAACCGCCTTTATTACCAGATACAACAGGTGATAACAAAGATATGGCTGTAACAGTGCTCAAACACAGCTTCAGACTAGAGTTTGTAAACCGCCTTTACTACCAGATACAACAGGTGGTGACATACATATGGCTGTAACAGCGCTCAAACACAGCTTCTGACTAGAGTTTGTAAACCGCCTTTATTACCAGATACAACAAGTGATGACAAACATATGGCTGTAACAGTGCACAAACACAGCTTCCGGTTATCTCTCTGTGACTAGAGTTTGTAAACCGCCTTTATTACCAGATACAACAGGTGATGACAAACATATGGTGTAACAGTGCACAAACACAGCTTCTGGTTATCCCCCTCTGACTGGCATTTCTAAACCGCCTTTATTACCAGATACAACAGGTGATGACAAACATATGGTGTAACAGTGCACAAACACAGCTTCTGGTTATCCCCCTCTGACTGGCATTTCTAAACCGCTTTTATTACCAGATACAACAGGTGATGACAAACATATGGCTGTAACAGTGCATAAACACAGCTTTTGGTTATCTCTCTGACTAGGGTTTGTAAACCGCCTTTGTTCCAGACACAACAGGTGATGACAAACATACGGTGTAACAGTGCACAAACACAGCTTCTGGTAATCTCTCTCTGACTAGAGTTTGTAAACCGCCTTTATTATCAGACACACCAGGTGATGACAAACATATGGCTGTAACAGTGCACAAACACAGCTTCTGACTAGGATTTGTACACCAACTTTATTACCAGATACAACAGGTGATGACAAACATATGGCTGTAACAGTGCACAAACACAGCTTCTGACTAGCGTTTGTACACCGCCTTTATTACCAGATACAACAGGTGATGACAAACATATTGCTGTAACAGTGCTCAAACACAGCTTCTGACTAGCGTTTGTAAACCGCCTTTATTACCAGATACAACAGGTGATGAGAAACATACGGTGTAACAGTGCACAAACACAGCTTATGGTTATCTCTCTCTGACTAGCATTTCTAATCCGCCTTTATTACCAGATACAACAAGTGATGACCAACATACGGTGTAACAGTGCACAAACACAGCTTCTGATTATCTCTCTCTGACTAGCATTTCTAAACCACCTTTATTACCAGATACAACAAGTGATGACAAACATACGGTGTAACAGCGCACAACCACAGCTTATGGTTATCTCTCTCTGACTAGCATTTCTAATCCCCCTTTATTACCAGATACAACAAGCGATGACAAACATATGGCTCTAACAGTGCTCAAACACAGCTTCTGACTAGAGTTTGTAAACCGCCTTTATTACCAGATACAACAGGTGATTACAAACATATGGTGTAACAGTGCACAAACAAAGCTTATGGTTATCTCTCTCTGACTAGCGTTTCTAATCCGCCTTTATTACCAGATACAACAAGTGATGACAATCATACGGTGTAACAGTGCACAAACACAGCTTCTGATTCTCTCTCTCTGACTAGCATTTCTAAACCACCTTTATTACCAGATACAACAAGTGATGACAAACATACGGTGTAACAGTGCACAAACACAGCTTATGGTTATCTCTCTCTGACTAGCGTTTCTATTCCGCCTTTATTACCAGATACAACAAGTGATGACAAACATATGGCTCTAACAGTGCTCAAACACAGCTTCTGACTAGAGTTTGTAAACCGCCTTTATTACCAGATACAACAGATGATTACAAAAATATGGTCTAACAGTGCACAAACACAGCTTATGGTTATCTCTCTCTGACTAGCGTTTCTAATCCGCCTTTATTACCAGATACAACAAGTGATGACAAACATACGGTGTAACAGTGCACAAACACAGCTTCTGGTTATCTCTCTCTGACTAGTATTTCTAAACCACCTTTATTACCAGATACAACAAGTGATGAAAAACATATGGTGTAACAGTGCACAAACACAGCTTATGGTTATCTCTCTCTGACTAGCGTTTCTAATCCGCCTTTACTACCCGATACAACAAGTGATGACAAACATATGGCTCTAACAGTGCTCCAACACAGCTTCTGACTAGAGTTTGTAAACCGTCTTTATTACCAGATACAACAGGTCATTACAAACATATGGTGTAACAGTGCTCAAACACAGCTTCTGGTTATCTCCCTCTGAGTAGAGTTTGTAAACCACCTTTATTACAAGACAAAACAGGTGATGACAAACATATGGCTGTAACAGTGTACAAACACAGCTTCTGGTTATCTCCCTCTGACTAGAGTTTGTAAACCGCCTTTATTACCAGACACAACAGGTGATGACAAACATATGGTGTAACAGTGCACAAACACACCTTCTGGTTATCTAGCTCTGACTAGCATTTCTAAACCACCTTTATTACCAGATACAACAAGTGATGACAAACATACGGTGTAACAGTGCACAAACACAGCTTATGGTTATCTCTCTCTGACTAGCGTTTCTAATCCGCCTTTATTACCAGATACAACAAGTGATGACAAACATATGGCTCTAACAGTGCTCAAACACAGCTTCTGACTAGAGTTTGTAAACCGCCTTTATTACCAGATACAACAAGTGATGACAAACATACGGTGTAACAGTGCACAAACACAGCTTATGGTTATCTCTCTCTGACTAGCGTTTCTAATCCGCCTTTATTACCACATACAACAAGTGATGACAAACATATGGCTCTAACAGTGCTCAAACACAGCTTCTGACTAGAGTTTGTAAACCGCCTTTATTACCAGATACAACAGGTGATGACAAACATATGGTGTGACAGTGCACAAACACAGCTTCTGGTTATCTCCCTCTGAGTAGATTTTGTAAACCGCCTTTATTACAAGACACAACAGGTGATGACAAACATATGGCTGTAACAGTACACAAACACAGCTTCTGGTTATCTCCCTCTGACTAGAGTTTGTAAACCGTCTTTATTACCAGATACAACAGCTGATGACAAACATATGGCTGTAACAGCGCTCAAACACAGCTTTTGACTAGAGTTTGTAAACCGCCATTATTACCAGATACAACAGGTGATAACAAACATATGGCTGTGACAGTGTTGAAACACAGCTTCTGACTAGAGTTTGTAAACCGCCTTTATTACCAGATACAACAGGTGATGACAAACATATGGCTGTATGACAAACATACGGTGTAACAGTGCACAAACACAGCTTGTGACTAGCGTTTGTAAACCGCCTTTATTACGAGATACAACAGGTTATGACAAACATATGGCTGTAACAGTGCCATACACAGCTTCTGACTAGCGTTTGTATACCGTCTTTATTACCAGACACAACAGGTGATGACAAACATATGGCTGTAACAGTGCACAAACACAGCTTCCGGTTATCTCTCTCTGACTAGAATTAGTAAACCGCCTTTATTACCATATACAACAGGTGATGACAAACATATGGTGTAACAGTGCACAAACACAGCTTCTGGTTATCTTCCTCTGACTAGCATTTCTAAACCGCTTTTATTACCAGATACAACAGGTGATGACAAACATATGGTGTAACAGTGCACAAACACAGCTTCTGGTTATCTCCCTCTGAGTAGAGTTTGTAAATCGCCTTTATTATAAGACACAACAGGTGATGACAAACATATGGCTGTAACAGTGCACAAACACAGCTTCTGGTTATCTCCCGCTGACTAGAGTTTGTAAACCGCCATTATTACCAGACACAACAGGTGATGACAAACATATGGTGTAACAGTGCACCAAAACAGCTTCTGGTTATCTCCCTCTGACTAGAGTTTGTAAACCGCCTTTACTACAAGACACAACAGGTGATGACAAACATATGGCTGTAATAGTGTACAAACACAGCTTCTGGATATCTCCCTCTGACTAGAGTTTGTAAACCGCCTTTATTACCAGACAAAACAGGTGATGACAAACATATGGCTGTAACAGTGCACAAACACAGCTTCTGGTTATCTCCCGCTGACTAGAGTTTGTAAACCGCCATTATTACCAGACACAACAGGTGATGACAAACATACGGTGTAACAGTGCACAAACACAGCTTCTGGTATTCTCTCTCTGACTAGCATTTCTAAACCGCTTTTATTGCCAGACACAACAGGTGATGACAAACATACGGTGTAACAGTGCTGCAACACAGGTTCCGGTATTCTCTCTCTGGCTAGCATTTGTAAACCACTTTTATTACCAGATACAACAGCTGATGACAAACATATGGCTGTATCAGCGCTCAAACACAGCTTCTGACTAGAGTTTGTAAACCGCCATTATTACCAGATACAACAGGTTGTGACAAACATATGGCTGTAAAATTGCTCAAACACAGCTTCTGACTAGAGTTTGTAAACCGCCTTTATTACCAGATACAACAGGTGATAACAAACATATGGCTGTGACAGTGCTCAAACACGGCTTCTGACTAGAGTTTGTAAACCGCCTTTATTACCAGATACAACAGGTGATAACAAAGATATGGCTGTAACAGTGCTCAAACACAGCTTCAGACTAGAGTTTGTAAACCGCCTTTACTACCAGATACAACAGGTGGTGACATACATATGGCTGTAACAGCGCTCAAACACAGCTTCTGACTAGAGTTTGTAAACCGCCTTTATTACCAGATACAACAAGTGATGACAAACATATGGCTGTAACAGTGCACAAACACAGCTTCCGGTTATCTCTCTGTGACTAGAGTTTGTAAACCGCCTTTATTACCAGATACAACAGGTGATGACAAACATATGGTGTAACAGTGCACAAACACAGCTTCTGGTTATCCCCCTCTGACTGGCATTTCTAAACCGCCTTTATTACCAGATACAACAGGTGATGACAAACATATGGTGTAACAGTGCACAAACACAGCTTCTGGTTATCCCCCTCTGACTGGCATTTCTAAACCGCTTTTATTACCAGATACAACAGGTGATGACAAACATATGGCTGTAACAGTGCATAAACACAGCTTTTGGTTATCTCTCTGACTAGGGTTTGTAAACCGCCTTTGTTCCAGACACAACAGGTGATGACAAACATACGGTGTAACAGTGCACAAACACAGCTTCTGGTAATCTCTCTCTGACTAGAGTTTGTAAACCGCCTTTATTATCAGACACAACAGGTGATGACAAACATATGGCTGTAACAGTGCACAAACACAGCTTCTGACTAGGATTTGTACACCAACTTTATTACCAGATACAACAGGTGATGACAAACATATGGCTGTAACAGTGCACAAACACAGCTTCTGACTAGCGTTTGTACACCGCCTTTATTACCAGATACAACAGGTGATGACAAACATATTGCTGTAACAGTGCTCAAACACAGCTTCTGACTAGCGTTTGTAAACCGCCTTTATTACCAGATACAACAGGTGATGAGAAACATACGGTGTAACAGTGCACAAACACAGCTTATGGTTATCTCTCTCTGACTAGCATTTCTAATCCGCCTTTATTACCAGATACAACAAGTGATGACCAACATACGGTGTAACAGTGCACAAACACAGCTTCTGATTATCTCTCTCTGACTAGCATTTCTAAACCACCTTTATTACCAGATACAACAAGTGATGACAAACATACGGTGTAACAGCGCACAACCACAGCTTATGGTTATCTCTCTCTGACTAGCATTTCTAATCCCCCTTTATTACCAGATACAACAAGCGATGACAAACATATGGCTCTAACAGTGCTCAAACACAGCTTCTGACTAGAGTTTGTAAACCGCCTTTATTACCAGATACAACAGGTGATTACAAACATATGGTGTAACAGTGCACAAACAAAGCTTATGGTTATCTCTCTCTGACTAGCGTTTCTAATCCGCCTTTATTACCAGATACAACAAGTGATGACAATCATACGGTGTAACAGTGCACAAACACAGCTTCTGATTCTCTCTCTCTGACTAGCATTTCTAAACCACCTTTATTACCAGATACAACAAGTGATGACAAACATACGGTGTAACAGTGCACAAACACAGCTTATGGTTATCTCTCTCTGACTAGCGTTTCTATTCCGCCTTTATTACCAGATACAACAAGTGATGACAAACATATGGCTCTAACAGTGCTCAAACACAGCTTCTGACTAGAGTTTGTAAACCGCCTTTATTACCAGATACAACAGATGATTACAAAAATATGGTCTAACAGTGCACAAACACAGCTTATGGTTATCTCTCTCTGACTAGCGTTTCTAATCCGCCTTTATTACCAGATACAACAAGTGATGACAAACATACGGTGTAACAGTGCACAAACACAGCTTCTGGTTATCTCTCTCTGACTAGTATTTCTAAACCACCTTTATTACCAGATACAACAAGTGATGAAAAACATATGGTGTAACAGTGCACAAACACAGCTTATGGTTATCTCTCTCTGACTAGCGTTTCTAATCCGCCTTTACTACCCGATACAACAAGTGATGACAAACATATGGCTCTAACAGTGCTCCAACACAGCTTCTGACTAGAGTTTGTAAACCGTCTTTATTACCAGATACAACAGGTCATTACAAACATATGGTGTAACAGTGCTCAAACACAGCTTCTGGTTATCTCCCTCTGAGTAGAGTTTGTAAACCACCTTTATTACAAGACAAAACAGGTGATGACAAACATATGGCTGTAACAGTGTACAAACACAGCTTCTGGTTATCTCCCTCTGACTAGAGTTTGTAAACCGCCTTTATTACCAGACACAACAGGTGATGACAAACATATGGTGTAACAGTGCACAAACACACCTTCTGGTTATCTAGCTCTGACTAGCATTTCTAAACCACCTTTATTACCAGATACAACAAGTGATGACAAACATACGGTGTAACAGTGCACAAACACAGCTTATGGTTATCTCTCTCTGACTAGCGTTTCTAATCCGCCTTTATTACCAGATACAACAAGTGATGACAAACATATGGCTCTAACAGTGCTCAAACACAGCTTCTGACTAGAGTTTGTAAACCGCCTTTATTACCAGATACAACAAGTGATGACAAACATACGGTGTAACAGTGCACAAAAAACAGCTTATGGTTATCTCTCTCTGACTAGCGTTTCTAATCCGCCTTTATTACCAGATACAACAAGTGATGACAAACATATGGCTCTAACAGTGCTCAAACACAGCTTCTGACTAGAGTTTGTAAACCGCCTTTATTACCAGATACAACAGGTGATGACAAACATATGGTGTGACAGTGCACAAACACAGCTTCTGGTTATCTCCCTCTGAGTAGATTTTGTAAACCGCCTTTATTACAAGACACAACAGGTGATGACAAACATATGGCTGTAACAGTACACAAACACAGCTTCTGGTTATCTCCCTCTGACTAGAGTTTGTAAACCGTCTTTATTACCAGATACAACAGCTGATGACAAACATATGGCTGTAACAGCGCTCAAACACAGCTTTTGACTAGAGTTTGTAAACCGCCATTATTACCAGATACAACAGGTGATAACAAACATATGGCTGTGACAGTGTTGAAACACAGCTTCTGACTAGAGTTTGTAAACCGCCTTTATTACCAGATACAACAGGTGATGACAAACATATGGCTGTATGACAAACATACGGTGTAACAGTGCACAAACACAGCTTGTGACTAGCGTTTGTAAACCGCCTTTATTACGAGATACAACAGGTTATGACAAACATATGGCTGTAACAGTGCCATACACAGCTTCTGACTAGCGTTTGTATACCGTCTTTATTACCAGACACAACAGGTGATGACAAACATATGGCTGTAACAGTGCACAAACACAGCTTCCGGTTATCTCTCTCTGACTAGAATTAGTAAACCGCCTTTATTACCATATACAACAGGTGATGACAAACATATGGTGTAACAGTGCACAAACACAGCTTCTGGTTATCTTCCTCTGACTAGCATTTCTAAACCGCTTTTATTACCAGATACAACAGGTGATGACAAACATATGGTGTAACAGTGCACAAACACAGCTTCTGGTTATCTCCCTCTGAGTAGAGTTTGTAAATCGCCTTTATTATAAGACACAACAGGTGATGACAAACATATGGCTGTAACAGTGCACAAACACAGCTTCTGGTTATCTCCCGCTGACTAGAGTTTGTAAACCGCCATTATTACCAGACACAACAGGTGATGACAAACATATGGTGTAACAGTGCACCAAAACAGCTTCTGGTTATCTCCCTCTGACTAGAGTTTGTAATCCGCCTGTATTACCAGACACAACAGGTGATGACAAACATACGGTGAAACAGTGCACAAACACAGCTTCTGGTATTCTCTCTCTGACTAGCATTTCTAAACCGCTTTTATTGCCAGACACAACAGGTGATGACAAACATACGGTGTAACAGTGCTGCAACACAGGTTCCGGTATTCTCTCTCTGGCTAGCATTTGTAAACCACTTTTATTACCAGATACAACAGCTGATGACAAACATATGGCTGTATCAGCGCTCAAACACAGCTTCTGACTAGAGTTTGTAAACCGCCTTTATTACCAGATACAACAGGTGATGACAAACATATGGCTGTATGACAAACATACGGTGTAACAGTGCACAAACACAGCTTGTGACTAGCGTTTGTAAACCGCCTTTATTACGAGATACAACAGGTGATGACAAACATATGGCTGTAACAGTGCACATACACAGCTTCTGACTAGCGTTTGTATACCGTCTTTATTACCAGACACAACAGGTGATGACAAACATATGGCTGTAACAGTGCACAAACACAGCTTCCGGTTATCTCTCTCTGACTAGAATTAGTAAACCGCCTTTATTACCGTATACAACAGGTGATGACAAACATATGGTGTAACAGTGCACAAACACAGCTTCTGGTTATCTCCCTCTGACTAGCATTTCTAAACCGCTTTTATTACCAGATACAACAGGTGATGACAAACATATGGTGTAACAGTGCACAAACACAGCTTCTGGTTATCTCCCTCTGAGTAGAGTTTGTAAACCGCCTTTACTACAAGACACAACAGGTGATGACAAACATATGGCTGTAATAGTGTACAAACACAGCTTCTGGATATCTCCCTCTGACTAGAGTTTGTAAACCGCCTTTATTACCAGACAAAACAGGTGATGACAAACATATGGCTGTAACAGTGCACAAACACAGCTTCTGGTTATCTCCCGCTGACTAGAGTTTGTAAACCGCCATTATTACCAGACACAACAGGTGATGACAAACATACGGTGTAACAGTGCACAAACACAGCTTCTGGTATTCTCTCTCTGACTAGCATTTCTAAACCGCTTTTATTGCCAGACACAACAGGTGATGACAAACATACGGTGTAACAGTGCTGCAACACAGGTTCCGGTATTCTCTCTCTGGCTAGCATTTGTAAACCACTTTTATTACCAGATACAACAGCTGATGACAAACATATGGCTGTATCAGCGCTCAAACACAGCTTCTGACTAGAGTTTGTAAACCGCCATTATTACCAGATACAACAGGTTGTGACAAACATATGGCTGTAAAATTGCTCAAACACAGCTTCTGACTAGAGTTTGTAAACCGCCTTTATTACCAGATACAACAGGTGATAACAAACATATGGCTGTGACAGTGCTCAAACACGGCTTCTGACTAGAGTTTGTAAACCGCCTTTATTACCAGATACAACAGGTGATAACAAAGATATGGCTGTAACAGTGCTCAAACACAGCTTCAGACTAGAGTTTGTAAACCGCCTTTACTACCAGATACAACAGGTGGTGACATACATATGGCTGTAACAGCGCTCAAACACAGCTTCTGACTAGAGTTTGTAAACCGCCTTTATTACCAGATACAACAAGTGATGACAAACATATGGCTGTAACAGTGCACAAACACAGCTTCCGGTTATCTCTCTGTGACTAGAGTTTGTAAACCGCCTTTATTACCAGATACAACAGGTGATGACAAACATATGGTGTAACAGTGCACAAACACAGCTTCTGGTTATCCCCCTCTGACTGGCATTTCTAAACCGCCTTTATTACCAGATACAACAGGTGATGACAAACATATGGTGTAACAGTGCACAAACACAGCTTCTGGTTATCCCCCTCTGACTGGCATTTCTAAACCGCTTTTATTACCAGATACAACAGGTGATGACAAACATATGGCTGTAACAGTGCATAAACACAGCTTTTGGTTATCTCTCTGACTAGGGTTTGTAAACCGCCTTTGTTCCAGACACAACAGGTGATGACAAACATACGGTGTAACAGTGCACAAACACAGCTTCTGGTAATCTCTCTCTGACTAGAGTTTGTAAACCGCCTTTATTATCAGACACACCAGGTGATGACAAACATATGGCTGTAACAGTGCACAAACACAGCTTCTGACTAGGATTTGTACACCAACTTTATTACCAGATACAACAGGTGATGACAAACATATGGCTGTAACAGTGCACAAACACAGCTTCTGACTAGCGTTTGTACACCGCCTTTATTACCAGATACAACAGGTGATGACAAACATATTGCTGTAACAGTGCTCAAACACAGCTTCTGACTAGCGTTTGTAAACCGCCTTTATTACCAGATACAACAGGTGATGAGAAACATACGGTGTAACAGTGCACAAACACAGCTTATGGTTATCTCTCTCTGACTAGCATTTCTAATCCGCCTTTATTACCAGATACAACAAGTGATGACCAACATACGGTGTAACAGTGCACAAACACAGCTTCTGATTATCTCTCTCTGACTAGCATTTCTAAACCACCTTTATTACCAGATACAACAAGTGATGACAAACATACGGTGTAACAGCGCACAACCACAGCTTATGGTTATCTCTCTCTGACTAGCATTTCTAATCCCCCTTTATTACCAGATACAACAAGCGATGACAAACATATGGCTCTAACAGTGCTCAAACACAGCTTCTGACTAGAGTTTGTAAACCGCCTTTATTACCAGATACAACAGGTGATTACAAACATATGGTGTAACAGTGCACAAACAAAGCTTATGGTTATCTCTCTCTGACTAGCGTTTCTAATCCGCCTTTATTACCAGATACAACAAGTGATGACAATCATACGGTGTAACAGTGCACAAACACAGCTTCTGATTCTCTCTCTCTGACTAGCATTTCTAAACCACCTTTATTACCAGATACAACAAGTGATGACAAACATACGGTGTAACAGTGCACAAACACAGCTTATGGTTATCTCTCTCTGACTAGCGTTTCTATTCCGCCTTTATTACCAGATACAACAAGTGATGACAAACATATGGCTCTAACAGTGCTCAAACACAGCTTCTGACTAGAGTTTGTAAACCGCCTTTATTACCAGATACAACAGATGATTACAAAAATATGGTCTAACAGTGCACAAACACAGCTTATGGTTATCTCTCTCTGACTAGCGTTTCTAATCCGCCTTTATTACCAGATACAACAAGTGATGACAAACATACGGTGTAACAGTGCACAAACACAGCTTCTGGTTATCTCTCTCTGACTAGTATTTCTAAACCACCTTTATTACCAGATACAACAAGTGATGAAAAACATATGGTGTAACAGTGCACAAACACAGCTTATGGTTATCTCTCTCTGACTAGCGTTTCTAATCCGCCTTTACTACCCGATACAACAAGTGATGACAAACATATGGCTCTAACAGTGCTCCAACACAGCTTCTGACTAGAGTTTGTAAACCGTCTTTATTACCAGATACAACAGGTCATTACAAACATATGGTGTAACAGTGCTCAAACACAGCTTCTGGTTATCTCCCTCTGAGTAGAGTTTGTAAACCACCTTTATTACAAGACAAAACAGGTGATGACAAACATATGGCTGTAACAGTGTACAAACACAGCTTCTGGTTATCTCCCTCTGACTAGAGTTTGTAAACCGCCTTTATTACCAGACACAACAGGTGATGACAAACATATGGTGTAACAGTGCACAAACACACCTTCTGGTTATCTAGCTCTGACTAGCATTTCTAAACCACCTTTATTACCAGATACAACAAGTGATGACAAACATACGGTGTAACAGTGCACAAACACAGCTTATGGTTATCTCTCTCTGACTAGCGTTTCTAATCCGCCTTTATTACCAGATACAACAAGTGATGACAAACATATGGCTCTAACAGTGCTCAAACACAGCTTCTGACTAGAGTTTGTAAACCGCCTTTATTACCAGATACAACAAGTGATGACAAACATACGGTGTAACAGTGCACAAACACAGCTTATGGTTATCTCTCTCTGACTAGCGTTTCTAATCCGCCTTTATTACCACATACAACAAGTGATGACAAACATATGGCTCTAACAGTGCTCAAACACAGCTTCTGACTAGAGTTTGTAAACCGCCTTTATTACCAGATACAACAGGTGATGACAAACATATGGTGTGACAGTGCACAAACAGAGCTTCTGGTTATCTCCCTCTGAGTAGATTTTGTAAACCGCCTTTATTACAAGACACAACAGGTGATGACAAACATATGGCTGTAACAGTACACAAACACAGCTTCTGGTTATCTCCCTCTGACTAGAGTTTGTAAACCGTCTTTATTACCAGATACAACAGCTGATGACAAACATATGGCTGTAACAGCGCTCAAACACAGCTTTTGACTAGAGTTTGTAAACCGCCATTATTACCAGATACAACAGGTGATAACAAACATATGGCTGTGACAGTGTTGAAACACAGCTTCTGACTAGAGTTTGTAAACCGCCTTTATTACCAGATACAACAGGTGATGACAAACATATGGCTGTATGACAAACATACGGTGTAACAGTGCACAAACACAGCTTGTGACTAGCGTTTGTAAACCGCCTTTATTACGAGATACAACAGGTTATGACAAACATATGGCTGTAACAGTGCCATACACAGCTTCTGACTAGCGTTTGTATACCGTCTTTATTACCAGACACAACAGGTGATGACAAACATATGGCTGTAACAGTGCACAAACACAGCTTCCGGTTATCTCTCTCTGACTAGAATTAGTAAACCGCCTTTATTACCATATACAACAGGTGATGACAAACATATGGTGTAACAGTGCACAAACACAGCTTCTGGTTATCTTCCTCTGACTAGCATTTCTAAACCGCTTTTATTACCAGATACAACAGGTGATGACAAACATATGGTGTAACAGTGCACAAACACAGCTTCTGGTTATCTCCCTCTGAGTAGAGTTTGTAAATCGCCTTTATTATAAGACACAACAGGTGATGACAAACATATGGCTGTAACAGTGCACAAACACAGCTTCTGGTTATCTCCCGCTGACTAGAGTTTGTAAACCGCCATTATTACCAGACACAACAGGTGATGACAAACATATGGTGTAACAGTGCACCAAAACAGCTTCTGGTTATCTCCCTCTGACTAGAGTTTGTAAACCGCCTGTATTACCAGACACAACAGGTGATGACAAACATACGGTGAAACAGTGCACAAACACAGCTTCTGGTATTCTCTCTCTGACTAGCATTTCTAAACCGCTTTTATTGCCAGACACAACAGGTGATGACAAACATACGGTGTAACAGTGCTGCAACACAGCTTCCGGTATTCTCTCTCTGGCTAGCATTTGTAAACCACTTTTATTGCCAGATACAAAAGGTGATGAAAAAACATATGGTGTAACAGTGCTCCAACACAGCTTCTGGTATTCTCTCTCTGCCTAGCATTTGTAAACCACTTTTATTACCAGATACAACAGGTGATAACAAAGATATGGCTGTAACAGCGCTCAAACACAGCTTCTGACTAGAGTTTGTAAACCGCCTTTATTACCAGATACAACAAGTGATGACAAACATATGGCTGTAACAGTGCACAAACACAGCTTCCGGTTATCTCTCTCTGACTAGAGTTTGTAAACCGCCTTTATTACCAGATACAACAGCTGATGACAAACATATGGCTGTATCAGCGCTCAAACACAGCTTCTGACTAGAGTTTGTAAACCGCCATTATTACCAGATACAACAGGTTGTGACAAACATATGGCTGTAAAATTGCTCAAACACAGCTTCTGACTAGATTTTGTAAACCGCCTTTATTACCAGATACAACAGGTGATAACAAACATATGGCTGTGACAGTGCTCAAACACGGCTTCTGACTAGAGTTTGTAAACCGCCTTTATTACCAGATACAACAGGTGATAACACAGATATGGCTGTAACAGTGCTCAAACACAGCTTCAGACTAGAGTTTGTAAACCGCCTTTACTACCAGATACAACAGGCGGTGACATACATATGGCTGTAACAGCGCTCAAACACAGCTTCTGACTAGAGTTTGTAAACCGCCTTTATTACCAGATACAACAAGTGATGACAAACATATGGCTGTAACAGTGCACAAACACAGCTTCCGGTTATCTCTCTCTGACTAGAGTTTGTAAACCGCCTTTATTACCAGATACAACAGGTGATGACAAACATATGGTGTAACAGTGCACAAACACAGCTTCTGGTTATCCCCCTCTGACTGGCATTTCTAAACCGCTTTTATTACCAGATACAACAGGTGATGACAAACATATGGTGTAACAGTGCACAAACACAGCTTCTGGTTATCTCCCTCTGACTAGAGTTTGTAAACCGCCTTTATTACCAGACACAACAGGTGATGACAAACATATGGCTATAACAGTGCACAAACACAGCTTCCGGTTATCTCCCTCTGACTAGAGTTTGTAAACCGCCTTTATTACCAGACACAACAGGTGATGACAAACATACGGTGTAACAGTGCACAAACACAGCTTCTGGTATTCTCTCTCTGCCTAGGATTAGTAAACCACTTTTATTGCCAGATACAACAGGTGATGACAAACATATGGTGTAACAGTGCTCCAACACAGCTTCTGGTATTCTCTCTCTGCCTAGCATTTGTAAACCGCTTTTATTGCCACATACAACAGGTGATGACAAACATATGGTGTAACAGTGCTCCATCACAGCTTCTGGTATTCTCTCTCTGCCTATCATTTGTAAACCGCTTTTATTGCCAGATACAAGAGGTGATGACAAACATATGGCTGTAACAGTGCATAAACACAGCTTTTGGTTATCTCTCTGACTAGGGTTTGTAAACCGCCTTTGTTCCAGACACAACAGGTGATGACAAACATACGGTGTAACAGTGCACAAACACAGCTTCTGGTAATCTCTTTCTGACTAGAGTTTGTAAACCGCCTTTATTATCAGACACAACAGGTGATGACAAACATATGGCTGAAACAGTGCACAAACACAGCTTCTGACTAGGATTTGTACACCAACTTTATTACCAGATACAACAGGTGATGACAAACATATGGCTGTAACAGTGCACAAACACAGCTTCTGACTAGCGTTTGTACACCGCCTTTATTACCAGATACAACAGGTGATGACAAACATATTGCTGTAACAGTGCTCAAACACAGCTTCTGACTAGCGTTTGTAAACCGCCTTTATTACCAGATACAACAGGTGATGAGAAACATACGGTGTAACAGTGCACAAACACAGCTTATGGTTATCTCTCTCTGACTAGCATTTCTAATCCGCCTTTATTACCAGATACAACAAGTGATGACCAACATACGGTGTAACAGTGCACAAACACAGCTTCTGATTATCTCTCTCTGACTAGCATTTCTAAACCACCTTTATTACCAGATACAACAAGTGATGACAAACATACGGTGTAACAGCGCACAACCACAGCTTATGGTTATCTCTCTCTGACTAGCATTTCTAATCCCCCTTTATTACCAGATACAACAAGCGATGACAAACATATGGCTCTAACAGTGCTCAAACACAGCTTCTGACTAGAGTTTGTAAACCGCCTTTATTACCAGATACAACAGGTGATTACAAAAATATGGTCTAACAGTGCACAAACACAGCTTATGGTTATCTCTCTCTGACTAGCGTTTCTAATCCGCCTTTGTTACCAGATACAACAAGTGATGACAAACATACGGTGTAACAGTGCACAAACACAGCTTCTGGTTATCTCTCTCTGACTAGTATTTCTAAACCACCTTTATTACCAGATACAACAAGTGATGAAAAACATATGGTGTAACAGTGCACAAACACAGCTTATGGTTATCTCTCTCTGACTAGCGTTTCTAATCCGCCTTTACTACCCGATACAACAAGTGATGACAAACATATGGCTCTAACAGTGCTCCAACAAAGCTTCTGACTAGAGTTTGTAAACCGTCTTTATTACCAGATACAACAGGTCATTACAAACATATGGTGTAACAGTGCTCAAACACAGCTTCTGGTATTCTCTCTCTGCCTAGTGTTTGTAAACCGCCATTATTAACAGATACAACAGGTGATTACAAACATATGGTGTAACAGTGCTCAAACACAGCTTCTGGTATTATCTCTCTGCCTAGTGTTTGTAAACCGCCTTTATTACCAGATACAACAGGTGATGACAAACATATGGCTCTAACAGTGCTCAAACACAGCTTCTGACTAGAGTTTGTAAACCGCCTTTATTACCAGATAAAACAGGTGATGACAAACATATGGTGTAACAGTGCACAAACACAGCTTCTGGTTATCTCCCTCTGTCTAGCATTTCTAAACCGCTGTTATTACCAGATACAACAGGTGATGACAAACATATGGTATAACAGTGCATAAACACAGCTTCTGGTTATCTCCCTCTGAGTAGAGTTTGTAAACCACCTTTATTACAAGACAAAACAGGTGATGACAAACATATGGTGTAACAGTGCACAAACACAGCTTCTGGTTATCTAGCTCTGACTAGCATTTCTAAACCACCTTTATTACCAGATACAACAAGTGATGACAAACATACGGTGTAACAGTGCACAAACACAGCTTATGGTTATCTCTCTCTGACTAGCGTTTCTAATCCGCCTTTATTACCAGATACAACAAGTGATGACAAACATATGGCTGTAACAGTGCTCAAACACAGCTTCTGATTAGAGTTTGTAAACCGTCTTTATTACCAGATACAACAGCTGATGACAAACATATGGCTGTAACAGCGCTCAAACACAGCTTTTGACTAGAGTTTGTAAACCGCCATTATTACCAGATACAACAGGTGATAACAAACATATGGCTGTGACAGTGTTGAAACACAGCTTCTGACTAGAGTTTGTAAACCGCCTTTATTACCAGATACAACAGGTGATGACAAACATATGGCTGTATGACAAACATACGGTGTAACAGTGCACAAACACAGCTTGTGACTAGCGTTTGTAAACCGCCTTTATTACGAGATACAAGAGGTTATGACAAACATATGGCTGTAACAGTGCCATACACAGCTTCTGACTAGCGTTTGTATACCGTCTTTATTACCAGACACAACAGCTGATGACAAACATATGGCTGTAACAGTGCACAAACACAGCTTCCGGTTATCTCTCTCTGACTAGAATTAGTAAACCGCCTTTATTACCAGACACAACAGGTGATGACAAACATATGGTGTAACAGTGCACAAACACAGCTTCTGGTTATCTAGCTCTGACTAGCATTTCTAAACCACCTTTATTACCAGATACAACAAGTGATGACAAACATACGGTGTAACAGTGCACAAACACAGCTTATGGTTATCTCTCTCTGACTAGCGTTTCTAATCCGCCTTTATTACCAGATACAACAAGTGATGACAAACATATGGCTCTAACAGTGCTCAAACACAGCTTCTGACTAGAGTTTGTAAACCGCCTTTATTACCAGATACAACAAGTGATGACAAACATACGGTGTAACAGTGCACAAACACAGCTTATGGTTATCTCTCTCTGACTAGCGTTTCTAATCCGCCTTTATTACCAGATACAAAAGTGATGACAAACATATGGCTCTAACAGTGCTCAAACACAGCTTCTGACTAGAGTTTGTAAACCGCCTTTATTACCAGATACAACAGGTGATGACAAACATATGGTGTAACAGTGCACAAACACAGCTTCTGGTTATCTCCCTCTGAGTAGATTTTGTAAACCGCCTTTATTACAAGACACAACAGGTGATGACAAACATATGGCTGTAACAGTGCTCAAACACAGCTTCGGACTAGAGTTTGTAAACCGCCATTATTACCAGATACAAAAGGTGATAACAAACATATGGCTGTAACAGTGCTCAAACACAGCTTCTGATTAGAGTTTGTAAACCGTCTTTATTACCAGATACAACAGCTGATGACAAACATATGGCTGTAACAGCGCTCAAACACAGCTTTTGACTAGAGTTTGTAAACCGCCATTATTACCAGATACAACAGGTGATAACAAACATATGGCTGTGACAGTGTTGAAACACAGCTTCTGACTAGAGTTTGTAAACCGCCTTTATTACCAGATACAACAGGTGATGACAAACATATGGCTGTATGACAAACATACGGTGTAACAGTGCACAAACACAGCTTGTGACTAGCGTTTGTAAACCGCCTTTATTACGAGATACAACAGGTTATGACAAACATATGGCTGTAACAGTGCACATACACAGCTTCCGGTTATCTCTCTCTGACTAGAATTAGTAAACCGCCTTTATTACCATATACAACAGGTGATGACAAACATATGGTGTAACAGTGCACAAACACAGCTTCTGGTTATCTCCCTCTGACTAGCATTTCTAAACCGCTTTTATTACCAGATACAACAGGTGATGACAAACATATGGTGTAACAGTGCACAAACACAGCTTCTGGTTATCTCCCTCTGAGTAGAGTTTGTAAACCGCCTTTATTACAAGACACAACAGGTGATGACAAACATATGGCTGTAACAGTGTACAAACACAGCTTCTGGATATCTCCCTCTGACTAGAGTTTGTAAACCGCCTTTATTACCAGACACAACAGGTGATGACAAACATATGGCTGTAACAGTGCACAAACACAGCTTCTGGTTATCTCCCGCTGACTAGAGTTTGTAAACCGCCATTATTACCAGACACAACAGGTGATGACAAACATATGGTGTAACAGTGCACCAAAACAGCTTCTGGTTATCTCCCTCTGACTAGAGTTTGTAAACCGCCTGTATTACCAGACACAACAGGTGATGACAAACATACGGTGTAACAGTGCACAAACACAGCTTCTGGTATTCTCTCTCTGACTAGCATTTCTAAACCGCTTTTATTGCCAGACACAACAGGTGATGACAAACATACGGTGTAACAGTGCTGCAACACAGCTTCCGGTATTCTCTCTCTGGCTAGCATTTGTAAACCACTTTTATTGCCAGATACGACAGGTGATGACAAACATATGGTGTAACTGTGCTCCAACACAGTTTCTGGTATTCTCTCTTTGCATAGCATTTATAAACCGCTTTTATTGCCAGATACAAAAGGTGATGAAAAAACATATGGTGTAACAGTGCTCCAACACAGCTTCTGGTATTCTCTCTCTGCCTAGCATTTGTAAACCACTTTTATTACCAGATACAACAGGTGATAACAAAGATATGGCTGTAACAGCGCTCAAACACAGCTTCTGACTAGAGTTTGTAAACCGCCTTTATTACCAGATACAACAAGTGATGACAAACATATGGCTGTAACAGTGCACAAACACAGCTTCCGGTTATCTCTCTCTGACTAGAGTTTGTAAACCGCCTTTATTACCAGATACAACAGGTGATGACAAACATATGGTGCAACAGTGCACAAACACAGCTTCTGGTTATCTCCCTCTGACTGGCATTTCTAAACCGCTTTTATTACCAGATACAACAGGTGATGACAAACATATGGTGTAACAGTGCACAAACACAGCTTCTGGTTATCTCCCTCTGACTAGAGTTTGTAAACCGCCTTTATTACCAGACACAACAGGTGATGACAAACATATGGCTATAACAGTGCACAAACACAGCTTCTGGTTATCTCCCTCTGACTAGAGTTTGTAAACCGCCTTTATTACCAGACACAACAGGTGATGACAAACATATGGTGTAACAGTGCACAAACACAGCTTCTGGTTATCTCCCTCTGACTAGAGTTTGTAAACCGCCTTTATTACCAGACACACCAGGTGATGACAAACATATGGTGTAACAGTGCTCCATCATAGCTTCTGGTATTCTCTCTGTGCCTATCATTTGTAAACCGCTTTTATTGCCAGATACAACAGGTGATGACAAACATATGGCTGTAACAGTGCATAAACACAGCTTTTGGTTATCTCTCTGACTAGGGTTTGTAAACCGCCTTTGTTCCAGACACAACAGGTGATGACAAACATACGGTGTAACAGTGCACAAACACAGCTTCTGACTAGAGTTTGTTAACCGTCTTTATTACCAGATACAACAGCTGATGACAAACATATGGCTGTAACAGCGCTCAAACACAGCTTCTGACTAGAGTTTGTAAACCGCCATTATTACCAGATACAACAGGTTGTGACAAACATATGGCTGTAAAATTGCTCAAACACAGCTTCTGACTAGAGTTTGTAAACCGCCTTTATTACCAGATACAACAGGTGATGACAAACATATGGCTGTGACAGTGCTCAAACACGGCTTCTGACTAGAGTTTGTAAACCGCCTTTATTACCAGATACAACAGGTGATAACAAAGATATGGCTGTAACAGTGCTCAAACACAGCTTCAGACTAGAGTTTGTAAACCGCCTTTACTACCAGATACAACAGGTGGTGACATACATATGGCTGTAACTGCGCTCAAACACAGCTTCTGACTAGAGTTTGTAAACCGCCTTTATTAGCAGATACAACAAGTGATGACAAACATATGGCTGTAACAGTGCACAAACACAGCTTCCGGTTATCTCTCTCTGACTAGAGTTTGTAAACCGCCTTTATTACCAGATACAACTGGTGATGACAAACATATGGTGTAACAGTGCACAAACACAGCTTCTGGTTATCTCCCTCTGACTGGCATTTCTAAACCGCTTTTATTACCAGATACAACAGGTGATGACAAACATATGGTGTAACAGTGCACAAACACAGCTTCTGGTTATGTCCCTCTGACTAGAGTTTGTAAACCGCCTTTATTACCGGACACAACAGGTGATGACAAACATATGGCTATAACAGTGCACAAACACAGCTTCTGGTTATCTCCCTCTGACTAGAGTTTGTAAACCGCCTTTATTACCAGACACAACAGGTGATGACAAACATATGGTGTAACAGTGCACAAACACAGCTTCTGGTATTCTCTCTCTGCCTAGGATTAGTAAACCACTTTTATTGCCAGATACAACAGGTGATGACAAACATATGGTGTAACAGTGCTCCAACACAGCTTCTGGTATTCTCTCTCTGCCTAGCATTTGTAAACCGCTTTTATTGCCACATACAACAGGTGATGACAAACATATGGTGTAACAGTGCTCCATCACAGCTTCTGGTATTCTCTCTCTGCCTATCATTTGTAAACCGCTTTTATTGACAGATACAACAGGTGATGACAAACATATGGCTGTAACAGTACATAAACACAGCTTTTGGTTATCTCTCTGACTAGGGTTTGTAAACCGCCTTTGTTCCAGACACAACAGGTGATGACAAACATACGGTGTAACAGTGCACAAACACAGCTTCTGGTAATCTCTCTCTGACTAGAGTTTGTAAACCGCCTTTATTATCAGACACAACAGGTGATGACAAACATATGGCTGTAACAGTGCACAAACACAGCTTCTGACTAGGATTTGTACACCAACTTTATTACCAGATACAACAGGTGATGACAAACATATGGCTGTAACAGTGCACAAACACAGCTTCTGACTAGCGTTTGTACACCGCCTTTATTACCAGATACAACAGGTGATGACAAACATATTGCTGTAACAGTGCTCAAACACAGCTTCTGACTAGCGTTTGTAAACCGCCTTTATTACCAGATACAACAGGTGATGAGAAACATACGGTGTAACAGTGCACAAACACATTTTATGGTTATCTCTCTCTGACTAGCATTTCTAATCCGCCTTTATTACCAGATACAACAAGTGATGACAAACATACGGTGTAACAGTGCACAAACACAGCTTCTGATTATCTCTCTCTGACTAGCATTTCTAAACCACCTTTATTACCAGATACAACAAGTGATGACAAACATACGGTGTAACAGCGCACAACCACAGCTTATGGTTATCTCTCTCTGACTAGCATTTCTAATCCCCCTTTATTACCAGATACAACAAGCAATGACAAACATATGGCTCTAACAGTGCTCAAACACAGCTTCTGACTAGAGTTTGTAAACCGCCTTTATTACCAGATACAACAGGTGATTACAAACATATGGTGTAACAGTGCACAAACAAAGCTTATGGTTACTCTCTCTGACTAGCGTTTCTAATCCGCCTTTATTACCAGATACAACAAGTGATGACAAACATACGGTGTAACAGTGCACAAACACAGCTTCTGATTCTCTCTCTCTGACTAGCATTTCTAAACCACCTTTATTACCAGATACAACATGTGATGACAAACATACGGTGTAACAGTGCACAAACACAGCTTATGGTTATCTCTCTCTGAATAGCGTTTCTATTCCGCCTTTATTACCAGATACAACAAGTGATGACAAACATATGGCTCTAACAGTGCTCAAACACAGCTTCTGACTAGAGTTTGTAAACTGCCTTTATTACCAGATACAACAGATGATTACAAAAATATGGTCTAACAGTGCACAAACACAGCTTATGGTTATCTCTCTCTGACTAGCGTTTCTAATCCGCCTTTATTATCAGATACAACAAGTGATGACAAACATACGGTGTAACAGTGCACAAACACAGCTTCTGGTTATCTCTCTCTGACTAGAATTTCTAAACCACCTTTATTACCAGATACAACAAGTGATGACAAACATATGGTGTAACAGTGCACAAACACAGCTTATGGTTATCTCTCTCTGACTAGCGTTTCTAATCCGCCTTTACTACCAGATACAACAAGTGATGACAAACATATGGCTCTAACAGTGCTCAAACACAGCTTCTGACTAGAGTTTGTAAACCGTCTTTATTACCAGATACAACAGGTCATTACAAACATATGGTGTAACAGTGCTCAAACACAGCTTCTGGTATTCTCTCTCTGCCTAGTGTTTGTAAACCGCCTTTATTAACAGATACAACAGGTGATTACAAACATATGGTGTAACAGTGCTCCAACACAGCTTCTGGTATTCTCTCTCTGCCTAGCATTTGTAAACCACTTTTATTACCAGATACAACAGGTGTTAACAAAGATATGGCTGTAACAGTGCTCAAACACAGCTTCAGACTAGAGTTTGTAAACCGCCTTTACTACCAGATACAACAGGTGATGACATACATATGGCTGTAACAGCGCTCAAACACAGCTTCTGACTAGAGTTTGTAAACTGCCTGTATTACCAGATACAACAAGTGATGACAAACATATGGCTGTAACAGTGCACAAACACAGCTTCCGGTTATCTCTCACTGACTAGAGTTTGTAAACCGCCTTTATTACCAGATACAACAGGTGATGACAAACATATGGTGCAACAGTGCACAAACACAGCTTCTGGTTATCTCCCTCTGACTGGCATTTCTAAACCGCTTTTATTACCAGATACAACAGGTGATGACAAACATATGGTGTAACAGTGCACAAACACAGCTTCTGGTTATCTCCCTCTGACTAGAGTTTGTAAACCGCCTTTATTACAAGACACAACAGGTGATGACAAACATATGGCTGTAACAGTGCTCAAACACAGCTTCTGACTAGAGTTTGTAAACCGCCTTTATTACCAGATACAACAAGTGATGACAAACATACGGTGTAACAGTGCACAAACACAGCTTATGGTTATCTCTCTCTGACTAGCGTTTCTAATCCGCCTTTATTACCAGATACAAAAGTGATGACAAACATATGGCTCTAACAGTGCTCAAACACAGCTTCTGACTAGAGTTTGTAAACCGCCTTTATTACCAGATACAACAGGTGATGACAAACATATGGTGTAACAGTGCACAAACACAGCTTCTGGTTATCTCCCTCTGAGTAGATTTTGTAAACCGCCTTTATTACAAGACACAACAGGTGATGACAAACATATGGCTGTAACAGTGCTCAAACACAGCTTCGGACTAGAGTTTGTAAACCGCCATTATTACCAGATACAAAAGGTGATAACAAACATATGGCTGTAACAGTGCTCAAACACAGCTTCTGATTAGAGTTTGTAAACCGTCTTTATTACCAGATACAACAGCTGATGACAAACATATGGCTGTAACAGCGCTCAAACACAGCTTTTGACTAGAGTTTGTAAACCGCCATTATTACCAGATACAACAGGTGATAACAAACATATGGCTGTGACAGTGTTGAAACACAGCTTCTGACTAGAGTTTGTAAACCGCCTTTATTACCAGATACAACAGGTGATGACAAACATATGGCTGTATGACAAACATACGGTGTAACAGTGCACAAACACAGCTTGTGACTAGCGTTTGTAAACCGCCTTTATTACGAGATACAACAGGTTATGACAAACATATGGCTGTAACAGTGCACATACACAGCTTCCGGTTATCTCTCTCTGACTAGAATTAGTAAACCGCCTTTATTACCATATACAACAGGTGATGACAAACATATGGTGTAACAGTGCACAAACACAGCTTCTGGTTATCTCCCTCTGACTAGCATTTCTAAACCGCTTTTATTACCAGATACAACAGGTGATGACAAACATATGGTGTAACAGTGCACAAACACAGCTTCTGGTTATCTCCCTCTGAGTAGAGTTTGTAAACCGCCTTTATTACAAGACACAACAGGTGATGACAAACATATGGCTGTAACAGTGTACAAACACAGCTTCTGGATATCTCCCTCTGACTAGAGTTTGTAAACCGCCTTTATTACCAGACACAACAGGTGATGACAAACATATGGCTGTAACAGTGCACAAACACAGCTTCTGGTTATCTCCCGCTGACTAGAGTTTGTAAACCGCCATTATTACCAGACACAACAGGTGATGACAAACATATGGTGTAACAGTGCACCAAAACAGCTTCTGGTTATCTCCCTCTGACTAGAGTTTGTAAACCGCCTGTATTACCAGACACAACAGGTGATGACAAACATACGGTGTAACAGTGCACAAACACAGCTTCTGGTATTCTCTCTCTGACTAGCATTTCTAAACCGCTTTTATTGCCAGACACAACAGGTGATGACAAACATACGGTGTAACAGTGCTGCAACACAGCTTCCGGTATTCTCTCTCTGGCTAGCATTTGTAAACCACTTTTATTGCCAGATACGACAGGTGATGACAAACATATGGTGTAACTGTGCTCCAACACAGTTTCTGGTATTCTCTCTTTGCATAGCATTTATAAACCGCTTTTATTGCCAGATACAAATGGTGATGAAAAAACATATGGTGTAACAGTGCTCCAACACAGCTTCTGGTATTCTCTCTCTGCCTAGCATTTGTAAACCACTTTTATTACCAGATACAACAGGTGATAACAAAGATATGGCTGTAACAGCGCTCAAACACAGCTTCTGACTAGAGTTTGTAAACCGCCTTTATTACCAGATACAACAAGTGATGACAAACATATGGCTGTAACAGTGCACAAACACAGCTTCCGGTTATCTCTCTCTGACTAGAGTTTGTAAACCGCCTTTATTACCAGATACAACAGGTGATGACAAACATATGGTGCAACAGTGCACAAACACAGCTTCTGGTTATCTCCCTCTGACTGGCATTTCTAAACCGCTTTTATTACCAGATACAACAGGTGATGACAAACATATGGTGTAACAGTGCACAAACACAGCTTCTGGTTATCTCCCTCTGACTAGAGTTTGTAAACCGCCTTTATTACCAGACACAACAGGTGATGACAAACATATGGCTATAACAGTGCACAAACACAGCTTCTGGTTATCTCCCTCTGACTAGAGTTTGTAAACCGCCTTTATTACCAGACACAACAGGTGATGACAAACATATGGTGTAACAGTGCACAAACACAGCTTCTGGTTATCTCCCTCTGACTAGAGTTTGTAAACCGCCTTTATTACCAGACACACCAGGTGATGACAAACATATGGTGTAACAGTGCTCCATCATAGCTTCTGGTATTCTCTCTGTGCCTATCATTTGTAAACCGCTTTTATTGCCAGATACAACAGGTGATGACAAACATATGGCTGTAACAGTGCATAAACACAGCTTTTGGTTATCTCTCTGACTAGGGTTTGTAAACCGCCTTTGTTCCAGACACAACAGGTGATGACAAACATACGGTGTAACAGTGCACAAACACAGCTTCTGACTAGAGTTTGTTAACCGTCTTTATTACCAGATACAACAGCTGATGACAAACATATGGCTGTAACAGCGCTCAAACACAGCTTCTGACTAGAGTTTGTAAACCGCCATTATTACCAGATACAACAGGTTGTGACAAACATATGGCTGTAAAATTGCTCAAACACAGCTTCTGACTAGAGTTTGTAAACCGCCTTTATTACCAGATACAACAGGTGATGACAAACATATGGCTGTGACAGTGCTCAAACACGGCTTCTGACTAGAGTTTGTAAACCGCCTTTATTACCAGATACAACAGGTGATAACAAAGATATGGCTGTAACAGTGCTCAAACACAGCTTCAGACTAGAGTTTGTAAACCGCCTTTACTACCAGATACAACAGGTGGTGACATACATATGGCTGTAACAGCGCTCAAACACAGCTTCTGACTAGAGTTTGTAAACCGCCTTTATTAGCAGATACAACAAGTGATGACAAACATATGGCTGTAACAGTGCACAAACACAGCTTCCGGTTATCTCTCTCTGACTAGAGTTTGTAAACCGCCTTTATTACCAGATACAACTGGTGATGACAAACATATGGTGTAACAGTGCACAAACACAGCTTCTGGTTATCTCCCTCTGACTGGCATTTCTAAACCGCTTTTATTACCAGATACAACAGGTGATGACAAACATATGGTGTAACAGTGCACAAACACAGCTTCTGGTTATGTCCCTCTGACTAGAGTTTGTAAACCGCCTTTATTACCGGACACAACAGGTGATGACAAACATATGGCTATAACAGTGCACAAACACAGCTTCTGGTTATCTCCCTCTGACTAGAGTTTGTAAACCGCCTTTATTACCAGACACAACAGGTGATGACAAACATATGGTGTAACAGTGCACAAACACAGCTTCTGGTATTCTCTCTCTGCCTAGGATTAGTAAACCACTTTTATTGCCAGATACAACAGGTGATGACAAACATATGGTGTAACAGTGCTCCAACACAGCTTCTGGTATTCTCTCTCTGCCTAGCATTTGTAAACCGCTTTTATTGCCACATACAACAGGTGATGACAAACATATGGTGTAACAGTGCTCCATCACAGCTTCTGGTATTCTCTCTCTGCCTATCATTTGTAAACCGCTTTTATTGACAGATACAACAGGTGATGACAAACATATGGCTGTAACAGTACATAAACACAGCTTTTGGTTATCTCTCTGACTAGGGTTTGTAAACCGCCTTTGTTCCAGACACAACAGGTGATGACAAACATACGGTGTAACAGTGCACAAACACAGCTTCTGGTAATCTCTCTCTGACTAGAGTTTGTAAACCGCCTTTATTATCAGACACAACAGGTGATGACAAACATATGGCTGTAACAGTGCACAAACACAGCTTCTGACTAGGATTTGTACACCAACTTTATTACCAGATACAACAGGTGATGACAAACATATGGCTGTAACAGTGCACAAACACAGCTTCTGACTAGCGTTTGTACACCGCCTTTATTACCAGATACAACAGGTGATGACAAACATATTGCTGTAACAGTGCGCAAACACAGCTTCTGACTAGCGTTTGTAAACCGCCTTTATTACCAGATACAACAGGTGATGAGAAACATACGGTGTAACAGTGCACAAACACATTTTATGGTTATCTCTCTCTGACTAGCATTTCTAATCCGCCTTTATTACCAGATACAACAAGTGATGACAAACATACGGTGTAACAGTGCACAAACACAGCTTCTGATTATCTCTCTCTGACTAGCATTTCTAAACCACCTTTATTACCAGATACAACAAGTGATGACAAACATACGGTGTAACAGCGCACAACCACAGCTTATGGTTATCTCTCTCTGACTAGCATTTCTAATCCCCCTTTATTACCAGATACAACAAGCAATGACAAACATATGGCTCTAACAGTGCTCAAACACAGCTTCTGACTAGAGTTTGTAAACCGCCTTTATTACCAGATACAACAGGTGATTACAAACATATGGTGTAACAGTGCACAAACAAAGCTTATGGTTACTCTCTCTGACTAGCGTTTCTAATCCGCCTTTATTACCAGATACAACAAGTGATGACAAACATACGGTGTAACAGTGCACAAACACAGCTTCTGATTCTCTCTCTCTGACTAGCATTTCTAAACCACCTTTATTACCAGATACAACATGTGATGACAAACATACGGTGTAACAGTGCACAAACACAGCTTATGGTTATCTCTCTCTGAATAGCGTTTCTATTCCGCCTTTATTACCAGATACAACAAGTGATGACAAACATATGGCTCTAACAGTGCTCAAACACAGCTTCTGACTAGAGTTTGTAAACTGCCTTTATTACCAGATACAACAGATGATTACAAAAATATGGTCTAACAGTGCACAAACACAGCTTATGGTTATCTCTCTCTGACTAGCGTTTCTAATCCGCCTTTATTATCAGATACAACAAGTGATGACAAACATACGGTGTAACAGTGCACAAACACAGCTTCTGGTTATCTCTCTCTGACTAGAATTTCTAAACCACCTTTATTACCAGATACAACAAGTGATGACAAACATATGGTGTAACAGTGCACAAACACAGCTTATGGTTATCTCTCTCTGACTAGCGTTTCTAATCCGCCTTTACTACCAGATACAACAAGTGATGACAAACATATGGCTCTAACAGTGCTCAAACACAGCTTCTGACTAGAGTTTGTAAACCGTCTTTATTACCAGATACAACAGGTCATTACAAACATATGGTGTAACAGTGCTCAAACACAGCTTCTGGTATTCTCTCTCTGCCTAGTGTTTGTAAACCGCCTTTATTAACAGATACAACAGGTGATTACAAACATATGGTGTAACAGTGCTCCAACACAGCTTCTGGTATTCTCTCTCTGCCTAGCATTTGTAAACCACTTTTATTACCAGATACAACAGGTGTTAACAAAGATATGGCTGTAACAGTGCTCAAACACAGCTTCAGACTAGAGTTTGTAAACCGCCTTTACTACCAGATACAACAGGTGATGACATACATATGGCTGTAACAGCGCTCAAACACAGCTTCTGACTAGAGTTTGTAAACTGCCTGTATTACCAGATACAACAAGTGATGACAAACATATGGCTGTAACAGTGCACAAACACAGCTTCCGGTTATCTCTCACTGACTAGAGTTTGTAAACCGCCTTTATTACCAGATACAACAGGTGATGACAAACATATGGTGCAACAGTGCACAAACACAGCTTCTGGTTATCTCCCTCTGACTGGCATTTCTAAACCGCTTTTATTACCAGATACAACAGGTGATGACAAACATATGGTGTAACAGTGCACAAACACAGCTTCTGGTTATCTCCCTCTGACTAGAGTTTGTAAACCGCCTTTATTACCAGACACAACAGGTGATGACAAACATATGGCTATAACAGTGCACAAACACAGCTTCTGGTTATCTCCCTCTGACTAGAGTTTGTAAACCGCCTTTATTACCAGACACAACAGGTGATGACAAACATATGGTGTAACAGTGCACAAACACAGCTTCTGGTTATCTCCCTCTGACTAGAGTTAGTAAACCGCCTTTATTACCAGACACACCAGGTGATGACAAACATACGGTGTAACAGTGCACAAACACAGCTTCTGGTATTCTCTCTCTGCCTAGGATTAGTAAACCACTTTTATTGCCAGATACAACAGGTGATGACAAACATATGGTGTAACAGTGCTCCAACACAGCTTCTGGTATTCTCTCTCTGCCTAGCATTTGTAAACCGCTTTTATTGCCAGAAACAACAGGTGATGACAAACATATGGTGTAACAGTGCTCCATCACAGCTTCTGGTATTCTCTCTCTGCCTATCATTTGTAAACCGCTTTTATTGCCAGATACAACAGGTGATGACAAACATATGGCTGTAACAGTGCATAAACACAGCTTTTGGTTATCTCTCTGACTAGGGTTTGTAAACCGCCTTTGTTCCAGACACAACAGGTGATGACAAACATACGGTGTAACAGTGCACAAACACAGCTTCTGACTAGAGTTTGTAAACCGTGTTTATTACCAGATACAACAGCTGATAACAAACATATGGCTGTAACAGCGCTCAAACACAGCTTCTGACTAGAGTTTGTAAACCGCCATTATTACCAGATACAACAGGTTGTGACAAACATATGGCTGTAAAATTGCTCAAACACAGCTTCTGACTAGAGTTTGTAAACCGCCTTTATTACCAGATACAACAGGTGATAACAAACATATGGCTGTGACAGTGCTCAAACACGGCTTCTGACTAGAGTTTGTAAACCGCCTTTATTACCAGATACAACAGGTGATAACAAAGATATGGCTGTAACAGTGCTCAAACACAGCTTCAGACTAGAGTTTGTAAACCGCCTTTACTACCAGATACAACAGGTGGTGACATACATATGGCTGTAACAGCGCTCAAACACAGCTTCTGACTAGAGTTTGTAAACCGCCTTTATTACCAGATACAACAAGTGATGACAAACATATGGCTGTAACAGTGCACAAACACAGCTTCCGGTTATCTCTCTCTGACTAGAGTTTGTAAACCGCCTTTATTACCAGATACAACAGGTGATGACAAACATATGGTGTAACAGTGCACAAACACAGCTTCTGGTTATCCCCCTCTGACTGGCATTTCTAAACCGCTTTTATTACCAGATACAACAGGTGATGACAAACATATGGTGTAACAGTGCACAAACACAGCTTCTGGTTATCTCCCTCTGACTAGGATTAGTAAACCACTTTTATTGCCAGATACAAGAGGTGATGACAAACATATGGTGTAACAGTGCTCCAACACAGCTTCTGGTATTCTCTCTCTGCCTAGCATTTGTAAACCGCTTTTATTGCCACATACAACAGGTGATGACAAACATATGGTGTAACAGTGCTCCATCACAGCTTCTGGTATTCTCTCTCTGCCTATCATTTGTAAACCGCTTTTATTGCCAGATACAACAGGTGATGACAAACATATGGTGTAACAGTGCTCCAACACAGCTTCTGGTATTCTCTCTCTGCCTAGCATTTGTAAACCGCTTTTATTGCCACATACAACAGGTGATGACAAACATATGGTGTAACAGTGCTCCATCACAGCTTCTGGTATTCTCTCTCTGCCTATCATTTGTAAACCGCTTTTATTGCCAGATACAACAGGTGATGACAAACATATGGCTGTAACAGTGCATAAACACAGCTTTTGGTTATCTCTCTGACTAGGGTTTGTAAACCGCCTTTGTTTCAGACACAACAGGTGATGACAAACATACGGTGTAACAGTGCACAAACACAGCTTCTGGTAATCTCTCTCTGACTAGAGTTTGTAAACCGCCTTTATTATCAGACACAACAGGTGATGACAAACATATGGCTGTAACAGTGCACAAACACAGCTTCTGACTAGGATTTGTACACCAAATTTATTACCAGATACAACAGGTGATGACAAACATATGGCTGTAACAGTGCACAAACACAGCTTCTGACTAGCGTTTGTACACCGCCTTTATTACCAGATACAACAGGTGATGACAAACATATTGCTGTAACAGTGCTCAAACACAGCTTATGGTTATCTCTCTCTGACTAGCATTTCTAATCCGTCTTTATTACCAGATACAACAAGTGATGACAAACATACGGTGTAACAGTGCACAAACACAGCTTCTGATTATCTCTCTCTGACTAGCATTTCTAAACCACCTTTATTACCAGATACAACAAGTGATGACAAACATACGGTGTAACAGCGCACAACCACAGCTTATGGTTATCTCTCTCTGACTAGCATTTCTAATCCCCCTTTATTACCAGATACAACAAGCGATGACAAACATATGGCTCTAACAGTGCTCAAACACAGCTTCTGACTAGAGTTTGTAAACCGCCTTTATTACCAGATACAACAGGTGATTACAAACATATGGTGTAACAGTGCACAAACAAAGCTTATGGTTATCTCTCTCTGACTAGCGTTTCTAATCCGCCTTTATTACCAGATACAACAAGTGATGACAAACATACGGTGTAACAGTGCACAAACACAGCTTCTGATTCTCTCTCTCTGACTAGCATTTCTAAACCACCTTTATTACCAGATACAACAAGTGATGACAAACATACGGTGCAACAGTGCACAAACACAGCTTATGGTTATCTCTCTCTGACTAGCGTTTCTATTCCGCCTTTATTACCAGATACAACAAGTGATGACAAACATATGGCTCTAACAGTGCTCAAACACAGCTTCTGACTAGAGTTTGTAAACCGCCTTTATTACCAGATACAACAGATGATTACAAAAATATGGTCTAACAGTGCACAAACACAGCTTATGGTTATCTCTCTCTGACTAGCGTTTCTAATCCACCTTTATTACCAGATACAACAAGTGATGACAAACATATGGCTCTAACAGTGCTCAAACACAGCTTCTGACTAGAGTTTGTAAACCGCCATTATTACCAGATACAACAAGTGATGACAAACATACGGTGTAACAGTGCACAAACACAGCTTATGGTTATCTCTCTCTGACTAGCGTTTCTAATCCGCCTTTATTACCAGATACAACAAGTGATGACAAACATATGGCTCTAACAGTGCTCAAACACAGCTTCTGACTAGAGTTTGTAAACCGCCTTTATTACCAGATACAACAGGTGATGACAAACATATGGTGTAACAGTGCACAAACACAGCTTCTGGTTATCTCCCTCTGAGTAGATTTTGTAAACCGCCTTTATTACAAGACACAACAGGTGATGACAAACATATGGCTGTAACAGTACACAAACACAGCTTCTGGTTATCTCCCTCTGAATAAAGTTTGTAAACCGCCTTTATTACCAGACACAACAGGTGATGACAAACATATGGCTGTAACAGTGCTCAAACACAGCTTCTGATTAGAGTTTGTAAACCGTCTTTATTACCAGATACAACAGCTGATGACAAACATATGGCTGTAACAGCGCTCAAACACAGCTTTTGACTAGAGTTTGTAAACCGCCATTATTACCAGATACAACAAGTGATAACAAACATATGGCTGTGACAGTGTTGAAACACAGCTTCTGACTAGAGTTTGTAAACCGCCTTTATTACCAGATACAACAGGTGATGACAAACATATGGCTGTATGACAAACATACGGTGTAACAGTGCACAAACACAGCTTGTGACTAGCGTTTGTAAACCGCCTTTATTACGAGATACAACAGGTGATGACAAACATATGGCTGTAACAGTGCACATACACAGCTTCTGACTAGCGTTTGTATACCGTCTTTATTACCAGACACAACAGGTGATGACAAACATATGGCTGTAACAGTGCACAAACACAGCTTCCGGTTATCTCTCTCTGACTAGAATTAGTAAACCGCCTTTATTACCATATACAACAGGTGATGACAAACATATGGTGTAACGGTGCACAAACACAGCTTCTGGTTATCTCCCTCTGAGTAGAGTTTGTAAACCGCCTTTACTACAAGACACAACAGGTGATGACAAACATATGGCTGTAACAGTGTACAAACACAGCTTCTGGATATCTCCCTCTGACTAGAGTTTGTAAACCGCCTTTATTACCAGACACAACAGGTGATGACAAACATATGGCTGTAACAGTGCACAAACACAGCTTCTGGTTATCTCCCGCTGACTAGAGTTTGTAAACCGCCATTATTACCAGACACAACAGGTGATGACAAAAATATGGTGTAACAGTGCACCAAAACAGCTTCTGGTTATCTCCCTCTGACTAGAGTTTGTAAACCGCCTGTATTACCAGACACAACAGGTGATGACAAACATACGGTGTAACAGTGCACAAACACAGCTTCTGGTATTCTCTCTCTGACTAGCATTTCTAAACCGCTTTTATTGCCAGACACAACAGGTGATGACAAACATACGGTGTAACAGTGCTGCAACACAGGTTCCGGTATTCTCTCTCTGGCTAGCATTTGTAAACCACTTTTATTACCAGATACAACAGCTGATGACAAACATATGGCTGTATCAGCGCTCATACACAGCTTCTGACTAGAGTTTGTAAACCGCCATTATTACCAGATACAACAGGTTGTGACAAACATATGGCTGTAAAATTGCTCAAACACAGCTTCTGACTAGAGTTTGTAAACCGCCTTTATTACCAGATACAACAGGAGATAACAAACATATGGCTGAGACAGTGCTCAAACACGGCTTCTGACAAGAGTTTGTAAACCGCCTTTATTACCAGATACAACAGGTGATAACAAAGATATGGCTGTAACAGTGCTCAAACACAGCTTCAGACTAGAGTTTGTAAACCGCCTTTATTACCAGATACAACAAGTGATGACAAACATATGGCTGTAACAGTGCACAAACACAGCTTCCGGTTATCTCTCTCTGCCTAGAGTTTGTAAACCGCCTTTATTACCAGATACAACAGGTGATGACAAACATATGGTGTAACAGTGCACAAACACAGCTTCTGGTTATCCCCCTCTGACTGGCATTTCTAAACCGCTTTTATTACCAGATACAACAGGTGATGACAAACATATGGTGTAACAGTGCACAAACACAGCTTGTGGTTATCTCCCTCTGACTAGAGTTTGTAAACCGCCTTTATTACCAGACACAACAGGTGATGACAAACATATGGCTATAACAGTGCACAAACACAGCTTCCGGTTATCTCCCTCTGACTAGAGTTTGTAAACCGCCTTTATTACCAGACACAACAGGTGATGACAAACATATGGTGTAACAGTGCACAAACACAGCTTCTGGTTATCTCCCTCTGACTAGAGTTTGTAAACCGCCTTTATTACCAGACACACCAGGTGATGACAAACATACGGTGTAACAGTGCACAAACACAGCTTCTGGTATTCTCTCTCTGCCTAGGATTAGTAAACCACTTTTATTGCCAGCTACAACAGGTGATGACAAACATATGGTGTAACAGTGCTCCAACACAGCTTCTGGTATTCTCTCTCTGCCTAGGATTTGTAAACCGCTTTTATTGCCACATACAACAGGTGATGACAAACATATGGTGTAACAGTGCTCCATCACAGCTTCTGGTATTCTCTCTCTGCCTATCATTTGTAAACCGCTTTTATTGCCAGATACAACAGGTGATGACAAACATATGGCTGTAACAGTGCATAAACACAGCTTTTGGTTATCTCTCTGACTAGGGTTTGTAAACCGCCTTTGTTCCAGACACAACAGGTGATGACAAACATATGGCTGTAACAGTGCACAAACACAGCTTCTGACTAGGATTTGTACACCAACTTTATTACCAGTTACAACAGGTGATGACAAACATATGGCTGTAACAGTGCACAAACACAGCTTCTGACTAGCGTTTGTACAACGCCTTTATTACCAGATACAACAGGTGATGCCAAACATATTGCTGTAACAGTGCTCAAACACAGCTTCTGACTAGGGTTTGTAAACCGCCTTTATTACCAGATACAACAGGTGATGAGAAACATACGGTGTAACAGTGCACAAACACAGCTTATGGTTATCTCTCTCTGACTAGCATTTCTAATCCGCCTTTATTACCAGATACAACAAGTGATGACCAACATACGGTGTAACAGTGCACAAACACAGCTTCTGATTATCTCTCTCTGACTAGCATTTCTAAACCACCTTTATTACCAGATACAACAAGTGATGACAAACATACGGTGTAACCGCGCACAACCACAGCTTATGGTTATCTCTCTCTGACTAGCATTTCTAATCCCCATTTATTACCAGATACAACAAGCGATGACAAACATATGGCTCTAACAGTGCTCAAACACAGCTTCTGACTAGAGTTTGTAAACCGCCTTTATTACCAGATACAACAGGTGATTACAAACATATGGTGTAACAGTGCACAAACAAAGCTTATGGTTATCTCTCTCTGACTAGCGTTTCTAATCCGCCTTTATTACCAGATACAACAAGTGATGACAAACATACGGTGTAACAGTGCACAAACACAGCTTCTGACTCTCTCTCTCTGACTAGCATTTCTAAACCACCTTTATTACCAGATACAACAAGTGATGACAAACATACGGTGTAACAGTGCACAAACACAGCTTATGGTTATCTCTCTCTGACTAGCGTTTCTATTCCGCCTTTATTACCAGATACAACAAGTGATGACAAACATATGGCTCTAACAGTGCTCAAACACAGCTTCTGACTAGAGTTTGTAAACCGCCTTTATTACCAGATACAACAGATGATTACAAAAATATGGTCTAACAGTGCACAAACACAGCTTATGGTTATCTCTCTCTGACTAGCGTTTCTAATCCGCCTTTATTACCAGATACAACAAGTGATGACAAACATACGGTGTAAGAGTGCACAAACACAGCTTCTGGTTATCTCTCTCTGACTAGTATTTCTAAACCACCTTTATTACCAGATACAACAAGTGATGACAAACATACGGTGTAACAGTGCACAAACACAGCTTATGGTTATCTCTCTCTGACTAGCAATTCTAATCCGCCTTTACTACCAGATACAACAAGTGATGACAAACATATGGCTCTAACAGTGCTCCAACACAGCTTCTGACTAGAGTTTGTAAACCGTCTTTATTACCAGATACAACAGGTCATTACAAACATATGGTGTAACAGTGCTCAAACACTGCTTCTGGTATTCTCTCTCTGCCTAGTGTTTGTAAACCGCCTTTATTAACAGATACAACAGGTGATTACAAACATATGGTGTAACAGTGCTCAAACACAGCTTCTGGTATTATCTCTCTGCCTAGTGTTTGTAAACCGCCTTTATTACCAGATACAACAGGTGATGACAAACATATGGCTCTAACAGTGCTCAAACACAGCTTCTGACTAGAGTTTGTAAACCGCCTTTATTACCAGATAAAACAGGTGATGACAAACATATGGTGTAACAGTGCACAAACACAGCTTCTGGTTATCTCCCTCTGTCTAGCATTTCTAAACCGCTTTTATTACCAGATACAACAGGTGATGACAAACATATGGTATAACAGTGCATAAACACAGCTTCTGGTTATCTCCCTCTGAGTAGAGTTTGTAAACCACCTTTATTACAAGACACAACAGGTGATGACAAACATATGGTGTAACAGTGCACAAACACAGCTTCTGGTTATCTAGCTCTGACTAGCATTTCTAAACCACCTTTATTACCAGATACAACAAGTGATGACAAACATACGGTGTAACAGTGCACAAACACAGCTTATGGTTATCTCTCTCTGACTAGCGTTTCTAATCCGCCTTTATTACCAGATACAACAAGTGATGACAAACATATGGCTCTAACAGTGCTCAAACACAGCTTCTGACTAGAGTTTGTAAACCGCCTTTATTACCAGATACAACAAGTGATGACAAACATACGGTGTAACAGTGCACAAACACAGCTTATGGTTATCTCTCTCTGACTAGCGTTTCTAATCCGCCTTTATTACCAGATACAACAAGTGATGACAAACATATGGCTCTAACAGTGCTCAAACACAGCTTCTGACTAGAGTTTGTAAACCGCCTTTATTACCAGATACAACAGGTGATGACAAACATATGGTGTAACAGTGCACAAACACAGCTTCTGGTTATCTCCCTCTGAGTAGATTTTGTAAACCGCCTTTATTACAATACACAACAGGTGATGACAAACATATGGCTGTAACAGTACACAAACACAGCTTCTGGTTATCTCCCTCTGAATAGAGTTTGTAAACCGCCTTTATTACCAGACACAACAGGTGATGACAAACATATGGCTGTAACAGTGCTCAAACACAGCTTCGGACTAGAGTTTGTAAACCGCCATTATTACCAGATACAAAAGGTGATAACCAACATATGGCTGTAACAGTGCTCAAACACAGCTTCTGATTAGAGTTTGTAAACCGTCTTTATTACCAGATACAACAGCTGATGACAAACATATGGCTGTAACAGCGCTCAAACACAGCTTTTGACTAGAGTTTGTAAACCGACATTATTACCAGATACAACAGGTGATAACAAACATATGGCTGTGAGAGTGTTGAAACACAGCTTCTGACTAGAGTTTGTAAACCGCCTTTATTACCAGATACAACAGGTGATGACAAACATATGGCTGTATGACAAACATACGGTGTAACAGTGCACAAACACAGCTTGTGACTAGCGTTTGTAAACCGACTTTATTACGAGATACAACAGGTTATGACAAACATATGGCTGTAACAGTGCACATACACAGCTTCTGACTAGCGTTTGTATACCGTCTTTATTACCAGACACAACAGGTGATGACAAACATATGGCTGTAACAGTGCACAAACACAGCTTCCGGTTATCTCTCTCTGACTAGAATTAGTAAACCGCCTTTATTACCATATACAACAGGTGATGACAAACATATGGTGTAACAGTGCACAAACACAGCTTCTGGTTATCTCCCTCTGACTAGCATTTCTAAACCGCTTTTATTACCAGATACAACAGGTGATGACAAACATATGGTGTAACAGTGCACAAACACAGCTTCTGGTTATCTCCCTCTGAGTAGAGTTTGTAAACCGCCTTTATTACAAGACACAACAGGTGATGACAAACATATGGCTGTAACAGTGTACAAACACAGCTTCTGGATATCTCCCTCTGACTAGAGTTTGTAAACCGCCTTTATTACCAGACACAACAAGTGATGACAAACATATGGCTGTAACAGTGCACAAACACAGCTTCTGGTTATCTCCCGCTGACTAGAGTTTGTAAACCGCCATTATTACCAGACACAACAGGTGATGACAAACATATGGTGTAACAGTGCACCAAAACAGCTTCTGGTTATCTCCCTCTGACAAGAGTTTGTAAACCGCCTGTATTACCAGACACAACAGGTGATGACAAACATACGGTGTAACAGTGCACAAACACAGCTTCTGGTATTCTCTCTCTGACTAGCATTTCTAAACCGCTTTTATTGCCAGACACAACAGGTGATGACAAACATACGGTGTAACAGTGCTGCAACACAGCTTCCGGTATTCTCTCTCTGGCTAGCATTTGTAAACCACTTTTATTGCCAGATACAACAGGTGATGACAAACATATGGTGTAACTGTGCTCCAACACAGTTTCTGGTATTCTCTCTTTGCATAGCATTTATAAACCGCTTTTATTGCCAGATACAAAAGGTGATGAAAAAACATATGGTGTAACAGTGCTCCAACACAGCTTCTGGTATTCTCTCTCTGCCTAGCATTTGTAAACCACTGTTATTACCAGATACAACAGGTGATAACAAAGATATGGCTGTAACAGCGCTCAAACACAGCTTCTGACTAGAGTTTGTAAACCGCCTTTATTACCAGATACAACAAGTGATGACAAACATATGGCTGTAACAGTGCACAAACACAGCTTCCGGTTATCTCTCTCTGACTAGAGTTTGTAAACCGCCTTTATTACCAGATACAACAGGTGATGACAAACATATGGTGTAACAGTGCACAAACACAGCTTCTGGTTATCTCCCTCTGACTGGCATTTCTAAACCGCTTTTATTACCAGATACAACAGGTGATGACAAACATATGGTGTAACAGTGCACAAACACAGCTTCTGGTTATCTCCCTCTGACTAGAGTTTGTAAACCGCCTTTATTACCAGACACAACAGGTGATGACAAACATATGGCTATAACAGTGCACAAACACAGCTTCTGGTTATCTCCCTCTGACTAGAGTTTGTAAACCGCCTTTATTACCAGACACAACAGGTGATGACAAACATATGGTGTAACAGTGCACAAACACAGCTTCTGGTTATCTCCCTCTGACTAGAGTTTGTAAACCGCCTTTATTACCAGACACAACAGGTGATGACAAACATATGGCTATAACAGTGCACAAACACAGCTTCTGGTTATCTCCCTCTGACTAGAGTTTGTAAACCGCATTTATTACCAGACACAACAGGTGATGACAAACATATGGTGTAACAGTGCACAAACACAGCTTCTGGTATTCTCTCTCTGCCTAGGATTAGTAAACCACTTTTATTGCCAGATACAACAGGTGATGACAAACATATGGTGTAACAGTGCTCCAACACAGCTTCTGGTATTCTCTCTCTGCCTAGCATTTGTAAACCGCTTTTATTGCCACATACAACAGGTGATGACAAACATATGGTGTAACAGTGCTCCATCACAGCTTCTGGTATTCTCTCTCTGCCTATCATTTGTAAACCGCTTTTATTGCCAGATACAACAGGTGATGACAAACATATGGCTGTAACAGTGCATAAACACAGCTTTTGGTTATCTCTCTGACTAGGGTTTGTAAACCGCCTTTGTTCCAGACACAACAGGTGATGACAAACATACGGTGTAACAGTGCACAAACACAGCTTCTGGTAATCTCTCTCTGACTAGAGTTTGTAAACCGCCTTTATTATCAGACACAACAGGTGATGACAAACATATGGCTGTAACAGTGCACAAACACAGCTTCTGACTAGGATTTGTACACCAACTTTATTACCAGATACAACAGGTGATGACAAACATATGGCTGTAACAGTGCACAAACACAGCTTCTGACTAGCGTTTGTACACCGCCTTTATTACCAGATACAACAGGTGATGACAAACATATTGCTGTAACAGTGCTCAAACACAGCTTCTGACTAGCGTTTGTAAACCGCCTTTATTACCAGATACAACAGGTGATGAGAAACATACGGTGTAACAGTGCACAAACACATTTTATGGTTATCTCTCTCTGACTAGCATTTCTAATCCGCCTTTATTACCAGATACAACAAGTGATGACAAACATACGGTGTAACAGTGACAAACACAGCTTCTGATTATCTCTCTCTGACTAGCATTTCTAAACCACCTTTATTACCAGATACAACAAGTGATGACAAACATACGGTGTAACAGCGCACAACCACAGCTTATGGTTATCTCTCTCTGACTAGCATTTCTAATCCCCCTTTATTACCAGATACAACAAGCGATGACAAACATATGGCTCTAACAGTGCTCAAACACAGCTTCTGACTAGAGTTTGTAAACCGCCTTTATTACCAGATACAACAGGTGATTACAAACATATGGTGTAACAGTGCACAAACAAAGCTTATGGTTACTCTCTCTGACTAGCGTTTCTAATCCGCCTTTATTACCAGATACAACAAGTGATGACAAACATACGGTGTAACAGTGCACAAACACAGCTTCTGATTCTCTCTCTCTGACTAGCATTTCTAAACCACCTTTATTACCAGATACAACACGTGATGACAAACATACGGTGTAACAGTGCACAAACACAGCTTATGGTTATCTCTCTCTGAATAGCATTTCTATTCCGCCTTTATTACCAGATACAACAAGTGATGACAAACATATGGCTCTAACAGTGCTCAAACACAGCTTCTGACTAGAGTTTGTAAACTGCCTTTATTACCAGATACAACAGATGATTACAAAAATATGGTCTAACAGTGCACAAACACAGCTTATGGTTATCTCTCTCTGACTAGCGTTTCTAATCCGCCTTTATTACCAGATACAACAAGTGATGACAAACATACGGTGTAACAGTGCACAAACACAGCTTCTGGTTATCTCTCTCTGACTAGCATTTCTAAACCACCTTTATTACCAGATACAACAAGTGATGACAAACATATGGTGTAACAGTGCACAAACACAGCTTATGGTTATCTCTCTCTGACTAGCGTTTCTAATCCGCCTTTACTACCAGATACAACAAGTGATGACAAACATATGGCTCTAACAGTGCTCAAACACAGCTTCTGACTAGAGTTTGTAAACCGTCTTTATTAACAGATACAACAGGTCATTACAAACATATGGTGTAACAGTGCTCAAACACAGCTTCTGGTATTCTCTCTCTGCCTAGTGTTTGTAAACCGCCTTTATTAACAGATACAACAGGTGATTACAAACATATGGTGTAACAGTGCTCCAACACAGCTTCTGGTATTATCTCTCTGCCTAGTGTTTGTAAACCGCCTTTATTACCAGATACAACATGTGATGACAAACATATGGCTCTAACAGTGCTCAAACACAGCTTCTGACTAGAGTTTGTAAACCGCCTTTATTACCAGATAAAACAGGTGATGACAAACATATGGTGTAACAGTGCACAAACACAGCTTCTGGTTATCTCCCTCTGTCTAGCATTTCTAAACCGCTTTTATTACCAGATACAACAGGTGATGACAAACATATGGTATAACAGTGCATAAACACAGCTTCTGGTTATTTCCCTCTGAGTAGAGTTTGTAAACCACCTTTATTACAAGACACAACAGGTGATGACAAACATATGGCTGTAACAGTGTACAAACACAGCTTCTGGTTATCTCCCTCTGACTAGAGTTTGTAAACCGCCTTTATTACCAGACACAACAGGTGATGACAAACATATGGTGTAACAGTGCACAAACACAGCTTCTGGTTATCTCCCTCTGACTAGAGTTTGTAAACCGCCTTTATTATCAGACACAACAGGTGATGACAAACATATGGCTGTAACAGTGCACAAACACAGCTTCTGGTTATCTCCCGCTGACTAGAGTTTGTAAACCGCCTTTATTACCAGAAAAAACAGGTGATGACAACCATACGGTGTAACAGTGCACAAACACAGCTTCTGGTATTCTCTCTCTGACTAGCATTTCTAAAACGCTTTTATTGCCAGACACAACCGGTGATGAGAAACATACGGTGTAACAGTGCTCCAACACAGCTTTCGGTATTCTCTCTCTGCCTAGCATTTGTAAACCACTTTTATTGCCAGATACAACAGGTGATGACAAACATATGGTGTAACAGTGCCCCAACACAGCTTCTGGTATTCTCTCTCTGCCTAGCATTTGTAAACCACTTTTATTACCAGATACAACAGGTGATGACAAACATATGGTGTAACACTGCTCCAACACAGTTTCTGGTATTCTCTCTCTGCCTAGCATTTGTAAACCGCTTTTATTGCCAGATACAACAGGTGATGACAAACATATGGCTGTAACAGTGCATAAACACAGCTTTTGGTTATCTCTCTGACTAGAGTTAGTAAACCGCCTTTATTACCAGACACAAAAGGTGATGACAAACATACGGTGTAACAGTGCACAAACACAGCTTCTGGTATTCTCTCTCTGCCTATCATTTGTAAACCGCTTTTATTGCCAGATACAACAGGTGATGACAAACATATGGCTGTAACAGTGCATAAACACAGCTTTTGGTTATCTCTCTGACTAGGGTTTGTAAACCGCCTTTGTTCCAGACACAACAGGTGATGACAAACATACGGTGTAACAGTGCACAAACACAGCTTCTGACTAGGGTTTGTAAACCGTCTTTATTACCAGATACAACAGCTGATGACAAACATATGGCTGTAACAGCGCTCAAACACAGCTTCTGGCTAGAGTTTGTAAACCGCCATTATTACCAGATACAACAGGTTGTGACAAACATATGGCTGTAAAATTGCTCAAACACAGCTTCTGACTAGAGTTTGTAAACCGCCTTTATTACCAGATACAACAGGTGATAACAAACATATGGCTGTGACAGTGCTCAAACACGGCTTCTGACTAGAGTTTGTAAACCGCCTTTATTACCAGATACAACAGGTGATAACAAAGATATGGCTGTAACAGTGCTCAAACACAGCTTCAGACTAGAGTTTGTAAACCGCCTTTACTACCAGATACAACAGGTGGTGACATACATATGGCTGTAACAGCGCTCAAACACAGCTTCTGACTAGAGTTTGTAAACCGCCTTTATTACCAGATACAACAAGTGATGACAAACATATGGCTGTAACAGTGCACAAACACAGCTTCCGGTTAACTCTCTCTGACTAGAGTTTGTAAACCGCCTTTATTACCAGATACAACAGGTGATGACAAACATATGGTGTAACAGTGCACAAACACAGCTTCTGGTTATCTCCCTCTGACTGGCATTTCTAAACCGCTTTTATTACCAGATACAACAGGTGATGACAAACATATGGTGTAACAGTGCACAAACACAGCTTCTGGTTATCTCCCTCTGACTAGAGTTTGTAAACCGCCTTTATTACCAGACACAACAGGTGATGACAAACATATGGCTATAACAGTGCACAAACACAGCTTCTGGTTATCTCCCTCTGACTAGAGTTTGTAAACCGCCTTTATTACCAGACACACCAGGTGATGACAAACATACGGTGTAACAGTGCACAAACACAGCTTCTGGTATTCTCTCTCTGCCTAGGATTAGTAAACCACTTTTATTGCCAGATACAACAGGTGATGACAAACATATGGTGTAACAGTGCTCCAACACAGCTTCTGGTATTCCTTCTCTGCCTAGCAGTTGTAAACCGCTTTTATTGCCACATACAACAGGTGATGACAAACATATGGTGTAACAGTGCTCCATCACAGCTTCTGGTATTCTCTCTCTGCCTATCATTTGTAAACCGCTTTTATTGCCAGATACAACAGGTGATGACAAACATATGGCTGTAACAGTGCATAAACACAGCTTTTGGTTATCTCTCTGACTAGGGTTTGTAAACCGCCTTTGTTCCAGACACAACAGGTGATGACAAACATACGGTGTAACAGTGCACAAACACAGCTTCTGGTAATCTCTCTCTGACTAGAGTTTGTAAACCGCCTTTATTATCAGACACAACAGGTGATGACAAACATATGGCTGTAACAGTGCACAAACACAGCTTCTGACTAGGATTTGTACACCAACTTTATTACCAGATACAACAGGTGATGACAAACATATGGCTGTAACAGTGCACAAACACAGCTTCTGACTAGCGTTTGTACACCGCCTTTATTACCAGATACAACAGGTGATGACAAACATATTGCTGTAACAGTGCTCAAACACAGCTTCTGACTAGCGTTTGTAAACCGCCTTTATTACCAGATACAACAGGTGATGAGAAACATACGGTGTAACAGTGCACAAACACAGCTTATGGTTATCTCTCTCTGACTAGCATTTCTAAACCACCTTTATTACCAGATACAACAAGTGATGACAAACATACGGTGTAACAGCGCACAACCACAGCTTATGGTTATCTCTCTCTGACTAGCATTTCTAATCCCCCTTTATTACCAGATACAACAAGCGATGACAAACATATGGCTCTAACAGTGCTCAAACACAGCTTCTGACTAGAGTTTGTAAACCGCCTTTATTACCAGATACAACAGATGATTACAAAAATATGGTCTAACAGTGCACAAACACAGCTTATGGTTATCTCTCTCTGACTAGCGTTTCTAATCCGCCTTTATTACCAGATACAACAAGTGATGACAAACATACGGTGTAACACTGCACAAACACAGCTTCTGGTTATCTCTCTCTGACTAGCATTTCTAAACCACCTTTATTACCAGATACAACAAGTGATGACAAACATATGGTGTAACAGTGCACAAACACAGCTTATGGTTATCTCTCTCTGACTAGCGTTTCTAATCCGCCTTTACTACCAGATACAACAAGTGATGACAAACATATGGCTCTAACAGTGCTCAAACACAGCTTCTGACTAGAGTTTGTAAACCGTCTTTATTACCAGATACAACAGGTCATTACAAACATATGGTGTAACAGTGCTCAAACACAGCTTCTGGTATTCTCTCTCTGCCTAGTGTTTGTAAACCGCCTTTACTAACAGATACAACAGGTGATTACAAACATATGGTGTAACAGTGCTCAAACACAGCTTCTGGTATTATCTCTCTGCCTAGTGTTTGTAAACCGCCTTTATTACCAGATACAACAGGTGATGACAAACATATGGCTCTAACAGTGCTCAAACACAGCTTCTGACTAGAGTTTGAAAACCGCCTTTATTACCAGATAAAACAGGTGATGACAAACATATGGTGTAACAGTGCACAAACACAGCTTCTGGTTATCTCCCTCTGTCTAGCATTTCTAAACCGCTTTTATTACCAGATACAACAGGTGATGACAAACATATGGTATAACAGTGCATAAACACAGCTTCTGGTTATCTCCCTCTGAGTAGAGTTTGTAAACCACCTTTATTACAAGACACAACAGGTGATGACAAACATATGGCTGTAACAGTGTACAAACACAGCTTCTGGTTATCTCCCTCTGACTAGAGTTTGTAAACCGCCTTTATTACCAGACACAACAGGTGATGACAAACATATGGTGTAACAGTGCACAAACACAGCTTCTGGTTATCTCCCTCTGACTAGAGTTTGTAAACCGCCTTTATTACCAGACACAACAGGTGATGACAAACATATGGCTGTAACAGTGCACAAACACAGCTTCTGGTTATCTCCCGCTGACTAGAGTTTGTAAACCGCCTTTATTACCAGACACAACAGGTGATGACAAACATATGGTGTAACAGTGCACAAACACAGCTTCTGGTTATCTCCCTTTGACTAGAGTTTGTAAACCGCCTTTATTACCAGACACAACAGGTGATGACAAACATACGGTGTAACAGTGCACAAACACAGCTTCTGGTATTCTCTCTCTGACTAGCATTTCTAAAACGCTTTTATTGCCAGACACAACCGGTGATGAGAAACATACGGTGTAACAGTGCTCCAACACAGCTTTCGGTATTCTCTCTCTGCCTAGCATTTGTAAACCACTTTTATTACCAGATACAACAGGTGATGACAAACATATGGTGTAACACTGCTCCAACACAGTTTCTGGTATTCTCTCTCTGCCTAGCATTTGTAAACCGCTTTTATTGCCAGATACAACAGGTGATGACAAACATATGGCTATAACAGTGCATAAACACAGCTTTTGGTTATCTCTCTGACTAGAGTTTGTAAACCGCCTTTATTACCAGACACAAAAGGTGATGACAAACATACGGTGTAACAGTGCACAAACACAGCTTCTGGTATTCTCTCTCTGACTAGAGTTTGTAAACCGCCTTTATTTCCAGATACAACAGGTGATGACAAACATACGGTGTAACAGTGCACAAACACAGCTTCTGACTAGCGTTTGTAAACTGCCTTTATTACCAGATACAACAGGTGATGACAAACATATGGCTGTAACAGTGCACATACACAGCTTCTGACTAGCGTTTGTAAACCGTCTTTATTACCAGATACAACAGGTGATGACAAACATGGCTGTAACAGTGCTCAAACACGTCTTCTGACTAGAGTTTGTAAACTGCCTTTATTACCAGATACAACAGGTGATAAAAAACATATGGCTGTAACAGTGCTCAAATACAGCTTCTGACTAGAGTTTGTAAACCGTCTTTATTACCAGATACAACAGCTGATGACAAACATATGGCTGTAAAAGCGCTCAAACACAACTTCTGACTAGAGTTTGTAAACCGCCTTTATTACCAGATACAACAGGCGATAACAAACATATGGCTGTGACAGTGCTCAAACACAGCTTCTGACTAGAGTTTGTAAACCGCCTTTATTACCAGATACAACAGGTGATGACAAACATATGGCTGTAACAGCGCTCAAACACAGCTTCTGACTGGCGTTTGTAAACCGCCCTTATTACCAGATACAACAGGTGATGACAAACATATGGCTGTAACAGTGCACAAACACAGCTTCTGACTAGCGTTTGTACACCGCCTTTATTACCAGATACAACAGGTGATGACAAACATATGGTGTAACAGTGCACAAACACAGGTTCTGATTATCTCTCTCTGACTAGCATTTCTAAACCACCTTTATTACCAGATACAACAAGTGATGACAAACATACGGTGTAACAGTGCACAAACAGAGCTTATCGTTATCTCTCTCTGACTAGCGTTTCTAATCCGCCTTTATTACCAGATACAACAAGTGATGACAAACATATGGCTCTAACAGTGCTCAAACACAGCTTCTGACTACAGTTTGTAAACCGCCTTTATTACCAGATACAACAGGTGATTACAAACATACTGTGTAACAGTGCACAAACACAGCTTCTTATTCTCTCTCTCTGACTAGCATTTCTAAACCACCTTTATTACCAGATACAACAAGTGATGACAAACATACGGTGTAACAGTGCACAAACACAGCTTATGGTTATCTCTCTCTGACTAGAGTTTGTAAACCGCCTTTATTACCAGATACAACAGGTGATTACAAAAATATGGTGTAACAGTGCACAAACACAGCTTATGGTTATCTCTCTCTGACTAGCGTTTCTAATCCGCCTTTATTACCAGATACAACAAGTGATGACAAACATACGGTGTAACAGTGCACAAACACAGCTTATGGTTATCTCTCTCTGACTAGCGTTTCTAATCTGCCTTTACTACCAGATACAACAAGTGATGACAAACATATGGCTCTAACAGTGCTCAAACACAGCTTCTGACTAGAGTTTGTAAACCCCCTTTATTACCAGATACAACAGGTGATGACAAACATATGGCTCTAACAGTGCTCAAACACAGCTTCTGACTAGAATTTGTAAACCGCCTTTATTACCAGATACAACAGGTGATGACAAACATATGGTGTAACAGTACACAAACACAGCTTCTGGTTATCTCCCTCTGACTAGCATTTCTAAACCGCTTTTATTACCAGATATAACAGGTGATGACAAACATATGGTGTAACAGTGCACAAACACAGCTTCTGGTTATCTCCCTCTGAGTAGAGTTTGTAAACCGCCTTTATTACAAGATACAACAGGTGATGACAAACATATGGCTGTAACAGTGCACAAACACAGCTTCTTGTTATCTCCCTCTGACTAGAGTTTGTAAACCGCCTTTATTACCAGACACAACAGGTGATGACAAACATATGGTGTAACAGTGCACAAACACAGCTTCTGGTTATCTCCCTCTGACTAGAGTTTGTAAACCGCCTTTAGTACCAGACACAACAGGTGATGACAAACATATGGCTGTAACAGTGCACAATCACAGCTTCTGGTTATATTCCGCTGACTGGAGTTTGTAAACCGCATTTGTTACCAGACATAACAGGTAATGACAAACATATGGTGTAACAGTGCACAAACACAGCTTCTGGTTATCTCCCTCTGACTAGAGTTTGTAAACCGCCTTTATTACCAGACACAACAGGTGATGACAAACATACGATGTAACAGTGCACAAACACAGCTTCTGGTATTCTCTCTCTGACTAGCATTTCTAAACCGCTTTTATTGCCAGACACAACAGGTGATGACAAACATACGGTGTAACAGTGCTCCAACTAAGCTTCCGGTATTCTCTCTCTGCCTAGCATTTGAAAACCACTTTTTTTGCCAGATACAACAGGTGATGACAAACATATGGTGTAACAGTGCTCCAACACAGTTTCTGGTATTCCCTCTCTGCCTAGCATTTGTAAACCGCTTTTATTGCCAGATACAACAGGTGATGAACAAACATATGGTGTAACAGTGCTCCAACACAGTTTCTGGTATTCTCTCTCTGCCTAGCATTTGTAAACCACTTTTATTACCAGATACAACAGGTGATGACAAACGTATGTTGTAACACTGCTCCAACACAGCTTCTGGTATTCTCTCTCTGCCTAGCATTTGTAAACCGCTTTTATTGCCAGATACAACAGGTGATGACAAACATATGGCTGTAACAGTGCATAAACACAGCTTTGGGTTATCTCTCTGACTAGAGTTTGTAAACCGCCTTTATTACCAGACACAACAGGTGATGACAAACATACGGTGTAACAGTGCACAAACACAGCTTCTGGTATTCTCTCTCTGACTAGAGTTTGTAAACCGCCTTTATTTCCAGATACAACAGGTGATGACAAACATACGGTGTAACAGTGCACAAACACAGCATCTGACTAGCGTTTGTAAACCGCCTTTATTACCAGATACAACAGGTGATGACAAACATATGGCTGTAACAGTGCACATACACAGCTTCTGACTAGCATTTGTAAACCGTCTTTATTACCAGATACAACAGGTGATAACAAACATATGGCTGTAACAGTGCTCAAATACAGCTTCTGACTAAGAGTTTGTAAACCGCCTTTATTACCAGATACAACAGGTGATGACAAACATATGGCTGTAACATAGCTCAAACACAGCTTCTGACTGGAGTTTGTAAACCGCCTTTATTACCAGATACAACAGGTGATGACAAACATATGGCTGTAACAGTGCACAAACACAGCTTCTGACTAGCGTTTGTACACCGCCTTTATTACCAGATACAACAGGTGATGACAAACATATGGTGTAACAGTGCACAAACACAGGGTCTGATTATCTCTCTCTGACTAGCGTTTCTAATCCGCCTTTATTACCAGATACAACAAGTGATGACAAACATATGGCTCTAACAGTGCTCAAACACAGCTTCTGACCAGAGTTTGTAAACCGCCTTTATTACCAGATACAACAGGTGATTACAAACATACGGTGTAACAGTGCACAAACACAGCTTCTGATTCTCTCTCTCTGACTAGCATTTCTAAACCACCTTTATTACCAGATACAACAAGTGATGACAAACATACGGTGTAACAGTGCACAAACACAGCTTATGGTTATCTCTCTCTGACTAGAGTTTGTAAACCGCCTTTATTACCAGATACAACCGGTGATAACAAAAATATGGTGTAACAGTGCACAAACACAGCTTATGGTTATCTCTCTCTGACTAGCGTTTCTAATCCGCCTTTATTACCAGATACAATAAATGATGACAAACATACGGTGTAACAGTGCACAAACACAGCTTATGGTTATCTCTCTCTGACTAGCGTTTCTAATCCGCCTTTACTACCAGATACAACAAGTGATGACAAACATATGGCTCTAACAGTGCTCAAACACAGCTTCTGACTAGAGTTTGTAAACCGCCTTTATTACCAGATACAACAGGTGATGACAAACATATGGTGTAACAGTACACAAACACAGCTTCTGGTTATCTCCCTCTGACTAGCATTTCTAAACCGCTTTTATTACCAGATACAACAGGTGATGACAAACATATGGTGTAACAGTGCACAAACACAGCTTCTGGTTATCTCCCTCTGAGTAGAGTTTGTAAACCGCCTTTATTACAAGATACAACAGGTAATGACAAACATATGGCTGTAACAGTGCACAAACACAGCTTCTTGTTATCTCCCTCTGACTAGAGTTTGTAAACCGCCTTTATTACCAGACACAACAGGTGATGACAAACATATGGTGTAACAGTGCACAAACACAGCTTCTGGTTATCTCCCTCTGACTAGCATTTCTAAACCACCTTTATTACCAGATACAACAAGTGATGACAAACATACGGTGTAACAGTGCACAAACACAGCTTATGGTTATCTCTCTCTGACTAGAGTTTGTAAACCGCCTTTATTACCAGATACAACAGGTGATTACAAAAATATGGTGTAACAGTGCACAAACACAGCTTATGGTTATCTCTCTCTGACTAGCGTTTCTAATCCGCCTTTATTACCAGATACAACAAGTGATGACAAACATACGGTGTAACAGTGCACAAACACAGCTTATGGTTATCTCTCTCTGACTAGCGTTTCTAATCCGCCTTTACTACCAGATACAACAAGTGATGACAAACATATGGCTCTAACAGTGCTCAAACACAGCTTCTGACTAGAGTTTGTAAACCGCCTTTATTACCAGATACAACAGGTGATGACAAACATATGGCTCTAACAGTGCTCAAACACAGCTTCTGACTAGAGTTTGTAAACCGCCTTTATTACCAGATACAACAGGTGATGACAAACATATGGTGTAACAGTACACAAACACAGCTTCTGGTTATCTCCCTCTGACTAGCATTTCTAAACCGCTTTTATTACCAGATACAACAGGTGATGACAAACATATGGTGTAACAGTGCACAAACACAGCTTCTGGTTATCTCCCTCTGAGTAGAGTTTGTAAACCGCCTTTATTACAAGATACAACAGGTGATGACAAACATATGGCTGTAACAGTGCACAAACACAGCTTCTTGTTATCTCCCTCTGACTAGAGTTTGTAAACCGTCTTTATTACCAGACACAACAGGTGATGACAAACATATGGTGTAACAGTGCACAAACACAGCTTCTGGTTATCTCCCTCTGACTAGAGTTTGTAAACCGCCTTTAGTACCAGACACAACAGGTGATGACAAACATATGGCTGTAACAGTGCACAATCACAGCTTCTGGTTATCTCCCGCTGACTGGAGTTTGTAAACCGTCTTTATTACCAGATACAACAGCTGATGACAAACATATGGCTGTAACAGCGCTCAAACACAGCTTCTGACTAGAGTTTGTGAACCGCCTTTATTACCAGATACAACAGGTGATGACAAACATATGGCTGTAACAGCGCTCAAACACAGCTTCTGACTGGAGTTTGTAAACCGCCTTTATTACCAGATACAACAGGTGATGACAAACATATGGCTGTAACAGTGCACAAACACAGCTTCTGACTAGCGTTTTTACACCGCCTTTATTACCAGATACAACAGGTGATGACAAACATATGGTGTAACAGTGCAGAAACACAGGTTCTGATTATCTCTCTCTGACTAGCATTTCTAAACCACCTTTATTACCAGATACAACAAGTGATGACAAACATACGGTGTAACAGTGCACAAACATAGCTTATGGTTATCTCTCTCTGACTAGCGTTTCTAATCCGCCTTTATTACCAGATACAACAAGTGATGACAAACATATGGCTCTAACAGTGCTCAAACACAGCTTCTGACTAGAATTTGTAAACCACCTTTATTACCAGATACAACAGGTGATTACAAACATACGGTGTAACAGTGCACAAACACAGCTTCTGATTCTCTCTCTCTGAGTAGCATTTCTAAACCACCTTTATTACCAGATACAACAAGTGATGACAAACATACGGTGTAACAGTGCACAAACACAGCTTATGGTTATCTCTCTCTGACTAGAGTTTGTAAACCGCCTTTATTACCAGATACAACAGGTGATTACAAAAATATGGTGTAACAGTGCACAAACACAGCTTATGGTTATCTCTCTCTGACTAGCGTTTCTAATCCGCCTTTATTACCAGATACAACAAAAGATGACAAACATACGGTGTAACAGTGCACAAACACAGCTTATGGTTATCTCTCTCTGACTAGCGTTTCTAATCCGCCTTTACTACCAGATACAACAAGTGATGAAAAACATATGGCTCTAACAGTGCTCAAACACAGCTTCTGACTAGAGTTTGTAAACCGCCTTTATTACCAGATACAACAGGTGATGACAAACATATGGCTCTAACAGTGCTCAAACACAGCTTCTGACTAGAGTTTGTAAACCGCCTTTATTACCAGATACAACAGGTGATGACAAACATATGGTGTAACAGTACACAAACACAGCTTCTGACTAGAGTTTGTAAACCGCCATTATTAACAGATACAACAGGTGATACCAAACATATGGCTGTAACAGCGCTCAAACACAGCTTCTGATTAGAGTTTGTAAACTGCCTTTACTACCAGATACAATAAGTGATGACAAATATATGGCTGTAACAGTGCTCAAACATAGCTTCTGACTAGCGTTTGTAAACCGTCTTTATTACCAGATACAACAAGTGATGACAAACATATGGCTGTAACAGTGCACAAACACAGCTTCTGACTAGGGTTTGTAAACCGCCTTTATTACCAGATACAACAAGTGATGACAAACATATGGCTGTAACAGTGCACAAACACAGCTTCCGGTTATCTCTCTCTCTGACTAGAGTTTGTAAACCGCCTTTATTACCAGATACAACAGGTGATGACAAACATATGGTGTAACAGTGCACGAACACAGCTTCTCGTTATCTCCCTCTGACTAGCATTTCTAAACCGCTTTTATTACCAGATACAACAGGTGATGACAAACATATGGTGTAACAGTGCACAAACACAGCTTCTGGTAATCTCCCTCTGACTAGAGTTTGTAAACCGCCTTTATTACAAGACACAACAGGTGATGACAAACATATGGCTGTAACAGTGCACAAACACAGCTTCTAGTTATCTCCCTCTGACTAGAGTTTGTAAACCGCCTTTATTACCAGACACAACAGGTGATGACAAACATACGGTGTAACAGTGCACAAACACAGCTTCTGGAATTTCTCTCTCTGCCTAGCATTAGTAAACCACTTTTATTGCCAGATAGAACAGGTGATGACAAACATATGGTGTAACAGTGCTCCAACACAGCTTCTGGTATTCTCTCTCTGCCTAGCATTTGTAAACCGCTTTTATTGCCAGATACAACAGGTGATGATAAACATATGGCTGTAACAGTGCATAAACTCAGCTTTTGGTTATCTCTCTGACTAGAGTTTGTAAACCGCCTTTATTACCAGTCACAACAGGTGATGACAAACATACGGTGTAACAGTGCACAAACACAGCTTCTGGTAATCTCTCTCTGACTAGAGTTTGTAAACCGCGTTTATTTCCAGATACAACAGGTGATGACAAACATACGGTGTAACAGTGCACAAACACAGCTTCTGACTAGGATTTGTACACCGCCTTTATTACCAGATACAACAGGTGATGACAAACATATGGCTGTAACAGTGCTCAAACACAGCTTCTGACTAGAGTTTGTAAACCCTCTTTATTACCAGATACAACAGCTGATGACAAACATATGGCTGTAACAGCGCTCAAACACAGCTTCTGACTAGAGTTTGTAAACCGCCTTTATTACCAGATACAACAGGTGATAACAAACATATGGCTGTAACAGTGCTCAAACACAGCTTCTGACTAGAGTTTGTAAACCGCCTTTATTACCAGACACAACAGGTGATGACAAACATACGGTGTAACAGTGCACAAACACAGCTTCTGGTAATCTCTCTCTGACTAGAGTTTGTAAACCGCCTTTATTACCAGATACAACAGGTTGTGACACACATATGGCTGTAACAGTGCTAAAACACAGCTTCTGACTAGAGTTTGTAAACCGCCTTTATTACCAGATACAACAGGTGATAACAAACATATGGCTGTGACAGTGCTCAAACACAGCTTCTGACTAGAGTTTGTAAACCGCCTTTATTACCTGATACAACAGGTGATGACAAACATATGGCTGTAACAGCGCTCAAACACAGCTTCTGACTAGAGTTTGTAAACCGCCTTTATTACCAGATAAAACAGGTGATAACAAACATATGGCTGCAACAGTGCTCAAACACAGCTTCTGACTAGAGTTTGTAAACCGCCTTTATTACCAGATACAACAGGTGATGACAAACATATGGCTGTAACAGCGCTCAAACACAGCTTCTGACTAGAGTTTGTAAACCGCCTTTATTAACAGATACAACAGGTGATAACAAAAATATGGCTGTAACAGTGCTCAAACATAGCTTCTGACTAGCGTTTGTAAACCGTCTTTATTACCAGATACAACAAGTGATGACAAACATATGGCTGTAACAGTGCACAACCACAGCTTCCGGTTATCTCTCTCTGACCAGCATTTCTAAACTGCTTTTATTACCAGATACAGCAGGTGATGACAACATATGGTGTAAGAGTGCACAAACACAGCTTCTGGTTATCTCCCTCTGACTAGAGTTTGGAAACCGCCTTTATTACAAGACACAACAGGTGATGACAAACATATGGCTGTGACAGTGCACAAACACAGCTTCTTGTTCTCCCTCTGACTAGAGTTTGTAAACCGCCTTTATTACCAGAAACAACAGGTGATGACAAACATATGGGGTAACAGTGCACAAACACAGCTTCTGGTTATGTCCCTCTGACTAGAGTTTGTAAACCGCCTTTATTACCAGACACAACAGGTGATGACAAACATATGGTGTAACAGTGCTCCAACACAGCTTCTGGTATTCTCTCTCTGCCTAGCATTTGTAAACCTGTTTGATTGCCAGATACAACAGGTGATGACAAAGATATGGCTGTAACACTGCATAAACACAGCATTTGGTTATCTCTCTGACTAGAGTTTGTAAACCGCCTTTATTACCAGACACAACAGCTGATGACAAACATACGGTGTAACAGTGCACAAACACAGCTTCTGGTAATCTCTCTCTGACTAGAGTTTGTAAACCGCCTTTATTTCCAGATACAACAGGTGATGACAAACACACGGTGTAACAGTGCACAAACACAGCTTCTGACTAGCGTTTGTACACCGCCTTTATTACCAGATACAACAGGTGATGACAAACATATGGCTGTAACAGTGCTCAAACACAGCTTCTGACTAGCGTTTGTAAACCGCCTTTATTACCAGATACAACAGGTGATGACAAACATATGGCTGTAACAGTGCACATACACAGCTTCTGACTAGCGTTTGTAAACAGTCTTTATTACCAGATACAACAGGTGATGACAAACATATGGCTGTAAAAGTGCTCAAACACAGCTTCTGACTAGAGTTTGTAAACTGCCTTTATTACCAGATACAACAGGTGATAACAAACATATTGCTGTAACAGTGCTCAAACACAGCTTCTGACTAGAGTTTGTGAACCGTCTTTATTACCAGATACAACAGCTGATGACAAACATATGGCTGTAACAGCGCTCAAACACAGCTTCTGACTAGAGTTTGTAAACCGCCTTTATTACCAGATACAACAGGTTGTGACAAACATATGGCTGTAACAGTGCTCAAACACAGCTTCTGACTAGAGTTTGTAAACCGCCTTTATTACCAGATACAATAGCTGATAAACATATGGCTGTGACAGTGCTCAAACACAGCTTCTGACTAGAGTTTGTAAGCCGCCTTTATTACCAGATACAACAGGTGATGACAAACATATGGCTGTAAGAGTGCTCAAACACAGCTTCTGACTAGAGTTCGTAAACCGCCTTTATTACCAGATACAACAGGTGATGACAAACATATGGCTGTAACAGCGCTCAAACACAGCTTCTGACTAGAGTTTGTAAACCGCCTTTATTACCAGATACAACAGGTGATAACAAACATATGGCTGTAACAGCGCTCAAACACAGCTTCTGACTAGAGTTTGTAAACTGCCTTTATTACCAGATACAATAAGTGATGACAAACATATGGCTGTAACAGTGCTCAAACACAACTTTTGACTAGAGTTAGTAAACCGCCCTTATTACCAGATACAACAGGTTGTGATAAACATATGGCTGTAACAGTGCTAAAACACAGCTTCTGACTAGAGTTTGTAAACCGCCTTTATTACCAGATACAACAGGTGATAACAAACATATGGCTGTGACAGTGCTCAAACACAGCTTCTGACTAGAGTTTGTAAACCGCCTTTATTACCAGATACAACAGGTGATGACAAACATATGGCTGTAACAGCGCTCAAACACAGCTTCTGACTAGAGTTTGTAAACCGCCTTTATTACCAGATAAAACAGGTGATAACAAACATATGGCTGTAACAGTGCTCAAACACAGCTTCTGACTAGAGTTTGTAAACCGCCTTTATTACCAGATACAACAGGTGATGACAAACATATGGCTGTAACAGCGCTCAAACACAGCTTCTGACTAGAGTTTGTAAACCGCCTTTATTAACAGATACAACAGGTGATAACAAAAATATGGCTGTAACAGCGCTCAAACACAGCTTCTGACTAGAGTTTGTAAACTGCCTTTATTACCAGATACAATAAGTGATGACAAAAATATGGCTGTAACAGTGCTCAAACATAGCTTCTGACTAGCGTTTGTAAACCGTCTTTATTACCAGATACAACAAGTGATGACAAACATATGGCTGTAACAGTGCACAAACACAGCTTCCGGTTATCTCTCTCTGACTAGAGTTTGTAAACCGCCTTTATTACCAGATGCAACAGTTGATGACAAACATATGGTGTAACAGTGCACAAACACAGCTTCTGGTTATCTCCCACTGACTAGCATTTCTAAACCGCTTTTATTACCAGATACAGCAGGTGATGACAAACATATGGTGTAACAGTGCACAAACACAGCTTCTGGTTATCTCCCTCTGACTAGAGTTTGTAAACCGCCTTTACTACAAGACACAACAGGTGATGACAAACATATGGCTGTGACAGTGCACAAACACAGCTTCTTGTTCTCCCTCTGACTAGAGTTTGTAAACTGCCTTTATTACCAGACACAACAGGTGATGACAAACATATGGTGTAACAGTGCACAAACACAGCTTCTGGTTATCTCCCTCTGACTAGAGTTTGTAAACCGCCTTTATTACCAGACACAACAGGTGATGACAAACATATGGCTGTAACAGTGCACAAACACAGCTTCTGGTTATCTCCCTCTGACTAGAGTTTGTAAACCGCCTTTATTACCAGACACAACAGGTGATGACAAACATATGGTGTAACAGTGCACAAACACAGCTTCTGGTTATCTCCCTCTGACTAGAGTTTGTAAACCGCCTTTATTACCAGACACAACAGGTGATGACAAACATATGGTGTAACAGTGCTCCAACACAGCTTCTGGTATTCTCTCCCTGCCTAGCATTTGTAAACCACTTTTATTACCAGATACAACAGGTGATGACAAACATATGGTGTAACAGTGCTCCAACACAGCTTCTGGTATTCTCTCTCTGCCTAGCATTTGTAAACCTGTTTTATTGCCAGATACAACAGGTGATGACAAACATATGGCTGTAACAGTGCATAAACACAGCTTTTGATTATCTCTCTGACTAGAGTTTGTAAACCGCCTTTATTACCGGACACAACAGCTGATGACAAACATACAGTGATACAGTGCACAAACACAGCTTCTGGTAATCTCTCTCTGACTAGAGTTTGTAAACCGCCTTTATTTCCAGATACAACAGGTGATGACAAACACACGGTGTAACAGTGCACAAACACAGCTTCTGATTAGCATTTGTACACCGCCTTTATTACCAGATACAGCAGGTGATGACAAACTTATGGCTGTAAGAGTGCACAAACACAGCTTCTGACTAGCGTTTGTACACCGCCTTTATTACCAGATACAACAGGTGATGACAAACATATGGCTGTAACAGTGCTCAAACACAGCTTCTGACTAGCATTTGTAAACCGTCTTTATTACCAGATACAACAGGTGATGACAAACATATGGCTGTAACAGTGCACATACACAGCTTCTGACTAGCGTTTGTAAACAGTCTTTATTACCAGATACAACAGGTGATGACAAACATATGGCTGTAACAGTGCTCAAACACAGCTTCTGACTAGAGTTTGTAAACTGCCTTTATTACCAGATACAACAGGTGATAACAAACATATGGCTGTAACAGTGCTCAAACACAGCTTCTGACTAGAGTTTGTGAACCGTCTTTATTACCAGATACAACAGCTGATGACAAACATATGGCTGTAACAGCGCTCAAACACAGCTTCTGACTAGAGTTTGTAAACCGCCTTTATTACCAGATACAACAGGTTGTGACAAACATATGGCTGTGACAGTGCTCAAACACAGCTTCTGACTAGAGTTTGTAAACCGCCTTTATTACCAGATACAACAGGTGATGACAAACATATGGCTGTAACAGTGCTCAAACACAGCTTCTGACTAGAGTTTGTAAACCGCCTTTATTACCAGATACAACAGGTGATGACAAACATATGGCTCTAACAGCGCTCAAACACAGCTTCTGACTAGAGTTTGTAAACCGCCTTTATTACCAGATACAACAGGTGATAACAAACATATGGCTGTAACAGCGCTCAAACACAGCTTCTGACTAGAGTTTGTAAACTGCCTTTATTACCAGATACAATAAGTGATGACAAACATATGGCTGTAACAGTGCTCAAACATAGCTTCTGACTAGCGTTTGTAAACCGTATTTATTACCAGATACAACAAGTGATGACAAACATATGGCTGTAACAGTGCACAAACACAGCTTCTGACTAGCGTTTGTAAACCGCCTTTATTACCAGATACAACAAGTGATGACAAACATATGGCTGTAACAGTGCACAAACATAGCTTCTGACTAGAGTTTGTAATCCGCCTTTATTACCAGATACAATAAGTGATGACAAACATATGGCTGTAACAGTGCTCAAACACAGATTCTGACTAGAGTTTGTAAACTGCCTTTATTACCAGATACAACAAGTGATGACAAACATATGGCTGTAACAGTGCACAAACATAGCTTCTGACCAGAGTTTGTAAACCGCCTTTATTACTAGATACAATAAGTGATGACAAACATATGGCTGTAACAGTGCTCAAACACAGATTCTGACTAGAGTTTGTAAACCGCCTTTATTACCAGATACAAGTGATGACAAACATATGGCTGTAATGGTGCACAAACATAGCTTCTGACTAGAGTTTGTAAACCACCTTTATTTTCAGATACAACAGGTGATGACAAACATATGGCTGTATCAGTGCTCAAACACAGCTTCTGACTAGCGTTTGTAAACCACCTTTATTACCAGATACAACGAGTGATGACAAACATATTCTTGTGTGCTATTCCAAATTGATACTACTGATTTGACTAATCTCTAGAAGATTTTCCAGAACTCACATCAAGGAATCTATCTTGAATAATACTATTTTTATTCATGCAACAAAGCATGTTGATAACTGTGACACATTTGAAATATCAAAGGTTTTATCAAGAAGAATGGACACAAATTTAGATTTGTTTACTTCTGCTTTTATTGCATCATTAATTGTAATGGCAATGGCTGAAATAAGATCATTCTCAATTTCATAAGAAGTCCTTCTGAACACTGTGGATGTCTTTAAATGATTGTTTAATTGAAGGTGATATCGGGCAGTGTAGTTGTGAAGTTGTATATAATTCCCTTTATTTATGAGTCAACACCTTCATTATGCCTATGAAACAGTAGTTCGTATTTAGCTAGAAAACAAACTGCATTATTTTTATTAAGCAGCCTAAGATGTATCTGTTTCTCTTTACTTGCCGGCTATGCTTTGTTATTTCCAATGAATCCTAGTGATCGATTGAAGATCAATTCTGTTGTGGTAACCTCTGAAAACTTGGGAGTTTGAAAAAACATGTAATAAATATTTTGTCTTTTCCTACTTTGTGATTACTTTACATAGATTGTTGAGATCACTAAAACCATCCCTGAACCAAACTGATCTTTCATATTAAAAAGAAGACATGGCCAGCAAAACATTTTGTTTAGTTTAGTGCAGCCAGTTAACCAGGGTCTTTTAATGTAATTACTGGAATTAAAATGTCTTGTGTACTCAGGATTTTTATCTCTGTATGTCAAAGAGTTCTGGCTGCGATCTTCCTTATTAACAATGGCTAATCCAAAAATTCTCTCCTTCTAAAAGGTGACAATTTTAATTCAACAACATAACCACATTCCATTATCAAAGAACAATGTAATCTCAATTGCTCAGAATAAAAAAGAAAGGCTTTACTTTAACCTTCAATTCATGCCATGTGTGCTAGCAATGCTGACTTGCTAGCACACAAACAAAATCAAATGCTAGAAAGATGCATTCCACCACTTAATTGCCAGCTTGAGCTTGTTCGGCGCATGTGCAAATATACCTCTTCCTTGCCCTGCTGCATGGTCCGAAGATGCTCTCTCATTAGAGCTCAGTGGCCAGCTTTCACTGCAACTGCTACACTTTGAAATAAAATTTTATGGGAATCATTGATGCCATGTAGTATACCATCTCAATAGCTTTTATCAAAACCATCTGGGCCATCTCCGATTCCCTTGAATATACAATCTTGATGTTCATGCACCTCAGTGAGCTTTTTTTGGCATTAATTTGTCTATGTCAGGTGTGAAGTTTCTTGAATTTAATCGTTACACAGATACAAGATGCAATTCTGTTATTCTTGATCTTGTCATTGATTTCACAAGGTTCATTTTCGAAAACATTTGTTCACATACATAAGCAGATCCATAAAGAGCTAACAATTGATCAGCAAACTTGTGAAGGTTAGGAAACTTATTTTCAGATAGTTCTTTAGAGAATTTGATATCAACCTTCTGTGAATATCATATAGCTTTTTTTGCAAGTACGTTATTTCTAATTGCAATGAGGCAGGTGCCTCAATTGCTTGAATGGAGAAAGTGTCATTGAAAAATTGCCATTCCAAATCCATAGATCTTATGTCACAAAATTTGTCTTTGAAATTCTTATATAGAAAGCTTAAAATATTGTATTTTGTACATCTTTCCAGAGATGCAATAGCAATTTCTTAAGTTAGGAAAATAAACAAAATTATTCATTTTAATTTGTTGTGAATCCAATTGAAGTTTTGGCATGAAAGACTATTAGATCTATGATTGTATGGTTTGGCCACTGTAATGTAGTGTTTAAATTATCTAAATGCTTGTTAAATATGTGATAAATACGAGATCTTGATTCTTAATTCATTAATTCTGGTATTCTCATTCCTTGCAATTTAAAAACATGCACCTATTTCGTCTCTTATTGCGAAGAAACGCCTCAACATTGCTCCTCTACCCAATCATTGCACCTGAAAATAGTAGGGAATATCTGTGAAATGAGCTCCAATGTCGCCTAAACATTCCTGAAATTGATGATGAAATGACAACTATTTAATTGCATTTACGAGTATCTGCATTACGTGATTTAAAGATGCATATTTGGCGTACAATGCCACTAGTTCATTTGAGTCCTTATTAATTGATTTTAAGAATTTTAATGTGTTAAGATTCCAATGAAGCCATTCTGCTCTCCTGTTAATGAGCGGAGTGCCATCTGTAGCAACACAGATCAATTCCTCCCATGGCAATTTGTGTTTTACCACAATACACAGCACAATCTCGAATATGTCTTCCCCCCTGCTATTTACCAAAGGAAACAAATCAAGGAACTCTTCAAATATAGTGGGTGCAGAATCTATACCCATATAAAAATGGCTAATTGAGCTGTACCATTCTTGTCAGTGCTCTCATCAATGACCAAACAATACCACTTCACCTGTTTTAATTTATATATTCAACCTCACTAGCCATTTCGGTAATCCTGTCTGTTACAGTTCTACAAGATAGATGTATTGATTGGAACAATTCTAGCTTTTCTGAACAAACATACCTGGAGGCGATGATCAAAAATTCGTTAATAAATTCTCCTTCCACGAAATACTTAAATTTCTCTGCTCTATGTTTTGAGAGGAGATAACTAACTTGCAATACGTTTGTTGTTAAACAAACTGGTTCCTCTCTTTTTTAATGTTTTTTAACTGCTCCAATTTTAATTTACGTATTCAAAACGAATAATGAGGTATGTTTAATTGGTCAAACTACTATAAAATGCATCACCTTGCTGTAATATCAGGATTACTGTTATAACAATGTTGCAAAGATATAAAAACACAAATTCAAATAATTACCTGTCACAACCATCTCACTACAGTCCTGTTCATGGAGTGCTTTAAAATGCCAAGACACACTAAACAAGGAACAGTACAAGTCGTTTCAGCACAACAAACATAATACTTTATTATTTCGAGGAACACAAAAGTGTTTATATTCCCATTCGTCTTTATAAATATATCTCTTTACTTTGCTGCAGGACATTATTCCGTCACTGATACACATTGCTTCAAACTTGTTGTCAAAGAGTGACCTATCTGCAGAAGGAAACAGGTTTAGGCATGCAGAGGGCAAGTATGCTGTTATCTAGTGATGGTAGGGTTAATCTATGCTGGAGGGTAAAGGAACACACTGTGTTACTTTCCCCATGCCTGTTCTAAATGAAGAAAAGCTTGATGAAATGAGAGCACTGTTGACTCACATTTAATTTTTTTAGTTGAGGTGTAGTTCTGAGTGGTTATGTTGTTTCCCGGAACAATAGGTATTGGGCAATGAAAATCCACAATTAATTCACAAAGTTCCTTTACATGATCTAAAAATTGATGAATGCTATGCTGTAACAGCAAAACAGATAATGGGGCCCATATTTTTCAATGATATTGCAAAGTCTGATAGGCGTGGCACAAACATTTTCACACTAGTTTTTCAAATGTCAGATGAGAGAATATGGCCACTTCCAACAGGTTTCTGCCACAACCCATACTATGGTTAATTCCTTGGGTGATATAGAGGAGTTTTTGATGATAGAATAATTTCTAAAGGATTATGGGCCCTGAGTTCTCTGGATCTTACAGTGTGCAACTGCAGGGAACCTTAAAAAATAAAGTGTAGAGGAATAATACTCGCACCATAGATGAGTTTCAAAACAACAGAAATTAGGAAAATTATATGAGGAGGACTTTCTTTTTTGTAGTTCCATTTATACCCTGCCTTTAACTACATTGGTTTTGTTGGTAGCAAGAGAGAGAAGAACTTAATGCATGTGAATGGAAATTTCAACAAATGGAACTAAGAATATTTAAATGCAGATGAACACCACCTGTAACAGAGTTTAGTCATCATAGAAGAGAATTAAATGTGAGCTTAATGCTGTTACTCTAACATAAATAATATTAGTAATAAAAATCATGGTATATGGAAGGGATTATGGAAGCATAACTACTCTGGTCCAGCTGCAGGACATGCAGCCATTATCATACTGTACATTTACTGGCTGGCCTGGCTAAAGTGGGATGTACTGTGTCTAGAAGAAGGAGCAACAAATAATGACAAACTTGGAATAGGAAGTGGGAAGGTATAAAGAATATAATGACACAAGCAGCCAATGAAACGTTACATAAAAGATAGAAAAAATGAAACAAGAGAAGTTATTGGAAACTGCATATCTAGTAAAAACAGAAAGGAAGAAAGAAAAAATAAAATACACAGAAAGTACACATTTAAAATCACTACAAAATAAATGAGATGAAGGCATTGTTGAATACGAAAGAATAAAAATCATATAAAACTGAGAAACCAAGAAAATTAATAGAAATGCATGTGATGCATGTAAGAAATGTAGAAAGCTATGTATGTACATGGGAGACAAGAAAGAGACTTAAAAGCCCTAGATTAATTAAACAACACACAATTCACAAACCTAGTATTCACTAAATATTTGGATATCCTATTTTGAAGAACTTGGTTGGTAAGCATGAATAAATTACAAACTTTTACCCCGGTGGAAAAGTTGATATAACCAAACTGGAGAAGTTCAAAGACAATGAAAATCAGGAAAAACTAAAAAGCACCTGTAAACTGGCTATCTCTATAGATTTTGGATTTTCAGTTAGTGGTTTTTCAGCGTCAGAAAGGACAACAGAAATCAATAAATATTGGAATTATATGGGAATTGCTTTGGAATAGTTACACGTGAATAATGATTTTTGATCAAAAATTATGAATAAGTTTAAGCACCTTTATACTATGTTTGTGAGAAACATTAGCTAAACATCTGGGAAATTCATTTCTTTCACAAGTACATATTAGATTACAATAATCAGATGGCTTCTATAAGTTGACGATGATCTTGTTGACCCAACAATACAGAACACATCAAAATTATACACATATGCACATACGAGGGCTGTCCCAGAAGTACCCGACCTAACAAAGAGAAAACAAAAATTTGGGGAAGAAACATCTTTATTTCTCGACATAAGTCTCCATTCAGATCAATATACTTTTCGCAGCGGTGTTCAATAGCTTTGATACCCTGTTTATAGTGAGAACCATTGACTTCTGCAAAATAGCCATCAACTGCAGACTCCAGCTCTTCACTATTGGCAAATCTTTTAGCACCAAGCTATTTCTTCAACTTTGAAAACAGAAAATAATCAGAGGGGTGAATAGGGTGCATGAGGAAGCAATTCAAACTTTAACTCATTGATTTTGGTCCATGGTGATAATGAATGTGTGAACTGGTGCATTGTCTTGATGAAACAAAAGTTTCTTTTCCACTAAATGCGACCATTTTTGCTTGATTTCATCATTCAAATGCTGCAATAAGTTTGCATAAAACTCGCCATTGGTTACTTTTCCTTTTTGAAGATAATCAATGAAAATTATTCCAAAAAACTGAGGCCATGACCTTGCCTGCAAATGGAACTATCTTACCTTCTTTGGAGCCAATTCTCCCCTTTCAATCCACTGTTTTGACTGTTCCTTCGTCTCAGGTGTGAAGTGATGGACCCATGTTTCACAATGCTTATGAATCGACACAAAAACTCTTGTTTATTGCAGCAAAACATCACCAAACACTTGACTAAAACATCTTCACAATGCTGCTTTTGTTCCATTGTGAGTAAACACGGCACCCATCTTGCAAATAGCTTTCTCATGTGTAAATTTTCAGTCAGTATGCGATGTACAGCACTTTTTTAAATTCCTACGATGTCTGCTAGCTCGAGCACTCAGTCGACTTTCATCCAATACCATTTTGTAGATTTTCCTCACAATTTCTGGCATGGTCACCTCATTTGGTCGATCACTGTGATGTTTGTTCGTCTTGGCAGCTTAAACTCTGTCACCCAATATTTTATTGTTGTAAATGAAGCAGCAGACTCCCCCAGAGTAGAATCTAGCTCAGCTTTAATATTAGTTGGACTAAGACCTTTCAAATGAAAGTATTGTATCACATAACAATGATCAATTTTATCCATGTTTACAAATTTGCTGAGAACATTCACTATTGATGGTTGCCAAACAATTACTAAACAATGTAGCATCATCAAACTTCAAACTTAAGCTTTATAAGGTTGGTACTTTCTACCACAGTCATTTGTTTGAAACAACCACTATCTATGCATCAGGTCTGGTACTTCTGGGACTGCCCTCATATATACAAAAATATGATGTCCAAACGTAAAATTCTACTTCACACACATATCCACAAAACAAGCTCTATGAGCATGTAACACACAAATATTATTTTTCAAAAACAAGAACTTAATGTTATTTGGAAATGTACAAACCTTTCCTCTTCTGTCGCAGAACATACATGACATGACATGACATAACATTACATACATACATATTAAATAAAGTTTTCTACATATGTGCAACATCCACAAAGTAATTTTCACTTCACTGTATGTAATTGCATTATTTTTAAAATTTTATTTACATTTGAAACAATACCAATTTTTAGGTGAACAATGATGTTAAATAGTAACTTCATAATTCTGAGCTAGTTTTTGCATTTCTGGAGCTAACTGCTGCAATTATCAGTTCCAGGTTGAATGCCAGTTCCTTCACATAGTAGTTGGATTTCTCTCTGGTGGCCATAATAAATGTAATATAACTATTTACATGCAATAGCTCTTCATTCAGTTGTAATACACTTTCAGGCATCTAACCTTGGAAAGTTAAAGCTGTGGCACTGAACTTTTCAAAACCAATTCAACTTTCCAACTTCAACCTACACATGTCCAGCATGTAAAAACAGTTATCAAAACTAAGACAATACCTCAGTATTTTGTGGAGTAAAAGCACATCAGCATTTTGAGATAAATCTGTCATACTTTTTCAATATTTATAAATGTTTAATTTTTCACACTCTATTTCAGACACTACTGCATACAGGTATTTATTACAGTAAAGAAGGACTGCAACAGGTGAGCAAAGAGGCTATTTCACATTATTGCCTCAAAGGCAAAGCACAGAGATAAACAAATAATCTCTGACAATGGATAGCTCAGTGCATGAAAATATTTGTTTTATTTTTCAGTATATTTGCTTGTGGCATTATTACAGTTCATTTATATAGACCAAAAAGTTCACTGCAGATATGTTAAGATGCTGCATATATGCCCCCCCCAAAAAAAAATAAGCCTGGTATGTAACACATATGACTTTCTCTATTATTTACATATCTATGTACAAAGTATTCATACAAAAGCTTATATTTTTTCCACTTCCTAACAATTATGATAAATGCTCACCAGAAATGGTTTTAACTGATTATTAAGCATTTAAAAATCAGGTGAATAATTATCTTCTAGCCATGCTAATAAGTACTTCTTGGGAAAAAAAGAAAGAAAAACATTATATGTCAAAGTGTACTACTTAAACTGTGAAAATATTCCAAACAAGTGAAAATATTTCAGAAATTAATGAGTAGAGAAACTGTTTCTGCAGGTTGTAACTAAGCACTTTTGCTTAATTTGAAATCATTCCTAAGTAAAAATACATCTTAAATAAAGTCACTTTTTTATGAATACTAAAATTATAAACATAGTGAGAGCTGGTCATTGGTAAAAAAAATGTATGTGAATCTAAAAATTGATTTTCTGGTATAAACCAAGGGCCTCAAAATATTTATTTTTGGTGTTTCAGTGAACCTAACACTTCTTCACCCTTAGGCAAACGGTAGAGAAAGGCAATATTATGTTCACTAAAATAAACATTTTAAGTGTTCAAATTATTTAAGTAAAATATGTTAAATGTGCTTTCCATTATTTACTTTGTAGCTGTCGATAAACACATTGCATTAGCTTCAAGAATTCCTGGACATTGGCAAGCTTCCTGAAACCATGCTTTGAATTGTCCTATTGGTTCTTTTGAAACCAGATCATTTTCTGTAAATGTTTCTGATTTATCTTTGTACTTCTTTCTCATATCTAAAAAAGAAAGAAAAAAGGGAATGAGACAGAATCTTTAACTATGCATGTGCATGCATACACACAACCTGACATACTCAGCTTTGCAGAAGCGGCTTTTTAAATCTTTAATGAGGATTTACTTAAGTTTATTTAGCCCTATACTCTTTTATAAAATTATTGTATAATGATCTAGAGGATATTTTGTGCTGAATCCTCCTTAGAACTGCATCTTTAAATTTTGCGCCAAAAAAACACTGGAAATGGAAGTAAAATATTGCAAGATGTTAATTCACATGAACTATCTTTCAAATTTGAGAAATGTTGCATAGTCTCTAAGTATCTCTTGGCCATGAAAGAATTATCCAAATGATCAGGAAATTTTTAAATAAGCACAATCAATGTAATTTTAAACTTTGGTACCTTCTCTTGGTCCCACACTTATTTAATAATGTATAGACTCCAAAATTTTCATATTTTCTCCTAAGGTATTATTGACCAAAAGAGGGGCAAAATTGGTTGGTATGATGAATCTACTCCCCACCCCAAGTCAGCAGTTGAAGGAAACACATTGGACTTGACTAAAACTCTGGAGAAAAATAATCTTTTCAGTTGTTAATTATGAATTTAAGAAGTTGATGTTATACTGGACACAATTCTCTCTTTATAGACTTTCTTTTTAACAACAGTGCCTGATAGTTTGAGCATACACATTAAAGATATCTGATGACAGCTCTGATTTTGCCAGGAGTCTAAGAATCAGTACATAGCAAAGTGTACATACCGATTCTGAATGGCAACTGGTGCCAAACCATTGCATGTGTAGGCAACAGAGATCTGTACATTAACTGATCAGATACTAACAGACTGTGTTGGATAAACCTTATATCTTTTGCCATTGGTGATGAACTTCTTTCCAATATTCATACTAAACAGAGCAATGTTTATTACTTGAGCATTAGGAGTCAAATTTGGTACACACTTGTTTCAATTACTCTCTTATTATACAGGACATGTTTCAGAAGCCTTCATTTCCATCTTCAGTTGTAGGACGACTGGTGGCACTGGTATCTTTGTTCTGGTCTCTGATAGATGGCATGATGAATCTGGTATAGGTGTCTGGAGGCAGGATTTCAAAGCTCATAACTTAGTGTTTGTGGATGAAAATTTTCTCCCATAGGATGGTTCCTTCTTTTAACAATTCAGAATTTGTGTCTGTTTCATGCTTGGTTTCCTAAAAGCCTGCAACCGCTAATTTGTCTGTGTTTAAATTTTATGTTCCACATGTATTCTTTGGTGTGGATGTTTATGTTGCACTTGGTTTTTCCAATGTATACCTTATTGTACTCCCGGCAGTTTATTCTGTAAATCAGTTTAGAAGTTCTTGGTACCAGATCTTTGGGAGGTGCTCTTAACATATTTTTCATCTTTATTTATATTCAGGGGCTAGGATTATGTTGCGTTTTGAAAAGACCTTTTAAAACTTGCTGTGTAGATGGGTGGAATATGAATTTTTTAATTTCTTTCTGTCTTGAAGAGTATTAGGACAGTGGTATTATGGTATTGAATGGTTGGATGAGGTAAATACTGTTATATATTAACTTATTTAAATTTAGGTTTTAAGTAAAAATACTTAAATTAAATTACGGGACGAGAAGACCCTATAGAGTTTAATACATAAAATAATTAAGTTTTTATTCAAAGGATATAATTTTAGAAGTAATATCCTTAAGAAATTTAAATATTTTTATGTATATTTTATATTTTTTTTCAACTGGTTTAACAGTATATTTTTCTTTTCGTCTTTTTTATTATGATTTGTGAGGGTTTCCTCTGAATCTGTTTATGTTTCTATCTATTATTTGTGAGTTAAATCCATTAACAAGTTCTGTTTTGATGATTTGCTGGTATTTGCTCAATGGAAAGTTGACTAAACCATATACTAAACTATTGAACACTGCATGCTGGTGTGACTTTGGGTTAAAACTATTGCATTTGATGTAATTATCTGTGTGGGTCAGTTTTTGTATATATCAAAGGAAAGTATGCTTTCATTTCTCATTATTTTTATATCCAGAAAAGGCAGTTATCCATCTTTCTCTATGTCTACAGTAAAGTTAATGGCTTGTTCTTGTAAGTTTAAGCTTTATAGCATTTTGTACAAGTTTTTTTAGGCATTATTGTGACAATATCATGTATATACTCAAACCATACTTGAAGATGTTTGAGGAAAGTTGGTTACATGTATTTCTAGCAAGCTCATAAACAGATCTGCGAGCAGGGGAGAAAGTGGGTTGCACTAAACCAGTCTTTTGTTGATAAATCCTGCCCATGATGAAAATGCTCTAAAAATATATAGGAAGAAGAGCATTCAAATGACCTTTAGGAAAGGAGGAAAGAACAAAAATGTACAATAACACTTACAGGACAAGCTCTAAAGGAATACCTAGAAATACTTAGTTGTAATCATGTAAACAACTGGGATTGCTTTTAGGGTACATGCAAAAGAGAAGGGCATGTTACCCGGGACCAATAGCTTGAGCTTTGATTATGCGTGGCAAAAGCGGGAACTACATGTGTTGTGTCAATGACTATAGGCTGTGTATTAGGTTGTTAGTCTAGTTGTTAACTGCGGTGTGACACATGAGTACCGTATTGCAGTGTGGTGCAATTCACAAAGTGGGTATCTCAAATAAGTTTTAAACATGGAAACCCCAACAAAGTCACCGCAGAGTTGTAAACTCCCAAAGTAGAAAGATTATTCATAAAGTTTTCCAGTTCTGCACGGAGGAAAAACAAAACGGTCTAGTTCTTCCTTTGCAAAAGGCAGTGGCTAGAACGGCTACAGCAGTAGGAAAAAGTGAAGCGACAGTAAAAAGGATTGCTAAAGAATTTGAAAAAGCTAGCATTTCAGGTACACTCGTTACTACTCCAGGAAAACAACGGAGTCGGAAAAAGAAGTTTGAAATGGACGATTTTGATAAGGGCGTCGTTCAGAGAACATTTTTGGAATATTATGAGGTGCGTAAAGAAATTCCAATAGTGAAGAAGTTCTATGGAGTAAAGGACAAAATCAATTTCGGTGGTGGGCAGAAAACATTCTGGCGAATATTACACAAAATGGGATTTACTTTCAAAAAAATGCAAGAATATGCGGCAGATTTTAGTGGAACGCCAGGATATAGTTGCTCGCAGTGCAGCCTATTTGCAAGCTCTAAGAAGTAATGAAAAGGGTCCCAGGAAGCCGGTAGTTTATACCAACGAAACTTGGGTACACACCCACTACACTGTGAAGAAGTGTTGACAACATGACGATATTCCTGGAGTTTTGTGAATAAATCTGCTGGGCAAAGAGCAATAGTGGTGCATGCTGGCGGTGAGATGGGTTTCATCAAAGGAGCAGAATTAATCTACGACTAAGTGTGCAACAGAAGATTACCACAGTGAGATGAACAAGACCAACTACGAAAAATGGCTCAGTGAAAGGCTTATACCAAACCTTCCGCCCAGTAGCATTGTTTTACTCAATGCGCCTTAGCACACCGTGCAGGAAAACAAAACTCCAATGATGGCATCTCGGAAAGAACAGATTGTTCAGTGGCTGAAGGATAACGGTTTGGACTTCGAAGAATATTTAACGAAGAGGGAGATTGTTGGAAATTGTCAAAACAAACAAACCACCTCCAGTGTAAACCACAGATAAACTTTTGAAAGACCATGGATTGCCCTCAGATTGCCGCCTTATCACTGTGATCTAAATCCTATTGAACTGGTATGGAATATAATCAAACAAATAATATCAGAAAAAAAATGTGTCTTCCATTACTTTAAACGCACTTAAAGGACTAACCAGACAGTGTTTAAATGATATCACTGAATAGGACTGGAAAAACGTGTGCATCAAAGTGAAGTCCATTGAACAAGAATACTGGCATCGAGATGCCTTGATGGAAGATGAAATAGAAAGAATAGTAATCAGTGTGGGTTTGGATAGCAGTGATGAAGAGGAAACAAATAGTTTGGTCAGTTTTGTGGATTCCAGAGATGGTATGGCCGTTCTACAGATATAGCAAGTGATGGAGACATAACACCAGATTTCCATCTTTTAGATGACAGCACCACAGATGGAAGCTCTACAAATACAGCAAGTGAGACAGATATGCAGGAATCGGAATCTACACATCAGAAGTAAGTAAGTCAATTTTGTTCTGCTCCTTAGCGTAGCATATTTTCTGCCTTCAATGGTGTACATACTTTTGTGACATACTGTTCACCTCTGCAGGCCAGTCGGACGGTGTAAGCAGATAACAGCGCCTCCACTGCGAGGTATCTTGTTAAATGTCCCGGGTAATAACTGCCATAAGGGCCATAAACGACATAGATCATATACAGCAAACCTCCCTAGAGGTGGCAATGAAACTTTTCAGAGCAAAATTTGTCCCAATTCTGACATATGGCATATATAAAATAGGAGAAAACCTACAAAAGAAGGACCTAAAAGAATGGGAGAAAGTGAAGGCTACTTTCCTCAAGCGAGTAATTGGGGTGTTGAAATTCACCTCATTGAGATATTATACTTTCTGACGAGGGAGTCTTTTCTGATGGAAGATCTTTACTACTCCCGAGGCCTACAAGAGCTGATGGCAGAAAAGCTGAGGAAAAGAAACAAGGTTGAGGAGGACCTCTATGTAACAAGAACATGAGGAACATTGTAACGAGGTTGGTTGCATGGTTTCCACTAATAAAGTATGCTAAAATAAACAATTTGCATGCAGTGTCAGATAAGTATGTCTGCAAATTCTGTGCATTATAATGTGATAAATATCACATGGTGAACTGCAACAAATGTCCAAAAACAGTGACATAACATAAGATCTCAATCTATAGACCCTACTATGAGCTAGACCAGCTTAAAGAAAGCTAGTCTACTCTAGGATGTAGATTACGCCATAATTACATTGTGTACTTGTATGTAAATAAATTGTAGTTCTTATGTAGAGTACGTTAGAGCTAAAAAAATTTAAAACAATATTATTTATACTTAATGTAGTTAAGTAACTACTGTAGTTTGGTAACATTTTATAGTCAGTTATTTTTTGAATGAAAGAAATCCTCCTCTGTATAGAAGGTGTGAGTGATGAGATATCTTTTTAATGCTAACTTGAATTTATTTTTATTAGTTTTCAGTTCCTTAATATATGATGGAAGTGAATTAAATAATACTATACCATTGTAGTAAGCCCCTTTTTGGAATACTTGTAGGTTATTGCTTGGCCTGTGTAAGTCCTGCGCATTTCTGGTTTGTTTGCTGTGTATGTCTGAATTTTTTATGAACACTTCTGGGTGGTCAACCACGGTTAAAAGTACAGCTAAAATATACTCATAGTTAGAATTCCAAATGTTTTGAATAGTGGTTTACAGAACTTAATGCTGAAAATTGAAGTTATGTTCACTCTGCACACTGGTGTGCACTTCACTTCAATTATTACAAATCCTGTCCATAAAACTGAAAAAGTTCTAAAGGATACAGAGCTCAGCGGGTTTTGTATATTCTACAATGCTTCTGAGGGTACATCATTAGATTGTAACCATCTTCTGAGGAGTGAGGGGAGTTTGTTGATTGGGATGCTGGGAAATGAGGTGATGTCAAAGGATACTATAGCATCAGCTGGTCTTACTTGGGATGTGTTTAAGGTGATCTATTAATTTACATGAATTACTGAAGCTAAGACTGACATATTTGGAGAAGAAATTGAAGCTATGAGTAAGCTATTATGCCAATTGGTAGGCAGCACACCAATGTTGTTCACTGTTGGTCTCAAACTGTTGTTGTTCTTGTGTATTTTTGGTAGACCATATATTTTAGGTAAGACTGGGTTGTCTACATTAAGCTTGAGCTTTTCTTTGTTTATGATGGCGTCTTTCAGCTGAAACATGTCCTGTACAATAACAGAGTCAGTGAAGCAAGCGTGTCTCAAATTCGACCCCTAATGCTCAAGTAATCAATTTAAGCTTCATTGTTAAAGAGCTTCTAAATTAATAAACAGAACATGTGTTGCTTTTAGAATATCATCTTAAAAATATCAAAACCTTTGGGCAAAGCTATGTGTGTTGTTAGCTGCAGCAATACAGTGAAAAGTGAAAAATCTTACAGTTTTCCACCACGACTTTGCGAAATGGATTTGAAAAGATGGTGCATATTGGTAGTAAATCGCAAGTATTTGAGATTTATGCATTTTAACAAAATACAAATTATCACTTCAGCAAGCATATATTTTACAAATAGGTTAACAGCTATATGCAATTATGCTAATATTGTACTTACAAAGTAAACTGCATTAGGCATACTTTTAAACCATACAGCATAGCATTATATACTATTTTAGATAGGCTTAATGACAGATGATTATAACATAGTTACTGGCATAGGCTTACATTACAGGAACAGAACAAAATCAATACAGGAATTATAGTTTAAATAAACATATAATCACATTAAAAGTAGCATACATCCGAAAATAACCCACAAATTTGATCCACAGTAATGCGAAAGGTTAGAATGCAGGTTATAATTACATATTTAACACCTTAATGTTTGAGATATTTCATCAATTCTGTTTAAAGTTGTGCTTATTTATCCTTTTTAAATAAAGCAACAATGTAGTAATTAACACCTGTACATGATAGTGGCAGCATTCTATGAAGCAATGATACAAAACTTGATTTTATGTTGAGACCGTGCTTAATTTTTTGTAAACTGATGTTTAGTTGCATAACAAAGGCTATTTATTACGGACATGAAGATCTCATGGAGCAAAAGCATTATCAGGCCTAAGAATTTGGCATAAATACCTACATACCATACATAACAAGAAATCACCTGTGATACATCTTCCCAGATTCTCTCTGGTTGTTATCTTTCTTCTTTCCTCAAGGGTGCAGCTTATTTTTGGGCCAAAATGGTATAATGTAAATAAAACTAAATTACAATGTTTTAAATATTGAATTATGCAGATATGCTATTACTCAATAAGAAAACAAAGTCGTATATAACAGAACTACACTATGTTAAACTATAACAGAACTGAAATCTGAATTTTCAAAGAATTAAACTTAATTTTTATAAAATGCATTTTAGATTATGTTTTAAATATTGTCCTTGTACGTCATTTACATAATGATATCACATTGACACTAACTTTTCTTATAAGGCAGATGGTTCTTTGTGGATATCTTAAAAACCATTTAGAATCAACAGTGAACATTTCATGGGAGAATGTTGTTGTTGTTCACCAATGGCACTGGGGATTATTTGATCTGCATCATTTTCCCTCTGGCTTCCCAATATAAAGTCTGTAAGATATCACTTTTAAAGCCTTTGCATTTGGCAAGATATTGATTGTTCAGGATGACATCATCTTCACAGAGAGCGCACTTGGGTGTAGGTAGGCATCGTATCTTGTAGAGATGTTCTGCGAGGCAATTTTAGCCAGTTGCCATCCTAAATAAGGCCACTGCAGTCTTCCTTACTTTCTCTACTACGTACAGTAAGTAGGGGAAGTATTGTATTCCACCCAAAAATTCGATACCGAGATTTCAGCGGAAATACATGTTTTGAGGCCCCTGAATCCAAAAAAAGCATTTTTGGAAACATGTCCATGTGTGTGTATCTGTGTGTGTGTCTGTGAACAGCATAACTCAGAAATGAACAGTCGTATAAACACCAAACTTGGTATTTAGGTTCAGTATCTTCCAGAGTTGCGACACGAAGGTTTTCAAGAAAATCCCCCCCACCCCAGATTACCCTTTACATGGAAAATTTTTCGAAAATTTTAATTTTCTCAAAAATGGCTCTAACGATTTTGATTAAAATATCATATGTTTAAGATATTTTCATGACAAATGAAATGCTTGTCTCGAATTTTATGGGAATGTCTCCAAAAGTATTCTTCATTTTGAACAACTTTTGCATAACTGGTAAACCATAAGAGATAGACAAAATTTTACTACACCATAAATGTAGATCGCATTAAAATACATAATTTATGTCATACATTTTTTTTGTTGAGTGAACCATTTTCAAGATATTGCTTGTTATTCCCTTAAATTTTCCAATACTTATACTTTTTCTCAAATTCGGTATTCATTTTTTTTTGTCCTGGTAATGCAAAGAGAATGGAATACTCCACATAGGAACCAGCTCTTAAAATATTTCACTATAGCTTAAAGCCTACCAATTCCCCTTGCATCTACAAGAAAATTAGCAATAAGATTAACATCTCGATATCTCGACTAACATGAAGCATATGGGGAATAAGCGTTTGTAAAAATAGTTTGTACAAGAGTAGAGAAAGTCATGCGAGTGTAAAACATCAGATTTTTTTTGTATATCAACTCTACCTTTAATATTCTTATAATCTTTATCTTTTAATTTATCTTCATCAAGTCTCTGCTGTCTTTTGAAATGTTGTTTAATGTTATTTAATTGTTTATTTATTTCTATTTGTCCTATGGGTTTTATTTGTTGTACTGCACCTTTCGTTGCTAATTGATCCGCATGTTCATTGCCCAAAAATCCGACATGAGCTGGGACCCATTGTAGAGTGACATGATTTCTAGTTTCACTGCTTTAATTAAGTTTCTTATTTCTTTAATATTTCTTGTTGTTTTATTATTGTAATTTACTATTCCAACTATGGCTGATTTTGAGTCCGATAAGATGACTATTTTTTGTTTTATGTATGGTCTATATAAAATGTTCTGTAATGCTGCTTTTATAGCTGTTAATTCTCCATCATTGTGAGTCATCCTCCGTGGTGTAGTGCCTCTAGTTCCCGAGGTCGTGGGTTCAAACCTGGCGGAGGGTGATGGATTTTTTTCAGGCATAAAAGGGAAGTAAAGCTGGTGGTCCCATGTCGTAGATTTACAGCATGTAAAAGAACCTCAAGCCTGATAAAGAGGCCTCTGAGCAAAATTACCGGTCTTTCACGCCCAATATAGAATGGGATCCTAAGAACATAGCAGTTAAAGAGCGTCCATAAATAAAAACTCAATTTAAATTTATTTACATCATAGTGGTTTGAGTTTCATCTAATGTTAGATGCTGTGCAAAATGTATACAGTATACTCCTGCACCGGCATTTTTCTTATTGATGATCTGTACATATTCGGAGCCATTCTTTTTCTGGGTATCTTTCATTTCTCGTAGCTATTGCTATGGCTCTCATTTCATCTGGTATATTGTTTTGTTTGTGTATTGTATATATAGGTCATTCCGATATTGTATATCAATGTATTCTATTGGACTCGTTACCTCTGTTGCAATTATATTTGTTGTAATTATATTGTTGTATTTTAAGTTATTAATATATGTTCTGAAGCTTATTTGAGTTTTTAAATTACTTATAGTATCTGCTGTGTGGTACCGCTTGTATCTGTTTCTATTGACTTGCAGTTTTTGTGCTAGAATAATTGCTTTCAACTCGTGTTCCAATTCTATAGCCATGTTTTTTGTGAAGCTTTGTCGTACTGTAATTGGTGTTGTTTTTACAGCTCCTGTTATTATTCTTAGTGAATTATTTTGCGAAATGTCTAGTTTACTTTTAAGTCTCTTGTTTACTGTTGCTAGTAGTTCTTCTCCATACAATAGGTTAGGTTTTATGTATGTTTTATACGTATTATTAAGGAGGTCCACGTTTCCACCCCATTTTATTCCTGCTAAACGTTTTAAAATGTTGTTCTTTTTGTTGATTTTATTCATTACATTGTTTACATGTTCTTTCATTGATAGTTTTTGATCTATTTCTATCCCTAGATAGGTTATTGTAGTTGCTTCTTGTAGTTTTTTTGTTGTTGATTTGCAGGCATATATTTTCTGTTTTATGCGGCATTGTGAATAGTTGATATTGAGTTTTTCCTGTATTTATTTCCATATTGTTATTATTAGTCCACTGTTCTAGGGTTATGATTGTATTCTCCATTGTTGTTTGTAGTTTCTTGTAATGTTTCCCAGATCTTATGTTCTTTTCTGAAGTCCATATTACCACGTCGTCAGCAAACATTCCTACTTGTATGTCACCTATTTTCTTTAGTACATCTACTACATCATTTATATATGCGTGCGTGCGTGCGTGTGTGTGTGTGTGTGTGCGCGCGCGCGCGTTAAATGCATCTTTGAAGTTGAGAAACTGTGTTAGAGTAGTCTTATTATTACTGAAATTTTCTTTAATGTTCTGTGAGAGTCTTACAACCTGGTGTATTGCTGAGCTGTCCTTCCTAAATCCAGCTTGTTCAGGGACTAATAGATTTTGTGTTTCTAGATAGTATGTCAGTCTTGTAGCTACCATTATTACTAAGAGTTTTGCTATGTTTGATGTTAAGGATATTGGTCTATAGCTATCTATAGTGCTATTTTGGAAATGCCGGTAGAATGAATGAAAGTAAAAAAACCATGATAGACAATCATAGGAGAATGTAAATGTCAACATTCTGCTAGTCCAGCATAGTACCAAGTATCTTTCCCAATGTTGCAAAAGGAAGTCAACACAAACAGACTCTCTCAACAGATTAAAGAAGAGATGCGAAGGCAGAAATTCAGTGATTTCTTTAACGGATACATCAGACTCTGCAAAACAGTGAACCTATTCTTGTGAATATGAAAGCCTCAGACAGAAATGGTAGTGTAGAAAGCAATTTTGAATTCAGTTGTTTTCAAGGGTAATAGCATCAGTACACAAGCAGTATACCTCTGTTTTATACACGGAACTAAATGCGTTAGCAAGTTATCGGGCCCTGTCTTCCAACATGAAGAAAGAGGATTTTGCAGTTACAGTTCAGTTTCTGACAAAGCACAGTTAAATGCATAGGTTGGTGTTAACAAATAAATTTAACGATTGCAAAAGCATGAAGTATGTTTAATTTGTCAAGAAATGTAGAAAATTTTCATTCCTTTTTCCCCCTCCGCCACGTACATAGTAGGTCAAGAAGGTATTGCATTCCACACAAAAATTTGATATGGAGACATCACTGGAAATACATGTTTTGAGGCTCCTAAACCCAGAAAAAGCATTTTTAGAAAAAGAGCCCTATGTGCGTGCGTGTGTGAGTGTGTACAGCATATCTCAAAATCGAAGATTTGGAGAAATACCAAACTTGGTATTTAAGTTCAGTATCTTCCAAAGATGCGACAGGAAGATTTACAAAAGAACTGCCCACCAATCCCTTACATGGAACAATTTTCAATTTTTTTTTTCTTTCTGAAAATTGGCTCTAACGATTTTGATTAAAATACCATACATTAAAGGTACGACAAATAAAATGCATATCTTGAATTTTCTGGTAACAGCTCATGAAGTGCTGTTTATTCTGAAGGAATTTTGTATAATCTGTAAACATACAACTGGTAAACGTTAAGCGATAGCTGAAAACATACTATACAAAACATACACATAGATCGCTTTAAAACATACAATTTATTTTATGCTCTGAATCATTTTCACTTTACAATGCTATTCTTTAAATTGCAGTAAAACTTATGGATTTAGTTAAGTTTTAAATCAAGTTCCCTTATGCTACAATCTATGTTGGCTGTTTTTGTATCCACATGGCATAATCATAGTGCTCGCGTCCACATGTATTGTTGTGATTCACACACGTCTCGGGTTAGTTTACGTCCAGGGTTCGGAAGCACGTGTTGTGTAAAATATCTAATTTAACCAGTTAATTCAGTGCAAGTGATATGTTGTGGTGGAAACTGTTAAACTTGTAATGTGCATTTAAAGTTAAATTAACTAATTACGGAATTGTAGTGAACAGTGCAAATAGGAAAAAGACAGACAATGCTTTCGCCATATGTTATATCGAGGCCTTAATTTCAACCATTTAGCTGAACAAAAGGAGAGGAGAATGGACTTCATCTATAACGATATTAATTAGGTTAGTTTAGTTATAGTCAAGGTTTTATGTTGTAACTCTGAATCTGTATAAATATTATTATAGAAGGTAGGAACTTGAAAGAAATATGCTCCGAAACACAGACTTATCGATGTGCCAGCATGTGTGATTTGCAAACAATTTACTTTGTGAAAACAAAGCACAGAATATTCGTTTGTCATGCAATTGTATGTTCCCCACTTAAATTTTAACCGATATTAACGCATTATTGCGCCGTATAATATAAATCACAAAAGGCTTCCTGCTACTGAAGGGAGTAATACAATAATTATTAATATAGTTTAATTTACGCTCGCTTTGATAGATGCGTTTTATTGCATTTTATTGCCGAATTGCAATAATGCATAGGATGTTTGTGCTAAAAAATACATGAAATAAACTGAACAAACGAGAAATAATAGGCAGAATATTTTGGTTTATGCGGTTGTTGCATACATAGATATTTTTGGGGTAAATTGTAGAATAAAAGCTGTCATGTAAAGCATGCTTAATACGAAAACATCATCTGCCGTTCTCCCCAATTCCAAATCACCAGCCGTCACTGCAGTATAGGAATGCATGAAGGAAATATAAAACTGTGACATGTAGCCTTGCACCAATGCGTTAAGTTTTTTCCATGGGTGTGGTAGTCAAGTTAAATGCATGTATTTTTTTCCTGCTTTTTTTTTTTTTTTTTTTTTTGGAGTTCTGCGCTTCTGATGAATGCACACGAATGTTCGGTGTTTATCTACTTTTCATTTTTGAATTATGCGCTTTTAATAATAAGCATATCTTTCCTGTTTTAAAAAATTGTCTTTTTATTTAGAGCTTCCCCTTTAAAAGAACAACTTATATATTTTCATGATCATTCTATATTTATTATTACCATAATTGCAATAACAGTAAGTTACATAATTATAACTCTAATAATAAATAAATTTATGGAAAACTAAAAATGTATATATGCTGTAGGATTTTAATCTGGTTGTTTGACACTGGTAAAAGATTTAGAAATTAAGACACAGGCCATGCAGGCAAAACTTTTGGCCAATCTGCTCTTAGTTCTCTTCCTGGAAAATGGTTATAAAAGCAATAGGAATGTGAATAAAATACCTTAAGAGTGAGTTTAGAAGTGGATGTGATCTCTTCAATGGCTGGTGCCCACCTCTCCGCCCCTTTTACGTGTTTTAATTTTATAGGCAATTTGCATTATGAACACAACAAACGTAGCCATTTTTTCCTTAAATCACATGCAAAGTGGGAACTGTTAACCTAAATGAAAAGGTGAAATCCGCCAAATAGGAATGTGTTGTTACTAGAATTTCTTCTCCTTTGTTTAGTGTTGCCGCTGACAAAAACGCAATGCATTCATAGTAAGAAACACAATCCACCAAAATTGTAATTTTTGTATTCTTTTTGTGAAAGTTTGTTATATAAATATGTTATTTCCATTAAATAAAGAAGTTCCTTTACTGTAACAGTGGGAGATAGTTAACGCAAGCTTACGTAAAAAAAAAACCTAACCTAAGGCTAACTTTCTGTGAATTCAGAAACGTAAGCTTATATAAAAAAAACCTAAACCTAACCTAACCTCCCAAGAATCACAAACCTAAGTTTAGAAACGCACACGAGCGAAGCGAGCGTGCTTTGATGTAACCACTGGTGACAAAAAAAACAAGGATATATATAAAAGTAAATCAGAAAGCTAAGCTTATATAAAAAAAAAAGTAAAGTAAACCTAACCTAAGCTTATATAAAAAAAAGTAAACCTAAGCTTATATAAAAAAAAAGTAAACATAACCTAAGGTTATATAAAAAAAAAGGAAACCTAACCTAAGCTTATATAAAAAAAACGGAAACCTAACCTAAGCTTATATATATATAAAAAAAAGGAAACCTAACCTAAGCTTATATATATATATATATATATATAAAAAAAAAAAAAAAAAAAAAAAAAATTTAAACCTAACCTTAACTCTCGTGAATCAGAAACCTAAGCTTAGGAGTGCAACTGCTGCACTCCTCTCCTTCTAAAAAAAAATCCCTGGGCTACTCTTTGAGGCTGAGACTAGCGCTTGCAGAAAGCCAACCGAAGTTGCCCGACGAAGTTCGAGCGAATGCCGAAAATGAACGAAAGGGAACGATCTTCCAGTTCAAGGGGGAAGGTAGTCCATTCCGGCACATTTTGCTCCCATTGGCTGTGGTCAAATACGTAACGTGGAACGTTGGCACGCGCATTTCGACTGGCAATTGAAAGTGAATACATAAAGCCATGCGTTTCAAAGCAGGAATTTGTACATACATAGTACAAATAGGTTTAAGTTCAGTACCTTCCAAAGATGTAACACAAAGATTTTCAAGAAAATTCCCCACCCAAAATAACCCTTTACACAGAAGAATTCTCGATTTTTTTTCTCTGAAAAATGACTCAAACGATTTTGATTAAAATGCCATTGTTCTCAAGATATTTACATGAAAAATAAAATGTTTATTTTTAATTTTCTGGGAACAGCTTGTGAAGTCCTCTTCATTCGGAAGGAATTTTGTATACTCTTGTGTAACTGGTAAATTTAAGCAACAGAGGAAAATGGGCTACACAAAAAATGTCAATGGGATAGATGGATCTGTTGCATCCCAGTTTTATATGTTATAATGTTTTATGTATATGCAAACTCCACCATCTTCTAAATGTTTTCTTATACAGGGTGAAAGATCTTGCTTGAACTGTAATAAAATGGCTAATAGACACAGGCACAAGGAACATAAAACACTGTGTTTCATTTTTGTAGGTTTAATGACAAAAATTGTATTGGACATATTTGCACTACTCATTATATAGAATCCATGATTAACGTACGGTTCAAGCAGTACCTTCCACCCTGTATACTGTCCTCCCAAATAATACCCATGCAGTAATAATGAGAATTTCTCGTTTCAAGTGATGTCTTTCTCAAACATATCTTCAAGGTAATGGAAATTACATGGGAAATTGAAATTTAAGCATAACAAAGTATAAAGTTATAATTTCGAGCTTATTCAAAGTGAATTAATCATAATAGTATCAACCTCATGTAAGCACTTTATGTAGGGCAGATTGCATGTGATGGTGATTAACACTTATTTGCTATTGTTGTCCTACTGTAATGCGTGTCGAGAAGTTTACTGTTGAAATGGTGATGGTTTACAAATTTTTCTCTCTTAGATAAGACATGATGGGGAGGGGAACATCCCCCCCAAAGGCTGTTCTTGGCATTGGGTATATTCCTACTTACTCTGCATACTTCATAATTGTATGATGTGTTCAATTTCCCTTGAGCATTGCTCACAGTGGAACCAAATGAACAAACACAAACAAACAAACATCACTGTATGGGCTCAATTTGCTTTTTTCCCATTTGACCTGTCAATAAATTTAAGGTTCCCATGTGCTGTAGGACCTCCACTGTGTTATATCAAATGTTATATATAGAACCTTTCCCAGGAAAAGGAATTAAAGTGTATTTTCTATTCAATAACTGTAAGTTTTATTAACTAGAACTGGCTTTGTGTATGCATAAGTGACTTAAGTGCAATCACCTATAAGATCATTCCAATAGATTGTAATAACAGACATTCAAGAGGTTAGAATTTAATGAACATTTTAATTGGGTAGGCCATTCAAATGTATATTAACGTAGGCACATGTTCCTTAAAATACCATACAAATGTGTTATACAGTATTATTGAATATGAATGTGAATGCAATGTCTCTAAATAATAACAATGTCTCTTTGTGTTTAACCATCAAATGTATATTAATGTAGGCACATGTTCCTTAAAATACCATACAAATGTATTATACAGTATTATTAAATATGAATGTGAATGCAATGACTCTAAACAATAACAATGTCTCTTTGTGTTTAACCATATCACACCCACTCTTCATAATTGTCAATCACTTTAACATGTCCTTTAGTGTGCCAGTATTAATTGTTTTTTCATATATTGACTGCAGAAAGAATGTAACAGCACATGCTGGTTTATAAATTTGGGGGCTGGATGAGACACTCGTTCATTAGTATTGCTCTCTGTCCTCCATAGTATTTTTAATTTTAATGTCCCTTTTAACTTCACAGGTTTACAGAGATTGGAGACTGGTGGGAGGGGGGCTGAAGATGGTGTAATTGATGGAATTATGGTGGGGAAAACCAGAGAACATTCATTCTAGGTGCCATTTTATCTACCACAAAATCCCACCTCTGATCCCTAGGACTGAATCCAGGCTTTTTTGTGAGAGGTCATAGTGCTGCCCAATTAGAAGTGTGAATATGAGACAACATTTAAAACAGAGATAGCATTACTCAATACTATCAAGTAATGAAACCAAGAAGTTGTTTTACAAGCCAGCTCCCACTATGACTTCACAAATGAGGTGTATGTAAATAAAGTAGATACTTAAAAAAGAATAACTATTTCAGCAGATATTTTGCCATGCAATACATATTACACATTTATATAATTTAAGTTGGGTGTTTTGTCATAAATATGGTAGCTGACATTTCGATATGTAGAAATCATTCAGCAATAATGTAGTAATACACAAGTTTTATGTAACTATTTGTGCTTCCAAGGCTAGCACTTAACCGAGTTACCCAGATTGACAAAAAAATTCCCAAGGATATACAGTACATATGGAGAATTTTCTGTTTATGAAATGCTTTAAGTTATTTTGCAATGAAAAGAGCATTATGTCCTAATTTATTTATTTATTTATTTATTTGGTATAACAGCAGGAAATAGTGTTTGAGCACAACACTAATACACATCCAAAATCAAACTATGGATCCCAAAATATTATCATTACATCACATTCCAAATTGAAATAGGTATCAGACATACCCTTTGAGCATGAGTTCTCTTGTTCGTTTTAGGATATTAGTGTGCAATCCATAAAAATAAACTTTTCGAAATACAGTCCCTAATTTGAACACATTTTAACACTAAATAGCACAAACACACATTTTAACACCTTAACATACTAAGTATAGTTTATATTTAAGGTTAGCTTGTTTTCGCTATATATATATTTCAATTCTTCATTAAAACCAACTAAACTTTCGATTCATAAGCTGTCTCCTACCTTACTAGGTTTTCAGGTCATGTTCCAGTTTTAAACATCGAATGCGCATTATTTGGTACTCAATATTAAATACGCTATCACTATAAACTCCTACATTTACACAATTGCTCGTTGATACGAAAATTTTGGTTTATTTTTATATTTTCGGCATTGCTATTTTATCAACTGACTTCCATCTTAGTTTAGTTTCAAGCCTCAGCAATCAGCATGGCAGAGTTCGCGACCACTGTTGCCAACTCTTGGTGATGAAAAGTGGCTAAAAGTGACTGTCAAAAAGGCCAGAAATGGCTAGGTATGGAATAGTTTATAAATAGTCATATGTACGCAATTCAGATTTAATATTAATAAAAGATACGGCAGGAATTTTCCATCCCTGTAAAATAATTTTTCTGGCTTGTCAAAAGAATTTATTTCATCCAGAAATGCTTTCCGAGTTCTCATCTCAAAATGCTCATGAATAGTATGGTCATGCTAGACAAACAGTCAAAGAGAAATGAAACATTGGGATTCAGCACTCGCCGGTCACAAATGTCATGTAACATGCCACATATAAACAATAACTGTCCACACAAATATGAACTTGAAACTTGCAAATGTCTGTAGGCTGCAACCTCCCTGTCCCCACTGCTCAAACACAGGCATCAAAGTGTGGAAATTTACAAATGAGAGATTGTGAATCAGATGTTTTACAGGTCGATCAATTTTTCATTAACGCATGTATTATATATGTATATTTCTCATTGATACTTTGGCGATTTTAATTTAAAAATTAGATAATAGAAACTGAAAAATAGCTAGAAATGTTTGAATATTTAGAAAAATAGCTACACTTGGCTCAATCAGTATATAAAATGGCTGGAAATGCCTTAGTGGCTTTTTGCCAAACTAGTGGCAAACAGGCTCTTCAAAAAGGCTAAATTTAGCCATAAAAGGGCCAAATTGCCATCACCGTAGGTAGTGTTCGGCCTGGTATATATCTATAAGTTTACGTCTTTCCCCTCTCCTTTTCTCGCAGAACAAACGAAAATATAAACATAAATTAGAACCACCGAGTTAGTGCAACACAGTTCAGTTTTAAAATTACATGGGAGTAACCACGGTGAATAATCGCCAGTCAACAATAAAAGTCTAACATAATACGATGGCGTATTATCTAAATGCTCCATATTTACCTTATGATTTATAAATATTTTGATCACATGCCATGACTCATGCTAGGAATATAATACAGCCAAACAGGTAGCGGGGATTCATTCTAACCATTTTTCCTTTGCATAGCTAAAGCACACATGAAATTTTACTATTTAGGCTAGATTTTGGCAAAGAGATTTGTTAAACAGGCTAAATTTCAGGCTATAAGCATTTTAGGATTTTATATGGCTAAACGATACTTTGAAAATGCTAGATTTTGGCAAAGAGATTTGTTAAACAGGCTAAATTTCAGGCTATAAGCATTTTAGGATTTTATATGGCTAAACGATACTTTGAAAATGCTAGATTTAGCCATAAAATGGCTAAGTTGGCAACACTGGTCGCGACACCTTCCCCCTTGAACTGGAAGATCGTTCCCTTTCGTTCATTTTCGGCATTCGCTCGAACTTCGTCGGGCAACTTCGGTTGGCTTTCTGCAAGCGCTAGTGAGGCTGAGTATCTTACAGGCTTTGGCAGCATTAGTTATTCATATGTTGCCAGCAATGCCTTAGAGCTAGCATATGATATAGAGTGAAATCTGTTGAGCTAGCGTATGACATAGAGCGACATCTGTTTGACATATAACACATTTTCCTCACTCAGGAAGAGGACTAAGAGCAGATTGTCCAGGATTTTTTTTTCATTTTGTTACATGGTATCAAAGGCTAGTTATTGTACAAAGTGAACAAAAACTGCATGTTGATACGTACTCCGTGAAAACGCTTTAATTTCGGAGTAAAAACATTATGGTACGTATAAAATAAAAGGCACATACATTATTATAGAAACGCAGTGACAGCATTGTTGTCATTTTCTTAGAGCCACAAAACACACGTTGTTGTATTTGACCGTAATGAATTGATGAACACGTGTAAATTAAGTGACATAAAAGTATCACTCATAATAATAATGACAACACTCATGGCCTCTACAACACCTCGCTATATATTGCGTGTATAGGTTAGCAACATGTCATGCTTACCGCGTGTTTTCCGTTTGCGCGGTTGGCTGCAACACCTACGCAACGCCCACACCGTGCAAGCAGAAGACAGGCCATTTTCTTACAGCATTTTTCATTAATCCTTTATACGCATTACTTATTTTGTTTATCCCTTATGTTACGCGTTTATTCGTTGCGTGCGACATTCCATTTACCGCTTTTCCAGCTTGCTCTCTTATTTGAAACGCACATTCCAACAAATACGTAAATGTTCTACGCTTATTTGGCGTCTAGCGAGTTTATATTACGTTGATAGCGGCTGGCCGCCAGTGAATACAGAGTTCTAATGTTGGTACTTCAATAAACCGGTCGCCATAATTAGCCTCGCATGTAAAACTAGCAATCTAAAAAGAGTTAAACATGATTGCGAAATTGAATATCAACATATTTAAGTGTTAGCGAACTCTTACCCCCCTGAAACACTTAATACTGCTCTTTGTTATCTTGGGTTGTGAAGAGTAGAGTGCGGTTAGTAGGCTACAGTTACTGAACCAATCTTTTTTTATTCCTCGCTACAACTGTAATGCATGCTTACCTCCAATATTAGCCGAGAATTGAGCTGCTTCAGACATTGTTTTAAAGTGCGTTAGTAATTTACTTTTTAATAAAAAATGCACAGTGCACTTTAAAAAACTCATACAAAAGATTTAAGGCTAATATATTTTTCAAACAGACAAAACACTGTTCAATGATTGCATTCCACTTGCTTGCTTTCGTTTAAGGTGTTAGAAGTGTCCACTTAAATCAGCTGATCTAATAATGAGATGAGCTATAACTTATAAGCACTACTTGTGATTTTATCACTGTGGGCGAAAAATCACGATCACTCCTGTGACAGAACTGCTCGCGAAGCAGTGATTGGAGGTGATTGAAAGTGATCGCACTTAAAAAGCTGTCAAGCTTCACGTCGAGCTGAACTCCTGTACTGACTGAGTGTGGTGTGTCTTCTGGTCCCCTGCAGGGGATTCCGCTGTGCTTGTTTTTTCTTTGGGGAGGGGGCCTATTTGCCCGTTTTTTGAGCACAGGCTTGTTCTTGGTGACCTTTTTGGGTGTGCCAATTTTGACATCTGCGCTCTTCGCACCCGGTAGGTCTCTTGGGGTTTGCCGGTGTCTCTCTTGCGCTTTCAGCGGTTGTTTTCGCTGGGTTGTAGTGCCTTCGGCATCCTTCCTACCCGATGGAAGGTACCCTACCTACTGCTGATGTTTCTGTCCGAGAGCCTACTGCTTCGACTTCTATGACTGACGCTGCTTGTGAAGTTAGCTGCTACTGCCCTAAACCCTGAGGCTATGTATACTGAGTTGGCTTCGACTGCTCCCACTGGATCCTCTGATGTGCCTTTCTCGCAGCTTGCTCCCACTCATACCTTGAGTTGGAAATTGAGAAGCTTTATTACCAGATTCTTCTGCAGGATGCTCACCCTTGGGAGGCGAAGTGGCTTCATGTAGCTCAAGCCCTGGAAGGTGCTTTGCGCGAATTAAGTTCCAAGAGCCGTGCTTTATCTTCTCCTCTACAGGTTGGACTTCTCAGCGCCCCAAGCGCTCCTTCCAGCGCTGCGACAGCAATGAGGAGGGCCGTGCTCAACAAGCTAAGAAGGTTAGCAAAGTTCTTCATCCTTCACCTGCTGTTCCTACCCAGAACCGTTTTTATGTCCTCTCTTACTCTGATGATGACGGAGTTGGTGAGGTTGCTCCTCCTGCACTGGATCCTTCTGTACCTTCCCAACCTTCGTTCAGGCCTATCTGTTTCCTCTGATGCTTCTTCCCGTCGCCCTGTGGCGTCCGCTTCTGCTACTTCTACTTCCGCGGCTCCTCCTTCCGCGCCTGGAGTTGCTGAGCCTCGTCCTTCTCGCATTATCTTGCCGGAGGTTAACCGCTTGAAGGACATCTTACAACTTCTTCGTGGACTCTGTGGTGCTGATGGCTTCACGCTCCAGGATACTCCCAATGGCCTGAAGATTCTTTTAAGCAACTGGTACATTTCCATCCTGTTCTGGACGCCTTTCGGGAGGCGAAGTTGATGTTCTACACGTTCCAGCCTTAAGGGAAAGCAACCGCTCCGCTATGTTTGAAGGGTCTCCCTTCTGTCATGGATCCTGCGGACATTCTGGAAGCTGTTCAACATCAAGGATATTCAGCTCTTCAGTGCAAGCAATTGGAGTCTGAGGGTCAGTTGCTAACTATGTTTCTGCTCACTTTGGAAAGAAATAAAACTAGTAAGCATTTTCCAAATGAACGACTCTTGCTCAAGTGAGTGTTCGCATTGTATCGTACCCAAAACCATATCACTCAATGCTTCAATTGTTGGAAGATCGGCCACACTTTTCGGATGTGCACGCTTCCTACTCGATATGTATTGTATAGCGGCATTCATATGCTTAAGGACTGCCCCCATAAGGGGCTTGAATCTTTTACTCCACTTTATACTTACTGTGGTTCTTCTTATATGGCCAGCTATCGCGGTTGCCAAACCTTTCAGCTCGAGCGTGATCGTCGGCAGCTCGTCGAGCTCAGTAAGCAACTGGCTGCAGCCAAACGTGGTTCTTCTAGCTTTCTACTGCTTCTTCTTCTGCTGTTAGTCGGATCTTTTTTATACTGAAGCTCTAGGCCATCGTGGACCTGCTCCCACTGGCCCTACGCCTTCTTGTGATCTTTTGTCCGGGTCGGACTCTGCTTTTCGTTCGGATTTGAAGGCAATTTTGTCCTTTTTCGCTGCTTTTAAATTCCGTGATTTGTTTGATGTCTTAGGTGTCTGTGTTGCTAGTTTAGGTCTTTCTCTATTGTGTTTGAGACGTTTCAGGTTATTCTTGAATGTGCTGAATCATTATTTTAGGTTATGGCACAGCGGCACCCACCCCTCCCGAATGGGATTTGTGGTCCGCTGTGGAATGCCAACGGTGTCTGTTCTCACCGACATGAGTTGCATACTTATTTGCGGCGCAGTCGTATTGATGTTGCTTGTGTGGCGGAGACTAAGCTTAAGCCTGCTATCCCCCTTTCTTTTCCTGATTACCATGTTTATCGTTCCAATCGCTCGGGTCCTCGTCCCGGTGGTGGGACTATTTTTCTGCGTCGTCATATTTCTTTTACCCTCCCTCCTCTCCCTCGCTTGAGTGCCTGGAGTGCACGTGGTTCGCTTCTCTGTGAATCGTCAATTCATTTATGTGGTTGCCGTTTATCGCCCTCCGCATACCTCCACGGTTGCAATGTTGCGTGATCTTCGATGCCTGTTTGATCTCTCTCCTGGTCGAATCCTCTTGACTGGTGATTTTGGCGACAAAAATTCGGCTTGGTGCTCTCGATCCGCCAACTTTGTGGGCACTCGGCTCCTGGATTTTATTCTTTCTCGTCCTGATCTGCGAGTTTCTGCTCCCCAGGACTGTACATATTGGCTCTCAATGGTCGGCCGTCATCCCGATATTCTTGACATATTCATCTCTCGTTCCATTCGCCTTTCTCCTGCCTTTACGTCCACCCACGTTTTTTGATTCTGATCACTCTCCCGTTCGCTTTGTTCTTCCCGGCCGCCTCACCTCCCTGCCAGACCGACAGAGTGTTCTTCGTACAACTGATTGGCCTTTGTTACGGTCGACTCTTCATCACCTGATTGACTCTTCTCTCTCTCCTGCTCCTCGAGTTCCGCAATTGTTTCCGCTGTTGCGTGTTCACGGTCTCTTTAAATACGGCTGTCCTCCGGTCTTCGACATCTGTTCCTCAGACTTTTCTGGACCCGCTCCTTCAGGACGTCGAGTATCTTATTGACTGTCGTCGTCGGCTGATGCGCCTTTGGCGTAAGCCCCACTTGCCTCTCTATCGCCGTCTTATCAATCGGCTTCGATCTGCCATTTAGGACACGTTACTGCTGAGTCGGGAGTGCGCCTGGGAGGAGCGGATGCTCCGTACCTCGCACCAGGATGGCTCCCTTTGGCGTGTTTTACGCAGTTTTTGCTCCTCTTCCTCTGGTTCTCCTCATCCCAAGGGCCTCCACTCACCGACCGGGCCTGTAGCCACTTCTGAAGGAGAAGCTGAGCCTTTTGCTTCTTCTTTGGAACTTCGCTTCACAGATAACCCCAACGTTCACCCCGATCATGCTCGTTTGGTCGAAGTCTGGTCGCGTTCCCTGCTTCAACAGCCCTCGGCTCCTTTTGATTTCTGCTTTTCCTCCCATCAGGTCTCTCGGGCGATTGCCCGTCTTCACGCCAGTAAGGCTGCTGGCCCTGATGTCATCTCTCCGGTCGCGCCTTGGTTTTACTTACCCTTATTTTTAATGCCTGTCTTTCTTTTGGATATTTTCCTCCGGCCTGGAAATCGGCCAAGATTTGTTGTCTAAGCCGGGCCGCAATCTTCGTGACGCTTCCAATTACCGTCCTATTAGTTTATTATCTCATCTTAGTAAGCTTTTCGAACACCTCCTTCTTTCTCACATCCATTCTGTTGTTCCCTTTGCTGCTGCTCTTCCTGGCTTTCAAGTTGGTTTTGCCCCCGTCATTCCACCGATCTTCAGTTGTTCAAATTTGTGGACGGTGTCAGTACTGCCTTCAACGATTATTGCAGTACCCTTTCTTTATTCCTTAATGTTCGATCGCGTTCCTGCGTTCGATCGCTGTTGGCATCATGGTATACTCTTTAAAATTTTCATCAGATCCCAGCACTCCGTCCGAATTTTGCACCTCCTCTATAGCTTTCTGCTTGATCGTACTTTCTCTGTGCGAGTTGGCAAGGCCTGTTCTGTACCCCGGTGTATGCGCGCTGGTGTTCCTCAGGGTGCTATTCTGGTCCCTTATCTCTAAGCTTTATTCATCCGGGACCCCCTCTTCACCTCAGTGTCACGTTCTCATATTTTCCGCAGCCGGAATCTTCATCTTCGCTCAAAGCTCCCTTTATACACCGCCTTTATCCGCTGCTTTCTACTTATGCCTGTGTGGCTTGGGCTGGCATTCCCCGCAATAGTTGGTTGGCTCTTCAACGCCTTCAAAATCTTAGTCTCCGACTGATGCTCCGGGTCCCGCGGATCACCTCCAATCAGGCCATTCGAGCTGAGTTACAGATGTCCACCTTGGAGGAGGTCGTGCACATTCGCGGCCGCCGCTTGTGGAATACTATTCGTTGACATTCCAACCTCCTGATCAGGGATATAAGTACGGCTAAGCCTCGTCTCCGGAAATACGGCCGTGAACATCAGATTTAGTTATTTGTGTTCTGTCGTTCGTGTTCCCCCGGCAGCATTTCTTGTTCTGTCGGCACTGTGTGCGTGAGTGATACTGTGTGTTTAGTTTCTTTGTAATGTGACTTTTCAGACCCATTTTAGCGCCTATTTGCGGGTACTTCCATATTTTATTTGGCTGAATGCTACCCTGTTTACTTATGCTCTTGTACCCATTATCCTGTGTGGTACTTGTGAGGCTGTGTCTCTTGGGGGCAGTTGGTCGCTTTTGTATGGGCTCCCATTTATTGCTTTGTATAATTGTATTGTTTTTTGTAACCAAATGTAAACTTTACCTGTAAGGCTGCTTCGATTGTAACAGCCACAGAGCTATATTTTTCAATAAATGGCATATCTATCGAGCTGAACTGAGCTTTCATTGCAGCGGATGTGATTAAAAGTGATTCGCACTTCCGAAGTTCTTCACTGCGTAGCTTAGTGAACTGCGAACTGTCATATCATCCCAGTGGACGTGACTAAATGTTCTCCACTGCCTACAACTCGGCTAGTTGCGAACCGCCATAACATTGAGCCTGCTCGGTGACCGCCAACACATACTACAAAAGCAATATCTGTATTGACGCAGTCCACAGTTAACGACCGGGGAAGTGATCGCATAGCTTCCACTACCGGGATATATTATTTACTTTTAAGTCCAGTTTCATTTTTACAGAATATGGGACTTAATTGTTTAGCTAATGTTCGTTGTAGGCTAGGTGTTGCGTATTTTTATAAATAGGACATATTTTTGATGCACTCATTTAATTTTGAGAACCATGTACTTATTAAATAAATCTGTTCTATTGAAGTATGCTTAAGACTGTGATCAAACACTACTTGGTCACTCGGAATTTCGTTTTAAAAGATGCAGTCTAATATAACGTGACAGTTTTAAAATTATGTTTAGAGCTACAACCACGTCTCTTTGGATGTACATCCGTTAAAATTAACTTCTGCGTATTGTACTTTATTGTTTACATTGTGAAGCAGTTTACAGATTCGAAAACCATTTTAAAAACACATCAGCTAGGGAAAGTTCGCCATCGGCTTGGCACCATGAAATCTGTTTCATTTTTTACTTTCTTTACTGCTAAAGTAGCTAGAGTAAATAGAGAAAAATATTATATTTCATCCAAAAATTTGATGCCGAGACTTCACCGAAACTAGAAGTTTTAAGGTTCTCTTAACAAATTTAATGCGTTACAATAACATTATTGTCACTACCCACTATCTTTATTTTTATATGCCTTCTACAAGCTATTCTTACGAAAGTTTTTGTCTACTTTATGTTAATCGAGATAAACCTTACAGAAATAGTTACATTACATGTTTATTGTAGGCATAAAGGGGATAGAGAAAACCGAATAGACAGATTCTCAAAACCGGGGCGCTCTATGCTGGCCTTAAATTTCCATAATCATTCCATGATATCGCGTAAAACAATTGAATAACGACAGTTCTTTAAAATGAAAACGTATTGAAAAATTCAAACGAATAAAAACATATATTTCTGTAATGGTTAATACTACACAAACTTATTTGAAATAAATTGTGTGTTTTAAGAGTATTTCATCTTTTGTGTAGTCTGTTTTTGTCTAGTACTTATGTTTACTCGTTATACAAAGCTCCTTCCCAGTTTTCCTAATTCACAGGATATTCCCAGAGAATTCAATATATTGTTTGTCATGTCAATGTTTTAAACATGGGGTATTTTAATCAAAACTGTAGAACCATTTTTTAGAAAATAAAGAATAACGAAATTTTTTCCATGTAAGGGGTTGTTTGGGGTGAGGGAGTTTCTTGAAAATCGTTGTATATTATTTTTGGAAGATACTGCAGGGATTTTTCGTTTTTGAGTTAATCTGTTCACAAACACGGATCTTTTTCTAAAAATGCTTTACTTTTGGGTTCAGAGTTTCAAAATTTCCGGTGAAATGCCACATCGAATTTTTGGTTGTCTACTACTAAGTAGGTATTTATTCTATAAATAAATTTAGTAAGAGATTTCTCCAAAAATACATCTTTTGAGACCCCCTGAATTAAAAAAGTATTTAGGCAGAGCATACCTCTCTTTACTGGAGAAATATCGTTATTTTTTATTTCTAAAAACATGAGTTTTGCTTTTATCAAACGCCATTTAAAATGTTTGCATGACGAATAAAATATAATTCTTGAATTTTCTGCAAATGTGTATAGCACAATATGAACTTGAACGTTGCTCCAAAATCGTATCAATCCTTGGAAGATGCAGCACGAACGAAGTTTGGTATTTCTTTTGAAAAGTATGCTCTTCCCACACACACCACACACACACGTTAATACCTTTTAAAAGTGTAAACGGGGAGGTTAAGAAACACCACATGCACACACACACATACACACACACGTTAATACCTTTTAAAAGCGTAAACGGGGAGGTTAAGAAACACCACATGCACACACACACGTTAATACCTTTTAAAAGCGTAAACGGGGAGGTTAAGAAACACCACATGCACACACACATACACACACACGTTAATACCTTTTAAAAGCGTAAACGGGGAGGTTAAGAAACACCACATGCACACACACACACATTTACACACGTTAATACCTTTTAAAAGCGTAAACGGGGAGGTTAAGAAACACCACATGCACACACACACACACGTTAATACCTTTTAAAAGCGTAAACGGGGAGGTTAAGAAACACCACATGCACACACACACACGTTAATACCTTTTAAAAGTGTAAACGGGGAGATTAAGAAACACCACACGCACACACACACACACACACACACACACACACACGTTCATACCTTTTAAAAGCGTAAACGGGGAGGTTAAGAAACGCCACATGCACACACACACACATACACACGTTAATACCTTTTAAAAGCGTAAACGGGGAGATTAAGAAACACCACATGCACACACACACACATACACACACACGTTAATACCTTTTAAAAGCGTAAACGGGGAGGTTAAGAAACACCACATGCACACACACATACACACACACACACTTTAATACCTTTTAAAAGCGTAAACGGGGAGATTAAGAAACACCACATGCACACACACACACCACACATACACGTTAATACCTTTTAAAAGCGTAAACGGGGAGGTTAAGAAACACCACATGCACACACACACATACACACACACACTTTAATACCTTTTAAAAGCGTAAACGGGGAGATTAAGAAACACCACATGCGCACACACACACCACACACACACACGTTAATACCTTTTAAAAGCGTAAACGGGGAGCTTAAGAAACACCACATGCACACACCACACACACACGTTAATACCTTTTAAAAGCGTAAACGGGGAGCTTAAGAAACACCACATGACAGTTTTAGTTCAGAGAAGAATAATTCAAGACATACCGTCAAGCATCAAGTTTATCCGTCAGCATAATAATCGGCTGCAGTGGAAGGGGCATATTATCTTGCCTAAAAGGTTTATGATACTGCTGAAATAGTGCAAGATGGACCTAATAATTGTTCACCCTTACGCCGTATCACTTGCACAGTGATCATGAACTACGTAAATTAAATTAAATTGAGTTTTATTAATGGACGCTCTTTAACTACTATGGTCCTTAGCGTCCCATTCTATATTGGGCGTGAAAGACCGGTAATTTTGGTCAGAGGCCTCTTTATCCTCGTAAATCTACGACACGGGACCACCGGCTTTACTTCCCTTCCGAAGGAAGCCACGCCAACGATTTTTACGCCTGAAAAAATACATCACCCTCCTCCAGGTTTGAACCCGTGACCTTGGGAGCTAGAGGCTGGCACGGTAGCACTAGTCCACGGCGGAGGACGACGTAAACTGCGCGTCATAATCACTACAATCACTATATCACTGTCAACACTGAACATTAGTGAACGTCCACATTGCAAAAAGACCTGTTTATGCGGTTGATAACAATGAATATATAGATGAGCGAGTAATCATTGTGCATTGTCAATGTAAAGTGAGGCCGACGAGAAATACGCGCAAACGAAATGTGACCAGCGTGACATAGTTCCAGCTTAGGCTTGTCCTCAGTTCAGCGCAGCTCGATGCATCTCCGGAATTAGTTTTGTTTATTTGTGTTATAAAATATATTAAGTTATCCCTCAAATGCCACAATAGTACTATCATAAAAATCGAAACATACAACGTAAAGCACCTTTTCGAAGAGAGCAAAGCACAATACCGCAGCTTTGATATTGAGGCAAGGTTATCCAAAATACACAATGACCGTAAATATGTATCTTGGGATAAGCACTTCCGGATCATAATACCATACTTCCAACTAATAAGCATTTCTTGACAAATGGCTAAAAAATAAAGCATTTTAATCCTATTGAAGAGTTCTGTGTATGTAACAATTTTCATATAGATGATCAGACACCTAGGTCAGTTTAGTAGAGTGTTAATTAGTTTACTAATTTATTATCATTGCGTTATTATTAATGTATTAATTATACAGAATGAATTTACAACTATATTGTAAATATATTAAGAATGAATTGGAATGACAAATTCATATACTAATTTATGGGACGGATTGCATTATTGTAAAACTGCCTAAAGGTCAGTAAAATTCTATCCTATTCAAAACAGAAAGGGAATAAGGCAATAATAATAATAATAATAACAATAACAATAATGATATTATTAATAATAATGTTTATTGCTTGTGTGCTTGACATTACAAGTGACAGTATGCATTGTCACATAAAAATTCATTATACAGTTATGCATAAACAAAAGATAAACAGATAAAGTTATTATCCGCAACAAAATTAATACACTTAGCATATTTTATTTACATAAATATACATATACAGGGAAGCAAAGACTCACCTTTGAACACAAAATGATTTTCATAAAAAGGCTACTATAGGACTCTGACGAGAAAACGTGTGGGGGTGTTCTACTCTCTGGAGGAGTAAGGGGGACAGTAGCACATGGCAGCTCACGTTGATGTCTTAAATAGATTAACTATCTATATATAGATCAACTCGCGCAACGTTGCTATTCCAGCGTGTTTCACTTGGAGCAGTATATACTTCTTTTCTAGTGATTTATAAAGTTATTTGCAATGCCCAGTAAGAAAGGAGGAACTCTACACAATCAAACCCCAGAAATCTATAGTTATATCTGCTCAATACAAAGTAATCTCTGTTCATTCCTCGCCTTATGAATCTTCATCTTATATTCAGCACTGCTAGCATAACAGCGTGTGTTTTCTTAGAGGCCTAAGCCTTGTTGATATGTTTAAAGTAGAGCCGCAATCTTTCTCAGATAAGGATTGAGTTTTTTGATGTAAACACATTCCTTACAGTCGCATTCTCGTGAGGGCAATGCAGTACATGGCCAAATAGCTTTGAAGTTTTTAAGTTTTCTACTATAATAACATTTTGATGAACCTAAATTATTCCTTCTTTTTACTAAATTATTTAGTAAATTCTACAAGCACGGGCACAAATATTGATCATATTCCCCAAAATGATGGATGAACACAAACATGTTTCTTCCACATCTCCAGCTATTGCAAGATTGCAATTATTTAAATAACGCTGCAGCATACTTGAACACAGCTGCTTTAAAATTCCTAGTTGAGTCTTACAAGCTAAAAAAATCATACAAAAATTCATCAGAAATAACTTGTAATGCAAACCAAGAAATATATACACACATTTCTGTCGGCAATTTCAGCTTTAATTAAATCACATGCAGCTGGTAAATTCTAAATCCGATGTTTTATCATGCTCCATCCATGAAACACACGTTTCACAATTCTGCTGCCTCAATTCACACCCTGTTACGTAACTCAAACCTGGAAGCAGTTCTTCTGGTATATACATAGGCTATAGAAAATTCACATCTCAAAATGCAAGTAAAAGGGGCTATATCTACAGGAACTTTTACATCATCACAAGGCAACAAGTTGTCGAGAGGGCATTTTCAGTTTTAGAAACTAATAGAAGAACATATTTAAATCTGTTTTCTCTCAAGCAGTTGCAAATAGCTTATGTGGCACTTTTCTCCACACATGGTCTGTATTATTTAAATGTAGTTTCAAGCACATCATTTTTAATTTACTGAGTAGTAAACAACCTAGTTATTACAAAGAAAATGCATAACGTATCATTAGAATGAATGCATACACACTTATAAATGCTTGAAACGTTTCATATGAAAGAGATTCTTTTCTGCCTATTCTACTCATCCATGCCTTTAGCCAGATAGACTCTGTAAAAGCTGAATCTGGACCCCACTGCCTCGGACTGATTCCCTGTACTCATCATTGAATCGCTGACCTTCAAGTACACTTTCCACATTCACTATCTTCCGCCATATAAGATTATTTTTAAAAGTTTGTAAATTCTTCAGATCCAGAAAGGCACTTATTATGTTTTGACGCAGAGTAAGGCAGCTATATTATTTTAATTGAAAATAGCAAGTGCAAAGCTGTTGTTTTTCTATTGAAGAAGGGTACAGAGCTTTATAAGACAGAGTATGACATATTTCACACCACAGTTTCGCTCATTTTTATGTAAAGTATCAAGTACTACAACTTAGCTTGGCAAAAAGATTCATTTTCTTCAAAAACTGGGTGTGTTAGGCATTGACTGTTATATCTGCTAATAATCCAGTTTTTCCTAATACAAAGAATTATATGTACATCATCAAATACACAAAACGGTTTCTTACTACTATCTACTGAATTTCTGGTTCTATAATGGAGCTTTGTGAAACGCATTCAAAGGGCTTCCTATTTAAGGTGTTATCAGATATTACAGTAACTATTTTGAAACCTAGCTGTTTTGGTTCTCGAATGACTTTCAAAAGAACATTATAGAGCTGTTCAGCTGATATATTACTTACTGGAACAACAATGACTACATCTCTGTATTTTGAAATGATTCCAAGCAACATGTACTACATTCAAAGGAATGTCATGACTAGGCCAAAAAAACTGTACCACCTTTAAGATTAAGCTGAGGATCTATATAAATGTCATCTGCATGCAAATTAACCAAAACTTCATGATCTTTCAATAAGTTTAACTTACTTTGCAGGTAACCAGTACTGCCCTCAGTGGTCCATTCTGCGAGAGAAAGTTTAGGAATAAATTTTCTGATGTTTCCAGGGTAAGATAAACACAATCTATTACCATTACACAAAGGAATCGATGCTGATGGGGAATACAGCAAAAGAGAGGAAGCAAATATCAATATATGGCCATAATAACGGTAACTATTGGCAGCGGTTTCCACAAAGACAATTGTTCTTTAATGAACTCAGGAGCTTTGTATTGTTGTCACTGGCATTGATTAGATCTGACAATTTCTCCATTAAGTCAATGCTCATTGCAGAATTAATCAATTCACTACTTCTACACTTGACAAAGTCCATCATGTCTTCCAACCTCCACAGATATAACAAATGTACTTCACTGGAATTTTATTCACTGCTAACTGGGCGTTCATTCTGAAAGGGGATATATTATACATATATAGGGATTGTACATATGAAAGGGGAACCATACATATAAGAATTGTACAGTAATGATATAATTCACTAACATGTTAAAATATTCAACATCTAACATTTGTACAGAGCTGATTGTAAGAAACGGGCGAGCTAGTAAAATTCCAGGAAAGCATAAAGAGCGTACCTTTCACCAAGCCAACAGGCAGGGAACCGGTAACGGTACGGAGAAATAGAAAGAGACAGTTAGAGAAAAGAAAGAGACGGAGATATGGAATTAGCTTCACAACGCTCCAAGATGACGCTTAAGCGCACGATCTGAAGCCACACATTCTCATACATGTTAAGGTAACGCGGTCTGAGGACCAATAGGAAACGTCGTTACATTTCTAAACGCAGAGGTGAGCATCACTAGGCTCCCATATATAAGGGCAGACAAGGCCTCAGATCACACACTCTCTCTCTCTCTCTCTCTCTCTCTCTCTCTCTCTCGCTAACTGATCTTCTAGACGACAAATGCACGTGGGTGCATACAAGAGTGGGAGTGCGCATGGAGATAGCTAATTTAAAGGATGGGATTATAGTAATGGGAAAATCTAGCCACCCATAACTATTTCAATTGTGAATAAACTTCATTGTTTAAGAGAAATTACAGTGTATTTTTTAACTTGCTCATCCACTATTATATGAGAAGTAAGAATTAGATAAAGGCAGGAAATGTTAGGAATGGAACAAGCAACAACGGGCGAGCATCAATAGCCGAGGAAGAACACTGCCGAAGACCACAACAACCCAGGATCAACGTGTTTCCTCTACAAATGGCTACACAAGGTCAGGTTGAATAATTATTCAGGCTGCAATGTAAGGTCCTGGAACGACCATTTACACTAATAAGAAGCAAATATACCACTTCACCGCTAAATCTTAAAGTCCTTCCACTGCCAGCCAAATGCTTGTGCTAATAGGATACCACATCATCAAGACAAGTAATATATCTTGCGTTCATTAAGTTCTGACGAGATTTAAACTTTCTTCAGTTTACCTTGTTAAAATGCCCCTCCTCAATACTTGCAAGCCTTCTGCACTCGCTTTTTTCATTGGTTAGATATTTGGGTACATTTGGAAAAATGCAAGGCACAGCCTCATTCATTTTGGGGATTTTTCTGGGAAACTCTTACAACTCACCCTTTAAATGCATTTGCCAATCCTTATAATATGATATGCTGCCAAATGTTTAATGCACACATCCTGTGAAACCGGTAGGCATCTGCAACCCTTCACACTACAGCAGCGAGGCATTCTGCTTACAGGTTATGCCACACTGAAACTCGAAACAGTGGTTGCTATAATTTCATTAACTGTATATAGAACCTACTTACTGTATTTCTGACATAAATAGCCAGAAAATATATAAAGAGCAAATAGGTGAAAACGCACCTTTCCACGTGCTGTCTAGGCATTGAAGCCAATATGCTCTTATAATGATAGACTAATGATACAATTAGCATGTCTACTCCAAACTATTACATTATGTTACTGCAATGCAGTAATCACTTACGTGCTTGTTTCACATTCACAACATACACCAATAATTAACACTGCAATATGCCAAAATGGAATAAATATAATTCCAAGCAACATCGGCAATGAATTTACTCTGCGCGCCTGCAAGTGCTTGGCTTCGTTAGCACTAAGTTCATCACGCGACTTTCTCGTCGGCCTCGTTCTAAAGTAAGAAAACCAAGAGCAAAGAAATTTAGCAACACAGAAACTAGTCTGTTACTTCCTTGGAACCACGGCTAACGAGATGGAGAGTCGTGAATGGGAGTTATGAAACATAGTAGTCGTAAACATGGCTAACATAAAAAAGCTGTAAACTGTACGTTTTCCATGAATTTAATGAACAATTTATTTGTATATTTAGAATACGGGTATATTGGGTACCTGTAATTTCACTTCATCGGGCCATGACTGGACTAGAAGCATTAGGTGATTTCTGTTTGCGCCGTAACCACTCTATCTCGTTTGTCATGCTTCGACCATGGTTGAAGCAGTGTCGCAAACTGGCAACTTTGTCGCTATTTCTGAGGACTTTCAGCCTTATGTTAGCGGCAAAGTTTCTCTTTCAGCGCGTAATGATAAATATGACGGCATTTTGAACCTAACGGGTGAAATTGTAAGCTTTTTTATCGTTAAATTCTCTAAAGTATTTGTGACCATAGGCTTGTGTTAGATTATAATTGTTAATTCCACCCTTTTACCTAGTATGTACCATGGATTTATAAAACACCTTCTAGAGAGATGGTGTTGGATTTATGCAACAGCTGGATAGTTTGCTATTGAGAATGCCAGCCGTGGTCTTCAAAATCCGTCGCCATGCTGGACAGATCCATCAGAGAATGCGATAATGAATCGTATAGTTACACGTGGTATAGTTACACTACAATATAGTGTTTCTGTAACGATGTACTAAATAGTCTACACAGTTAACATCAGTATAAGCACGGCTGAGGAACTGTTGAACCTAGTCCGCCGTTTTTCTTGTATTTCTCCGATTTCAGTTCACTGACAATACCAGCGCAAGCGAGTAGCAAAAGCCATGACAATCTTATAACAGTAATAAACTATGCCCACAACATTTTACAGGCAAAGGAACTGAATTATGCCCTTAACGTTTTACTGGTAAAATTACTAAAATAGTTTACATGCAATTTGGAAAGTTCTAAGTTACACGCAAGACATTAATATCGCTTCGTTATAGCTGTCTCCAGGTGCGAAAGATTACTATATCCCTTAGACTATAAATGAACATTGTCTGATGTAGCTTTAAAACAATTATTTTGTCTTGTCGAAACCACATCAATAGTAAAAGAAATGTACTTAATTTTGATTGTACATCATTTTTTAAAACTAAAAGTCCCGTGAAAATCTGTATCCTGACGATTATGTTTAAAAATAAAATAGTTCATGTTCCAGATTTAGAGAAATGGCTTGCACACCATATGTGAAGGTTCTTGAGATTGTGAGGCATTTGTGTAAAGCGAAAACAAGTGTAAACAGTTTGTCTTTATGTATGGAGTGTGTTCTTGTGTTTCTGATGTAAATCTAACTATGATGCTAGAGACCTTCAGCACTTTGTAAACACAAAGTTTGAGAGAAAAATGCACAAGACATCGTGACAATTTTTCGTGATATAACCTCTTCAGTCTCTCAGTACACATTTGTGCACCTTAGTTTAGAGCGCCAATTAAACTCTGTGTGATAAAATGAGTATTGAAAACTTGTGTGCACATGCATGTACAACCCAAGCTTTCGATTCCTGCCACTTGGAGCGCCCTATTTCTGCTTGCCATTGAAAAATGGCAATTTGAAGAAGTGAATAGATCAAGATGGCAGCAGACCGACGCAACTACAGAAGTATGAATAAAATATAAGAATTTGTTTCAGATGTTTGGTTTATCACCTGCAAGTTTCTTTTAAATGTATATTTGGCGAGATAATGGGCAATAACACATAACATCTAGTATAAATATAATTTATTATGCAATTCATATCCAGGGTACACATTTGTGCACCTCAGGTTGCATGTGCTGGTATTGTGTTTTGAGGTTAACTCAGCAAGAGGGTTAATATATTTGATTTGTTTTCTGTCAATGCTCTATCAGAGGAGGAAATATGTGAAATACTGAATGAAAGTGATGTAGACTTGGGTGACCAGCAGTGAAAGTGAAGATGAAGCATTTGAACAGAGTAAATTAGATATAAATAGTGGCCAAATGGAAATTGATTCAGAAACAGAAAATGACCAGCTACCAGCAGCTGTTGATGAAGTGAGAGTGAATGCAATTACTGGGGACCAAAGAACGAACTTGAACAAAGAGGTTATAATTATAATCAATTTGATTAACTATTAAAATGTAGGTTAACGTTAGCATTTACTGCTCAATACTAGCCTTTACATTTAATCAATGTAAGCTTACAGGTGTTTTGGCCTAACTACTTACATATGCTGCAAACAAATTCAGTATTCATACAAAATAACATGTGAAGGAGCCTTATCATAATCCCATTATTAATACAAATTGCCTGAACTGGGTGGCTAGAACATATTGTTTGGATTATATAAAAATTAATACAACTACAGCAACAAATGAAATTATTTATTGTGCAACTTGATGTAACCTAAAATTAATAAGGGTGTTTTAAATCACCATATTACACCACCAATAATAATAATAATATTAATAATAATAATAATAATAATAGTAATAATAATAATAATAATAATGCCTCGCTAAAAGTAATATTCCTAAATTTAATACAGATATGGCTTTGTTCTTGATATCTTGTTTTAACCTAAGTAAACAACTATAACGGGTATTATTCCGCTTTAAGAATATATTCTAACAACGTATTTTATTTTCAGTATGGTTGCAAGGAGTCCAGGATTAGATAATAAGCTGCACTGGTGTGAACAAAAAGACATTTTTGAAGCTTTTCTGGAGTATTTCCCATTGGAATTCTGGAAGCTGGTGAGCCATGAAACAAACCTGAAATCAGTTCAAGACACAGGAAGCAGCCTGAAGACAACTTAAATTGAAATATTGCATTACGTGGGTATTGAAATTATTATGGGAACACTTAAATTACCTCAAGCTAAGTTATATTGGAGTAGGTTGTTCAATTTTCCTCTGATCTGTGATACTATGCCAAGAGATAGACATTTTAAAATTAGAAATAGCCTGCTCTTTGCTAATAATCTCGGTGATCACCCTAATGATAAGCTATGGAAAATTAGACCTCTTGTGGATGCAGTAGGGGAAAAATGTATAACCTTACCTAGGAATGCTCATTTATCAATAGATGAGCAGATGATCCCTTTTGCAGGCAGGTGTGGTTTTAGGCAGTATGTTCCTTCAAAACCTAATCCATTAGGTTTAAAAAACTTTGTACTGGCAGCTAGTGATGGCTTGATGCTGGACTTTTGTTTGTATGTGGGTAAGGGCACTGTTTCAGAGGATGATTTGAAAGCGCTTGGGTTGGGAGCTTTTATTGTCAAATTGTTATCTGTTACTATTCCTAAGAATAGAAACTATGTTGTCTATACTGACATATACTGCTGAAATGTTACTGGAAATAGGATACTTCAAACAGGTACAGTGTTGAAAAGCAATAGGTTCAGCCGTTTCCAAATTATCTGACGACAAATCTCTAAATAGGAGTGAATGGCATGAAATTATATGGGAAGATGATAATTTATGCCTTTTAATGTGGAAAGACAATAAATGTGTAACATTACTGTCATCTTGCATTGGTAGTGAACATGTTGGGTCATGTAAACGTTGGTCAAAGGAGGAAGGGAAAAAGGTAGATGTACAATGTCCAGTCTTACAATAAAATGATGGGGGTTATGACCTATAGACAGACTTCTTGCTTACTACAGGAGTTCTGTACGCATTAAAATGGCCAGTGAGGGCATTTAACCAATTTTTGATGTAGTTATTATCAACTGCTGGCTAATGTACAGAAGATGCTGCAAAGCTGAGGAGGTAAAAAAGAAAGACCAACTGCCATTTATTTCTTACAGGCTTCACTTGGCTACAGCACTTGTTAAATTTGCTGGTTCAACCCGAGGTGTTAAGCGTACCCTTAGCCCAAGGATAAATTCAGCAATTGAAGCCGAGAGTTCCTCAGACGAGGAAACTTCTTCAAAAAACTACAGAAAGGTTGTTAGGCAGCCCAACACGGAGATTAGATATGATGAAATTGGTCATTTACCTGTTTATTGCAATGAGAATTTTGCATCCAAATGCAGAAATCCAGGATGTAAATCAAGATATAGAGTGAAATGTTCTAAGTGTGACATGTATTTATGTGTAATGAAAAATAACTGATTTTTAAAATATCATACAAGATGAACCTTTGGGCACAATGTTTATATATTACCTAATTTGTGTGTTAACAATATAATAAACAAATAAATGTGGTCACAGACTTCAAAAAGTTGCATTAATTTGTAAATTTTTACTTTCTTAATATCAAAATTCCTACCAAAGCCTAAGTTAGGAAAATACTATCCTTGATCCCACGGTGCACATATGTGTACCATCTATTATAAGATACTCTTAATTTCAAAAAAGTTAATTTGATTATTTTTGTGTTATTTAGTCATGCAGTAACCTTATTTGATCAAAAGTTTCCAAATTACATCAGTATTTTAAACTCGGGACTCAAGAATTCATTGGTATGCATCAAACACTTTGAGGATAAGTTTATAATAAAAGAGGGAATATTTCCACTATTAAATGGTGAATAAGCTACTATTCCTCGAAACTTCCGAAATTATATCTACCCTAGCATATTTCCTAACGAACCATCCTATCACACTATAAAGGTACCTAAAGACAGAATAAAGTGTGCTCCGGTTTAGACCGATTGCTTAACAGAGACGAAGACAGTAAAAGAAAAGGCGTATGTAAATGATGTAATTTATGATTCTGAGAGCTTCAAAAGTGAGGTTATGTAAAGAGACGTTTCACCCTTCATTTCAGTAGTGAAAGATGATTGTATACTATTCATGGAAGTGAAAGACGAAATTTGGGTTATACCTTCTCTCATAGTAAGTTTTAAAGTTAACAGTAATCTGGATCTCAATGTTTTTTATAAGAACTTGTACATTCCTCCAGGAAATTTAAAATGTGTTCTGGAATCTGAGGGCTTAATTTGTATTAGATGGAACAGATTTTATAAATTACTAAGTGACTTCAGAGCACAGTAGTAAGAGCTTTGAATTGAGAACAAGTTATGATTGTAATTAATTTTTTGAAAGATGCATTATATTATAATAGTTTTGATGCAGAAAGGGCTATTAAAGTAAACTTTCTAGTAAAACGACAGCAATTGTGTGTAATGAAGCCGTAAAATATTCCTTAGAAATGCTGATTTGGACGGCAAAAATGTCTTTATCATTTCCTGGTACATATCGGGCAATGAGAGAAACAAATCCGTTGACTTTGATAAGAGTTATATTGACCCCTTAGCCCCGCAATAGGAGCTTCATAAAATTTAAAGCATTCTTTCTGGAAAGCAGCAAATAGCTTCAAAGCCAAGATAAAGTGATTTCCATTATACCAGATGGAATTCAAAGGTATCATACAAAGGGAAAAAGATACTGGGAGTGGCAGAAGACAGCGCATCCTCAGATATAACTAGTACTATGCAGGTTATTTGCGGACGGTCTTGGTCCAGTGCAATGCTTGTTTGTAGCGGCGACTGCTGTATTAGAGGACAAATGCAAGTTTTGGCACATTGTGGATTTATTAGTTATTTTTCTTTGAATGTTATTAAATGTAACTTATTAAATGCAACTTATGGCTAACCGGCAGAACATCTTAACCGCTATATTTTGAGAAATCCGTTTTTTATCGTAATGAATACGGAATACCTAGACGCACATTCTGGTAAAGCATCGTAAACGACCCTTTAACAGTCATAGAGAAAACAATATTTACATTTTATCAATTGTTTAAAAGATTGTTTTAGTGACAAGCAAATCCTCATAACACCTGCCCTATTCCAACTTATTAGTATTTTGTGTTCCCAAGTGACTCATGATATAACAATTCTGGCTCTTAAGACGAAACTGATGGCTGCTAAGATACTTATTTCGGTTCCTATTCTTAGAAACGGGGGATAAGAAAAATCAGCCTTTTTACTTTATTTTAATACATGATTTTGTCATAATTATATTATGGTGTAATACTGTTTATATACAACGGAATTATGAGCAATGATAAAGAATTTACAACAATTAATTTCTTTTATGATCAGTGAGTGAATCTTACATATAAGATAGAAATAGCAAAACGTATCCTGTCCAACAAAACATCTTAAAAACCACGTTGAGGAAACTGTGTATATTTAATGTGTGATGTATGGTGAATATATCTTCTATTCCTATAAACACGATTAATTCCCATTTTCAAATTTACATTACAAACGGACAAGGATAGAAATATTTTTTCTGTCTCTCCTGAAAAATGTTTGATTTAGCGAATAAAATATTTTAATAAATAGCCATCCATAATTACGGTAATTTAAAATCCACGGCGTTTAAATCTACCGCGCTATTCCTCTAGCGTTCGTACCTCTCTATAAATAGGGGGATCTCGGGCTTTTGAACTTCATTCTGCTAATTATTTCCGAGGTGTCAACTTCGTTGTTCTCTCAGAAAATAATCGGTTTTCTAAAGCGTTATCAAGGTGAAAAAGTCTAAACTTCCTTGAAGAAGGTTTAATACGTTATATAATTGATATAAAACAGGTTCGTGCCTCCATAAATAAGGTGATCTCGGGCATTGGACTTCATTCTGCTGATTATTTTCGAGGTGTCAACATCGTTGTTCTCTCAGAAAATAATCAGCTTTCTAAAGTGTTATCAAGGTGAAGAGGTATACATTTCCTAGAAGAAGGATTAATATTACATTACATCAAAGTAAAGATGAATAAGTCGTCATATAAGGATATGATTCCTCGTGCATCAGGATATTCTTGTAGTAAATGTGGAAAGACATTTCTATGTGGGTATGATAAAAGAAGGCATTAGCTCCATTTTAAGAACCTCTTCAAATGTAAATATTGTAATGTAACCTTCAAAGACAGTTATAAGGGTCGGCGACACGAAGATGCCTGTAAAATAAGCATGCCTGAGAAGAAACGTAGATTAGAACCTACTAACTAAGAGTTAAGATAACTACAATGGATGACTGTGACATGAAAGATTATGAAAATTCATTTGATGGACGCTTGAAATCATATTTTGTACGCTGTGAATCAACTAAGGATCTGAATATGTACCTGCATGAGGCAAACCAGCGGATAATCCAGGCTGTACATAAAGAGCTTGGTATTCACAAGAGTGTGAAATTTAATCTGCTGACTGAGTGTAGATTCGTCAACAGTATCGGATAAACCTGTGACAAAACATTTAAAACCCGGAATCTATTTTCCTAAAAATGGATCTGGACTCTATGTTGGAAACGAAAATGAAGCAGTTGGTTAGTGAAATGGAGGAATTGTAACTTAACGCTAGCAACTGGGCTCTGCTTGCTGTGGAAGGGGTTCGCCTTCGTATTAACAAGTACAATCCGTTACGAGGATGTAGCTACATACCCCTACCTCCATCTGTTGGAGCTAAAGAAGCCTGCATTAACATCCAAAACTATACTGATGAGCAATGCTTTATGTATTCTGTATTAGCCAAATTCGTTGAGAAGAATGCACAACGCGTGAGCAAATACGAGCAACTTCAAAATAAATATGACTTCAGCTGTGTTTCGTACCCCACTCCACTTTCTTAAATATCTAAGTTTGAGAAGCTTAACAGTATGTCTAGCAACGTCTTCGGCCTAGAGAGAAGCATGAAGCGTATCCAATCGCTGAGGCTGAACTACCTCCTACTATTGAGTGACAGTAGTGGAAAACATTACCACGCTTATATAAAGAATTTTAGAAACTTATTCGACGTCAGAAAACTATGCATAATGAACGTGTTTATAGCTGTAAGCGTTATTTTACACATTCCGATGATCAGTGTAGACAAAGTAGACTGGAAAAATTACAAGAACGTAGAGCCATCTGTAATCATCATGGTGTTACAAGGGTAGTTATGCTACCAAGGAGAAATCAACTGTTCAGTTTAAACATTTTGAAAGAATGTTGAAACTACCTTACGTCATCTACGACACTTTAAAAGCATTATCGTACCATGTCATACATGCCCCCCAACCCTGAAACTTCATATACAACCCCTTATCAGCAGCATGTATCCGTGAGTTTCTGCGCTTACGTTAAACGGTCATCCGACGTTGAACATCCGGAAACTGCTCTTCCTAAACATCCCTATGTATATCGTGGTGTTGATACTGCTCAGAAGTTTATAGCATACCTGTCGTTCCTTGCAAAGGAAATTGATAATATATACAAATCTACCATGTCTCTGAAACTTATAGATCAACAACAGATAGATTTCAACTCCTCTACAGTATGCCACTTGTGTGAAAATACCTTTACCGAAGAGAATTACCAAGGACGTGACCATGATCACATCAGTTGTGAATATCGTGGAAGTCTACATAATGAGTTTAAAGCCTGCAAAACGCCTAAATATATTCCAGTCTTCATGCACAACCTCATTGGGTATGACTCACACTTCATTGTTAAGGAGTTGGGATATACAAGCGAGCAGGTGGAAGTAATTCCTAGCTCTGAAGAGAGCTATATATCATTCTCCAAGAATGTAGGAGATAGTCGTATAAAGCTTCGGTTTGTGCATAGCTTTCGGTTTCTCAGTATAAGCTTGGATAAGCTGGTGAAAAATCTAACATCGTAACCTGAAACACTTAGGAGAAGACAAGTTGAAGTTTATGACACGTAAGGGCGTATTTCCCTATTATTACGTCACTTCATGGGATGTTTTGAATGAAACCTGCTTGCCTCCTAAGGACTTCTTCTATAATAGACTAAATGAAGAAGAAATTAGTGATACTGACTACAATCATGCTAGAAATGTATGTGAGCTGTTTAATGTAAGAAACCTGGATGAGTACAGCGACCTCTACTTAATTTCTGATGTACTTCTTCTAGCTGATGTCTTTGAGACATTTAGAGATCAAACCCTCAAAACACAGAAAGTCGACCCCTCTCATTATTTCACCTCTCCAGGACTTACATGGGACGCCATGTTGCTGTATACTGGAATTCAGCTGGAATTGTTACAGGATTATGATCAATTACTCCTGGTGGAATCCGGTATAAGAGGTGGTTTATGTAAAGTTTCCCACCGGTATGCCGAAGCAAACAACGCCTACATGGAGAAGTATGATTCGTCGAGACCAACCCAATTTATTGCATACGAGGATGCCAATAACAATATGGTTGGGCAATGTGCCACACTCTTCCTAATAGTGGATTTGAGTGGGTGTCGCCTGAAGAAATCGACTTAGAAACACTACAAGCAGATGATCCTCATGGATGCACATTAGAAGTTGACATAGAATATCCTGTAGAACTTCATGATCTACACAAAGACCTACCTTTTCTGCCTGAGTGTACGAAGCCAAAGGAATCATCTGCAAAGAAACTGATACCCCAAGTTGGACCTCGAAAGAAGTATGTAGTACATTACATGACTTCTAAGCAAGTTCTTAATCCTGGACTACGGCTAACAAAAATCCATCGTGTGCTATACAACTCTGAGTCGCAATGGTTAAAACCTTATGTAGAATTTAACAATAGGCTTTGGACAACAGGCTGCAAATGACTTCAAGATGGAGCTCTACAAACTGTTTAATAACGCCATATTGTGAAAAAACCATGGAGAACCTACGCAATCGTATGGATATACGACTGGTTACAAATGAGAAGACACTGGAAAAGTTGATCGCTAAGCCCACATGACGATATATGCTGCTAATCTAGCTGCTGTACATATGGTTTCCCGTCAGATCGCATTCAACAAGCCTATATACATCGGTATGAGGGTTTCGGAAATCTCCAAGACATTAATGTATCACTATCATTATGATGTGTTGCTGCCATATTATGGGGTTGAAAATCTGAAGCTTATGTATATAGACACTGATTCATTCATTCATCGTGTGACAATGAAGATGTGTACCAGGACAAGCTACGTTTTCGGGAACATCTGGATACAGCTGATTACCCTGTTAACCATATATGTCACTGCACTCAGAATAAAAAGGTGCTGGAAGAACTTAAAGAACAGACTAATAGCAAAATCATCTTAGGCTTTGTTGGACTACGACCTAAGATGCACGCCTTAGATATTCAAGGTTCGATGATAAAAAAGATTAAAGGCATAAAACGTACTGCTATTAAGCAGCACATTACATCTGACCGATATAAGACTGTTTTAAAACCCGTGAAATCATCAGAACGCCCATGAATCTGATCCTGTCTCGGGAGCATGCTGTTAACATAGTACAGGTGAATAAAATCACCTTGACTCCGTTTGATGACAAAAGAGTTATTGCCGCGAATGGAATAACGACATTTGCATATGGGCATTACAGTATTACAAACAGTGCATAAGAGAATGCAAGTCGAAGATAAATGAATTTCTCCGTGAGTCTAAAACTTAAAAAATGGAAGCCTGTCCTTGTGATGTGTATACACCTAACAGACACCTGATGAATAAAGAAGAATAAGAAGATGGGAAGGGAGGCGTTAACCCTACCATTAGGAGCAATCCTAGTGTTAGTCTCAAGTCTAGATAAAGGGGAGATTTGGTTTTGTTTTGTTTAAGGGCACTCAACTTCTAGGTCATTAGCGCTCTTCTAAAACAGATCATGGCAAAGGCCAGAGATAACGATCAGTAGAAAATTTCAGGCAAAGGCCGGAGATAAAGCTCAACAAAATAAATATATAAATAAATTAAAAATAACATCAAACCAATGCAAAAGCCAGAGATAAATATCAATATTGTGACGTGTTGGTAGCACGGGGGATGCTAGTGTTCGCAACACTGACAGTGTATTACGTGCCGTAAGGGTGAGGATAACTTGTTAATCGCGGCGAAGCCAGGAAGTCTCTCTCTCTTTTTATTTCTGGCACCGGAAGAGATAGGACGCGGTAGACATGGAGGTCCTCGTGGAAGCAAATAGAAAATGTATGTGAATTTCGGTGGAATATAGTGCTCATCCAAAGTTGAGTATGGTGTGATTATTTTGAACAGGTAATCCTATTCCTTTATCCAGCAATTTTAAGCGTATTTGAGCATGTTTTAAATATATGTTTTAGGCTCGCCACCGTCGGCCTCGTGCTAATGTGAGAAGTAAAGTAAATTCCCGTGTACCTTTCTGCTCTACCATCTAAATTTGTGATATTAATATGTGAAGTTACGATAATTGGTGGAGTCGCGGGCATAGGATATTATACATTTTTTCCACCGTTTTTTAATATTGTAGTTGAACTTTGGGTGGACCACGTGTTTCCACGTGAGGTATCTTTCGCTTTTAGTTCTTTAGAACGGGAGTTTTATTCATCTTTTTGGTTCTAAATTTTAATTATGTAATTTATTTTGGCATATTTATATTGGTATAACTTTTTGGGGGTGTGGAAATAGCTCCATGTGATTACCACGTGTTACCACCCAGTGAGCACGTGTGGTGTTTCGCAGAGTAAATTAAAATACATTTAACCATGTGAAGTGAATTCTCAGTGCCTTGCTTTACGCATTATATTGCGTGTGTATATTTATAAGTGCAGTGTATGTGATGCATCATATTAGGTTTGTTCCAACATACGGTTCTGAACGGGTTCCGAACTAATTCCAACACATGCTAATGCACATGCGCCAGTCCGGTACGATCACAGAACTAATTCGGAATTTTGTGTGGTTGGAACACTACTTGAACCGTTCGCGTTCTGTCACGGCCTTCGTTGCATGGTCAATCAGAAGACGATCAAATATCTACGTTTACAGCATTGATGAATGAAATCAAACTCCGCCGATGTATATATATATATATATATATATATATATATACACACACATACGTACATCGTAAGCGTTTCCTTCATACTGATTCCAGTCCTAATATTCGAGCAAAAATAAATCGCGTTCGTTTATCGGCTTAAAGCCATTGATACTGAGTTATTGCGAATAACAATTGTAATATATAGATATTATATTTAAACCAGAACCCGGAAAAAGTAATTTAACACAATTTCAATTTAACATTAGGTTTCCTGCTACAGAAGCTTCTAAACACAATGTTTAATTTAAAACTCCAATACTCTGAGACAATGACACCCCACATAAATTCTATTCCGAACGTAATGCAAATAATACAAAACTACATGGTACCAATGTATGCTTATGATCAGGGTTAGGATTTTTAGTTGCAAATTTCAGATGAAAAAAGGAAGGGAAAAGGTGCTCAAATAAGGTGAAAAAGGCACAATAAGGTGCTGGTTTATTTAAGGGGATGCACAACTGAAATTGCTATTTTCTAAACGATCCATTCAATTGGGCTGAAATTTTTATTTCTTTATATATAATTGTTTTGTGAATTATAGCCCAGTCTTAATAATTCTCGGAACTGCGCGGTTGAGGTTATTGTCGTCTCTGCCTGCCCAGGCTTCGTCTCCACGTAAACAGATGCCGTCTCTCGCAGCAACAAACTCACATTCACGAACAGCAGGCTACTGATTCTGGTGGGATAGAATCACTCATTGTCAATTGCATTATTGCGGGCTACTTTATAGCAGTAAAGTGAGAGAAAGAGGTTTTCGTCGAACACACAATTATTTTCCATTGTTGCGGGTGTGCTTTCAATTCCCGCGCGGCGTTTACTGAAAGAGGTAGACTTACTATTCGCACGTACACAGCAAGCTGAGGAGACGTTAATTGAAAGTTAAAGAATAAATTGGAATGAAACTTAAAAGAAAAAGGGGATTATGGGCATGGTTGGGGGGAAATGGTATAAAGGTGCCAAAAAGGGGTAAAGGTCCCAAAATAACGGAATAATGTTTAAATGGAAATAATCCTCTTTGTCGGAAGTCGATGCATCATTAAAAAGATACAAATTCAAATTTATTTTCTACTGAATACAGAGGGTATGTCGCTTTTTCAATACTCTCTGTCGGGTTTGTTCCAAGCGATTAGAATCGATTCTGAATTAACTGAGTATGCGCTGTAGACCATACAATCTGCGCATGTCTGGAATTTTCAGTTCCTATTCTTAATCACGAACCGATTTCACTCGTTCCGAACTAGTTCCCAAATACGTTGGAACAGCAAACTGAAAATTCAGAATTGGTTCTGAACTGATTCTCTGTCGTGTTGGAACGCCACTTAGCTACTGCGCACACTCAGATAATTCGGAATCGATTCTGAATCGTGTGGGAACAAACCTTGAAAATGCTTTCGAATGAACAATTTGCAACAGCTTTCACTAAGTTTTCATGAGCATAATATCGCGTGGTAGTCACAGTAGGTGCGACGTGTTTTTATTTAACTTCAATTTGAGGTTCCTCATTTGTAAATTTTTGTTCTCTCCACGTGTATTTTCGGCGTGAACATTATGCGATATGCCCAAGGTTTTACATATATACCTGTGTGCTGTTACCATGCTGTAAATTTTGCCGTTAGCGCTTTCTTTGAAAAAAATAAAAAAAATACCATATGCATTTCACATGCAGTGCAAAGTGCAACTTTAGTTTTTGTATATTTCTTATTTCCTGGCCGAAGTTATAGTATTTTATACGTTACAAAGCAGTTTTTATATGGTTAAAATGCCTAAGCGACGCACTACACAAAATTCTGATGTAGTTATTGCAGCGATTAGTGAACACAGTGAGGAATCTATTTCTAGTGTTGGTGCGCCTTTTCATACACAATTACTGCCAGTAGTTTCGTAATCAGTTTACTTCTGTTAGTACAATGCAGCCAGCTGTTTCTAGACCGGTCATTGAACCCCTTTATTTCGGAAATTCTAGTTATTTGTCAGCACATTTTCAAATGGTTGCTACTGCTAATGCTTGGTCTGATATAAAATTGAATGTTTTCCCTGTTACTTGAAAGATACTGCTGCATTGTGGTTTCAAACGTTTCGCCATCGTCATTCTCCATAATTCGCTTTGCCTAACTACGTTCCTGAATTTCACATGACTAATCAGAGTGATAGTTTAATTAGTTTCAATCATCACCAGCTGTACCACTTTTGCGGAGACCTACACAGTTTCAAAGATCATCTAACATGGTCCAGTGGGGTTTAATCTTTCTCCCACTGGATGCCGGTGGTGTCGCTACATGTATATTACAAAAACTTGGACAGTTGTATTGGAATTTTGTGATAAAACGAAAAGAAAGAAAAAAGACAAGCTATAAGTATGTGCACATTCTGTATACCAAAGTGTGGTATATATTTTGAATAAGTGAAACGTTTTCTGCTGGGAACAGTTATGCTAAATTTTTGCTTTAATGACCAATGCTTAATAGTATTTGATTTGCAGCAATGATAGATGAGGTTGCTGCTTTGCTAATGATGTGCTTTATTCCGTTGTATTCCTTTGGCTTGATTTTATGTTTAATTATGATGCTGTGATCTTTCTGTGCAGAAGTTGTTGCATACATTTTGTGTATTTGTGTGTGTATATGAGTAGTATTTGGTGAGATTTGCCTCGGTGGGAATGCCCAAGAGTAACCCGGATGGTGGTAGTTAGATGTGATGAGTTAATGTAAGCTTCAATGGGATAGTTATAATGTACCCTTGAAGTTTAAATGTTGTGAGTTTTCATTAGGGCTAGCACGTCCCTGAAAATTTATGATGCGTTGAGAGATGTTTGGCATATTGGTGTTGCTGAAACGTACCCTGTATAACGTGTGTGGTGTGCCCATAAAAGAGGTGCAATGCAATGAGAATTTTTTTTAGTTTATGCAACAAGTTTTAGTACCATCTGTCTTTGAGCTTCATCTTGATCCTGTAGATGTGAATGCAACAGTGTAATGCTATATTATTTTTGTGTCATTTCTAAAGTGCTAACGTGATTTTATGAATTTATGTCTATGTCAGGTATTTTTGCTTTATGCACTATTTTTCAGCTAGTTGGACGAGCTATGTCAGTGAACAAATTTATTTTCCTCAGTAATTACTGCATATAATGAGGATGACGATGATGATAAGAATGATGATGAAGCTAATGAGAAGGATAGGAGGATACTGATATTAATGGGAATGACAATTTGTGGTACTATAGAGATTCAAGCATGGGTAATTGCAGTTTGATGCATGTAATGGGATACTTATTTTGAAGCATGCTAATATGTAATGTTGTACGAACACGGGGCCTGTTAGAACAACTGATATATGTAGTGTCTGCCCACTGTACAAATGTTCCAGAACAAATTCTAGTTTTAATCAAGAAGGTTCCTTGGTATGGTCAGTTGGTGTGTGATACTGAGCATAATGTGACATGTCAGTATATTTACTGGCATGTAACATGACTCCTGCATAACAAAATTGTACCTTACTGGTCATATGACTATTTTACAGATGCTGCCTTAAATAACATCTCTTGAGAGTGAAATTGTTTCATGCCTCACAATATTTAAACCAACGTTGTTAGTAGAATTTCTTGAAAAGATAATCCTCCATATTTTTGAAGGGCTGGTTGGAGTAAGGGACATCTTTGCATTCTCAGGAAATGTCTGCTAAATTCCAACTCAATAATGTTTATGTAATCTGTATTCTGCATGTCAGATGGATATGTTTTAGAGGAGCTTGTTTTTATGGATGTAGGAGACCTAAAACAAGTATATCTAGTGATATATGGCTTTTAAGTTAGGTTCTTGTGTAATTCTGCTTCTGTTATAGGCGAAGATGGCATGTATAGAATAAGCTCAGTCCACGTGTATATTTGGCATACTTTTTTGTGTCTGGATACATTTACATAGGATTTCTTTGTACTTTTTTCTGCTGCTTACAAAAATATTGTATTCCATCCAAAATTCTGATACAGATTTCAGTAGAAGACTGAAGATGTTTTGAGACTGAATAATAAAGAAAGTTCTGTTTGTAAATGGCAAAGGTCAGTTAAATCTGAAACTTAAATACTAAGTTCAGCATCTTCCAAGGACACAACTTTAAGGATTTCAAGAAAACCCCCCTCACCGCAAACTATGCTTTACATGGGAATTTTGATTAAAGTATCATATGTTTCGGATATGTAGGAAATGCACATAATTTGTCATAGAAGTTTCTTTCTTGTTTAGGGCGGAGTTGAACATTTTCGAGATACTCTGTTATATGAATTTTCAAATACTGACACTTTTCTCAAATATGAAGTTATTAATTTTTTGTCATCCTGCGAAGAGCATAGAATTTCAAAGATATCGCATAGCGACACACTCTTTAAAAATGTGACTCGTTTTATATGCTGTATCCTACAAGAAAATGTGTAAATGGAATTGAAAGTTGATCTGGATTAACATGAAGTAGCTAGAGAAATAAGTTTTTGTAAAAGAGCCAGTAGAGAAAGTCTGGCGAGTTCAACACATTACCAAATTTATACAGGAAACTGAGAAAGTTGGTTATAGTACACTAGTTGTTTTACGATTGCAATTAATCCTTCTTTGTCCTGATGTATGTGAAATATCAATATTTGATTGACCCATTGTCAACACAATAAATTTGTTGACAGAAACAGCTTTTATGATGTATGAGCAAACCGAATAGTTTATAAAAATAACTTTGTTTGAATAATGGTGCACTTGCCCATAATAGAACAGCAATCATGGTCATGGTCTATCCATTCCAGAGGGCTGTAGACATTAGCTACAATTTCTTTGTTGCTCAAATAAATGTCTTAAAGCACATAGAAGCACACGCAATTGAGAACTGTGGCGTCAGATAATTTTCTCACAGAGAATGTGTGTGTGTGTGTGTGTGTGTGTGTCATTTTAGGGAAAGATAGAAAAAATTCTCAAAACTCAAGTGTTTTCAAAATAGAAATATTGTATCTTACTTCTGTTCAGGCTATAGAGCATACAGAAAAAATGAATCAAACCTAGCATAAGAAAAAGTGTAATTATGAAATCACGCTTTTAAAGAAATGCAATAAATCAAAAGCTTACATTCCAATGAAACATTAAAAATAATGCAGATTAAGTTCGAGGGCATACTGTCATAACCTAGCTCAATGGAGGGTAGAGCAATAAGTACCGTAAACAGGATCGACGGGGCGAGATTAACGAAATTCTAAAAAACACCTAAAGGTCCCTAAAAATATTCCTGAATCATAATGTGGGATAAAGGAAGGATCTATCTACTACAGAAATTCACAATAAGATTACTTGGATGGCAACTATTTATTACAATAAAAAGGAATTACAATACCTCCTTGCCTGTCGGTGGGGACGCCATGCTGTACGCACGAACAACCTGCACACACACACTCCTTGTTGCAGGCAGAACCTCGACTCGACTCTGACTAACCCACGCTATCTTAGCGTCAGGCACGCTACAGGAATCGGTATCTATCCCCACTACTATTGCAACATACCCGATCTGGGCCGCCAGGTCACATACGCAATAATATCACAAATGTCACATCTCCCCCTGGCTACCCAGATCGACGTCCCCGTCGAAACAAGAAGGAAATTTTTTTGTGTTGACATAGAATTACACAGAAAGAAAAATATGACACACTTTACAAAATTAGATTAAAGCAAACAATATCTGGGCATTCAGAAAGTTAGGATGGAGCAGAAATGTCTCTCAATGAAGAAGTTACAAATATATTGTGAACATGTGAAGCTAATTCAAACATTATGGAGTCTCGAGTGCCACCGACGATTTATTTCAAGATGTATTGCCTAGTTACGAGTACCCCGCACACGCACACTACACCGTACTGCCACTGTTACATGCGCACTACACTGCACCAAGTCTCGACGTAACTGTTGTGGGTGTAATTTCCACATCACCCACAACGACGAAATTTCAGCTCCAGAGTCTTTCCTGTTTTGCAAGTCGCTGAAGATGTGGGGAGCAATTGCTGACTTGGACTGCCCCCCGAGATAGTGGCTCCTTATGCCACTGCAGTGTAGTGGAATAAAGACAACTCTCCTTTGGTGTAGCTGCAACCTCTGGCGTGTCTGTAGAGCGGGGTTACTCCTCTGGACACTCGAGCTCCGGAATCAGCAAAATCACTATAACATGAATTACAAATGAATAGAACTTGTGTTCCCAGATGATTCATACATAAAAGAAGCAAGTAGTACGTCATTTACACTAATGCCACAAAGTTGGCCAAAGTTTACAAACAGTCAATTAAGTGTTTAGCAAAGAAAAAAATGACTACACATTGACATAAAAACTGAATTTTTCAAGGGGTTGCCATCCAAAATTTGACAAGAACTGCTTTACAATCCAAGTAAGGAGACAAGAAAGAGCGAGAATACATAAATATTATATCAATTACATCCATTGTTTACGCAAAATAACACAACACAAATATAGTAAATTATTTGGGATCCCAATATTACATTTGACCAGCTGGTACAACTAATAAAGAAAAGGAATAAGTGCACTTATAATACATTCATATATGACAATGAAATGAAATCATTCATACTGACATGGCCCAAATAATACACATCACCCACTTGAATAACTACCCAAAACTACTATGTGCATTGCTACATACTTAAAAAATAAACCCACATTACATGCGTCAAACTACGCCTCATTACATACTTTCAACTACAAAAACTCATGCTTTACTGTCAATAACATAAATTCTCCTCCACATTACTATCTTATCCACTCATTATGATCATTATTATCATCATTTCGATAATCATCATCTTAGTTTTCAACTTTATCGTACACAGTAATTACTGAGAAAATAAATATCTTCACTGACGTGTCTCATTCAACTAGCTGCAAAATAAAAAATACCTGACATAGGCATAAACCAAAGAAATCACATTAACATTTCAGGAATGACACAAATAACATAGCATTATACTGTTGCATCCACATCTACCAAATCAAGATTAAGCTGGAAAATAGATGGTATTAAAACTCGTTATATAAGATGGTACTAAACTTCTTGCATAAACACAAAAAAAAGTTATTCTCATTGCATTCAACTCGTTGCATTTACTCTCTTGTGTGAATACATCACACACGCTATACTGGGCACGTTTTAGCAACAACAATAAGCAAAATATTTCTCAACACATCGAATTTCCAGGTACATGTTAGCCCTCCTGAAAACTCAAACATTCACACTTCAACCATCGCGGTTACACTCCGGCAGTCCCTCCGAGGCAAACATTAACTCATCTCATCTCTCGCACTACCACCATCGGGGTTACTCTTTGGCACTTCCACCAAGGCAAATCTTCCATATACTACTCACATAACCTCACAAGCACACACACACAATTCATGCAACAATTTTCTGCAAAGAAAAGGATCACAGCATCGTAATCAAACCCAAAATCAAACCAAACGAATGCAACAGAACAAAACACATCATTAACAAAACAATACTGTCACATAACATTCCTGAAAATCAAACAACATTAAGTACACAGTACATATCAAACACATACACTGCAGCATAACATGACAAACCAAATAATTTCCAATGCCCAAAACAGAATTCAAAATTTTAGTTACACAAAATGGTGATAAACTTTCAATTTAGCAGAGACATACATAGCACAGATTATTCCTGAAAAGCAAAGCTTAATTAAGCATTAGTCAGTGAAACAAAAATAAAAATTTAGCATATGTGTCTGATTTGTGAAACTTTTTCAATTGTTCAAACTTTGGCACACACAATGTTCACATACTTACAGGTTTGTTTGTTTTTTTTTCTTTTTACCACAAAATGGTGCAAGTTTCCAAAATCTGGTAACACACATATAGCTGATCCATCAACATCCAAGTCCTACTGGTCCATATTGGAGGCACATTAAACCTATTTAGGTGAAGATACTGGCACAACTGGTATTAGCTGAAACTTTTACTTAAATTAGTCATGTTGAAATATTTCCCCCCCCCCCAAAAAAAATTAATTGCGTAACTAGATAAACCAAACATGGCAACGGTGAAGCAAAATTATTATTAGTACTACCACTATGCGTGCCACGACGAGCGTACAATGCACAAATATGAATTTTTAATATATATGCTCTTATTGACTTTTTTTATTATTTTAAATAGATGCGCCTCACTTTTTATTCACACGCAACTTTAAACATGCCACACCCGAACTTTAAAATATTTGCTTCACATTCTAGTAGTTAATAAATTACAAGATCACACAACAATGACGCAATGTTACGTAAACCAGCTAACACATGCAATTATATTATCAAGGTTCCAAAAAGATCAGTACAACTTCCACAATTCACAGAAATAAGTAATTTAGAAGGGACAGTACAAACAATTTATCACAGAAACAGAATTTAGCAGAAGTGAAGCCAGGGTAAGGGGAAAAATGGAGGCAAAAGTTTCACCAAAGCGCCACCGACATTGCAAAAATTTTAAAATTGAGCTGGAAATTAAGATACAGACATGGGACTTTTAAGAAACTACTTCAAAATGAATTTAGAATATAAAGCCACAAATTATGAAACAAAACCCTTACCATTAAGCCAACAAAAAAATGTTACATGTTCTAACGAACACGTGGAGGACCAAATCACAAACTACATTTCAGAAAAAAAATTTGCTACAAAATATTACATTATTCTCGGTGACCCACGCCAATTACCCGGCGCCACACCAATTGTTGTAACCTCTTTCATTATTCTAGCTCAATGGGGGGTAGAGCAATAGGTACCGTGAACAGGATCGAACACGAATATCACAAATTACACGAGGTCCGACGGGCCGAGCTTAACGAAATTCTAAAAAACACCTAAAGGTCCCTAAAAATATTCCTAAATCATTATGTGGGATAAAGGAAGGATCTATCTACTACAGAAATTCACATTAAGATTACTTGGATGACAACTATTTATTACAATAAAAAGGAATTACAATACGTCCTTGCCTGTCGTTGGAGACGCTATGCTGTACGCACGAACAAGCTGCACACACACTCCTTATTGGAAGCAGAACCTCGACTCGACTCTGACTAACCCACGCTATCTTTGTGTCAGGCACGCTACACTAGGAACCGGTTTCTATCCCCACTACTATTGCAACATATCCGATCTGGGCCGCCAGGTCACATACGCAACAATGCCAATAATATCACAAACGTCACAATACCAAGCAGTTCGTTTTCAAGGTTTTGAAGACATTTTCTTTAAAGTTAATTTCAAAATTGTTTTGTCTTAAAGGGAATGTGAAGTTTGACACTTTATCAAAGCCTTTATGTTTAACATAAAAATAGCTAAAACAGTCACAGCATATCTTGGACTCAGCGGTGAGTTGAAACATACTTAAATTTGTACATGTGACATTTCCCTACCTAAAGCCTCAGTTTGAGACAACCTTCTAGTTTACAGACCTTGGACCACTATATTGTCTCTGAATAGCAATGTTTCCATGTATATGCAAGAAGCAATAAAATTATGGCTCTGTAATAGCTGCATGTTTCATTATTTGCATTTACAAAAAAGAGAAATAAACTACACCTCAGTCTCATTAGTGTGTAATCATAAATTTTGTGTTGTCCACAGATAGGAAACCAACAATGTCGCCATCTCTTCATGGGAAGGACCTCTCATCTTGGGCGGCAGAGAGGAAAGTACTTGCGACACTCCACCATCAGCTGCTTCAAAGAGAATTTGATGCTAGAGAAGCACGAGAAAAAGAACTCCTTGAGCTTGTGCAAAAGAAAAAAAATTATTGGACCTAAAAATTATGGTGGCAGAAAATAAGTTGAAGAATAAGTAAAGCAGTTTTTATTAAATAAGTGCTTTATTCTTAGGTACCCTAATTATTTACACTGAAAATATCTTTATTCAATTGATAAACAGAAATTGCCTACATTTCATTAGAAAGAAAATTAAAATTATGAGTAGGAATCTGAAGAGAGGTGAATAATGAACATAAAAATGTAACACAAAGTAATTTACAACATTACCCAGAAGATTCATTAATTTTGTCTATTTGAGTCCTTCCACATCAAGTCGCACAATCCTTCACCAGGATTACAAAAGCAAAGTTAATTATGTTTGAAATTGTTATTTCTTTTAAATCACAATATTTTAAAAAATATTGTACAATCCAACTTGTGAAAAGCGGCTCACCTATCTGCCTACAGGTGATAAAGTTATGTTTTCAAGTCCAATGTAAAACTTAATATGTAATCTTTTACTTGATATAAGTAATTATTTAGATCAATTTTTAAATTCCAAGCATTCTTAAAAAGTAAATATTCATATTAACCTGCATATTTAAACTTCTATAGAAATTATAAATAAATTCTTTGTATTTATTTAAAGGTGAGTCGGAATTGTTACACTAACATCACTTAAGTTTACTCACAACAATTAGTGTAATAATTCCGACTCACCTTTAAATAAATTCAATACACATCACTGTTTCTAGCTTCTTTTCATTACAATATCAACGAAATTCTTTGTAGTTTCTTGAATATAATTGCGTAAAACAAAGATAGAATCCTGTATAGCTAATTTTAAATAACATTACTTAGAAAGCAGTGCAACAGAGTCTGTCATTGTATACCTTGTCATTTGTTTACAGCATTTCAATTGCACTAATTTGCTCATATGTAACTGTTAAATTTGACATACAGTTGCGAAAAATTCCAACTTAACTACAATTAAAATGCGCACCTTTTTATTTTTGGGCTCTCAAATGAATACCATCTGGTTATTATTGCATTATTGGTTGATGGAATAAATGAATTTAGCTTCAAGGTACCAGGGATCACTTTTGCATTGTTGTATCTTGCCTAAAATGATCACTATGTTCAAAACCGCTTCTGGATTATTCATAGCAATTGTGCACATAATCACTGTTAGCAGTGGGTGGTACTTTGGGAATGTTTTTTTTCGACCTGGATCACAAAGTTCTAGGTCTGGTGAAAAGTTAAGTTATCCATTTTTAAGTTTGTAAACATATTGCAGGTAACTAAGCTTAATGATTTCTGCCTTGTGTTATGCTTGGAAATAATAAATGCATTGAAGCAATAGTCATAGTCCTGTTTCTTCAGTTCTAATTATGCACAACTAACACAAAGTAACATTTAAAACGAAACAGTGGAGAAAGGCTTAATAGAATGTCAGATTCCAGTTGCCAACTTACACCATTAGTCATAACCTATCACATTTGTAAGGTGTAACCATAGACCGTGCTGATGCGGTGTGAGGCTCTCATCACCAGTCTATGTTCTAAAACCCTATGCACTAATACAAACTGTTAAAAGCATGCTTCTAAGGAAAATGTCATCCTGTTGTTAACAGACTTGAAACAAAATATATCACATTCCTTCTGTATTTTTTCCAGATTTTAATATTAAGGGGTTAAATATGACATTTTGGTTTAAAATTTTCAAATTAAAAAAGTGATTGTTTTCTTATTTTGAGTAAATTGTACTTTGAATAAGGAAATCGACGCTCTTTTATCTACAAAACGATGTATTGCTCTTATCCTTGATTATTCTGTATTCCGAGAATAAATTGTTTTTATGTTACGTTGTGCATGTATAAGAAAGAATGTTAAGCAGTAAATCCTAAAATAATTTGATTTTCTGCAAAATATAAAATGTGTGTCCATTTATTTTATGTGCGGAACACACAAACTAAAGTTCAGAGAAAGTGATGTTTTATGTATGTTCTGTTTGATGTGGAATGACTCATAGTGCAATAGGAAAGATTATATACTTCTAGTTGTTAGACTCTATCTGTCTGTAGCCTATTTCTGAAATAGTCCACAAATGTTCTGCGAGTAGCATCGCGCACATAGTGAGGGGAATTTCCTTCCTGGAGTGCTGCCAACACATGCGCCTCCTGAATGTATTCCTCCAACTGGGCCTGGATGTTTGCATCTATTAGAGGAACATCTTCATGGTTGATTCGTGCGATATTATGCAGCACAGCACATGCTACAATTACCTCCTGAACGAGATCAACATTTGTCTGGATTCCCAGGGAAAGAATAGGGAATCTTGCTTTCAGGACACCATAGCATCTTTCAACAATGTTTTTCGTGTTTGAATCTGTGATTCATTATACAGCTGTTCCTCAGGTAACTGAGGAGCCTGCAAGGGTGGAAGAAGGTATGGGCCTACCGCATATGCTGAGTCACACACACACACACACACACACACACACACACACACACACACACACACATACACACACACACACACAATACTTTTCCAAATTCATTATTCTCCAGGCGGTTTCTCAACCTGGAGTGGCTATAAATTGTGGAATCATGTGCAGACCCAGGCCATCGTGTCACAATGTCTCTTATTATCAATTTGGCATCCACCAAAGTCTGCACATTGAATGAAAAGTAACCTTTGCTATTGCAGTAGTGCTCTGCCTCCTCACCACCTGGGGATTTGATCCGCACATGGGTGCAGTCAATAGCTCCTAAAACTCTTGGAAAAGCTGCAATTTCAAAAACATTGCCTGAACACTTCTCACTTCTTGTGCTTGTGGCAGACTGACGTATCTCGGCCGTAATGAGGCAATGGCAGTCCTGAACACTCCTCACTTCTTGTGTTTGTGGAGACTGATGTATTTCAGCCGTAATGAAGCAATGGGGGTCCAGAACACTCCTCACTTCTTGTGTTTGTGGCAGACTGATGTATCTCGGCCGTAATGAGGCAATGGCAGTCCTGAACACTCCTCACTTCTTGTGCTTGTGGCAGACTGATGTATCTCAGCCGTAATGAGGTAATGGCAGTCCTGAACACTCTTTACTTCTTGTGCTTGTGGCAGACTGATGTATCTCGGCCGTAATGAGGCAGTGGCGGTCCTGAACACTCCTCACTTCTTTTGCTTGTGGCAGACTGATGTATCTCGGCCGTAATGAGGCAATGACGGCGCTGAACACTCTTCACTTCTTGTGCTTGTGGAGACTGATGTATCTCGGTCGTAATGAGGCAGTGGCGGTAGTGAACACTCCTCACTTCTTGTGCTTGTGGCAGACTGATGTATCTCGGTCGTAATGCGGCAATGGCGGTCCTGAACACTCCTCACTTCTTGTGCTTGTGGCAGACTGATGTATCTCGGCCGTAATGAGTCAGTGGCGGTCCTGAACACACCTCACTTCTTGTGCTTGTGGCAGACTGATGTATCCCGGCCGTAATGAGGTAATGGCAGTCCTGAACACTCTTTACTTCTTGTGCTTGTGGCAGACTGATGTATCTCGCCTGTAATGTGGCAATGACGGTGCTGAACACTCCTCACTTCTTGTGCTTGTGGCAGACTGATGTATCTCGGCCGTAATGAGGCAATGGCGGTCCTGAACACGCCTCACTTCTTGTCCTTGTGGCAGTCTGATGTATCTCGGCCGTAATGAGGCAATTACGGTGCTGAACACTCCTCACTTCTTGTGCTTGTGGCAGACTAATGTATCTCGGCCGCAATGAGGCAATGGCGCTCCTGAACACTCCTCAATTCTTGTGCTTGTGGAGACTGATGTATCTCAGCCGAAATGAGGCAGTGGCGGTCCTGAACACTCCTCACTTTTTGTGCTTGTGGCAGACCGATGTATCTCGGCCGTAATGAGGCAATGCCAGTCCTGAACACTCTTCACTTCTTGTGCTCGTGGCAGACTGATGTATCTCGGCCGTAATGAGGCAATAGCAGTCCTGAACACTCCTCAATTCTTGTGTTTGTGGAGACTGATGTATCTCAGCCGTAATGAGGCAATGGCGGTCCTGAACACTCCTCACTTTTTGTGCTTGTGGCAGACTGATGTATCTTGGCCATAATGCGGTAATGGCAGTCCTGAACACTCTTTACTTCTTGTGCTTGTGGCAGACTGATGTATCTCGCCTGTAATGTGGCAATGACGGTGCTGAACACTCCTCACTTCTTGTGCTTGTGACAGACTGATGTATCTCTGCCGTAATGAGGCAATGGCGGTCCTGAACACTCCTAACTTCTTGTGCTTGTGGCAGACTGATGTATCTCGGCCGTAATGAGGCAATGGCAGTCCTGAACACTCCTCACTTCTTGTGCTTGTGGCAGACTGATGTATCTCGGCCGTAATGAGGCAATGGCAGTCCTGAACACTCCTCACTTCTTTTGCTTGTGGCAGACTGATGTATTTCGGCCGTAATGAGGCAATGACGGTGCTGAACACTCTTCACTTCTTGTGCTTGTGGAGACTGATGTATCTCTGCCGTAATGAGGTAGTGGCGGTACTGAACACTCTTCACTTCTTGTGCTTGTGGCAGACTGATGTATCTCGGTCGTAATGAGGCAATGGCGGTCCTGAACACTCCTCACTTCTTGTGCTTGTGGCAGACTGATGTATCTCGGCCGTAATGAGGTAATTGCGGTCCTGAACACTCCTCACTTCTTGTGCTTGTGGCAGACTAATGCATCTCGGCCCCAATGAGGCAGTGGCGGTCCTGAACACTCCTCACTTCTTGTGCTTGTAGCAACGGATGTATCTCGGTCATAATGAGGCAGTGGCGGTCCTGAACACTCCTCACTTCTTGTGTTTGCGGAGACTGATGTATCTCAGGCGTAATAAGGCAATGGCAGTCCTGAACACTCCTGACTTCTTGTGCTTGTGGAGACTTATGTATATCAGCCGTAATGAGTCAGTGGCGGTCCTGAACACTCCTCACTTCTTGTGCTTGTGGCAGACTGATGTATCTCGGCCGTAATGAAGCAATGGCAGTCCTGAACACTCCTCACTTCTTGTGGTTGCGGCAGACTGATGTATCTCGGCCATAATGAGGCAATGGCAGTCCTGAACACTCCTCACTTCTTGTGGTTGTGGCAGACTGATGTATTTCGGCCGTAATGAGGCAATGGCGGTAGTGACTCCCTTGATGACTCTGCCTACTGAGGTCACCAACAGAGGTGTAGTCGCCAGCTGTTGCATAAAAGCGCAATGTCACTAACAGCTGCTCTGTGGCTGAAAGGCATGCATTTCTAAAAAAAGAAAAGTTCTTATTGTTTCTTTTTGTACAAGTAGAATTGAGACCTTACAGCACATTACTGCTTAAGTCATGAGCATCCTGAAAATACAAACATCTGCTCTAGCAATATATCTAAAACAACTCTTTGTGATAACAAGTATGTGGGGACGTGACACTACACCTTTTTATAATTTCAGATTCAAAGGTTAATGATTTTACAAAAGGGATACAAAAAACATGCTAACACATCTGTAAAGCAATTCAGCAACATATAAAAGTAAATAAATCTCATAGCACTACAGTCCATGAAGGGCCTGCCAGCCTCATGCCCGCTTATGCACAGCAGAGGTGGGTGATGTGGCCGTCTCTCAGCTGGAAAGTTAACTTATGAGGTCAGGAGTGCCTACTGCATCTCCTCACTTTCCTTACAATGCACCAGTCCTTTACCCAGGACTTAAAATCCTCACTCCCATGAGTGGGATCTAACCAGAGCTCCGTACACTAGCCCAAAGCGCAGAACAGTAGTATCATAGAAACAGCACTTATTCTTTAAGAAATATTGCACAGTGAAGAGACTAATAAAAAGTAGGGGAAAACGTTTGCATCTAGAAATAGTCAAAAGTGTCCCAATGCATGTGGTTGGCACCATTTGATTTAGGTTTCTCAAGCATTTATTTTGCAGCTGATGCAAACAGTCAAAAGTGTCCCAATGCATAACAAAATGTGATTAGCATCATTTGATTTAAGATTACTTAAGCATTTGTTTTGCAGCAAATGTCATTTACCAAGTACATGCTTTTTTTCTTTTCCTACTCTGATAGTGAAGCAGCATCAGGTAAGACCAACGAAGTAGAACCTCCTACTGTAAGCACTATTTATAATACAGCAAGCTTCCTGCTTGAGCAGTTTACTTTAGCGTTTGTGCTAAATAGTATTACAAATGTGTTATGCACAGTTTCAGTACCTTCAATATCTTTGGATTTTCTGGTGATTATTCAGCTTAACTTCCTACACATCTCTTTCTTACATTATATACATATATTCTTGATATCTCTCAAAACTATAATGTATCTTCCATTGTTTCTTAATCTGTGCAAGGTCCCCCATCAAAGATAAATACCTACTACAAATGAACCTGTTATAGTCTCCCCCTAAAAGTTTGCAGTGTTTAAAAACAGGAGTGTAGTATTATTAAGTATTTATGATAATGAGAGGAATATGAATAAGTTCTGCATAAAACAAAGTCTTAATTTGTATAAAATCTGGAGTGTACTACATGAGACATTTATAACTAGCACTGATTTGGTTTTACTGTTACTTTTTGGCATTTAAATAGCCCGTACTCGCTATGCATAACAGGGATAATGGCTGCACTGGCCACAAGTAATGCTAAAGATGTATTGGTTTAACATTGCAAATCTCTCAAGTCACAGCTACAATACTTGTGTGATCTATGGTAAGAGAGGTTGTCCAAAGCTGTGTGTAAGAAAAGTAAATAAATAAACCATGCTGCAGGAATAATGATCTACCAATTAGCGGTCCCATGTCGTAGATTTATGGAACATAAAAGTATTTCAGTGTGATAAAGAGGTTTATGAGCAAAATTTCTGGTCTTTCATGCTCAATACAGAATGCTTAGAACCAAAGTAGTTAAAGAGCATCCATGAATAACACTCAATTTAATTTTCTGCCAATTGGTTTTGTTGAAAACAGCACATTTTATAAGTAAAAATGCTCTACTCTTGTTTGCATTAGATTACATCACCTCTTGCTGATTAGAATAGTGAAAGCTTGGGAGACAGTGCGTACTTCTATATTCCGTGAAGCTGCAGTATGTATTTCCTTTAGAAGTAGTTAGACACATGATCTGAATAATTGATAATATTCTGTTTTGTTTTGAAAAATAGCTTCATCAGCTAAATATATATGAAACCTGTTTAGATTTTGGCACTTTGCCTTTTGAGAAAACCTGAATAAAATTATGTGGCCTTTGAGATAAAAGTTTAATAATGTATATGAGAAAATTTATTAATTTGTTTTTCACATTCCTACCTAATGTGGACATGCTGATATTCTCTTTTATATAAATCCTAAAAATGATACAGGTATGTATCCAATTCAAAGCATCTTAAGTTTATAGTTGTAGTGCAATTGCAATTTCTGTTTTGTAAGTTAGCTTAACTGAAGTCGATCACATATATGGTACTGCATGCTATTCAGTTTGTAATTAGCAAATGGGATTTGGATGCAAGTGTAGCTAAAGATATTACAATACAATACTGCTTTTTCAGATTTACATTAAAGATTTTACGCAAATGTTTCATGAATAGCACTTACAAATAACGCTGTAAACCAGTTGATAATTTTAAACACTAGACATAAACATAACCTAAAATGTAATTTATATACATATCATTGAGCATACAATATGCGGTTCTAGTACGTTATTGGGTAATGATGTGTTATAGCGGCTGTCGTCTGCTAGCGAGCGGCCTGGGCGAGGCTTAAGGAGTTCCAGCGTTGCCAACCGTAAGAAATGTACGCGCGGAAGATAACAACTATGTAACACGAAATTCGCAATGCGGCGCGGTTATTTCAAACACACAATTTGTCTATGTTTTTACTATATATAGTAATTAGGGGAAATATTGTATTCCACCCAAAAATTCGATACCGAGATTTCACCGGAAATACATGTTTTGAGACCCCCTGAATTCAAAAAAAGACATTTTTGGAAACATGTCCGTGTGTGTGTCTGTGAACAGCATAACTCAGAAACGAACAGTCGGATAAACACCAAACTTGGTATTTAAGTTCAGTATCTTCCAAGGATGCGACACGAAGGTTTTCAAGAAAATCCCCCCACCCCAGAGTACCGTTTACATGGAAGATTTTTCGAAAATTTTAATTTTCTCAAAAATGGCTCTAACGATTTTGATTAAAATATCATGTGTTTAAGATATTTGTATGACAAATAAAATGTATATCTTGAATTTTCTGGGAATGTCTCCAAAAGTATTCTTCATTGTAAACGACTTTTGCATAACTGGTAAACCATAAGAGATAGACAAAATTTTACTACACAAAAAATGTAGATCGCGTTAAAATACACAATTTATGTCATATACATTTTTGTTGTTGAGTGAACCATTTTCGAGATATTGCTTGTTATTCCCTTAAATTTTTCAATACTTATTTTCTCAAATGGGAATTCGTTATTCATTTTTACTTTCTCTACTACGTATAGTAAGTAGGGGAAGTATTGCATTCCACCCAAAAATTCGATACCGAGATTTCACCGGAAATACATGTTTTGAGACCTGAATCCAAAAAAAGCATTTTTGGAAACATGTCCGTGTGTGTGTGTGTGTGTCTGTGTGTCTGTGAACAGCATAACTCAAAAACGAACAGTCGGATAAGCACCAAACTTGGTATTTAGGCACAGTATCTTCCAGAGATGCGACACGAAGGTTTTCAAGAAAATCTCCCCACCCCAGACTACCCTTTACATGGAAGATTTTTCAAAAATTTTAATTTTCTCAAAAATGGCTCTAACGACTTTGATGAAAATATTATATTTTTAAGATAATGTCATGAGAAATTAAATGTATATCTTTAATTTTCTGGGAATGTCTCCAAAAGTATTCTTCATTGTGAACGACTTTTGCATAACAGGTAAACCATAAGAGATAGACAAAATTTTACTACACAAAAAATGTAGATCGCGTTAAAATACACAACTTATGTCATATACATTTCTTTTGTTGAGTGAACCGTTTTCGAGATATTGCTTGTTATTTCCTTAAATTTTACAATACTTATACTTTTTCTCAAATTCGTTATTCATATTTTTTTATGTCCTGGACATGCAAAGAGAATGGAATGCGCCACATAGCAACCAGCGTTAAAATATTTGACTATCGCTTAAAAGCTACCATATTTCCCTTGCATCTACAAGAAAATTACCAATAAGATTGACATCTCGATATCTCGATTAACATGAAGCATATGGAGAATAAGCGTTTGTAAAATTAGATTGTACAAGAGTAGGGAAAGTCATGTGAGTGTAACACATCAGATTTTGTCTTGGACTTGCAAAGAGAATGGAATGCGCCACATAACAACCAGCGCTTAAAATATTTGACTATCGCTTAAAATCTACCATATTCCCCTTGCATCTACAAGAAAATTAGCAATAAGATTAACATCTCGATAGCTCGATTAACATGAAGCATATGGGGAATAAGCGTTTGTAAAAATAGTTTGTACAAGAGTAGAGAAAGTCATGTGAGTGTAACACATCAGATTTTTTTGTCTTGGATATGCACAGAGTTATAATCTGTGGCAAAGGGAATGGTGCTGCACCTAGCAACCAGCTATTAAGAGATGTGTATGTGCTTAAAGGCTACTGTTTTTCTATGTTGCCCTTACATCTACAAGAAAATTAGCAATAAGATAGAGTCTGCAAATGTTTATCTCGATTAACATGAAGTAGATGGAGAATAAGCGTTCGTAAAAATAGTTTGTACAAGAGTAGAGAAAGTCATGTGAGTGTAACACATCAGAGTTTTTACATTGCATTGAAGCACGCCTATTGTACGAAGTTAACCAAACCTGCATGTTGATTCATACCCAAAGAAAATGCTGTTATTTCAGGCCAAACACATTATCGCACATATACGTTATTACACAGAAGTAGTGGTAGCTTTGTTGACATTGTCCTTGAACCACAAACACACATTGTTGTAAATTAGGTGCAATATCAGCAGCATACCTTATTACACAGAAGCAGTGGCAGCATTGTTCTCATTGTACTTGAGCCACGTACACACATTGTTGTAAATTAGGTGAAATATCAGCAGCATACCGTATAACACAAAAACAGTGGCATCATTGTTGTCAATATCCATGAGTCACAAAACACAATTGTTGTATTAATGTACTGCAATGACGTGGCAATAGGAAAACTGGAGAAGACGTGTAAGTTAGGTGAAATACTAGCAGCATACGTTATTACACAGAAGCGGTGGCAGCAGTGTTGTTCACTGTTCTTGAGTCACAAAACACACATTGTTGTATTAATGTACTGCAATGAGATGGTAATCGGAAATCTGATGTCATTAAAAGAAATAGAATTTGTAGTATGCGCCTTTGATTAAATTTGACGTTGTTGAGTTACACCGGGTAATGCTGCGCTATCACATCCAATTATCGCCAAACATGTCTTGCCCCCGAAAACGATTCCGGAAGATGAATTCGTGAAGATAGGACGTGAAGAGGGCGTCACTGGTACCAAATTGCCGCCGAAGTTTCCTCTTCACCCTCATCCACATGTTTTCGACGTTCTGCGTGTGGATGGTGTCGTCCTCGGGGTCTACAAAGTTCTGCTCATGGACAATTACGTCGTGTATATATACGCCGTCTAGCAGATTTCCGATGTTGACTTAAGAAGCCCATCCATCGGAGATGATGCGGCTTCCAGGCAAAATATGCTGCATGATAACGACTTCCAGGGTTTGAATAATGGGTAGAGAAAGTTATGTGAATCCAACATCAGGTTTTGAATTAAGCACAACCTTAAGAGCCGAATCTTTGCAGGGTTTCAGTACTTTAGGGACAAACATTTTAAGTGTAACATCTTGTATGAACGTTTCCATTTTTCATAACACTTGTACGTGACTTTTAAGAACCGCAAAGCCCAGACCCTCCCTACCTGCCTGGGACTTTGCAAGGGGTAGTGTTTGAACATTCCGAAAGCAATTCATGTTTATGATGGGCAGTAAATGACTCTCAACCAGGAATACAATACAGCAGCACCACATGTTAAAAGTGGATGGGGGAACATCTGTTCATTAGAAAGTACAACCTTTGGCTAACAAGAAACTCCAGACCGCACTGCAAACAGTACTTAAGCAATTCGAATTTCAAGAAAAATTCCGCATTCTAGATGAAATAAAGTGAGTAGCATATGCCGCGATTTAAGGAATATAATTGACGAATGCTTTGTGGTAAAGTGTTTCTTTTCCTCCCTGTCGGCCTGCGTTTTATTCCAGTAGCAAGAGCTATTCGGAAAGGCTTTCCCCAGTTTTCGTTTATCCCGTAGAGACAATTTCCAAGAAAGTTTTAAGAAGAAGAATACCGTGCTCATCTATGCCATAATTATATTTTCCATTCCTTCCATTACTAAGAACAATCAGGCAGAAAGAAAGTTGAAGAATACTCCATAAAATTCTATATTTGCAAAACTTACTTTTAGTCATTGATTTACTTTACACTAAAAACAAAGAAAAAACGGGGTTTCGAGGAGGAAAGAGCAAGAAAGGATTAAACAATCCTTAGATAATTATAGCTTAAAACGCTGACAGGAATTTACACTGTGTAGTTCAAAATCGCAATTTTATGTTTAAGGATTAGAACTCAATAGGAACCTTCACAGTTAGACGAAGTCCTCTACTGATTAAAAATCAATATTCTTACTCGACAAAAAAATACTCATATCGTGGAAAATGTAATGTGAATAGAAGCCTAATTTTGCATGAATGCTATACTACGTTAAACGTTATTCACATTAAATTTCCTACGAAAAATATATTTGACCACTATTAATTACATATTTCATTACAATGAACTTGGTTACATCCACCATACGGAAAACTAAAAACGCCACATGTAGCATTTGTGTATATATCTGTCTATCTGTGTGTGTGTGTGTGTGTGTGTCTATGTGTGTTTTAATGAGAGGTAGTGTCTGAGTGCGTGTATGTGTGTGTGTGTTTTAATAAGTTGTAATGCCTGAGTGTGTGTGTGTGTGTGTTTTAATAAGTTGTAATGCCTGAGTGCGTGTGTGTGTGTGTTTTAATAAGTTGTAATGCCTGAGTGTGTGTGTTTAATAAGTTGTAATGCCTGAGTGTGTGTGTGTGTGTTTTAATAAGTTGTAATGTCTGAGTGTGTGTTTTAATGAGTTGTAGTGCCAGAGGCTGTGTGTTTTAATGAGTTGTAGTGCCTGAGTGTGTGTTTGTTTTAATGAGTTGTGGAGCATGAGTGTGATTTTGTGTGTATGTGAGCATTGGAGTGTGCTGGACAGAGGACCAGGCACCAAAACAACCGGAGAAATAGAATTCTTTAAGTAATGACTAAAATCATCCGCAGGAACACAGAGGCTAAAATACGATTAGGATAAAATGGCACTCTTGGCAGCGGCATGCGCACCTTCATTGGATATATGTAACCTCATTATCGCGTAGGCCGAAATTGAATTAAATTTTTTTTATTTATGGACGCTCTATAACCACTATGGTTCTTAGCGTCCTATTCTATATTGGGCATGAAAGGCCGGAAAGTTTGCTCAGAGGCCTCTTTATCAGGCTTGAGGTTCTTTTACTTGCCGTAAATCTACGACACGGGACCACCGGCTTTACTTCCCTTCCGAAGGAAGCCGTGCTAAAGATTTTTACGCCCGAAAAAATTCATCGCCTCGACAGGAATTCAAGGTTCGGTGCTTCTCAACACGGATGGGATAACCGTGGAGAAGCGTCACGCGCAACAAAGTCTTACTTTGTTGATCGGACTTACTCTGAACCAACAATGAACCGAAGTGAAGGCGAAGGAATGAACCGGACCAGCAATACAGTCAATGCCCTTCTGTATTATAAAAGGGTTCACCTTCTCAAACGTTTGTCCTTTCTCTGTTTGCGTAATGACTAAGTAACAACCAGATGACGGTGGTGTTACTTCTGTTACCAAAACTTTTCGGCGTGTTATTAATAATGGAGAAAGAGGGCTCCATAGCGAAATAAATTCTCCACCACTGCAACCGTCTCCGACTTCAGGCTCTGTCTTCCCAGGCGTTACCCGGCTTGGGTGAGTGGCCTATCCATACCGGTCTCACACCTCCCAGAACATAGACAGAGGGACCCAATGGCCGTGGGAAGTCAGCAGCTCATGTAGTGCCCCCCCCCCGCGGGACTGTAGTTGAACAGCAGATACGAGCACACACCCTACATGACGACCCGGGTAGTGGGGCTGACGCCATTATCCACTCACCCAGCTGCGCACCCAGTGTGCGGGTATCCGTCAAGCTGTGTCCACGGAGGATTAAAAAAAAATTGGAAAATAAACCAAAAGTGTGTGGGCGTTTCACACGCAAGGTAGGCCGGCGAGGAAGAAAAAGAGATATGTGAATGGTCGTGGTGCGAATTGTTTGTAAATAGATTAGAGAAAAAAGAAGCGTGGCGAAGGGGGTATGGAACGAAATGAAAATAACGCACGAGAGCGCATCTTGTGTCTCCCGGTCAAGAGGACGAACCCACCTCCTCCAGATAAGGGTGGAGGGATGACGACGTGATGAGTGGCTCGGGACCCCGGGTGTGCCAAACCCGTACTCAGATAAAGTGTGCCCCTGGGGGGTTGGAAGCTGCGTTGACACAGTGGGACAGCAACCACGGAAATAGAAAAGATCCCTGTTGGTGAGACAGGTGTTAATAAAACCATAGAACCTGAACCCAGTATAAGAAATAATTGTAGAAAAGGAAGCGTAAAATAAATGAAGATAACGTGGCTAGTCCAGATGAGGGTGAGGACTGGCTCGGGCACTCTGGGTACGTCAAAGCCATACTCACATAGTGAGCCCCTGGGGAGGGGGGTGAACTGTGAGTGTGTTTTGCTGGTGAGTTGTAGTGTTTGATTGCGAGTGTGTGGGCTTTGGAGTTTGAGTGTGTTTTTGCTGGTGAGTTGCAGTTTATGACTGGGGGTGTGTGAGCTTTGGAGTGTGAGTGTGTTTCTTCTAGTGAGTTGTAGCCTGTTATTGCGGGTGTGTGAACTTCGGAGTGTGTTTGTGCTAATGAGTTGTAGTGTGTTACTGCGGGTGTGTTTGAGCTTTGAAAAATGAGTGTGTTTTGCTAGTGAGTTGTAGTGTGTGGGTGTGAGCTTTGGTGTTGAGTGTGTTTGTGCTGGTGTATTGTAGTGTTTGATTGCGAGTGTGTTCGCTTTGGAGTGTGAGTGTGTTTTTGCTAGTGATTTGTAGTGTTTGAAGGCGAGTGTGTGAGCTACGGAGTGTTAGTGCGGTTGTGCTGGTGAGTTCAAATAAAGCATGGATTTTGAATTTTCTGGAAATAGCCTGTGAACTTCCGTTCATTCTGATTGAATTTTGTGTATTGCCCTAAGTATCTAGGAAACTATGAAATGCTCTAAAATGCAGTTTGAGGCAAACCAATATTTTCTTGTGTTAGCATTTGGGATAATATTCCAGGAAATGTCATTGCACCTTTGCACTTAAAAGTGTATTATAAATGTATGAAAGTTTGCATAATCTTATAACAGCCTTAGGGGTGTTTTAAGTCTGAAAAATCATTTTATATTACAGCTGCTTTACCCGAAAATTCATTAATTTCATATTTCTTGCTTTGTACAGACTGAAAAAAAGGAATTGCTGAAAAGCATACATTTAGTAGCTCAAAACACTTTAATGACATTCTTTGCAGCTTGGTAGCACAGAAAGTTAATTTCCTTTCAACTCCTTTTATAAAAAACTATAATAAAATTACAATTGATTCATTCACATGACTTTCTCATTCCTCTATCGTTTATTAGTAGATACATAAATTATTATTCTTAATCAACCTTTTTTTCTGTCTACTACATTTTAATATAAAAAAAAGACTTTGCAGAAATATCTACATTACACATTTCGTTATCGATACAAAGAGAACAGCGATAGTCAAATGTTTAACAACTGGACGCTATATGCTGGCCTTAAAATTCCATTCTGTTTCTATGACATCACGAGAAACAACTGAGTGTTGAAACGACTTTAAGATAATGACCAAAAAAATGAACAATTGAAACCTTCAAAAAATGAGCAATTCGCACATTTAATAACGGATATCTCAGAAAGGGCTCATGCCACAATAAAGCTTATTTTAAATATATTGTAGCTTTAAAGAGATTTACATTTTTGGTGTAGCACGTCTTCCTCTATCACTTAAGGATTACCAATTATACAAGGTTATAAGAAATTCCTTCCGAATGCAGTACTTCATAGGCTCTTTCCCGAAAATCCGAGATATACATTTCATTTGCCATGTAAATATTTTTATGAATGGTATTTTAATCAAAATCGTTTCAGCCATGTTTAGAACATCAAAAATTCCCAAAAATATTCCATGTCAAGGGAGTTTAGATATTTATCCGACTTTTCGTTTTGAGTTATGACACACACGACGTTTCCACAAATGCTTTATTTGGATGCCGATGATAATAATACATAATAGTAATAATAATCATTCTCATAATAATATAATACATCAACAACGCTAAATAACAGCACGCGGGCCGTATAAGTATACAATGGCTCGCTGTACATTGCGTGCATGGGTTGGCTACATGTTATGCCTACAGCGTGTTTTCGATTCTCACCGTTGGCAACAACCACCTAAGCCACGCCCAGGCCGCTCGCTAGCAGACGACAGCCGCTATAACACATTATTATAACGCTATTATTCCCGTTATTGGAATACTGAGCTACAATAAGATGCCGTAAACAGTTATAATTACCTTTGTATTAGCTTTTCGTTTCGCGAAAGCTATTATATTTATAGAAAAATATCGATGGTTCTAATGTTGATTCGGATTTACACATGTTGCCTGACATTTAAGTTCAACAAAATATTCTTAGGTTTGTTGCATCTTTCAAATCTTTCGAATACCGTTCCTTGGCTGTTCTATTTGGAAAACTATGCCACACTTGAAAGTTTCGTTAAAAATAGTGTTAAGAGTTTTGACGTAAACGTTTTGCGAATATCACTTTAATAACCCTGAAAACCATAGTATTTTGACGGAAACATTTCCTGAATACCACTTAAAACTAACATCGAAAGCCATTCGACAATTTTAAAAACTAGGTAATGTTGCTGCCAGCCTCTCCCTAGCCTACGTCACGTCGCTAAACCATACTAACCCTGTAACATTGAAAAACGTAGCGGGATGTGTTGCTTGGCAGTACGGTGAGTCTGTTTGAGACAAGCGCTTGCAGAAAGCTACCCGAAGTTGCCCGACGAAGTTCGAGCGAATGCCGAAAATGAACGAAAGGGAACGATCTTCCAGTTCAAGGGGGAAGGTAGTCCATTCCGGCACATTTTGCTCCCATTGGTTGTGGTCAAATACGTAACGTGGAACGTTGGCGCGCGCATTTCGACTGGCAATTGAAAGTGAATACATAAAGCCATGCGTTTCAAAGCATGAATTTGTACATACATAGTACAAATCGGTTTAATTTCAGTACCTTCCAAAGATGCAACACAAAGATTTTCAGGAAAATTCCCCACCCAAAATAACCATTATACTCCTCCCCATTCCTGACATGTCTTTTGTGATATTCTCATCTTGCTACAGTGCCAGTCTCTACAGACATATCAGGTTTGATATTGGGCTTTAAATACTTAAGCTACCATGTAAATACTATTGCTGGATACAAAGTAGTAGGAATACCGGTAGCACACAGTGATTGTATAATTGTTAGTCAATGGGATAGATGGATCTGTTGCATCCCAGTTTTATATGTTATAATGTGTTATGTATATGCAAACTCCACCATCTTCTAAATGTTTTCTTATACAGGGTGAAAGGTATTGCTTGAACTGTAATAAAATGGCTAATAGACACAGGCACAAGGAACATAACTATGTTTCATTTTGGTAGGCTTAATGACAAAAATTGTATTGGACATATTTGCACTACTCATTATATAGAATCCATGATTAACGTACAGTTCAAGCAGTACCTTCCACCCTGTATACTGTCTTCCCAAATAATACCCATGCAGTAATAATGAGAATTTCTCGTTTCAAGTGATGTCTTTCTCAAACATATCTTCAAGGTAATAGAAGTTACATGGGAAATTGAAATTTAAGCATAACATAAGTATAAAGTTATAATTTCGAGCTTATTCAAAGTGAATTAATCATCATAATAGTATCAATCTCATGTAAGCAATTTATTGTAGGGCAGATTGCATGTGATGGTGACTAACACTTATTTGCTATTGTTGTCCTACTGTAATGCGTGTTGAGAAGTTTACTGTTGAAATGGTGATGGTTTACAAATTTTTCTCTCTTAGATAATGCATGATGGGGAGGGGAACATCCCCCCCCAAAGGCTGTTCTTGGCTTTGGGTATATTCCTACTTACTCCGTATACTTCATAATTGTATGATGTGTTCAATTTCCCTGAGCATTGTTCACAGTGGAGCCAAATGAACAAACACAAACAAACATCACTGTATGGGCTCAATTTGTTTTTTTCCATATGACCTGTCAATAAATTTAAGGTTCCCATGTGCTGTAGGACCTCCACTGTGTTATACCAAATGTTATATATAGAACCTTTCCCAGGAAAAGGAATCAAAGTGTATTTTCTATTCAATAACTGTAAGTTTTATTAACTAGAACTGGCTTTGTGTATGCATAAGTGACTAAGTGCAATTACAATTACCTATAAGATCATTGCAATAGATTGTAATAACAGACATTCAAGAGGTTAGAATTTAATGGACATTTTAATTGGGTAGGCCATTCAAATGTATATTAATGTAGGCACATGTTCCTTAAAATACCATACAAATGTATTATACAGTATTATTAAATATGAATGTGAATGCAATGTCTAAATAATAACTATGTCTCTTTGTATTTAACCATATCACACCCATCCTTCATAATTGTCAATCACTTTAACATGTAGTTTAATGTGCCAGTAGTAATTGTTTTCTCATGTGTTGACTGCAGAAAGAATGTAACAGCACATGCTGGTTTATAAATTTGGGTGGCTGAATGAGACACTCGTTCATTAGTATTGCTCTCTGTCCTCCATAGTATTTTTAATTTTAATGTCCCTTTTAACTTCATGGTTTGCAGAGATTGGAGACTGGTGGGAGGGGGGATGACAATGATGAAGATGGTGCAATTGATGGAATTATGGTAGGGAAAACCAGAGAACATTCATTCTAAGTGCCATTTTATCTACCACAAAATCCCATCTCTGATCCTTAGGATTGAATCCAGGCTTTTTTGTGAGAGGCCATAGTGCAGCCCAATTAGAAGTGTGAATATGAGACAACATTTAAAACAGAGATAGTATTACTCAATACTATCAAGTAATGAAACCAGGAAGTTGTTTTACAAGGCAGCTCCCACTATGACTTCACAAATTAGGTGTATGTAAATAAAGCATTAATAGATACTTATAAAAGAATAACTATTTCAGCAGATATTTTGCCATGCAATACATATTATACATTTATATAATTTAATTTGGGTGTTTTGTCATAAATATGGTAGCTGACATTTCGATATGTAGAAATCAGTCAGCAATAATGTGGCAATACACAAGTGTTTTGTAACTATTTGTGCTTCCAAGGCCAGGGCTTAACCGAGTTACGCAGATTGACAAAAAATTCCCAAAGATACACAGTACATATGGAGAATTTTCTGTTTATGAAATGCTTTAAATTATTTTGCAATGAAAAGACCATTATGTCTAATTTATTTATTTGGTATAACAGCAGGAAATAGTGTTTGAGTACAACACTAATACACATCCAAAATCAAACTATGGATCCCAAACTATTATCATTACATCACATTCAAAATTGAAATATGTATCAGACATAACCTTTGAGCACGAGTTCTCTTGTTCGTTTTACGATATTAGTGTGCAATCCATAAAAATGAACGTTTCGAAATACAGTCCCTAATTCGAACACATTTTAACACCTTAACATACTAAGTTATAGTTTATATTTAAGGTTAGCTTGTTTTCGCTATATATATTTCAATTCTTCATTAAAACCAACTAAACTTTCGATTCATAACCTGTCTTCTACCTTACTAGGTTTTCAGGTCATGTTCCAGTTTTAAACATCGAATGCGCGTTATTTGGTACTCAATATTAAATAAGGTATCACTATAAACTCCTACATTTACACAATTGCTCGTTGATACGAAAATTGTGCTTTATTTTTATATTTTCGGCATTGCTATTTTATCAGCTGACTTCCATCTTAGTTTAGTTTCAAGCCTCAGCAATCAGCATGGCAGAGGTCGCGACATTCGCTTTGGAAGCGTGGTGTTCGCTCGAACTTCGTCGGGCAACTTCGGGTAGCTTTCTGCAAGCGCTAGTCTGTTTGAGTTCCATAGATGAACAGAGATGACGTACGAAGGGAGGTAGTGTTTGCAGAAAGGTTCTGAAATGAAACTGAAGCAACGGTAGAAAATGCAAATAAGAATACGCAAATAGAAGTGGGCATACGATGTGGAACACACCATTAATTATCGTGCATTTGAATAATACATACATTACAAGTTTATCTCATTAAAAATGTGTTTATTTTCCTATTGGGGAATTGCGCGAAGTTATAATTTAATAGTTAGTTGAGGTTATGTGGTACATAACTTAGTCAAAGGTTATTATGTCAGAACATGAAGAGGCCCTTTGCATGTGTATTGCTCAGTCTTACATTGGGTCATATTTGGTAGAATTAAGGAATGTAATGCATAGGCAAACATGCCACTATCAAATAATAGCTGGGTGTTGCTAACAGTCAATGCATATGGCAGTAAAAGTCGCAATGAAAGTAAACAATAATCGTAACTAAAAAAAAAATTGTTACTCTAACCAGGTCTACCCGCTCCTTTATGATGCAAATGTTAGCCTTAAAATAAGGCTGTTTTTGCATCGGTTTGCTAAAAGAAATCGCACTATCGTAAACTAACCCCAATTGGACATTTTGAACAGCAATGACGTTTGTTGTTGTTGTCGGCTTGTTTTTAGACGCTACTGCTCCACCATGAGGCGTGCTACTGCGTCTCAGGAATACGGTAAGCAGCAGGGATACCAGGCGCCGTATTTAAACTGAGGAGTGGGGACACCATCGTCTACAGCTTCATTTTGGTACGTGTGATAAATCGGAATAAAGCCCTACAAAGATGTCCGGAAAACGGCAGGAGAATCGAAGGTAAGTGATACGGACCCATGATATGCATGTTGTGTAAGTTGGCAAAAAGATCGGCCGTAGCGGCCTGGTGAAGGGGGCACTCAAAAACAGGTGATTAACATCGCCCCGATGACCACAGGTGCAGAGATCCGTGTCCCGGAAGCCAATACGAAAGAGATACGCAGGAGTCAAGGCCACATTGAACAAAAGGCGAAAGTAAGACGAGAAAGCTCGATTAGGTAGTCGTCGAGAACTAGATAAAAATGTGGTGAGGTGATCTAGCGTTAGATGCGGCGTCTGTCCCATAGCGGGTACCCCACGTAGTGTATGTCGTACAATGTCCGATGGAGGCGTTCGTAACTGGTCACAGGTCGTCATGTTCCTCGTCGCGTCCCGCGCCGCTGCGTCCACACGTTCGTTGCCCGGGATTCCAACGTGGCTCGGTATCCAGGTTATAACTAGTTGTACCGTCCCCGGTAAGTTATATAAGAGATTGCGGATAAGCACTTCATATATCGGAACCTTGGGCCATCGAACCGGGCATTGTAGAACCGTCAAAAGACTGCGGCAGTCTGTAAAGATAATACAGTGCGGTACTAAATGCGAATGTAAGTATTTCAGAGCTCTATAGAGTGCAATAGACTCCGCAGTATAGATAGTAGTAATGTCATCCAGTCGCCACGTAAAAGTTTCGGACGTTGTGTCGACATAGATAGCCGCACTAGTGCCATCCGGGGTTTTGGAGCCATCCGTGAAAATCAGGAGTGGTGAGTCGTCCTTCCAGTAGACCTTCCGGTCATCTCGGTACGCGTGCCATAATGTCTTATAATCCGAACTCGGAATATGGAACGTCCAGGTGTCAACTTGTACGTAAACCGGGAGTGTGTGGGCCGGAATGTCCAGCAGATACGCCGGGTATACCGGCGTACTGTAATATTGGCCGCGTCGTCGGAATAGGGCTAGACCGCGCACTAGTGGCAAAGGTAAATGTGCCACCCCATCGGGTCTGGCGCATAGTAAGTCGTATAAACGGGTAACTTTTGGTAACAATGGTGTATGAGAATGGGTCAGTAGGTCAGCAATAAAGTGAATACTGAGTGTAAACCGCCGCTGTTCCAAATGATATCGCGGGAAATGTCGTTGAGAGAGGTACTTAGCCGGTTTGCCCGGAATGTGAAAGATGATGTTGAACAGTTGGTAGAAAAAGGTGTCTAACGTCCGTCTAGTTCCACACGATAATGGTGGAGAAAGGAGTTGTCCATATTCTAATCTGGCGTATATCAGTGGCGGTATGAGTCGGAGAAGTAGGAGGGGATGCATACCCCAATGTCGGGCCGCCAAGGCTCTGAATAAGTTTTTAGTGCGAGTCAAGGAAGTCACAAGAAATTTGTAATGTGTTGAGATGGAGAGATTGTGTTGCAGATGGAGGCCTAGATATTTTACCGTCGGTGTCGGGCTTAGATCGTGGTCCTGTATGTGTAGTATAAACGGTGAAGGTCTAGTGGATCTACGGAAGTGCTGGAATTTCGTTTTCCGGATATTTACCCGCATAACCAAGGACTCCAAAAAACGTATAGCACGTAGGCAGTCCAGTTCAAATAGGCGAAATTCGCCCCTGGCATTCGGTTGAATCGGTGCATATATCACCAGGTCGTGCGCATATTGTACCACGCGCGCAGTCATTGTCACCTCGGATCGAATATCTCCTACATATAAAGAATACAGCAAAGGACTAAGTGTCGAACCTTGTATCAAACCTCGAGACGTAGTACGGGTGTGAGAGTTATGCAAATACGACGCGAGGTGGTATCGGCGATTGTGAAAGAGGGCATAAAGCAACGCACATATACGTGGAGGAATGGAATATATGAGGAGCCGGTCTATAAGAGTCGGCAGAATGACATGGTCATACGCTGCCGACAAATCAAGGAAAAGTGCAAGCACGTGCCGGTGTGTGTGTGAAAAGCTATATTGATGTCGGTTAGGAGGATGTATAGCGGGAATGTGGTGCCATAACCCTTTCAAAATCCATATTGCGTGACAGGCCATAAGTTATAACGTTCCAAGTAAAAACTTAAACGGTCGTGCAGTAGTTTTTCAAAGATTTTACGTAGGGTAGGGAGCATGCCAATGGGGCGATAATCTGCCGCGGTTAATCCAGTGCTACCCGGTTTTAAGATGGGGTAGATAATCACCTCGCGCCAGGATATTGGTGGTACCCCAGTACGGAGGATATAAGTAAAGGCATTCGCTAGCAGCGTGTACCATCTGGTGGGTAAAGCCTTCAAATGTCGATAAGTAATGTCGTCAAGTCCCGGGGTAGAGTTGTCCGATTTACCGAACACGACGCTGCGGACATCAGTTCCCGTGACAGGTCGATATAATGGGTCGGCTACATTAGTATCAACCGGAAGAGAGAAGGGGGAGTCCAGGACTGAATCAGGTGCTACATGTTCCAAGAATTCAAATTGCAACCGTGGATGTCCCGATATCGGTGTCGGTGCTGATTGTCTGGCTTTGGTGAACCACGCAAGACGTTTCCAGACCTGAGCGGTAGGGGTGAGTGTGGTAGTAGAATTACAAAAGGTGGCCCAAGCCGCGCGTTTAATCTGACGGAAACGACGGTGAACGTGTGCCTCTTTAGTCCGCACTAGAAAGAAGGTCTCTCTTGTACGTTCCCGGTGATATTGGGCGTAAAGCCGACGTTTCTCTGCCACTAATCGGGCGCATTCGGGTGTCCACCAAGGCGGCCTCGGCATTCGGCGTGGGCGTCTAGGTGTTTTAGGGTGGAAACGATCAAGATATCCGGTAAGTGTGTCCTCTAGGTGTTCATAAGTGATATCGGTGTCATTAAGTAGCCGGATATCGTGCTGTAGATGAACCTGAAATTGATGCGGGTTAAAGTCACCTGTGCGGAGAAGTCGGTCAGGAGGTGTCACCCCTGTGTCACTATAGGTGTAAAGGATGAACGGGTAGTGATCGCTACCCATGGTGTAGTCAAGGCGGTGTACACGTAGTTTTTGTGTCACGTCCGGCGTAGCGAATATTATGTCCGGCGAAGAATCAAGCTGCTGTAGCGATCCTTGACGAGTAGTATATGGTTGCGTAAGAACCTGCCATCTATGTTTAGTTGCCAGTTGTCCTAATGGTAAGTATCGCCTCCTTTGCGGTGTGAGAGTAGCAAAATTACCAAGATTAAAGTCGCCTACAAGTAAGTACTTCGAGTCACGGGGAGTAAGGAAACTCTCCCACTCTAGTGCCTGAGGTGTAAACACCGACGACAGTAATATCCCCCAGCACGACACGAACCGCCTCGAGGTGCGGTGTGAACCTAATGCCCGTCCTCCAATTGTATACGCATAGGTTGTCCGCGACACAAATAGCCACACCCCCACCAGGTGAGAGTCTGTCCGTCCTATAAATTTTATAACCTAGTAGTCGAAATGCCTGCCCTTCCCGCAACCAGGTCTCCACGATGATCACCACTAGGGGCCGTACACGGGCTAAATATGTTTGCAGTTCCGCCTTCTTTGGAATCACACTACGCGCATTCCAATAGTAAAATGTTGGCTGAATATTCATAGGGTAACACGCCTAAGCTTATAAGTTTAGTGGTGCTGCAGCCCCTGGAGGGCGTGCAGAACGTATTCAGGTGCCATCATACACAATTTTACAAAGAGTGCCTGGAGTTGTAGACTGACCCCGGGCATCCCCGTGGGCTCACGTATCTGTGGTGTATGCTGTACTCCTTCCGGAGTTAACATACTGTCACCCCTACCCATTTCATCAAACCATGTTGTCGGGTTCTCCCGAGGTATTGTCGAGGGCGTGGGTCTCCCACCACCATCTCTCCGCTGTTCGTGTGCGTCTCTATTCCTACTATGAACTGTCTGCGCCCCTTCGGGCCACCTACCATGTGGAGCCCAGCGCTCCTGTACCCACCCCGGGGTCGTCGTAGTACTAGACGCCATACATTTACGTTTGTTAAAGCCATTAAACCCGGGACGCCCCAGTCCCTGTGGCGCCATCGCGACACCCGGTACGGGAGCTGTTATATGTGGCATAGTGGGAGAACCTTCCCCCGGCGGCGTCCTAGGTGACGGAACACTAGGTGTATGTAGAGCCTCTGCATAAGATATTCGTCCTGTCGCCATTTGGCGGGCTTCATATCGGGATACTGGTAGAGACGCAATGGTATGTGTTATCTGTGTTTCCAACTGAAATGCCGAGCATTTCTCCGTCTCCGTAGGTAGGTGTTCCTGTTTGCAATTAATGCATCGCAGTCTATCCGTAAAACACTCAGGATGCGCATCCAAATGGTCCTGTCCACATTTGAGACAGCGTGGCTTATTTTTGCAAAATTTGGCCCTATGGTGGAATTTCCCACAATTAGTGCAGACCACTACACTGGTATTGTATCGGTCCACCTGAAACCGTTGATAATAGAGATATATATGGGAAGGCAAAGTTTGCGTGCGAAAAGTGATGTTCAGTGAACGCGTGGGAATATATTGGGTTACCCCATCTAACTGTGTCCTGCAATTAAAACGAATGATATGGCGCACTGGCAATTGTCCCGTCATGTTGAGATGAGTGCGAATCTCATCGAGGTCCACGCCTAAATCTATTCCCCGTACCACACCTGACACAAAAGGTTATATTAAGGTATATATGAACGGGTATCGTGTATCGAATCAAAATCGGAATCTAAGAAGTCATTCGCTCCCTGAGCCGAAGCAAAATGTGCTTCAAGTTGGTTAAACCCCGATTTGTTGCTATGCGTAACTCCTCTGGCGTGTAAAAACAGCCATTTACCCAGCTTTAAGGGGTGAAAATCTCTTATATTTTGGCTATTACCACGCACAATCACAAAGTAGGGACCTGCGTCCGTATGCATGTATCTTAAGGGTGGATGTGGCGGATTTGTCGCCGAAGTAGCACATGGTGCGATCACCTCTCCATTTGACTGATGCTCGATCATAGGCGCATTAGACGGGTGTAATTGTTCCGCACTTTGAATCTGAGGGATTATCGGTGGGTTAGTAAGCACCTCCGTCTCCATTCCTACTATCGGTGTTTCACAAAGAATAGTCTCCTCTGCCGCCGCCATGGTACGGCTTGGCACCCACTTGGGGGCTGCGCCCCTTTCTGGGACTCACAGAATCACGCACTAATACAATAAAGAAAAATCACACTTACCAAAAGAAGATAGCCACACTCTAACTACACGAAAATCAAAAGAAATACAAGAGAACTGCCCAGTGCAGGAGTAAAACGACGCACGTGCAAACCTGCACTTCAGTCGAACACATGCTCAAACGTGTATCCCCACCCCTCCCCACTGAAATCGATATGCACTGTGCGACTTCCCAACCTGCGCCCGTGCCGTTCCTAAGACGAGTCGCAATGACGTTTCCCGCCGCCTTCTACCTCTCGACGGCATGATTACCTATTGCCAACACTACTGGTATTATACTATACTGCTATTCGCGTATTTTTAACGATTTTTGAAGTATGTACTATGTAGTTTGGCAACATACGGTGACGTAAGACAGGGAGAGGCTGGCAACAATATTACATTCATTTAACTTAAAAGGTTTGGCCTTCCAAAAACAATCCTTACGCTCTTACAGTAATATTTAAGACTGAGTGTTGGAGTGAACTATTCTAATGTATAGATAACATTTCCAAAAATTTGAAAATATATTAGTACTTGCTGAAAACTTACCTATCTGTCGCAAATTCAATGCGATGTCTTATGTGTTCCAAAATTTCTAACGTGGTAGTTTTTGATAACCTGTAGCGTTGCCGAAACTCTTGATCGTCCCACTCGAAATTATCCATTCGTTGCCTTCTTTTTCGACATTCTGCTCTTAGTGGATCTTCCACAGCGATGATGATGAATGACGATGTATATGTCCAACAGATATCACTCTATGTGAACACTAGCTCAACAGATGTCACTCTCTGTCATACGCTTGCCCTAACGCAATGCTGGCAACATATGAATAATTAATGCCGCCAAGCTTATTTTTTATATAAGGAAGCAAGCTTAGGTTTCTGAATTTACGGAAGGTTAGCCTTAGGTTAAGTTTTTCTTTTTATATAAGCTTAGGTTTCTAAATTTACGGAAGGTTAGCCTTAGGTTACGTTTTCTTTATATAAGCTTAGGTTTCTGAATTTGCGTAGGTTAGGTTTTTCTTTATATAAGCGTAGGTTTCTGAATTTACGGAAAGTTAGTGTTAGGTTACTTTTTATATAAGCTTAGGTTTCTGAATTTACGGAAAGTTAGCCATAGGTTACTTTTTTATATAAGCTTAGGTTTCTGAATTTACAAAGGTTAGCCTTAGGTTACGTTTTTTTATATAAGCTTAGGTTTCTGAATTTATGGAAGGTTAACCTTAGGTTAGGGTTTTTTTATATAAGCTTAGGTTTTCTGAATTTACGGAAGGTTAGCCTTAGGTTAGGTTTTTTCTATATAAGCTTAGGTTAACTATCTACCACTGTTAAGGCTGGTTCACAACCTACGAGAACGGTAACCAGAACGAGAACGAGAAAGCTGAAATACATGTATTCAAATGGGAGTGTCCACAACCGACGTGAAGCCTTCCCGGCCCAGGGAACGGGAAGAAGAGTTGCCCAACTTTTAACTTTCTCGTTCTCGTTCCCGGGCACGGCATATTAGATCCCTATTGTGTCTATTAGACTCTTCACTCTAGAGGTTATTCTAAGCGGCCGTGACATGAAACAGCCACTAGTGCTCTCTATAGTCGCAAGCTGGAAACATGAAACTGGAAGGAATTAGTAGTAAATGTGCTTCCTAACCTCATCCCGACACCCGCAAATCTAATCAACGGTGGTTCCTCTGGTGAAGGAATCATTTGTAGTTTGTTTATACGCAATTCAAAACTGGTTATTGCCTAAAAAATGGCAAAAGCTACAAAGAACAGCTAAAACTGGTGGAAATGAAAAAAGAATAAACAATTTTAATGTATGCCATTAAATAGAGGAATCGGAAATGTAATGAATATGCATTTAGATAATGTTTACTCTATCGAATTTTGACGTTGGCTTGGCTAAATTGGAAGTAGGTGAAAAAATGTCAATGGTCTGTTAAAAACAAATGAAATCCCAATGCGCAAAATCGACTTTCACTTTGTAATCGATATGCATTCCCGTTCTCGTTACCGGGCTGTTGTGAATCAAAATTTCTTGCTTCCCGTTCTCGTTTCCGTTCTGGTTACCGTTACCGGGTGGTTGTGAACCAGCCTTTACGGTAAAGGAACTTCTTTATTACACTTTTAATGGAAATAACATCTTAATAAAATATACTTTCACAAAAGTTATTACAAAATTACAACTTTGGTGCATAGTCTTCTGCTGCTTCAATTAGTGCATGGAAATATACTTTCACAAAAATTATTACAAAATTACAACTTTGGTGCATAGTCTTTTGCTGCTTCAATTAGTGCATGGTGCAGCCAGTCTTCGTTTTTGGTATTACACTTTTAATGGAAATAACCTCTTAATAAAATATACTTTCACAAAAACTATTACAAAATTACAACTTTGGTGGGTAGACTTTTGCTGCTTCAATTAGTGCATGGTGCAGCCTGTCTTCTTTTTTGTAGGTACGTTTGAATACGTATTCAGCTAGATAGTCGGCAAAACGTTCCTTTTTTCGTCCTTTCGGAATTCGGAATATTACAGGAATTGAATATTTGCAGACTTTCCACTTGGACTCTATGGATGGAGGGGCCCCGCCGCTGGCGTAGCTGCTGACGAATTCCACGGAGTGGTTTACTTGAAGGTGCTGGAGGCCTTCGTCTCGGAGTGTATCATATGATTTCCAGCAGTCTGATATTATTGTTGTTCCGGGTAAAATCCAGTGTTGGATTATACGGAGCAATGTTACCTTATCCCTGGTTTCCACTGGAACAATGAAGAAGTTGGTCTTCATTCCTCGCTGGACAACTCCGAACACCCATTGTCCTTCGATGTGATGCCCTCGGTTGTATTTCCTACGTCCAAACTTGGATTCATCGATTTCAACTACTGTTCCGATTCCTCCAATTTGTCTGCGGCTTTCTAGGGCCCAATTTACACAGATTTCTCGGCAATAGTTCGGCCAGTTCACTACGGTATGCTAAGAGCATTTCATCTCGCACTTTATTGTCCTACTTCTGGGATTATGTAGCATGCACCAAATTATACAGAAGTGTATTATATGTTGTGGAGTGAGATATGCGTTACCTGTAAAATTCCCTTTTCTGGCACTTAATTTCTTCTTTGGGTGACCATTTCCGCATGTGAAACACAACTGTGTTTCTTTCAACCATTTGACAGGAAGAACGTTGTCGCATTTTGTGGCGTATGCACAGATAATAGGATACACGACTCTCTGGGCACCGAGATCCGAGACGGCAGTTTGTCTGGGAGTAGGGGAAAGTCAGGGGGAACTAAGTCTTAGGGGAAGGGATAGCGTCAGTGACGCTTGAGATTTAGCGTGGGTTTGAGAAGGAGTCAGTAAGCAAGCCCCGAGTAGGAAAGACGTGCAACTGCTTTCTTCGTGCTAAAGCACGATGTCCTCGCCGACAGACATTGGGCTGATAATGTAAGTATCTGTCTTTATCTCATTAAACTGTTAGCCATCCATTTGCTTGTTTGGTCATTTATGGTAGTTTAGTGTCCTGCCTTTCCCTTAAGCCAGGTATTATTTTGAAATAGCAGTTATTTAGTAGTTAACTTAGCTGCGTTCCCCGTCGTAGCCTCGCCATGTGCAGATCTTGTTTAATTTACCCGTACCTCTTGCAAGCGAGTGTTCCCCCGTCTGTTTCTGAGTAGTATATTGTAGAGAGGCTACGACAGTTGGTGGAGGGCCGAGCATAGTTTAGTTTTTTGTGAGATTTTTAAGTACAAAAATTGTTTTTCCCTCTGAATGTAACGGTTTGTGGTCCTCCACGTGGTCGCTAAACATCTAAATTTGTTTCTGGCTTAAGGGTAAGGATTTTGATGGTGTAATTTGTGATTTCTATATTCTAAATTTTGTTGCTATAATTTCTGAAAGTCTTGTTTCTAAATTTTAATTTTGAGTTCATTTTTGCATTTTTCCATTGTCTGTCGGCGTGACGCTAAAAACTCCTGACTCCATTTTCCTCTTATTTTGGCTTTATTTCTATTAAATTGTATTGCTGTGCTAAGTGGTTCGTGCTGGTTGTTTTGAAGTATATATTTTTATGAAAAGATTGAGATATATTTGCAACTTTGAAAATGTGCTCGTCACGTGTTGGCGTATGTAGGTGAAAATACTGTTTTCTGTGCTTATTAGCAGTGGTTCTGGAAGCTTATAACTTTATATTCCATTGATTGTGATTTCTAGCTGTTTACTATACTTTTGTGAGACATTTTTCGTGTAACTTTTATGTACGCACGTGTGTTATGTAATTCCCGCGTGGCTATGCAATTCAGCACTAATTCTTGTTTGTGAGCCAGTCTTTATCAGCACGTGTTCTGTGCGTGTATTTGCGTGTGTATATCAGGTCAGATACATTTGTTTTACAGAAAAAAGAGAAGGAATTTTTTTGTGCTACGTACAAATTGCAAGTCTGCATTCTGCTCCTTTTGAGATAATGTTAGCGGTGGTCACAGTAGGTGTGACGTGGTTTTATTTTAACTTCCAGTTCGAGGTTTCTCACTGAAGACATCATTTTGTTTTTTCTTCCATGTGTTCATTCTGTTTAAAAATCTTGGTACTGTGTCCAAGTGGCTTGCGTGTCATGCTTGTGTAGACCGTATGTTGGTATAATTTTCTGATATTTCGCCGTGGGTGCTTAATTGTAATACTTCTGGTACTGTTTTATTTGGCTATGTTCTGATATTGCTACTTACATTCATGTGATGCTATAAGTGTTTAGTTTGGTGTAATCTGTATTGCTTTTTCATATTTATTTACTGGTTGTGTTATCTTTTGCGCTGCAATCATGCCTAAGCGACGTACTACGCAGAAATCTGATATGGCAATTGCTCCAGTTAGCGAGCATAGTGAAGTGGAATCTATGTCCAGTATTAGTACGCCTGTTGTTACTCAGATATTATCAGTGATGCCTAACCCGCCCGTGTCGCTGAGCACGATGCAGTCAGCTGTGTGTCGCCCGGTCATTGACCCCTCTCAGGTTGAGAATTCCAGCAAGTTGTCGGCGTATGAGTTACTTCAGATTTTTGAAATGGCTACTACTGCTAATGGCTGCTCTGACGAAATGATAATGATGATAATTTTGCTTCACCGGTGCCAAGTTTGGTTTATTTAATTACACAATGCATATTTTTAGGGAAAATGCTTCACAATTACTCATGTAAGTAAACGTTTCAGGAGCTACTACCAGCCTTGCCAGTATCTTCACCTAATTAGGTTTGAGGTGCCTTTAATATGGACCAGTACGATGTGGATGTTGATGAACCAGTTGTATGTGTGTTACCAGATTTTGGAAAACTGCACTGGAATTTGTTTTGGTAAAAAGAGTAAAAAGAAAAAATATAACCTGTAAGTATGTAAACATTGTGAGTGCTAAAGTTTGGATGAATGAAACAGCTTCACGACTCACACAGGTATGCTAAATTTTTATTATTTCACTGACTGATGCTTAATTAAGCTTTGCTTTTCAGGAATAATATGTGCTATGAATGTCTCTGCTAAATTAAAAGTGTATTATTATTTTGGTGTAATTAAATTTTAAATTATGTTTTGGGAACTGCAAATCATTTGTTTGTTGTGTTATGCTGCAGGAATGTGTTTCATGTGTACTATGTGCTTAATTGAGCTTTCATTTTCAGGAATGTTATGTGACAGTATTGTTTTGTGTAATGATGTGATGTTGTTTTGTTGCATTCGATTTGATTTGATATGATTTGATTTGATTTTGGGTTTCATAATGATGCTGTGATGTTTATTTGCAGAAAATTGTTGCATGAATAGTGTGTGTATGTATGTGTGTATTTGAGGTTATGTGCTATATGTGATATTTGCCTCGGTGGAAGTGCCAAAGTGTAACCCCGATGGCGTAGTGGGAGGTTATGTGAGAAATATGAGTTGAGATTTGCCTCCGTGGGAGTGCCAAAGAGTAACCCCGACGGCGTAGTGTGAGGTTATGTGAGAAATATGAGTTGAGATTTGCCTCGGTGGATGTGCGTAAGAGTAACCCCGACGGTGCTAATGTGAGAGATGAGATGAGATGATGTCAGCTTCGGTGGAAGTGCCAAAGTGTAACCCCGACAGTTGTTGTATGAATGTGTTGATTTTTCAGGAGGGCTACATGTACCTGGAAAGTTGATGTGATGAGTTCAGAGATTTTGCTTATTGGTGTTGCTGTAGCGTGCCCAGTATAGCGTGTGTGATGTATTCACACGGGAGATTAAATGTCTGGAAGTGAATGTAATGAGAATATTTTTTTTCTGTTTATGCAACAAGTTTAGTGCCATCTTAGATAGCAAGTTTTAATACCACCTGTTTTCCAGCTTAATTTTGATTCGGAGGATGTGGATGCAACAGTATAATGTCATGTTATTTGTGTCATTCCTGAAACGTAAATGTGATTTCTTGAAGGTTATGCCTATGTTAGATGTTTTTGAATTTACAGCATGTTAAATGAGACACGCCAGAGAAGATGTTTTGCTTTTGAAGAGAAAATTGAAAGTTGAGATAAAGATGATAATGACTGAAGTAATGATGCTGATTGAAATATAGATGATGATGATTATGATTGAGTTGATGATAATAATGAGATGTAGAAGATAGTAATGTAGAGGAGAAATTGTATTAGTGACAGAGTATGACAGTAGTAGTTGAAAGCATGTCACGTGGTGTAGTTTGGAGATGTATTGTGGATTTATTTTGTAGTTTGTAGTAATGCATACAGTAGTTTTGAGTAACTATTTAAGTGAGTGTTGTGTGTAATTTGGGCCATGGTCAGTGTGAATGAGTTCATTTTATTGTCATGTGTGATTCTCTTGTAAGTGCACTTATTTTCTTTTGTTAGTGATACCAGCTGGTCATTAAGAGTTAATATTGGGATCCCAAATAAGGTTATGGTTTTTCTGTCATGTTATTGTATGAAAACGTCACTGTTACTGATATAATGTTAATGTATTCTGAGTCTGTTTTAATGTCCTATTTGGATTGTGAAGCATTCTGAGTTAAATTTTGGATGGCAACTCTTTATAAAATTTAGTTCTTATGCCAATTTGTACTTATTTTTTCTCTTTCTTTGCCCCATGTCAAAAGAATTTTAGTGCAAACTTTTCAACCTTCCAAATATTTGATTGTACATGACATACCGTTCTTTTTATGTGTGATTGTTTGTTGGAGCACCCTTTTTATTGTTTGGTGGTTTTGTTGTAGTATTTTGCTGTGGCGGAGCTCGAGAGGATAAAGGAGTATCCCCACGTGGCACACCAGTAGTTCCAGAAACACCACAGGGAAGCTGTCGGGCAGCCACTACACCGCCGTGGCATAAGGAGCCACTATTTTGGGGGGCAGTCCAAGCCAGCGACTGCCCACCCCGTTGTCATCGCCAGAGACCTGCAGTAATAACAATTCTACAGCCAAGACAAGTCGTCGTTGTGGGCACATTATAAACTCACCCACAAACAGTTTCAACGGACCATCAAGCTCAATTGCAGTGTAGTGTGCGTGTGAACTGAGGCAGCGTGGTGTGGTGCGTGTGCGGGGTGCTCGAGCATAAGTGCTCTAACAATATTATCCGAAAAATCGAGACTGTTAATTACGCCCAGTAACATTGTTTGTCGTCGTCTGGGTGCTTATCACACATGTGTTTTGTTTCTTCTTATTGTATGTCATTTTTGTTATTTTAATGTCTCTTATTGTGTTTGTTTGCCTTGTGTCGACGAGGGCGTCGACCTCGGTGGCCAGGGGGAGATGTGGCGTATGCACAAATAATAGGATACACGACTCTCTGGGCACCGAGATCCGAGACGGCAGTTTGTCTGGGAGTAGGGGAAAGTCAGGGGGAACTAAGTCTTAGGGGAAGGGATAGTGTAAGTGACGCTTGAGATTTAGCGTGGGTTTGAGAAGGAGTCAGTAAGCAAGCCCCGAGTAGGAAAGACGTGCAACTGCTTTCTTCGTGCTAAAGCACGATGTCCTCGCCGACAGCCATTGGGCTGATACTGTAAGTATCTGTCTTTATCTCATTAAACTGTTAGCCATCTATTTGCTTGTTTGGTCATTTATGGTAGTGTAGTGTCCTGCCTTTCCCTTAAGCCAGGTATTATTTTGAAATAGCAATTATTTAGTAGTTAACTTAGCTGCGTTCCCCATCGTAGCCTCGCCATGTGCAGATCTTGTTTAATTTACCCGTACCTCTTGCAAGCGAGTGTTCCCCCGTCTGTTTCTGAGTAGTATATTGTAGAGAGGCTACGACAATATATCGTAGAGATATACTTCGTTGATTATTCCATGCTGCACAAGCAATTCCTGCAGGTTCTGTAGATTTTGGATATCCAGGTGATTGCTTACAACGCTAAACAATGTATTCTCGCATCCTGTGCACACCATTTTTATTCCTATTACATACTCTCAATATGAATGCGTTGCGTTTATTTTCAGCGAGAATAACACACGAAGAAGAAGAACAACAACAAACACTACAAACAACAGCTAATCGCATTTCTGGAGAATTTCACATTTTCATTTTGGTTGGCAGTTCCAACTTTGCAGGTGCTTCAACGAAAAAATGGCTACGATTATTTTGTTCCTTACGCGATTCGCCTATGAAAGTAAAACGCCTAAAATGGGTGGGCAGATGGGCACAAGCTATTGAAGAGATCAGATCCACGTCTAAACTCATTCCTAAGGTAATTTATCCGCTTTCCTTTTGATTTTATAACCTATTTCAACGAAGATACAATAAGAGCAGATTCGCCGTGGTTAGTTTAACTCCAAAAACTCACGGGTAGCCCTTAAACAAAGATTGCTATACTGACGCAGTACGTAACTCTCAGGTAACTCTTACCCCAAAACCTAACCGGAGATCGTATTACAGGCCGTTAAAACAAAGCTCCATCTCCTGCCGTGCGAGAGAATTGCGAGCTGAAACAAGGATCCATCTCTCTGTCGAGCGAGAGGATTGCGAACTAAAACATCTTTCCATCTCTCTGTCGAGTGACAGGATTGCGAAACAAAACAACACTCCATTTCTCTCACGAGCGGGAGTACTGCGAACTAAAACAGCGCTCCATCTCTCTGTCGAGCGAGAGGATTGCGAATAAACCAGGGCTCCTTCTCTGTCAAACGACAGTATTGGGAACTAATACAGCGCACCATCTTCTGCCGGGCAAGAGGATTGCGAAATAACACAGCGCTCAGTCTCTCTGTCGAGCGACAGGATTGCGAAATAAAACAGCGCTCCATATCAGGCCGGGCGACAACATTGCGAACTAAAACAGCTCTCCATCTCTCTGTCGGGCGTAAGGATTGCGAAATAGAACAACCCAAACCACCTCCTGCCGGGAGAGAGGATTGCTCCATCTCTCTGTTGAGCGAGAGGATTGCGAACTAAAAGAATGCTCCATGTCTCGTCGTGCGACAGAATTGTGAACTAAACAACCGCCCCATATCTCTGTCGAGCAACAGGATGGCGAACTAAAACAGCGCTCCATCTTTATGTCGAGCCAGAGAATTGTGAACTAAAACAACGCTCCATCTCTCTGTCGTGCGAGAGGATTACGAAATATAACAGCGTTCCATCTCTCTGTCGAGCGAGAGAATTGCAAACTAAAACAACGCTCCATTTCCCTGTCGAGCGAGAGGATTGCAAACTATAACAGAGCTCCAACTCTCTGTCGAGCGAGAGGATGGCGTACTAAAACAGCGCCGCATCTCTCTGTCGAGCGAGAGAATTGTGAACAAAAAAAAAACGCTCCATTCTCTATTGTGCGGGAGGATTGCGAACTAAAGCAGCGCTCCTTCCCTGTCAAACGACAGTATCGGGAACTAATACAGCGCAGCATCTACTGCCGGGCGAGGGGGTTGCGAATTAATACAGCGCTTCATCTCTCTGTCGAACGACACGATTGCAAACTAAAGCAATGCTGATCTCTGTGTCGAGCGTCAGTATTGAGAACTAAAACGGGGTTCCATCTCCTGTAGAGAGTCAGTATTGAGAACCAAAAGAGCTCTCGGTCTTCTGTCGAGCCGCAGTGTTGGGAACTGAAGCAACGCTCCATCACCTGCGGGTGACAGGATTGAGAACTAAAACAGCGCTCCAAGTCACTGTCGAGCGTAAGGATACGAACTAAACCTGCGCTGTATCTCCTGCCGGTCGAGAGGATTGCGAAATAAAACAAAGCACTATCTCTCTTTCGAACGAGAGGATTGCGAACTAAAACAGCACTGATATTTCTGTCCAGTGACAGGATTGCGAAATAAAACAACGCACCATCTGTCTCGAGCGAGAGGAATGCGAACTAAAACAACGCTCCATCTATCTCGAGCGAGAGGATTGCGAATAAAAACAGCGCTCCATCTCTGTCCCGGGGGAGAGGATTGCGAATTAAATCAACGCTCCTGCTCCCTGTCGAACCAGAGGATTGCGAACTATACAGCGTTCTATATCTCTGTCTAGCGGCAGAATTGCCAACTAAAAACGCGGTCCATCTCTCTGTCGAACTTTGGGACTGCGAACTAAAAATAAACTCCATCTCTCTGTGGAGCGAGAGGAATGCGAACTAAAGCAGCGCTCCCGCTTTCCGTCAAAAGAGAGAAATGGGAACTAATACAGGCTCCATGTTCTGACGGACGAAACGATTGCGACCTAAATCAGCGCTCCACCTCTCTATCGATCTACAAGATGCCGACATAAAACAGCGCTACATCTCTCTGTCGAGCGACAGTATTGTGAACTGAAACAGCGCTCCATCACCTGTCGCACGACAGTAATAAGAAGTAAATCAGCGCTCCATCTCCTGTAGAGCGTCAGTATTGAGAACTAAAACAGCTCTCGGTCTCCATTCGGGCGAAGGTATTGGGAACTAAACAGCACTCCATCACCTGCGGGCCAAAGGATTGAGAACATAAGCAGCGCTCCATCTCCTGCTGAGCGAGAGGATTACGAATTAAAACAGAGCTCCATCTCTCTGTCGAACGAAACGATTGCCAACTAAAACAGCGCTGATCTCTCTAACGAGCGACAGGATTGCGTCTCCGTCTCTCTATTGAGCGCGAGAATGGCGAACTAATACAATGCTCCATCTGTGCGTTGAGCCAGAGGATTGCGAACTAAAACAACGCTCCATCCGTCTGTTAAGCGAGAGAATTGCGAAATAAATTGCACTCAATTCCCCGCCGGGCGAGAGGATTGCATAATAAAACAGCGCCCCATCTCTCTGTCGAGCAACATGATTGTGAACTAAAGCTGCGCTCCATCTCTCTATCGAGCGAATGAATTACAAACTAAAACACCGTTCCATCTTCCTCTCGAGCGTTGGAATTACGAACTATAACAGCGCTCCATCTCTCTGTGAAGCCAGAGGATTGCGAACAAATAAAATGCTCCACCTCTCTGTAGAGCGTGAGAATTGCGACCTAAAATAACAATCCTTCTCGGGACAGAGGATTGCGAACTAAACACCGCTTCATTACTCTGTCGAGCAACAGGATTGCGAACTAAAACAGCGCTCCATCTCTATGTCGAACTAGAAAATTGTGAACCAGAACAACGCTCCATCTCTCTGTCGAGCGATAGAATTGCGAACTAAAGCAGCGCATCAATCTCTCTGTCGAGGGAAAGGATGCCGAAGTAAAAAAGCGAACAATCTCTCTTTCGAGCAACAGGATGCCGAAGTAAAAAAGCGCTCCAACTCTCTGTCGAGCCACAGGATGCCGAAGTAAAAAACCGCACCATCTCTCTGTCCAGCGCTACATTGGGACCTAAAACCACGTTCCATCTCTCAGGCGAGGCACAGGATTGCGAGCTAAAACATCGCACCATTTCTCTGTCGTGCGAAAGAATGCCGAAATAAACCAACGCTCCATCTATCTGTCGAGTGACAGGATTGCGAATTATAACAGCGCTCCATCTCTAAGTCCAACGTCAGAATGGCCAACTAAAACAACTTTTCATCTTTCGGTTCGAGCAAAGAATTTGCGAACTAATGCTGAGCTCCTTCTCTCTATCCAGCGAGAGAATTAAGAACCATAGGACCGCTGTTTCTCCCTGAAGAGTGATAGGATTTCGAATTAAACCGGTGCTCAAAATTCCCTTCGACCCTTATAATTACGAAGTAAAACAGCGCTCCATCTCTCCGTCTTGAGAGAGGATTGCGAACTAAAAGAACGCTCCATCTCCTTCTGTTCGAGTGGATTGCGAATTAAAACGAAACTCCTTTCCCCTTTCGAGCAAAGGGATTGCGAACTAAAACAATGTACCATCTATCTGTCGAGGGAGAGGATTGCGAAGTAAAATAGCGCCCTATCTGTCTGTCGAGCAACAGTTTTGTGATCTAAAACAGCTCTCCTTCTCTCTATCGAGCGAGAGAAATTCGAACTTAAACAACGTACCATCTAACTGTTAGCGATAAATTTGCGAACCAGAACAACGCTCCATCTCTCTGTTGAGGGAGAGAGTTGCGAAATAAAATAACTCTCCATCTGTCTGTTGTGCAAGAGGATTACGAACTAAAACAGCGCTCCATCTCTGTGTCGAACGAGAGGACTGCGAACAAAAATAACCCTCCATCTGTCTGTCGTGCAAGAGGATTACGAACTAAAACAGCGCTCCATCTCTCTCTCTCCAGCGAAAGGATTGTGACCTAAAACAGCGCGGAACGATTGTGAACTAAAATAGCGCTCCATCTTTCTGTGGAGCCAGAGAATTGCGACATAAAACAGCACTCCTTTTACTGTCGGACGGGGGACTGTGAACTAAATAGCGATTCATCTCTCTGTCGAGCGAGAAGATAGGGAACTAAAATAGATGCTACATATCTCTCGGGCGAGGAAATTTAGAACTAGAACTACACCTATTCTGTCGGTCGAGCGGAAAAATTGCGAACTGAAACAACACTCCATTTGTCTGTCGAGCGAAGGATTGCGTACTAAAACAGCGCTCTGTCTACTGTCTAGCGAGAGCATTGTGAACTAAAACTGCGGATCGATCTCTATCGAGGGACGGGATGGCGCAATATAAAAACGCTCCATCTCTCTTAAGAATGAGAGGATTGCGAACTAAAACAGCGTTCCATCTCTGTTGAGGGACAGGATAGCGAGTGAAAACAGCGGCCAATTTCTCTGTCGAGCGACATAATGGCGAACTACTATAACGCTCAATCTGTCTGTCGTGTCAGAGGATTGCGAACTAAAACATCGCTCCATCTCCCTGTGGAGCGAGAGGATTTTGAATTGAAACAGTGCTCCAGATTCCTGTCGAGCGTTAGAATTTCGAACTAAAACAGCGCTCCATCTCTCCCTCTTCCGAGAGGATTGCTAACTAAAAGAACGCTCCGTCTCCTTCTGTTCGTGTGGATTTCGTATTAAAGCGAGGCTCCTTTCCTCTTTCGAGCAAAGGGATTGCGAACTAAAATAACGCACCATCTATCTTTCGAGCGAGATGGATTGCGAAATAAAACAGCGCTCTATCTCCCTGTCGAGCGAGAGGATTTCGAGCTTTAGTAACACTCTATCTGTCTGTCGTGCGAGAGGATTCCGAACTGAAACGGAGCTCCATTTTCTGTCGAGCGATGGGATTGCGGACTGACACAGCGCGCGATCTCTATGTCCAGCGAAAGGATTGCGAAATAAAGCAGTGCTCTATCTTCCTGTCTAGTGAAAGGATTCCCAACTAATACACGCATCCATCTCTCTGTCGAGTGACAGAATTACTAACTAAAAAGCTTTCCATCTGTCTGTCGTGGGAAAGGAATGCGAACTAACACAGCGGTCCATCTCTTTGTCGAACGACAGAATGGCGAACTAAAGAACGCTCTAACTGTCGAGAGAGAGCTTGTGAAATAAAACTGCGCTCCATCTCTCTCTCGAGCGAAAGGATTGTGAACTAAAATAGCGCTCCATCTCTCTGTCCAGCTAGGGAATTGCAATCGAAAACAGCGCTCCATTTCTCTGTGGAACGTTAGAATTTCCAAGCAAAACAGCACTCCCTCTCTCCGTGGAGCGAGAGTATTTCGAACTTAACATCACCTCATGTCTCTGTCTAGCGACAGAATTGCAAACTAAAACAGCGCTCCATCTCTCTGTTGAGCTAGAGAATAGCTAACTAAATCAACACTCCTTCTGTCTGTCGTGCGAGAGGATTGTAAGATAAAACAACGCCCCATCTGTCTATCGATCGACAGGATTGTGAACTAAAACAGAACTCCTTCCCTCTGACGAGCGAGAAAGTTGCGAACTAGAACAATGCTCCATATCTCTGTCGAGCGTGTGTATTTCGAAGTAGAACAACACTCCACCTGGCTGTCGAGCGAGAAGATTCTAAAGTTAAACAGCTTTGTCGAGCAAGAGGATTGCGAAATAACACAGCGCACCAATCTCTCTCTCTTTCTGTCTCTCTCTCTCTATTTCTCTGCAACGCTCCAACTAACTGTAGAGCGAGATGATTGCGAATTAAAACTAAAATTACGAACTGAAACAGCCCTCCAACACATGTCGAGCCAGAGGATTGCGAAATAAAACAACGCTCCATATCTCTGCCGAGCGAGAGAATTGCGAACTAAAATAGTACTCCTTTTCCTGCCTGGCGAGAGGATTGCGAACTAAATAGTGCTTCATCTCTCTGTTGAGTTAGAGGATTACGAAGTAAAAGAGACGCTCCATCTCTCTGTCCAGCGACAAAATTTAGACCTAGAATAACGGTGCATCTCTTTGTCGAGACAGAAAATTGGGAGCTGGAAAAACACTCCATCTGTTTGTCGAGCAAGACGTTTGGGTACTAAAACAGCGCCTATCTACTTGTCTATCGAGAGGATTGTGAACTAAAACATCGCGACCATCTCTCTCGAGCGACAGAAAGGCGAACTAAAAAAGCGCCCCATCTCTCTGACGAGAACTAAAAGTGCGCTAAATCTCTGTGTCGAGCGAGAAGATTGGAAACTAAAACAGCGCTCCGTGTTTCTGCCGAACAAGCGGATTGGGAACTAATACAGTGCCCCATCTCTCTGTCGAGAGACACGATTGTCAACTAAAACTGCGATAAATCTCTGTGTCGAGCGAGAAGATTGGAAACTAAAGCAGCGCTCCGTGTTTCTGTCGAACAAGCGGATTGGGAACTAATACAGCGCTCTATCTCTCTGTCGAGTGACAGGAAATCGAACTAAAACAGCGCATCTCTCTGTCTAGCGAGAGGATTGGGAACTAACACAGCGCTACCCCTCTCTGTCAAGCGAGAGGATTGCGAAATAAAACAGCGCTCCAACTTTCTGTCGAACGAGAGGCTTGGGAACTAAAACAGCGCTCCATCTCTTCTTCGAGCGACATCATTGGGAACTTAAACAGCGCTCCAATTCTCTGTCGAGCGAGAGGTTTGGGAACCAAAGGATCGTTCCTTCACTCTGACGAGCGAGAGGATTGGGAACTAAAGCAGTGCTCCATCATTCTGTCGAGTGAGAGGATTGGAAACTAAAACAGCGCTCCATGTGTCTGTCGAGCGCGAGAATTGGGAACTAAAACAGCGCTACATCTCCTTGTCGTGCGAGAGATTTGGGAACTAAAACAGCGCTCCTTCTCACTTTTGAACGAGGAATGCGAACTCAAACAGCGCTCTATCTGTCTATCGAGCTATAGGATTGCGGAACTAAAACAGCGCTACAACTCTGTATCGAGCGACAGTGTTAAGAACTAAAACGGCGCTTCATCCCTGTATCGATCGAAAGGATTGCAAATTATAACACACTCCATCTCTCTATCGAGCTAGATGATTGCGAACTAAAACAGTACTCCATGTCTTGCCGCGGAGAGGACTGGGAACTAAAGGATCGTTCCATCTCTGTGTCGAGCAAGAAGATTGGAAACCAAAATAGCGCTCCATCTCTCTGTCGAGCGAGAGAATTGCGAAATGAAGCATCTCTCCAGCTCTCTGTGGATGCAGAGGATTGGGAAATAAATCAGCGCACCATCTCTCTGTCGAACGAGAGGATTGCGAAATAAAACAGCACTCCATCACTTTGTCGAGCGGGAGGATTGTTAAGTAAAACAGCGCTCCATCGTCTTGCCGCCGAGAGGATTTGGCACTAAAACAGGGCTATATCTCTCTGTCGAGCTAGTGGGTGGCGAACTAAAACAGCACTGCATCTTCTTGCTGCGGAGAGGATTGGGAACTAAAACAGCGCTCCATCTGTCTGTCGAGCTAGAGGATTGAAATTTAAAACAGCGCTTCATCTCTCTGTTGACTGAGAGGATTACGAACTAAAACAGCGTTCCAACTCTCTGTCGAGCGAGGAGGTTGAGAACCAACGGATCGCTTCACCCCTGTGTCGAACGAGAATATTGTGAAATAAAACAGCGCCTCATCTTTCTACTAGCGAGAGGATTGCGAACTAAAACAGCGGTCCATCCCTCTGTCGAGCGAGCGGTTTGGGAACTAAAACGGCGCTCCATCTGTCTGTCCAACGAGAGGATAGATAACTAAAACAGCGCTCCATCTCTCTGTCGAGGTGGAGGATCGGGAACGAGAACAGCGCTCCATCTCTCTTTGGAGCGAGAGGTTTGGGAACTAAAACAGCGCTCTACCTCTCTGTTGAGCGAGAGTATTCTGCACTAAAACAGCGCTCCATTTCTCTGTCGAGCGAGTGGATTGGGAATTAAAACAGAGCTCCATCTCACTTTTTATCGAGAGGAATGCGAACTAAAACAGCGCTGCATCTCTCTGCCGAGCAAGAGGATTGGGAATTAAAACAGTGCTCCAAATCTCTTTCGAGCGGAAGAATTGGCAACTAAAACCACGGTCCATCTCTCTGCCGAACGAGAGGATTGGAAACTAAAACGGCGCTACATCTGTCTTTAGAGCGAGATGATTGGGAATTAAAATAGCGCTTCATCTCTCTGTTGAGCGACAGGATTAGGAAGTGCCACTGCGCTCCATCTCTCTTTCAAGAGAAAGGATTAGGAACTAATACAGCGCTCCATCGTTCTGTTAACGAGAGAAATAACAACTAAAACAGAGCTCAAATTCTCTGTCGAGCGAAAGGATTAGTAACTAAAGGACCGCTCCCTCTCTCTATCGAGCGAGTGTATTGCGAACTGAAGCAGCGCAAAATCTGTCTATAGAGTGAGAGAATTGCGAACTAAAACAGCGCTCCAACTCTCTTTCCAGGAGAGGATTTAGAACTAAAACAGCGCTACATCTTTCTGTCTTGTGAGGGGATACGAAATATAACAGCGTTCCATCTCTCTGTCGAGCGAGAGAATTGCAAACTAAAACAACGCTCCATTTCCCTGTCGGGCGAGAGGATTGCAAACTATAACAGACCTCCAACTTTCTGTCGAGCGAGAAGATGGCGTACTAAAACAGCAGCGCATCTCTCTGTCGAGCGGGAGAATTGTGAACTAAAACAACGTTCCATTCTCTGTAGTGCGGGAGGATTGCGAACTAAAGCAGCGCTCCTTCCCTGTCAAACGACAGTATCGGGAACTAATACAGCGCAGCATCTACTGCCGGGCGAGGGGGTTGCGAATTAATACAGCGCTTCATCTCTCTGTCGAACGACACAATTGCAAACTAAAACAATGCTGATCTCTGTGTCGAGCGTCAGTATTGAGAACTAAAACGGGGTTCCATCTCCTGTAGAGAGTCAGCATTGAGAACCAAAAGAGCTCTCGGTCTTCTGTTGAGCCGCAGTGTTGGGAACTGAAGCAACGCTCCATCACCTGCGGGTGACAGGATTGAGAACTAAAACAGCGCTCCAAGTCACTGTCGAGCATAAGGATACGAACTAAACCTGGGCTGTATCTCCTGCCGGGCGAGAGGATTGCGAAATAAAACAAAGCACTATCTCTCTTTCGAACGAGAGGATTGCGAACTAAAACAGCACTGATATTTCTGTCCAGTGACAGGATTGCGAAATAAAACAACGCACCATCTGTCTCGAGCGAGAGGAATGCGAACTAAAACAACGCTCCATCTATCTCGAGCGAGAGGATTGCGAATAAAAACAGCGCTCCATCTCTGTCCCGGGGGAGAGGATTGCGAATTAAATCAACGCTCCTGCTCCCTGTCGAACCAGAGGATTGCGAACTATACAGCGTTCTATATCTCTGTCTAGCGGCAGAATTGCCAACTAAAAACGCGCTCCATCTCTCTGTCGAACTTTGGGACTGCGAACTAAAAATAAACTCCATCTCTCTGTGGAGCGAGAGGAATGCGAACTAAAGCAGCGCTCCCGCTTTCCGTCAAACGAGAGAAATGGGAACTAATACAGCGCTCCATGTCCTGACAGACGAAACGATTGCGACCTAAATCAGCGCTCCACCTCTCTATCGAGCTACAAGATGCCGAAGTACAACAGCGCTACATCTCTCTGTCGAGCGACAGTATTGTGAACTGAAACAGCGCTCCATCACCTGTCGCACGACTGTAATAAGAAGTACATTAGCGCTCCAACTCCTGTAGAGCGTCAGTATTGAGAACTAAAACAGCTCTCAGTCTCCATTCGGGCGAAGGTATTGGGAACTAAACAGCACTCCATCACCTGCGGGCCAAAGGATTGAGAACATAAGCAGCGCTCCATCTCCTGCTGAGCGAGAGGATTACGAATTAAAACAGAGCTCCATCTCTCTGTCGAACGAAACGATTGCCAACTAAAACAGCGCTGATCTCTCTAACGAGCGACAGGATTGCGTCTCCGTCTCTCTATTGAGCGCGAGAATGGCGAACTAATACAATGCTCCATCTGTCCGTTGAGCCAGAGGATTGCGAACTAAAACAACGCTCCATCCGTCTGTTAAGCGAGAGAATTGCGAAATAAATTGCACTCAATCCCCTGCCGGGCGAGAGGATTGCATAATAAAACAGCGCCCCATCTCTCTGTCGAGCAACATGATTGTGAACTAAAGCTGCGCTCCATCTCTCTATCGAGCGAATGAATTACAAACTAAAACACCGTTCCATCTTCCTCTCGAGCGTTGGAATTACGAACTATAACAGCGCTCCATCTCTCTGTGAAGCCAGAGGATTGCGAACAAATAAAATGCTCCACCTCTCTGTAGAGCGTGAGAATTGCGACCTAAAATAACAATCCTTCTCGGGACAGAGGATTGCGAACTAAACACCGCTTCATTACTCTGTCGAGCAACAGGATTGCGAACTAAAACAGCGCTCCATCTCTATGTCGAACTAGAAAATTGTGAACCAGAACAACGCTCCATCTCTCTGTCGAGCGATAGAATTGCGAACTAAAGCAGCGCATCAATCTCTCTGTCGAGGGAAAGGATGCCGAAGTAAAAAAGCGAACAATCTCTCTTTCGAGCGACAGGATGCCGAAGTAAAAAACCGCACCATCTCTCTGTCCAGCGCTACATTGGGACCTAAAACCGCGTTCCATCTCTCAGGCGAGGCACAGGATTGCGAGCTAAAACATCGCACCATTTCTCTGTCGTGCGAAAGAATGCCGAAATAAACCAACGCTCCATCTATCTGTCGAGTGACAGGATTGCGAATTATAACAGCGCTCCATCTCTAAGTCCAACGTCAGAATGGTCAACTAAAACAACTTTTCATCTTTCGGTTCGAGCAAAGAATTTGCGAACTAATGCTGAGCTCCTTCTCTCTATCCAGCGAGAGAATTAAGAACCATAGGACCGCTGTTTCTCCCTGAAGAGTGATAGGATTTCGAATGAAACCGGTGCTCAAAATTCCCTTCGACCCTTATAATTACGAAGTAAAACAGCGCTCCATCTCTCCGTCTTGAGAGAGGATTGCGAACTAAAAGAACGCTCCATCTCCTTCTGTTCGAGTGTATTGCGAATTAAAACGAAACTCCTTTCCCCTTTCGAGCAAAGGGATTGCGAACTAAAACAATGTACCATCTATCTGTCGAGGGAGAGGATTGCGAAGTAAAATAGCGCCCTATCTGTCTGTCGAGCAACAGTTTTGTGATCTAAAACAGCTCTCCTTCTCTCTATCGAGCGAGAGAAATTCGAACTTAAACAACGTACCATCTAACTGTTAGCGATAAATTTGCGAACCAGAACAACGCTCCATCTCTCTGTTGAGGGAGAGAGTTGCGAAATAAAATAACTCTCCATCTGTCTGTTGTGCAAGAGGATTACGAACTAAAACAGCGCTCCATCTCTGTGTCGAACGAGAGGACTGCGAACAAAAATAACCCTCCATCTGTCTGTCGTGCAAGAGGATTACGAACTAAAACAGCGCTCCATCTCTCTCTCTCCAGCGAAAGGATTGTGACCTAAAACAGCGCGGAACGATTGTGAACTAAAATAGCGCTCCATCTTTCTGTGGAGCCAGAGAATTGCGACATAAAACAGCACTCCTTTTACTGTCGGACGGGGGACTGTGAACTAAATAGCGCTTCATCTCTCTGTCGAGCGAGAAGATAGCGAACTAAAATAGATGCTACATATCTCTCGGGCGAGGAAATTTAGAACTAGAACTACACCTATTCTGTCGGTCGAGCGGAAAAATTGCGAACTGAAACAACACTCCATTTGTCTGTCGAGCGAAGGATTGCGTACTAAAACAGCGCTCTGTCTACTTTCTAGCGAGAGCATTGTGAACTAAAACTGCGGATCGATCTCTATCGAGGGACGGGATGGCGCAATATAAAAACGCTCCATCTCTCTTAAGAATGAGAGGATTGCGAACTAAAACAGCGTTCCATCTCTGTTGAGGGACAGGATAGCGAGTGAAAACAGCGGCCAATTTCTCTGTCGAGCGACATAATGGCGAACTACTATAACGCTCAATCTCTCTGTCGTGTCAGAGGATTGCGAACTAAAACATCGCTCCATCTCCCTGTGGAGCGAGAGGATTTTGAATTGAAACAGTGCTCCAGATTCCTGTCGAGCGTTAGAATTTCGAACTAAAACAGCGCTCCATCTCTCCCTCTTCCGAGAGGATTGCTAACTAAAAGAACGCTCCGTCTCCTTCTGTTCGTGTGGATTTCGTATTAAAACGAGGCTCCTTTCCTCTCTCGAGCAAAGGGATTGCGAACTAAAATAACGCACCATCTATCTTTCGAGCGAGATGGATTGCGAAATAAAACAGCGCTTTATCTCCCTGTCGAGCGAGAGGATTTCGAGCTTTAGTAACACTCTATCTGTCTGTCGTGCGAGAAACGGAGCTCCATTTTCTGTCGAGCGATGGGATTGCGGACTGACTCAGCGCGCGATCTCTATGTCCAGCGAAAGGATTGCGAAATAAAGCAGTGCTCTATCTTCCTGTCTAGTGAAAGGATTCCCAACTAATACACGCATCCATCTCTCTGTCGAGTGACAGAATTACTAAATAAAAAGCTTTCCATCTGTCTGTCGTGGGAAAGGAATGCGAACTAACACAGCGGTCCATCTCTTTGTCGAACGACAGAATGGCGAACTAAAGCAACGCTCTAACTGTCGAGAGAGAGCTTGCGAAATAAAACTGCGCTCCATCTCTCTCTCGAGCGAAAGGATTGTGAACTAAAATAGCGCTCCATCTCTCTGTCCAGCTAGGGAATTGCAATCGAAAACAGCGCTCCATTTCTCTGTGGAACGTTAGAATTTCCAAGAAAAACAGCACTCCCTCTCTCTGTGGAGTGAGAGTATTTCGAACTTAACATCACTTCATGTCTCTGTCTAGCGACAGAATTGCAAACTAAAACAGCGCTCCATCTCTCTGTTGAGCTAGAGAATAGCTAACTAAACCAACACTCCTTCTGTCTGTCGTACGAGAGGATTGTAAGATAAAACAACGCCCCATCTTCTATCGAGCGAAAGGATTGTGAACTAAAACAGAACTCTTTCCCTCTGACGAGCGAGAAAATTGCGAACTAGAACAATGCTCCATATCTCTGTCGAGCGCGTGTATTTCGAACTAAAACAACACTCCACCTGGCTGTCGAGCGAGAAGATTCTAAAGTTAAACAGCTTTGTCGAGCAAGAGGATTGCGAAATAACACAGTGCACCAATCTCTCTCTCTCTTTCTGTCTCTCTCTCTATTTCTCTGCAACGCTCCAACTAACTGTAGAGCGAGATGATTGCGAATTAAAACTAAAATTACGAACTGAAACAGCCCTCCAACACATGCCGAACCAGAGGATTGCGAAATAAAACATCGCGACCATCTCTCTCGAGCGACAGAAAGGCGAACTAAAAAAGCGCCCCATCTCTCTGACGAGAACTAAAAGTGCGCTAAATCGCTGTGTCGAGCGAGAAGATTGGAAACTAAAACAGCGCTCCGTGTTTCTGCCGAACAAGCGGATTGGGAACTAATACAGCGCTCCATCTCTCTGTCGAGAGACACGATTGTGAACTAAAACTGCGATAAATCTCTGTGTCGAGCGAGAAGATTGGAAACTAAAGCAGCGCTCCGTGCTTCTGTCGAACAAGCGGATTGGGAACTAATACAGCGCTCCATCTCTCTGTCGAGTGACAGGAAATCGAACTAAAACAGCGCATCTCTCTGTCTAGCGAGAGGATTGGGAACTAACACAGCGCTACCCCTCTCTGTCAAGCGAGAGGATTGCGAAATAAAACAGCGCTCCAACTTTCTGTCGAACGAGAGGCTTGGGAACTAAAACAGCGCTCCATCTCTTCTTCGAGCGACATCATTGGGAACTTAAACAGCGCTCCAATTCTCTGTCGAGCGAGAGGTTTGGGAACCAAAGGATCGTTCCTTCACCCTGACGAGCGAGAGGATTGGGAACTAAAGCAGTGCTCCATCATTCTGTCGAGTGAGAGGATTGGAAACTAAAACAGCGCTCCATGTGTCTGTCGAGTGCGAGAATTGGGTACTAAAACAGCGCTACATCTCCTTGTCGTGCGAGAGATTTGGGAACTAAAACAGCGCTCCTTCTCACTTTTGAACGAGGAATGCGAACTCAAACAGCGCTCTATCTGTCTATCGAGCTATAGGATTGCGGAACTAAAACAGCGCTACAACTCTGTATCGAGCGACAGTGTTAAGAACTAAAACGGCGCTTCATCCCTGTATCGATCGAAAGGATTGCAAATTATAACACACTCCATCTCTCTATCGAGCTAGATGATTGCGAACTAAAACAGTACTCCATGTCTTGCCGCGGAGAGGATTGGGAACTAAAGGATCGTTCCATCTCTGTGTCGAGCGAGAAGATTGGAAACCAAAATAGCGCTCCATCTCTCTGTCGAGCGAGAGAATTGCGAAATGAAGCATCTCTCCAGCTCTCTGTCGATGCAGAGGATTGGGAAATAAATCAGCCCACCATCTCTCTGTCGAACGAGAGGATTGCGAAATAAAACAGCACTCCATCACTTTGTCGAGCGGGAGGATTGTTAAGTAAAACAGCGCTCCATCTTCTTGCCGCCGAGAGGATTTAAAACTAAAACCGCGCTATATCTCTCTGTCGAGCTAGTGGACGGCGAACTAAAACAGCGCTGCATCTTCTTGCTGCGGAGAGGATTGGGAACTAAAACAGCGCTCCATCTGTCTGTCGAGCTAGAGGATTGAAATTTAAAACAGCGCTTCATCTCTCTGTTGACTGAGAGGATTACGAACTAAAACAGCGTTCCAACTCTCTGTCGAGCGAGGAGGTTGAGAACCAAAGGATCGCTTCACCCCTGTGTCGAACGAGAATATTGTGAAATAAAACAGCGCCTCATCTTTCTACTAGCGAGAGGATTGCGAACTAAAACAGCGGTCCATCCCTCTGTCGAGCGAGCGGTTTGGGAACTAAAACGGCGTTCCATCTGTCTGTCCAACGAGAGGATAGATAACTAAAACAGCGCTCCATCTCTCTGTCGAGGTGGAGGATCGGGAACGAGAACAGCGCTCCATCTCTCTTTGGAGCGAGAGGTTTGGGAACTAAAACAGCGCTCTAATTCTCTGTTGAGCGAGAGTATTCTGAACTAAAACAGCGCTCCATCTCTCTGTCGAGCGAGAGTATTGGGAATTAAAACAGAGCTCCATCTCACTTTTTATCGAGAGGAATGCGAACTAAAACAGCGCTCCATCTCTCTGCCGAGCAAGAGGTTTGGGAATTAAAACAGTGCTCCAAATCTCTTTCGAGCGGAAGAACTGGGAACTAAAACCACGGTCCATCTCTCTGTCGAACGAGAGGATTGGAAACTAAAACGGCGCTACATCTGTCTTTAGAACGAGATGATTGGGAATTAAAATAGCGCTTCATCTCTCTGTTGAGCGACAGGATTATGAAGTGCCACTGCGCTCCATCTCTCTTTCAAAACAAAGGATTAGGAACTAATACAGCGCTCCATCGTTCTGTTAACGAGAGAAATAACAACTAAAACAGAGCTCAAATTCTCTGTCGAGCGAAAGGATTAGTAACTAAAGGTAAGCTCCCTCTCTCTATCGAGCGAGTGGATTGCGAACTGAAGCAGCGCAAAATCTGTCCATAGAGTGAGAGAATTGCGAACTAAAACAGCGCTCCAACTCTCTTTCCAGGAGAGGATTTGGAACTAAAACAGCGCTACATCTTTCTGTCGTGTGAGGGGATTGGGATTTAAAACACCGCACCAATTCTCTGTCATGCGAGAGGGTCGGGAAGTATAGGAATGTTCCTTCTCTATGTCGAGCGTGAGGATTGGGAACTAAATCAGCGCTGCATCGCCCCATCGATAAAGAGGATTGTGAACTGAAACAGCTATTCCACTTTCTGTCGATAGAGAGGATTGGGAAGTATAACAGCGCTCCATCTCTCTGTCGAACGAGAGGATTGCAAACTAAAGCAGCACCCCAACTCTCTGTGGAGCGAGAGGATTGTGAAGAGAAACAGCGCTCCATCTTCTTGCCGCGCAGAGGATTTGGAACTAAAACCGCGCTATATCTCTCTGTCGAGCGAGAGGATTGGGAACTAAAGCAGCGCTCCATCTCTCTGTCGAGCGAGAGGATTGCGAACTGAAGCAGTGATCAAAATCTCTGTCGAAAGAGAGGATTGGGAACAAAAACAGCTCTGCAACTTTCTGTCGAACGAGAGGATTGTGAACTAACACAGCATCCATCTCTATGTCTAGCGAGAGGATTGCGAACCAAAGCAGCCATCCAACTCTCTCTCGAACGAGAGAATTGGGAACTAAAACAGCACTCCAACTCTCTGTTGAGTGAGAGGATTGGGATCTAAATCAGCCCTATATTTCTCTGTCGAGCAACAGGATGGCAAACCAAAAACAGCACTCCATCATCTTGACGCGGAAAGAATTGGGAACTAAAACAGCGTTCCATGTGTCTGTCGAGCGAGAGAATTGCCAACTAAACCAACACTCCATCTGTCTGTCGTGCGAGAGGATTGCGAAATAAAGCAGCGCACCATCTGTCTATCGTGCGACAGGACTGTGAACCAAAACAGCGCTCCACCTCTCTGTCGAGCAAGAAAATTGCCAACTAGAACAACGCTCCATCTCTCTGTCGAGCGTGTGTATTTCCAAGCGAGAAGATTGAAAACTGAATCAGCGCTCTATATCTTTGTCAAACCAGAGGATTGTGAACTAACACAGCGCATCAATCTCTCTCTCTCTGCAACGCTCCATCTAACTTTCGAGCAAGATGATTGCGAATTAAAACTGCACTCCATCCTCCTGTCGAGCGTTAAAATTACGAACTGAAGCAGCCCTCCAACTCATGTCGAGCCAGAGAATTGCGAACTAAAACAGCACTGCTTCTCCTGCCTGGCGAGAGGATTGCGAACTAAATAGTGCTTCATCTCTCTGCCGAGTCAGAGAATTACGAACTAAAAAATGCGCTCCATCTCTCTGGCGAGCGACAAAATTTAGAACTAGTAGAACGGTGCATCACTCTGTCGAGCCAGAAAATTGGGAACAAAAAAAGCACTCCAACTGTCTGTCGAGGGAGAAGTTTGCGAACCATAAAAGCGCCCTGTCTCTCGGTCGAGCAATAGGATTGTGAACTAAAACAGCGCTCCATCTCTCTGTCGAGCGACAGGATTGTGAAATAAAAGTGCCCTAAGTCTCTGTGTTGAGCGAAAGGATTGTGAACTAAAACAGCGCTCCATCTCTCTGTCGAGCGACAGGATTGTGAACTAAAACAGCGCTCCATCTCTTTGTCCAGCGAGAGGACTCCGAACCAAAGCAGCGCTGTATCTCTATGTCGAGCGAGTGAATTGCAAACTAAAACCACACTCCATCTCTCTGTCGAGCGACGGAATTGCGAACTAAAACCGCACTCCATCTCTCTCGAGCAAAAGGACTGCAAACTAAAGCAACACATCAATCTCTCTTTCGAGCGAAAGGACGCCGTACTAAAAAAGCGCTCCATCTCATTGTCTAACGAGAGAATTTCGATCTAAACCCACACACCATCTCTCTGTCGAGCGAGAGGACTGTGAACTAAAGCTGCGCATCAATTTCTCTGTCGAGCGAAGGATTGCGTACTAAAACAGCGCTCTGTGTACTGCCTAGCGAGAGCATTGTGAACTAAAACTGTGTATCGATCTCTATCGAGGGACGGGATGGTGTACTACAAAAATGCTCCATCTCTCTGTGGAATGAGAGGATTGCGAACTAAAACAGCCTCCCAACTCTCTGTTCAGGGACAGGATCGTGAGTGAAAACAGCGACCAATTTCTCTGTCTAGCGACAGAATGGCGAACTACTACAACGCTCAATCTGTCTGTCGTGTTAGAGGATTGCGAACTAAAACATCGCTCCATCTCCCAGCGGAGCGAGAGGATTTCGAATTGAAACAGTGCTCCAAATTCCTGTCGAGCGTTAGAATTACGAACTAAAACAGCGCTCCGTCTCTCCGTTTTGCGGAAGGATTGCTAACTAAAAGAACGCTCCATTGCTTTCTTTTTAAGTAGATTGCATATTAAAACGAGGCTCCTTTCCCCTTTCCAGCAAAGGGATTGTGAACTAAAATAACGCAACAATTATCTGTCGAGCGAGATAATTGCGAACGAAAATACCGCCCCATCTCATTGTCGAGCAACAGGTTTGTGATCCTTCTCGCTATCGAGCGAGAGAATTGCGAAATAAAATAACGTTCCATCTGTCTGTCGAGGAAGAAGATTGCGAAATAAAACAGCGCTCTATCTCTCTGTCGAGCGAGAGGATTTCGAGCTTTAATAACACTCCATCTGTCTGTCGTGCGAGAGTATTACGAACTAAAACGGAGCTCCATTTTCTGTCGAGCGAGGGGATTGCGAACTGACGCAGCGCGCGATCTCTATTTCCAGCGAAAGAATTGCGAAATAAAGCAGAGCTCTATCTTTCTTTCTAGTGAAAGGATTCCGAACTAAAACGGAGCTCCATTACCTGTCTAGTGAAAGGATTCCGAACTAAAACGGAGCTTCATTACCTGTCGAGCGAGGGTATTGCGAACTGACGCAGCGCGCGATCTCTATGTCCAGCGAAAGGATTGCGAAATAAAGCAGAGCTCTATCTTCCTTTCTAGTGAAAGGATTCCGAACTAAAACGGAGCTCCATTACCTGTCGAGCGAGGGTACTGCAAACTGACACAGCGCGCGATCTCTATGTCCAGCGAAAGGATTGCGAAATAAAGCAGAGCTCTATCTTCCTTTCTAGTGTAAGGATTCCGAACTAACACACGCATCCATCTCTCTGTCGAGTGACAGAATTACTAACTAAATAGCGTTCAATCTATCTGTCGTGGGAAAGGATTGCGAACTAAGACAGCGGTCCATCTCTCTGTCGAACGACAGATTGGCGAACTAAAGCAACGCTCTAACTGTCGAGCGAGAGCTTGCGAAATAAAATAGCGCTCCATCTCTCTCTCTCTCTCTCTCTCTCTCTCGAGCGACAGGATTGTGAACTAAAATAGCGCTCCATCTCTCTGCCCAGCTAGGGAATTGCAAACGAAAACAGCGCTCCATCTCTCTGTGTAACGTTAGAATTTCCAAGCAAAACAGCACCCCCTCTCACTATGGAACGAGAGGATTGCGAAGTGAAAGAACGCTCCATCTCTCTGTCGATCGAGAGTATTTCGAACTAAACATCGTTTCATCTCTCTGTCTAGCGACAGAATTGTGAACTAAAACAGCGCTCCATCTCTCTGTTGAGCGAGAGAATTGCTAACTAAACGAACACTCCATCTGTCTTTCGTGCGAGTGGATTGCGAAATAAAACAGTGCCCCATCTGTCTATCGTGCATAGGGGTGAAGGTTGTATTGGAGAAGTGGAAACCAAGGGCACTAACTCCCCACATGAACACGGTGTGTCACTAGTTGTACTTTTGCGGGAAAGGCGAATTTTCTGATTGGCTGTTTCAAGTTTCGAAGTTCGTAACGAACTAAATGGCAGGCACAGAACACCAGAGTAGGCTTTGGTGTAGCTAAAGAAGAAAGGGACCATCTTGTAGTTTTATTCTGGAAGTTTTCGTCCGAAGTTTTTTCAACAGGAACAAAGCAGAGACGGTAATCATACATTTACGCTATTTCTGATTGAATGTATATTTGTTGTAATATTGGTATTTTCTATTAACTTCAGTGATATTCGTAGAATGAGGAAGAAAACTTTGGTAGTTTATTGTGTGTTACACATTTTTATATAAAATTAATTTTCAGATACATTGAGCCGTCCAGACAGAGGGGATACGCCTACGATTTACATTCCCATCCAGTGTTGTGGTTCCAGTCCCGAATGGTGACAGAATCTGAAGGTATGTTATTAAGTTTGAGCAAGTTATTAAGTTTCCAGCATTACAGTGCTGGATGAAAGGTTAAGTTTTTCAGAGCTGAAAAACTTAACCTTTTTTGCTGAATTTTATATTGTCTGATTTACTTTTCAGATATTGTGAGTCATCAGACAGTGGAATATACGATTAATTTTCTTGTTTGCACTTCATAATTGATGGGTGGAGATCACAGCCAAAAGTATGTAAGGTAAAATCAACCTTAATGCAAATTAATTAGCATGTTACTGTGCTAATATTCAAACACATAGATGCAGATCATGCGAGTGATACTCGTGTATAATTAAAAAATGTAGGATTATTGGTGGACTGACACACTAAGTGCAAGGATAGCATGCCAATGATACTATACTTCTTTTAAGACAGTGCGCAAATGAAATTTTTTTAATACAGAAGGAAGAAAGATATTTGATATCATTCACAAATATTTCAGTAATTTACCCTCTTTTGGGCATTTTTATCTAACTGCCACTATGTCCTTTTTTGAACTGGGCATGGTGTATGAAAATAGAAATTCTGGTAGCTTTTTTGACAATTAATGTCCCTGTAATCTGTTAGTACAGATGCTCAAAAGCGTTTGTTTCCAAGAATAATTGAAGTGTTTGTTTTGAGTGAAATTAGCAGCTTCAGTATGTGTTCTGAGGCTTTGAAATTCCAAAGTGGTTTCAATCTTTCGTGTCTGTTTTCTACCATTTAAACTTTGTAGCAATTTTGATGATACAAAATCCTTCCCTTAAAGACACATAGTGCAGTAGAAATTAAGTTGCAGGATATTATAAGAAATGTATGCGCATTTAAACGATCATGTTTTTGTGCAAAAATCAAAGGTTTTGAAGTAATGGGCATTTAATATTTTTAAATGTATTGAAGCCTTTTAAGTTAGCACATATGATAAACATGAAGTTAATCACGATATATGATGAATCATTTGTAGAATACTTATAAAAATAGCTTACTGTGAGTAGAGAGAGTCTTAGATGGCAGAGCAGTGGTATGGCAAGTTAAAGATTGCTGGTTTGAATCCCAGGCATGGCATTGAATTTTTTGTCTGAATGTATATACCCGTGCACTATTCTGTATATGCAAACAACCCATGCTCTTTTCAGTGAAGGTTCCATGAATCTTTTCAACGAATTGGATCTTTTGAATGATCCCTTGATCTGTTATTTATAGTGAACATTTTAACACAATAAGTATTTTAAACGCTTTTCATATATAGGGCATTGCATCCGAGGTACTATGGGAGGTTAGGTTTTTTTTATATAAGCTTAGGTTTCTGAATTTATGGAAGATTAGCATTAGGTTAGTTTATTTATATATAAGCTTAGTTTTCTGAATTCACAGAAGGTTAGTAATTTTTTTAATGAAAAGTGTCTAAAATTTCACTATAAATAACAGTTCCAAGGATCCTTCAAAAGATCTGATTCATAGAACATTCAATGAAAAGTTCCATGGATCCTTTGCGTATACTGAATTTTATTTTGTTCAAGTAACACAAAGTGGTGGTGGTTTTACAATAAAAGTGTTACTTCCTTCTCATTTAGCACTTTATCAACAAGACTTTTTGCCACTTTTTAACGGTTTCCCAGTTCTGTGTTAAAACAGCTTATTCACAGTACGCACTTCTTCCTTTGTCATGACAACTCAAACACTAAGTGATAAAATCGAAGATTTGACCTGAGCTGAGCATATGAGTGCTAGCATATTATGAATGACTGTTTGCTTATGACATATCCTGTGTTATGCAAAGAGTTTATTTGGTACTCAGATAGCACAGCTGCGAATTCATTGCTGCATTTCTCATATAGGCAAGAGAATAGCAGTCATCCATACAGTTGGTAATTAACAAAAAGATACTCTTTGATTGTTAATGCAATAGCAGATAGAATTAAGAAAATCATATTTTGTAATCTCTTAACAGTTGTTATATATCCATTACCTTTAAGAATGAGTTCTTACGATAACCGCAATAAAATGTGTAGCTCTATACCTTTCCTACTCCAATATTTCATGATGCAATACGTTTAAGGAACTATTTACATTGGCGTAAGCGTAGTGCTTAGTTTCATGACAAGAGGAAGCAGATGCCTTGTTTACATCAGAGAGAACTCTGGTTTATAGTGGATAGTGTGTAATATAATCACAAGGTGTTTGTAACCACAAATTTTTCCTTAATGTAAGCAATTTCTCATTTCAGAAACCTACTTTTAAAGGTAGTTTAAACATATGTGTTCTATTTAATTCTAGGATATACACAATGGAAAGTTGGAGTTAAGTTGTGGCTATTTGTGTCCAGTGATGGTGCTTCGTCAGAGTACAGAGAGTGACAATGACATTAATAGTGTTAAATGGTGTGGTGAAAGTTGCTAATGACATTTATTGCACTGCTAATAGCGATTTAGTGAATGACAAACAATAGCTACACTATTGCATATAATGTGTGCAGAAGTTTCTTTGTAGGAAATGGAGTTAAGTTATTCATGTCAAATTGTATTGCGCAATCTAAGAGTAGAATAAAAGAACAAGTGTCAAACATGTGTTATTCTTCCAATTTTCCTGTCAAATTCCACATCCTATTGTTGGTTGGTTGCAAGTTCAAACAAACCATGGGGGCAGTTTAAGTGCAAAAGATTTTACTATGAAGCATGCAGAAGAAATTATTGCAAGGTGCTTGATCTCATTCACTCTCTAAAGTTTAAATGTGACCATTTCATAATACGTATGTATTATGAAAGAGAAACATTCAGAAACCACTATTAACCTCAATAATATTATATAAAAAGCAATGTATGTGCCGACTATTGGATAATTTAAATAAGTTACATAGGAATAAACAGTTGTGTTTTTCATACTAACCTAGCTGTGAGGTGTTCAGCTGATCATAATTGTGTTCTAATATTGTATTGCTACAGATGACAGTGACAAGTTATTTTATGTGAGCTTTAATCGACCTCTTTAAAAAGAAATTTGAATAACTCAAAGTGTAATCACGATTATTGAAGCTCACGTAATTAACTTTGTACGTCATCAGTAGCGATACAGTATTAGAACATATGATCAGCTGAGCAGACATCTAGGCGGGTATGAAAAATACAGCTGTAGTAGCTACGAGTGACGTCATCATCCGAGAGCACGATTTTTCATAGTTTAGTTCCATCCCCGATCACTACTTACGCTGCGATCGCCTTCGTGTTTCCACCAATTTAACACTAAGGTAGCACTTCTTATACTTTGGTGTTCTGTGCTATCGTGCGACAGGACTGTGAACCAAAACAGCGCTCCATCTCTCTGTCGAGTGAGAAAATTGCGAACTTGAACAACGCTCCATCTCTCTGTCGAGCGTGTGTATTTCGAAATAAAACAACACTCCATCTGTCTGTCGAGCGAGAAGATTGAAAACTGAAACAGCGCTCTAAATCTTTGTCGAGCAAGAGGATTGCGAACTAACACAGCGCATCAATCTCTCTCTCTCTCTATCTCTCTCTCTCTCTGCAACGCTCCATCTCTCTGTCGAGCGAGAAAATTGCGAACTTGAACAACGCTCCATCTCTCTGTCGAGCGTGTGTATTTCGAACTAAAACAACACTCCATCTGTCTGTCGAGCGAGAAGATTGAAAACTGAAACAGCGCTCTATCTCTCTGTCGAGCGAGAGGATTTCGAGCTTTAATAACACTCCATCTGTCTGTCGTGCGAGAGTATTACGAACTAAAACGGAGCTTCATTTTCTGTCGAGCGAGGGGATTGCGAACTGACGCAGCGCGCGATCTCTATTTCCAGCGAAAGAATTGCGAAATAAAGCAGAGCTCTATCTTTCTTTCTAGTGAAAGGATTCCGAACTAAAACGGAGCTCCATTACCTGTCTAGTGAAAGGATTCCGAACTAAAACGGAGCTTCATTACCTGTCGAGCGAGGGTATTGCGAACTGACGCAGCGCGCGATCTCTATGTCCAGCGAAAGGATTGCGAAATAAAGCAGAGCTCTATCTTCCTTTCTAGTGAAAGGATTCCGAACTAAAACGGAGCTCCATTACCTGTCGAGCGAGGGTACTGCAAACTGACACAGCGCGCGATCTCTATGTCCAGCGAAAGGATTGCGAAATAAAGCAGAGCTCTATCTTCCTTTCTAGTGTAAGGATTCCGAACTAACACACGCATCCATCTCTCTGTCGAGTGACAGAATTACTAACTAAATAGCGTTCAATCTGTCTGTCGTGGGAAAGGATTGCGAACTAAGACAGCGGTCCATCTCTCTGTCGAACGACAGATTGGCGAACTAAAGCAACGCTCTAACTGTCGAGCGAGAGCTTGCGAAATAAAATAGCGCTCCATCTCTCTCTCTCTCTCTCTCTCTCGAGCGACAGGATTGTGAACTAAAATAGCGCTCCATCTCTCTGCCCAGCTAGGGAATTGCAAACGAAAACAGCGCTCCATCTCTCTGTGTAACGTTAGAATTTCCAAGCAAAACAGCACCCCCTCTCACTATGGAACGAGAGGATTGCGAAGTGAAAGAACGCTCCATCTCTCTGTCGATCGAGAGTATTTCGAACTAAACATCGTTTCATCTCTCTGTCTAGCGACAGAATTGTGAACTAAAACAGCGCTCCATCTCTCTGTTGAGCGAGAGAATTGCTAACTAAACGAACACTCCATCTGTCTTTCGTGCGAGTGGATTGCGAAATAAAACAGTGCCCCATCTGTCTATCGTGCATAGGGGTGAAGGTTGTATTGGAGAAGTGGAAACCAAGGGCACTAACTCCCCACATGAACACGGTGTGTCACTAGTTGTACTTTTGCGGGAAAGGCGAATTTTCTGATTGGCTGTTTCAAGTTTCGAAGTTCGTAACGAACTAAATGGCAGGCACAGAACACCAGAGTAGGCTTTGGTGTAGCTAAAGAAGAAAGGGACCATCTTGTAGTTTTATTCTGGAAGTTTTCGTCCGAAGTTTTTTCAACAGGAACAAAGCAGAGACGGTAATCATACATTTACGCTATTTCTGATTGAATGTATATTTGTTGTAATATTGGTATTTTCTATTAACTTCAGTGATATTCGTAGAATGAGGAAGAAAACTTTGGTAGTTTATTGTGTGTTACACATTTTTATATAAAATTAATTTTCAGATACATTGAGCCGTCCAGACAGAGGGGATACGCCTACGATTTACATTCCCATCCAGTGTTGTGGTTCCAGTCCCGAATGGTGACAGAATCTGAAGGTATGTTATTAAGTTTGAGCAAGTTATTAAGTTTCCAGCATTACAGTGCTGGATGAAAGGTTAAGTTTTTCAGAGCTGAAAAACTTAACCTTTTTTGCTGAATTTTATATTGTCTGATTTACTTTTCAGATATTGTGAGTCATCAGACAGTGGAATATACGATTAATTTTCTTGTTTGCACTTCATAATTGATGGGTGGAGATCACAGCCAAAAGTATGTAAGGTAAAATCAACCTTAATGCAAATTAATTAGCATGTTACTGTGCTAATATTCAAACACATAGATGCAGATCATGCGAGTGATACTCGTGTATAATTAAAAAATGTAGGATTATTGGTGGACTGACACACTAAGTGCAAGGATAGCATGCCAATGATACTATACTTCTTTTAAGACAGTGCCCAAATGAAATTTTTTTAATACAGAAGGAAGAAAGATATTTGATATCATTCACAAATATTTCAGTAATTTACCCTCTTTTGGGCATTTTTATCTAACTGCCACTATGTCCTTTTTTGAACTGGGCATGGTGTATGAAAATAGAAATTCTGGTAGCTTTTTTGACAATTAATGTCCCTGTAATCTGTTAGTACAGATGCTCAAAAGCGTTTGTTTCCAAGAATAATTGAAGTGTTTGTTTTGAGTGAAATTAGCAGCTTCAGTATGTGTTCTGAGGCTTTGAAATTCCAAAGTGGTTTCAATCTTTCGTGTCTGTTTTCTACCATTTAAACTTTGTAGCAATTTTGATGATACAAAATCCTTCCCTTAAAGACACATAGTGCAGTAGAAATTAAGTTGCAGGATATTATAAGAAATGTATGCGCATTTAAACGATCATGTTTTTGTGCAAAAATCAAAGGTTTTGAAGTAATGGGCATTTAATATTTTTAAATGTATTGAAGCCTTTTAAGTTAGCACATATGATAAACATGAAGTTAATCACGATATATGATGAATCATTTGTAGAATACTTATAAAAATAGCTTACTGTGAGTAGAGAGAGTCTTAGATGGCAGAGCAGTGGTATGGCAAGTTAAAGATTGCTGGTTTGAATCCCAGGCATGGCATTGAATTTTTTGTCTGAATGTATATACCCGTGCACTATTCTGTATATGCAAACAACCCATGCTCTTTTCAGTGAAGGTTCCATGAATCTTTTCAACGAATTGGATCTTTTGAATGATCCCTTGATCTGTTATTTATAGTGAACATTTTAACACAATAAGTATTTTAAACGCTTTTCATATATAGGGCATTGCATCCGAGGTACTATGGGAGGTTAGGTTTTTTTTATATAAGCTTAGGTTTCTGAATTTATGGAAGATTAGCATTAGGTTAGTTTATTTATATATAAGCTTAGTTTTCTGAATTCACAGAAGGTTAGTAATTTTTTTAATGAAAAGTGTCTAAAATTTCACTATAAATAACAGTTCCAAGGATCCTTCAAAAGATCTGATTCATAGAACATTCAATGAAAAGTTCCATGGATCCTTTGCGTATACTGAATTTTATTTTGTTCAAGTAACACAAAGTGGTGGTGGTTTTACAATAAAAGTGTTACTTCCTTCTCATTTAGCACTTTATCAACAAGACTTTTTGCCACTTTTTAACGGTTTCCCAGTTCTGTGTTAAAACAGCTTATTCACAGTACGCACTTCTTCCTTTGTCATGACAACTCAAACACTAAGTGATAAAATCGAAGATTTGACCTGAGCTGAGCATATGAGTGCTAGCATATTATGAATGACTGTTTGCTTATGACATATCCTGTGTTATGCAAAGAGTTTATTTGGTACTCAGATAGCACAGCTGCGAATTCATTGCTGCATTTCTCATATAGGCAAGAGAATAGCAGTCATCCATACAGTTGGTAATTAACAAAAAGATACTCTTTGATTGTTAATGCAATAGCAGATAGAATTAAGAAAATCATATTTTGTAATCTCTTAACAGTTGTTATATATCCATTACCTTTAAGAATGAGTTCTTACGATAACCGCAATAAAATGTGTAGCTCTATACCTTTCCTACTCCAATATTTCATGATGCAATACGTTTAAGGAACTATTTACATTGGCGTAAGCGTAGTGCTTAGTTTCATGACAAGAGGAAGCAGATGCCTTGTTTACATCAGAGAGAACTCTGGTTTATAGTGGATAGTGTGTAATATAATCACAAGGTGTTTGTAACCACAAATTTTTCCTTAATGTAAGCAATTTCTCATTTCAGAAACCTACTTTTAAAGGTAGTTTAAACATATGTGTTCTATTTAATTCTAGGATATACACAATGGAAAGTTGGAGTTAAGTTGTGGCTATTTGTGTCCAGTGATGGTGCTTCGTCAGAGTACAGAGAGTGACAATGACATTAATAGTGTTAAATGGTGTGGTGAAAGTTGCTAATGACATTTATTGCACTGCTAATAGCGATTTAGTGAATGACAAACAATAGCTACACTATTGCATATAATGTGTGCAGAAGTTTCTTTGTAGGAAATGGAGTTAAGTTATTCATGTCAAATTGTATTGCGCAATCTAAGAGTAGAATAAAAGAACAAGTGTCAAACATGTGTTATTCTTCCAATTTTCCTGTCAAATTCCACATCCTATTGTTGGTTGGTTGCAAGTTCAAACAAACCATGGGGGCAGTTTAAGTGCAAAAGATTTTACTATGAAGCATGCAGAAGAAATTATTGCAAGGTGCTTGATCTCATTCACTCTCTAAAGTTTAAATGTGACCATTTCATAATACGTATGTATTATGAAAGAGAAACATTCAGAAACCACTATTAACCTCAATAATATTATATAAAAAGCAATGTATGTGCCGACTATTGGATAATTTAAATAAGTTACATAGGAATAAACAGTTGTGTTTTTCATACTAACCTAGCTGTGAGGTGTTCAGCTGATCATAATTGTGTTCTAATATTGTATTGCTACAGATGACAGTGACAAGTTATTTTATGTGAGCTTTAATCGACCTCTTTAAAAAGAAATTTGAATAACTCAAAGTGTAATCACGATTATTGAAGCTCACGTAATTAACTTTGTACGTCATCAGTAGCGATACAGTATTAGAACATATGATCAGCTGAGCAGACATCTAGGCGGGTATGAAAAATACAGCTGTAGTAGCTACGAGTGACGTCATCATCCGAGAGCACGATTTTTCATAGTTTAGTTCCATCCCCGATCACTACTTACGCTGCGATCGCCTTCGTGTTTCCACCAATTTAACACTAAGGTAGCACTTCTTATACTTTGGTGTTCTGTGCTATCGTGCGACAGGACTGTGAACCAAAACAGCGCTCCATCTCTCTGTCGAGTGAGAAAATTGCGAACTTGAACAACGCTCCATCTCTCTGTCGAGCGTGTGTATTTCGAAATAAAACAACACTCCATCTGTCTGTCGAGCGAGAAGATTGAAAACTGAAACAGCGCTCTAAATCTTTGTCGAGCAAGAGGATTGCGAACTAACACAGCGCATCAATCTCTCTCTCTCTCTATCTCTCTCTCTCTCTGCAACGCTCCATCTCTCTGTCGAGCGAGAAAATTGCGAACTTGAACAACGCTCCATCTCTCTGTCGAGCGTGTGTATTTCGAACTAAAACAACACTCCATCTGTCTGTCGAGCGAGAAGATTGAAAACTGAAACAGCGCTCTAAATCTTTGTCGAGCAAGAGGATTGCGAACTAACACAGCGCATCAATTTCTTTCTCTCTCTCTCTCTCTCTCTCTCTCTCTCTCTCTCTCTCTCTGCAACGCTCCATCTATCTGTCGAGCGAGATGTCTGCGAATTAAAACTGCACTCCATCTTCCTGTCGAGCGCTAAAATTACGAACTGAAACTGCCCTCCAACTCATGTCGAGCCAGAGGATTGCGAAATAAAACAACGCTCCATCTCTCTGCCGAGCGAGAGAATTGCGAACTAAAACAGCAATCCTTCTCCTGCCTGGCGAGAGGATTGTGAACTAAATAGTGCTTCATCTCTCTGTCGAGTCAGACGATTGCGAACTAAAAGAGACACTCCATCTCTCTGGCGAGCGACAAAATTTAGACCTAGAACAACGGTGCATCTCCCTGTCGAGCCAGAAAATTGGGAACTGAAAAAGCATTCCATCTGTTTGTGGTGCGAGAGGTTTGCGTACTAAAACAGCGCACTATCTAACTGTCTATCGAGAGGATTGTGAACAAAAACAGCGCAACCATCTCTCTGGAGCAACATAATGGCGAACTAAAAAGGCGCTCTATCTCTCTGTAGAGCGAGAGGATTGCGAACTAAAACAGCGCCCTGTGTCTTGGTCGAGCAATAGGATGGTGAACTAAAACAGCGCTCCGTCTCTCTGTCGAGCGACAAGATTGTGAACTAAAACTGCGCTAAATCTCTCTGTTGAGTGAAAGGATTGCGAATTGAAGCAGCGCTCCATCTCTCTGTCGAGCGAGAGGACTGTGAACCAAAGCAGCGCTGCATCTCTATGTCGAGCGAGTGTATTGCGAACTAAAACCACACCCCTCCTCTCTGTCGAGCGACAGAATTGCGAACTAAAACCGCACTCTATCTCTCGTCGAGCGAGAGGACTGCGAACTAAAGCAGCGCATCACTCACGCTTTCGAGCGAAAGTATGCCGTACTAAAAATGCGCCTCATCTCATTGTCGAGCGAGATAATTTCGAAATAAAGCCACACTCCAACTATTTGTCGAGCGAGAGATTTGCGAACTAAAACCACACTCCATCTTTCTGTCGAGCGAAGAGATGCCGAACTAAAAAATAGCTGCATCTCTATGTCGAGTGAGAGAATTGCGAACTAACACCACTCCACATCGGTCTGTCGAGCGAGAAGATTGCGAAATAAAACAGCGCTCTATCTCTCCGTCCAGCGAGAGTATTTCGAACTATAATAACACTCCATCTGTCTGTCATGCGAAAGGATTCTGAACTAAAACGTAGCTCCATTTTCTGTAGAGCGAGAGGATTGCGAACTAATAGAGCGCGCGATCTCTATGTCCAGCGAAAGGATTGCAAACTAAAGCAGCGCTCTATCCTTCTGTCTAGTGAAAGGATTCTGAACTCACACCGCATCCATCTCTCTGTCGAGTGACAGAATTACTAAATAAAAAAGCGTTCCATCTGTCTGTCGTGGGAAAGAATTGCGAAGTAAGACAGCGGTCCATCTCTTTGTCGAACGACAGAATGGCGAACTAAAGCAACGCTCTAACTGTTGAGCGAGAGCTTCCAAAATAAAACAGCGCTCCAGCTCTCTCTCTCTTTCTCTCTCTCTCTTTCTCTCTGTCTCTCTCTCTCTCTCTTTCTCGAGAAACAGGATTGTGAACTAAAATAGCGCTCCATCTCTTTCCAGCTAGGGTATTGCAAACGAAAACAGTGCTCCATTTCTCTGTCGAACGTTAGAATTTCCAAGCAAAACAGCACTCCAACTCTCTGTGGAACGAGAGGATTGAGAACTGAAATAACGCTCCGTCTCTCCGAAGATCGAGAGTATTTCGAACTAAACATCACTTCACCTCTCTGTCTAGCGACAGAATTGCGAACTAAAACAGCGCTCCATCGCTTTGTCGAGCGAGACAATTGCAACTTAAAACAGCACTCCTTCTCCTGCTGGGCAAGAAGATTGTGAGCTAAATAGCGCTTCATCTGTCTGTCGAGCGAGAAAATTGCGAACTAGAAAAACGCTCCATCTCTGTCGAGCGAGAAAATTGACAACTAGATCAACCGTCCATCTCTCTGTGGAGCCAGAGAATTGCTAACTAAACCAACTCTCCATCTGTCTGCCGTGCGAGAGGATTGCGAAATAAAACAGTACCCTATCTGTATATCGAGCGACATGATTGTGAACTAAAACTGCGCTCCATCTCTCTGTCGATCGAGAAAATTGCGAACTAGTACGACGCTCCATTTCTCTGTCGAGCGTGTGTACTTCGAACTAAATCAACACTCCATCTGTCTGTCGAGCGAGAAGATTGAATACTTAAAAAGCGCTCTATATGTTTGTGCAGCAAGAGGATTGCGAACTAACACAGCGCATAAATCACTTTCTCTCTCTCTCTCTCTCTCTCTCTCTCTCTCTCTCTCTCTCTCTCTCTCTACAACGCTCCATCTAACTGTCGAGCGAGATAATTGCGAATTAAAACTGCGCTCCATCTTCCTGTCGAGCGTTAAAATTACGAACTGAAACAGCCCTCCAACTCATGTCGAACCAGAGGATTGCGAAATAAAACAACGTTCCATCTCTCTGCCGAGCGAGGGAATTGTGAACTAAAACAGCACTCCTTCTCCTGCCTGGCGAGAGGATAGCGAACTAAATAGTTCTTCATCTCTCTGTCGAATCAGAGAATTATGAACTAAATAAGACGCTCCATCTCTCTGGCGAGCGACAAAATTAAGAACTGGAACAACGGTGCATCTGTGTGTCGAGCCAGAAAATTGGGAACAAAAAAACCACTCCATCTGTCTGTCGAGGGAGAAGTTTGCGAACCATAAAAGCGCCCTGTCTCTCGGTCGAGCAATAGGATTGTGAACCAAAACAGCGCTCCATCTCTCTGTCGAGCAACAAGATTGTGAACCAAAAGTGCGCTAAGTCTCTCTGTTGAGCGAAAGGATTGCGAACTGAAACAGCGCTCCATCTCTCTGTCCAGCGAGAGGACTTCAAACCAAAGCAGCGCTGTATCTCTATGTCGAGCGAGTGAATTGCGAACTAAAACCACACTCCATCTCTCTGTCGAGCGACGGAATTGCAAACTAAACCCGCACTCCATCTCTCTGTCGAGCAAAAGGACTGCAAACTAAAGCAACACATCAATCTCGCTTTCGAACAAAAGGGTGCCGTACTAAAAAAGCGCTCCTTCTCATTGTCTAACGAGAGAATTTCGATCTAAAGCCACACTCCGTCAATCTGTCGAGCGAGAGAATTGCGAACTAAACCACACTCCGTCTCTCTATCGAGCAAGAGGACTGCGAACCAAAGCAGTGTTTTATCTGTATGTCGAGCGAGAGAATTACGAACTAAAACCACACAACATCTTTCTGTCGAGCGAAAAGATGCCGAACTAAAATAGCGTTGCATCTCTATGTCGAGTGAGAGAATTGCGAACTAAAACCACACTCCATCTGTCTGTCGAGCAAGAGGTTTGGTAACTAAAACAGCGCATCCATATCTCTGTCGATCGAAAGGATGCCGAACTAAAAAGACCCTCCATCTCTCTGTTGAGCGAGAGAATTGGGAACTAAACCCACACACCATCTCTCTGTCGAGCAAGAGGACTGTGAACTAAAGCTGCGCATCAATTTTTGTGTCGAGCGAAATGAATCCGAACTAAAAAAGTGCTCTATCTCTCTATCGAGGGACAGGATTGCGAACTAAAATCACACTCCATTTGTCTGTCGAGCGACGGGATTGCGAACTAAAACGTCGTTCCATCTCTGTGTTCAGGGACAGGATTTTAAACTAAAACAACGCTCCATGTCTCTGTTGAGCGACAGGATGGCGAACTAAACAAGCGCTCCTTCTCTCTGCAGAGCGACAGGAGTGCGAACTAAAAGAGCGCTAAATCTATCTGTTTGGCGAGAGGATTACGAACTAAAACACCACTCCATTTCCTTGCCGCCGAGAGGGTTGAGGACTAAAACAGCGCTCCATCTCTATGTCGAGCAAGTCGATTGCGAACTAAAGCGGTGTTCGGAAGCTCTGTCGAAAGAGAGCAATGGGAACGAAAACAGCTCTGCAACTCTCTGTCGAACGAGAGAATTGTGAACTAAAACAGCATCCATCTCTTCGTCTAGCGAGAGGATTGCGAACCAAAGCAGCTTTCCAACTCTCTGTCGAGGGAGAGGACTGGGAACTAAAACAGCGCTAGATCTCTCTCTCGAACGAGAGGATTGGGAACTAAAACAGTACTCCAACTCTCTGTTGAGTGAGAGGATTGGGATCCAAAACAGCCCTATATCTCTCTGTCGAGCGAGAGGATGGCGAACAAAAACAGCACTCCATCATCTTGCCGCAGAGAGGATTGGGAACGAAAACTGCGTTCCATGTCTCTGTCGAGCGAGAGAATTGCTAACTAAATCAACACTCCATCTGTCTGTCGTGCGAGAGGATTGCGAAATAAAACAGCGCCCCCTCTGTCTATCGTGCGACAGGACTGTGAACCAAAACAGCGCTCTATCTCTCTGTCGAGCGAGAAGATTGCGAACTAGAACAACGCTCCATCTCTCTGTCGAGTGTGTGTATTTCGAACTAAAAACCCACTCCATCTGTCCGTCGAGCAAGAAGATTAAAACATAAACAGCGCTCTATATCTTTGTCTAACTAAAGGATTGCGAACTAACACAGCGCATCAATCTCTCTCTCTAACTCTCTCTCTCTCTCTCGCTCTCTCTCTGCAACGCTCCATATAACTGTCGTGCGTGATGATTGCGAATTAAAACTGCACTCAAGCTTCCTGTCGAGCGTTAAAATTACGAACTGAAACAGCCCTCCAACTCATGTCGAGCCAGAGGATTGCGAAATAAAACAACGTCCATCTCTCTGCCGAGCGAGACAATTGCGAACTAAACCAGCACTCGTTCTCCTGCCTGGCGAGAGGATTGCGAACTAAATAGTGCTAAATCTCTCTGTCGAGCCTGAAAATTGGGAACAAAAAAGCACTCAATCTGTCTGTCGAGTGAGAGGTTTGCGAATCATAACAGCGCCCTGCTTCTCGGTCGAGCAATAGGATTGTGATCTAAAACAGCGCTCCATCTCTCTGTCGAGCGACAGGATTGTGAACTAAGAGTGCGCTAAATCTCTCTGTGAGCGAAAGGATTGCGAACTGAAACAGCGCTCCATCTCTCTGTCGAGCGAGAGGACTGCGAACCAAAGCAGCGCTGTATCTCTATGTCGACCGTGCGGGCTAAAACCACACCCCGTTTCTCCGTCGAGCAAAAGGACTGCAAACTAAAGCAACACATCAATCTCGCTTTCGAGCGAAAGGATGCCGTACTAAAAAAGCGCTCCATCTCATTGTCTAGCTAGAGAGTTGCGATCTAAACCCACACTCCATCTATCTGTCGAGCGAGAGATTTGCGAACTAAAACCACACTCCGTCTCTCTGTCAAGCAAGAGGACTGCGAAACAAAGCAGTGCTGCATCTCTATGTCGAGCGAGAGAATTGCGAACTAAACCCACACTCCATCTGTCCGTCGAGCGAGAGGATTGGGAATTAAAACATCGCATCAATATCTCCGTCGCGCGAAAGGATGCGGAACTAAAAAGGCCCCACTTCACTCTGTCGAGCGAGAAAATCGCGAACTAAAGCCACACACCATCTCTCTGTCGAGCGAGAGGACTGTGAACTAAAGCTGCGCATCAATATCTCTGTCGAGCGAAATGATGCCGAACTAAAAATGCGCTCTATCTCTCTGTCGAGCGAAGAATTGCGTACTAAAACAGCGCTCTGTCTACTGTCTAGCGAGAGCATTGTGAACTAAAACTGTGTATCGATCTCTATCGAGCGACAGGATGGCGTACTATAAAAACGCTCCATCTCTCTGTGGAATGAGAGGATTGCAAACTAAAACAGCGTCCCAACTCTCTGTTCAGGGACAGGATCGTGAGTGAAAACAGCGGCCAATTTCTCTGTCGAGCGACAGAATGGCGAACTACTACAACGCTCAATCTGTCTGTTGTGTCAGAGGATTGCGAACTAAAACGTCGCTCCATCTCCAAGCGGAGCGAGAGGATTTCGAATTGAAACAGTGCTCCAAATTCCTGTCGAGCGTTAGAATTACGAACTAAAACAGCGCTCCATCTTCTTCTGTTAAGTAGATTGCATATTAAAACGAGGCTCCTTTCCTCTTTCAAGCAAAGGGATTGCGAACAAAAATAGCGCCCCATCTCATTGACGAGCAACAGGTTTGTGATCTCAAACAGCACTCCTTCTCGCTATCGAAAGAGGGAATTGCGAAATAAAATAACGTTCCATCTGTCTGTCGCGGAAGAAGAATGCGAAGAAAACAGCGTTTTATCCCTCTGTCGAGCGAGGGGATTGCGAACTAAAACAGAGCTCTATCTCCCTGTCTAGTGAAAGGATTCCGAACTAAAACGGAGCTCAATACCTGTCGAGCGAGGGTATTGTGAACTGACGCAGCGCGCGATCTCTATGTCCAGCGAAAGGATTGCGAAATAAAGCAGAGCTCTATCTTCCTGTCTAGTGAAAGGATTGCGAACTAAAACAGAGCTCTATCTTCCTGTCTAGTGAAAGGATTCCGAACTAAAACGGAGCTTCATTACCTGTCGAGCGAGGGTATGGCGAACTGACACAGCGAGCGATCTCTATGTCCAGCGAAAGGATTGCGAAATAAAGCAGAGCTCTATCTTCCTTTCTAGTGTAAGGATTCCGAACTAAACCGGATCTCCATTACCTGTCGAGCGAGGGTATTGCGAACTAAAACGGAGCTCCATTACCTGTCGAGCGAGGGTATTGCGAACTGACACAGCGCGTGATCTCTATGTCCAGCGAAAGGATTGCGAAATAAAGCAGAGCTCTATCTTCCTTTCTAGTGAAAGGATTCCGAACTAAAACGGAGCTCCATTACCTGTCGAGCGAGGGTATTGCGAACTGACACAGCGCGCGATCTCTATGTCCAGCGAAAGGATTGCGAAATAAAGCAGAGCTCTATCTTCCTTTCTAGTGTAAGGATTCCGAACTAACACACGCATCCATCTCTCTGTCGAGTGACAGAGTTACTAACTAAAAAGCGTTCAATCTGTCTGTCGTGGGAAAGGATTGCGAACTAAGACAGCGATCCATCTCTTTGTCGAACGACAGATTGGCGAACTAAAGCAACGCTCTAACTGTCGAGCGAGAGCTTGCGAAATAAAACAGCGCTCCATCTCTCTCTCTCTCTCTCGCTCTCTCTCGAGCGAGATAGGATTGTGAAATAAAACAGCGCTACATCTCTCTGCCCAGCTAGGGAATTGCAAACGAAAACAGCGCTCCATCTCTCTGTGTAACGTCAGAATTTCCAAGCAAAACAGCACCCGCACTCTTTATGGAACGAGAGGATTGAGAAGTGAAATAACGCTCCATCTCTCCGACGATCGAGGTATTTCGAACTAAACATCTCTTCACCTCTCTGTCTAGCGACAGAATTGCGAACTAAAACAGCGCTCCATCTCTTTGTCGAGCGAGACAATTGCGACTTAAGGCACCACTCCTTCTCGTGCCGGGCAAGAGGATTGTAGGCTAAATAGCGCTTCATCTGTCTGTCGAGCGAGAAAATTGCGAACTAGAACAACGCTCCATCTCTCTGTCAAGCGAGAAAATTGACAACTAGATCAACCGTCCATCTCTCTGTTGAGCCAGAGAATTGCTAACTAAACCAACTCTCCATCTGTCTGCCGTGCGAGAGGATTGCGAAATAAAACAGCGCCCTATCTGTATATCGAGCGACATGATTGTGAAATAAAACAGCGCTCAATCTCTCTGTCGAGCGAGAAAATTTCGAACTAGAACAACGCTCCATTTCTCTGTCAAGCATGTGTATTTCAAACTAAATCAACACTTCATCTGTTTGTCGAGCGAGAAGATTGAAAACTTAAAAAGCGCTCTATATCTTTGTGAAGCAAGAGGCATCAATCACTCTCTCTCTCTCTCTCTGTCTCTACAACGCACCATCTAACTGTCGAGCGAGAGGATAGCGAACTAAAAATGCGTTCCATCTTCTTGCCGTAGATAGCATTGGGAACTAAAACAGAGCTCCATATGTCTGTCGAGTGAGAGGATTGCGAACTAAAACAGCGTTCCAAATCTCTGTCAAGCAGAGCGGGTTGGCAACTAAAGGATCGCTCCATTTCTGTGTCGAGCGAGAGGATTAGGAACTAAAACAGCTCTGCATCTCTCTGTCGAGCGAGAGGATTTCGAACTAAAACAGCGCTGCATCTCTCTGACGAGCGAGCAGATTATTAGCTAAAACTGCGCTACATCTCTCTCTCAAGCGAAAGGATTTGGAAATAAAACAGCGCTCCATCTCTCTGTCGAACGAGAGGATTGGTAACTAAAAGAGCGCTCCATCTCACTGTCGAGCGAGAGGATTGGGAACGAAAACAGCAGACCATCACTCTTGGAGCGAGGGTTTTGGGAACTAATACATCGCTCCACCTCACTTTTGGGCTAGATAGGTATACGAACTAAATCAGCGCTACAACTCTCTGTCGAGCGACAGCAATGGGAACTAAAAAACGCGCGCCATCTCTGTCGAGGGACAGTATGAAGAACTAAAACGGCGATCCATCCCTCTATCAAGCGAAAGAGTTGCGACCTAAATCAGCGCTCTAACTTCCTGTTGAGTGAGTGGATTGGGTACTCCGCGGCAAGAAGATGGAGTTCGGTTTTGGTTCGCAATCCTCTTGCTCGACAGAGAGATGGAGTGCTATTTTAGTTCCCAATCCGCTCGCTCGACAGAGAGTTGGAGCGCTGTTTTAGTACGCAATCCTTTCGCTAAATAGAGTGATAACGCGCCGGTTTTTTTCTCATTACTGTCGTTCGACAGAGAGTTGGAGCGCAGTTTTAGTCCCTTATGCTGTCGCTCGACACAGAAGTGGAGCGCTCTTTTATTTGCCAAACGTCTCCCTCAAATGAGAGTTAGAGCGCTATTTTATTTCCCAATCCTCTCTCTTGAGAGAGATTTGGAGCGCTGTTTTCTTTCGAAATTCTCTCACTCGACTGCAGTTGGTGCTCTGCATCACTTCAGAATCCACTAGGTCGCTCTTCAGAGAAATGGAGCGCTGTACTAGTTCCAAATCCGCTCGCTTGACAGAGAGATAGAGCGCAGTTTTAGTTCGCAATCCTCTCGCTCGACAGAGAGATGCAGCGCTTTTTAGTTTCCAATCCTCTCGCTCAACAGACAGATGGAGCCCTGTAATAGTTCCCAAGTCTCTCCCTCCAAAGGGAGATGGAGCGCTGTCTTCGTTCCCAATCCGCTCGCTCGACAGAGAGCTTGAGCGCTGCTTTAATTTGCAAGCCCCTCGCTCGACAGAGAGATGGACCGCTGCATCACATCGCAATCCACTCGGTCGATAGAGAGATGGAGGGCTGTTTTAGTTACCAATAATCTCGTTCGACGGAGAGATGGAGCGTTGTTTTAGTGACAATTCCGCTCGTTCGACAGAGAGATGGAGCGCTATTTTAGTTCCCAATCCGCTCGCTTATTAGAGAGATGGAGCGCTGTTTTAGTTTGCAATCCGCTCGATCGACAGAGTGATTAAGCGCTGTTTTCGTTTCCAATCCTCTTGCTCGACAGAGAGATCGGGCGCTGTTTTAGTTACCACTCCTCTCGGTGACAAGAATATGGAGCGCTGTTTTACTTCACAATCCTCTCGTTCGACAGAGAGATGTTTTAGTTCCCAATCCTCCCGCTCGACACAAAGATGGAGCAATGTTTTACTGCTCAATCCTCTCGCTCGACGTAGAGATGTAGCGCTGTTGCAGTTCCCTATCCTCTCGCTCGACAGATAGATGGAGCACCGTTTTAGCTCCCAAATCTCTCACCCGAAAGAGGGGTGTGGCGCTGTTTTATTTCCCAATCCTCCCGCTCGACAGACAGTTAGAGCGCTTTTTATAGCGCTTCTTTGGTTCCCAATCATTTCGATCGACATAGAAATGGAGTGCTGTTTTATTTGTCAATTCTCTCTTTAGACAGAACGACGGAGTGCTGTATTAGTTCCAAATCTTTTCGCTTGATAGAGAAACGGAGCGCAGTTTTAGTTTATAATGCTCTCGCTCAACAGAGAGCTGAAGCGTTGTTTAAGTTCACAATCCTCTCGTTCTTAAGCCAGATCTAGCGCCCTTTTAGTTCGCAAAACTCTCGCTCGAAAGAGAGCTAGACCGTCGTTTCAGTTCCCAATACTTCCGCTCGACAGAGATTTGGATCTCTGTTTTAGTTACCAATCGTCTTGCTTGACAGCAAGATGGAGCGCTGTTTTAGTTCGCATACATCTCGTTTAAAAGTGGGATGGAGCGCTGTTTTAGTTCCCAAGCATCTCGTTCGACAGAAAGATGGAGCGTGGTTTTTAGTTCGCAATCCTCTCGCTCAACAGAGAGATGGAGTGATGTTTTAGTTCCCAAAACTCTCGCTCCAAGAGAGATGGAGCGCTGTTTTAGTTACCAATCTTCTCGTTCGACAGAGAGATGGAACCCTGTTTTAGTTCGCAATCCTCTCACTCAACAGAGAAATGGAGCGCTGGTTTAAGTCCAGATCCCCTTGCTCGTCAGGGAGATATACCGCGGTTTTATTTCCAAATCCTCTCGCTCGACGGAGAGATGGAGCGATCCTTTAGTTCCTAACCCTCCCGTTACACACAGAGTTGGGCTTGTTTTATTTCGCAATCCTCTCGCTCGACAGAAAGATGTAGCGCTCCTTTATTTCCCAATCCTCTCGCTCGACAGAGAGTTAAAGCGCTGTTTTAGTTCGCAATTCTCTCACTCGACGACAGATGGTGCGCTGCTTCAGTTCGCAATCCACTCGCTCGATAGAGAAATGGACCGCTGTTTTATTTCGCAATCGTCTCGCTGGACAACAAGATGAAGCGCTGTTTTAGTTCACATTCCTTTCGCTCAAAAGTGAGATGGAGCGCTGTTTTAGTTATCAATCCTTTCGATCAACAGAGAGATGGAACGCTGTTTTAGTTCGTAATCCTCTCACTCGAAAGAGAGATGAAGTGCTGTTATAGTTCCCAACCCTCTTCCTCGACGCAGAGTTGGAACGCTGTTTTAGTTCGCAATTCTCTCACTCGACAGAAGGATGTAACGCTGTTTTAGTTCCCAATCCTCTCGCTCGACAGACACATGACGCGCTTTTTTAGTTCCCAATCATCTCGCTTGACAGAAAGATGGAGCGCTACTTTAATTCCAAATCCTCTCGCTCGACAGAAAGATGGAGTGCTGTTTTAGTTCCCAATCCGCTCGCTCGACAGAGAGATAGAGCGCTGATTTATTTCGCAAACCTCTTCCTCGATAGAGAGATGGAGCGCAGTTTTAGTTCCGAATCTCTTGTTTGACACAGAGATTGAGCGATCCTTTAGTTCCAATCCCTCTCGCTCGACAGAGAGTTGGAAGGCTGTTATAGTTCGCAATCCTCTCACTCGACAGAAGGATGTAACGCTGTTTTAGTTCCCAATCCTCTCGCTCGACAGACACATGACGCACTGTTTTAGTTCCAAATCCTCTCAGCGGCAAGAAGATGGAGTGCTGCTTTAGTTGACAACCCTCTCGCTCGACATAACGATGGAGTTCTGTTTTAGTTCCCAATCCGCTCGCTCGACAGAGAGATGGAGCGCTGTTTTAGTTCGCAATCTTCTCGCTCGACACAGAGATGGAGCGATCGTTTAGCTCATATCTCTCTCGCTATACAGAGAGTTGGAAGGCTGTTAGAGTTCGCAATCCTCTCATTCTACAGAGAAATATAACGCTGTTTAGATCCCAATCCTCTCGCTCGACAGACATGGAGCGCTGTTTTAGTTCCAAATCCTCTCGTTGGCAAGAAGATGGAGCTGTGTTATTGTTGGCAATCCTCTCGCGCGACAGAGATATTGAGTGCTGTTTTCGTTGCAAATCCTTACACTCGACAGAGTGATGGAACGCTGTTTTATTTATCAATTATTTTGCTCGACTGAGAGTTGCAGCGCTATTTTAGTTCTCAATATTTTCGCTCGACAGAGAGGTGTAGCGCTGTTTTAGTTCCCAATCCTCTCGCTTGACAGAGATTTGGAGCGCTGTTTTATTTTGCAATTATGTCACTCGACAGTGAGTCGGTGCCCTGCATCACTTTGTAATCCACTCGGTCGAAAGAGAGAGATGGAGCGATTGTTTATCTCCCGATCCTTTTGCTCTACAGAAAAATGAAGCGCTCTGCTAGGTCCAAATCCTTTCGCTTGACAGAGATGGAGCGCTGTTTTACTCCTTAATCCTCTGAATCGAAGGAGAGATGGAGACCTGCTTCAGTTCGCAATCCTCTAGCTCGAAAGAGAGATGGAGCGCTGTTTTAGTTCCCAAACCTCTCCTCGACAGAGGTTTGGAGCGCTGTTTTGTTTCGCAATTCTCTCTCTCGACAGATAGATGTAGCGCTGCGTCAGTTCGCAGTCCACTCGCCCGATAGAGAGATACTGTGCTCCTTTAGATCCCCATCCTTTCGCTAGACAGAGAAATGGAGCGCTGTTTTAGTTATCAATTCTCTCGCTCGACAAAACCATGGAGCGCTGCATTAGTTCCAAATCCTTTCTCTTGAGAGAGAGATGGAGCGCTGTTTTAGTTGGTAATCCTCTCACTGGACAGAGAGATGTAGCACTGTTTTAGTTCCCTATACTGTCTCTGGACAGAAAGATGGAACGCTGTTTTAGTTCCCAATCCTCTCCGCGGCAAGTAGATGGAGTGCTGTTTTAGTTCGCAATTCCCTCGCTTGAGAGAGAGAGAGATATAGCACGGTTTTAGTTCCAAATCCTCTCGGCGACAAGAATATGGAGCGTGTTTTACTTCATAATTCTCTCGCTCTACAGAGAGATGGTGCGCTGTTTTAGTTCCCAATCCTCTCATTCGACACAAAGATGGAGAACCGTTTTAGCTCCCAAATCTCTCGCTCGACAGAGGGTTGCAGAGCTGTTTTAGTTTCCATCCCTCTCGCTCGACAGAGTTAGAGCGCTGTTTTATAGCGCTCCTTTAGTTCCCAATCATTTCGATCGACATAGAAACGGAGCGCTGTTTTATTTGGCAATTCTTTCGCTCGACAAACCACGGAGCGCTGTATTAGTTCCAAATCCTTTTCCTTGACAGAGAAATGGAGCGCAGTTTTAGTTCATAATGCTTTCGCTCAACAGAGGGGTGAAGCGTTGTTTTAATTCACAATCCTCTCGTTCTAAAGAGAGATGTAGCGCTCTTTTAGTTCCCAAACCTCTCGCGCAAAAGAGAGATGAAGAGCTGTTTTAGTTCACAATCATCTCGCTCGACAGCAAGAGGAAGCGCTGCTTTAGTTCGCATTCCTCTCGCTCAAAAGTGAGATGGAGCGCTGTTTTAGTTATCACTCCTGACGCTCAACAGAGAGATGGAGCGCTGTTTAAGTTCGCAATCCTCTCACTCGCCAGAGAGATGGAGCGCTGTTTTAGTTCCCAATCCTCTCGCTCGACGGAGTGTTGGAACGCTGTTTTAGTTCGCAATGCTCTCACTCGACAGAGAGACGTAGCGCTGTTTTAATTCCCAAATCTCTCGCTCGACAGACAGATGGAGAGGTGTTTTAGCTCCAAATCCTCTCAGCGGCAAGTAGATGGAGTGCTTTTTTGGTTCACAATCCTCTCGCTCGAGAGAGCGATGGAGTACTGTTTTATTCCCAATCCGCTCGCTCGACAGAGAGATGGAGCGCTGTTTTAGTTCGCAAACCTCTCGCTCGATAGAGAAATGGAGCGCTGTTTTAGTTCCCAATCCTCTCGCTCGACAGACATGGAGCGCTGTTTTAGTTCCCCATCCTCTCCGCGGAAGAAGATGGAGTACTGTTTTGGTTCACAATCCTCTCGCTCGACATAGAGATGTAGCGCTGTTTTAGTTCCCAATCCTCTCACTCGTCAGACAGATATGGCGCTGTTTTAGTTCGCAATCCTCTCGCCCGACAGAGACATTCAGTGTTGATTTCGTTCCCAAACCTCTCACTCGACAGAGAGATGGAGCGCTGTTTTATTTATCAATTATTTTGCTCGACTGAGAGTTGGAGCGCTATTTTATTTCTCAATACTCTCGCTCGACAGAGAGTTGGAGCGCTGTTTTATTACCCAATTCTCTCGCTTGATAGAGGGATGAAGCGCAGTTTTTGTTCTCATTACTGTCGTTCGACAGAGAGTTTGAGTGCAGTTTTAGTTCGTAATTCTGTCGCTCGATGCAGAAGTGGAGCGCTCTTTTATTTCCCAATCCTCTCGCAGAACAGAGATTTGGAGCGCAGTTTTATTTCGCCATCCTGTCGCTCGACAGCCAGTTGGTGCTCTGCATCACTTTGTAATCCATTCGGTCGAAAGAGAGTGGTGGAGCGATCCTTTGGTTCCGGATCCTTTTGCTCTACAGAAACATGGAGGGCTCTACTAGGTCCAAATCCTCTCGTTCGACAGAGAGATGGAGCGCTGTTTTACTTCTTAATCCTCTGAATCGAAGGAGAGATGGAGACCTGCTTCAGTTCGCAATCCTCTCGCTCGACAGAGAGATGGACCGCTGTTTTAGTTCCCAATCCTTCACCTCGACAGACAGTTGGAGCGCTGTTTTGTTTCGCAATTCTCTCACTCGTCAGACAGATGGTGGGCTGCATCAGTTCGCAGTGCACTGTCTCGATAGAGAGGTGCAGCGCTCCTTTAGTTCCCAATCCTTTCACTCGACAGAGAAATGGAGCGCTGTTTTAGTTGGCAATTTTCTGGTTCGACAAAACGACGGAGCGCTGCATTAGTTCCAAATCTTTCGCTTGAGACAGAGATGGAGCGCTGTTTTAGTTGCAATCCTCTCACTGGACAGTGAGATCTAGCGCTGTTTTAGTTCCCTATCCTCTCTCTCGACAGACAGATAGAGCGCTGTTTTAGTTCCCAATCCTCTCCGCGGCAAGAAGATGCAGTGCTGTTTTACTTCATAATTTTCTCCCACTAATATGAGATGGAGCTCTGTTCTAGTTCCCACTCCTCTCTCTCGACACAGAGATGGAGTGCTGTTTTGCTGCTCATACCTCTCGCTCGAAGGAGAGATGTAGTGCTGTATTAGTGTCCTATGCTGTCGCTCGACGCAGGGATGGAGCTCCGTTGTAGCTCCCTAATCTCTCGCTCGACAGAGGGGTGTAGAGCTGTTTTAGCTCCCAATCTTCTTGTTTCACAGAGAGTTAGAGCGCTGTTTTATAGCGCTGCTTTAGTACGCAATCATTTCGTTCAACATAGAAGTGGAGTGATGTTTTATTTGGCAATTCTTTCGCACGACAGAACAACAGGGCACTGTTTAGTTCCAAATCCTTTCGCTTGAGAGAGAAATGAAGCGCAGTTTTAGTTTATAATGCTGTGGCTCAACAGAGAGATGAAGCGTTGTTTTAGTTCACAATCCTCTCGTTCTGAAGAGAGACAAAGCGTCGTTTTAGTTCCCAAACCCTTCGCTCGAAAGAGAGATAGAGCGTCGTTTTAGTTCACAATCCTTCCGCTCGCAAGAGATTTGGATCGCTGTTTTAGTTATCAATCGTCTCGCTTGACAAAATATGGAGCGCTGCTTTAGTTCCCAAGCATCTCTTTCGACAGAGAGATGGGGCGCGTTTTTTAGTTCGCAATCCACTTGCTCGACAGAGAGAATGAGCGATGGTTTAGTTCTCAAAACTCTCGCTCCAAGAGAGATGGAGCGCGTTTTTAGTTAACAATCCTCTCGCTTGGAAGAGAGATCGAGCGTCGTTTTAGTTAAAATTCCTCCCGCTCGACAGAGATTTGGATCGCTGTTTTAGTTCCCAATCGTCTCGCTTGACAGCAAGATGGAGCGCTGTTTTATTCCGCATACCTCAAACTCAAAAGTGGGATGCAGCGCTGTTTTAGTTCCCAAGCATCTCGTTCAACAGAGAGACGGAGCGTGTTTTTAAGTTCGCAATCCTCTCGCTCGACAGAGTGATTAAGCGATCTTTTAGTTCCCAAAACTCTCGCTCCAAGAGAGATAGAGCGCTGTTTTAGTTACCAGTCCTCTCGTTCGATAGAGAGATGGAACGCTGTTTAGTTCGCAATCCTCTCACTCGGCAGGGAGATGCAGCGCTGTATTAGGTCCCAATCCTCTTTCTCGACAGAGAGATATAGCGCGGTTTTATTTCCAAAACTTCTCGCTCGACAGAGAGATGGAGCGCTGTTTTAGTTCCCAATCCTTTCGTTCGACACAGAGTTGGAACGATCATTAAGTTCCCAAACCTCTCGCTAGACCAGAATTGGGCCCTGTTTTATTTCGCAATATTCACGCTCGAAACAAAAATGTAGCGCTCTTATAGTTCCCAATCCTCTCACTCGACAGAGAGCTAAAGCGCTGTTTTAGCTCGCAATTCTCTCACTCGACAACAGATGGTGCGCTGCTTCAGTTCGCAGTCCACTCGCTCGATAGAGAAATGGAGCGCCGCTTTATTTCGCAATGCTCTCGCTCAAAAGTGAGATGGAGCGCTGTTTTAATTCCCAATTTAGTCGCTCAACAGAGATGAAGCGCAGTTTTAGTTATCAATCCTCTCGTTCGACAGAGAGATGGAGCGCTGTTTTAGTTCGCAATCCTCTCACTGGACATGGAGCTGGAGCGCTATTTTAGTTCCCAACCCTCTCTCTCGACGCAGAGTTGGAACGCTTTTTAGTTCGCAATCCTCTCACTCGAAAGAGAGATGTAGTGCTGTTTTAGTTTCCAATTTTCTCGCTGGACATACAGACGGAGCGCTATATTAGTTCCAAATTTTCTCCGAGGCAAGAAGATGGAGTGCTGTTTTAGTTCGCAATCATCTCACTCGACATAGAGAATTGCACAATAATAATTTTCAGTGTAAATGAAAATCCTTACCTTTAAATTTAATTTGCTCAAATTACTTTCTGGGTACACCTTCCGGTACACCTAATTTTTTTAGTTCCCAATCCTCTCGCTCGACAGACAGATGGAGCGCTGTTTTAGTTCCCAATCCGCTCGCTCCTTAGAGAGATGGAGAGCTGTTTTAGTTTGCAATCCGCTCGCTCGACATTGTGATTGAGCGCTGTTTTTGTTGCCAATCCTCTTGCTCGACAGAGAGATGGAGCGCTGTTTTAGTTACCAATCCTCTCGTTTGAAAGAGAGATGGAGCGCTGTTATAGTTACCAATCCTCTCGTTCGAGGGAGAGACGGAGCGCTGTGTTCGTTTCCAATACTCTCGTATAACAGAGAGATGGAGCGTTGTTTTAGTTCCCAATAGGCTCGTTCGCAGAGAGATGGAGCGCTGTTTTAGTTCGCAATCGTCTCGCTCGACAGAGATATGGAGCGCTGTTTTAGTTATCAATGCTCTCGCTCGACAGAGAGTTAAAGCGCTGTTTTAGGTCGCAATTTTCTCACTCGAAAACAGACAGTGTGCTGCTTCAGTTCGCAATCCACTCGCTCGACAGCAAGATGAAGCGCAGTTTTACTTCGCATTCATCTTGCTCAAAAGTAAGATGGGGCGCTGTTTTAGTTCCCAATCCTGTCGCTCAACAGAGAGATGGAGCGCTGTTTTAGTTATCGATCCTGTCGTTCGTCAGAGAGATGGAGCGATCCTTTAGTTCCCATCCCTCTCGCTCGACAGAGATTTGGAAGGCTGTTATAGTTCGCAATCCTCTCACTCCACAGAGAGATGTAACGCTGTTTTAGTTCCCCATCCTCTCCGAGGCAAGAAGAAGGAGTACTGTTTTAGTTCGAATTCCTCTCGCTCGACATAGACATGTAGCGCTGTTTTAGTTCCCAATTCTCTCGGTCGACAGAGAGTTTGAGCGCTATTTTGGTTCTCAATACTCTCGCTCGACAGAGAGTTGAAGCCCTGTTTTATTACGTAATCCTTTCGCTCGATAGAGGGATGAAGCGCAGTTTTTGTTCTCATTACTGTCGTTCTACAGAGAGTTGGAGCGCAGTTTTAGTTCCTAATGCTGTCGGTCGATACAGAAGTGGAGCGCTCCTTCATTCCCCAAGCCTTTCGCAGGAGAGAGATTTGGAACGCTGTTTTATTTCGCAATCCTGTCGCTCGACAGCCAGTTGGTGCTCTACATCACTTTGTATTCCATTCGGTCGAAAGAGAGAGAGATGGAGCGATCCTTTTGCTCTACAGAAAAATGGAGCGCTCTACTAGGTCCAAATCCTTTCGTTCGACAGAGAGATGGAGCGCTGTTGTACTTCTTAATCCTCTGAATCGAAGAAGATATAGAGCGCTGTTTTAGTTCCCAATCCTTTTGCTCGACACAGAGTAGGAGCGATCCTTAAGATCCCAACCCTCTTGCTAAACACAGAATTTGGCGCTGTTTTATTTCGCAATTCTCCAATCGACCACACATGGTGAGCTACTTTAGTTCGCAATCCACTCGCTCGATAGAAAAATGGATCGCTGTTTTAGTTCGCAATCCTCTCACTCGACAGAGAGATGGAGCGCTGTTTTACCTATCAATCCTGTCGTTCGACAGTGAGTTGAAGCGCTGTTTTAGTTCCCAATCCTTGCGCTCGACAGAGATATGGAGCGCTGTTTTAGTTGGCATTTCTCTCGCTCGAAAAAACGATGGAGTGCTGCATTAGTTCCAAATCCTTTCGCTTGAGAGAGAGATGGAGCGCTGTTTTAGTTGGCAATGCTCTCACTGGACAGAGAGATGTAGCACAGTTTTAGCTCCCTATTCTCTCTCGACAGACAGATAGAGCGCTGTTTTAGTTCTCATTCCTCTCCGCGGCAAGAAGATGAAGTGCTTTTTTACTTCATAATTCTCTCGCTCTAAAGAGATTTGGATCGCTGTTTTAGTTCCCAATCGTCTCGACAGCAAGATGGAGCGCTGTTTTAGTTTCCAAGCATCTTCTTCGTTAGAGAGATGGAGCGCGTTTTTTAGTTCGCAATCCTCAGTCTCGACAGGGAGATGGAGCGATGTTTTAGTTCCCAATACTCTCGCTTCAAGAGAGGTGAAGCGCTGTTTTAGTTAACAATCCTCTCGCCTGAAAGAGAAATAGAGCGTCGTTTTACTTCACAATCCTCTCGCTCGACAGAGATTTGAATCGCTGTTTTAGTTCCCAATCGTCTCGCTTGACAGCAAGATGGAGGGCTGTTTTAGTTCGGATACCTTTAGCTCAAAAGTGGGATGGAGCGCTGTTTTAGTTCCCAAGCATCTGATTCCACAGACACATGGAGCTCGTTTTTTAGTTCGCAATCCTCTCACTCGACAGAAAGATGAAGAGTTGTTTTAGTTCCCAAAACTCTCGCTCCAAAAGAGATGGAGCGCTGCTTTAGTTACCAATCCTCTCGTTCGACAGAGAGATGGAACGCTGTTTTAGTTCGCAATCCTCTCACTCGACAGAGAGATATAGCGTGGTTTTATTTCCAAAACCTCTCGCTTCACATAGAGATCGAGCGCTGTTTTATTTCCCAATCCTTTAGCTCAAAACAGAGTTGGGCGCTATTTTAGTTCGCAATATTCACGCTCGATAGAAAGATGTAGCACTCTTTTAGTTCCCAATCCTCTCACTCGACAGAGAGTTAAAGCGCTGTTTTAGTTCGCAATTCTCTCACTCGACAACAGATGGTGCCCTGCTTTAGTTCGCAATCCACTCGCTTGATAGAGAAATGGGGCGCTGTTATAGTTCCCAATCCTCTCTCTCGACAGATAGATGCAACGCTGTTTTAGTTATCAATCCTCTCGTTCGACAGAGAGTTGGAGCGCCTGTTTTAAGTCGCAATCCTCTCACTGGACAGAGAGATGGAGCGCGGTTTTAGTTCCTATCCCGTAAGCTCGACGGAAAGTTGGAACGCTGTTTTAGTTCGCTAACCTCTCACTCGACAGAGATATGTAGCGCTGTTTTAGTTCCTAATTCCTTCGCTCGACAGACATGGACGCTGTTTTAGTTCCCCATCCTCTCCGCGGCAGGAAGATGGAGTACTGTTTTAGTTCGCAATCTTCTCACTCGACATAGACATGTAGCGCTGTTTTAGTTCCCAATCCTCTCGCTCGACAGACAGATTGAGCGCTGTTTTAGTTCCCATTCCTCTCCGCGGCAAGAAGATGTAGTGCTTCTTTTCTTCGTAATTCTCTCGCTCTAAAGAGATTTGGATCGCTGCTTTAGTTCCCAATCCTCTCGACAGCAAGATGGAGCGCTGTTTTAGATTCCAAGCATCTCCTTCGTTAGAGAGATGGAGCGCGTTTTTTAGTTCGCAATCCTCTCGCTCGACAGAGAGATGGAGCGATGTTTTAGTTCCCAATACTCACGCTTCAAGAGAGGTGAAGCGCTGTTTTTGTTAACAATCCTCTCGCCTGAAAGAGAAATAGAGCGTCGTTTTACTTCACAATCCTCTCGCTCGACAGAGATTTGAATCGCTGTTTTAGTTCCCAATCGTCTCGCTTGACAGAAAGATGGAGGGCTGTTTTAGTTCGGATACCTTTAGCTCAAAAGTGGGATGGAGCGCTGTTTTAGTTCCCAAGCATCTGATTTCACAAAGACATGGAGCGCGTTTTTTAGTTCGCAATCCTCTCGCTCGACAGAAAAATGAAGTGTTGTTTTAGTTCCCAAAACTCTCGCTCCAAAAGAGATGGAGCGCTGCTTTAGTTACCAATGCTCTCGTTCGACAGAGAGATGGAACGCTGTTTTAGTTCGCAATCCTCTCACTCGACAGAGAGATGGAGCGCTGTTTTAGGTTCCTAACCTCTTGCTCGACAGAGAGATATAGCGTGGTTTTACTTCCAAAACCTCTCGCTCCACATAGAGATGGAACGCTGTTTTATTTCCCAATCCTTTAGCTCGAAACCGAGTTGGGTGCTATCTTAATTCGCAATATTCACGCTCGATAGAAAGATGTAGCACTCTTTCAGTTCCCAATCCTCTCACTCGACAGAGTGTTAAAGCGCTGTTTTACTTCGCAATTCTCTCACTCGACAACAGATGTTGTCCTGCTTTAGTTCGCAATCCACTCGCTTGATAGAGAAATGGGGCGCTGTTATAGTTCCAATCCTCTCGCTCGACACATAGATGCAACGCTGTTTTAGTTATCAATCCTCTCGTTCGACAGAGAGTTGGAGCGCCTGTTTTAGGTCGCAATCCTCTCACTTGACAGAGAGATGGAGCGCTGTTTAAGTTCCTAACCCGTAAGCTCGACGGAAAGTTGGAACGCTGTTTTAGTTCGCTAACCTCTCACTCGACAGAGATATGTAGCGCTGTTTTAGTTCCTAATTCTTTCGCTCGACGGACATGGAGCGCTGTTTTAGTTACCCATCCTCTCCGCGGCAGGAAGATGGAGTACTGTTTTAGTTCGCAATCTTCTCTTTCGACATAGACATGAAGCGCTGTTTTAGTTCCCAATCCTCTCGCTCGACAGACAGATTGAGCGCTGTTTTAGTTCCCATTCCTCTCCGCGGCAAGAAGATGGAGTGCTGTTGTAGTTCACAATCATCTCGCTCGACAGAGTAATGGAGCGCTGTTTTATTTCCCAATCCTTTAGCTCGACACAGAGTTGGAGCGATCCTTAAGTTCCCAACCCGCTCGCTAGACACAGAATTGGGCGCTGTTTTATTTCGCAATATTCACGCTCGATAGAAAGATGTGGCGTTCTTTTAGTTCCCAATCCTCTCGCTCGACAGATAGATGGAACGCTGCTTTAGTTATCAATCCTCTCGTTCGACAGAGAGTTGTAGGGCTGTTTTAGGTCGCAATCCTCTCACTGGACAGAGAGATGGAGTGCTGTTTTAGTTCCCAACCCTCTAGCTCGTCGGAAAGTTGGAACGCTGTTTTAGTGCGCTAACTTCTCACTCGACAGAGATATGTAGGGCTGTTTTAGTTTCCAATTTTCTCGCTGGACATACAGATGGAGCGCTATATTAGTTCCAAATTTTCTCCGAGGCAAGAAGATGGAGTGCTGTTTTAGTTCGCAATCATCTCATTTGACATAGAGAACTGCACAATAATAATTTTCAGTGTAAATGAAAATCCTTACCTGTAGGTTTGATTTGCTCAAATTACTTTCTAGGTACACCTTCCGGTACACCTACTTTTTTTAGTTCCCAATCCTCTCGCTCGACAGACAGATGGAGCGCTGTTTTAGTTCCCAATCCGCTCGCTCCTTAAGAGAGATGGAGAGCTGTTTTAGTTTGCAATCCGCTCGCTCGACAGTGTGATTGAGCGCTGTTTTTGTTGCCAATCCTCTTGCTCGACAGAGAGATGGAGCGCTGTTTTAGTCACCAATCCTCTCGTTTGAAAGAGAGATGGAGCGATGTTATGGTTACCAATCCTCTCGTTCGAGGAAGAGACGGAGCGCTGTGTTGGTTTCCAATACTCTCGTTTAACAGAGAGATGGAGCGTTGTTTTATTTCCCAATAGGCTCGTTCGCAGAGAGATGGAGTGCTGTTTTATTTCGCAATCGTCTCGCTCGACAGAGAGATGGAGCGCTGTTTTAGTTATCAATGCTCTCGCTCGACAGAGAGTTAAAGCGCTGTTTAGTTCCCAATTCTCTCACTCGAAAACAGACAGTGCGCTGATTCAGTTCGCAATCCATTCGCTCGACAGCAAGATGAAGCGCAGATTTAGTTCGCATTCATCTTGCTCAAAAGTGAGATGGGGCGCTGTTTTAGTTCCCAATCCTGTCGTTCAACAGAGAGATGGAGCGCTGTTTTAGTTATCGATCCTGTCGTTCGTCAGAGAGATGGAGCGATCCTTTAGTTCGCATCCCTCTCGCTCGACAGAGATTTGGAAGGCTGTTATAGTTCGCAATTCAATTACTCCACAGAGAGATGTAAGGTTGTTTTAGTTCCCAATCCTCTCCGAGGCAAGAAGATGGAGTACTGTTTTAGTTCGAATTCCTCTCCCTCGACATAGAGATGTAGCGCTGTTTTAGTTCCCAATCCTCTCGGTCGACAGAGAGTTGAAGCGCTGTTTTATTACGTAATCCTTTCGCTCGATAGAGGGATGAAGCGCAGTTTTTGTTCTCATTACTGTCGTTCGACAGAGAGTTGGAGCGCACCTTTAGTTCCTAATGCTGTCGGTCGATACCGAAGTGGAGCGCTCTTTTATTCCCTAAACCTCTCGCACGAGAGAGATTTGGAACGCTGTTTTATTTCGCAAGCCTGTCGCTCGACAGCCAGTTGGTGCTCTACATCACTTTGTAATCCATTCGGTCGAAAGGGAGAGATGGAGCGATCCTTTTGCTCTACAGAAAAATGGAGCGCTCTACTAGGTCCAAATCCTTTCGTTCGACAGAGAGATGGAGCGCTGTTTTACTTCTTAATCCTCTGAATCGAAGGAGATATAGAGCGCTGTTTTAGTTCCCAATCCTTTCGCTCGACACAGAGTTGGAGCGATCCTTAAGTTCCCAACCCTCTTGCTAGACACAGAATTTGGCGCTGTTTTGTTTCGCAATTCTCCACTCGACAACACATGGTGCGCTACTTTATTTCGCAATCCACTCGCTCGATAGAAAAATGGATCGCTGTTTTAGTTCACAATCCCCTCACTCGAGAGAGAGATGGAGAGCTGTTTTACTTATCAATCCTGTCGTTCGAGAGTGAGCCCTGTTTTAGTTCCCAATCCTTGTGCTCGACAGAGAAATGGAGCTCTGTTTTAGTTGGCAATTCTCTCGCTCGACAAAACGATGGAGTGCCGCATTAGTTCCAAATCTTTCGCTTGAGAGAGAGATGGAGCGCTGTTTTAGTTGGCAATGCTCTCACTGTACAGAGAGATGTACCAAAGTTTTAGCTCCCCATTTTCTCTCGACAGACAGATAGAGCGCTGTTTTAGTTCCCATTCCTCTCCGCGGCAAGAAGATGAAGTGCTTTTTTACTTCATAATTCTCTCGCTCTAAAGAGATTTGGATCGCTGTTTTAGTTCCCAATCGTCTCTACAGCAAGATGGAGCGCTGTTTTAGTTTCCAAGCATCTCCTTCATTAGAGAGATGGAGCGCGTTTTTTAGTTCGCAATCCTCTCGCTCGACAGAGAGATGCAGCGATGTTTTAGTTCCCAATACTCTTGCTTCAAGAGAGGTGGAGCGCTGTTTTAGTTAACAATCTTCTCGCTTCAAAGAGAGATAGAGCGTCGTTTTACTTCACAATCCTCCCGCTCGACAGAGATTTGAATCGCTGTTTTAGTTCCCAATCCTCTCACTCTACAGAGAGTTAAAGCGCTGTTTTAGTTCGCAATTCTCTCACTCGACAACAGATGGTGCCCTGCTTTAGTTCGCAATCCACTCGCTTGATAGAGAAATGGGGCGCTGTTATAGTTCCCAATCCTCTCGCTCGACAGAGAGTTGGAGCGCCTGTTTTAGGTCGCAATCCTCTCACTGGACAGAGAGATGGAGCGCTGTTTTAGTTCCTAACCCTCTAGCTCGACGGAACGTTGGAAGGCTGTTTTAGTTCGCTAACCTCTCAATCGACAGAGATATGTAGCGCTGTTTTAGTTCCTAATTCTTTCGCTCGACAGACATGGAGCGCTTTTTTAGTTCCCCATCCTCTCCGCGGCAGGAGGATGTAGTACTGTTTTAGTTCGCAATCTTCTCACTCGACAGAGAGATGGAGCGCTGTTTTATTTCCCAATCCTTTAGCTCGACACAGAGTTGGAGCGATCCTTAAGTTCCCAACCCTCTCGGTAGACACAGAATTGGGCGCTGTTTTATTTCGCAATATTCACGCTCGACAAAAAGAAGTGGAGCTCTTTTAGTTCCCAATCCTCTCGCACGACAGAGAGTTAAAGCGCTGTTTTAGTTCGCAATTCTCTCACTCGACAACAGATGGTGACCTGCTTTAGTTCGCTATCCACTCGCTTGATAGAGAAATGGGGCGCTGTTATCGTTCCCAATCCTCTCGCTCGACAGACAGATTGAGCGCTGTTTTATTTCCAATTCCTCTCCGCGTCAAGAAGATGGGGTGCTGTTTTAGTTCACAATCATCTCGCTCGACAGACAGATGGAGTGCTGTTTTTTTTCCCAATCCGCCCACTCGACAGAGAGATGGAGCGCTGTTTTAGTTCGCAAACTTCTCGTTCGATAGAGAGATAGAGCGCTGTTTTAGTTCGCAATCTTCTCGCTTGACAAAGAGATGGAGAGATCCTTTAGTTCCCATCCCTCTCTCTCGACAGAGAGTTGGAAGGCTGTTATAGTTGGCAATCCTCTCACTCGACAGAAATATGCAACGCTGTTTTAGATCCCAATCCTTTTGCTCGACAGACATGAAGCGCTGTTTTAGTTCCCCATGCTCTCCGCGGCTAGAAGATGGAGTAGTATTTTAGTTCGCAATCTTCTCGCTTGGCAGAGAGTTAAAGTGAGGTTTTGGTTCCAAATCCTCTTGGCGGCAAGAAGATGGAGCGATTTTATTGTTCGCAATCCTCTCGCCCGACAGAGATATCGAGTGCTGTTTTCGTTCCAAATCCTCTCACTTGACAGATAGATGGAGTCTGTTTTATTTATCAATCCTTTTTCTCGACTGAGAGTTGAAGCGCAATTTTAGTTCTCGATACTCTCGCTTGACAGAAAGTTTGAGCGCTGCTTTATTACGCAATCCTTTTGCTAAATAGAGGGATGACGCTCCGGTTGTGTTCTCATTACTGTCGTTCAACAGAGAGTTGGAGCGCCGTTTTAGTTCCTAATGCTGTCGCTCGACACAGAAGTGAAGCGCTCTTTTATTTCCGAAACCTCTCGCTCGGCACAGAGTTGGAGCGCTGTTTTATTTCGCAATCCTTTCGCTCGATAGATTGGTGTAGCGCTGTTTTAGCTCCCAAATCTCTCGCTTGTCAGAGATTTGGAGCGCTGTTTTATTTCGCAATTCTCTCATTGGACAGCAAGTTGGTGCTCTGTATCACTTAGCAATGCACTCGGTCGATAGAGATATGGAGCGATCCCTTAGTTCACAATCCTTTCGCTCTACACAGAAATGGAGCGCCGTTTTAGTTCCCAATCCTCCTGCATGATAGAGAGTTGGAGCGCAGTATTAGTTCATAATCCTCTCGCTGAACAGAGAGATGTATCGCTGTTTTAGTTCCCAAACCTCTCGTTCTAAAGAGAAATGGAGCTCCGCTTTAGTTCTCAATTCTCTCGCTCGGCAGAGGGATGGAGCGTGGTTGTAGTTGCCAATCCTTCCGCCGTCAGAGATTTGGAGCGTTGTTTTAGTTCCCAATCCTCCCGCTTGACAGCAAGATGGAGCGCTGTTTTGGTTCGCAAACCTCTCGCTCCAAAGGGATATAGAGCGCTGTTTTCATTCCCAATCCGCTCGCTCGACAGAGAGTTTGAAAACTGTTTTGGTTCTCAATCCTCTCACTCTACAGAGAGTTGGAGTGCTGTTTTAGTTAGCAATCCTCTCACTCGACAGAGAAATGGAGCGCTGTTTTATTGCCCAATCCTCTCCATCGACAGAGAGTTGATGAGCTGCATCATTTCGAAATGCTCTTGCTCGACAAGGAGATAGAGCGCTGTTAGTTCTAAATCCTCTCGCTCGACGCAGAAATGGAGCATTGTTTTAGTTACCAATACTCTCGTTCGACAGAGAGATGGAGCGATGATTTAGTTAGCAATCCTCTCGCTCGACATGAAGATGGAGCACTGTTTTAGTTCCCAAACCTTTCGCTCGATACAGAGAAGGAGCGATCCTTAAGTTCCCAATCCTCTCGTTAGACAGAGAATTGGGTGATGTTTTTATTTCGCAATCCTCACGCTGGACAGAAAGATGTAGCGCTCTTTTAGTGTCCAATTCTCTCGCTCGACAGAGAGTTAAAGCGCTGTTTTAGTTCGCAATTCTCACACTGGACAGAACGATTGTGCGATGGTTCAGTTCGCAATCCACTCGCTCGATAGAGAGATGGAGCGCTGTTTTAGTTCGCAAACTTCTCGCTCGACAGCAAGATGGGGCGCTGTTATAGTTCGCATTGCTCTCCCTCAAAAGTGGGATGGAGCGCTGTTTTAGTTTTCAATCCTCTCTCTCAACAGAGAGATAGAACTCTGTTTTAGCTACCAATCCTCTCGTTCGACTGAGAGATGGAGCGTAGTTTTAGTTCACAATCCTCTCACTCGACAGAGAGTTGGAACGCTGTTTTAGTTCGAAATTCTTTCACTCAATAGAGAGATGTAGCGCTGTTTTAGTTCACAATCCTGTCACTCGACAGACAGAGGGAGCGCTGTTTTAGTGTCCAATCCTCTCCGCGGCAAGAACATGGAGCGCTGTTTTACTTCACAGTCCTCTCGCTCGACAGAGATATCCGGTGCTGTTTTACTTCTCAATCCTCTCACTCTACAGAGAGTTGGAGTGCTGTTGTAGTTAGCAATCCTCTCACTCGACACAGAGATGGAGCGCTGCTTTATTGCCCAATGCTCTCCATCTTCAGAGAGTTGATGAGCTGCATCATTTCGCAATGCTCTTGCTCGACAGAGAGATGGAGCGCTGTTTAATTCCAAATCCTCTCGCTCGACGCAGAAATGGAGCATTGTTTTAGTTAACAATACTCCCGTTCGACAGAGAGATGGAGCGATGATTTAGTTAGCAATCCTCTCGCTCGACAGTGAAATGGAGCGCTGTTTTACTTCTTAATCCTCTGAATCGAAGGAGATATAGAGCGCTGTTTTAGTTCCCAATCCTTTCGCTCGACACAGAGTTAGAGCGATCCTTAAGTTCCCAACCCTCGTGCTAGACACAGAATTTGGCGCTGTTTTATTTCGCAATTCTCTCACTCGACAACACATGGTGCGCTACTTTAGTTCGCAATCCACTCGCTCGATAGAAAAATGGATCACTGTTTTAGTTCGCAATCCTCTCACTCGACAAAGAAATGGAGCGCTGTTTTAGTTGGCAATTCTCTCGCTCGACAAAACGATGGAGTGCTGCATTAGTTCCAAATCCTTTCGCTTGAGAGAGAGATGGAGCGCTGTTTTAGTTGGCAATGCTCTCACTGGACAGAGAGATGTAGCACAGTTTTAGCTCCCTATTCTCTCTCGACAGACAGATAGAGCGCTGTTTTAGTTCCCATTCCTCTCCGCGGCAAGAAGATGAAGTGCTTTTTACTTCAGAATTCTCTCGCTCTAGAGAGATTTGGATCGCTGTTTTAGTTCCCAATCGTCTCGACAGCAAGATGGAGCGCTGTTTTAGTTTCCAAGCATCTCCTTCGTTAGAGAGAAGGAGCGCGTTTTTTAGTTCGCAATCCTCTCGCTCGACAGAGAGATGGAGCGATGTTTCAGTTCCCAATACTCTCGCTTCAAGAGAGGTGGATCGCTTTTTTAGTTAACAATCCTCTCGCTTTAAAGAGAGATAGAGCGTCGTTTTACTTCACAATTCTCCCGCTCGACAGAGATTTGAATCGCTATTTTAGTTCCCAATCGTCTCGATTGACAGCAAGATGGAGGGCTGTTTTAGTTCGAAATCCTCTCGCTCGACATAGAGATGTAGCGCTGTATTAGTTCCCAATCCTCTCGGTCGACAGAGAGTTGAAGCGCTGTTTTATTACGTAATCCTTTCGCTCGATAGAGGGATGAAGCGCAGTTTTTGTTCTCATTACTGTCGTTCGACAGAGAGTTGGAGCGCACCTTTAGTTCCTAATGCTGTCGGTCGATACCGAAGTGGAGCGCTCTTTTATTCCCCAAACCTCTCGCACGAGAGAGATTTGGAACGCTGTTTTATTTCGCAATCCTGACGCTCGACAGCCAGTTGGTGCTCTACATCACTTTGTAATCCATTCGGTCGAAAGGGAGAGATAGAGCGATCCTTTTGCTCTACAGAAAAATGGAGCGCTCTACTAGGTCAAAATCCTTTCGTTCGACAGAGAAAGGGAGCGCTGTTTTACTTCTTAATCCTCTGAATCGAAGGAGATATAGAGCGCTGTTTTATTTCCCAATCATTTAGCTCGACACAGAGTTGGGCGCTGTTTTAATTCGCAATATTCACGCTCGATAGAAAGATGTAGCGCTCTTTTAGTTCCCAATCCTCTCACTCGACGGAGAGTTAAAGCGCTGTTTTAGTTCGCAATTCTCTCACTCGACAACAGATGGTGCCCTACTTTAGTTCGCAATCCACTCGCTTGATAGAGAAATGGGGCGCTGTTATAATTCCCAATCCTCTCGCTCGACAGATAGATGCAACGCTGTTTTAGTTATCAATCCTCTCGTTCGACAGAGAGTTGGAGCGCCTGTTTTAGGTCCAAATCCTCTCACTGGACAGAGAGATGGAGCGCTGTTTTAGCTTCCAAACCCTCTAGCTCGACGGAAAGTTGGAACGCTGTTTTAGTTCGCTAACCTCTCACTCGACAGAGATATGTAGCGCTGTTTTAGTTCCTAATTCTTTCCCTCGACAGACAGATTGAGCGCCTTTTTTAGTTCCAATTCCTCTCCGCGTCAAGAAGATGGAGTGCTGTTTTAGTTCACAATCATCTCGCTCGCCAGAGAGTTGGAGTGCTGTTTTAGTTCCCAATCCGCCCGCTCGACAGAGAGATGGAGCGCTGTTTTAGTTCCCAAACCTCTCGCACGATAGAGAGATAGAGCGCTGTTTTAGTTCGCAATCTTCTCGCTTGACACAGAGATGGAGAGATCCTTTAGTTCCCATCCCTTTCGCTCGACAGAGAGTTGGAAGGCTGTTATAGTTGGCAATCCTCTCACTCGACAGAAATATGCAACGCTGTTTTAGATCCCAAACCTTTTGCTCGACATACATGGAGCGCTGTTTTTGTTCCCCATGCTCTCCGCGGCTAGAAGATGGAGTAGTATTCTAGTTCGCAATCGTCTCGCTTGGCAGGGAGTTAAAGTGAGGTTTTGGTTCCAAATCCTCTTGGCGGCAAGAAGATGGAGCGATTTTATTGTTCGCAATCCTCTCGCCCGACGGAGATATCGAGTGCTGTTTTCGTTCCAAATCCTCTCACTCGACAGATAGATGGAGTCTGTTTTATTTATCAATCCTTTTGCTCGACTGAGAGTTGAAGCGCTATTTTAGGTCTCGATACTCTCGCTCGACAGAGAGTTTGAGCGCTGTTTTAGTACGCAACCCTTTTGCTAAATAGAGGGATGACGCTCCGGTTGTGTTCTCATTACTGTCGTTCAACAGAGAGTTGGAGCGCAGTTTTATTTCCTAATGCTGTCGCTCGACACAGAAGTGAACCGCTCTTTTATTTCCCAAACCTCTCGCTCGACAGAGAGATGGAGCGTGGTTGTAGTTGCAAATCCTTCCGCCGACAAAGATTTGGAGCGCTATTTTAGTTCCCAATCCTCTCGTTTGACAGCAAGATGGAGCGCTGTTTTAGTGTCCAATCCTCTCCGCGGCAAGAACATGGAGCGCCGTTTTACTTCACAGTCCTCTCGCTCGACAGAGATATCCGGTGCTGTTTTAGTTCTCAATCCTCTCAGTCTACAGAGAGTTGGAGTGCGGTTTTAGTTAGCAATCCTCTCACTCGACACAGAGAAGGAGCGCTGCTTTATTGCCCAATGCTCTCCATCTTGAGAGAGTTCATGAGCTGCATCATTTCGCAATGCTCTTGCTCGACAGAGATGGAGCGCTGTTTAATTCCAAATCCTCTCGTTCGACGCAGAAATGGAGCACTGTTTTAGTTAACAATACTCCCGTTCGACAGAGAGATGGAGCGATGATTTAGTTAGCAATCCTCTCGCTCGACAGAGAGATGGAGCGCTGTTTTACTTCTTAATCCTCTGAATCGAAGGAGATATAGAGCGCTGGTTTAGTTCCCAATCCTTTCGCTCGACACAGAGTTGGAGCGATCCTTAAGTTCCCAATCCTCTTGCTAGACACAGAATTTGGCGCTGTTTTATTTCGCAATTCTCTCACTCGACAACACATGGTGCGCTACTTTAGTTCGCAATCCACCTGCTCGATAGAAAAATGGATCGCTGTTTTAGTTCGCAACTAATCTCACTCGACAGAGAGATGGAGAGTTGTTTTACTTATCAATCCTGTCGTTCGACAGTGAGTTGAAGCGCTGTTTAATTCCCAATCCTTGCGCTCGACAGAGAAATGGAACGCTGTTTTAGTTGGAAATTCTCTCGCTAGACAAAACGATGGAGTGCTGCATTAGTTCCAAATCCTTTCGCTTGAGAGAGAGATGGAGCGCTGTTTTAGTTGGCAATGCTCTCACTGGACAGAGAGATGTAGCACAGTTTTAGGTCCCTTTTCTCTCTCGACAGACAGATAGAGCGCTGTTTTAGTTCCCATTCCTCTCCGCGGCAAGAAGATGAAGTGCTATTTTACTTCATAATTCTCTCGCTCGACAGAGAGATGGAGCGATGTTTTAGTTCCCAATACTCTCGCTTCAAGAGAGGTGGAGCGCTGTTTAAGTTAACAATCCTCTCGCTTGAAAGAGAGATAGAGCGTGGTTTTACTTCACAATCCTCCCACTCGACAGAGATTTAAATCGCTGTTTTATTTCCCAATCGTCTCGCTTGACAGCAAGATGGAGTGCTGTTTTAGTTCGGATAACTTTAGCTCAAAAGTGGGACGGAGCGCTGTTTTAGTTCCCAAGCATCTGGTTCCACAGAGAGATGGAGCGCGTTTTATAGTTCGCAATCCTCTCGCTCGACAGAAAGATGAAGAGTTGTTTTAGTTTCCGAAACTCTCGCTCCAAAAGAGATGGAGCGCTGCTTTAGTTACCAATCCTCTAGTTCGACATAGAGATAGAACGCTGTTTTAGTTCGCAATCTTCTCACTCGACACAGAGATGGAGCGCTGTTTTAGGTTCCTATCCTCTTGCTCGACAGAGAGATATAGCGTGGTTTTATTTCCAAAACCTCTCGCTCTACAGAGATATGGAGCGCTGTTTTATTTCCCAATTCTTTAGCTCGACACAGAGTTGGGCGCTGTTTTATTTCGCAATATTCACACTCGATAGAAAGATGTAGCGCTCTTTTAGTTCCCAATCCGCTCACTCGACAGAGAGTTAAAGCGCTGTATTAGTTCGGAATTCTCTCACTCGACAACAGATGGTGCCCTGCTTTAGTTTGCAATCCACTCGCTTGATAGCGAAATGGGGCGCTGTTATAGTTCCCAATCCTCTCGCTCGACAGATAGATGCAACGCTGTTTTAGTTATCAATCCTCTCGTTCGACAGAGAGTTGGAGCGCCTGTTTTAGGTCGCAATCCTCTCACTGGACAGAGAGATGGAGCGCTGTTTTAGCTTCCAAACCCTCTAGCTCGACGGAAAGTTGGAACGCTGTTTTAGTTCGCTAACCTCTCACTCGACAGAGATATGTAGCGCTGTTTTAGTTCCTAATTCTTTCGCTCGACAAACGATGAGCGCTGTTTTAGTTCCCCATCCTCTCCGCGGCAGGAAGATGGAGTACTGTTTTAATTCGCAATCTTCTCATTCGACAGGGAGATGGAGCGCTGTTTTATTTCCCAATCCTTTAGCTCGACAGAGAGTTGGAGCGATCCTTATGTTCCCAACCCTCTCGCTAGACACAGATATGGGCGCTGTTTTATTTCGCAATATTCACGCTTGATAGAAAGATATGGCGCTCTTTTAGTTCCCAATTCTCTCGCTCGACAGAGAGTTAAAGCTCTGTTTTGGTTCACAATTCTCTCACTCGACAACAGATGGTGCCCTGCTTTAGTTCGCAATCCACTCGCTTGATAGAGAAATGGGGCGCTGTTATAGTTCCCAATCCTCTCGCTCGACAGGTAGATGGAACGCTGTTTTAGTTATCAATCCTCTAGTTCGACAGAGAGTTGTAGTGCTGTTTTAGGTCGCAATCCTCTGACTGGACAAAGAGATGGAGTGCTGTTTTAGTTCCCAACCCTCTAGCTCGACGGAAAGTTGGAACGCTGCTTTAGTTCGCTATCCTCTCACTCGACAGGGATATTTAGCGCTTTTTTAGTTCCTAATGCTTTCGCTCGGCAGACATGGAGCGCTGTTTTACTTCATCATCCTCTCCGCGGCAGGAAGATGGAGTACTGTTTTAGTTTGCAATCTTTTCACTCGACATAGAGATGTAGCGCTGTTTTAGTTCCCAATCCTCTCGCTCGACAGACAGATTGAGCGCTGTTTTAGTTCCAATTCCTCTCCGCGTCAAGAAGATGGAGTGCTGTTTTAGTTCACAATCATCTCGCTCGACAGACAGATGGAGTGCTGTTTTAGTTCCCAATCCGCCCGCTCGACAGAGAGATGGAGCGCTGTTATAGTTCGCAAACCTCTCGCTCGATAGAGAGAGAGCGCTGTTTTAGTTCGCAATCTTCTCGCTTGACACAGAGATGGAGAGATCCTTTAGTTCCCATCCCTCTCGCTCGACAGAGAGTTGGAAGGCTGTTATAGTTGGCAATATTCTCACTCGACAGAAATATGCAACGCTGTTTTAGATCCCAATCCTTTTGCTCGACATACATGGAGCGCTGTTTTAGTTCCCCATGCTCTCCGCGGCTAGAAGATGGAGTAGTATTTTAGTTCGCAATCTTCTCGCTTGGCAGAGAGTTAATTTGAGGTTTTGGTTCCAAATCCTCTTGGCGGCAGGAAGATGGAGCGATTTTATTGTTCGCAATCCTCTCGCCCGGCAGAGATATCGACTGCTGTTTTCGTTCCAAATCCTCTCACTCGACAGATAGATGGAGTCTGTTTTATTTATCAATCCTTTTGCTCGACTGAGAGTTGAAGCGCTATTTTAGGTCTCGATACTCTCGCTCGACAGAGAGTTTGAGCGCTGTTTTAGTACGCAACCCTTTTGCTAAATAGAGGGATGACGCTCCGGTTGTGTTCTCATTACTGACGTTCAACAGAGATTTGGAGCGCAGTTTTATTTCCTAATGCTGTCGCTCGACACAGAAGTGAAGCGCTCTTTTAGTGTCCAATCCTCTCGCTCGACAGAGAGTTAAAGCGCTGTTTTAGTTCGGAATTCTCACACTGAACAGAACGATTGTGCGCTGGTTAAGTTTGCAATCCACTCGCTCGATAGAGAGGTGGAGCGCTGCTTTAGTTCGCAAATTTCTCGCTCGACAGCAAGATGGGGCGCTGTTATAGTTCGCATTGCTCTCCCTCAAATGTGCGATGGAGCGCTGTTTTAGTTTTCAATCCTCTCACTCAACAGAGAGATAGAACTCTGGTTTAGCTAACAATCCTCTCGATCGACAGAGAGATGGAGCGCTGTTTAATTCCAAATCCTCTCGGACGACGCAGAAATGGAGCACTGTTTTAGTTAACAATACTCCCGTTCGACAGAGAGATGGAGCGCTGTTTTACTTCTTAATCCTCTGAATCGAAGGAGATATACAGCGCTGTTTTAGTTCCCAATCCTTTCGCTCGACACAGAGTTGGAGCGATCCTTAAGTTCCCAATCCTCTTGCTAGACACAGAATTTGGCGCTGTTTTATTTCGCAATTCTCTCACTCGACAACACATGGTGCGCTACTTTAGTTCGCAATCCACCTGCTCGATAGAAAAATGGATCGCTGTTTTAGTTCGCAATCCTCTCACTCGACAGAGAGATGAAGAGCTGTTTTACTTATCAATCCTGTCGTTCGAAAGTGAGTTGAAGCGCTGTTTAATTCCCAATCCTTGCGCTCGACAGAGAAATGGAACGCTGTTTTATTTGGAAATTCTCTCGCTAGACAAAACGATGGAGTGCTGCATTAGTTCCAAATCCTTTCGCTTGAGAGAGAGATGGAGCGCTGTTTTAGTTGGCAATGCTCTCACTGGACAGAGAGATGTAGCACAGTTTTAGGTTCCTTTTCTCTCTCGACAGACAGATAGAGCGCTGTTTTAGTTCCCATTCCTCTCCGCGGCAAGAAGATGAAGTGCTATTTTACTTCATAATTCTCTCGCTCTAAAGAGATTTGGATCGCTGTTTTAGTTCCCAATCGTCTCGACAGCAAGATGGAGCGCTGTTTTAGTGTCCAAGCATCTCCTTCGTTAGAGAGATGGAGCGGGTTTTTTTAGTTCGCAATCCTCTCGCTCGACAGAGAGATGGAGTGCTGTTTTAGTTCGGATAACTTTAGCTCAAAAGTGGGACGGAGCGCTGTTTTAGTTCCCAAGCATCTGGTTCCACAGAGACATGGAGCGCGTTTTATAGTTCGCAATCCTCTCGCTCGACAGAAAGATGAAGAGTTGTTTTAGTTCCCGAAACTCTCGCTCCAAAAGAGATGGAGCGCTGCTTTAGTTACCAATCCTCTCGTTGGACAGAGAATTGGGTGATGTTTTTATTTCGCAATCCTCACGCTGGACAGAAAGATGTAGCGCTCTTTTATTGTCCAATCCTCTCGCTCGACAGAGAGTTAAAGCGCTGTTTTAGTTCGCAATTCTCACACTGGACAGAAAGATTATGCGCTGGTTCACTTCGCAATCCACTCGCTTGATAGAGAGATGGAGCGCTGTTTTAGTTCGCAAACTTCTCGCTCGACAGCAAGATGGGGCGCTGTTATAGTTCGCATTGCTCTCCCTCAAAAGTGGGATGGAGCGCTGTTTTAGTTTTCAATCCTCTCACTCAATAGAGAGATAGACCTCTGTTTTAGCTACCAATCCTCTCGTTCGACAGAGAGATGGAGCGTAGTTTTAGTTCACAATCCTCTCATTCGACAGAGAGATGGAGCGCTGTATTGGTTCCCAATCCTCTCGCTCGACAGAGAGTTGGAACGCTGTTTTAGTTCGAAATCCTTTCACTCAACAGAGAGATGTAGCGCTGTTTTAGTTCACAATCCTGTCAATCGACAGACAGATGGAGCGCTGTTTAAGTGTCCAATCCTCTCCGCGGCAAGAACATGGAGCGCTGTTTTACTTCACAGTCCTCTCGCTCGACAGAGATATCCGGTGCTGTTTTAGTTCTCAATCCTCTCACTCTACAGAGAGTTGGAGTGCTGTTTTATTTAGCAATCCTTTCACTCGACACAGAGATGGAGCGCTGCTTTTTCCCAATGCTCTCCATCTTCAGAGAGTTGATGAGCTGCATCTTTTCGCAATGCTCTTGCTCGACAGAGAAATGGAGCGCTGTTTAATTCCAAATCCTCTCGCTCGACGCAGAAATGGAGCACTGTTTTAGTTAACAATACTCCCGTTCGACAGAGAGATAGAGCGATGATTTAGTTAGCAATCCTCTCGCTCGACAGAGAGATGGAGCGCTGTTTTACTTCTTAATCCTCTGAATCGAAGGAGATATACAGCGCTGTTTTAGTTCCCAATCCTTTTGCTCGACACAGAGTTGGAGCGATCCTTAAGTTCCCAATCCTCTTGCTAGACACAGAATTTGGCGCTGTTTTATTTCGCAATTCTCTCACTCGACAACACATGGTGCGCTACTTTAGTTCGCAATCCACCTGCTCGATAGAAAAATGGATCGCTGTTTTAGTTAGCAATCCTCTCACTCGACAGAGAGATGGAGAGCTGTTTTACTTATCAATCCTGTCGTTCGAAAGTGAGTTGAAGCGCTGTTTAATTCCCAATCCCTTCGCTCGACAGAGAAATGGAACGCTGTTTTAGTTGGAAATTCTCTCGCTAGACAAAACGATGGAGTGCTGCATTAGTTCCAAATCCTTTCGCTTGAGAGAGAGATGGAGCGCTGTTTTAGTTGGCAATGCACTCACTGGACAGAGAGATGTAGCACAGTTTTAGGTCCCTTTTCTCTCTCGACAGACAGATAGAGCGCTGTTTTAGTTCCCATTCCTCTCCGCGGCAAGAAGATGAAGTGCTATTTTACTTCATAATTCTCTCGCTCTAAAGAGATTTGGATCGCTGTTTTAGTTCCCAATCGTCTCGACAGCAAGATGGAGCGCTGTTTTAGTTTCCAAGCATCTCCTTCGTTAGAGAGATGGAGCGGGTTTTTTTAGTTCGCAATCCTCTCGCTCGACAGAGAAATGGAGCGATATTTTAGTTCCCAATACTCTCGCTTCAAGAGAGGTGGAGCGCTGTTTAAGTTAACAATCCTCTCGCTTGAAAGAGAGATAGAGCGTGGTTTTACTTCACAATCCTCCCACTCGACAGAGATTTGAATCGCTGTTTTAGTTCCCAATCGTCTCGCTTGACAGCAAGATGGAGTGCTGTTTTAGTTCGGATAACTTTAGCTCAAAAGTGGGACGGAGCGCTGTTTTAGTTCCCAAGCATCTGGTTCCACAGAGAGATGGAGCGCGTTTTATAGTTCGCAATCCTCTCGCTCGACAGAAAGATGAAGAGTTGTTTTAGTTCCCGAAACTCTCGCTCCAAAAGAGATGGAGCGCTGCTTTAGTTACCAATCCTCTCGTTCGACATAGAGATAGAACGCTGTTTTAGTTCGCAATCTTCTCACTCGACACAGAGATGTCGCGCTGTTTTAGGTTCCTATCCTCTTGCTCGACAGAGAGATAAGCGTGGTTTTATTTCCAAAACCTCTCCCTCCACAGAGATATGGAGCGCTGTTTTATTTCCCAATTCTTTAGCTCGACACAGAGTTGGGCGCTGTTTTATTTCGCAATATTCACACTCGATAGAAAGATGTAGCGCTCTTTTAGTTCCCAATCCTCTCCCTCGACAGAGAGTTAAAGCTCTGTTTTGGTTCGCAATTCTCTCACTCGACAACAGATGGTGCCCTGCTTTAGTTCGCAATCCACTCGCTTGATAGAGAAATGGGGCGCTGTTATAGTTCCCAATCCTCTCGCTCGACAGATAGATGCAACGCTGTATTAGTTATCAATCCTCTCGTTCGACAGAGAGTTGGAGCGCCTGTTTTAGGTTCAAATCCTCTCACTGGACAGAGAGATGGAGCGCAGTTTTAGCTTCCAAACCCTCTAGCTCGATGGAAAGTTGGAATGCTGTTTTAGTTCGCTAACCTCTCACTCGACAGAATTATGTAGCGCTGTTTTAGTTCCTAATTCTTTCCCTCGACAGACATGGAGCGCTGTTTTAGTTCCCCATCCTCACCGCGGCAGGAAGATGTAGTACTGTTTTAGTTCGCAATCTTCTCACTCGGCATAGACGTGTAGCGCTGTTTTAGTTCCCAATTCTTTCGCTCGACAGATATGTAGCGCTGATTTAGTTCCCCATCCTCTCCGCGGCAGGAAGATGGAGTACTGTTTTAGTTCGCAATCTTCTCACTCGACAAAGACATGTAGCGCAGTTTTAGTTCCCAATCCGCTCGCTCGACAGACAGATGGAACGCTGTTTTAGTTATCAATCCTCTCGTTCGACAGAGAGTTGTAGTGCTGTTTTAGGTCGCAATCCTCTCACTGGACAGAGAGATGGAGTGCTTTTTTAGTTCCCAACCCTCTAGCTTGACGGAAAGTTGGAACGCTGCTTTAGTTCGCTATCCTCTCAATTGACAGGGATATTTAGCGCTTTTTTAGTTCCTAATGCTTTCGCTCGGCAGACATGGAGCGCTGTTTTACTTCATCATCCTCTCCGCGGCAGGAAGATGGAGTACTGTTTTAGTTCGCAATCTTTTCACTCGACATAGAGATGTAGCGCTGTTTTAGTTCCCAATCCTCTCGCTCGACAGACAGATTGAGCGCTGTTTTAGTTCCAATTCCTCTCCGCGTCAAGAAGATGGAGTGCTGTTTTAGTTCACATTCATCTCGCTCGACAGACAGATGGAGTGCTGTTTTAGTTCCCAATCCGCCCGCACGACAGAGAGATGGAGCGCTGTTTTAGTTCGCAAACCTCTCACTCGACAGAAATATGCAACGCTGTTTTAGATCCCAATCCTTTTGCTCGACAGACATGGAGCGCTGTTTTAGTTCCCCATGCTCTCCGCGGCTAGAAGATGGAGTAGTATTTTAGTTCGCAATCTTCTCGCTTGGCAGAGAGTTAAAGTGAGGTTTTGGTTCCAAATCCTCTTGGCGGCAAGAAGATGGAGCGATTTTATTGTTCGCAATCCTCTCGCCCGACAGAGATATCGAGTGCTGTTTTCGTTCCAAATCCTCTCACTCGACAGATAGATGGAGTCTGTTTTATTTATCAATCCTTTTGCTCGACTGAGAGTTGAAGCTCTATTTTAGTTCTCGATACTCTCGCTCGACAGAGAGTTTGAGCGCTGTTTTAGTACTCAACCCTTTTGCTAAATAGAGGGATGACGCTCCGGTTGTGTTCTCATTACTGTCGTTCAACAGAGAGTTGGAGCGCAGTTTTATTTCCTAATGCTGTCCCTCGACACAGAAGTGAAGCGCTCTTTTATTTCCCAAACCTCTCGCTCGGCAGAGACTTGGAGCGCTGTTTTATTTCGCAATCCTTTCGCTCGATATATTGGTATAGCGCTGTTTTAGCTCCCAAATCTCTCGCTTGACAGAGATTTGGAGCGCTGTTTTATTTCGCAATTCTCTCATTCGACAGCAAGTTGGTGCTCTGTATCACTTAGCAATGCACTCGGTAGATAGAGATATGGAGCGATCCTTTAGTTCACAATCCTTTCGCTCTACACAGAAATGGAGCGCCGTTTTAGTTCCCAATCCTCCTGCTTGATAGAGATTTGGAGCGCAGTTTTAGTTCATAATCCTCTCGCTGAACAGAGAGATGTATCGCTGTTTTAGTTTCCAATCCTCTCGTTCTAAAGAGAAATGGAGCGCCGCTTTAGTTCCCAATCCTCTCGCTCGGCAGAGAGATGGAGCGTGGTTGTAGTTGCCAATCCTTCCGCCGACAAAGATTTGGAGCGCTATTTTAGTTCCCAATCCTCTCGTTTGACAGCAAGATGGAGCGCTGTTTTGGTTCGCAAACCTCTCGCTCCAAAGGGATATAGAGCGCTGTTTTCATTCCCAATCCGCTCGCTCGACAAAGAGTTTGAAAACTGTTTTAGTTCTCAATCCTTTCACTCTAAAGAGAGTTGGAGTGCTGTTTTAGTTAGCAATCCTCTCACTCGACAGAGAGATGGAGCGCTGTTTTATTGCCCAATCCTCTCCATCGACAGAGAGTTGATGAGCTGCATCATTTCGAAATGCTCTTGCTCGACAAAGAGATAGAGCGCTGTTTAATTCCAAATCCTCTCGCTCGACGCAGAAATGGAGCATTGTTTTAGTTACCAATACTCTCGTTCGACAGAGAGATGGAGCAATGAGTTAGTTAGCAATCCTCTCGCTCGACATTGAGATGGAGCACTGTTTTAGTTCCCAATCCTTTCGCTCGAAACAGAGATGGAGCGATCCTTATGTTCCCAACCCCCTCGTTAGACAGAGAATTGGGTGATGTTTTAATTTCGCAATCCTCACGCTGGAAAGAAAGATGTAGCGCTCTTTTAGTGTCCAATCCTCTCGCTCGAAAGAGAGTTAAAGCGCTGTTTTAGTTCGGAATTCTCACACTGGACAGAACGACTATGCGCTGGTTAAGTTTGCAATCCACTCGCTCGATAGAGAGGTGGAGCGCTGTTTTAGTTCGCAAATTTCTCGCTCGACAGCAAGATGGGGCGCTGTTATAGTTCGCATTGCTCTCCCTCAAAAGTGGGATGGAGCGCTGTTTTAGTTTTCAATCCTCTCACTCAACAGAGAGATAGAACTCTGTTTTAGCCACCAATCCTCTCGATCGACAGAGAGATGGTGCGCTGTTTAATTCCAAATCCTCTCGCTCGTCGCAGAAATGGAGCACTGTTTTAGTTAACAATACTCGTGTTCGACAGAGAGATAGAGCGATGATTTAGTTAGCAATCCTCTCGCTCGACAGAGAGATGGAGCGCTGTTTTACTTCTTAATCCTCTGAATCGAAGGAGATATACAGCGCTGTTTTAGTTCCCAATCCTTTCGCTCGACACAGAGTTGGAGCGATCCTTAAGTTCCCAATCCTCTTGCTAGACACAGAATTTGGCGCTGTTTTATTTCGCAATTCTCTCACTCGACAACACATGGTGCGCTACTTTAGTTCGCAATCCACCTGCTCGATAGAAAAATGGATCGCTGTTTTAGTTCGCAATCCTCTCACTCGACAGAGAGATGGAGAGCTGTTTTACTTATCAATCCTGTCGTTCGAAAGTGAGTTGAAGCGTTTTTTAATTCCCAATCCTTGCGCTCGACAGAGAAATGGAACGCTGTTTTAGTTGGAAATTCTCTCGCTAGACAAAACGATGGAGTGCTGCATTAGTTCCAAATCCTTTCGCTTGAGAGAGAGATGGAGCGCTGTTTTAGTTGGCAATGCTCTCACTGGACAGAGAGATGTAGCACAGTTTAGGTCCCTTTTCTCTCTCGACAGACAGATAGAGCGCTGTTTTAGTTCCCACTCCTCTCCACGGCAAGAAGATGAAGTGCTATTTTACTTCATAATTCTCTCGCTCTAAAGAGATTTGGATCGCTGTTTTAGTTCCCAATCGTCTCGACAGCAAGATGGAGCGCTGTTTTAGTTTCCAAGCATCTCCTTCGTTAGAGAGATGGAGCGGGTTTTTTTAGTTCGCAATCCTCTCGCTCGACAGAGAGATGGAGCGATGTTTTAGTTCCCAATACTCTCGCTTCAAGAGAGGTGGAGCACTGTTTAAGTTAACAATCCTCTCGCTTGAAAGAGAGATAGAGCGTGGTTTTACTTCACAATCCTCCCACTCGACAGAGATTTGAATCGCTGTTTTAGTTCCCAATCGTCTCGCTTGACAGCAAGATGGAGTGCTGTTTTAGTTCGGATAACTTTAGCTCAAAAGTGGGACGGAGCGCTGTTTTAGTTCCCAAGCATCTGATTCCACAGAGACATGGAGCGCGTTTTATATTTCGCAATCCTCTCGCTCGACAGAAAGATGAAGAGTTGTTTTAGTTCCCGAAACTCTCGCTCCAAAAGAGATGGAGCGCTACTTTAGTTACCAATCCTCTCGTTCGACTTAGAAATAGAACGCTGTTTTAGTTCGCAATCTTCTCACTCGACACAGAGATGGAGCGCTGTTTTAGGTTCCTATCCTCTTGCTCGACAGAGAGATAAGCGTGGTTTTATTTCCAAAACCTCTCGCTCCACAGAGATATGTAGCGCTGTTTTAGTTCCTAATTCTTTCGCTCGACAGACGATGAGCGCTGTTTTAGTTCCCCATCCTCTCCGCGGCAGGGAGATGGAGTACTGTTTTAATTCGCAATGTTCTCACTCGACAGAGAGATGGAGCGCTGTTTTATTTCCCAATCCTTTAGCTCGACAGAGAGTTGGAGCGATCCTTAAATTCCCAACCCTCTCGCTAGACACAGAATTGGGCGCTGTTTTATTTCGCAATATTCACGCTTGATAAAAAGATGTGGCGCTCTTTTAGTTCCCAATTCTCTCGCTCGACAGAGAGTTAAAGCTCTGTTTTGGTTCGCAATTCTCTCACTCGACAACAGATGGTGCCCTGCTTTAGTTCGCAATCCACTAGCTTGATAGAGAAATGGGCCGCTGTTATAGTTCCCAATCCTCTCGCTCGACAGATAGATGCAACGCTGTTTTAGTTATCAATCCTCTCGTTCGACAGAGAGTTGGAGCGCCTGTTTTAGGTCCAAATCCTCTCACTGGACAGAGAGATGGAGCGCAGTTTTAGCTTCCATACCCTCTAGCTCGACGGAAAGTTGGAACGCTGTTTTAGTTCGCTAACCTCTCACTCGACAGAGATATGTAGCGCTTTTTTAGTTCCTAATTCTTTCCCTCGACATACATGGAGCGTTGTTTTAGTTCCCCATCCTCACCGCGGCAGCAAGATGTAGTACTGTTTTAGTTCGCAATCTTCTCACTCGACATAGACGTGCAGCGCTGTTTTAGTTCCTAATTCTTTCGCTCGACAGATATGGAGCGCTGATTTATTTCCCCATCCTCTCCGCGGCAGGAAGATGGAGTACTGTTTTAGTTCGCAATCTTCTCACTCGACAAAGACATGTAGCGCAGTTTTAGTTCCCAATCCTCTCGCTCGACAGACAGATGGAACGCTGTTTTAGTTATCAATCCTCTCGTTCGACAGAGAGTTGTAGTGCTGTTTTAGGTAGCAATCCTCTCACTGGACAGAGAGATGGAGTGCTGTTTTAGTTCCCAACCCTCTAGCTTGACGGAAAGTTGGAACGCTGCTTTAGTTCGCTATCCTCTCAATTGACAGGGATATTTAGCGCTTTTTTAGTTCCTAATGCTTTCGCTCGGCAGACATGGAGCGCTGTTTTACTTCATCATCCTCTCCGCGGCAGGAAGATGGAGTACTGTTTTAGTTCGCAATCTTTTCACTCGACATAGAGATGTAGCGCTGTTTTAGTTCCCAATCCTCTCGCTCGACAGACAGATTGAGCGCTGTTTTAGTTCCAATTCCTCTCCGCGTCAAGAAGATGGAGTGCTGTTTTAGTTCACATTCATCTCGCTCGACAGACAGATGGAGTGCTGTTTTAGTTCCCAATCCGCCCGCACGACAGAGAGATGGAGCGCTGTTTTAGTTCGCAAACCTCTCGCTCGATAGAGAGAGAGCGCCTTTTTAGTTCGCAATCTTCTCGCTTGACACAGAGATGGAGAGATCCTTTAGTTCCCATCCCTCTCTCTCGACAGAATATGCAGCGCTGTTTTTGTTCCCCATGCTCTCCGCGGCTAGAAGATGGAGTAGTATTTTAGTTCGCAGTCTTCTCGCTTGGCAGAGAGTTAAAGTGAGGTTTTGGTTCCAAATCCTCTTGGCGGCAAGAAGATGGAGCGATTTTATTGTTCGCAATCCTCTCGCCCGACAGAGATATCGAGTGCTGTTTTCGTTCCAAATCCTCTCACTCGACAGATAGATGGAGTCTGTTTTATTTATCAATCCTTTTGCTCGACTGAGAGTTGAAGCGCTATTTTAGGTCTCGATACTCTCGCTCGACAGAGAGTTTGAGCGCTGTTTTAGTACGCAACCCTTTTGCTAAATAGAGGGATGACGCTCCGGTTGTGTTCTCATTACTGTCGTTCAACAGAGAGTTGGAGCGCAGTTTTAGTTCCTAATCCTCTCTCTGAACAGAGAGATGTATCGCTGTTTTAGTTCCCAATCCTCTCGTTCTAAAGAGAAGTGGAGCGCCGCTTTAGTTCTCAATCCTCTCGCTCGGCAGACAGATGGAGCGTGGTTGTAGTTGCCAACCCTTCCGCCGACAGAGATTTGGAGCGCTGTTTTAGTTCCCAATCCTCTCGCTTGACAGCAAGATGGAGCGCTGTTTTGGTTCGCAAACCTTTCGCTCCAAAGGGATATAGAGCGCTGTTTTCATTCACAATCCGCTTGCTCGACAGAGAGTTTGAAAACTGTTTTAGTTCTCAATCCTCTCACTCTACAGAGAGTTGGAGTGCTGTTTTAGTTAGCAATCCTCTCACTCGATAGAGAGATGGAGCGCTGTTTTATTGCCCAATCCTCTCCATCGACAGAGAGTTGATGAGCTGCATCATTTCGAAATGCTCTTGCACGACAAAGAGATAGAGCGCTGTTTAATTCCAAGTCCTCTCGCTCGACGCAGAAATGGAGCATTGTGTTAGTTACCAATGCCCTCGTTCGACAGAGAGATGGAGCGATGATTTAGTTAGCAATCCTCTCGCTCGACATTGAGATGGAGCACTGTTTTAGTTCTCAATCCTTTCGCTCGAAACAGAGATGGAGCGATCCTTAAGTTCCCATTCCTCTCGTTAGACAGAGAATTGGGTGATGTTTTTATTTCGCAATCCTCACGCTGGACAGAAAGATGTAGCGCTCTTTTATTGTCCAATCCTCTCGCTCGACAGAGAGTTAAAGCGCTGTTTTAGTTCGCAATTCTCACACTGGACAGAAAGATTGTGCGCTGGTTCAGTTCGCAATCCACTCGCTCGACAGAGAGATGGAGCGCTGTTTTAGTTCGCAAACTTCTCGCTCGACAGCAAGATGGGGCGCTGTTATAGTTCGCATTGCTCTCCCTCAAAAGTGGGATGGAGCGCTGTTTTAGTTTTCAATCCTCTCACTCAACAGAGAGATAGAACTCTGTTTTAGCTACCAATCCTCTCGTTCGACAGAGAGATGGAGCGTAGTTTTAGTTCACAATCCTCTCACTCGACAGAGAGATGGAGCGCTGTATTGGTTCCCAAACCTCTCGCTCGACAGAGAGTTGGAACGCTGTTTTAGTTCGAAATCCTTTCACTCAACAGAGAGATGTAGCGCTGTTTTAGTTCACAATCCTGTCACTCGACAGACAGATGGAGCGCTGTTTAAGTGTCCAATCCTCTCCGCGGCAAGAAAATGGAGCGCTGTTTTACTTCACAGTCCTCTCGCTCGACAGAGATATCCGGTGCTGTGTTAGTTCTCAATCCTCTCACTCTACAGAGAGTTGGAGTGCTGTTTTATTTAGCAATCCTCTCACTCGACACGGAGATGGAGCGCTGCTTTATTGCCCAATGCTCTCCATCTTCAGAGAGTTGATGAGCTGCATCATTTCGCAATGCTCTTGCGCCACAGAGAGATGGAGCGCTGTTTAATTCCAAATCCACTCGCTCGACGCAGAAATGGAGCATTGTTTTAGTTAACAATACTCCCGTTCGACAGAGAGATGGAGCGATGATTTAGTTAGCAATCCTCACGCTCGACAGTGAGATGGAGCGCTGTTTTACTTCTTAATCCTCTGAATCGAAGGAGATATAGAGCGCTGTTTTAGTTCCCAATCCTTTCGCTCGACACAGAGTTAGAGCGATGCTTAAGTTCCCAACCCTCGTGCTAGACACAGAATTTGGCGCTGTTTTATTTCGCAATTCTCTCACTCGACAACACATGGTGCGCTACTTTAGTTCGCAATCCACTCGCTCGATAGAAAAATGGATCGCTGTTTTAGTTCGCAATCCTCTCACTCGACAGAGGGATGGAGAGCTGTTTTACATATCAATCCTGTCGTTCGACAGTGAGCTGAATCGCTGTTTAATTCCCAATCCTTGCGCTCGACAAAGAAATGGAGCGCTGTTTTAGTTGGCAATTCTCTCGCTCGACAAAACGATGGAGTGCTGCATTAGTTTCAAATCCTTTCGCTTGAGAGAGAGATGGAGCGCTGTTTTAGTTGGCAATGCTCTCACTGGACAGAGAGATGTAGCACAGTTTTAGCTCCCTATTCTCTCTCGACAGACAGATAGAGCGCTGTTTTAGTTCCCATTCCTCTCCGCGGCAAGAAGATGAAGTGCTTTTTTACTTCATAATTCTCTCGCTCTAAAGAGATTTCGATCGCTGTTTTAGTTCCCAATCGTCTCGACAGCAAGATGGAGCGCTGTTTTAGTTTCCAAGCATCTCCTTCGTTAGAGAGATGGAGTGCGTTTTTTAGTTCGCAATCCTCTCGCTCGACAGAGAGATGGAGCGATGTTTTAGTTCCCAATACTCTCGCTTCAAGAGAGGTGGATCGCTGTTTTAGTTAACAATCCTCTCGCTTTAAAGAGAGATAGAGCGTCGTTTTACTTCACAATCCTCCCGCTCGACAGAGATTTGAATCGCTGTTTTAGTTCCCAATCGTCTCGCTTGACAGCAAGATGGAGGGCTGTTTTAGTTAGGATACCTTTAGCTCAAAAGTGGAATGGAGCGCTGTTTTAGTTCCCAAGCATCTGGTTCCACAGAGACATGGAGCGCGTTTTTTAGTTCGTAATCCTCTCGCTCGACAGAAAGATGAAGAGTTGTTTTAGTTCCCAAAACCCTCGCTCCAAAAGAGAGGGAGCGCTGTTTAATTACCAATCCTCTCGTTCGACAGAGAGATGGAACGCTGTTTTAGTTCGCAATCCTCTCACTCGACACAGAGATGGAGCTCTGTTTTAGGTTCCTATCCTCTTGCTCGACAGAGAGATATAGCGTGGGTTTATTTCCAAACCTCTCGCTCCACAGAGAGATGGAAGTTTTTTCCCAATCATTTAGCTCGACACAGAATTGGGTGCTGTTTTAATTCGCAATATTCACGCTCGATAGAAAGATGTACCGCTCTTTTAGTTCCCAATCCTCTCACTCGACAGAGAGTTAAAGCGCTGTTTTAGTTCGCAATTCTCTCACTCGACAACACATGGTGCCCTGCTTTAGTTCGCAATCCACTCACTTGATAGAGAAATGGGGCGCTGTTATAGTTCCCAATCCTCTCGCTCGACCGATAGATGCAACGCTGTTTTAGTTATCAATCCTCTCGTTCGACAGAGAGTTGGAGCGCCTGTTTTAGGTCGCAATCCTCTCACTGGACAGACAGATGGAGCGCTGTTTTAGTTTCCAAACCCTCTAGCTCGACGGAAAGTTGGAACGCTGTTTTAGTTCGCTAACCTCTCACTCGACAGAGATATGTAGCGCTGTTTTAGTTCCTAATTCTTTCGCTCGACAGACATGGAGCGCTGTTTTAGTTCCCCATCCTCTCCGCGGCAGGAAGATGTAGTACTGTTTTAGTTCTCAATCTTCTCACTCGACATAAACATGTAGAGCTGTTTTAGTTCCCAATCCTCTCGCTCGACAGACAGATTGAGCGCTGTTTTAGTTCCAATTCCTCTCAGCGTCAAGAAGATGGAGTGCTGTTTTAGTTCACAATCATCTCGCTCGACAGACAGATGGAGTGCTGTTTTAGTTCTCAATCCGCCCGCTCGACAGAGAGATGGAGCGCTGTTTTAGTTCGCAAACCTCTCGTTCGATAGAGAGAGAGAGCGCTGTTTTAGTTCGCAATCTTCTCGCTTGACACAGAGATGGAGAGATCCTTTAGTTCCCATCCCTCTCGCTCGACAGAGAGTTGGAAGGCTGTTATAGTTGGCAATCCTCTCACTCGACAGAAATATGCAACGCTGTTTTAGATCCTAATCCTTTTGCTCGACATACATGGAGCGCTGTTTTAGTTCCCCATGCTCTCCGCGGCTAGAAGATGGAGTAGTATTTTAGTTCGCAATCTTCTCGCTTGGCAGAGAGTTAAAGTGAGGTTCTGGTTCCAAATCCTCTTGGCGGCAAGAAGATGGAGCGATTTTATTGTTCGCAATCCTCTCGCCCGACAGAGATATCGAGTGCTTTTTTCGTTCCAAATCCTCTCACTCGACAGATAGATGGAGTCTGTTTTATTTATCAATCCTTTTGCTCGACTGAGAATTGAAGCGCTATTTTAGTTCTCGATACTCTCGCTCGACAGAGAGTTTGAGCGCTGTTTTAGTACGCAACCCTTTTGCTAAATAGAGGGATGACGCTCCGGTTGTGTTCTCATTACTGACGTTCAACAGAGATTTGGAGCGCAGTTTTATTTCCTAATGCTGTCCCTCGACACAGAAGTGAAGCGCTCTTTTATTTCCCAAACCTCTCGCTCGGCACAGAGTTGGAGCGCTGTTTTATTTCGCAATCCTTTCGCTCGATAGATTGGTGTAGCGCTGTTTTAGCTCCCAAATCTCTCGCTTGACAGAGATTTGGAGCGCTGTTTTATTTCGCAATTCTCTTATTCGACAGCAAGTTGGTGCTCTGTATCACTTAGCAATGCACTCGGTCGATAGAGATATGGAGCGATCCTTTAGTTCACAATCCTTTCGCTCTACACAGAAATGGAGCGCCGTTTTAGTTCCCAATCCTCCTGCTTGATAGAGATTTGGAGCGCAGTTTTAGTTCATAATCCTCTCGCTGAACAGAGAGATGTATCGCTTTTTTAGTTTCCAATCCTCTCGTTCTAAAGAGAAATGGAGCGCCGCTTTAGTTCCCAATCCTCTCGCTCGGCAGAGAGATGGAGCGTGGTTATAGTTGCCAATCCTTCCGCCGACAAAGATTTGGAGCGCTATTTTAGTTCCCAATCCTCTCGTTTGACAGCAAGATGGAGCGCTGTTTTGGTTCGCAAACCTCTCGCTCCAAAGGAATATAGAGCGCTGTTTTCATTCCCAATCCCCTCGCTCGACAAAGAGTTTGAAAACTGTTTTAGTTCTCAATCCTTTCACTCTAAAGCGAGTTGGGGTGCTGTTTTAGTTAGCAATCCTCACACTCCACAGAGAGATGGAGCGCTGTTTTATTGCCCAATCCTCTCCATCCGCAGAGAGTTGATGAGCTGCATCATTTCGAAATGCTCTTGCTCGACAAAGAGATAGAGCGCTGTTTAATTCCAAATCCTCTCGCTCGACGCAGAAATGGAGCATTGTTTTAGTTACAAATACCCTCGTTCGACAGAGAGATGGAGCGATGATTTAGTTAGCAATCCTCTCGCTCGACATTGAGATGGAGCACTGTTTTAGTTCTCAATCCTTTCGCTCGAAACAGAGATGGAGCGTTCCTTAAGTTCCCATTCCTCTCGTTAGACAGAGAATTGGGTGATTTTTTTATTTCGCAATCCTCACGCTGGACAGAAAGATGTAGCGCTCTTTTATTGTCCAATCCTCTCGCTCGACAGATAGTTAAAGCGCTGTTTTAGTTCGCAATTCTCACACTGGACAGAAACATTATGCGCTGGTTCAGTTCGCAATCCACTCGCTCGATAGAGAGATGGAGCGCTGTTTTAGTTCGCAAACTTCTCGCTCGACAGCAAGATGGGGCGCTTTTATAGTTCGCATTGCTCTCCCTCAGAAGTGGGATGGAGCGCTGTTTTAGTTTTCAATCCTCTCACTCAACAGAGAGATAGAACTCTGTTTTAGCTACCAATTGTCTCGTTCGACAGAGAGATGGAGCGTAGTTTTAGTTCACAATCCTCTCACTCGACAGAGATATGGAGCGCTGTATTGGTTCCCAAACCTCTCGCTCGAAAGAGAGTTGGAACGCTGTTTTAGTTCGAAATCCTTTCACTCAACAGAGAGATGTAGCGCTGTTTTAGTTCACAATCCTGTCACTCGACAGACAGATGGTGCGCTGTTTTAGTGTCCAATCCTCTCCGCGGCAAGAACATGGAGCGCTGTTTTACTTCACAGTCCTCTCGCTCGACAGAGATATCCGGTGCTGTTTTAGTTCTCAATCCTCTCACTCTACAGAGAGTTGGAGTGCTGTTTTATTTAGCAATCCTCTCACTCGACACAGAGATGGAGCGCTGCTTTATTGCCCAATGCTCTCCATCTTCAGAGAGTTGATGAGCTGCATCATTTCGCAATGCTCTTGCTAGACAGTGAGATTGAGCGCTGTTTAATTCCAAATCCTCTCGCTCGACGCAGAAATGGAGCATTGTTTTAGTGAACAATACTCCCGTTTGACAGAGAGATGGAGCGATGATTTAGTTAGCAATCCTCTCGCTCGACAGAGAGATGGAGCGCTGTTTTGCTTCTTAATCCTCTGAATCGAAGGAGATATTGAGTGCTGTTTTAGTTCGCAATCCTTTCGCTCGACACAGAGTTGGAGCGATCCTTAAGTTCCCAACCCTCTTGCTAGACACAGAATTTGGCGCTGTTTTATTTCGCAATTCTCCAATCGACAACACAAGGTGCGCTACTTTAGTTCGCAATCCACTCGCTCGATAGAAAAATGGATCGCTGTTGGGATCTAAAGGATTGCTCCATCTCTCTGTCGAGTGAGAGGAATGAGAACTAAAACTGCGCTCCATCACTATGTCAAGCGTGAGAATTGGTAATTAAAACACCACTCCATCTTCTGGCCACCGAGAGGATTGGGAACTAAAACAGCGCTCATCCTTCTATCGAGCGAAAGAATTCTGAACTAAAACAGCTCTCCAACTCTCTGTCGAGCGATAGTATTGAGAACCAAAATGCGCTCCAACTCTCAGTCGAGCGAGAGGATTGCGAACTAAAACAGCGCCCCAACTTTTTGTCGAACGACAACGATGAGCACTAAAACGGCGCGTCATCCCTCTATCGAGCGAAAGGATTGCAAAGTAAAACAGCTCTCCATCTAACTATCGAGCTAGCGGATTGCGAACTAAAACAGCGCTCCATCTCTTTATCAAGCGACGTTATTTAGAACTAAAGCGGCGCTTCACCCCTCTATCGAGCGAGAGGATTGGAAACTAAACAGCGCTCTATCTCTCTATCGATATAGGGGATTGCAAACTAAAACAGCGCTCCAAATCTCTATCGAGCGACAGTATTGAGAACTAAATCGGCGCTTCATCCCGCTAACGAGCGAAAGGATTGCGAACTAAGACAGCGCTCCAACTTTCTACTAATCTGTACGATTCAGAAATAAAACAACGCTCCTAAATCTGTCGAGTAAGAGGATTGGGAACTAAAACAGCGCGATGTCTGTCTGTCGAGCGAGAGGATCTGAACTAAGACAGCTCTCCATCATCTTGCCGCCGAGAGTATTGCGAACTTAAACAGCGCTCCATCTATCACTCTAACCAGACGATTGGGAAATAAAACACCACTCAAACCCTCTGTCAATCGAGTGGATTGCGTAATGAAACAGCGCTCCAACTCACTCTCAAGCGATAGGATTGGGAACTAAAGAATCGCTCCATCTCTGTGTCGAAAGCGAGGATTGGGAATTTAAACAGGGCTCCATCTCTCTGTCGAGCGAGAGGATTTCGAACTAATTTAGTACTCCATCCCTCTATCGAGCTAGAGGATTGCGAACTAAAGCAGCGCTCCATCTCTCTATCAAGCTAGGGGATTGCGGAACTAAAACAGCGCTCCAACTCTCTATTGAGCGACAGTATTAAGAACTAAAAAAGTGCTTCATCCCTCTATCGAGCGAAGGTATTGCGAACTAAAACAGCGCACAATCTGTCTGTCAAGCTAGATGATTGGGAACTAAAACGGCGCTCCATCTTTCTGTCGAGCGTGAGGATTGCGAACTACAACAGCGCTCCGTCTCTCAGTCGAGTGAGAGGATTGGGAATTAAAACAGCGTTCCAACTCTCGATCGAGCGATAGTATTATGAACTAAAAGGGCGCTCCATCCCTCTAACGAGCGAAAGGATTGCGAACTAAAACAGCGCTCCAGCTCTCTATCGAGAGACATTATTGAGAACTAAAACGCCGCTCCATCCCTCTATCGAGAGAAAGGATTGCGAACTAACAGCACTCCATGTCTCTATCGAGCTAGAGGATTGTGAACTAAAACAGCGCTTTTACTCTCTATTGACCGATAGTATTGAGAACTAAAACGGCGCTCCAACTCTATAGCAAGCGAGAGGAATGTGAACTAAAACAGCGCTCCAACTCTCAGTCGATTTATTGAGAATTAAAACAGCCCTCCAAATATCTGTAGAGCAAGAGGATTTTGAAATAAAACAGCGCACCAGCTCTGTATCAAGCGAGAGTAATGCGAACTAAAAAAGCGCTCCAACTCTCAATCGATCGTCGGTATTAAGAACTAGAACCGCGCTCCATCTCTCTGTCAAGCGAAAGGATTTGGAACTAATATAGCGCTCCATTGTTCTGTCGAGCAAGAGAAATGCCAATTAAAAAAGCGCTTCATTTCTCTGTCGAGCGAAAGGATTGGGAACTAAAGAAGCGCTCCTTCTCTCTGTCGAGCGAGTTGATTGCGAACTGATGCAGCGCAACATCTGTTTTCGAGTGAGAGAAATGCGAACTAAAATATCGCCCCAACTCTCTGTCGAGCGAGAGGATTGGGAAATACAACAGCGCTGCACCTTTCGGTCGAGCGAGAGGATTGCGAAATAAAACAGCTTTCTAACTCTCTTTCGAGGGACAGGGTTGGAAACTAAAGTATCGCTCCAAATCTCTGTCTAGCGACACGATTCGGATCTAAAACGGCGCTCCATCACTCTGTCGAACGGAAGGATTGGGAACTAAAACATCGCTTCATCTCTCTGTCGAGGGAGAGGATTGGGAACTAAAACCACGCTCCACCTATGTCGAACGAGAGGGTTGGGATGTAAAACCGCTCGCCATCTCTCTGTCGAACGAGAGGTTTGGGAACTAAAAAACGCTCCAACTGGGTGTCGAACGACAGCAATGAGAACAAAAATAGCGCTCCATCTCTCTATCGAGAGAGAGCATTCAAAACTAAAACGGCGCTCATCCCTCTATCGAGCGAGAAGATTGCTGACTAAAACAGGCTCCATCTCTCTATCAAGGGAGTGGATTGCGAACTAAAACAGCGCTCCAACTCTTTGTCAATCAAAACGATTGAGAATTAAACAGCAATCTATCTTCTTACCACCGAGAGAATTGGGAACTAAAACAGCGCTCTAAGTTTCTATCGATCCAGACGATTGTAAACTGAAACAGCGCTCTATCTATCTGTCGAGCGAGTGGATTGTAAATTAAAACGGCGCTCCATCTCTCTTTAGAACGAGAGGATTGGGAACTAAAACAGCACTTCATCTCCCTTTTGAGCGTCAGGATTATGAACTAAACCTACGCTCCATCTCTCTGTCGAGCAAATGCATTGGGAACTAATACAGCGCTCCATATTTCTGTGAAGCGAGAGAATTTCCAACTAAAGCAGCGCTCCATTTCTCTGTATAGCGAAAGGTTTAGGAACTTAAGGTGCGCTCCATCTCTCAATCGAGCGAGTGAATTGCGAATTGAAGCAGCGCACCATCTGTCTGTCGAGTGAGAGAATTAGGAACTAGAACAGTGCTAGATCTTTCTGTCGAGCGAGAGGAATGCGAAATAAAATAGCGCTGCAACTCTCTGTCTAGCGAGAGGTTTGAGAACTAAAGGATCGCTTCATCTTTGTGTAGAACGAGAGGATTGATTACTAAAACAGCGCTCTATCTCTCTGTCGAGCGAGACGATTGGGAACTAAAACTTTGTTCATCTCTATGTGAACCGTGACGATTGGGAACTAAAACAGTACTCCATCTTCTGGCCACCGAGAGATTTGGCAACTAAAACAGCTCTCCATCCGTCTTCCGAGCGAAAGGAATGCGAATTAAAACAGCGCTTCAAATGTCTATCGAGTGACATTGTTGAGAACGAAAATAGCGCTGCAACTCACCGTCGAGCAACAGGATTGTGAACTAAAACAGCACTCAATAAACTGCGGCCGAGAGGATTGGGAGGTAAAGGAGCTGTCTATCTTTCTATTGAGCGAGAGTTTTGCAAACTAAAACAGCACACCATCATCTTTTGGAGCGAGAGTATTGGGAACTAAAACAGCGCTCCACGTCTCTATCTAGCGAAAAGTTTGCGAAATAAAACAGTGCTCCAAAACTCTATCGAGCGACAGTATTAAGAACGAAAACGGCGCTCCATCCCTCTATCGATTGAAAGGATTGCGAACTAAAACACCGCTCCATCTCTCTATCGAGCGACAGTATTCAAAACTAAAACGGCGCTTAATCGCTCTATCGAGGAAAAGGATTGCGGACTAAAACAGCGCTGCATTTTTCTATCGAGATATAGGATTGCGAACTAAAACAGCGCTCCAAATCTCTATCGAACGACAGTATTTAGAACAGAAACAGCGCTCCAAATCTCTGTCGAGCGACAGTAAATAGATGTAAAAGGGCGCTCCATCCCTCTATTGAGCGAAGGGATTCCGAAATAAAACAGCACACCATTCATCTGTCGAGCGACAGTATTGAGAACTAAAACAGCGCTCAAACACTCTATCAAGCGGGAGGAATGCGAACTACAACAGCGCCTCAACTCTCTATTGATCGTCAGTACTGCGAAGTAAATCAGCGCTCCAAGTCTCTGTTGAGCGAGAGGATTTTGAAATAAAACATCGCCCAATGCTGTATCGAGCGAGAGGCTAGCGAACTAAAAAATCTCCGCAACTCTATATCAAGCGAGAGGAATGCGGAAACAAAACAGCTGTCCAACAATCTGTCGAACGAGAGGATTGCGAACTAAGACATCACTCCAACTCTCTGTCAAACGAGAGGATTGGGAACTAAAACAGCGCTACATCTATCTGTCGAGCGAGTAGATTGCGAAATGAAACAGCTTTTCAACTATCTCTCTCTCAAGCGAGAGGGTTGGGAACTTAAGGAACGCTCCATCTCTGTGTCGAAAGAGAGGATTGTGAATTTAAACAGTGCTCCATCTCTCTGTCGAGCGAGAGGATTGGGATCTAAAACAGCGCTCCATCACTCTGGCGAGCGAGAGGATTTCGAACTAATTTAGTACTCCATCCCTCTATCGAGCTAGAGGATTGCGAACTAAAGCAGCGCTCCATCTCTCTATCAAGCTAGGGGATTGCGAACTAAAACAGCGCTCCAACTCTCTATTGAGCGACAGTATTAAGAACTAAAAAAGCGCTTCATCCCTCTATCGAGCGAAAGTATAGCGAACTAAAACAGCGCTCAATCTGTCTGTCGAGCTAGATGATTGGGAACTAAAACGGCGCTCCATCTTTCTGTCGAGCGTGAGGGTTGCGAACTACAACAGCGCTCCGTCTCTCAGTCGAGTGAGAGGATTGGCAATTAAAACAGCGTTCAAACTCTCGATCGAGCGTATGTATTGTGAACTAAAAGGGCGCTCCATCCCTCTAACGAGCGAAAGGATTGCGAACTAAAACAGCGCTCCAGCTCTCTATCGAGAGACATTATTGAGAACTAAAACGGCGCTCCATCCCTCTATCGAGAGAAAGGATTGCGAACTAACAGCACTCCATGTCTCTATCGAGCTAGAGGATTGTGAACTATAACAGCGCCTTTACTCTATTGACCGATAGTATTGAGAACTAAAACGGCGCTCCAACTCTCTAGCAAGCGAGAGGAATGCGAAATAAAAAAGCTCTCCAACTCTCAGTCGATTTATTGAGAAGTAAAACAGCCCTCCAAGTATCTGTAGAGCGAGAGGATTTTGAAATAAAACAGCGCACCAGCTCTGTATCAAGCGAGAGTAATGCGAACTAAAAAAGCGCTCCAACTCTCAATCGATCGTGTGTATTGGGAACTAAAACTGCGCTCCATCTCTCTGTCAAGCGAAAGGATTTGGAACTAATATAGCGCTCCATTGATCTGTCGAGCAAGAGAATTGCCAACTAAAACAGCGCTTCATTTTCTATCGAGCGAAAGGATTGGGAACTAAAGAAGCGCTCCTTCTCTCTGTCGAGCGAGTTGATTGCGAACTGATGCAGCGCAACATCTGTCTGCCGAGTGAGAGAAACGCGAACTAAAATAATGCCCCAACTCTCTGTCGAGCGAGAGGATTGGGAAATACAACAGCTTTCTAACTCTCTTTCGAGCGACAGGGTTGGAAACTAAAGTATCGCTCCAAATCTCTGTCTAGCGAGACGATTCGGATCTAAAACGGCGCACCATCACTCTGTCGAACGGAAGGATTGGGAACTAAAACATCGCTTCATTTCTCTGTCGAGGGAGAGGATTGGGAACTAAATCCACGCTCCACCTATGTCGAGCTAGAGGGTTGGGATGTAAAACGGCGCTCCATCTCTCTGTCGAACGAGAGGTTTGGGAACTAAAAAACGCTCCACCTGGGTGTCGAACGACAGCAATGAGAACAAAAATAGCGCTCCATCTCTCTATCGAGAGAGAGCATTCAAAACTAAAACGGCGCTCATCTCTCTATCGAGCGAGAAGATTGCTGACTAAAACAGGCTCCATCTCCCTATCGAGCTAGAGGATTGCGAACTAAAACAGCGCTCCAAATCTCTGTCGAGCGACAGTAAATGGATTTAAAACGGCGTTCCATCGAACTATTGAGCGAAGGGATTTCAAAATAAAACAGCGCTCCATTTCTCTGTAAAGCGACAGTATTCAGAACTAAAACAGCGCTCCAAATCTCTATCAAACGAGAGGAATGCGAACTAAAACAGAGCCTCAACTCTCAAATGATCGTCATTATTGAGAAGTAAATCAACGCTCTAAGTCTCTGTTGAGCGAGAGGATTTTGAAATAAAACAGCGCTCCAAATCTGTATCGAGCGAGAGGCTAGCGAACTAAAATATTTCCGCAACTCTATATCAAGCGAGAGAAATGGGAATCAAAATAGCGCTCCAACAATCTGCCGAACGAGATGATTGCGAACGAAAACAACACTCCATCTCTCTGTCTACTGAGAGGACTGCTAACTGAAGCAGCTCTCCAACTCTCTGTCAATGTAGAGGTTTGGGCAGTAAAACAGCGCTCCATCTCACTGTCGAACCGGATTGCGAACTAAAACAGCACTCCAACTCTTTTTCTAGTGAGAGGATTGGGATCTAAAATAGCACTCCATCTCTCTGTCAAGCGAGAGGGTTGTGAAGTAAAACAGCGCTCAATCTTCTTGCAGCCGAGAGGATTTGCAACTAAAACCGCGCTCCATCTCTCTAACGAGCGAGTGGATTGAGAACTGAAGCAGCGCACCATCTGTCTGTCGAGTGAGAGAATTGAGAACTAAAACAGCTCTCCAATTCTCTGTTAAGCGAGAGGATTGGGAAATAAAACAGCGCTAGATCTTTCTGTCGAGCGATAGGTGTGCGAAATAAAACAGTGCTCCAATTCTCTGTCGAGCAAGATGGTTGGGATCTAAAGGATTGCTCCATCTATCTGTCGAGTGAGAGGAAATCGAAAAAAACAGCGCTTTATTTCTCTGTCGAACGAGAATATTGGCAACTAAAACGGCGCTCATTTCTCTCTATCGAACGGGAGGATTGGAAACTAAAACAACGCTCCATCTCTCTGTCGAGCGAGAGGATTGAGAACTAAAACTGCGCTCCATCACTATGTCAAGCGTGAGGATTGGTAATTAAAATACCACTCCATCTTCTGGCCACCAAGAGGATTGGGAACTAAAACAGTGCTCATCCTTCTATCGAGCGAAAAGATTCCGAACTAAAACAGCACTCCAACTCTCTGTCGAGCGAAAGTATTGAGAACCAAAAGGCGCTCCAACTCTCAGTCGAGCGAGAGGATTGCGAACTAAAACAGCGCCCCAACTTTTTGTCGAACGACAATGATGAGCACTAAAACGGCGCGTCATGTCTCTATCGAGCGAAAGGATTGCAAACTAAAACAGCGCTCCATCTAACTATCGAGCTAGCGGATTGCGAACAAAAACAGCGCTCCATCTCTTTATCGAGCGACGTTATTTAGAACTAAAACGGCGCTTCACCCCTCTATCGAGCGAGAGGATTGGGAACTAAAACAGCGCTCCATCTCTCTATCGATATAAGGGATTGCAAACTAAAACAGCGCTCCAAATCTCTATCGAGCGACAGTATTGAGAACTAAATCCGCACTTCATCCCGCTAACGAGCGAAAGGATTGCAAACTACAACAGTGCTCCAACCCTCTACTAAGCTGTAGGATTCCGAAATAAAACAGCGCTCCAAACTCTGTCGAGTGAGAGGAATGGGAACTAAAACAGCGCGATGTCTGTCTGTCGAGTGAGAGTATTTGAACTAAGACAGCTCTCCATCATTTGCCGCCGAGAGGATTGCGAACTTAAACAGCGCTCCATCTATCTGTCTAACCAGACGAATGGGAACTAAAACACCACTCAAACCCTCTGTCAATCGAGTGGATTGCGTAATGAAACAGCGCTCCAACTCTCTCTCAAGCGATAGGATTGGGAACTAAAGAATCGCTCCATCTCTGTGTCGAAAGCGAGGATTGGGAATTTAAACAGTGCTCCATCTCTCTATCAAGGGAGTGGATTGCGAACTAAAACAGCGCTCCAACTCTTTGTCAATCAAAACGATTGAGAGTTAAACAGCAATCTATCTTCCTGCCACCGAGAGAATTGTGAACTAAAACAGCGCTCTAAGTTTCAATCGATCCAGACGATTGTAAACTGAAACAGCGCTCCATCTATCTGTCGAGCGAGAGGATTGGGATCTAAAACAGCGCTCCATCTCTCTGTCGAGCGAGTGAATTGTTAATTAAAACGGCGCTCCATCTCTCTTTAGAACGAGAGGATTGGGAACTAAAACAGCACTTCATCTCACTTTTGAGCGTCAGGATTATGAACTAAACCTACGCTCCATCTCTCTGTCGAGCAAATGCATTGGGAACTAATGCAGCGCTCCATATTTCTGTGAAGCGAGAGAATTGCCAACTAAAGCAGCGCTCCATTTCTCTGTCTAGCGAAAGGTTTAGGAACTTAAGGAGCGCTCCATCTCTCAATCGAGTGAGTGAACTGCGAATTGAAGCAGCGCACCATCTGTCTGTCGAGTGAGAGAATTAGGAACTAAAACAGCGCTAGATCTTTCTGTCGAGCGAGAGGAATGCGAAATAAAATAGCGCTCCAACTCTCTGTCTAGCGAGAGGTTTGGGAACTAAAGGATCGCTCCATCTTTGTGTCGAACGAGAGGATTGATTACTAAAACAGCGCTCTATCTCTCTGTCGAGCGAGACGATTGGGAACTAAAACAGCGCTCCAAATCTCTATCGAGCGGTAGGATTGGAAACTAAAACGACGCTGCATCTCTCTGTCGAGCGAGAAGATTGGGAACTAAAACTGTGTTCATCTCTATGTGATCCGTGACGATTGGGAACTAAAACAGTACTCCATCTTCTGGCCTCCGAGAGAATTGGCAACTAAAACAGCTCTCCATCCGTCTATCGAGCGAAAGGAATGCGAATTAAAACAACACTTCAAGTCTCTATCGAGTGACATTGTTGAGAATGAAAATAGCGCTGCAACTCACCGTCGAGCAACAGGATTGCGAACTAAAAAAGCACTCAATAAACTGCGACCGAGAGGATTGGGAAGTAAAGGAGCTCTCTATCTTTCTATTAAGCGAGAGTTTTGCAAACTAAAACAGCACACCATCATCTTTTGGAGCGAGAGTATTGGGAACTAAAACAGCGCTCCACGTCTCTGTCTAGCGAAAAGTTTGCGAAATAAAACAGTGCTCCAAAACTCTATCGAGCGACAGTAGTAAGAACGAAAACGGCGCCCCATCCCTCTATCGAGTGAAAGGATTGCGAACTAAAACACCGCCCCATCTCTGTATCTAGCGACAGTATTCAAAACTAAAACGGCGCTTAATCCCTCTATCGAGCAAAAGGATTGCGGACTAAAACAGCGCTGCATTTTTCTATCGAGATATAGGATTGCGAACTAAAACAGCGCTCCAACTCTCTATCGAACGACAGTATTTAGAACAGAAACAGCGCTCCAAATCTCTGTCGAGCGACAGTAAATAGATGTAAATGGGCGCTCCATCCCTCTATTGAGCGAAGGGATTCTGAAATAAAACAGCACACCATTCATCTGTCGAGCGACAGTATTGAGAACTAAAACAGCTCTCCAACTCTCTATCAAGCGGGAGGAATGCGAACTAAAACAGCGCCTGAACTTTCTATTGATCGTCAGTACTGCGAAGTAAATCAGCGCTCCAAGTCTCTGTTGAGCGAGAGGATTTTGAAATAAAACATCGCCCAATTCTGTATCGAGCGAGAGGCTAGCGAACTAAAAAATCCCCGCAACTCTATATCAAGCGAGAGGAATGCGGAAACAAAACAGCGGTCCAACAATCTGTCGAACGAGAGGATTGCGAACTAAGACATCACTCCAACTCTCTGTCAACGAGAGGATTGGGAACTAAAACAGCGCTACATCTCTCTGTCGAGCGAGTAGATTGCGAAATGAAACAGCGCTTCAACTCTCTCTCTCTCAAGCGAGAGGGTTGGGAACTAAAGGAACGCTCCATCTCTGTGTCGAAAGAGAGGATTGTGAATTTAAACAGTGCACCATCTCTCTGTCGAGCGAGAGGATTGGGATCTAAAACAGCGCTCCATCTCTCTGGCGAGCGAGGGGATTTCGAACTAATTTAGTACTCCATCCCTCTATCGAGCTAGAGGATTGCGAACTAAAGCAGCGCTCCATCTCTCTATCAAGCTAGGGGATTGCGAACTAAAACAGCCCTCCAACTCTCTATTGAGCGACAGTATTAAGAGCTAAAAAGCGCTTCATCCCTCTATCGAGCGAAAGTATTGCGAACTAAAACAGCGCTCCATCTGTCTGTCGAGCTGGATGATTGGGAACTAAAACGGCGCTCCGTCTCACAGTCGAGTGAGGGGATTGTGAATTAAAACAGTGTTCCAACTCTCGATCGAGCGATAGTATTGTGACTTAAAAGGGTGCTCCATCCTTCTAACGAGCGAAAGGATTGGGAACTAAAACAGCGCTCCAACTCTCTATCGAGAGACATTATTGAGAACTAAAACGGCGCTCCATCCCTCTATCGAGAGAAAGGATTGCGAACTAACAGCACTCCATGTCTCTATCGAGCTAGAGGATTGTGAACTAAAACAGCGCTTTTACTCTCTATTGACCGATAGTATTGAGAACTAAAACGGCGCTTCAACTCTCTAGCAAGCGAGAGGAATGCGAACTGAAACAGCGCTCCAAATCTCAGTCGATTTACTGAGAAGTAAAACAGCCCTCCAAGTATCTGTAGAGCGAGAGGATTTTGAAATAAAGCAGCGCACCAGCTCCAGCACCAGCGAGAGTAATGCGAACTAAAAGAGCGCTCCAACTCTCAATCGATCGTGAGTATTGAGAACTAAAACTGCGCTCCATCTCTCTGTCAAGCGAAAGGATTTGGAACTAATATAGCGCTCCATTATTCTGTCGAGCAAGAGAATTGCCAACTAAAACAGCGCTTCATTTCTCTGTCGAGCGAAAGGATTGGGAACTAAAGAAGCGCTCCTTCTCTCTGTCGAGCGAGTTGATTGCGAACTGATGCAGCGCAACATCTGTTTTCGAGTGAGAGAAATGCGAACTAAAATATCGCCCCAACTCTCTGTCGAGCGAGAGGATTGGGAAATACAACAGCGCTGCACCTCTCGGTCGAGCGAGAGGATTGCGAAATAAAACAGCTTTCTAACTCTCTTTCGAGCGACAGGGTTGGAAACTAAATTATCGCCCCAAATCTCTGTCTAGCGAGACGATTCGGATCTAAAACGGCGCTCCATCACTCTGTCGAACGGAAGGATTGGGAACTAAAACATCGCTTCATCTCTCTGTCGAGGGAGAGGATTGGGAACTAAAACCACGCTCCACCTATGTCGAGCTAGAGGGTTGGGATGTAAAACGGCGCTCCATCTCTCTGTCGAACGAGAGGTTTGGGAACTAAAAAACGCTCCAACTGGGTGTCGAACGACAGCAATGAGAACAAAAATAGCCCTCCATCTCTCTATTGAGAGAGAGCATTCAAAACTAAAACGGCGCTCATCCCTCTATCAAGCGAGAAGATTGCTGACTAAAACCGGCTCCATCTCCCTATCGAGCTGGAGGATTGCGAACTAAAACAGCGCTCCAAATCTCTGTCGAGCGACAGTAAATGGATTTAAAACGGCGTTCCATCAATATTGAGCGAAGGGATTTCGAAATAAAACAGCGCTCCATTTCTCTGTAAAGCGACAGTATTCAGAACTAAAACAGCGCTCCAACTCTCTATCAAACGAGAGGAATGCGAACTAAAACAGAGCCTCAACTCTCTATTGATCGTCATTATTGAGAAGTAAATCAATGCTCCAAGTCTCAGTTGAGAGAGAGGATTTTGAAATAAAACAGCGCTCCAAATCTGTATCGAGCGAGAGGCTAGCGAACTAAAAAATCTCCACAACTCTATATCAAGCGAGAGAAATGGGAGTCAAAACAGCGCTCCAACAATCTGTCGAACGAGATGATTGCGAACTAAAACAACACTCCATCTCTATGTCTACTGAGAGGATTGCTAACTGAAGCAGCTCTCCAACTCTCTGTCAATGTAGAGGTTTGGGCAGTAATACAGCGCTCCATCTCTCTGTCGAACCAGAGGATTGCGAACTAAAACAGCACTCCAACTTTTTTTCGAGTGAGAGGATTGGGATCTAAAATAGCACTCCATCTCTCTGTCAAGCGAGAGGGTTGTGAAGTAAAACAGCGCTCAATCTTCTTGCAGCCGAGAGGATTTGCAACTAAAATCGCGCTCCATCTCTCTAACGAGCGAGTGGATTGCGAACAGAAGCAGCGCACCATCTGTCTGTCGAGTGAGAGAATTGCGAACTAAAACAGCTCTCCAATTCTCTGTTAAGCGAGAGGATTGGGAAATAAAACAGCGCTAGATCTTTCTGTCGAGCGAGAGGTGTGCGAAAAAAAACAGCGCTCCAATTCTCTGTCGAGCAAGATGGTTGGGATCTAAAGGATTGCTCCATCTCTCTGTCGAGTGAGAGGAAATCGAAAAAACAGCGCTCCATTTCACTGTCCAACGAGAATATTGGCAACTAAAACGGCGCTCATTTCTCTCTACCGAGCGGGAGGATTGGAAACTAAAACAACGCTCCATCTCTCTGTCGAGCGAGACGATTGAGAACTAAAACTGCGCTCCATCACTATGTCAAGCGTGAGGATTGGTAATTAAAACACCACTCCATCTTCTGGCCACCGAGAGGATTGGGAACTAAAACAGCGCTCATCCTTCTATCGAGCGAAAGGATTCCGAACTAAAACAGCACTCCAACAATCTGTCGAGCGAAAGTATTGAGAACCAAAATGCGCTCCAACTCTCAGTCGAGCGAGAGGATTGCGAACTAAAACAGCGCCCCAACTTTTTGTCGAACGACAATAATGAGCACTAAAACGGCGCGTCATCCCTCTATCGAGCGAAAGGATTGCAAACTAAAACAGCGCTCCAACTCTTTATCGAGCGACGTTATTTAAAACTAAAACGGCGCTTCACCCCTCTATGGAGCGAGAGGATTGGGAACTAAAACAGCGCTCCATCTCTCTATCGATATAGGGGATTGCATACTAAAACAGCGCTCCAAATCTCTATCGAGCGACAGTATTGAGAACTAAATCGGCGCTTTATCCCGCTAACGAGCGAAAGGATTGCGAACTAAGACAGCGCTCCAATTCTCTACTAAGCTGTAGGATTCCGAAATAATACAGCGCTCCAAACTCTATCGAGTGAGAGGAATGGGAACTAAAACAGCGCGATGTCTGTCTGTCGAGCGAGAGGATATGAACTAAGACAGCTCTCCATCATCTTGCCGCCGAGAGGACTGCGAACTTAAACAGCGTTCCATCTACCTGTCTAGCCAGAGGATTGGGAACTAAAACACCACTCAAACCCTCTTTCAATCGAGTGGATTGCGTAATGAAACAGCGCTCCAACTCACTCTCAAGCGATAGGATTGGGAACTAAAGAATCGCTCCATCTCTGTGTCGAAAGCGAGGATTGGGAATTTAAACAGTGCTCCACCTCTCTATCAAGGGAGTGTATTGCGAAATAAACAGCGCTCCAACTCTTTGTCAATCAAAACGATTGAGAATTAAACAGCAATCTATCTTCTTGCCACAGAGAGAATTGTGAACTAAAACAGCGCTCTGAGTTTCTATCGATCCAGACGATTGTAAACTGAAACAGCGCTCCATCTATCTGTCGAGCGAGAGGATTGGGATCTAAAACAGAGCTCCATCTCTCTGTCGAGCGAGTGAATTGTTAATTAAAACGGCGCTCCATCTCTCTTTAGAACGAGGGGATTGGGAACTAAAACAGCACTTCATCTCCCATTTGAGCGTCTGGATTATGAACTAAACCTACTCTCCATCTCTCTGTCGAGCAAATGGTTTGGGAACTAATACAGCGCTCCGTATTTCTGTCAAGCGAGGGAATTGCCAACTAAAGCAGCGCTCCATTTCTCTGTCTAGCGAAAGGTTTAGGGTCTTAAGGAGCGCTCCATCTCTCAATCGAGCGAGTGAATTGCGAATTGAAGCAGCGCACCATCTGTCTGTCGAGTGAGAGAATTAGGAACTAGAACAGCGCTAGATCTTTCTGTCGAGCGAGAGGAATGCGAAATAATGTAGCGCTCCAACTCTCTGTCTAGCGAGAGGTTTGGGAACTAAAGGATTGCTCCATCTTTGTGTCGAACATAGAGGATTGATTACTAAAACAACGCTCTATCTCTCTGTCTAGTGAGACGATTGGGAAATAAAACAGCGCTCCAAATCTCTATCGAGCGGTAGGATTGGAAACTAAAACGACGCTGCATCTCTCTGTCGAACGAGAAGATTGGGAACTAAAACTGTGTCCATCTCTATGTGAACCGTGACGATTGGGAACTATAACAGTACTCCATCTTCTGGCCACTGAGAGAATTGGCAACTAAAACAGCGCTCCATCCGTCTATCGAGCGAAAGGAATGCGAATTAAAACAGTGCTTCAACTCTCTATCGAGTGAGATTGTTGAGAAAGAAAATAGCGCTGCAACTCACCGTCGAGCAACAGAATTGCGAACTAAAACAGCACTTAATAAACTGCGGCCGAGAGGATTGGGAAGTAAAGGAGCTCTCTGTCTTTCTATTGAGCGAGAGTTTTGCAAACTAAAACAGCACACCATCATCTTTGGAGCTAGAGTATTGGGAACTAAAACAGCGCTCCACGTCTCTGTCTAGCGAAAAGTTCGCGAAATAAAATAGTGCTCCAAAACTCTATCGAGCGACAGTATTAAGAACGAAAGCGGCGCTCCATCCCTCTATCGAGTGAAAGGTTTGCGAACTAAAACACCGCTCCATCTCTCTATCGAGCGACAGTATTCAAAACTAAAACGGCGCTTAATCCCTCTATCGAGCAAAAGGATTGCGGACTAAAACAGCGCTGCATTTTTCTATCGAGATATAGGATTGCGAACTCAAACAGCGCTCCAACTCTCTATCGAACGACAGTATTTAGAACAGAAACAGCGCTCCAAATCTCTGTCGAGCGACAGTAAATAGATGTAAAAGGGCGCTCCATCCCTCTATTGAGCGAAGGGATTCTGAAATAAAACAGCACACCATTCATCTGTCGAGCGACAGTATTGAGAACTAAAGCAGCGCTCCAAGTCTCTGTCGAGCGAAAACTCTGCATCGACCCAGAGGCTAGCGAACTAAAAGAGCGCTGCAACTCTCTATTAAGCGAGAGGAATGCGAATTCAAACACCACTCCAACTCTCTGTCGAAGGAGAGGTTTGGTGACTAAAACAGCGCTCTATATCTCCGTCGAGCGAGAGGCTTGGGATCTAAAACAGCGCTCCATCTCTGTGTCGGACGAGAGGATTGCGAACTAAATCAGCGCTCAACCTCACTGTTGAGCGAGAGGAATGCGAACTAAAAGAGCGCTGCAAATCTCTTTCCAGTGAGAGGATTGAGAACTAAAACAGCGCTCCATTTATTTATCGAGCGAATGGATTGCGAAATGAAGTAGCGCACCATCTGTCTGTCGAGTGAGCGAACTCCGAACTAAAACAACGCTCCGTCTCTCTGTCGAAAGAGAGGACTGCGAAATAAAGCAGTCTCCATATTTTGTTGAGTAAGAGGAATGGGAAATAAAACAGCGCTCCATCTCTGTGTCAAGCGAGAGGATTGGAAACTAAAACAGCGCTCCAAATCTCTGTCGAGCGAGAGGACTGGGAACTAAAACCACGCTCCGTGTCCCTGTCGAGCGAGAGGATTGGGAACTAAAACAGCGCTCCATCTCTCTGTTGAGTAAGAGGAATGCGAACTAAAACAGCGCTCCATCTCTCTGTAGAGCGACTGTATTTAGAACTAAAAAGTCGCTTCATCCCTTTATCGAGTCAAAGGAATGCGAACAAACATAACGCTCTATCTCTCTATCGAGCCAGCGGATTGCGAACTAAAATAGCGCTCCAACTCTCTATCTAGCGAGAGTATTGCTAACTAAACAATCACTCCATCTCTCAGTCGAGCGAGAGCATTTCGAACAAAAACAGCGCTCCAAATCTCTGTGGACGGACAGGATTCCGAAAACAAGAGCGCTCCTTCTCTGTGACGAGGGACAGGATTACCAAGTAAAACAGCGCTTCATCGCTCTGTGGAGGGACAGAATGGCAAAGTACAGCAACACTCCATCTTTCTGTCGAGCGAGAGGATTGTGAACTAAAACAGGCGATGCATATATATGTCGAGGGACAGGATTACGAACTAAAACCTGGCTCCAACTCTATGTCGAGCGACAGAACTTCGAATTAAAACAGCGCTCCATCTTACTATCAAGCGTCAGCACGGCGAACTAAAACAACGCTCCATCCTCTGTCGAACAAGAGAAATGCGAAGTAATACACTGCTCGTCTTATTTTTGGGCGAGAGATTTGCGACCCAAATGGCGATCCATCTCTCTCTCTAGACAGAGGATTGAGCACTAAAGCAACTTTCCATCGCTCTGTTGAGCTTTACTATTGAGAACTAAACACCGCATCAATCTCTCTATCGAGCGACAAGATAACGAACTAAAAAGCGCCCCATCTCTCTTTGAGCGAGGGAATTGCGAACTAAAACAACTCTTCAGTTCTCTGTCGAGCGAGAGAATTGCGAACTAAAAAATCACTGCATCTGTCTGTCGAGCGAGAGGATTTAGAACTAAAACAGTGCTCTATCTCTCTTTTGAACTAGAGGACTGCGAACTAAAACAGCGCATCCATCTCTCTGCCGAGCAACAGGATTGCGAACAAAAACAGTGCTCAAATCACTGTCGAGCGCCAGAATGGCGAAGTAAAACCACGCTCGATCTCTCCGTCGAGCGAGAGGATTGCGAATTATACAGCGCTCCATCTCTCTGTCGAGGGACAGAATTTCGAACTAAAACAGTGCTCCTTCTCTCTGTCGAGGGACAGGATTGCGAACTACAACAACGTTCCATCTCTCTGTCGAGAAATAGAATGGCGAAGTAAAACAACGCTTCATCTCTCTGTCGAGCGAGAGGATTTCGAACTATTACAGTGTAGCTCTTATTTTTGGGTGCGAGGATTGCAAACCCAACGGCGATCCATCTCTCCGTCGAGACAGAGGATTCAGAACTAAAACAACGCTCCATCTCTCTGTTGAGCTTTAGTATTGAGAACTAAAACAGCTCATCAATCCCTCTGTCGAGCGACAGGATAATGAACTAACAAGCGCCCAATCTCTCTTTCGGGCGAGGGAATTGCGAACTAAAACAACACTCTATCTGTCTGTTGAGCGAGAGCATTGAGAACTAAAACAGCGCTCTATCTCTCTGTCGAGCGAGAGGATTGCGAACTCAAACAGTGCATCCATTTCTCTTCCAAGCGACAGGATGGGGAACTAAAAAAGCGCTCCATCTCTCTATCGAGTGAGGAGATGGCGAACAAAAACAGCGCGCTATCTCTTTGTCGAGGGACAGTACTGCGAGCTAATACGGAGCTCCATTTCTCTGCCGAGCGACCGAATAGTGAACTACAGAAACGCTCCATCTATCTGTTGCGAGAAAGAACTGCGAAATAAAACAGCGCTTCGACTCTCTCTCTAGCGACAGAACAGCGAACTAAAACAACGCTTCATCTATCTGTCGAACGACAGGATGGAGATCTCTAAAAGCCCTCCCTCTTTCTGTCGAGCGTTAGAATTACGAACTAAAACTGCGGCTTATCTCTCTGTCGAGCCAGAGGATTACGAACTAAGACAGCACTCATTCTCCTGCCGGGTGAGAGGATTGCGAAATAAACAGCGCTGCATCTCTGCGTCGAGCGATAGGATTGCGAAATAAAACAGCGCTCCATCTCATTGTCGAGCTAGAAAATTCCGAACTAGAAAAACGCTCCGTCTCTCTGTCTAGCGACACATTGCGAAGAAATACAACGTTCTATCTCTCCGTCCAACGAGAGGATTGCGAACCAATACAGCGCTCTATCTCTCTGTCGAAGAGAGAATGCGAATGAAAACACCGCTCCATCTCTCTGTCGAGCGACAGAATGGCGAACTAAAAGAACGCTCCAGCTATCTTTCGAGGGACAGAATTGCGAACTAAACCAGCGCTCCATCTCTTTGTCGACGGACAGAATGGCGAAGTAAAACAACATTCCACATGTCTGTCGAGCGGGAGGTTTGCGAACTAAAACATATCTATGTGGAGGAACAGGATTGCGAAATAAAACCGCACCGCAACTGTCTGTCGATCGTCAGAATTTCGAACTAAAACAACGCTCAATCCTCGGTCGAATAAGAGAATTGCGAACCAAAGCACTGCTCGTCTTATTTTTGGGCGAGAGGATTGCGACTCAAACGCCGATCCATCTCTCCGTCGAGACAGAGGATTGAGAACTAAAACAACGCTCCATCTCTCTGTCGCGCCTCACTATTGAGTATTAAAGCAGCGTGTCATTCTCTCTGTCGAGCGAGAGAATTGCGAACTAAAACAACACTCCTTCTGTCTGTCGAACGAGAGGATTGAGAACTAAAACAGCGTTCTATCTGTCTTTCGAGCGAAAGGATTGCGAACTGAAACAGCACATCCATCTCTCTGCCGAGCGACAGGATGGGGAAATAAAAAGCGCTCCATCTCTCAATCGAACGAGAGGATTGCGAACAAAAACAGCCCTCCATGTCTCTTTCAAACGAGATGATTGCGAACTAAAACAGCGCTACATGTCTCCGTCGAGCGAGAAAACGGCGAACTAGAACAACGCTCCAGCTATCTGTCGAGGGACAGAATATCGAACTAAACAAGCGCTCCAACTCACTGTCGAGGGATACCATGGCGAACTAAAACAACGCTCCATCCTTTGTCGAGCGAGAGGATTGTGAACTAATACAGGGCTCTATCTCTCTGTCGATCGAAAGTATTGTGAAATAAAACAGCGCTTCATCTCTATGTCTAGGGAGAGGACTGCGACTAAAGTAGCGCATCCATCTCTGTGCCAAGCGACAGGATGGCGAACTAAAAAAGCGCTCCATCTCTCTGTCGAGCGCTAGGATTGCGAACAAAAACAGCGCTTCATCTCTCTGTCGAGTGACAGGATTACGAACTAAAACAGCGCTTCATCTCTGCGTCGAGCGACACGATTTCGACGTATAACATCGCTCCATCTCTCTCTCTCTCTCTCTCTCTTTCTCTCTCGAGGTACAGGAAGACGAACTAGAAAGCGCTCCAAAACGGCGCATCCATCCATCTGTGCGACGGGATGGCGAACTAAATGGCGCACCATCTCTCTGGCAAGCGAGAACAATGCGAAAAAAGCGCTCCATCTCTGTGTCCAGGGACAGGATGGCGAACTAAAACAGTGCTCCATCTCTCTGTCCAGCGACAGAATGACGAACAAAAAAAACGCTACATCTCTCTGTCGAGGGAGAGGATTGCTAACTAATGCAGCGCTCTAGCGCTCTGTCGAGCCCAAGGATTGCGAAATAAATAAGCGCTTCATCTCTCTGTCTAGGAAGAGGATTGCAAACTAAAAGAGCGCATCCATCTATATGTTGAGCAACAGGATGGCGAACAAAAAAACGCTAATCTCTCTTTCAAACGACATGATTGCGAACCAATTCAGCGCTCCATTTCTTTATCGACCGTGAAAATTTCGAACTAAAACAGCACTCCATCTGTCTGTCGAGCAAGAGGTTTGCGAACTAAAACAGTGCTTCTAACACTCTGTCGAGTGACAGGATGTCGAACTAAAAAGCGCTATAATCTCTTTGTCAAGCGAGAGAATTGCGAACTAATACAACGCTCCATCTATCTGTAGATGGACAGGATGGCGAACTAAAACTGCGCTACATCTCTCTGTCGAGCGACAGAATGGCGAAGTAATACAGCACTCCATCTATCTGTAGATGGACAGAATTGCGAACTAAAACAGTACTGCATCTTTCTGTCGAGGGACAGAATGGCGAACTAAAACAACGCTCCATCTATATGTCGAGGGACAGGATTGTGAACTAAAACAGTGCTCCGTCCCTCTGTCTGGCGTAAGAATTGCGAAATAGAACACCGTTCCATCTCTCTGTCCACCGAGAGGATTGCGAGATGAAACAGCGCTCCAACTCTCTGTCGAGCGTTAGAATGACGAACTATAACATCTGTCCATCTCTGTCGAGCGAGAGGATTGCGCACTAAAACAACGCTCCATCTCTCTATCGAGCGATAGAATTGCGAACTAAAACAGCACTCTGTTTCCTCCCGCGCGAGAGGAATCCGAAATAAACAGCGCTTCATCTCTTTCGAGCCACAGGATTGCGAACTGAAACAGCTCTCCATATCTATGTCGAGCTATAAAATTGCGAACTAGAACAACGTTGCATCTCTGTCAAGCCAGAGAACTGCGAACTAAGACAATGCTGCATATCTCTGTCAGCGAAAGTGTTGCCAATTAATTTAGGGTTCCACCTCTCTGTTGAGCGACGGTATAGAGAACTATAGCAACGCTGCATCTCTCTCTCTCTTTCTAGCGAAAGGTTGGCGAACTAAAACAGCGCTCCATCTCTGTCGAGCGACATTATTGGGAACTAAAGCATCGCTCCTTCTGCTGTCGAGCCACAGTATTGGGAACTAAAACAGCCCTACATCTCTGTCGTGCGACAGTATTGAGAACTTAAAACAGCTCTACATATGCTGTCGAGCGACAGTATTGGGAACTAATACAGCGCTGCATCTCTTGTCGAGCGATAGTATTGAAAACTAAAACAGCACCCCATCTGCCGTCGAGCGACAGTATTGGGAACTGAAACAGCTCTCCATCTGCTATCGAGCGACAGTACTGAGAACTAAAACAACGCTCCATCTGCTGTTGAGGGACTGTATTGTGAACTAAAACAGCTCTACATCCGCTGTCGAACGACAGTATTGTGAACTAAAGCAGCACTACATCTCCTGTCGAGCGACAGGATTGCGAACTTACTCAGCGCTGTCTCTCTGTGTTTAGTTTACCTCAAAATATAACTCCCGGGTAGCCCTATCCGAAGATCGTAATACTGTCGCTTTACGTAATTCTCACGTAACTCTTACCCCAAAACTTAACTGGAGATCGTAATACAGGCCTGAGGCGAATAGATGATGAGAGGATTGCCTGGAATTGGTTAGGTTAAGCTAGGCTAGGCTCACGTACTGATTGTCTAAGTTATGAAGGATGGGTTAGCATAGATTGTCTTAGCAATGGGTTGGTTACGTCATGTTGCGATTAGTGTTTAGGTTACGTGGTTATGTTGTTTCTTGTTAGGTGGTTACGTGCTTATGTTACGTCATCTCACGGGGTGTTACGTTGTGTTACGTGCTTATGTTCCATCTTGTTACGTCATGTTACGCGGTTATTTTACGCAGTGGTACATCTTATTACGTGATGTTACTCTGTGTTACGTGGTTACGTGGCTATTTTACGTGGTGTTACGTCTTGTTACGCGGTTGCGTTATACGGTGCTACGTCTTGTCACGTTGTTACATGCTTATGTTACGTAGTGTGACGTCTTGTTACGTTCGTTAGGTTAGACGATGATAAGATTGAATAGACAATGAGAAGATAATCCAGAGCAGTTAAGTTATGGATAGGTTAGGAAGTTCGTTGTGGGGTTAGTTTAGAATATTTCTATATACCTTCACCGTAAACCGATGTACAGTTTACCCCTCTCCGTCGCGCACACTAACTGTTTAGCATATAAAGAGTTTGTAAGATTTAGAAAAAAGTATATGAAAGTGTTGTAACGTTAGATGACAAATGTTTATAATCTAATTACTCTCTATTTTACCATGAATACGTGTGACGCTATCTGAATTACCTCCTAAGATGGCTTAAATACCTGGGATAGTCCCCGAATTATGCGAAATTACTTTAAATAGCTCTGGTATGAATCGCTGCTCTGAATTACCACGAATACTTGTGATATTAACCGGTTTACCCTACATATACACTTAATTGCATTAATCAATCAAAATACATGGAGCGGGGTACTTCATTCAACTGCCCGCGTTCAGTCCTTTAGAGGCGTGATACTGGGAATCCAGGACTTTAGCAGTATAAATCCTTGATTTTTTCAATAACGTTCGATGATGTTATGCATGGATGAATATTACACATACATCAACACCAGCCCTCCTAGCCTCTCTCCTCGTTGTCCCTATATTTCCTATATAAACGCATACTCCTCAAACTCTGTCTAGACTAGCACCTATCCTCGTATTCCCTAGCTCTCTCATATAAACGCATTTTCCTCCTCTCAACCTAGCATCTACCCTCGTTTTCCTTGTCTCTCCATATAAACGTATACTCTGCTATTCAAATCCTCCTAGTCTAATACCTCTCTCATACAAAAGCCATATTGTACTCTTTAAGTCCTATCTAGTTCAGCACCTCTCCTCCTACTCCATATCTCTCCAGGATAAGCCCATATTCCTCCTCCTTCAGCATCTGTCTAGCCTACTATCTGTGCACGTTTTCCCTATCTTTCCCATATAAACGCATACTCTACACCTCAAACTCTGTCTAGCCTAGCACTTCTCCTCGTATTCCCTACCTCTCATATAAAGGGCACTCCCCTTCTTCAGCGCCCGTATAGCCTAGCATCGGCCCTCATAATCCCTATCTCTTCCATATAAATGCATACTCTATCATTCAATCCCTCCTAGCCTAATACCTGTCCTAGGTTTGCTAGCTCGCCAATATAAAAGCCTTATTATACCCTTCAAGCCCTGTCTACTCTAGCACCTCACTCGTATTCCCTATCTCTCGCGTATAAAATGTATTCCTCTCTCCTTCAGCTTCTGTCTAGCGTATTATCTGTTCACTTTTCGCTATCTTTCCCATATAAATGCATACTCTACACCTCAAACTCTGTCTAGCCTAACACTTCTCCTCGTATTCCCCATCTCTCTCATATAAAGGACGTTCCCCTCCTTCAGCACCTGTTCTAGCTCGGATCTCCCCTTGTTTTCCCTATCTTCCCTACATAAACACATTTTCCTTCTTGTACCGCCGCATCTACCCTCGTTTCCCCTATCTTTTCCCATGTAAATTCAAAAAGTGCGCTCGCTCTCTCTATAATATTCTACTCATAGGGATTAAATTTCTTTGTGCTACCCGTATGTTGCGAAATTTGCGTTTTTTAGGTGTGTGCGTGATTATGTGTGTGTTTTTGTGTGTATGTGTCCGTGTGTGTGTCGTGTGCTTGTGTATGTGCGTGTGTTCTTGTGATGTATATGGGGGAGGGAGTACAGTATAATCCGCGAATGAAAATCGACAAATGCCAAACTGATATTTAAGTTTAACGTCTATCCATTATATGTAGGCTTAGAAGAGTGTATATTCTTTCGACTAGGTCTGTACACTGACTATGAAATTTATTAGCTCCCCTTACATCTAGACAGATTTAGCAAGTTAAGAAAGAGTTATGTCACCAGGAAGCTTAATGTTTCCCGCAAAGCCTAGAATTTATTAGGAGGATGAAATGCTTCATAGAGTAATAAAACTATTTCTCCATCAATACCATGTGGGAATCTTCGTTACCTTCTGTTCATATCACTTGCTTGCACCTGATTTTTTCCAAGTGCCAGGACGTCTGGGATGATATATCGTAGCCTTCTGGAAAAAAATGCCTTGAATTTATTACCTCTTCAGTTAACCCTGTGTTTAATGTATTACAAAGGAGCGAGGAAATACCAAAATTGCTGTCATCACTCACACATGCTTTTCCAAAGTGGCAGGAATTTTGGGAATTCATCCTACAGAGGTGTGAAAATTATATAAAATTATTAAATTCAAGTACATTTTTACGATAAAATGATTGTAACTTCTGAGTATGAAAATAATTTACGAATGCCTCAAATAAAATCTACACCATAAATGAATGCCTATCAGTTATTTATTCTGAATATTTATTTCCTCCAATAACACATTTGCATTAGTAGATTTTCTTCGTGAGGCATAATTTTCCAAACGGCGTCCTCAAAAGTCTACACAGAACAAAAGCTACATATCATAGGAAACCGTCTAGCATTTAATTTCCACATATTTTCTTGAATTTTCACAGACAATACTGAGAGGAAGAATGACTGAAAAAAGCCACATAAAATCCATTTTTGGCAAACCTGAAATAAATTTTCAAACATTTCTTTGAAGAAAAAATATCTACATCTACTATTTATCCAGTAGTGCAGCATGAAATATTGACTCTGTGGTTTCATTCTATTTTTTCATACCTACAAGCAGTCATTTAATTTTTATTGGTGAAAATTCTGTAAGAAATTATCGCATTTATGCTTCAATATCTTTGAGATGGTAAATAATAAGCAAAGCTTTGCTTAGAGTGTAATAATTTTCACACCTCTGTAGCCTTTTTAACGACCATTCATTAAATTAATTACGCCCCACACTACTTGTCTTTGAAAGTGTCACAGAACATAGGTCTTACTTAAGTGGTCTGTGCTGTAAAAAGATCACGTGGCCATCCTACCTTTTTTTTAAAATTATCTTACATCCAACATGTGCTTGAAAGTGTCACAGAACATAGGTGCTACTTAGGTCGTAATTGCTCTAAAAGATCACGTGACCACGAACGTGTCAAAGAACATAGATGGCACTTGTACCGTTGTTGCCCTTAATATTCACGTTGTACTGAAAGTGTTAGAGAACATAACTTGTCTAGCTCGAGCCCCAGACCAATGACCTTGAAAGTGTCGCAGAGCATACATATATTATAATGGACGCAACATCAAAGCCGGGTTTACGTTGAACTTAACGTAACGTGACTTAACACTACGTAACTTGTTTGGCAATGTCAAACTATTTATTCCCGTTGCGTCAAGTTTGATATCGCATGGTAATAAGATCTCCTGCGTTGTCTAGAGATACCATGCTAGCCTGTGGTTACCGAGGTTGCGGGTTGAAGCCCGGCGGAGGGCGATGGATTTTTTCGGGCGTAAAACATTTATATGGCTTCCTTCAGAAGGGAAGTAAAGCCAGTGGTCCTGTGTTGTAGATTTACGGCACGTAAAAGAACCTCAAGCATAATAAAGAGGCCTATGAGCAAAATTTCCGGTCTATCACTCTCAATTTAGAATGGGACGCCAAGGACCATTGTAGTTAACGAGCGTTCATACATAAAAGTAAATTTAATTTAATTTCATGGTAATTAGAACCAATCGGAGTGAAGCAGTAGCGCGTAGTAACAAAAGAGCAAATAAAAACATTATTATTCCCATTACCTTATGTGCAGCCTAATTAGACCTTTAGTTAGCAGTATTTCTTAACTTCATGTTACGTTCCGTCACGTTAAGCAAATTTCCTTGTAATTCCTGCAATAATGTCATATTTGGAGATTGAGGTACCTAGCTTGTAAGCATTGCGGGATGAATAATGCATTATATGTAGAACATGAAAGGAAGTAAGCAGACTATATCACAGATATTTTAGCATTATTAGCGTATTCGAAAATTCCGAAAATGGTGTTGTGTAATGGACCCAATATGAAGTGACATCTAGTCAAATGTGTAAACTTTGCACATAATCATAATTCTAGCATAATATACAGCAATAGAAGTGCACGTGGTTTGAAAGGGTGTATTGAACTTTTTTCCTTCCTTGATTGAAAGAAAAATAAGGTTTGTTGCGTTAGTTCACAAATTAGCGTGCACCATTTCTGTTTCATAAATAAAATCCTTTCTCCTGCTTTGCAAGATATACATCAAATTTTATTTCGTCATAGACTAAAACCCAAATATTGCGCGTTTCACTTTAGAGAGCTTAACACATGCACAGTAAACTAAATGAAAGCGTTTGCATGTAATGCTACATCTACTCATCGGAAAACCCAACAGTAGATTTATTTCCCATGAGCGTAATTATATGTGACATATTGGCGTAGTATAACCGCGGAAAAATAAAAAGTTGCTTGGGACGGATACGCGCATATATAAATAAATAAATATGTGTACATATATATACCAGGTGAGTCAGCTGCTCCTATTTATTTGTTAATTTAAGCAACGTATGAAGCGACATATGTGACTTACTACGCCTTTCTTGAATGCCTTCAAATAGCTGATTTGCATAACACTTTATAGAGGAGGGATACATAACTCAGTGCATAAGTGTTTTACGGGACAGAATGCAATCGCTAGGTATGACGATGCAAAAAACATCCCATCCTGACACTGGGAGCTGCAGTAGTACATTTAGCAAATTTTACAAACTTTTATTCTTTGGCATACATCGATGCACCTCTTTGTAAAGGCACCTGAAGGAACAACCTATCACATGCATCGGTTGAAGAAATCATTTTAAAACAAAATGGCAGATCTACGCAGTGCGACCATCTGGATTTAAGCCGTTAGCCAATGTACAGCCTTGTCAAAGAATGCTAAGTATTAAGTAGAAATTTCTCTTATTTCACAAACTATGGCATATTTTGAATCATACAGTAATTGTAATGACTGATGCAGTTTATTTGTTTGAATTAAAACTACCAAACCAAGCTCAAAACACTGTATGACGCTGCAGAAGCGTGTAAATATTCGAGGTAGGGTCTAGTTCTGCGATTACTAATTCGTATAGGAATGTCAGCTCGTAAGGTAGCATTGGCCGAATGGTATTATCCTGGTTGCTTTAACGCTGTGCTACTTTAATTCGGGTTCAAATCCTTCAGGTAAAGCTCAAACTTTTTGCCACTTTTTGTTTTATCTCTTTGGGTCTATAATTTGATATTATGATATAAATAACATTTTTAAGTGCGTACAAAATAGAATAATTGCCATATTTTCCTCTGAGAAGTAGATAATTTGTACTTCGTAGTAGGTGTTTTATTGTGGTCAGTATTAACTTGACCCATTCAACCAATTTTAAAACACTTCCCACATGCAAAGTGGCTATTTGCCAATGCTTGGCGTGAATAAATAAGACTCTCTCCATTGTCTACTCAGTATCTGAAACCCTTCTACGAGACACAGCTGTTGTCATAATGTATACAAACTACGAGTATGTTGACGAGTATGGAGAAACAAAGTGTAATGCATTGTCAGCAAAGCGTCTGTATGAAGAACGGTTTCCAGGAAGGAGCGAACCTAATGCAGACACTTTTCGAAGGGTTGAAAGACGCCTTCGTGAAACAGGATCATTTGGAAGAACATCGCCTGCTCGCGATGCTCCAGTAACCTCTGGAGGCAATGAAGAAGCTGTGCGAAAGGCAATAGAAAGCAGCCCACATACCACTTCAAGAGCTACAGCAGAAAATCTGTACATAAGTCAGTCCTCAGTGTTGCGCATATTGCATCGTAATAAATATCACCCGTACCATCTACAACTACACCAGGCTCTCCACGGACACAACTTTCAAGCGCGAGTGATATATGCACGATGGCTACAGCAGCGAGCACAAATGAATGCAGAGTTTTTAGGAAGTGTTCTCTTCAGTGATTAAGCCTCATTCCACAATAATGGGACTGTTACCAGCCATAATATGCAGTACTGTAGTATAGGCAATCCTCACTGGATGAGAGAAGTTGCATTTCAAGTACAGCGGAGCATCAATATCTTTTGCGGAATATTAGGAGATTAGCTAATTGGACCGTACTTTTTTGAAGTCATTCTCACAGGACCATGGTGCCTTGCATTTTTGCAGGGAGAATTGCCATTGCTCCTAAAAGATTTGCCACTACTGAAACGGACAGAACTGTGGTTCTCGCAGAATGGAGTTCCACCACACTGGTCACTGATTGTAAGGAATCACTTATATAGGACATATCCGCAAAAATGGATTGGCGGAGGGGGCCCAATCGCATGGCCACCTAGATCACCTGATCTCACCCCACTGGATTTCTTTCTGTGGTGTCATTTAAGGGAACAGGTCTATGCTCAAGAGCCGCAAAGTCCAAATCATCAACGGGAAGTCATACGTGAATAATGCGGACAGATTACACCGCGCATGTTACAGCTACAAGAAGCTCTCTCCGGCAACGTACACTAATGTGCATCGATGAAGGGGGTTGTCATTTTTAACATTTACTTCCTTGATGAAATCCACGCTCTTGAGCAATTTATTATTCTACTTACCCGTGAACTTAGCACATTTACAACTCCTTTGTCGATAGAAGAAATGAAACATAGGGTTTAAACATGAAACTACAAATGTTAGATTTAATATCGTCCATATGCGCCCAAAAGAATGAAAGCTAACTACGTAACACGATTTACAACACCAGACACGGTACAGATTATTAGGGTAAACATGATACACAATTATGTGATTGTAATTCTTATGTCTTTAGCTCACCAGTAACAAAAATAAAGAAATTGGTACTGGTACAATAAACTCAGAAAATAAACATAAGGAGAGAAAAAACCAAAACAACCTTATGTTTGTATCAGATTCGAAACTCTGAAGCTAACCTTTGCTTCACCATATTCCGGCAGCTAAACCCACTTAGTCTATCCCGCCCTTCCTCTATTATCTTGCAAGCATTATATCCAAGAAACGTCGTCTGTTTTAAGGCTTTCGAAGCTCTTTGGTTCTCATTCAGGCCTTTAATTATTAATGGGGATTGCGTATAGTACCAAATAGAAGGGCAGAACTACAGTAACAGTTTGTTTGCTAAAAGGATCAATCTTTTCACATTAGACTATAAACTGCGGGTTGCATAGTTACGAATACCTAGGGGCAGCTGACTCACCTGGTATATCCACTGGTGTGCAAAACCTAAATACGAAAGCAATCTTCGCATGCTGTGACACTGCCAAGTAACATAACTCGTTGAAACTTGAATCATACATACATTGTGCTCCCATGCTAGCGACAAGTTTAGTAAGCAGTTCTTGTGATAGGGCGTTCCATTCCTCCACCAGCGCTGTTGACAACTGTTGGAAGGTCGTTGGTGCATATGAATGTGCTGCAATACGTCTCCTCAAGACATATCACACGTGTTCAATGGAATTTAAATCGGGGGAACGGGCAGGCCAGCCCATTCGCCGAATATCCTCTCGTTCCAAGACATCCTCCAACTGCGCTGTTCGTTGCGGTCGCACATTATCATCCATAAAAATGAAGTCAGGGCCAACTGCACCCTGAAAAGACGCAAACGGGGACTGTATTGTGATACTGTACTCCTGTACAGTATCACAATAAGCGTACCGTGTTCAAAAATTTGCGGGTTGGTGCGACCATGCAACATTATGCCTCCCCAAATCATAACACCCGGACCACCAAAACGATCGTATTCAAGGATGTTCCTGGGTTCAATACGTGTTGCCACCTCTCGCCAGATGAGGATAAGTCGAGAATCACTACTTAGACTGAATCTGCTCTCATCCGAGAAGAGCACGTGACCCCATTCCACGTTGGTCCAATTTTGATGCTATTTGGACCATCGCAAACGGTGCCGCCGATGTGCGGATGAGATCGGAATACAACGTATTGGTCGTCGGGCAAAGAGACCCCTCTGTGTAGTCGCCGTGTCACTGTGTATCGTGAGATTGCGTTTCTAGCTGTCCTGTTAAATGTGGTTGCAATTACACCCGCTGTTTCACGTGGGTCCCTTCTTGCCTGTTGCACAATATAGCGGTCGTCTGCTGCTGTTGTTGAGCGTGGTCGACCATCACCTCCTTGGTACAGAAGTGGCTGTGGTTTGAAAGGCTCTCCATGCACGTGAAACAATGCTGTGAGCAATTCCAAACTCCTGAGCAACACTCGTCTCACTTCGCCCTTCTTCCACTTTACCGATGATTCTTCCCCGTGTGAAGTCATCCAAATGGTGACTACGGGCCAGGTTGCAATGAAGAACACCACTACAGTGCGCCGCAACAGCTCGCTAATTGCCACACACCGTCTTGTCCTGTTTCGTCAGCTGCCCCGTGTTGCGGGACCAGACTCATTTGGCACTATTGGCTCGCTACGTTCACGCCATGTGATATCCAGCTTTCTGTGTACGTGTGAGAGACCTCTGGTAACATTCTCTCGCACCTTCATCTACTTCCACCAAGTAGTTCATTTGTTATGTTACTTTACCCATCTCGTCCTTACGTTAAGATCTATGAGCACTTGTTCATCTTCGCTACTGTGAAACATCTCTTCTACTGCAAGTTCTTTGCTGTTACGTGCGATCTACGGCAGGCAGTAAACAAATAACGACATATTAGTCTGTTATTGTGCATGGATACAGCATGCAGTGAACATCTGTTAGTATTGTAAACCATATTCACAGTTCTGTTTAAGTACAACACATATTCTTATTAGTTCCAATGGAATCAGTTTCTGTTTCTATAAGTTTGCGAAATGCTTTTACATTGCACTTTTATCGTTAAATGTGTATGCAACCTCCAGTAATGATGTAAAAGCCCTACAGGTGGGCGTCATCGATGTCTGCCAGAGCATCCATGACCAACCTGCAGCGGTGAGAGCGCGTGATTCCTTCCCTAAGACGTCGGACAGAAGCATGCCTTACTATGGATGGGTACCATATTGAGCACCTTCTTTAGCGATATTGCACAAGTTCCAGTCGTATGTAATTGCAAGCAGGTTATGTTAGAACCTATGGTGTTTCATATAACAGAGTAATATGTTTTCATTTGTTTACTGCATTCTGTAGGCCATACGCAATAGCAAAGAGCTTGCAGTAGAACAGATGTTTCACAGTAGCGAAGATGAACAAGTGCTTTCAACTATTAAGGTATGCATTTTAGAACCTATGTCTACTGGACATTTTTTCTTGCTTTGGTCCATACTACTACCTCTCAAAATATGGAATACGTTTTCTTTAACGCACTATATGTACCGCGTGAGCCTCCTCATTCTGCGGATTGGTAACTAGGCAACCCTGCATTTTGCAGACGATGTGAAATTCAGTGCTAACACCGCATTCACCAGCCTGCTGATTAGGGCTACGGTGGTTCTCTTTGTAAACGTGCTCTAGTAGCGCAATGGTTAACATGCTGGTGAAAGTCGGAGGTTCAAATCACGCCTGCGAATAATTGAGTTTTCATTAACTTCTGTTCATGTTTCGAGAACATTCTAGCAAATCATGATTTCTTTTCGAATGCACTAGAGGGTGGATTTGCTTTTAAATACGAAGTTACAGCCGTTCGTTCTCATTGTGGAACAATGTTTTTGAATAGAGGATGTCTGGACATGCTGTTAGTATACGGGGAATGCAACAGAGGCACGTCGTCTGTACCAACATAGGTTTCCGCAGAGAAAACTTCCTACAGATCACACGTTTTTGCGAGTTGCGAACTTCCTTCTGGAACCAGGGACAGTGCGCAAGACATCACATCCACGAAAATATTACCCTGTCTAAGACCAAACAACGACGGATCGTGTGACTATGTCATTCAGCATCCGCATTGTAGCACGAGGAACATTCACGGACATTTCAATATTAGCCAATCTGCGTGGAGAACACTATATCATGTCAAGTTTTACCCTTATGTTCAACTACACCAGAAGCTACTAAGACCAGACCAGAAACGTAGAGTGGCGTTCGCTAGGATCATACGACAAACTGAACAAGATCCACTTTTTTGGCAATTGTGTTATTTGCAGATGAAGCGGGGTTCCACGACACAGACTATGTAAATCGCCACAACATGCATTACTGGAGCACTGTAAACCCACATTGGATGCGAGAGGCGGCCTTACAAGTACAATGGAGTTTCAACATTTGGGCTGGTATATTCGGTGATCATCTAATAGGCCCGTAGGCATGGACCAATAGGGTGGCCAGCGCGCTCACCAGATCTAACCCCATTAGATTTCTTTCTTATGAGTTTATCTTAAATATGCGTACTAGGAGCGGCCAATGACTCCTCAACAGCTTAGGGAACGCATCCTCTTAGCTTGCCGTGGCATCATATTGGCCATGTTGCACCGGGTTAGGCTGGCGATGATGGTTAGACTGAGATCTTGCATCCACCGGCATGGGGCCAGTTCCAACACCTATTACAACCACATAGAGAAACGGGTAGATTGTAAGGGTTTATCTATGTGATGGTCTGTCATAGTCACTTAAATACACTACTTTGGATACCAGAGAGGTTCACAGCGATCATAATATGGGCTTGCAAATGTTGCCTAGTTTGTATGTATGTACTGCGTTTTGTAGACACTTAGATCAATTTATTGGCTTTCTTTTGTATGAAAGAGAAGCTTTAAATAGTAAAATATAACTTAGCGATGCCTTATGTTTGTAAATTGTAATTACAATGTTATACACATTCATTTATGCTGTTCATTAAAGCATATTCTAACAAGTAACAATAGGTGTTTGAATGAAATTCACATAATTAAACCAATTAATTGAAGTGACACTTCTATGCTATGTGTGTGTGTGTGCGTATGTGCGTAACATTTACTAGTATTTTTAACAAAGGTGTCAACGGTTTATTTTTTATAATTCTACTGCAGAATCAATAAATACCCATTTCTTTGCTGTACAGCATCATGGACATGAAATATATAAACAACATTTGAAAAAGTCGTCAAGATTTTGTCATACTGAGTTATCTGAATAAGAATATGTGTATAGTATATGCTTTACTTTTACAAGTAAATACTACAAGTAAAATAAAACCTTTAGTGCCTACTTTATGTTAGAACATATTCAAGTAACGGAAGCAGAGTAAAACATACATCTTACAAGAGTATGCACTTATAGTTTGTTTGAATAAAAGGTAGCATGTTCTCAGTTTTATGAGTTCATACTGTTCTCATGTCGCATGTACTCACTTCTGAGTATATATTGATTTATTTTACTTAAAACTAAATCTGAAGAGAATGGCAGAATTTATGGGATATAGAGTACTCATTGGAAAAATTCGTCTGTGGCCCGGGTTCGATTCTCGGCCATTGTAGCTCATGTGTTTTTCGTGGTTTCCCGGGTCAACAGGCGAATTCTGGGGTTGTTTGTCTTCTATAACGACTCTCCTGCCTCTTACTTCTTGCACTCATCTTCTTCTCTGTCATTGTTTCAGGGTTATACACCAGGCGACGGTGTTTGGCGAGTTGCGGCTGGATGGTGGCTTGCGCACTATACAGGGCAAATCACTAAAACTTGCACCGCGAATATTTCTGAAATGGAAAGTTCTATTGATGTGCAGGGGCTCGTACATTTAGCCTATAAGCAGATTTTTGATAATACTGAGAACGTGTATTTTTTGAGCAAACATACATGTTTTTAAATGCAACAATGCCTAGTTACATCAACAGAATAAGGGTAGGATAAATTAGTATGTCAATGGTCTTTGTTTCAGGATTCTATTGCAAGTGGTTTACGAGAAATCCTATTTTAAGTAGTTTCCACCCCGACAATTGTTTGTCCAATTCAACCTGCTTAGTTGCCAGGTACGATGTTGTTATGTTTGTTTGCATTGTGTTTTCTGTTCATTGATTGCATTGCGACTTTCTGGTCAGCTAGTTTGTGACAATTCAAGCAGTAAGTCGTGAGTGGAAGATGGGGTTTACTAATGCAGAAAAAGCCGACATGCTCACGGTGTATGGAGAGTGTAGGAAGAATGCAGTTCGTTCCTGTACGGTGTATGCGGAAACGTATCCCAGTAGACGTCAACCATCTCGGCAATTATTTATCAACCTCTTCAACCAATTACGCGAAAGTGGTACTGTAATACCTAGAAAACGTAACAGAAGCAAACAAGTGACTGGAGAAGAGGCAGAAATTAACGCTTTGTCTGCCGTTTCAGTAGATCTGCAAATTAGTTCCCTCACAATCGCACGTGGAAGTGGCAAGTCAGGAAAGTGTACTGCGCATTCTCCATCAACATAGGCTCCATCCCTAACACATCTCTCTCCATCAAGAGGAAACGATTTTGAGAATCGTGTTAACTTTTGTACATGGGAATTAAGACATGATACTCCAGATTCATCATGCATCTGGTTTAGTGATGAAGCAACATTTACTAATCATGGCCAGGTAAACCGCAGAAAATGCACTATTAGTCTGTTGACAAACCCCGTTGGCTTCGTCAGTTGGAACATCAGCGGCCATGGAGTTTAAACGTGTGGTGTGGGATCGTGAACCTTCAGGGCATAGGCCCTTTTTAGAAGGAACAATGAACTCGCACAAGTATCGCAGCCTCGTGACAGACCATCTGCTACAGATGCTAGAAGACGTTCCTTTGCAGACTAGGAGGAACCTGTGGTACCAACATGATGACTGTCCAGCTCATAGTGCACGAAGTACTACAGCTTGTCTTAACGGATTGTTTCCAAATCGTTGGATTGGACGATGAGGACCTGTACCTTGACCGGTCCGTTCGGCGGATCGACCCATTTAGACTTTTTTCTGTGGGGAAGGCTGAAAGACACTGTCTAAAAGGATGTACCAACTACACTAGACGATATGAAACGACGTATTACTACTGCCTGTTCTGAAATTTCTGCTCAAATGCTAGAACGTGTGCAGCAGTCTTTCCATGGCAGACCGGAAGCGTGTATTGAAGCTGCCGGTGGACATTCTGAACACAACCTTTGAAGGGCTATGTTCTCTTTACTTGTAAGAATCCACAGAAGTATTGTAATTCTCTTTTGTTTTTCTTTAGTTTGTGCTACCACAGGTTGTACAAATGTCAGTGCGTTAAAGTTTCAAAATAAGATTTATCGTAAACCACTTGCACTAGAATCTTGCAACAAACGCCACTGACATTCTAAAGTACCCTAACATTATTCTGTTGATATAAGTAGGCATTGTTCCATTTAAAAAATTGTATGTTTGCTCAAGAAATGCACTTTTTCAGTATTATTAAAATCTGTTTATAGGCTAAATGTACGAGCCCCTGACTACGGATCAATGCTGTGATAACTGCACATCAATAGCACTTTACATTTCTGAAATATTTGCGGTGCAAGTTTTAGGTGATTCACCTTGAAGAGATTTATTCCCTGGTGTCGCTGCGGAGACTGCTCAGTTAGATCTTTCCTCCGAGTGGGTTCCGCACTAGGGACGCTGGAGGTTAATTGCTTGTGGGCAGGACCGGGCAGTGTCGGATGCGTTATATTTGGAAACATTACGGTCCCCCTTGTGCTTTCAGCCGTCGTCATGCGGAACAGGTCGTCCTTCGGTTCCCTCCCCTCATCCCTCCCTCCCGCGGGTCACTGGTAGAAGCACAAGAGGCCGTCTGGCCTGCGATGCACTGCCCAGATTTTGGGGATTCCATCCATTTGTTCATGGCCTGCATGCGATGCACTGTCCTGATTTTGGGGATCCCCTCCATTCGTTTTTACCTATACGTTTAATTCATGCAAACATCAAAAACTAGTCAGAGACATTGAAGGAGTTTCAGAATCATGTATGCTTCAGCAAAACATAACCTAGAAGTAACGTTGAACGATAACTCCGCTCGCCAGCCTAAACACCGGGCTCGCAATGGCAGATAACTAGAAGCTTTTGGAAGCTTGTGCTCCCCCTCCTCCAGAAAGTATTTCGAAATAGTTCTAGAACGTTCGAGAACCTCGTGGAAAAATTCCTCTAACTATAAAAGTGAAAACGTTCTCACGAGAGCAGCCAGAGTTGAGTCAGTGTGCCCGCGATTGCGTTTCTGGACATCAAGAGCGATTCTCCGAAGCAGTTGGTGACGTGCAGGGAGTGCTACTGTGGGTTGTGAAGGTTTTGTGTTAGACTCCCGGGTGAAGTGAACCGTCCGGCATGAAGAGGCTACGTCACGAAGGAAGTGAAGTGACAGGGAATTGAACTAGTTCATCTTATTGAAGTGAACTTCCCGTGAAGATCAACTACATGAAAATGGAACAGTGTCAAATAAAAAAGCGAAAGCGTGACAGTGAGAGCTGAGAAAAGCGACAATTAAGAAATCCGAGTCACAATATTTTATTTCTCTCGATTTATTGATGATGTAATTTTGCTTTCTCTTTTTATTTATTATTAGGTGAGACAGTATTTTAACAGTTAAATAACATCAGTCTAATTATATAATATAAAATATAACAGCCCACCTAAAAGCAATATATGTATAATATAATATATAGTGTGTGTAACAGTCATTGTATTATGTTTATATTATTATGAACATGTATAATAATGTTATGTGAATGTATTAAGTAATTTAACAACATAGGAGCTGTGAGAACAGAAGCCGAAAGTTGCTAATAATGAGGTAACATTGAGGTAAGCTTAAGGCAATAATAAATTGGAAAGTTGAATAAAGGCTACTAGTAATTCTTGGAACAATAATGTAATATTTAAAACAGTTTATAAGTAGCCAATCAACAACTAGAAAAAGCTTAATTTAAATAAAAGTATTCTATTGGAGTAGACTTAGCCAATCAGAGACTTAAAATAGGGGAAAAGTGCAAATTCAAGCGGCAGACGCTACAAAACAGCGTTCCCAACCGGACGCTAGAAGATAGCGTACCTGAGCAGTTTGTTCGCTAGGTACGTATTCAATGTGAGACATAAAAAGTGCATTACGGCATGAATAATACAAAGTTTACGTGTTAAAAAGTACAAGTAACAATAATCTCACAGCACTACAGTAGGATATATCAGTGAAGTGTTATTTAATCGTGTGAAAGATTAATAAAACGAAGTTAAATATTATTATAATTTGTGCAAGCCTTCATTATTTAGCCGCACCAACCCCTGCTAAGAGATACGTGTTCCTGCAAATTAATACGGACGCAGCCGAGGAAAACATACATATATAATATTTAAATAAACATAAAAATTACAAAGTTGACTTTTTAAACGTGGGGGCGAAGGCCACCGAAAGCTTTGTACCATACGTGGGGCAATAAACCTCCTTCATAAGCTAATTTAATTTACGGCATTTATGTGCGTTGCTTCAATTAATTGCTCATTTCTTGAAGAACATCATATTTCCCTCACATTACTGCTGAAACTGTTACGCAACACAGGATAAATCCTGAGCAGTTTTAATGGGAAAGGACCAAATGCAACAAAATCTACGCTTCTAATTCAGAATGCTAACAGTCAAATGATATAACACCATACAATCAATGAAGCTAGTATGTGGCCAGAGTATATACTTACATTTATGCGAACAAAATGGCTGTGTAGATGAGTGAGGTAACAGATTTTTATTCTTATGAATACGAATATGTTCTCAGTGAGCTGAGTATATAATCATAGAAAGTGTTCATACCTATGATTATGAACTTTGAAAAAGTACTTGCTTTTTATTTATATGACTCAATAGCTTTCTGCTAGAAGTTTAAGGTACAGCCTCTAAGATAAATAACTGTATTAGATATAATGCAATGACTGTAATTTATGGAGTAGTTGAGTGACAAGTCTCAGCCATGCTCAGTTTCTTAATTTTCAGGGTTTCTAGCTTCTGAGTGGCTGATTTAGTATCACGTGAAGATGAGTTTTTGATGTTAACTATAAACATTTGTTCTTCAGAGCAGAATTGCTGTTTTAAATTTTTAGTTACTACAGAAGGATCAGATGCTGCTGCTGTTTTTTCAGTCACTCTCTCAGCTTCTATGGGTTTTCCTGAAATTTATTTTGTCTCGGTTTTAGGTGTAAAGGAAAACTTAGGAAGCATTATTGTCGCGCTACCATCCTTTGTGCACGAAATGGCGGTTAGAGATGTAATTGAGAATGCTCCTGGTAGAAAATCCTGCTTGAGTTTCCTAGTCACCAAATCCCACATATTTCAATCTGGGACGGCTTCGATGGGTGTTGGATTCGTTGGGCGACTTATTGGGACGAACGTTTTTGTGTGTTATATTTTTACGGTATCGGTTCTGCATAGGGAAAGGGAGGGGATCGGTGAAACATCGGAAGAGCATGGATATGTTTGGGGTTCTCTTAAGCTCGGGTCGTGTTAACCGATGGCACTTATATTATTTTATACGTTTTATTCTGTCCTCCTTAAAACCATTACCGCAATCGATCCGTCCACACAAATATATTTAATGTGCAGCCACACAAATATATTTAACTACACCATCGCCAAATCAAGCTATAGCCACATGATAGCCCGTGGTGTTTCACACGTCTGCTCACATCGGATTCCACAGTACAAGAGCTTGTATTTATCCTTCGGTTCGCATTCCTGAAGGTTTGTTAACCCTAGCTTTCTGCCTGCCTTATTTCCCCAACTCACACATGTGTCCTCAGACAAAAGGAACGTTCAGCTGGCTGACATTCCGATCCCCTAACGGTATGTTTACTTCCCGGCGTATACCTACTCTGTACAGTCTTATAAACATATGTTACATGTTTCTACATGTATTTAGGTAGACTTAATAGACCTTATATATTATTATTATTGCTTCAGCGTATCGCTTCAATCCATGCCGGGGGTTTTGGGTATTTCCTAATCCAGCATACCAACATAGGGTCTGGGCGTCGCTCCTACGAGTACTTCACAAGTACCCCAAATGTATATGAAACCCTCTAATGTGCAAATGTAGAATAGGAAATCATGTAATTTTGAAAACATTGGCCAAAAACTGCATATTTAGGAATTACTGAAGGTGAAGAAAATTGCCTTCATACCACGCTTTAAATGCTCAAATGTGGTATTAGTGCACTAGTGTGAGGGAAAATGGAAAAAAGGAAAAATAATTCGTTTCGCTAATCTTGTATATTAATAAACTGATATCAGCTTCTTAAGGAACTTGAATTTGCATCGATGGAATACTGTGGAAGGGATGAAAGGATATGTCTGATATTTATCGGGATATAGGTCGATCAAAGTTGTCGGCGTTTGTGACTTTGATGTTCCTGATCTTTGCATAACTATGATCTATGAACGGTACAATGTCCATGGTACAATACTCTTTTATTATCATTCTTCTTTCAGCACTACCCCACTCGCTAACGTACACAAAATAGCATAACTCCATAATTTAAAAAAGCGTGGTGTAATGCTAATCAACGGCCACAATGTTCAATTTATTTATTTATTTATTTACCCATCTCCACTTATTTCCGTCTGCTTATACGTTGATGCTAACTCATTCTCCGTTACCCGAATTTCGGACGTTGAATAGATTTCTGCAAAGTTATTAGGACCAACGGAAAATAATCACGTAATGCGCATTACATCTCCGGCCCATTGAAGAGAAGTCTTATGATTGTTATCGCTGACATAACGAACGTCTATTACATCATGTGCGTCACAAATGTGGACACCCCTGTTAGGTTTGGTCTACAACTGGCTTTGGTTTTCGGCACAATACCCTGCCGAACTTAACATCAATACAAGTATTAAAATGTACTCCTTAATGTATATGTTAGCTCCGATACCTTTTCTCTATTTAATTATTAATCTTTTATGTTTCAATTTATAGATGATTGACAGCTCATCGATCATAGGAGCAGTGTCAAACTTTGCTGTTCTGAAGTGTGTTTCATTCTTGTTTGTTGTCCAGGAGGCACCTTTGATCACAGTTCCTCTTACCACAATGTTATCATGCAAGTGTGCATGAGCTCGCTCTGGGTCCAAAAGCAAAAAATTAACTTAATTCTTCAATTATAAATGTTATAATCACATTTCAATTTTGCCGATAAATTATTGTACTTTCCGTTGAAACGTTTTATCCCTTTGGTAAATTCGGCTGCGGTCAGGTGGTAAAGTGTAACTTCTTCTCAGGCTTAGAATCGTTTATTTTAGGGTCTGGACGGGCCGGACCTTAACGACCTACGATTCAGCTTGTGCTAACCTCCAAATCTTCCTCTCTCTTATCGTTCGGCATTTAATGATATTTTAAATGGGGCCAGCATCTTCCCTTATATTCTAAACCGCAAAGTGATTCTTTTAGATTTAAATCACATTGAGTAAGTAATTTCATCTTTTTGCGTACTTTGTTATGTTATATTAATTTAGTTGTATTAATACGAATAGGTAAGTACATGTAATTCCCATAATATGACAAAAATGATTTAAATCCAGTTTGAAAATACCGAAAACACTGAAGCGAAATCGCAGCACTTTTGTCAAAGTGTAAAGCTCCTGTAGCTCCCAGTAGAGTTGAGCTCTTACTCCCCAGTGTATCTGAAGCTTCTTTATCACTGTTCCAGATCTCTGTGATTCTATTGTCGCTAGGTGACAACCAATGTTCATAATAAATAGCAAAGCAATTAACATAACGTTGTACCACACCAGAACCATTATATAACCCAATTCATTCCTTCGTATCTGAGACAGAATACCAGCAAACGTATCTATTATATCAACAAACAACCAGAATGTGGTTGTTAATGCTGGCAGGTCGAAATAGGAATATATAAATACACTAGCGTCGTGTAGCTGACCATATAATTCCTTCAGTTGCTTAAGGTGCATCCAAACAGACAAATGTTTAAATTCCAATGATAGTGGATCCAAGAGACTGTTTAGAAAACGGTACTTCTGTCTTATTGTCAATGTTGCCATTAACAAATGCAACGCAAATAGTGCTATTATAAGAAAAGTTAAACAAGATAGTGTATAATGAGTGTAAAATATGCCCGAATGGTGCATTTCCGTTAATGTGGCATAGCAAAAGAACATCGATATTATGCTAGCAAAGGAGAAAAGCAAGGTAACAATCACCAGCGTCTTTTCCCCAACATACATGTCCTTTTCCCTCACTGAAGGCTTAAAAGCCCTGTCGAACTTGTCTATTTCAGCCAAGAATTGTTCAACAAGTTCTGGTTTTCTCCAAGCCCAGGTTACTAGAATAGATAGCACCGAGAAAAACTTGGATATGGCGAACAACACACCTGTCACTGTCACAGCCACCTGTCTGATATTCTCCAGCACAATGAACAAATATAATATAGCGTGTGACAAAGTTACAAGTCCCCATATTATCGCTAGTGCAGAGCGGCGATATATATGATTTTGAGAGGTAGCATGTCCAAATATTCTCGAAACAATGAAAAGGGGTCGAGCTGCTTTGACTATCTCATTACAAGAATCGGTTGATTCGAAAACTTGGATTATAGGAGCACAGGGTATTGTGACCATGTTTTGGTCCAGATAGCATTAACAACATACTTCATAAGTGGCATAGTGTTGTGATTTCACGTTGAATTACTTCTTTAAATGTCTCTGTATGGAAGTGTGTAATACAATTTTATTTACAGCATCGTCGTCACACTCCAAATATTTTAGTTAATACCTTTATCTCCATTAGGGTGATGCCTTTACCTGTGGTTACAGTTACCTGAAAGTCGTTTTAACCTGTTATCTGTGTTATTGATTACGGCCATTAGTAATTGCAGTAATTTAAACGTTTCGAAGCATGAAACGCAAATTACAGTCCACCCAAGGTATGTTTCAGGATGAAATATGAGTTATTTATTCGCAAGTGATGGATTGCAATTCTGTAGCATTCAAAAGTATGCCATTACCTGTATTGGCTTCCTTTTACTTTTTTGAAAACACAATATGTCCGCTGCTGAGAAATAACCTTCCCGGCTCATTGCTTCCTTATATTTGTTTCTTTTTATGTAAGGCATCCTTCCTTAGTTCCCCAAGGCTTTGTTATTCTTCTTCTTATTATTAGCATTATTTCTTCACAGATTCTGTTTTAGTCCAACTACTTCATTTTCTTACTTCTTGCTGATTTATTTTTAATTTTTTCTTAAAATCATATTGTTCCTCCGCTCTCTCTTCGTTACATTCTCCAAGGTTTAGATGTTCAGTTATTTTGCGTTTGCTTCCTCGCTGCACTGATCTACAAATTTCTTTTCCTTTTCTTAAGTACCATTTATTTGTGTTTCGTTTACATTTAAACCGTTATCTAATATCCATTTTATGACGTCCGTTCTCCGTACATTTTTGTGGAATTATTTAACTTTCGATTTTCACAATATTTCATTTCAGTGAAAGATTCTAGTTAAGCCCTGATTTCTTTCTCCATACTCCTGGAAAGTTCCACGTAATGTTTTGTTGACGACATTAGGCTTAAGTTAATTTTTAAACGTACACTAATTTTTGCTCAATTATTTTTACATGTATGTTAGAACCATGCAGTTTTGATCAAAAAGTTCAGTAACATTTCGATGGTTAGCGTACACAGCAGCGAAAGACCCCACCTTGTCTTTAGAATAGTTAATTTTGTTTAAAATATTAGAAAACAGCTTTAATCATGGTATTTAATGAATTGCAGAATCAGCTTCCCTACTAAAACATCTTAATATATCGTTTTCCATAAATAGATGTCTTCCAAATGTTAATGTAAAATATGTAGATACCTCTTTTCTTAAGTTTAATAAAGGTGCCATTGGAATGCAGCAAATGTAAGCGCTTAAAGGTCAATTGATTCATCGAAACATTTGGAGACTTTGGGAAGGTTGAAGATCAGCGGCATTTAAAATATGCTGTTTTACAACTTCGATGGTCATCTTTAGTACTTTACAGAATTTACAGTGCACTGTAAAAGGTGTAGTATTGTCGTTGCTCTTGTAAGTGAACTTGAGTGCTGTGTTTCAAAATTAACAAAACGTGTTTCATCATCCCGAAGACACAGAATAAGCCAAAGAAGTGTTGTCTTTGAATATCATTCGTTTTAAGTACATTTTCAGAGCTAAGATAAAGTCGAAATGCAGAGTTTACTGTAATCACTTAATATGCTTTCTCTCCATCCATAGAGTTCTTTTTAATTTTGATATTCTGGCTAAAGTAAATGATTAAGATGAAGAGCAATAATGGACAAGGAGTATCTGCATCTTATGTCGTACTTAGAGTTAAAATTTGGGATCACTTTTTTTGTAAAATAATTAACACGTTGTATGTCTTACAAAATGAAATTTTTTTAATTCTGAGTCTAATCAAATGCATTCGAGGTAAATTTGCTAATTTATATATCTGCTAATAATAACAAATCATTTAAATTCGCTTGAGGTTGGCCAACAGACACAGAGATTTCAGCTAAACTATTAGGAAATAGGTAGTTTTTGTAGTTCGCATCACATATAAGTGTTCAAAAATAAAGTAAAGTAAATGAGAACATGAAAACCTAATGTATGATATGTAAGAGCATGTAAACTGAATGATATGAAAAAGTACAAATGAAGTAAGAAGTGTGTCCTTTTAATTGAGACTTTAAAATAAATGATTTTATAGGAAAAGACCATAGGAAAGTCTCCTATTTATTGATGTCAAATCGCTTTGCCATTAAACATTAAGTATTTAAAAGATTTCAGAATACAGAATTCTTGTATTCCTAATTAATATATAAAAATACCGCCTTTCTCAAATCTTAGAAACATTCCCTGCATGATTCACATAAATTAAATTAAGTGTTGTCCTGCGTGGCCTACGAGAACCATGCTAGCCTCTAGTTCCCAAGTCGCAGGTGGAAACCTAGCCGAGGGCGATGGATCTTTCGGGCGTAAAAGTCCTTAGCATGGCTTTCTTCGAAAGGGAAGTGAAGCCTTTGGTCCTGTGTCATAGATTTACGGCACGTAAAAGAACCTCAAGTCTAATAAAGAGGCCTCTGAGAAAACTTTCCGGGCTTTCACGCCCCATATAGAATGGGACGCTAAGGACCGTAGTAGTTAAAGAGCGTCCATAAATAAGTCAATATAATTTAACAAAAATTAAACAGTAAATCTTAATATAAACAATTCGCCTTGCATACAGGTTGTGCATTTCTAAATTTCATATTTAAAAATGGCGCCGTTCAAAACTACATCATATACTACTAGCTTTTATTTCTTCTTTCGTTCTATTTTCAGTATTTTACTGAAGCTTGAAAATGTGTTACTACGTATTCAAAAAGTTGTCTGTCCTGTGCGTTTGAATGGAATGACCATTTCTATAAGTTGTTGATGAATTGATTTCAGAAAATGAGATTTTCATACAATCGACTTAGTGTTTTATGCCAAAATTTATTGCGATAATAGTTTTAGGGTAATAATGACGATGATGAAACAACAACTGCATCAAATATAAATACTTTGTATTCTTTGTTTTTTTTGTACCAGGGAACACAGTATGTGAAAAATTTCCCTACTCCTCCCACATCATTGTATTTTTTCTTCCTTCATTCCTTGGTTTCTTTCTTTCTTTCTTTCTTTCTTCATACGTTGCACGTTTTCAAGAGGAACAACAGTGAATTGCTTTAGAAATTGATTACTAAATTAGAAATTGCGTATAACCACTGTTCCCAATATTTTTTTACTGACGGAGTCCTTTTAGAATCGATTCCATTTGCGGAGTCCCATATAGGCTTTTTGTATAATAACTTGTAAGCCCTACCAATAAATGATACGTGGAAGAAAAGAGATAGATTGTAAGAGAAGGTAAGGTAATGTTGATTCTAAAACTAAAGAAACAACTGCCCAACGCCCATACAATAAAATTATATACAAAATATTTTGGAATTTACCATAATATGTATTTCAAATCATTCTCAACGACCAACCTTGTTATTAATAAAAACTTCCAGATTTTAATAAACAGGAAACCATTCCCGTTTTCAATGAACACATATGGTTACATCTTTTTCACAGATTTATAACATTTGGTTCCGTTGATGACCATTTCAAACATACATGGTTCTCCATTCAAGTAGCCTTCGTATTTGGAGTTATGGCTGTATAGGTGGAGAATACCCCTTCACACAGACATGTAGTTTAGAAAGGGAACAATAACAATTTTACTTTGTCAGACAAAATTATGAATTTATCTCATAAATGACACCCAGAGTGCAGCTACTGAAGTGGTGAGAGAATGTTCCTACCGCAAGAAGCACTATATAAATTGCGTTCCAAGCATCAAGGACGATTCAATGGCATGTTTATTCCGCAACAGCTCAATGGTCAAATGACGTTTGTTCTGGAGCGGGAAACTATGTGCCGCTTTCAGGTGACGGGAACTCATCTTTAGTGTAAGGGGGACCTAAATGACATATTCCTTCCACAACAAGTCCAATGGCGTGAGATGTTTAGTGCAAAGGATACCTAATTGACATGCTCCTTCAGCAATAGATTCATGGTCACGTGGGAGGGGAGTAATTAATTTAAAAAATGAACGTTAAAATGGTGTGCGCGCAGCGGGTATTGAAGTTTCACGCATGGGGAGTCTCCTCCATACTGAAAAGGAAATTAATGCAGCATTTCCGGTTCTAATTTTTCTAGGAAACCACGAGAAAGTCCTCTTCATTCTGAGTGTCTTTTCCATAACCGCTAAACAGGAAGAGATAAGCAAAACCTTGCTATACACGTGCACGCACACCCCCAAAAACCTCAAAGAAAAGCTAATGTCGCATACAAGGAACAATGAATATTTTTTCCTGTATTGCAACAAGCAGAAGGTGTGGACATTAGGTTATGGATTCCTGTACACACACATTGCACTTATCTAAACTGAGGGAGGCTCCACCCCCAGCCAAGCGCGTGCATCCGCTGGGAGCGCAGAAGCAGTCCTCGATTTTTTTGTAAGGGAGACGCACTTCATCTTAATTCCTTCAGCCGCCGAGAGATTGCAGCTATCTGGAGACATTTAACAACATCTAATGCTTAGATTGAAAACAATATATGCAGTGTTCAACATAAAGCTAATGTTTAACTATTCTAACCTGGAATCTAGTATACACGATTGTACTCTATAATGACTCTATGAAAAATCCTGTGTTCTATCTCTCGCTTGTGGAGTCCGAGAATTATATTTTCACCATAACTGTTTGTAACTCGAAACACAGGCCCGCTTTAAACAATAAAAACGCATCAATATATATATATATATATATATATATATATATATATCTGAAATCAGGTATGCCAACATATTTAGGGGGTCTTGACTTCAACACTTCTTGTTTAATAAATATATTAACTGCTGGAAACGTGCATAGATTGATAAACATTGAACTACATTTATAAATATATTTCTTCCTAGAGTCTGCGAATTATACTGTAGTCTCTCACACACGCACGCACACATCACATACACATACATGCACACACACATATACTCATGCATACATGATGTAAGTTTCACTGAAATAATTAACGCGCTTCTCCACCCAAAGTATCGAGTTCGAACCTATGTATTTAATGACATATCCTGTTTATAGAACACTGAATCTTAATTTTACCCCAGAGATGCAAGTTACAGCCCGAAAAAGTTAAAGGAGAATATCTTATTCTATTTCAAGCAAGAGCTTGCAAAAAATATATGACTCCCGGCACAGCTGCAAACTTAAAACACTAATAGAATACATCCGGGAAAGTCATTAACCAAAATGAGTTCAACTGTTCCCGACTGAAGCCCCTCCCTGTACCACTTTTATGGTCACGTGATCTCTTTTTAGGGCAAAGGCGTCCTAAATGACATGATGTTCCACAACAAGCACCGCGCTACGGTCCGCAAAATAAATTGGATCTTCCGCAACAAACAGCAGGGTACGATGCTTTGGGGTCAAGGGGGACCTAAGTGACATGAATGTTCCATAACAAACTCTATGGTACAAAACTTTGAGGGGAAGGGGACCAAAGTGGCATGTTCCTTCCGCAACAAATGCATAGTCACGTGGTTTCTAGAGTAAGGGGTACTTAAGTAACATGTATGATCTATATAAATGCATCATTCCAAGACCAAATGCCACCCATTTTTATGTTATTTTGCTACATCGTTAGAACATTAAGCACTTGTGCTAACTTCCCTCTGAGGAGGGAATAAAAATAATATAAAGCAGGGAACTGCCTTACATACTGCAAACATTTATGTGGCTCTAGCCTCGAAACCGAATGCACAGCCCTCTAGCAGAGGAACCATCGCCAGGACTGCATTTCTGTCATTTCACAGGCCAAGCGAGGCCTATTTGCACGTAGCCACCGCCATCTTCCAGCTCCCTCAGCGGGCTCACCGCCAGTTCCGGTACAAACTACCACAGCAACTTGTTCCGATTGGAGTCGCACCTGAACACCCATGCGGGATACAGTTTAGTAAAACACTACAATCACTATTCAGCTTCTTAAAAGCGCGAATGGGAAGAAAATATATCTTGTTAATGTCACCTCGACCCAAGCACTGAGGCAATGAGTACCGATAAACCAAACATTAACTTATTGGTTCTTGGGAAAAAACCGTATGTCTTACTTCATATCGCAGGTCAACTCTTACTCATCCGATTGACAAAAAGTTCTCAGCAACAGGTGAACCAAACTGCAATTTAATAATTTTGTTGGTTCCCCAAAGAGTATCACGTGATAAGCAATGGAACCATCTACCAGTTATCACATGAAACTGTTTATTTCAGTTGAGTCAGCTTCGTAATCCGCTTTAAAGATACCCATCTGTGAAATTTCTAAAATCCACAATTTTTATTACATTTATTTGAAATTTTAACACAATAACTAGGACTTAATGATCAGTATATATACGAAATGTCATGCATCTGTTCAAATTAATTTTAGAGTTGTTACTATTTTTATTGAATTTTTTAGATTTGGAGGGATTGCTCCACACGATGTAGTTATTTTTTTTAAAAAACCCTATACTTTGTATTTACACTCTTTAATAGTATTGCAATAAATTGTAAAGATGAATTTTTATTATCCTGCTAGTTTGGAAGAAAAAAATTTAAAATGTCATGTCAATGTTTTTCTTAAAACTTGTGAAAACATAAACGTTGTTACTTAATTACATCAGAACTATTCAGTTTATATAAAATTAATCTCACCACTATCTTATTCTGTTACAATTTAAGATTTATAGCATACTTTATACATTCATCATGAAAACTGCATCGTGTGGAGCAATTTACATTTGAAAAGGTGCTGAAAAACCTAAAAAATGAGAAAAGAGGTTTCAAAACTGCATAATGAAACAGAGGTTTCTAACCTTTAAGCTCTTCAAAAAGCAGCTGCTGCTTATGTAGGTCCCTCCTTCTTCGTTTTCTTCTCTGCTGCTAATTTAGTCCTCGAGCATTCCTCTTAAATAATGGTCTGCTGGTTTGTTCGCTTTTTAGTAGTCGACGCTTATCTCCTTTCACACTTATTTTGTGTGATGCTGGTCTTAATTCTTTATTTATTAAGTGCCTTTTTAGTTCCTGAATGGCCCTACACCCCATGTTGAACTGCGACACAGGAGAAGTTACACAAACATCTAATTCAGTTTTAGGAAGAAATATTTCCTTGGCGCATTTTGCCTAGATGACATGATGAACTAACTCATCAGCATTTTGTGTCTTGCTTGATCTACATCTTTTAAGAAGCTCATCACTGGCATGTCTTTGATAAACTGGCAGGATTTTTGTAATTACCAGAGGGGACAGACTTGTTTTAATGGTGGATGTATCGTGTGCAGGTATTGGATCGTCATTAACTATCGCTCTATTATAGAAGCACCATGATGTTTGACCTTTGGGACATTTATTGTGTTGTGGTTTTTTGTCTGTTGATGAACAGTGGTATAAGGAGCCAAATATTGAAGATTACATTTCATCCAGGTGCGAAGTGCTGTCTTTCATGGCTTTCCTGTAATAGATGGTGTGTTTTAGTATTGTTTGGTCTTTTAGGATTCCTGCTTTTTTACCCCCCAGGTTATACCTTTACAACGTTTTTATTTTACAAAGTTTTGAAGCCACGTCCCTAGTCTCTTAGCCACATGATTAATGAACTCGTATTTTACAAATATGTTTCACCAAAACTCTTGCAAGTGCTTTTGTATCCCCTTCGGATATCTTTGTTGTGTACCTCATGTACACGGCTTCATTGATCTTTACCACGTTAGTGCTGCTGCTGAAGTCCCAATAAGATTAACTTCACACTGATCTGCTGCTTTTTGTGATACAAAACAAGGTTTATGTTCCTCACTTTCACTGTTTAAGGCTTTAAGTTTTTGTTCACAGAATCCACAAAATTTTGATAACATTTTAAAGGCAGTGAAAAGTCCACTTAAGGCATCTATTACTGTGTCTATTCCATGAAGTGAGGAGAACCGACGTTTGTGCCACGTGGTGATGTCTGGTGCAGACTGAATGGTTAGACTTGGGTCAAATTCTAGTTAAGCCTCACGAACAGCAAGGCGTGCTTCATTTAAAATGTGTTTTTTGCACTGTAGCATTGTCTTTTAACAGCTTTTGAAGGTGTGCATTGTAGCTGGATGAACTCATAACAGGCATTTCCATCCCTATGCAAAACTGTTCTGACGTTGCATGCCCTAATGCCCTTCCAAAAATGTGCTAACAATTTTACTGTTCACCTCAAAAGGTGGCCTTGGTGGACTAGACTGTATTTATTCTGGGACTAGTGAAATTTTCATTCAACATTGTGTCGCAGTCATTGAACCTAACAACTAATTTATATGCAAATCCCAAAGTGCTTTTAAGTTTGAATTCCCAATTAACACTCTACATTGACCACATTTAGTACCGCTGCAAATATTCTGCTAAAAGCTTGAGTGCACTAAAATAAATTTATGACACATTTCTGAAAGTCTTACTTCATCTCTAGTAAACATTGAGGGTTTATTGTGGCTTGTTGAAAAATGTGCTATGTTATGACTCCTGTGAAGTAGAGGGATGCGGGGATACTTGAGATGAACATGAAGATTGTGAAAATATGTGTGGTTATGCTTGTGCTTACTGAATTTGTGTCTGCGGATGTATGTAAATTTGTGGCCTTATCTTTGCTCCACCTACTACCTACGACATTAGTTTTCCTTTGGCTGCGTTTTGAAGGTAGCATCTTTCCTGTGCTAATGGTCTTTCAACCAATTCATGTTTATCCAAGCTTGTATTGAAGAAAACACTAACCTAACTTGTTGAAAGCTAACCTACGATGTTTTATATACACTACGATTGAGTTTACAAACACTACGAACTACAATAACACAACTTAGATACAACTATAACGCACGTTATAAACACTGTTCATTGCTATAATAGAGCAACAAATGAGCTTCAAAACGCTACGTTTACTTTGTATACTTCAAAACAGGGATTTAGGAGGGGAAACAGTTCGCACGCAGACTTACAAATGGCTGCAATGCAGCCAACACGTTTGTACAGAAAGAGAATCATCTGCTTTAAAATATTAGGCGAAATCCAGCATGAAAAATGAAAGAAATGAAATCAAGCTCAAAAGTTACCGATTTAAATGGACATGCCCACCTGCAGGCTGCCATTTAAATGATCATGATGTGGTTTAAAGGGCCGCAGGGCTATAGCAGCTATAGGAAATAAATCTAGATGGTTTATATTATTTAATAACACGAAAATTAATTTTTTGAATTTTGCAACATTTTGCCCTATTTTCACAGATGTATATCCTTTAGAGCCCTTCAAGTTTACGTTACGTACAACGTGGATCAACGAACATATTAGCCTACCTAAAGTGGAATAAAATGCGCTCTGACCAGAATACAGTTGTATATTTACATTAACCTTGTTAATGTCATTCCGACGTCTGGATAACTACTGAAGTAATGAATACGGATGAATAAAACATCAAAGTTTTCAATCATGAGTAGCAAAGTAGGGGACAAATGACAGTTTAAAACACTTATTATGCAGGAATGTCTATTCATATGCAAATGAGCTCCCCCACCTCCTCTCACCCCTTCCCCCAAAGCTCCTTGGGACTTCCAAGTGAAGCTGAGGGTCATAAATCCTGTTGAGTATAATGGAAGCTTGACAGTTAAGCAATTAAGGCTGTCAATAAACTGTCAAAACGAACAAAGGGGGTCGTAAATTTATGGATCTGTAACAAAGGCGAGATGTTTTTCTACCCATTCCACATCCGGCCACTTCTGCACCTGCAGCAGTTTACCCACCCCACTGTCAAAATGAACAAAGAGTATGCTGAACAAAGGAATAGACGCTATTTTCTCCAGCTCTATTGTTTACTTTTAGGTGAAGCCACATGGCATCCCCATTTCACTGTCCTATAACAAAGAACAATGCTTGCCCTTCACCTGTCAAAATGAACAAAGGCAATGATAAATTAGGGTCGTGACAAAAGAGAACCTGAAGCCCGTTAACAAAGAAACAAGTTCTATTGTATTCTCTTTCTATTGTCCGGGGCAAGTCTTCTTTAGAAGGACCATCTGGCATTTCCCATTCCACTAGCGTTTAACAAAAGAACAATGTTTGCCCTTCAACTGTCAAAATGAACAAAGGCCATGATAAATTAGGGTCGTTACAAAAGAGAACTGAAGCCCGTTAACAAAGAAACAAGTTCTATTGTATTCTCCTTCTACTGTCCGGGGCAAGGCTTCTTTGGAAAGACCACCTGCAGACGTTCCATTCCACAACCCTATAACAAAAGAACAAAGCCGGTCCTTTTCCATTGTTCGAACACTGTGTGCTTGACAAAAGAATCTGAGGGAGGCTTTATGCTCGCCCTGTCTTTGTTCGCGTGAAAGAGAGAGAGGTCAGTTTACCTGCTATACCTAAAAAATTTAACAACGTCAGACTCAGCCATCATGGTTTTGCGTTGAGGGGCTGTTCTCTCCGATGTTTTACGAGATCCTACGAATATATCCGTGCATAGTTAGCAAGCATTCTGTTTGGCTCATTTCAAGCAGCGACTCCGAAATAGCGCTTAATATATATTTCGTTACACGCATTAAACCTCTGAGTATACTTGAATATCCATAGATAGGTGTTCGATTCTTACTGCAATCAAACGTTTATTCCTAATGAGAAATTGATGATTGATATTATTATACTATTACCCTAATTAATAAAAGGGTGTTCAGAGGGTCGTAGATCGAATCCTACCCAGCGAAACTCTAATGCGTAATAACTATTAAACTATGCAAGGTCAGATTAAAATGTATCTAACAAATATAATTATTTATATTAAACACCGGTATATACACTATGCAAGGTCAGATTAAAATGTATTTAACAAATATAATTATGTATATTAAACACTGGTGTATACTTAGGTATCCAAATTGATACTTTGCTAAGGTAAAACATTATTATATCATTACACTGATCACTGAAAGGGTGTTCAGGGGATCTTAGCTTGAATCTTACCCAGCGAAACTCTAATGCTTAATAAATATTAAACTATGGGAGTATGGGAGATTAAAACGTGTTTAACAAATATAATTTAATTTATATGACATTACAATGCTTAACGAGCTGTATTCTTAGGAATCCGGGGGCCCCTAGTTCGAATCTTACCCAGTGAAACGCTATAATAATTACTAAGTTATTGAAGCAGGGGCGGTCGGATTAAAACTGCATTTAACAAATATAATTATTTATATTAAACCTTATGTATACTTAGATATCCCGATGCCTAGACACCATTCTTTCTTCTATCTATCTATCAATCTATCTATCTATCTATCTATCTATCTATATATCTATCTATCTGTCTATATATCTATCTATCTCTTTCTTTCTTCTCAACTTGCACACATCCAATTGTTCACATACACACGAGCACTTGTACATACATCAGCAAACATACACGCATATACATGTTCACTTACACACACCACACACACGTACACACATGCGCGAAAGCACATACACATACGCACACGACGGCACACACACAAACGCAAGCACATACACACACGCACATGCACACGCACACACGTACACACGCACGCTCTTACACACCCACACCCGCACGCATACGCATACACATATGCCTGTTCACTTACACCCACAAGCACCAACCCACACACGCACACACATACAACACGCACGCACCAAATCATGCACATGTCCTGAATGAAAAGAGAGGAAATTGTGCAATAAAAACTAATTACAGCTTGGGATGCAAGGTGCCATTTACGAAATTTTCGAAACTGGTCTGGATGCATGGGTTAGAATCCTAGGAGTGATTACAAATTCATCTTCTAATAACTCCAAAACTAATCAAGATAAAGACGGCAAATACACTTTATTACTTTTAGGTCATTAGCTCGTTTCTTGTGAATGTATATTAGAGTACCAGGTGTCATGGGTTCGATCCTTAATTTTAAAATCTCAATTATCTCAGAAACTAGCAGGGATAGAGGAGCAGACCAAAGCATGATTGTTAGTTCCTATGATGGACAATTAATGCCTGTATATAATTTCCAATCAGTTGTCCCTAGTTCGAATCCCGATCTTTCAGTGACTTCCTTAATTTTCCTCTGTACTCTAGAATATATCACTTATATCAATGTTGTAACTGCGTACAGTATTTTAAACATGACAAAGTAATATTATATGTAATTTTGTTTCTGAGATCGAATACTGATTCAATGAAATTTACTTATACATTTAATAACACAGTAAATAATTAAGATAATGGCACCTAATAAACCGTATTACGTTTATATCATCTAGTATCTAGAGGGTGTTTATTCGGGTACCTGACGTCCAGGGTTCGATCCTTAAGTTTAAATCTCAATTATCCCAGAAACTAGCAAAGATAGAGCTGTGGACGAAAGCATGTTTGATAGCTCCTACAATGAATAATTAAGTGTATATAATTTCCAATCAGTTACCCCTAGTTCGAATTCCGATCTTTCAATGACTTCCTTAATTTTCCTCTGTACTCTAGAATATATCACTTAGATTGATGCCGTAAATGCATACAGCTTTGTGTAAAGACATTATAGATGTACTCTGAGAGAGATAGAGAGAGAGAGAGCGAGAGGAAGTGAAACAAGTAGGGATAGAAAAGCTGAGAGCCTCTGCGAATGCACAGCAAGTGATGTTAATTCCATTGGTGTAATAATCACGTGATGTGTAAGTATCACCGCCATGGTGACGTGCTAGTATCGCCTGGAGGGGGTTTAGATCCCTATATAAACAGATATCTGCGCAAGTTAGAACTTTTGTGTACTTATTAACTTTACATTTAAGTTTTAAAGAACCTTAAAAGCAGCGTGAGGTTCAGGCCATCTACACATACAGCACATATCAACACGTAACAATGTAAGGTTAGTTTTTTACATACCTATACAAAATCACTGTTGGCTTTTACAATACATTTAATTTTGTTTAAACGTTACAGTACATGAAAGACGATTCGTTGCAAGAGCATCATATTTTCTAATCTTTGCTTTACATTCATACATTTTCTCTATTCTTTGTTTGTTTCTCAACGCAACATTACAATTTTCGCTACACATTCTTCTTACATAAACATTCCTAAGATTTTCTCCATTCATTCTTTGTTTCACTATACACTCACACGATTTTCTCTACTCATTCTTTGTTTGTCAGCAGGTTCATCTTCCATGAACATTCACACGACTTTCTCTGCACATTCTTTGTTTCTCAACGCATTCATACGAACTTCGCTACACATCTTCTTACATAAACATTCACACGATTTTTTCCACTCATTCTTTGTTTCACTATACATTCACACGATTTGCTCTACTCATTCCTTGTTTCTCTGCAGGTTCATCTTCCATGAACATTCACATGATTTTCTGTACTTACTCTTTGTTTCTCTACACATTCATACGATTTTGCTGCACATTCCTCCATTAATAATCACACGATTTTCTCCATTCGTTCTTTGTTTCTCTACACATTCATAAGCATACTTACAAAACATTTTTTGATGCAGCACAACACACACCATAGTTCTAATATAAAGAAGTGTATCAACATGAATAATGTAGTGAAAATAATAATTCATGTCAATGTCTGTTACAGATTGTTTAACTGATAGACTTAACAAGATGGTTGAAGAGCGTAGTTTCCTACCGACTCGCCGAGTTCTAGATCTCGAAATAGTCTTAACTATGATATAAAGTCCTTAAAGATAGTTCAAACAAGATATGGTACCAGGATCGTATCTTCACTGGAGGATTTTCAAGTGTTCTTGCCAGAGCGCTGTAATTCGTTAACCGATCAAGAGATTGCAGAAATACCTGGTAAAGTATACCTACAGTATAACGGTATGGCAGAAATGGGGAAATTTAAGGCCTGTAAATTGTCTTTTTTATATTCAGAGAAGGTGTGTAGAAGTGTTAAGCTTAAGTATTGAATGTTCTCCTATTTCACAATGAAAAGTGCATAAATAAAACAACTGATTCATTGATATTACATATAACGATACAAAAGATGCATGTTATAGAATTTTATAAAAAAATTACGAAATTACAATATGACACGTTTTGAATTTAGTTATATCTATCGCATTGAAATACCGATAAATATCCGAATGTTTATACAAATCTTTTGTGCTTCCTTTTACATGTATCATAACAAAAAATGTAATTCTTTTCAGGTTGCCTTTACTTGACCAAGGCAGTTTTCTAAGACTTTCATTGTGCAATGTTTCAGGCTGTGCAATAAGTGGAGGAAGAAGAGGAATAGCTTGCAGTCATGCAAAGGAGGCTGACGCTATTGGAGGATAGAATAAGCAACATCGAGACACCAAGAAACATGCTGGTAAGAAGCGGGTGCTGAGACATCTACATCACCGAAACATGCTAAGAAGGATTTTTATATAACATTACAGGGCATACGATGAAAAAACACAGACAATTTTATATACAAACGGATGCATAGCTGAGAGTTCGCTCAAGCGAGTCTCCCTATATTCGCTGAAAATAATAATTGTGAACAGTAATTTAAATGATTGTGAAATACTTTATACAGAAATGACATTTATACCCTAAAAGACTTGAGCCCTGTACACATTTTCAGCATTAAGGCTGTTTGCCACGCTGGAATACAAATTATGAAAATAAAGAGACTTTCATTTAAATAATAAAGAAATTTGCATAACCTGCTGTTACAAGGGTAATGCCATGTACAGAAACAATGAGTCGGATGAGGAAAGTGATGGAAATGTAAAATAAATAATAACAATAAAAAAGAAAAGGTATGCTTTTACATAGTGTTTTTATACATTAAAAACTCCTTGCATTCCTAATGAAAAATAAATCATTACAATGATTAGTTTAAGTTATATTACAATGATCAAAAAGAACCGTCTTTAGATGCATTACTCGATCTTAAAGTCAGAGCACCAAAAATGACAAATCCCGGCTTCTCCATTTTAGATGTGGTGTCACGATTCCAGGTAAATTCCTATAACACAGCAGGTTGAGTATGCAGATCCATGGTCCTAAATGGGTAAAACAGAGCTTTATCCAGCTTAACAGTCTTGAGGATCTCAGCATCAGAATGTCGAATCACAGGTCTTCTCCACTCGATTAGTACAGGTTTAACAACAGCATTCTCTTCGCCCTTAGACGGGGTAAAGTATATAAATGTTCAACTTGACAAGGGATTCTAAACTCGTTGTTAGAGTCCAGAGTTGATGTATTATATGGTAAAAACACGTGTTCCTGTTCTTAGTGATCTTGTCGTCGAATCTCGGTGTCATTGCGAAAGCAATGTCCCGGTAACATTGAAGATGCCCATGATTATAGGATTCTGAAGCCCAATACCTGTAGGAACTGCCGATTGCGTGATGTTAACCCGATGGACATCAAGGGCAGAGCATGATGTGTGCGTCGAATCATTCCGTTTTTATATCCTCGACGTCGTTGACTTCTTATAAAATCTATGGGCATTATGCTTATATCCTTGTTTCTAAAGTCAATGATATTGCTGTTATGTTCCCCTATACTAAGGCTGTTTGCTCTATGAAGCGAGTGCAGGTAAAATTTGATGGTTCTTGTGAAATACGGTATCCAAGCGTAACAGATGGGAAAACTGATATATCGAGTGTCCACTTTTACTATCGAGGAAGGAGACTGATACAATACTGCGCTAGATTCGTATGATGCTCAACCTAAATATATTCACTAGGAAATCAGATTCAGACAGCTGATTAGGTGGAATAACTTTGTCGTTGAAGGGCCCCAGAACGTTCCTATAGAACACTCACTGGAAAAATTCAAGAGTGAAAGGACATTTTAATTACATTGCATTTCATTATTATTATTATTATTGTTATTATTATTAATAATAATAATTTTTGCTAATAAAGAAGACATTTGCATACTAATATGACGAATCTTAAAATATTGGACATACAAGCCGGGATCTATTTTACTTAATGTTTTTTTCAGGGACAAGTATAGCCCTCTGCCAGAGCTTTTAAATTCCCTTTCTTGATCTGTGCCCTCTTCGATTCTATGTTCCTCCCCTTATTCTTCTTCACTCGCAGGCCTTTCCCTCTTGATTCAATTTCTTTGTTATGTCTCATCATTTCAGCAAGTTGTTTATCCGCAGTTTTTTTCTTATTTACAGCTGTAGCAATTTGTGATGCACCTCCAGCTGCGGCTCCTAGGGCTGCAATAATTTGTATGAACGGTAGAAATCCTCCTCGTTTCTTCTTTTTGGACCCGCCGCCAACAGATGCCTTTCCCTCAAGTTCTCTCTTATGCCTCATCATTACGGCGAGTTGTTTATCTGCTGACTTGTTCTTATTTACTTCGCTAAGATTACCCGATTCGTCTAACGGGCTGATTCCAGGGTCTCCTCTCTTTAATTTTGCTCTAGCTTTGTCCCAGTTCCTCAGTATATGTAACCAGGCAAATGTACTTCAAACGGTAGCAGGTTAATGAGAGAGTTAATTAATGGAAATCTCTTGTGACCTCAACCGCCCTTAGCTCTCATGATATACTCATTGGTTTTATTGCGGCATAGTTCTTTTATACTTTCTCATTAGCATATATACATTTAGAGCGATTTATTTTATTTTAGCTGTCAAGCTAGAGCGGGTGAAGCAAGAATGCTCACAGCCTATTCATATGTTAGACTTTGAAAACGACTTTAGACGTGAACTTCGTGGAAAACTGTTTTATGTCAATTTTTGAACGCTAATTCTAGACATGCCCATCACGTAACCCATTCAGGGAAAAGGTGATTCGCTCAAGGAAAAAGGTGACCTGCTCAAGGAAAAAGGTGGCCCACAAAGGGAAAAAGGTGACCCATAAAGGGAAAAAGGTGACCCAGCAAATGGAAAAAGGTGACCCACAAGGGAAAAAGGTGATCCACAAAGGGAAAAAGCAGACCCACAAAGGGAAAAAGGTGACCCATAAAGGGAAAAAGGTGACCCACAAAGGGAAAAAGGTGACCCACAAGGGGAAAAAGGTGACTAACAAAGGGAAAAAGGTGACCCAGTAAAGGGAAAAAGGTGACCCACAAAGGGAAAAAGTGACCGATAAAGGGAAAAAGGTGATCCACAAAGGGAAAAAGGTGACCCGCAAAGGGAAAAAGGTGACCCACAAAGGGAAAAAGGTGAGACTACAAAGGGAAAAAGGTGACCCACAAAGGGAAAAAGGAGACCCGCTAAGCGTAAAAAGTGACCCACAAAGGGAAAAATGTGACCTACAAAGGGAAAAAGGTGACCCACAAAGGGAAAAAGGTGACCCACTCAGGGAAAAGGTGACCCACACAGGGAAAACGGTGACCCACACAGGGAAAAAATGTGACCCACTCAGGGAAAAAGGTGACTCACAAAGGGAAAAAGGTGACCCGCTCATGGGAAAAAGGTGACCCACAAAGGGAAAGGGCAGGGAAAAAGGTGATCCTCTCTCGCTAAGGGTCTCGGATATGTGTACCATTTTCGCTAAAAGATGATGCATGAGTTTCAAACTCGAGCTAGGTACACCAGTATCTCACTCAACTCTTGCATTCTCTGTGCTATCAAGACAAGTTGCACTCTTACCTCTATGAATCCATTCCATGCTACCTGAATTTGCTTGTGCTTAATGAAATAGATATAATTAACGGAATTACAACATTTATGTGTGAATACTACAATATTTTGCTTAGTCTAATTAGGATATGACTGTTTATATGCATCAAAGCCTGAGATCATATATAAATACTTAAATGTTGTAAAATAGTTCAGTCTCCTGTTGTATACGAATTCAACATCTACAGTGTACACTGACTAGTTTATATATACTGTTTGAGCATGGGCACTCATAAAGATGGTCAATTACAGTCAATTTCCGAGAATCTTGATTTTAGGTATGTTTCCCAAGGCGGAAGGAATCGCTTTGTTAACTGCTGCATATGTAATAGAACTTTAAAAAACAGGACAATTACAAGGCTCAAGCAATATAGGAGAAGATGCTGTAAAGAGATAACCAGCTGTGCATTGACTACAATACCCAAACGAGATCCTGAAATCTTCTCAAGTTCCGAAGAGCGGGATTCAAGATATACCGTAATTGAAACCAATTCAAGTATTCCTGTAATAACATCAAGAGCTACCACTGATGAAACAATAACAGCAGTTTCTTTGAATGAGCAAACTCTGAATAAACACACCAATGAAAGCAAGCATACTAGTGTCAACTCACCAAGATTAGAAGATATATCCAAAGCGAAAACTGAGGAGATGCTATACCGCTACACCGATACTAATGATCTGGTAAACATGCTAAGGGTACTAATGATGCTTCATACATCTGTTAAAAATTACTTTTCCGATCCAATTAGCGAAATTATTCAGAATTTAAAGCTGGGTGGTTTTATAGCGTGATAAGCATCTGCGGAACCTTGAAACCAGGAAAGAGTTACAAAGATTCCTCATATGCGTTAAGGCACTGTTAAGGGGTTTCAGAGTTTCAATTCAGTCATCTGCGGACACTTGTGTTTACAATTTCTATCGCAATGAGTTATACTATCTCTGTCAGTGTCAACGAGTCTGTTCTTGCTACATACCACAATCCACCTCTTTAGATAGAGCGAAAGAGTCATTATTAGGATGCTCTATTGAATTTTGAAACCACCTATTCCATTCCAATTTCAATACATACACAATGATGAAATTAAGATCATTGATATTCCTAGTGCAACTTATGAGATTACTCTCATTAATGAATGCAACAGAGATAAGTTAGGTATGGACGCAAATGCCTTCCTTATTAGATAAATTAATAATAATAATAATAATAATAATAATAATGCAATGTAATTAAAATGTCCTTTCACTCTTGATTTTTTCCAGTGATTGTTCTATAGGAACGTTCTGGGGCCCTTCAGCGACAAAGTTATTCCACCTAATCAGCTGTCTGAATCTGATTTCCTAGTGAATATATTTAGGTTGAGCATCATACGAATCTAGCGCAGTATTGTATCAGTCTCCTTCCTCGATAGTAAAAGTGGACACTCGATATATCAGATTTCCCATCTGTTACGCTTGGATACCGTATTTCACAAGAACCATCAAATTTTACCTGCACTCGCTTCATAGAGCAAACAGCCTTAGTATAGGGGAACATAACAGCAATATCATTGACTTTAGAAACAAGGATATAAGCATACTGCCTATAGATTTTAGAGGAAGTCAACGACGTCGAGGATATAATAATGGAATGATTCGACGCACACATCATGCTCTGCCCTTGACGCCCCTCGGATTAACATCACGCAATCGGCAGTTCCTACAGGTATTGGGCTTCAGAATCCTATAATCATAGGCATCTTCAATGTTACCGGGACATTGCTTTCGCAATGACACCGAGATTCGACGACAAGATCACTAAGAAGAAGAACACTTGTTTTTACCGTATAATACATCATCTCTGGATTCAAACAACGAGTTTAGAATCCCTTGTCAAGTTGAACATTTATATACTTTACCCCGTCTCAGGGTGAAGAGAATGCTGTTGTTAAACCTGTACTAATCAAATGGAGAAGACCTGTGATTCGACATTCTGATGCTGAGATCCTCAAGACTGTTAAGCTGGATAAGACTCTGTTTCACCCATTTAGGACCATGGATCTGCATACTCAACCTACTGTGTTACAGGAATTTACCTGGAATCGTGACAACACATCTAAAATGGAGAAGCCCGGAATTGTCATTTTTGGTGCTCTGACTTTAAGATCGAGTAATGCATCTAAAGACGGTTCTTTTTGATCATTGTATTATAACTTAAACTAATCATTGTAATGATTTATTTTTCATTAGGAATGCAAGGAGGTTTTAATGAATAAAAACACTATGTAAAAGCATACCTTAATTCTTTTTTATTGTTATTATTTATTTTACATTTCCATCACTTTCCCCATCCGACTCATTGTTTCTGTATATGGCATTACCCTTGTAACAGCAGGTTATGCAAATTTCTTTATTATTTAAATGAAAGTCTCTTTATTTTCATAATTTGTATTCCAGCGCGGCAAACAGTCTTAATGCTGTTAATGTATACAGGGCTCAAGTCTTTTAGGGTATAAATTACATCTCTATTTAAAGTATTTCACAATCATTTAAATTACTGTTCACAACTATTATTTTCAGCGAATATAGGGAGACTCGCTTGAGCTAGCTATCAGCTATGCATCCGTTTGTATACAAAGTTGTCCGTGTTTTTTCATCGAATGCCCTGTAATGTTATATAAAAATCCTTCTTAGCATGTTTCGGTGATGTAGATGTCTCAGCACCCGCTTCTTACCAGCATGTTTCTTGGGTGCCTCGATGTTGCTTATTCTATCCTCCAATAGCGTCAGCCTCCTTTGCATGGCTGCAAGCTATTCCTCTTCTTCCTCCACTTATTGCACAGCCTGAAACATTGCACAATGAAAGTCTTAGAAAACTGCCTTGGTCAAGTAAAGGCAACCTGAAAAGAATTACATTTTTTGTTATGATACATGTAAAATGAAGCACAAAAGATTTGTATAAACATTCGGATATTTATCGGTATTTCAATGCGATAGATATAACTAAATTCAAAACGTGTCATATTGTAATTTCGTAATTTTTTTTATAAAATTCTATAACATGCATCTTTTGTATCGTTATATGTAATATCAATGAATCAGTTGTTTTATTTATGCACTTTTCATTGTGAAATAGGAGAACATTCAATACTTAAGCTTAACACTTCTACACACCTTCTCTGAATATAAAAAAGACAATTTACAGGCCTTAAATTTCCCCATTTCTGCCATACCGTTATACTGTAGGTATACTTTACCAGGTATTTCTGCAATCTCTTGATCGGTTAACGAATTACAGCGCTCTGGCAAGAACACTTGAAAATCCTCCAGTGAAGATACGATCCTGGTACCATATCTTGTTTGAACTATCTTTAAGGACTTTATATCATAGTTAAGACTATTTCGAGATCTAGAACTCGGCGAGTCAGTAGGAAACTACGCTCTTCAGCCATCTTGTTAAGTCTATCAGTTAAACAATCTGTAACAGACATTGACATGAATTATTATTTTCACTACATTATTCATGTTGATACACTTCTTTATATTAGAACTATGGTGTGTGTTGTGCTGCATCAAAAAACGTTTTGTAAGTATGCTTATGAATGTGTAGAGAAACAAAGAACGAATGGAGAAAATCGTGTATATATTAATAGAAGAATGTGCAGCAAAATCGTATGAATGTGTAGAGAAACAAAGAGTAAGTACAGAAAATCATGTGAATGTTCATGGAAGATGAACCTGCAGAGAAACAAGGAATGAGTAGAGCAAATCGTGTGAATGTATAGTGAAACAAAGAATGAGTGGAGAAAAATCGTATGAATGTTTATGTAAGAAGAATGTGTAGCGAAGTTCGTATGAATGCGTTGAGAAACAAAGAATTTGCAGAGAAAGTCGTGTGAATGTTCATGGAAGATGAACCTGCTGAGAAACAAAGAATGAATAGAGAAAATCGTGTGAGAGTGTATAGTGAAACAAAGAATGAGTGGAGAAAATCTTAGAAATGTTTATGTAAGAAGAATGTGTAGCGAAAATTGTAATGTTGCGTTGAGAAACAAACAATGAATAGAGAAAATGTATGAATGTAAAGCAAAGATTAGAAAATATGCTGCTCTTGCAACGAATCGTCTTTTATGTACCGTAACGTTTAAACAAAATTAAATGTATTGTAAAAGCCAACAGTGATTTTATATAGTTATGTAAAAAACTAACCTTACATTGTTACGTGTTGATATGTGCTGTATGTGTAGATGGCCTGCACCTAACGCTGCTTTTAAGGTTCTTTAAAACTTAAATGTAAAGTTAATAAGTACACAAAAGTTCTAACCTGCGCAGATATCAGTTTATATAGGGATCCAAACCCCCTCCAGGCGATGCTAGCACGTCACCATGGCGGTGATACTTACACATCACGTGATTATTACACCAATGGAATTAACATCACTTGCTGTGCATTCGCAGAGGCTCTCAGCTTTTCTATCCCTACTTGTTTCACTTCCTCTCGCTCTCTCTCTCTATCTCTCTCAGAGTACATCTATAATGTCTTTACACAAAGCTGTATGCATTTACGGCATCAATTTAAGTGATATATTCTACAGTACAGAGGAAAATTAAGGAAGTCATTGAAAGTTCGGAATTTGAACTAGGGGTAACTGATTGGAAATTATATACACTATTAATTACTCATTGTAGGAGCTATCAAACATGCTTTCGTCCACAGCTCTATCTTTGCTAGTTTCTGGGATAATTGAGATTTAAACTTAAGGATCGAACCCTGGACGTCAGGTACCCGAATAAACACCCTCTAGATACTAGATGATATAAACGTAATACGGTTTATTAGGTGCCATTATCTTAATTATTTACTGTGTTATTAAATTTATAAGTAAATTTCATTGAATCAGTATTCGAACTCAGAAACAAAATTACATATAATATTAGTGTGTTGTGTTTAAAATACTGTACGCAGTTACAACATTAATGTAAGTGATATATTCTAGAGTACAGAGGAAAATTAAGGAAGTCACTGTAAAATCGGGATTCGAACTAGGGACAGCTGATTGGAAATTATATACAGGCATTAATTGTCCATCATAGGAACTAACAATCATGCTTTGGTGTGCTCCTCTATCCCTGCTAGTTTCTGAGATAATTGAGATTTTAAAATTAAGGATCGAACCCATGACACCTGGTACTCTAATATACATTCACAGGAAACGAGCTAATGACCTAAAAGTAATAAAGTGTATTTGCCGTCTTTATCTAGATTAGTTTTGGAGTTATTAGAAAATGAATTTGTAATCACTCCTAGGATCCTAACCCATGCATCCAGACCAGTTTCGAAAAATTCCGAAATGGCGCCTTGCATCCCAAGCTGTAATTAGTTTTTATTGCATAATTTCCTCTCTTTTCATTCAGGACATGTGTGTGATTTGGTGCGTGCGTGTGTATGTGTGTGCGTGTGTGGGTTGGTGCTTGTGGGTGTAAGTGAACAGGCATATGTGTATGCGTATGCGTGCGGGTGTGGGTGTGTAAGAGCGTCCCTGTGTACGTGTGTGCGTGTGCATGTGCGTGTGTGTGCGGTCGTGTGCGTATGTGTATGTGATTTCGCGCATGTGTGTACGTGGGTGTGTTGGTGTTTGTAAGTGAACATGTATATGCTTGTATGTTTTCTGATGTATGTACAAGTGCTCGTGTATATGTGAACGATTGGATGTGTGCAAGTTGAGAAGAAAGAAAGAGATAGATAGATAGCTAGATAGATAGAAAGAAAAAGAGAGAGGAAGAAAGAATGGTGTCTAGGTATCGGGATATCTAAGTATGCATCAGGCTTTAATATAAATAATTATACTTGTTAAATGCAATTTTAATCCGACCACCCCTGCTTCAATAATTTAATAGTTATTATAGCGTTTCGCTGGGAAAGATTCGAACTAGAGGACTACGGGTTCCTAAGAATACAGCTCGTTAAACATTGTAATGTCATATAAATTAAATTATATTTGTTAAACACGTTTTAATCTAACCACCCATACTCCCATAATTTAATATTTATTAAGCATTAGAGTTTTGCTGGTTAAGATTCGAGCTAGGACCCTCTGAACACCCTTTCATTAATCAGTGTAATGATATAATAATGATTTACCTTAGCAAAGTATCAATTTGGATACCTAAGTATACACCGGTGTTTAATATAAATAATAATATTTGTTAAATACGTTTTAATCTGACCTTGCATAGTGTATATACCGGTGTTTAATATAAATAATTATATTTGTTAGATACATTTTAATCTGACCTTGCATAGTTTAATAGTTATTACGCATTAGAGTTTCGCTGGGTAAGATTCGATCTAGGACCCTCTGAACACCCTATTATTAATTAGGGTAATGGTATAATAATATCAATAATCAATTTCTCATTAGGAATAAACGTTTGATTGCAGTAAGAATCGAACACCTATCTATGGATATTCAAGTATACTCAGAGGTTTAATGCATGTAATGAAATATATATTAAGCGCTTTTTCGGAGTCGCTGCTTGAAATGAGCCAAACAGAATGCTTGCTAACTATGCTCGGATATATTCGTAGGATCTCGTAAAACATCGGAGAGAACAGCCCCTCAACGCAAAACCATGATGGCTGAGTCTGACGTTGTTAAATTTTTTAGGTATAGCAGGTAAACTGACCTCTCTCTTTCACGCGAACAAAGACAGGGCGAGCATAAAGCCTCCCTCAGATTCTTTTGTCAAGCACGCAGTGTTCGAACAATGGAAAAGGACCGGCTTTGTTCTTTTGTTGTAGGGTTGTGGAATGGAACGTATGCAGGTGGTCTTTCCAAAAAAGGCTTGCCTCGGACAATAGAAGGAGCATACAATAGAACTTGTTTCTTTGTTTACGGGCTTCAGTTCTCTTTTGTCACGACTCTAATTTATCATGGCCTTTGTTCATTTTAACAGTTGAAGGGCAAGCATTGTTCTTTGTTATAGGACAGTGGAATGGGGATGCCATGTGGCTTCACCCAAAAGTAAACAATAGAGCTGGAGACATTAGCGTCTGTTCCTTTGTCCAGCATACTCTTTGTTCATTTTGTCAGTGGGGTGGATAAACTGCTGCAGGTGCAGAGGTGGCCGGATGTGGAATGGGTAAAAAAACATTTCGCCTTTGTTACAGAACCATAAACTTACGACCCCCTTTTTTAGTTTTGACTGTTGATTGACAACCTTAATTGCTTAACTGTCAAGCTTCCATTATACTCAACAAGATTTATGACCCTCAGCTGCCCCTGAAAGTGCCAAGGAGCTGTGGGGGAAGGGGAGAGGATGTTGGGGAGCTCATTTGCATATGAATAAACATCCTGCATATGAAGTGTTTTTAAACTGTCATTTCTCTCCTACTTAGCAACCATCTCAAACTGCTGCTTAAACATGACCCAGGCCGAAATGCGGTTACATTTTGGAGCCCAACATTTTCATGTTAGCTAGTCTCGTAATCGTGATATCTTCTATAATTTCATCATGGATATTGGCTTCTAGGTCGTGGTGCATCTCCTTCACTCTGACGTCCGTCATTTCTTTGTTTTATTTCGTTCTCGCCTAACCGATTTCCTTGCTGATAAAATTCAAATCCGGGATGAAGAATTGGTAAAATTAAATAACATACGGAGTGGAGAAAATGGGAAGCGAAATGAAGAGCGTAAAAGCAAACGCAATTCGAAATTGGTTTTGACACGGATTCTGTAAAGTGTAAGATAAATACTACGGTGAAAGATTGAAAAACAACATTGCAAAAGAGAAGGGATTAATTCTGACAAGGAAGAGAAAACTAATGCGGCGGAAGGCGTCTAGATCAGCAAGAAATACGATTAGACGAGTCCGAAAGAAAACAAGGAATAACGGACGTAGGAGTGGAGGAGATGCACCACGATCTAGATGCCAAGACCCGTTCCAAAATTTTAGAAAATATCACGATTACGAGCCTAGCTAATACAAAATGGTGAGCTCCGAAATGTAACAGTACTTCGATGGGGTGATGTTTAAGCAGCAGTTTGTCGTTGCAACTCACGATTGATGGAAGTCAGGAGAGAAGGCGACAGAGCTTTTGGTAGCCAGGCAAGCTTATTTTTTCCCAAGCAGGCGAAAACTTATTTTTTCCGACTGAGCAGGTGACGAACTTAGCGACTTTGTCGCCAGATCTGGCGTTTGACTGCAATTGCAGTTTGGTATACTTTATAGTTGTTGTGGTGTTTTTGTCCATCGGATGAGTAAGAGTTGCGCTTTAATATGAATCAAGACATACTGTTTTTCCCCGGGCCAGCACTCCTGAACCAGAAGCTTGATGTTTTGTTTATCTGTATTCATTGGCTCATTACTTAACTTGGCGTCGACGTTAAATTAACAAGATAAATATAAAAATAAAAAGTATTCTGGTCAGAGGACATTTTCAGTCCACTTTAGGTAGGCTAATTGTTTGCTGATCCACGCTGTGTGTAACGCAATCATGAAGTGCTCTTAAAGGAGATTAGGGAGCTGAATCAGCTCAGCTGGGAAGGTAGAAATAAACAGTTTCATGTGATAAACTATGCCCTAGTAGGTGATTCCATTGTTTATTACATGATATTCTCTAGGGGTAACCAACATAATGTTTGCAATTGCAGTTTAGTTCACCTGTTAGTAGTGTGAATCCCATGGGACCCCAACGGTGAAAGTCCACCCTAACGCCAGTGAAAGGTCAAAGGTCGCGGATGTTGACAAGGTCGTCACGGTCTGGTCGTCAAGGTTGGTGCCAAGCTTCGACCTCGAGGTAAAGGACCTCTTGAAGGTCGCAATAAGCTTGGCGCTGAGCTTGACGTTGAACTGTGACGGCCTTGATGACGTCGACCTCTGTACCCTTTCACCGTCGGGAGGCAGAGGCTATTGTCCGCCCGGTCCCGCGGGGCACATTTTTTTTCTTTACTTTTTAATACATTACAAGTGTTACAATTGGTTTGTTATGGAAACAATAGTTTCAATTAACAAAGTATGTATATTACAATTAAAACAATTCCTTTTTTTCTTACAAATAAAAGATACCATTTTTTGCTGACCTAGCTATTTACATTTGTGGTATACACGATGATTTTAATGAAAGTATGTCGTCGTCGTCGCTGCTGCTGTTGTCGTTGTTGGAGCCAACGCTTGTAGAGGTAGTGTTGCTGGCGTTTTCGATGTCGGCTGGAATGTCGGTTTTGTCACACGTATTACAGCGGGAAGGGATTCGATGCTCTGCTGCTGTTGCTCCGGCATTCGAATTCGGTGTCACTTTCGTCGTCATCTGGCTTTTCGCTATCGGATTCATTGAACACGATAGAGTGTAGTTGTTTACTGAATTTTGTGGTGACGCACTTAAATATGACGTGATTAAAGTTGTTACTTTCGTCGCTTTGTAGTTTTGGCACATAAAGAGCGCCCACCACTAAATCGCTGCACCCATGTTGTTCACACTGGAGAATGTTGTACGATCCGCTCTGAGTGATGCACTGCTCTAAAGTAGGCGCATTTGAATGTCCTGCAGTGATGGTTAATCTTGCGGAGTCTTTATCACTTGCATTTATTAATACACTTTTAAAAGCGACGTGTAGTATGCCAGCGTCAACTGGACAAGAGTCGTTTGCCCCAAGTTTTATAACCACTGTTTTCGTAATAGGAGAATGTGGATGTATTTTTGTTGCTAGAACTATAAAGAACTTGTTTACGTATTTACCTTGCGCATTAATTATTTCGGAGACATTAAACACAATTTGCGTCCATACATTGATGGGATCGGTGATAATGGTCATTGTGAGGTGGTTGGTGCTGTTGCTGCTATCTGAATGACTCGTCATGCTTGATGCGTTGCTGTTAAATTTAATTTTTTTGTTTGTGATGATGACGTCGTGTAGATGATGTCAACGCTTCCTTTTTAGTAATGCAGATGGTTCTATATCGGGTCCCATGCATTGAGCTGGACCGTGGTAAAATCTTGCGCATTGACATTGCCACCGACTCTGTTTGCACATCCCATGTGGGCAGAACATCTTTTAGAACTGATGACACGACAATAACTACTGCCTTGTTTTGTTATTGCCGAGATAGCGATATTTGGTAAGTCAATGCTGCGCAGCTGCCTCGGTGTTAATCTCTGGAACCGTTGTTATCATAACGTCTACTCTCATGTAGTTTAGCAAAGTAACCTATGCCGAAGTGGTTTATTGTTCATCTTGTAGAATTAATAAAAAAACAGGAAACGTTTTTGTGTAATATTTAAAATGTGACATTTTCCGCCGGCTCAAAATTGTACATGTGCCTTGTTTTACCGATCCCAAGGGATTCTTCTCCCTTATACAGTAAAAAGAACTTTTGCACATTAATACTGCGCAGCTGTTCTGGAGTTAACGCCTCGAATCCTTGAGGCAGAATTAGCTCTCTATCGTGCATGTATACCACGATTTTTCTTCCCCATTTGGTTTTGGCGGCTATGATCTTCTGTATAAGGTACGGCATACCCTCCTCTAGTTCGGAGGCCACTATTGGATTTTTACCAACGAAAGAATCTCTACCAAGGTTGTTGACTACGATGCACATATCCGTAGCGTTGTTGCCGGTACTGCCGAAATTACTGAACATGATAACGGTTGTTTTGTTGCCTCTGAACTGTTTCACTAAGCGACAGAAGAAGCACTGTAGATACGGCAAGTAAATACGGTATATAAATGATTATGTTAATTACGTAAGTATAAGTAACACGTAATGTTTTGATGCAACTATACTAAAAGTGATAAACGCGTGATTATTACGTCTTCTGCGCGTCATCATGTGCAGCTGCGAGTTGATTGTGTAAATAAAATCCTATTTCGTAATAATTTTTATGAGTGGCGCACAAGATATATTCCGTATATTTAGAATATGACATAGCTTCCACATTACCTACCATGTTTTGTAAATATTTATCACAGGCTATAATTAGATGTTTTACTTCGGTAACTTCTTTTAATCGATAATAAACAATTCGTAGACAACTGGGTAGAGTTTAGTTAAACTTTTTCACTCTTCTTCGATTAAGGATATGTTAACGGCAGTTGGCATTTTGAGCCTCAGGGGAGCGAAAAATCATGATTACATGACTTCGACCAAAATGCCTGAAACTTGTATAAATCGACGTATCACATCATAATACGACTACATAACTCAGGAAAGCGAGTTTCTGACGAGTGATTCAATTGGCATTTCGAACCTCCAGGGAGCCAAAAATCATGATTACATGACTTCGTCCAAACTGCCTGAAACTTGTATAAATCGACGTATCGCATCATAATACGCCTACAAAATTCAGGAAAGCGATCTTCCGAAAAGTCATAAAATTGGTATTTCAAGCCTCTAGGGAGAGAAAAATCATGATTTCATGACTTCGATCAAAGTGCTTTAAACTTGTATAAAACAAGGTATCACATCATAATACGCCTAAATATACCCAGGAAAGCGAGTTTCCGACAAATCATTAAATGAGTATTTCGAAATTCCAGGGAGCGAAAAATCATGATTTCATTACTTCTTCCAAACTGTTCAAACGTTGTATAAATCGACGTATCACATAATAATACGCCTATAAACTCCAACAAAGCGAGTTTCAAACAAGTCACAAAATTAGCATTTCGAGTCTCCAGGGCGCGAAAAATCATGATTTCATGACTTCTTTCATACTGCATAATAAATCGACGTATCACATCATAATACCCCTACATAACCCAGGAAAACGAGCCTCCGACAAGTCATAAAATTGGTATTTCGAGGCTCCAGGGAGAGAAAAATCAAGATTTCATGACTTAGCTCAAACTGTCTAAAATTTATGTAAATCGACGTATCATATCATGATATGGCTATATTATCCCAGAAAAGCGAGTTTACCACCAGTCATAAAATAGTCTTTAGAATCAGAATTTCGAACTTCCAGGAAGCAAAAATCATCATTTCATGACTCCGTCCAAACTGCTTAAATCTTGTATAAATGAACGTATCTCATCATAATACGCCTATATATCTCCATAAAAGCGAGTTTCCGAAAAGTCATTAAATTGGCATTTAAGCTTAGAGGAAGCGAAAAATCATTATTTCGTGAGCGTCCCAACTGCTTAAAATGTGTATAAATGAACGTACCACATCATAATACGCCCATATATGCACAAAAAATCGAGTTTTGGATAAGCCATATAACTAGAATTTCGAGCCTCTAGGGAGCGAAAAGTATGACTTCTTCCAAACTGCTTAAAACTGGTATAAATGAACGTATCATATCATAATCCCTATATATACCCCAGAAAAAGCGAGTTTCCGTCAAATAATATAATTAGAATACCGAGCCTCCAGAAAGATAAAAATCATAATTTTTGGAATTCGTCCAAACTGCTTAAATCTTGCATGAATGAACGTATAACATCATTATGCGTTTATATATCCCCAGTAAAGTCAGCTTCAGACAAGACATATTGTGACGTACGAGCATTATTGCGTATGTGACCTGGTTGCCCAGATCGGATATTGCGCAAGGGTGGAGGGGATAAGACAGTTAACATAGCGTGGGAACGCCAAGTTTGAGCGTGGTTTAGTCAGTCGAGGCGAGTTACTGTTTGAGGCAAGTTGTAGTGTGTGTGTGCGCTGTTCATGCGGAAGCATGGCGTTCCCACCGACAGGCAAGGAAACAAGGAGGTAATGTAATCCCTTTACATCATTGAAACCACTAGCCATCCATTTTCATTATGTTTAAATTACTATAGTAGATAGTCCCTTCCCTCATTCACACCATGTAATAATACTTTTACTAGGAATATTCTGATATATTTTCATAATTTCTCTCAGCTGCGTCCCCCGTCTGACCTTGCATAATGTGAAATATTAACTTTAAGATTCTTCGGTACCCGCTCTACCCCCCATTGAGCTAAAATAATAAAGAGGTCACGACATTTGGTGCGAGGCACCGGGTAATTGGAGGCTGCAAATTTTTTTTTCTTCTCTAAAATATAGTATTTTTGGTCCTCCATGTGTTCGTTAGAAAATGTAATTTTTTTGGTGGCTTAAGGGTAAGGGTTTTGGTTCTGAAATTTGTGTTTTTCTTCTTCTAAATTCCTCTTGCATTGTTTCTTGAAAGTCCCATGTTTGTATTTTAATTTCAAGCTCACTTTTAAATTTTTTGCATTGTCTGTCGGTGGCGTGGCGGTAAACGTTTGGTTCCATTTTTTCCCTTACCATGGCTTCACTTCTGCTAAATTCTGTTGCTGTGATAAATTGTTGGTACTGTCAATTTAAAGTACTTATTTTTGTGAATTGTGGAAAATTGGGCGATATTTGCAACTTTGATAATGTATAGTTGTATGTGTTAGCTGGTGTACGTAACATTACGTCATTGATTGTGTGATCTTGTAAGTTGTTAACGATTTGAATGTGAAGCAAATATTTTAAAGTTCGCGTGCTGCGTGTTTAAAGTTGCGTGTGTATAAAAAGGGGGGCGCATGTTTGAAATAATAAAACACAAAAAATTCAAGAAGAGCATGTATATAAAAAATTGATATTTGTGCATTGTACGCTCGTCGTGGTACACATACTGGTAGTACTAAAAATAATTTTGCTTCACCGTTGCCGTGTTTGGCTTATTTAGTTACGCAATGAATTTCTTTGGGGGAAAGTATTTCAAAATGACTAATGTAAGTAAAAGTTTCAGCTACCACCAGCTGTGCCAGTATCTTCACCTAAATAGGTTTAATGTGCCTTGAATATGGACCTGCAGGACTTGGATGTTGATGGATCAGCTATATGTGTGTTACCAGATTTTGGAAAGTTGCACCATTTTGTGGTAAAAAGAAAAAAAAACAAACATGTAAGTATGTGAACATTGTGTGTTCTAAAGTTTGAACGATTGAAAAGTTCACAAATCAGACAGGTATGCTAAATTTTTATTTCACAGACTAATGCTTAATTAAGCTTTGCTTTTCAGCAATAATGTACTATGTATGTCTCTGTTAAATTGAAAGTTTATTACCATTTTGTATAACTAAAATTTTGAATTCTGTTTTGGGCATTGCAAATTATTTGGTTTGTCATGCTATGCTGCAGTGTATGTGTTTGAAGTGTACTGTGTGCTTAATTAAGCTTTGATTTTCAGGAATGTTATGTGACAGTATTGTTTTGGAAATGATGTTCTTTGTTCTCTTGCATTCGTTTGGTTTGATTTTGGGTTTCATTATGATGCTGTGATCTTTTTCTTTGCAGAAAATTGTTGCATGAATTATGTGTGTGTGTATGTTTGTGAGGTTATGTGAGTAGTATGTGGAAGATTTGCCTCGGTGGAAGTGCCAAAGAGTAACCCCGACGGTGCTAGTGTGAGAGATGAGTTAATATTTGCCTCGGTGGAAGTGCCAAAGAGTAACCCCGACGGTGTAGTGTGAGAGATGAGATGAGATAATGTCAGCTTCGGTGGAAGTGCCAAAGCGTAACCCCGATGGTTGAAGTGTAAATGTTTGAGTTTTCAGGAGGGCTACATGTGCCTGGAAATTCGATGTGATGAGTTGAGAGATTTTGCTTATTGGTGTTGCTGAAACGTGCCCAGTATAGCGTGTGTGATGTATTCACACGAGAGTAAATGCAATGAGAATAATTTTTTTTGTGTTTATGCAACAAGTTTAGTACAATCTTATATAGCGAGTTTTAATACCGTCTATTTTCCGCCTTAATTTTGATTCGGAGGATGTGGATGCAACAGTATAATGCCATGTTATTTGTGTCATTCCTGAAATGTTAATGTGATTTCTTTAGTCTATGCCTATGTCAGGTATTCTTGTTTTGCAGGAAGTTGAATGAGACATGTCAGTGAAGATTTTTATTTTCTCAGTAATTACTGTGTACGAGAAAGTTGAAAACTAAGATGATGATGATTGAAATGATGATAATGATGATAATAATGATGTGGATGAGATACTAATGTAGAGGAGAATTTATATTTGACAGTAAAGCATGAGTTTTGTAGTTGAAAGAATGTAATGAGGTGTAGTTTGACATATATAATGTGGATTTCTTTTTGAAGTCTGTAGCAAAGCACATAGTAGTTTTGAGTAGTTATTCAAGTGAGTGTTGTGTATTATTTGGGCCATGGTCAGTATGAATGATTCCATTTCATTGTCATGTATGAATGTATTCTAAGTGCACGTATTCCTTTTCTTCATTAGTAGTACCAGCTGGTTAAATATAATATTGGGATTCCAAATAAGTTACTATATTTGTGTTGTGTTATTGTATGTAAACAATGAATGTAAGTGATATAATATTTGCATACTATGGCCCTTTTATGTCTCTGTATTTGGATTCTAAAGCAGTTTTTCTTAAATTTTGGATGGTAACCCCTTGTAAAATTCAGTTTTTATGTCAATGTGTAGTAATTTTTTTTCTTTACCAACACTAAAAAAATTGATTGTTTGTAAACTTTGTGGCATTTTCAATTCACATTAGTGTAAATGACATACTACTCGTTTTTTATGTATGACGATCTTCTGGAGCACAATTTCTATGCTTCTGTGATTTATGTTATAGTGATTTTGCTGATTCCGGAGCTCGGGTGTCCAGAGGAGTAACCCCGCTCTGCAGACACGCCAGAGGAGAGCTGTCTTTCCTCCACTATACTGCAGTGGCATAAGGAGCCACTATTTTGGGGGGCAGTCCAAGCTAGCGATTGCTCCCTCACATCTTCAGCGACTTGCAACACAAGAAACACTCTGCAGCTGAAAGTTCGCCGTTGTGGGTGATGTGGAAATTCCACCCACAAACAGTTACGTCGGAACAACCAGGTGCAGTGTAGTGCGTATGTAACAGTGGCAGTACGGTGTAGTGTGCGTGTGCGGGGTACTCATAATTAAACTTAAACTAAATCGTCGGTGACACTCGAGGCTCCAAAATGTTTGAATCCGCCTCATATATCTGTAACATAGGTTTTAGCAAACCTTTAACTTCTCTGAGGGAGCTTTCTGCTCCATTTTACCTTTGTAAATACCCAGATATTGTTAATTTTTTAAAGTATGTCATCTTTTTTTCTGTCTTTCTGCCTTTGTAATTGTCCACACATGAACCACAAAAAAATCCTCCTTTTGTCGACGGGGACGTCGATCTGGGTAGCCAGGGGGAGATGTGACGTACGAGCATTATTGCGTATGTGACCTGGTTGCCCAGATCGGATATTGCGCAAGAGTGGAGGGGATAAGCCAGTTAACATAGCGTGGGCACGCCAAGTTTGAGCGTGGTTTAGTCAGTCGAGGCGAGTTACTGTTTGAGGCAAGTTGTAGTGTGTGTGCGCTGTTCATGCGGAAGCATGGCGTTCCCACCGACAGGCAAGGAAACAAGGAGGTAATGTAATCCCTTTACATCATTAAAACCACTAGCCATCTATTTTCATTATGTTTAAATTACTATAGTAGATAGTCCCTTCCCTCATCCACACCATGTAATAATACTTTTACTAGGCATATTCTGATATATTTCATAATTTCTCTCAGCTGCGTCCCCCGTCTGACCTCGCATAATGTGAAATATTAACTTTAAGATTCTTCGATACCCGCTCTACCCCCCATTAAGCTAAAATAATAAAGAGATCACGACATTATAAATAGAATTTTGAGCCTCTAGGGAGCGAAAGTCGTGTTTTTGACTTCGAACAAAGCGTAAGAGCAATATAAATTGACTTATCACAGCATATACGCCTAAATGTGCCAAGAAAAGCGAGTTTCCGACAAGTAATATAAGTAGAATTTCGTAATTTTAGGGACCAAAAAGGTATGTTTTGTTCACTTTGTCCAAACTGCGTAAAAGTTGTATAAATGGTCGTATCACAGCATAACACGCCTGCATATAACAAGAAAAGCGAGTTTCCGAAAAGTCACAGTATTAGAACTTCGAACCTCATGGGAGCGAAAAATTATGTTTTCTTAGACTTTGCCGAAACTGCGTAAAAGTTGTATAAATGGTTGTAGCACATCATAATACGCCTATATGTACCAAGAAAAGCTTGTTTCCAAAAAGTCATAGTATTATATCTTCTAGCCTCTACAGAGCGAAAAATCATGTTTTCTTGACTTCATCCAAATTGCATAAAAGTTGCAGAAATGGACGTATCACATCATAATATGCCTAAATAAACCAAGAAAATCAGAATTTCCGAGAGGTCATGAAATTAGAATTTCCAGCCTTTAGTGAGTGAAAAATCGTTTTTTCTTGACTTTGTCCAAGCTGAGTAAAAGTTGTATAAATGGTAGTATCACGTCATAGTACGCCTATATACACCAAAAAAGAAGTTTCCGACAAGTCATTAAAGTAGAATTTGTAGCCCCTAGTAAGCGGAAAATCGTGTTTCCTTGACTTCGTCCAAACTGCGTGAAAGTTGTATAAATGGTCGTATCACATCATAATATGCCTATATAAACCAAGAAAAGATAATTTCCGACAGGTCATGAAATTAAAATTTCTAGCCTCTAGTGAGCGAAAAATCATGTTTTCTTGACTTTGTCCAAACTGAGTAAAAGTCGTATAAATGGACGTACCAAATCATAATATGCCTATATATACCAAGAAACGCGTGTTTCCGACAAGTTATAGTATTAGAATCTGTGGCCCCTAGTGAGCGAAAATTCGTGTATTCTTGAGTTCTTCCAAACTGCGTAAAAGTTGTATAAAATGGTCGTATCACGTCATGACACGGCTATATATATATACCAAGAATAGGGAGTTTCCGACAAATCATAAAATTAGGATTTCTGGCCTATAGTGAGCGAAAAATCGTGTTTTCTTGACTTTGTCAAAACTGCGTAAAAGTTGCATAAATAGTCGTATCACGCCATAACACGCCTACATATACCAAGAAAAGCCAGTTTCCGACAAATCATAAAATTAGAATTTCTGGCCTCTAGTGAGCCAAAAATCGTGTTTTCTTGACCTTGTCCAAACTGCGTAAAGGTTGTATAAATGGTCGTATCACATCATGGTATACTTATGTATTCCAAGAAGCGCGAGTTTCCGACAAGTCATAAAACTAGAATTCCTTGCCTCTAGTGAGCGAAAAATCTGGTTTTCTTGTCTTCGTCCAAACTGCGTAAAAGTTGTATAAATGGTCGTATCATGTCATGGTATACTTATATATACCAAGAAGAGCTATTTTTCGACAAGCTACTAGAATCCTTTGCCTCTAGTGAGCGAAAAATCTGGTTTTCTTGTCTTCGTCTAAACTGCGTAAAAGTCATATAAATGGACGTATTACATCATAATATGCCTATATATACCAAGAAAAGCAAGTTTCCGACAAGTCTTAGTATTACAATTTCTAGCCCCTAGTGAGAGAAAAATCGTGTTTTTCTGACTGTCCATACTGCGTAAAAGTTGTATAAATGGTCGTATCACGTCATGGTACGCCTATATATAAACCAAGAAAAGCGAGTTTCCGAGAAGTCATAGAATGAGAATTTCTGGCCTCTAGTGATCGAAAAATCATGTTTTCATGACTTCGACCAAACTGCGTAAAAGTTACATAAATGGCCGTATCACCTCTCAATACGCCTATATATACCAAGAAAAGCGAGTTTCGGACAAGTCATAGTATTAGAATTTCTGGCCTCTGGTGAACGAAAAATCATGTTTTTCTGACTTTGTCCAAACTGCGTGAAAGTTGTATAGACGGTCGTATTACGTTATGGTTCGCCTGTGAATACCAAGAAAAGCGGGTTTCCGACAAATCATAAAATTAGAATTTCTGGTCTCTAGAGAGAGAAAAATCGTGTTTTCTTGACTTTCTCCAAACTGCGTAAAAGTCATATAAATGGTCGTAGCACATCATAATACGCCTATATGTACCAAGAAAAGCTAGTTTCCGATAAGTCATGATATTAGAATTTCTAGCCTCTAGTGTGCAAAAAATCGTGTTTTCTCCACTTTGTTCCAACTGAGTAAAAGTTGTATAAATGGTCGTATCACGTCAGGGTACGCCTATATACACGAAGATAAGCGAGTTTCCGACAAGTCATAAAAGAGGAATTTCTAGCCTCTAGTGAGCGAAGAATCATGTTTTCTTGCCTTGTCCAAACTGCGTAAATGGTCGTACTACATCATAATACGCCTATATATAACAAGAAAAGTGAGTTTCCGACAAGTCATAAAAGCAGAATTTGTAGCCTATGGTGAGTGAAAAATCGTATTTTTTGCCTTGTCCAAACTGCGTAAAAGTTGTATAAATGGTCGTATCACGTTAGGGTATGCCTATATACACCAAGATAAGCGAGTTTTCGACAAGTCATAAAAGCAGAATTTCTAGCCTCTAGTGAGCGAAAAAGCGTGTTTTTATGCCTTGTCCAAACTGCGTAAAAGTTGTATAAATGGTCGTATTACATCATGATACGCCTGTATATAACACGAAGAGTGAGTTTCCGATAAGTCATAAAAGCAGAATTTCTAGCCTCTAGTGAGCGAAAAATCGTGTTTTCTTGCCTTGTCCAAACTGCGTAAAAGTTGTATAAATGGTCGTATTACATGATGATACGCTTATATATAACAAGAAGAGTGAGTTTCCGACAAGTCATAAAAGCAGAATTTCTAGCCTCTAGTGAGCGAAAAATCGTGTTTTCTTGACTTTGTCCAAACTGCGTAAAAGTTGTATAAATGGTCGTATCACGTCATGGTACAACTATATATACCAAGATAAGCGAGTTTCCGACAAGTCATAAAAACAGAATTTCTAGCCTCTAGTGAGCGAAAAATCGTGTTTTCTTGCCTTGTCCAAACTGCGTAAAAGTAGTATGAATGTCGTATTACATCATGATACGCCTATATATAACAAAAAGAGTGAGTTTCCTACAAGTCACGAAATTAGAATACCTGGCGTCTAGTGAGCGAAAAATCGTGCTTTCTCGACTTTGTCCAAACTGAGTAAAAGTCATATAAATGGACGTCTCTCATAATGTGGGTATATATACCAAGAAGAGCACGTTTCCGACAAGTCATAAAATTTAATTCCTGTCCTCTAGTGAGAGAAAAATCGGGTTTTCTCGACTTTGTCCAAACTGCGTTAAAGTTGTATAAACGGTCGTATCACGTCACGGTACGCCTATAAAAACCAAGAGAAGTGAGCTTTCAACAAGTCATGAAATTAGAATTTCTGACCTCTAGTGAGCGAAAATAGTGTTTCCTTGACCATGTCCAAACTGCGTAAAAGTTGTATAAATCTTCGTAACACATTACGGTACGCCTATATATACCCAGAAAAGCGAGTTTCCGACAAGTATTAGAACTTCCGGCCTCTAGCGAGCGAGAAATCGTGTTCTTTTGACTTTGTCCAACCGCGTAAAAGTTGTATAAATAGTCGTATCACATCGTAGTATGCCTATATAAACCAAGAAAGCAAGTATTTGACTAGTTTTAGAATTAGAATTTCTGGCCTCTAGTGAGCGAATTTTTTTTTAAATTGGTCCAACCTGACTGAAAGTGGTATACATGGTCGTATCACGTCATGGTACACCTATATATACCAAGAAAAGCGAGTTTCCGACAAGTCATAAAATTAGACTTTCTGGCCTCTAGTGAGCGAAAAATCGTGTTCTTTTGACTTTGTCCAACCGCGTAAAAGTTGTATAAATAGTCGTATCACATAGTAGTATGCCTATATAAACCAAGAAAGCAAGCATTTGACTAGTTTTAGAATTAGAATTTCTGGCCTCTATTGAGCGAATGTTTTTTTAAATTGGTCCAACCTGACTGAAAGTGGTATACATGGTCGTATCACGTCATGGTACATCTATATATACCAAGAAAAGCGAGTTTCCGACAAGTCATAAAATTAGAATTTCTGGCCCCTAGTGCGCGAAAAATCATGTTTTCTTGACTTTGTCCAAACTGCGTAACAGTTGTATAAATGGTCGTTTCACGTCATGGTACGCCTATAAAAACCAAGAAAAGTAAATTTCCGACATCTTATGAAATTAGAATTTCTGGCCTCTAGTTAGCGATAAATCGTGTTTTCTTGACCTTGTTCAAACGGCGTTAAATTTATATAAATGGTCGTAACACATCATGGTACGCCTATATATACCAAGAAAAGCGAGTTTCCGACAAGTATTAGAACTTCTGGCTTCTAGCGTGCGAAAAATCAGGTTCTTTGACTTTGTCCAAACTGCGTAAAGGTTATAAAAATGCTGTATCACGTCTGGGTACGCCTATATATGTATATATATATATATATATATATATATCAAGAAGAGCGAGTTTGCGACAAGTCCTAAAATTAGTGAGCAAAAACTCTGGTGTTCTTGACTTCGTCTAAGCTACGTAAAAGTGATATAAATGGACGTATCACATCATAATGCGCCTATTTATACAAAGAAACGCAAGATTCTGACAAGTCATAAGTAGTCTTAACATGAGAGTTCTGGCTCAAAAATGTGTTAACACGTGCAATTACACGTGTTATAAAGAATTACATGTGTAACCGCTAATGACCATCGCTAATGGATATTCGTGGTAATACATGTGTAAACGCTAATGGCCGACGCTAATTGCACGTCTAATGGATATGTGTGGTGATACATATATAAACCGCTAATGACCGCCGCTAATGGTACGTCTATTGGACACACGCGCGATCCTGCTGCAGAGGGTTTATCATAAACAGGGGTGTGGGGTAACTGTGTACGAGCATCAATGTGATAAAGCCGATATGGGGGATAAAAAGAATGATTGAACCGAGTATCGAACTCTGTCTAACATCATTATAATTCCGGGTAGGCGTGATATGAGCGATATTCCCAGTAAGAGAATAAAAAAACCTTGTTAAAAAAGAGCTATGATCCTGGTAGGAGTGGTATTTGCGTTATTCGCAGTAACGAACCATGGTATCGAACCTAGGATGTGCGTTATTCGCGGTAACGAGACCCCTTGGTATAAAGCATAAGAGTAACGAACCCTGATATTGAACCTAGGTGTGATATGTGCAATATTCGCAGTAACGAGCCTATAGGTATAAAGCATAATAGTAACGAATCCTGGTATCGAACCTAGATGTGATATGTGCAATTTTCGCAGTTATGAGCCTATTGGTATAAAGCATATGAGTAACGAGCCCCTGGTATCGAACCTTAATGTTCGTCCATGCATAACATTATTGAAAAAAGAATCGATGGTTATATTGCTAAGGTCAAGACATCGTGGCTCTAAAGTCTTGGACGCAACCTGCCACCGCATCTATCTTGATTAATTGAATTAAACGCTACTCGTCGATCGATGAATACGATTAAGTATTTGTTTGATAAATCTAAATAAGTGTATATGAATTGACTCACGTACCTGGTTATCATCGTATATGTGTGCGAGGTAGACGATTATTACGCGTGTATAATTATTACAACTAATAACACATGTGCGAATGTCGAGAGCCTCTTAAGATCAGTCTCCCACCTCCTTCCTAAAACATTGGTCGCGTGGTATTGCGAATACCGAAGATCTCTCCCCCCTAAAATCATTGCTCACGTGGCTAAAAACGATAAGGAGGATAAAAAGAATGATTTAACGAGTAACGAGCTGCCTTGGTATAAGGCATATGATTAAGAACCAGACTATCGACCCCAGGAGTGATATGAACGATATTCAAGTAACGAGCCCCCTTGGTATAAAGCATATGAGTAACAGATCCTGGTATCGAGCATACATACATACGTACATACACATATACATACATACACATACATACATACATAGACACATACATACATACATACATAGACATATACATACACACATACATGCATACACACATACATCATACATACATACACACATACACACATACATACACACTTACATACATTGACACATACATACACACATACACACATATAATACTTAGACATACACATACATACATCATACATACATTGACACATACATACACACATACACACATATAATACTTAGACACACACATACATACATCATACATACATAGACACATACATACACACTTACATGCTTACACACATACATCATTCATACATACATACATACACACATGCATAAACGCATACATAGACACATACATACACACATACACAGACTCATACATACACCATACATTCACTCATACACACATAGATAGACACATACACACATGCATGCATACACACATACATACACACATGCATGCATGCATACACACTTGTTGAAGAAGATGAATAATGCGGTCTATAGGAAATTCATAGAGAATGTACGCAAGTACACAAATTTCAAAATTGTCTCTAGATGGGAGCAAGCCAGGAAACTAACAGCACGCAGCACGTATCTCAGGTCGATAATCTTCGAGGAGAATCTTGTAGGTATTGACCTGGCTAGAGAAAAAGTATATATGAACAAGCCAGTATACTTAGGGCATGCAATTTTGGACATCTCTAAGTTTATTATGTATGATTTTCTTTATAATGCCATTAAGCCTAATTTGAAGGATTTGATATTGAATTATATGGATACAGGCTCATTCATTTTTGAAGCGAGTTCTGATATCTATAAATTCATTAAAGATAATCCCCACCATTTTGATACTTGAAATTATTCGAAAGATAATGCATATGGCATTCAGCAAGCCAATAAGAAAAAGATTGGCTTGTTCAAAGACGAATTGAGCGGTGTGGTTATGGAGGAATGTGTATTACTTAAATCTAAATTATATTCTTACAAATATTCAGGATAACCTGTTAAGAAAGCTAAGGGCGTCACCAGAGCAGGTATGGATTCATTAGATTTTTATAAGTATTTCAATTGTTTGAAAGAACTTAGCATCAAGTATTACACAAAGCAGAGAACGTTTCGGAGTAAAATTCATACAATTTCAACCATTGAGAGCAATAAATTGGCATTGAGCGGAGGAGATGATAAGAGAAAGCTGGTGGAAAGAACATACGAGACGATAGCCTGGGGTCATTATTCCCTTAGCCCTGACAATTGATAGCAACTTGCCTCGTCATGTAAATAGTGTATATATTGTATAATCATTAATTTTGTATATATGTCTCATTTTTTTAAAAATCATATCTGCTTTACCTCAAATATATGTACTCTGGTATTGTACTAATGAGGGTTTTTTCAGATTATTGTAATATTGCTTTTTCCCTCAACTATATTTTTTAAAATAGTAGATTATTGTATTATTGTTTTTTCCCTCTGGCTTATTTTATTAAATTGTGTGTATCATTGGGGGTTTTAAACTCCGTATTATTTTTCCCCTCAGGTATATGTATATACTACACTAACGAGTTTTTTTTAAAAATAATTGAATTTTCCTCAAAAAATTAATGGAAGGAAAAAAGATAATAAAAAACTTATGGTTTACAAACATAAACATATCTTTTTATTGTTCATTTTTCTTATACATTACACCAAATCCTTTTCATAGATCCATTGAGTATCTGCAAAACCGTACCACTTTACAAGAATTCTGTTATCACGTCTACGTTGCACTTTTTCTATTAAATAAGTGTTAGGATACTTAGTCTTTTTAGTTCATGTTCATAGAAGGCACCTTTTATCACCTCACCATACTTGTCCTTTAGTATGTATGAAGTAGGATTGGTACGCATCACACGAGAACTTGGAAGACTTCAACACTCCAGTTAGATTCAAAACCCTTTTCAAAAAGTCCTTTATGTTTACATACTCTGACATAATCACCAGCACTAAACTTCCTTGTACCTTTCTTCTCTCTTCGTTCTTGATTATAGTTATACACCGTCAGAAGAAGGTCATTGTTTTTCACTTAATTGGGTTTGATGCGGATAGTCGAATGCAAAGTATCATTGTATCTGGTAATTATGTTGGGTAGGAGTTCTAACCACTTGTATGATCCTTGGGCTAAAAACTCGCGAAACATGATATTCTTCAAGGTACGTATTAAACGTTCAACAGCTGCAGCCTTCACATTGCTATAGGTGCTGTAGTGATTAGTATTATACTTTAACATTAATCGTTTAAAGAATTTGTTATAAAATTCTTTTCCGTTATCGCTTTGAATGTTTCTGGGAGCCGCCTCCAATCCTTTTAGTATATCTTCCATAGCCTTTACAACATTAGTCCCGGTCTTATCCTTTAAAGGGGTTGCATATGCCATTTTAGAGTAAAAGTTAAGTGCAATCAGAATGTACTTGGAATTTTTGTTAACTCGTGCATAAGGTAGCATTTCAACCAAGTCAATTTGTAGCAAATCATTGAGCCTTTTGCTGATAATTTTGCGTCGTAAAAAGTTCCTCCACGCGGGTCCGTGATGTTCTCTGGCGATATTCGGTTTGGTAGTCATGCTATAATTTTAGAGGTTTTCAAATCTCTGATTATTTCGTTAATCTCTAGAGTATGACTATTATTACCAGCGTCTCTCGATGCAATGAGGAGTCTACGTCAATTGACTAAGGTGTTAGGATTTCTCCAGAAAACGTAATCAACCTTCTTATCTGGCTGGTGCTCCTTCCATATCAGTCCCAGGCCTGAATGCGTATTGAGCAAAGGACGTGTTATATTTTTATATTTATATGATTTACCAGATCTCAAACGAGCATGCCTGCTATAACCACTTCTATGAAGAAAACTGTTTTTCAAAATCTTAACATACGTATCCAATTCCTTGCTGGTATATGCAGATATCTGAGGTATTCGCTTAAAGATCAGCTCCTTCAAACCTCGGGTAGACTCGTAAGTTTCATCACCAATTAATATTTGATTATCTATAAAATGAATATCTTTATTTCCAAGCATATAACTACCATCCTCATATCTCACACCGTATAATGTATCAATACGATCCTTTTCTTTTGAGTGAACTTGTTGCAAGTAAGTAGAAATACTTGTAGATTCATAATCCTCATTTTTGCTGGTGTCCACAGCTGATTTCTTTTGAGTATCCAAAATATCCTGTAGAGGGGCGGTTACAGGCTTTAAAGCTTCGGACATTACATGCTGAGTCTCAAACTTGAGACCTTTTAGAGTTATCAGTTTTTCCTTTACAGTCTTGGTATGTCTAGCTACAGACTCCTTAAGCCTTATACTTTCACTATCCATCTTACATATGATGTGACATATATGATTACATTCAATTTATACTTTGCGTTCAACTTGAGTTCTCAATGTAACGATAGCCTTAGCTAGCATGCCAATCGAAGTTCTCATTTGTTCAGTTTCTTTCTTGTGGTCCTGTGTATGCGTCTTGAAGGTCTCAAAAAGATTGCCGTATTGGAATACAGGCTTCTTACCGATTCCTCTAGACCCGCCATTTGCTTGTTGTGCCCATCCACCGCCATGTTTACATTTTCTTCTAGGACCTTGAGTTTATCATCGGAATAATTAGGTTTGAAAGTATTCAAAACCTCGGTCTTTAACTGCTTGACTGTATCCTCTAGGCCCGAAGCTTGTCTCATTGCTATTTTCTCCAAATTGTTAATTTTCTGATTACACATATTCTGAAGATTTGATTTCTCTCTCTCTCTCTCTCTCTCTCAAGACCCTCGGCCAGTTGTTTAATAGAACCCTTTGTAGAATCTGTCATTTCTTTTGTAGAAGTTGCTAGAGTATCCACTTTACCCGTTGTCTTGTTTAAAATTGCTATGATGACTTGCAGTTTCTTACTTATTTGCGACTCGATCTCCTTTGGCAATTATTTCTTTAACTACTGTATATCGCTTTTGAGAGTATTCAAATTCTCAGTCATTAACTGCTGAATTGCCGTCTCTAACCTTGGAATTTGCATCTTCGTGGATTTTTCCATATTATTCATTTTCTCATTATACATATTCTGGATGATTGTTTTCTCTCTATCAAATGTCTCTGTCACTTGTTTAATGGAAGACGTTAGCGAATCTGTGGTTTCTTTTGTTGAACTTTTTAGGTTATCCACCTTACCCATACTTTTGTTCAAATTTTCTGTGAACCCTTCTAGTTTCTTGTCTATTTGCAACTCGATTTCCTTTGGCAGATATCTATTTAACTGTTTACGCGTCTCGTTCGATTTACTAATGATCATGCCTCTAGCGTAGCTTTTATTTACAGCATCAATATCTCCAACAGGATCTGCTATATCAATGATTCTCTTATTGCTAAATATAATGTTACCATTATTATCATCTGTAGGCTGTATACGGGAATTGATATATTCGGTGATGAACTTTCTATTCGGCACATCATTATCGTGAATAGGGTCTAGCAATACTTTCAGCCTGACTTTGTCGATCAAGATGTTATTTTCCTTATCTCTTTTGAGAATATATCTTGAAATTAATGCATCGCTCATGGTTCTAACGATAACATCAATTTCGCTAGTATTTTGTTGAGAAAAATCTCGCATCCTATTTTCGAGAGTATCCACATAATTCTTATTGGACACGTCATTACTATCTTCAGGATCGTGAACATTGTAGAGCCTCTTGTTCTTGAATTGATAGTTTCCTTTGGCATCTCTGTTTATGATAAAACGATCGAGGGCTCTTCTAACTTGAGCGGTCCTCTGAGACCCGAACCTGGCAATGCTCATGATTAACTACGAATAATCATTTTATTTTTTATCAAGCTTAATATATACATAAAATCCATTTCTATATTGCCCCTCATTATGTGAAATTCAGGAACTATAACTACAAAGGGTCTTCCTTCTGATGCACTCTCCCAAACATTTTTACATATATCTTTAAATTCATTGTAGGTCATGTCAGTGTTTACATAATCTTCATAAATATGCTTTAGATTTATATTATCTTGCCTGGAGAGTATAATCATGTTTGTATTATCACGAATTAAATGCTTTGGTACTTTAGCATAGAATTGCGCTAGATACACAAAGTCTACATTTCAATGTCTACCCATACTATAAAAGGAGACGATCTTTCCCTGCTTTTCAGTAACGTCATCAAATAAAACATTGAATTAACTTTAACTTTAGAAGCGTGTGGGACATCATCTCCATTGTCAAAGGTGTTCACTTCTATAACTTCGATATTTCCAAGTACATTAATCAGGTATTGGTACTTTGGCTGATAAAGCGATTTTGAATAAATATAAGGTTTTCAGAACGTAGTCCATTCTCGCGCAGTAGCATATTGAGCAATACATTTGTTTTCCCTGCACTGGAACTTCCTAAAACAAGAGCTCTGACATTAGAAGGAAACAGCTTGCAATGGCGATCACATCTAAAGCCACCTTCAAAGTTTAACACCTGGATAGATAGAGAGCACTGCCGCTTGACAAGTTCCATGATAACAACTAACGTATAAATGGTATACACCCTCTTTATATTTTTTTCGTGTTTAAAAAGTGTCAAAGTTTAGACATAAAAGGGATAATGCATTCATGTACTCGATTAGTATACCATGAGAGTTAAAAGAGGGAGGTTGATGAATTATAGGAGAGGCTCTGGGATTACTAATTCCATAATTAATTCGCTACCTTTTGAACCTCACTTGCCTGGATATAGATATTGTGCTCCAGGTACTAAATTGGAAAAGCGTCTAAAAAGAGGCGATCCTGGAATTAACCAATTAGACAACGCTTGTAAACAGCACGACATTGCATACGCTGATCATAAAGATACAGCTTCAAGAACCTTGGCAGATAAGGTTCTTGCAGAGAAGGTCTGGAAGCGTGTCCAGTCATCAGATTCAACTTTGGGCTAGAGGATAGCGGCAAGGATAGTAACTGCAATCATGAAGACTAAGCTTGCAGTGGGAGCCGGAAAGAAGAAGAAGATAGGAGGGTTTTTAACATTGATTCCTATCATTACTGCTTTAGGCGCCATATGCTGGAGGCGCTGTTCAGATAGCTTCTGCAGTCAAGAAAGAAAGGGCTGCTGATAGACAGCTGGCTGAAATTTCAAGACATAACAAGGCCATAGAGACTAAAGGAAAGGGAATTCGAAATAGAAGGAGTAACAAGAGGAATAAAGGAGGATTCTTACCTGTAATGCCTCTGATGTCATCTTTAGCTGCTGCATCTAAAGTTGCAAGGTCCTTGAAAAAAAGAGGATCCAAGGGCGAAGGTTTAAAGAAGAAGTCAAAAAACTGTGGAAGAGGATTATACATATACCGGAGGAAGCCCTGAGTAACGTGTATATCGAAATGCACGCTAAACGTTTAAAAATCCCTTATTTTAGAGGTGTGTATATGATTGACAAAGTACGTGTAAAACCATATTTCAAAGAGAGAATTATTGTTAATCTCGACACTTGTGACAATGAAGGAACGCACTGGGTTGCTGTAAGGAAAGAAGGTAATGTGACATTCTACTTTGATAATTTTGGCAACTTGAAACCCCCTCCAGAGATTGAGAATTATCTACAGAATGTTAAAATCTTGTATAATACACAGAGATACCAAAATTAAGATTCGGTCATCTGCGGGCATTTGTGCTTGCAATTTTTATCATTATAAGAACTATGAGTTATACAGTTACAGACGCTGTTATTTCAACATATCTAAACCTTCCTCTACATCTAGATCCTCCAGGTCATTATGAGGTTGCTCTCTTGAATTTTGAAACATTCTACTCGATACCAAACATCGATGAAGGTAATAATCGATTTCATTACATTCATAATGTTAAACCTGAAACCATTGTCATTCCTCACGGAACCTACGAGATTGCCGATATCAATACATTTCTAAAGGATAAACTAGAATTGAATGATGAAGTCTTCTTCATACGATCTAATAATAACACAATGAAGGCGGAGATTAAATGTCCCTATGCAATAGATTTTGCTAGGGACAGATCTATAGGTACACTTCTAGGATTCACCGACGAAAACAGTTCCTGCTTGTGTAGTGGCTGAATCTGATGATCTTGTGAATATATTTAAAGTGAGCATCATACGTGTGGAGTGCAGTATTGCAACAGGTTCTTTCATTGATGGTAAAAGTGGACATTCGCTCTAAGAGTTTTTCCCATCTGTTCCACCAGGCTATCACATTTCCCAAGATCCTTCGAACCCGATATATCTACCAAATCTACAAATTATATAGGTCAGATAATTATTCGAGTGGTAGATCAACACGGCAGGACAAGCAACTTCAGGAACGCGGTTATAACTACAAGACTCCACATAAGACGCAATGGCAATAAATTTTAAAATAAATCGCAAATACTATAATAGACGACGTGTAGCACGTTTGAAACGTACTATCTCTCCAACTACCGAGGAGTTAACACGTGCTAACTGTAAGTTTCTCGAAGGGTTAGGCTACTGAATACTATAATGGACATCTTAAACGTAACAGAGGTTCCAGCCTTTGATAACAAGTTCACCAAGGAGGAGGAGCATGTTCTTCTACCATACAACATATTTGCTCTGAATGTGAATGATAAAATTAGAATACCCTGTCAAGCTGAAGATTTGTACACCCTACCGAACAAGAGCTATCTTTACATTGAAGGCTCTCTCACTAAGCTAGATGGATCTCCTACAGCGGCGAAGCTTACCTATAATGCCATAACCTTCATGTTTGATGAAATTCGTCTGGATATGAACGCTACAACTATAGACAGAACAAGGAATACTGGAATTACTACAACTATAGGTAATTATGCAGCTCTCAACCAAATGGATTCGAATCGTCTTCTGAATGCTGGCTGGGCTTATCCTGGTGATGAAGTTGATATACTACATACTGCAAATGGGGCTTTCAACGCTATAGTCCCGCTTTTGATGCTCTTAGGATTTGCTGATGACCATAAGGAACTCATACTCAACAGCAAGTTTGAATTGATCATCATAAGATCCAAAGATTCTAAAAATTGTGTTCAGGCTTTAGATGGAGAGGAAGCTAATCTAAAGTTAACTAGAATCGAATGGAGGATGCCTGTAATTCGTCTTTCTGATGCTGAAAGTGTTCACATTCTAAAAATTGTAAAGGACGATAGAGCTTTACATATCGCTTTCGATCCATGGATCTCCATACCCAGCCTGTTGTGCCCCAGACAAGATCCTTCACGTGGAATGTGGCAGCAATACCTAAGCTTGAGAAACCTCGATTTGTCATTGTAGGAGCGTAGACTGCAAAATTGAGTGACTATAGCAAGAATAGTTCCGAGTTTGATCACTGCAACATTACTAATTTGAGGTTATTTCTCAGTAGTGAATGCTACCCCTACCATGATTAGAACTTGGACTTTAGAAATTCAAAGTTTACTTCACTGTATTATATGTACTGTAAATTTCAAGGTTACTATTATGATAGAGACAATTACCCCCTCTTAAAGAGAAAGGATTTTCTTCAGCGTGCACCATTATTCGTGATTGACTGCTCCCATCAGCCTGAAGAGTCTATAAATGGAGCTGTGAACATCAGAATCGATATTCAAGCACCTGAAAATTTCCCAGCTCTAACGTCACTGTATTGTTTAATTCAACACGACAAAGTGTTTACCTACAAACCTCTTTCCCACGTGATGCAAACAATTATATAAATGACATGTTTTTCGAAACGACTGTATGGTTTTTTGGTGAAGGATTGTAATAGGATAATTTTTTTGAAATAATAATTAAACGAATTCATATACTACAACACTCTTTTATTATGCTTATTATACATTTGAAGCATTTTCCTTCTACCCCTTCTACTCCCTGAAAAGCTAGATGCTCCTGAGTTGCAGAAGTCGTTTAAATTATTCAAGTGTCTTTCAATATAATGCATAAACCTCTTTAGATTCCCTATACCATCGATGTTTAAAGTTATTTCACAATGATTTAAACACGTATTTATGAAATGAATTGACTTGTCAATAACTACAATGATATTATAGGCATAAATGACATTATCACGGTATTCTACACACGCAAACCTTTCTTCTTCTTGTAGGTAGTTTTCAATCATTAGAATTTTTTGATATTATGTCCCAGTCTGATTTTGTAATATAAACAAAGGATTTATCACTTTCACAATTTATGTAGAGGGAGGGGATGTCATAGTATAGTACAATGTTCACGGTATGGGAGGGTGATATGCTGACATCATCAAGCGCGAGTAATCGATTCTCCATGCTTCTCAGGCGAATGCACGGTATCTTCAATGAATAAGAAGACCCGAGAACCTTCGTTGAGAATCTTCCTCTTACATTGACGCTTCTACCAATTTTTTTGCTCGGTCTTGTTCTTCCTTTTCCGCTGCTCCCTCATCGTAGCCCTGTAACATATATTCAAAGTGGTCTTTAGCTAAAAAAATGATTTCATGAATCTGAAAGAGAAGTGTATGTATTAGAAAAAAACATCCTCTTCGCATGTCAAACACAAATAATGCGCGTAATACTCACTTCAAGGTTTTGAGAGTTTCTAGATATATCTGTGGCGAGCAATCTGGAGTCTTCTGATTTAACCACTCCTCGCCTCTCTTAGCCGCGTCATCAGGAGGAGTAATGTCAGGCAATGAAGCAACACACTCATTCATAGGCGTGTAGCGTTCTACAATATCAACATTGGATCTTTCGGGATTTAGCTCCTCTACGGACACTAGCACCTCGGGGACGATTATTCGCAATCTGTAATAAATTATTATTTTTTAGGCTGGACATAGAAGAAAGAAACATTAGAAATGAATGTATAGTTCCCCTTAGTATTCCCACGACTCACTCTAGTTTTCTCTTCCTACGCTGGTCTACCTCGCAATTGTCATTGCAAAGGAAGAATGAAGACATCCGTTCGTGTTGTCCCGGGTTAGTGCAAAGCACTGAATGCATGTATTCATTGCACGATTCTCCATCACAGTTAGATAAATGGCTCGCTACAAAGCCCTCCAACTCATCGAACTCACTAAAATGACCGATCTCCATATGATTTCCCCTGTAAGAATATAAGCAATTTCGAATTGCATTTCATTTAACACGCATGCATATTAGTGTATTATAGAAAAAAATATAACTTACATGATCCCTCTTCGACACGCCTCGCAGTTCTCTGTAGACACATCAGATGTAGTCACCTGATCATGGTGCGATGGTTGAGAACACAATATTGAATGCATTAAGCCATTGCAGGTTTCGGTATGAAAATGTATATAATGGTGATAATTCTCCCCACACTCACTCCAGTAATCATGTACATCTGATGTGTGAGTAACGTTATCGTTAGACCTTTCGAATATCGCTGAATGAACACTGGTCAAACAATAAATGCACGCGAGGAGTGTGATTGGTACTTATAGCCTGAACTGAGCTAAGTTGCATTAGTGAAGTGTCAGGCAGACTTGAAATGAACTATGAGCACGCAGGTCGGTTTCTTGCGAGACGGTGAAAATATTGAATTTGACATACCTAAACAGTGTATGTGCTTACACATGTTCCATTTAATGATGGAATCAACATACATGCAGGAGTATCTGTGAATGCATGTGTTACATTCACTGCATATTAAACAGTATATACATCAAACCTCATTATCTTGTACACGGTACAACTTGGTCACTTTCAAAAGATGATATTTTTTTCATCGATGTATCCCTTAACAATGAGTTCCTTGTCTATTTGATGTTTACCTACAATGCATATCTTTTATTATTTATATGGTTTTATATGGTTATTTTACCTTTCATAAGCACAATCAGCCTATTGAATAGCTTGTCTATTAACAAGGAATATTAGTGCAAATATAGCATTGTCCAAATGCTTCCGCATTTATGTATGTATGCATGTATGCGTAGGTATATGTATGTATGTATGTGTGTGTATGTATGCATGATGTATGTCTGTCTGTATGTATATGTATGTATGTTTGTGTCTATGTATGTATATATGTATGTGTGTATGTATGTATCAGTGTAAGTAAGCATGATTCAAGTATGTATGATGTATGTGTACATGCATGTATGTATGTGTATGTATGTATGTTTGCATGTATGTATAAATCTATGTATGTATGCATGCATGTGTGTATGCATGTATGTGTATATGTATGTGTCTGTGTATGTGTGTATGTATGTATCCATGTATGTGTGTATGTATGTATGTATGCACGTACGTATGTATCTATGATGTATGTATGTGTGTATGTGTGTATTTATGTGGGTATGTATGTATGATGTATGTGTGTAGGTATGTATGTGTGTATGTATGTGTGTATGTATGTATGATGTATGTGTGTGTCTATGTATGTATGTGTGTATGCATGTATGTGTCTATGTATGTGTCAATGTATGTATGTGTGTATGTATGTGCGTATGTATGTATAATGTATGTGTGTATGCATGTATGTGTGTATGTATGTATGTATGTACGTATGTATATATGTAGTATGTTCGATACCAGGATCTGTTACTCATATGCTTTATACCAAGGGGGGCTCGTAACTGTGAATATCTTCATATCTCTCCTGGGCTCGATACCCTGGTTCGTTAATCATATGCCTTATACCAAGGCAGCTCGTTACTAGCTAAATCATTCTTTTTATCCTCATTATCGGTTTTAGCCACGTGAGCAATGATTTTAGGGAGGAGAGATCTTCGGTATTCGGAATACCACGAGACCAATGTTTTAGGAAGGAGGTGGGAGGGTGATCTTAAGAGTCTCTCGGCGTTCCCACATGTGTTATTAGTTGTAATAATTATACACGCGTAATAATCGTCTCCCTCACACACATATACGATGATAACCAGGTACGTGAGTCAATTCATATACACTTATTTACATTTATCAAATAAATAATTAATCGTATTCATCGATCGAAGAGTAGGTTTAATTTAAGTAATCAAGATACATGCGGTGGAAGCTTGCATCCAAGACTTTAGAGCCGCGATGTCTTGACGTTAGCAGTATAACCATCGATTCTTTTTTCAATGTTATCCATGGACGAACATTAAGGTTCGATACCAAGGGTTGGTTACTCATATGCTTTGTACCAATAGGCTCGTTACTGTGAAAATTGCACGTATCACATCTACGTTCGATACCAGGGTTCACTACTCATAAGCTTTATACCAAGGGGTCTCGTTACTGCGAATAACGCACATCCTAGGTTCGATACCAGGTTCCTTACTGCGAAAAACGCACATAACACTCCTACGTTCGATACCAGGGCTCTTAGCGCTTCTTTTTTTTACCAAGGGGCTCTTTTACAGGGAATATCGCTCATATCACGCCTGCCCGGTATAATGATGATGATGATGATGTTAGCGTTCGATACTCGGTTCAATCATTCTTTTTATCGTCCTTATAGGCTTTATCACATTGATGCTCGCATACAGTTACCCCACACCCCTGTTTATGATAAACATTCTGTAGCAGGATCGCGCGTGTGTCCAATAGACGTAGCATTAGCGGCGGTCATTATCCGTTTATATATGTATCACCACACATATCCATTAGTCGTCTCATTAGCTTCGGCCATTAGCGCTTACATATGCATTACTACGCATATCCATTAGCGGCGGTCATTAGTGATGGTCATTAGCGGTTACACATGTACTACCACGAATATCCATTAGCGACGGTCATTAGCGGTTACACATATAATACTTGTTAACATGTGTAATTACACGTGCTAAAATGTTTTTGAGTCAGAACTCTCATGTTTAGACTACTGTCATAATATTAGAATTTCTGGCCTCCAGTGTGCGAAAAATCGTGTTTTTCTGACTTTGTCCATACTGCGTAAAAGTTGTATAAATGGTCGTATCACGTCATGATACGCCTATATATACCAAGAAAAGCTAGTTTCCGACAAGTCATAAAATAAGAATTGCTGGCCTCCAGTGAGCGAAAGATAGTGTTTACTTGACTTTGTGCAAAACTGCGTAAAAGTCATATAAATGGACGTATCACATAATAATACGACTATGTATACCAAAAAACGTTAGTTTCCTACAAGTCATACTATTAGAATTTCAGGCTCTAGTGAGCAAAAAATCGTGTTTTTTGACTTTGTCCAAACTACGTAAAAGTTGTATAAATCGTCGTATCACATCATAATATGCCTATATAAACCAAGAAAACGAGTTTCCAACAACGATTAGTATTAGAATTTCTGGAAAACTAGTGAGCGAAAAATCGTGTTTTTCTGAATTTGCCCAACATGCATAAAAGTTGTATAAATGGTCGTATCACGTAGTGGTACACCTATATATACCAAGAAAAGTGAGTTCCCGACAAGTCATTAAATTAGAATTTCGGGCTTCTAGTGAGCGAAAAATCGTGTTTTCTTAACTTTGTACAAACAGCGTAAAAGTTATATGAATGGACGTATCACATCATATTACGCCTATATATACCAAAAGGAGCGCGTTTCCGACGAGTCATAAAATTAGAAATTCTAGCCTCTAGTGAGCGAAAAATAGTGTTTTCTTGACTTTTTCCAAACTGCGTAAAGTCATATAAATGGACGTATCACATCAGAATACACCTATATATACCAAGAAAGGCGAGTTGCCGACAATTCATAAAATAGATTTTCGGGCCTCTAGTGAGCGAAAAATCGTGTTTTCTTGACTTTGTCCGAACTGCGTAAAAGTCATATAAAAGACATATCACATCATTATACGCCAATATATACCAAGAAAAGTGAAGTTCCGACAAGTGATAAAATTAGAACTTCTAGCCTCTGGTAAGCATAAAATCGTGTTTTCTTCACTTTGTCCAAACTGCGTAAAAGTCATCGTAATGGACATATCACAACATTACACGCCTGTATATACCAAGAAAAGTGAGGTTCCGACATGTCATAAAATTAGAATTTCAAGCAACTAGTGAGCGTAAAATCGTGTTCTCTTGACTTTGTACAAACTGCGTAAAAGTCATATAAATGGACATATCACATCATTATGCGCCAGTATATACCAAGAAAAGTGAAGTTCCGACAAGTGATAAAATTACAATTTCTAGCCTCTAGTAAGCATAAAAGTAGGATATATAGGACCGACCTGACGAAATTTTTGCGTTTATATGGGAAAAGATAGGGAAAACGAGGGTGTATGCGGCGGTTCACGGAGGAAAGTGCGCTTATATGAGGAAGAGAGGGACTACGAGGATCGATGCTAGGCTAGATAGAAGTTGAATGAATGAGGATGTGCTTTATATGAGAGATACGTGGAATACGAAGAGAAGTGTTAGACTAGATAGGGTTTGAAATGTGGAATATGCATTTATATGGGAAAGATAAGGAAAACGTGAACAGAGGCTAGGATAGACAGATGCTGAAGCAGGGGGAATTTGAACATATTTACAGGAGAGATAGGGGATACGTGGAGAGGTACTAGACTATTCAGGGTTTGAAGGGTAGAGTATGGCTTCTTATATGGAGAGACGAGGAAAACGGGGGTATATGCGGCGGTTCACGGAGGAAAATGCGTTTATATGGGAGAGATAGGGAAAACGAGGACAGTTCTGCGGTAGAGCAGGGGGTGAACGAGGGAGAGATGTGCTTTATACGACAGAGATAGGACATACGAGGGGAGGTGCTAGTGTAGACAGAGGTTAAGGAGAACGGTATACGATTATATGAGGAATATATGGAAAACGGGGGCAGGTGGTATTATAGACAGAAGCTGGAACACTTTTGCGTTTATATGGGAAAGGATAGGGAAAACGAGGGTAGATGCGACGGTTCAAGGAGGAAAATGCATTTATAGGGGAGAGATAGGGAATGCCAGGGCTGACGCCAGGCTAGTCAGATGCTAAAGGAGGGAGGGATATGCTTTATACGAGAGAGATAGGGAATACAAAGAAAGATGCTATACTAAACATGACTTGAAGGGTAGAATATGGCGTTTCATATGAGCGATATAGCGAACCGAGGAGAGGTATTAGGATAGGAGATTTGAATGATAGAGTAGGCGTTTATATGCGAGAGATAGGGAATACGAGGGTCGATGCTAGGCTAGACGGGGTTGAAGGAGGGAATGCATCTTATATGAGAGAGGTAGGGGAATATCAGGAGAAGTGCTAGGCTAGACAGGAAGGTCTGAATGACAGAGCATGCGTTTATATGGAGAGACAAGGAAAACGAAGGTAGGTGCTAGGTTGAGAGAGTCTTCAAGGAGGAAAATGCATTTATATGAGAGCGGTAGGGAATACGAGGAGAGGTGCTAGGCTAGACATGGTTTGAGAAGTAGAGTATACGTTTATATGGGAGAAATATGGAAAACGGGAGAGATACAAGGATAGACCGAGGTTGAAGGAGGAGGAATGTAGGTTTATACGGTAATATAGAGAGTAATTCGATTATAAAACTTTTCTCAACCAGCGTTACAACACTTTTATATACTTAGTTTCTAAACCTTACAAACTTTATATATGTTAAACAGTAGTGCGCGAGACGGAGAGGGACAAACTGTATATCGGGTTACAGTGAAGTATACGTCCTAAACTATTCCCACGTTGTTTGCTCTGGATCTTCTCATTGTCTATTCATTCCTAACATAATCACGTAACAAGACGTAACCAACAAACGTAATCACGTAACAAGACGTAACACAACGTAACATAACAGCATGACAAGACGTCACACTAAGTAACATAAGCACATAACCACGCAACATCACGTGACATCTCGTACCAGAAACGTCACACTAAGTAACATAAGCACATAACCACGCAACATCACGTGACATCTCGTACCAGAAACGTCACACGACGTAACAACACGTAGCAAATATGTAACCAAGTAACTAAACGTAAGAACAACACGTAACCAGCCCATTGCTAAGGTAATCTAAGCTAATCCATCCTTCATAACTTAGACAATAAGTACGAGAACCTAGCCTAGATTAACCCGACCAATCCCAAACGTTCCTGTCATCATCTATTCTACTCAGTCATCGACTAACCTAATCTGGTTAACCAAAGATAACCTCAAATTTCTTTTAGTGAAATTGCAATGTTTCATTTAGGGTTTATTATTCGAGAGTTTTAATTGAAAAGTTTACGTCAACATACCTTTATTTTAGTTCGTTGTAGGTGTCTGTCCCCTTTTTATCTAGGCTTGAGACTAGCACTAGGATTGCTCCTAATGGCAGGGTTACCACCTTCCCTTCCATCTTCTTTTTTCTTCATCGGTCGTCAGCTAGCTGCATATACAGCACACGGATAACCTTCATTTTTTTAAGATTGTAGACTCACGAGAAAATCTTTAACTTTGACTTACATTCTTTTAAGCAAGGTTTGTAATGGCGTAATGTCCATACGCATATGTCGTTATTCCGTCCTCAGCAATAATTCTTTTATCATCAAACGGAGTCAATGCAATTTTATTCACTTGCACTGTAGCAAGAGCATGCTCCCGAGACAGGATCAGATTCATAGGTGTTCTGATGATTTCTCTGGTTTTGAGACAGTCTGTATAGCTGTCAAACGAAATGTACTGCTTAATAGCACTACGTTTTATACATTTAATCTTTTTTATCATTGAGCCTTGAGTATCTAAGGCATACATTTTTGGTCGTAGCCCTACAAAGCGTTGAATGATTTTACTATTTGCCTCATCTTTAAATTTTCCCAACACCTTCTTGTTTAGAGCTGAATAGCATATATGCCTTGTAGGATAATCAGATGTATCTAGGTGTTCGAGAAAACGTAGCTTGTCCTGGTACAGCCCTTCAGTTGTAACACGATGAATGAACGAATCAGTGTCCATATACATAAGGTTCAGGTTTTCAGCTCCATAATAAGGCAACAACACATCGTAATGATAGTTATACATTAATGTCTTGGAGATATCCAACACACTCATACCGATGTATATAGGCTTGTTGAACACGATCTGACGAGAGGCCATATGTACATCAGCTAGATTAGAAGCATATATCGTCCTGTCGATAAACGTTGGCTTTGCAATTAACTTTTCCAGAGTCTTCTCGTTTGTCACCAACCGTATATCCACACGATTACGAAGGTTCTCCATTGTTTTTCCAAACATGGCGTTGTTAAACAGTTTGTAGAGATCCTTCTCAAAATCATTTGCAGCCTGTTGTCGTAGTCTGTTATTAAATTCCACATACAGTTTTAACCATTGTGACTGACGATGAATTTTTGTTAGTCGCAGGCCATGACTAAGAGCTTGCTTCAAAGTCATGTAATGTACTACATACTTCATTCGTGATCCAAGGTGAGGAATTAGCTTTTTCGTAGACGAGTCCTTTGCTTTCAGACACTCAGGCAGGATTGGTAGATCATTATGCAGATCATGGAGTTCAGCAGGATACTCGATGTCAACTTCTAATATATATCCATGAGCATCATCTACTTGTAGCCTTTCTATGTCGATTTCTTCAGGCGAAACCCACTGAAATCCATCAAAAGGAAGGGCGTGACACATTGCCCACCCACATTGGTTGTTGCCTTCCTCGTATGTGATAAATTGGGTTGGTCTCGAAGGATCAAACTTGTCCATGTAAGTGTTATTAGCCTCTGCATACCGATGGGACTCTTGGCATAAACCTCCTCTTATGCCGGATTCCACCATGAGTAGTTGGTCATAATCTTGCAACAGTTCCAGTTCGATTCCAGTATACAGTAACATGGCGTCCCATGTAAGTCCTGGAGAGGTGAAATAATGTGCTGGGTCAACTTTGTGCGTTTTGAGAGTTTGCTCTCTGAATGTCTCAAAGACATTAGCTAGAAGAAGTACATCCGAAGTTAAGTAGAGGTCACTGTATTCTTCCAGGTTTCTCACATTGAACAGTCTCCATACATTTCTAGCATGTTCGTAGTCAGCATCACTAATTTTCTTCTTCATTCATTTTATTGTAGAAGTAGTTCTTAGGAGGCAGACAGGTCTCGTTCAAGACGTCCCATGAAGTGACGTAATCATAGGGAAATACACCCTTACGTGTCATCAACTTCATCTTGTCTTCTCCGAAGTACTTCATAGTTTCAGGGTACGATGTTAGATTTTTTACCAGCTTATCCAAGCTTGTACTCAGAAACCGAAAACTATCTACAAACCGGAGCTTTATATCTCCGACATACTTGGAGAATGATATATAGCTTTCTTTAGAGCTAGGAATTACTTCCACCCGCTCACTTGTACATCCCAGCTCCTTAACAATGAAGTGTGAGTCATATACACTGAGGTTGTGCATGAAGACAGGGATATATTTAAGTGTTTTGCAGGCTAAATTACATTCATTATGCAGACTTCCTCGATATTCACCGCTGATGTGATCATGGTCGCGTACTTTATAGTTCTCTTCAGTAAAGGTTTTTCCACACAAGTAGCATACTGTAGAAGCGTTGAAATCCATCTGCTGTTGATCTGTAAGTTTCAGGGGCATGACAGATTTGTATATATTATTAATCTCCTTTGTAAGGAATGACAGGTATTCCATAAACTTCTGAGCAGCATCAACACCGCGAGATACATAGGGATGCTTAGGAAGACCAGTTTCCAGATGTTCAACGTTGGTTGAAGGTTTAACGTAAACACAGAAGCTCATTGCTGTATGCTCTTGATATGGGGTTGTATAGGAAGTTTCAGGACTGGGAATACACGTATGACATGGAGTGAGAATACTCTCAAAATCCGCACAGATGACATAAGGTACTTTCAGCATTCTCTCCACATTTTTAAACTGTACAATTGATTTCTCCTTTGTAGGCATAACTACCCTTGCAACACCATGCTGATTACAGATGGATGCATGTTCTTGCAGGTTTACCAGTCCACTTCGTCCATATCGATTGTCAAAATGTGTAAAGCACCGCTTACAGGTATATATCACTCCATCATGCTTAGTTTTCTGACGTCGAACGAGCTTCTCAAAATTCTTGATATATACATAGTGATGTTTTCCACTACTGTCACTCAATAGTAAGAGGTCACGGTGGTCAGGTAGTTAAGTGTCAACAACCTTTATCGGATACACTTCATGCTTCTCATCCAGACCGAAAGCTTTGATAGACATCCTATTAAGCTCCTCAAATTTAGGTGTTTGAGAAAGTGGAGTAGGATAGGAAACGTAGCTGAAGTCGTACTTATCTTGAAGTTTCTTATATTTGCTCACCCGTTGTGCATCCTTCTCAACGAATTTAGCTAATACAGAATACATAAAGCATAGCTCATCAGTTAAATTCTGGATGTTATTGCAGGCCTTTCTTGCTTCAACAGCTGGCGATAGGGGTATGTAGCTACTTCCACGTAAGGGATTGTACTTGTTAATACGAAGTCTAATTCCTTCTACAGCAAGCAAAGCCCAGTTGCTACCCTTAGGTTGTGATTCCTCCATTTCAGTAACCAACTTCTTCATTTTCGTTTCCAACATAGAGGCCAGGTCCGTTTCTAGGAAAACAGCTTGATTCCGTGTTTTAAATTTTTTTTCACAGGTTTCTCCGACACTGTTAACAAATCTACACTCAGCTAACAGATTAATTTTCACACTTTTGTGAATACCAAGCTCTTTATGTACAGCCTGGATTATCCACTGTTTCGCCTCATGCAGGTACATATTCAGATCCTTAGTTGATTCACATCGTATAAAATATGATTTCAAGCTTCCATTGAATAAAGTTTCAAATTCTTTCATGTCACAGTCATCCATGATAGAAAATAACTTTTGCTTTGTCGGTTCTAATCTACGTTTCTTTTCAGGTCTGTTTATTTCACACGCATATTCGTGTCGGCGACACTTATAACTGTCTTTGAAGGCTACATTACAATATTTACACTTGAAGAGCTTTTTACAACGTAGCTCATGTCGTCTTTTATCATATCCACGGAGGAACGTCTTACGGCATTTACCACAAGAATATCCTGAGGCACTAGGAATGATATCCTTATATGAGGACTTATTCGTTTTTCTTTTTGATATAATAAGGTATTAACCTTTCTTCAAGGAAATGTACACCTGTTTACCTTGATAACACTTTAGAAGTTTGATTATTTTCTGAGAGAACAGCGATGTTAGCACCTCAGAGATGATCAACAGAATGAATTTCAATGCTAGAGGTCGCTCTATTTATAGAGGAAGCACGAACCTTTTTGGATCGATTATATAACGTATTAGCCCTTCTTCAAGGAAATGTTAGCCTCTTTACCTTGATAACACTTTAGAAGGTCGCTTATTTTCTAGGAGACAAACGATGTTAACACCTCAGAGATGATCAACAGAATGAATTTCAATGCTAAAGATCGCTCTATTTATAGAGGAAGCACGAGCCTTTTTAGATCAATTATATCCCGATTATTAATACTAAAAACGATGATGAAGCGCGTAAGCTCTTATATTTCAATTCGTGTTACACTGATGTTCGAGCGTCTCCGTATAGCTTCGTATGCTTAGAGAAAGTGTAAAGTATTGTGAAGATGTATGTATTGTTCGGCTATAATCATACAGATTCGGAGAGCATGACTCGTGAAGGTGATGAACGATCCGTTGTCCGAGCAAGAGGCAAGCATTCCCTCTGCGCAACGAAACCTAGAAGCACAAAGATGCAAATGAAAGGAAATCGTGATAGCATACACCTCTCAGGCATTCGCCTGCAGACCATGGAAAACCATTAAAAATATACCAGAGTGAGCGTCTGACGGGACTGGAACCAGGAACTCTAACAGCACACGTAAAAGATACAAATTATATAGAATGAAAGGAAATCGGATTCGATGAGAAACCACTCAAGCAGTCGCCCGCAGACCAGGGAAAACCCTAAAAAATATGATGTCAGAGTGATCAACCAACAGGAATCAAACAAAGGACCTTAGAAGCACACAGGTTAAGATGTAATACAAATAAAAATGCAATAAAATCGTGATAGATGAGAAACCACCCAGACATTCGCCTACAGACCACGGAAAACCACGAAAAATATGTCAGAGTGAACAACCAAAGGCAATCGAACGAGGGAAACCATCAGATTACTCTAGAAACATAAAGATGCAAATGAAATAAAATCGTGATAGCAAATGCCACTACAGCATTCAACAGCAGACCAGCGAAAACCACGAAAAATCGAGATCAGAGTAAACAATTGATTGAAATCTAACCCCTAAATCTAGAAATTCACGTGAAAAAATGCAAATAAAATGGATTGAAAGGGAATCGTGATAGCAAATACCACTACAGCATTCAACAGCAGACCAGCGAAAACCATGAAATGATCCGTGATCAAATTAAACAAACGATGGAAATCTAAACCCTGAACCCTAGAAATTCACGTGAAAAAGTGCAAATAAAATGGATTTAAAGGGAATCGTGATAGGAAATACCACTACAGCATTCGACAGCAGACCAGCGAAAACCATGAAAAGATCCGTGATCAGAGTAAACAATCGATGGAAATCTAACCCTGAACCCTAGAAATTCACGTGAAAAAATGCAAATAAAATGGATTGAAAAAGAATCGTGATAGCAAATACCACTACAGCATTCAAAAGCAGACCAGCGAAAACCATGAAAAGATCCGTCATCAGAGTAAACAATCGATGGAAATCTATCCCCTGAACCCTAGAAATTCACGTGAAAAAATGCAAATAAAATGGATTGAAAGGGAATCGTGATAGCAAATACCACTGCAGCATTCAACAGCAGACCAGCGAAAACCATAAAAAGATCCGTGATCAGAGTAAACAATCGATGGAAATCTAACCCCTGAACCCTAGAAATTCACGTGAAAAAATGCAAATAAAATGGATTGAAAGGGAATCGCTATAGCAAATACCACTACAGCATTCAAAAGCAGACCAGCGAAAACCATGAAAAGATCCGTCATCAGAGTAAACAATCGATGGAAATCTAACCCCTGAACCCTAGAAATTCACGTGAAAAAATGCAAATAAAATGGATTGAATGGGAATCGTGATAGCAAATACCACTACAACATTCGACAGCAGACCAGCGAAAACCATGAAAAGATCCGTGATCAGAGTAAACAATCGATGGAAATATAACCCCTGAACCCTAGAAATTCACGTTAAAAATGCAAATAAAATGGATTTAAAGGGAATCGTGATAGGAAATACCACTACAGCATTCGACAGCAGACCAGCGAAAATCATGAAAGATCCGTGATCAGAGTAAACAATCGATGGAAATCTAACCCCTGAACCCTAGAAATTCACGTGAAAAAATGCAAATAAAATGGATTGAAAGGGAATCGTGATAGCAAATACCACTGCAGCATTCAACAGCAGACCAGCGAAAACCATGAAAAGATCCGTGATCAGAGTAAACAATCGATGGAAATCAAACCCCTGAACCCTAGAAATTCACGTGAAAAAATGCAAATAAAATGGATTGAAAGGGAATCGTGATAGCAAATACCACTCCAGCATTAGGCAGCAGACCAGCGAAAATCGTGAGAAACCTAAGGCCAGAGTGCTCGTCCCTACAGGAATCGAATCCGAGACCTCTCGAATGCAAAGTGCTGATGTTATTGACTGAACAAAACAGTAAAAACAGACCTCATTCGCAGTGGACAATGCTTAAACACGTTAACATTCACCATATGACGTCACAGTTGGGGACAGTTTGACTATCGCCGACATGTCGAGACATACACATTTTAGGCATCTCATAACAAAAAGAGAAGTATATTCTAGCGTCATATACAGAAGTTTCATGCCAACGTACTCACTACGCTCGCAAAGAAAATCTAAAATTACATTGTTGAAATACCTTGGAAATAGCGTAGAAGTTTTTACACCCTTATTTAATTAAATTCATGTATATACCCTATTATTTAGTGATTTTTTCAATAATTTCTTCCTCTCATCTCCATCATTCTTCATAGAATCAGTGTACAATATGCATTTTTATACGTTTTAATGTTCGTTTATTTTTAAAACAGCTACATTTGCCGGCAAATACGAGCAATAATTTTTTTCAGGTTTACTCCGATTTTTAGCTTGTAGAATCGAAATAGGAAATGTTTTAATAAATATATTGTATTTTTTTAGCTTAAAGTATCCACATTTTTAAAGTTACCATGCCCGTTATTTGTACTTAGTATAAAGATTGTTATATTTTCATTTTTAAGACTTCCTTTGTTAAAGATAATGTCTTGCAATCTATTTTTAAATTTCTTTTAAAACCAAAGCGAACGTTAACAACTATAATGGCTGTCTTCATGTATCGGAAAGCTAACATGGCCACTTCAGTCGTCTTTTTACACAAACGGAAGCATGCGGTAGAGAAGCGTCCCTTACATGTCGGTAAGGAATCCAGTATCAGCTAGCGCTTGGTACGGAGAGGAGAAGGCTTGCGAAAGGCAGCTGAGGGGTGCCAACTGGAGAGAGTAAGGTAGGGATGAAAGACAGGCTTCATGAAGCGCTGAGAGATAGAGAGACCCCTCAGTTCGGCACAGCACGCCGTAAGGTTCGGATCTAATGCAGTGTCTGGCCTATACAGCTGCAGCGCGCGTCAGCGTCTTACGTAATCTAGTTATTTACGCTCACTCCACCATTTTAGTCATACATTCATCTAAGAGATATAATATTCGTCAGGATGACAGATGCCCAAATATACATAACAAAGAATTAGTTACTGATATAAATGTAATATCGTACATTCACCGTTTTTATTCTAATTACTTTTTATTTTATTCGAAGATGACTTTCTATTCATGTCACTGGATTCAATCCTAGTCCTCCAGCCCGACTTGGAACAACAATCAATAACGCGCGACATTCCAGGGATATAATCGGTAATAATAAAAATTTTTTGGTAAAGACCGTCAAAAATATAAAGGTCCGTAAACGTATGTATTTCCCCTCACTTCCCCCTTTCCCCCCACCCCTCAGTAGCCTTATGCGTGTGAAATAAACCGACCTGAGAAGAAACGTAGATTAGAACCGACAAAGCAAGAGTTATTTTCTATCATGGATGACTGTGACATGAAAGAATATGAAACTTCATTGAATGGACGCTTGAAATCATATTTTATACTATGTGAATCAACTAAGGATCTGAATATGTACCTGCATGAGGCGAAACAGCGGATAATCCAGGCTGTACATAAAGAGCTTGGTATTCACAAAAGTGTGAAAATTAATCTGTTAGCTGAGTGTAGATTTGTTAACAGTGTCGGAGAAACCTATGACAAAACATTGAAAACACGCAATCAAGCTGTTTTCCTAGAAACGGACCTGGACTCTATGTTGGAAACGAAAATGAAGAAGTTGGTTACTGAAATGGAGGAATCACAACTTAAGGGTAGCAACTGGGCTTTGCTTGCTGTAGAAGGAATTCGACTTAGTATTAACAAGTACAATCCGTTACGTGGAAGTAGTTACATACCCCTATCGCCAGCTGTTGAAGCAAGAAAAGCCTGCATTAACATCCAGAATTTAACTGATGAGCTATGCTTTATGTATTCTGTATTAGCTAAATTCGTTGAGAAGGATGCACAACGGGTGAGCAAATATAAGAAACTTCAAGATAAGTACGACTTCAGCTACGTTTCCTATCCTACTCCACTTTCTCAAATACCTATATTTGAGAAGCTTAATAGGATGCCTATCAACGTTTTCGGTCTGGATGAGAAGCATGAAGTGTATGCGATAAAGGTTGTTGACACTGAACTACCTGACCACCGTGACCTCCTACTATTGAGTGACAGCAGTGGAAAACATCACTATGTATATATCAAGAATTTTGAGAAGCTCGTTCGACGTCAGAAAACTAACCATGATGGAGTGATATATACATGTAAGCGGTGCTTTACACATTTTGACAATCGATATGGACGAAGTGGACTGGAAAAACCGCAAGAACATGCATCCATCTGTAATTAGCATGGTGTTGCAAGGGTAGTTATGCCTACAAAGGAGAAATCAATTGTACAGTTTAAAAATGTGGAGAGAATGCTGAAAGTACCTTATGTCATCTATGCGGATTTTGAGAGTATTCTCACTCCATGTCATACGTGTATTCCCAGTCCTGAAACTTCCTATACAACCCCTTATCAAGAGCATACAGCAATGAGCTTCTGTGTTTACGTTAAACCATCAACCAACGTTGAACATCTGGAAATTGGTCTTCCTAAGCATCCCTATGTATCTCGCGGTGTTGATGCTGCTCAGAAGTTTATGGAATACCTGTCATTCCTTGCAAAGTAGATTAATAATATATACAAATCTGTCATGCCCCTGAAACTTACAGATCAACAGCAGATGGATTTTAACGCCTCTACAGTATGCTACTTGTGTGGAAAAACCTTTACTGAAGAGAACTATAAAGTATGCGACCATGATCACATCAGTGGTGTATATCGAGAAAGTCTGCATAATGAATGTAGTTTAACCTGCAAAACACTTAAATATATCCCTGTGTTCATGCACAACCTCAGTGGATATGACTCACACTTCATTGTTAAGGAGCTGGAATGTACAAGTAAGCGGGTGGAAGTAATTCCTAGCTCTGAAGAAAGCTATATATCATTCTCCAAGTATGTCGGAGACATAAAGCTCCGGTTTGTAGATAGTTTTCGGTTTCTGAGTACAAGCTTGGATAAGCTGGTAAACAATCTAACATCGTACCCTGAAACATTGAAGTACTTCGGAGAAGACAAGATGAAATTGATGACACGTAAGGGTGTATTTCCCTATGATTACGTCACTTCATGGGACGTCTTGAACGAGACCTGTCTGCCTCCTAAGAACTACTTCTACAATAAACTGAATGTAGAAGAAATTAGTGATGCTGACCACGAACATGCTAGAAATGTATGGAGACTGTTCAATGTGAGAAACCTGGAAGAATACAATGACCTCTACTTAACTTCGGATGTACTTCTTCTAGCTGATGTCTTTGAGACATTCAGAGAGCAAACTCTCAAAACGCACAAAGTTGACCCAGCACATTATTTCACCTCTCCAGGACTTACATGGGACGCCATGTTACTGTATACTGGAATCGAACTGGAACTGTTGCAAGATTATGACCAACTACTCATGGTGGAATCCGGCATAAGAGGAGGTTTATGCCAAGAGTCCCATCGGTATGCAGAGGCTAATAACACTTACATGGACAAGTTTGATCCGTCGAGACCAACCCAATTTATCACATACGAGGACGGCAACAACCAATATGGTTGGGCAATGTGTCACGCCCTTCCGTTTGATGGATTTCAGTGGGTTTCGCCTGAAGAAATCGACATAGAAAGGCTACAAGTAGATGATGCTCATGGATATATATTAGAAGTTGACATCGAGTATCCTGCTGAACTCCATGATCTGCATAATGATCTACCAATCCTGCCTGAGTGTCTGAAAGCAAAGGACTCGTCTACGAAAAAGCTAATTCCTCACCTTGGATCACGAATGAAGTATGTTGTACATTACATGACTTTGAAGCAAGCTCTTAGTGACGGCCTGCGACTAACAAAAACTCATCGTCAGTCACAGTGGTTAAAACCGTATGTGGAATTTAATAACAGACTACGACAACAGGCTGCAAATGATTTTGAGAAGGATCTCTACAAACTGTTTAACAACGCCATGTTTGGAAAAACAATGGAGAACCTTCGTAATCGTGTGGATATACGGTTGGTGACAAACGAGAAGACTCTGGAAAAGTTAATTGCAAAGCCAACGTTTATCGACAGGACGATATATGCTTCTAATCTAGCTGATGTACATATGGCCTCTCGTCAGATCGTGTTCAACAAGCCTATATACATCGGTATGAGTGTGTTGGATATCTCCAAGACATTAATGTATAACTATCATTACGATGTGTTGTTGCCTTATTATGGAGATGAAAACCTGAAGCTTATGTATATGGACACTGATTCGTTCATTCATCGTGTTACAACTGAAGAGCTGTACCAGGACAAGCTACGTTTTCTCGAACACCTAGATACATCTGATTATCCTACAAGCCATATATGCTATTCAGCTCTAAATAAGAAGGTGTTGGGAAAATTTAAAGATGAGGCAAATGGCAAAATCATTCAACGCTTTGTAGGGCTACGACCAAAAATGTATGCCTTAGATACTCAAGGCTCAATGATAAAAAAGATTAAAGGTATAAAACGTAGTGCTATTAAGCAGTACATTTCGTTTGACAGCTATACAGACTGTCTTAAAACCAGAGAAATCATCAGAACACCTATGAATCTGATCCTGTCTCGGGAGCATGCTCTTGCTACAGTGCAAGTGAATAAAATTGCATTGACTCCGTTTGATGATAAAAGAATTATTGCTGAGGACGGAATAACGACATATGCGTATGGACATTACGCCATTACAAACCTTGCTTAAAAGAATGTAAGTCAAAGATAAAGATTTTCTCGTGAGTCTACAATCTTAAAAAAAATGAAGGTTATCCGTGTGCTGTATATGCAGCTAGCTGACGACCGATGAAGAAAAAAGAAAATGGAAGGGAAGGTGGTAACCCTGCCATTAGGAGCAATCCTAGTGCTAGTCTCAAGCCTAGATAAAAAGGGGAGTGACACCTACAACGAACTAAAATAAAGGTATGTTAACGTAAACCTTTCAATTAAAACTCTCGAATAATAAAACCTGAATGAAACATTGCAATTTCAGTAAAAGAAAGTTGAGGTTATCTTTGTTTAGCCAGATTAGGTTAGTCGATGACTGAGTAGAATGGATGATGAGAGGAACCTTTGGGATTGGTCGGGTTAATCTAGGCTAGGTTCTCGTACTTATTGTCTAAGTTATGAAGGATGGATTAGCTTAGATTACCTTAGCAATGGGCTGGTTACGTGTTGTTCTTACGTTTTGTTACTTGGTTACATAGTTGCTACGTGTTGTTACGTCGTGTGACGTTTCTGGTTACGAGATTTCACGTGATGTTGCGTGATTATGTGCTTATGTTACTTAGTGTGACGTCTTGTCATGCTGTTATGTTACGTTGTGTTACGTCTTGTTACGTGGTTAGGTTTGTTGGTTACGTCTTGTTACGTGAATATGTTAGGAATGAATAGACAATGAGAAGATCCAGAGCAAACAAGGTGGGAATAGGTTAGGACGTATACTTCACTGTAACCCGATATACAGTTTGTCCCTCTCCGTCTCGCGCACTACTGTTTAACATATATAAAGTTTGTAAGGTTTAGAAACTAAGTATATAAAAGTGTTGTAACGCTGGATGAGAAAAGTTTTATAATCGATTTACTCTCTACATTACCGTATAAACCTACATTCCTCCTCCTTCAACCTCTGTCTATCCTTGTATCTCTCCCGTTTTCCATATTTCTCCCATATAAACGTATACTCTACTCCTTAAACCATGTCTAGACTAGCACATCTCCTCGTATGACCTACCGCTCTCATATTAATGCATTTTCCTCCTTGAAGACCCTCTCAACCTAGCACCTACCTTCGTTTTCCTTGTCTCTCCATATAAACGCATGCTCTGTCATTCAGACCTTCCTGTCTAGCCTAGCACTTCTCCTGATATTCCCCTACCTCTCTCATATAAGATGCATTCCCTCCTTCAACCCCGTCTAGCCTAGCATCGACCCTCATATTCCCTATCTCTCGCATATAAACGCCTACTCTATCATTCAAAACTCCTATCCTAATACCTCTCCTCGGTTCGCTATATCGCTCATATGAAACGCCATATTCTACCCTTCAAGTCCTGTTTAGTATAGCATCTTTCCTTGTATTCCCTATCTCTCTCGTATAAAGCATATCCCTCCCTCCTTTAGCATCTGACTAGCCTAGCATCAGACCTGGTATTCCCTATCTCTCCCCTATAAATGCATTTTCCTCCTTGAACCGTCGCATCTACCCTCGTTTTCCCTATCCTTTCCCAAATAAACGCAAAAGTGTTCCAGCTTCTGTCTATAATACCACCTGCCCCCGTTTTCCATATATTCCTCATATAATCGTATACCGTTCTCCTTAACCTCTGTCTACACTAGCACCTCCCCTCGTATGTCCTATCTCTGTCGTATAAAGCATATCTCTCCCTCGTTCACCCCCTGCTCTACCGCAGAACTGTCCTCGTTTTCCCTATCTCTCCCATATAAACGCATTTTCCTCCGTGAACCGCCGCATATACCCCCGTTTTCCTCGTCTCTCCATATAAGAAGCCATACTCTACCCTTCAAACCCTGAATAGTCTAGTACCTCTCCACGTATCCCCTATCTCTCCTGTAAATATGTTCAAATTCCCCCTGCTTCAGCATCTATCTATCCTAGCCTCTGTTCACGTTTTCCCTATCTTTCCCATATAAATGCATATTCCACATCTCAAACCCTATCTAGTCTAACACTTCTCTTCGTATTCCACGTATCTCTCATATAAAGCACATCCTCATTCATTCAACTTCTATCTAGCCTAGCATCGATCCTCGTAGTCCCTATCTTCCTCATATAAGCGCACTTTCCTCCGTGAACCGCCGCATACACCCTCGTTTTCCCTATCTTTTCCCATATAAAGGCAAAAACTGCGCCAGGTCTGTCCTATATATCCCACTCATAAAATCGTGTTTTCTTCACTTTGTCCAAACTGCGTAAAAGTCATACTAATGCACATATCACAACATAACACGCCTATATATACCAAGAAAAGTGAGGTTCCGACATGTCATAAAATTAGAATTTCAAGCATCTAGTGAGCGTAAATCCGTGTTTTCTTGACTTTGTCCAAACTGCGTAAAAGTCATATAAATGGACATATCACATCATAATATGCCTATATATACCAAGAAAAGTGAGAGTCCAAGTCATAAAATTAGAATTTCCTGTCTCTAGTGAGCGTAAAATCCTGTTTTCTTGACTTTGTCCAAACTGCGTAAAAGTCAAATAAATGAAAATATCACATAGTAATAAGCCTATATATTCCAAGGAAAGTGAGTTTACGAAAGTCATAAAATTAGAATTTCTAGCCTCTAATGAGAGTAAAATCGTGTTTTTTTTACTTTGCCCAAACTGCGTAAAAGTCATAAAAATGGACATATCACATCATTATATGCGTATGTATATCAAGAAACAAGATTTTCTGACAAGTCATAAAATTAGAATTTCCAGCCTCTAGTGAGCGTAAAATCGTGTTTTCTTGACTTTGTCCAAACTGCGTAAAAGTCATATAAATGGAAAATATCACATCATAATAAGCCTATATATACCAAGAAAACTGAGTTTACGAAAGTGATAAAATTGGAATTTCTAGCCCCTAGTGAGCGTAAAATCACGTTTTCTGGACTTTGCCCAAACTGCGTGAAAGTCATATAAACGGACATATCACGTCATTATACGTCTATATATACCAATAAAAGTGAAGTACTGACAAGTCATAAAATTAGAATTTCAAGCCTCTAGTGAGCTTAAAATCGTGTTTCCTTGACTTTGTCCAAACTGCGTAAGTCATATAAATGGACATATCACATTATAATATGCCTAAATATACAAAGAAAAGGGAGATTCCGACAAGTATAAAATTAGAATTGCTTTCCTCTTGTGAGCGAAAAATCTGGTTTCCTTGTCTTCGTCTAAACTGCGTAAAAGTCATTAAATGGACTTATCACATCATAATACACCTATTTATATACCAAGAAAAGCGAGTTTCCGACAAGTCATAAAATCAGAATTTCGGGCCTCTAGTGAGGGCAAATCGAGTTTTATTGACCTATCCAAACTGCGTAAAAGTTGTACAAATGGTCGTGTCACATCATAATATGCCTATATATACCAACAAAAGCGTGTTTCCGACAATTCATAGTGTTAGAATTTCTGGCCTCTATTCCCCTTAGGGGCTCACTTTATGTGAGTACGGGTGTTGGCGTACCTGGGGGTTCCCGAACCACTCATCGCCATCTTCATCGCTTCATCCCCGTCTGGTCGAGGTGGGTTCATTCTCGTGACCGTGGGATTCAAGGTAGGCTCTCGTGCGTTCTGTGCATTTCATTCCATGACGTCCTCGCCATCGTTTCTTTCTTCTCTCTTCTATTTATGCACATTTCGCACCACGTCCATTAATTTACACATCTCTTTTCCATCTTCGCCGGCCTACCTTGAGTGCGAAACGCCCACACACTTTTAGTTCCTTTTAACCTTTTATTTTAATCCTCCGTGAACACAGCCTGACGGATACCCGCGCACTGGGTGCGCAGCTGGGTGAGTGGGTAATGGCGTCATCCCCACCACTCGTGGTCGTCATGTTGGGTTTGTGTTCGTATCCGTTGTTCAACTGCACTCCCACTGGAGGCATTGCATGATCTGTTGACTTCTGACGGCGATTGGGTCCCTCTGTCTATGTTCTGGAAGGATTGACCCTGGGGTAAGTTTAATATAGATAGGCCACTCACCCAAGGTAGGGTAACGCCCGGTAAGCTAGAGCCCGAGGTCGGAGACGGTTGCAATGGTGGAGGATTTTTTCGCTATGGAGCACCCTTTCTCCATTATTAACAACAATCGCCGAAAAGGTATTGCAACAGAAGTAGCACCACGACAGCTGGTTGTTACTTAGTAATTACCCGTACAGAGGAAGGACAATCATTCGATAAGGTGTACCCTTTTACAATCCAGAAGGACATTGACTCAATTGCTGGTCCTGTTCATTCCTGCACTCGCCTACGAAACGGTTCATTGTTGGTTCAGAGTAAGTCCGATCAACAAAGTAAGACCTTGCTGCGCGCCACGATTCTCCACGGTTATCCTCTCCGTGTTGAGAAACACCGCACCTTGAATTCCTGTCGAGGCGTCCTCACCACTCACAGCCTCGACGGAATATCAGACGATGAGCTCGTCGACTATCTTTCAGACCAAAAGGTTACCGCGGTTCATCGAGTGCAGGCTAAACGCGACAGTGTGTTGGTACCTACTCGTACCATGTTTCTCACTTTCGATGGCGTCGATCTGCCCACTAGTATTTCAACAGGGTACGAACGTGTTGCTGTGAGGCCTTATATTCCTAGACCTCTGCGTTGTTTCAAATGCCAGCGTTTTGGGCATACGCAAGTCTCTTGTAAGAGTGCCGTATCCACGTGTGCCTCATGTAGCCAGCCGTCATACGAAGGTACCTGTTCATCAGGACCCGCCTGCGTTAATTGCAAAGGGTCTCATTCTGCTTCCTTTGCCGACTGTCCGCGGTATTTGGAGTAGAAGGCGATCCAGGAGATCCGGGTAAAGGAGAAACTCTGCTTCGCTGAAGCCCGGAGGCTTTACCATGCGCGCCAATCTTCCCTCCAGCGATCGCGAACATTCAGTTCCGTTGTTGCCTCGCCAGTACTCCGGAAAAATGCGGAGACTCAAACTAGGACCACGACTGCATTGACCGCCACTGCAATCCGGCCGTCCATTTCAGCTACAGTTACCAAGCCCTCTAAACCTGGTCCAAAATCTATGAAGTCACAAGGCACTGAGAAGAAATCGAAGCAGAAATTTCGTAGGGAAGATTTTTTGAAAGACCCTCCGTGTGCGCGCGGCAAGACAAGTTCACCTTCTCCTCCTCTTCCTCCTCCTCGGAGGTCGCAGTCCCAGGATGCTCCTGGGAGAAGCCGCGCTCAGCGGCTCCCTTCACCGTTGCTACCCAGAACCGATTCTCGGCGCTTGAAACGGTTTCTGTCTCTGAGCGCGTGGGCCCTCCCTTCGAGGAGGCTATGAAGTCTGACCAACTCCATTCCAAAAGCCCGAGCCCAAAGGTTAAGCAAAAGATCATTTTAAGCTGCCCTTCTAAGTAGACAGTTTAATTCTTTTCTTAGTGGCTATCCTGACCTGGAATTTACGGGGTGTACGATCGCATAGGGCGGAACTGCAACTTTTGTTTAGTTCCCATTCATCTATGATTGTGTGTTTGCAGGAGATAAAGCTTCGCCCTCACGACCCTTTTGATCTTCGAGGGTATACTCCGGTTCGCTACGATCTTGAATCCGAATTGCAAGCTGTTGCCCTTTAACTACAGTTACCTGGTTTTTTATTTTCTGTTTGCTCTGTGTATTCACCTCCATCGTCTCCTCTCGCTAACGCGGACATTCGCGCTCTCCTGTCTGCTCTCCCAACACCATTTCTTCTGTTGGGAGATTTTAATGCCCACCACCCCCTTGGTGTTCGCCAAGGGCTTTGCGAGTGGAACTCTACTTTCTGACATTTTTAATCTGTTCAACCTGTCTATTCTCAATACAGGTGAGCCTACGTTTCTTTCTGATTCTTCCGGTACATTCTCACCACGTCCAACAATTCAGAGTACCTACCTGGATATTCACAAAAGCCGACTGGATATTGTATTCCAGCCTCATGTATTTTGACGTCAAGCCGATCAGCGACATTAACCAAATGGTGCAGCAACTTACGTGTACGATACTATCTGCCCCCGAACGCGCCATTCACCGTTCATCCTCTCACCCTCGGCGAATACATGTTCCGTGGTGGAATGAGGCTTGTCGGGAGGCCGTTCGTTCTCGTAGAACAGCAATTAGTGTGTTTCGGCGACACCCTACACTTGATAATTTGGTTACTTTTAAACGATCGCGCACCAGGACCCGTCGCATTATTCAGGATAGCAAGAAGGCGTGTTGGACTCGTTTTGTCGAGTCTTTTAGTCGCTTTACGTCTTCATTTGTGGATTGGGATAAACTGAGTCGCTTCTCAGGTATAGTGTCGCATTGTACTGTTTCTGGCCTTCAGGTATACAATGCCACCATTGTGGATCCGGCTGCCACTGCTAACACTCTGGGTGCTGCCTTTGAGGCGGTTTCCAGTTCTGCCCATTATTCCGCCGGCTTTCGCACACTCAAAGACCGGCTGGATACCGAGACCTATAATTTTCGGTCCTTTAATACGGAGTGTTATAATGAACTTTTCACAATGAGGGAGCTGGATCACGCTCTTCATTGCTCTAGGCACTCCGCTCCTGGGCCGGACGGCATGCATGTCCTGATGTTAAATAGCCTTTCAGCCGACAGTAAGCTCTTTCTCTTAGGGGTCTGTAATCGTATTTGACAGGACGGCCTTTTTCGTTACGTTTGGAGCGAAGCCACAATTGTCCCTATATTTAAGCCTGGGAAGGATCGCTAACTACCTTCCAACTACCGCCCTATCTCCCTCACCAGTTGCATTTGCAAGTTGACTGAGCGCATGATAAACGGGGGTATGACATGGTGGCTTGAGTCTCAGAAACTTCTAGCGAACGCTCGCACCGTTTTCGTCGCCATCGATCTACCGTCGACCATCTGGTGTCCCTGTCGACGCATATTATGAATGGATTTCTGTGAGAGTGTCAAACCGTGGCTGTGTTTTTTACCCTGGAGAAAGCTTATGACACTTGTTGGAGGGGCGGCATTTTACGTACACTGCACGCGGTCGTCTTACCATATTTCTTCGGGAGTTTATGATGGACCGCGTCTTTCGTGTACGTGTGGCCTCGATTTTATCTAGTCGTTTTATTCAAGAGAACGGAGTACCGCAGGGCTCTGTACTTAGAGTCACACTTTTTGCGATTGCATCAACCATATTGTTGATTGTATTCCACCTCGCATTTCATCGTCCCTTTTTGTTGACGAGTTTGCCATTTATTGCAGTTCACGGCGGAGCTGTCTACTCGAACGCCGTCTTCAGAGCTGTATCGACCGTCTCTACGCCTGTAGTAACGCAAAAGGCTTTACTTTCTCCACCGAGGAATCCGTGTGCATCAACTTCTGGCGCCGGAAGGCTTTCCTTCCGCCCTCTCTCCATCTTGTGTTGGATGTCGTTCCATTTGCAGACGAGGTGAAATTTTTGGTGTTGATATTTGATCGAAAGCTGAGCTGGACCTCTCACCTTTTCTTTTTACAAGCAAAGTGTGACCGTTCTCTTAATCGTTTACGTCTTTTAAGTGGCACATCCTGGGGAGCTGATCGGACCGTCCTTCTACATCTTTATCGCTCTATGGACCGATCCAATCTTGATTACGGGTGCATTGTCTATTCGTCGGCGCGTCCATCTGTATTACGTTGATTGAATGCCATTCACCATCGTGGCATAAGAGTCGCTACGGGGGCCTTGCCAACCAGGCCTGTACCCAGTCTGTATGCTGAAGCTGCAGATCCTCCGCTGTCCTTCCGGCGTGAGATGCTCTTGTGCAGCTATGCCTGTCGACTCTCAAGCTTGCCTGACCACCCGTCCTTCGAGGTATTTTACGAGGATTCGCTTGGTCGGCAATGTTTAGTTAGCTCCTCTGCATTGCTTCCTCCAGGGGTTCGATTATGTCAACTTCCTCGACATTTGGACGTTACGCCAGCGCCGGCACTTCCAAGGGGGAAACGGGTTTTCCTCCATGGTTGCGCGCTGAGGCCCACTGTCACCTTGGGTTATTGTTGATGTCGAAGAATGAGACCCCTTCTTCAGTCTTTAGATCAGAGTTTTTAGAACTTCAGTCGCAATTCAGGGACTTGCCTTTTATATTTACTGATGGATCTAAGACTGATGCTGGAGTTGGATGTGCCTTTGTTTGTAGTGGAAATAGTTTTACCTCTCGTTTACCGGGGAATGTTCGATTTTTACCGCCGAACTTTTTAGCATTTTCAGTCTCTTTTATACATTCAGCGGCACTACTTACGGCACTTTTTTATTTGTTCAGACTCCCTGAGTGCTCTTCAAAGTATTAGCTTGCTGTACAGCGCATTCATGACCTGCTCCATACGCTTGGTGTCTCTGGCATCAGCCTCTCCTTCATGTGGAATCCAGGTCATGTGGGCATCTCAGGTAATAATTCTGCAGACGCCGCTGCTAGGTCGGCGATTTTGTTACCCAGACATTTTACCTCTGTTGTTCCCTCCACATATTTGTTTGTTATTTTACGTAGCCGCATCTTCTCGCTTTGGAGGGATGAGTGGATGGCCCTCCCCCCGGAGGGAGGTTAAACCTCTCACGTTAGTCTGGGGTACCTCTTCTCGTTCGTGTCGTCGGGAAGAGGTACTTTTAGCTCGTTTACGAATCGGACATTGTCTTTTTAGTCATAGATACCTGGACAGTGGTGACCCCGCACCACTCTGTGAGCAGCCTGATGCGCCCTTAACGGTGCGTCACATTCTAACAGTGTCAAGTTTTATCTCCGTTGCGCGTTCGTGTTGGTCTGCCTGTTGGCCTATCCAACGTTTTGGCAGACGACGCGCGTGCTGTAGAATGTGTTTTAGGTTTTATTCGTGACAGTGATTTTAATCTGCGCATTTGATGCGTTGTGCGTCCTTTAGCTCTGAAACTTTATTCTGTCTGTTTTAATGGGGACTCTACTCCCCAGTGGACATATGGCGCTCATGTCCTTCGCATTCTACAGTTCTTGACACGTTTTACTCTTTTATTGCCTATGCTTTTGGTGTTGTGGTTTTTGGGATTCGTGTATCTTTGTTTTTAGCTTTTTGGACATCGCGGGTTTGTTCCCGTTTTTTAATTATGCGGTTTTTTACCCGTATTTTATATTGTAAGGTCGCTGATGACCTTAGCAGTTTAGCGCCCTTAAACCGCATCTCATCGTCATCCCTGGGGTGATTTTGGTATAGAGGTCACTCACCCAAGCTGGGGTACCGCCAGGAAAGTCAGAGCCCGAGGTCGGAGACGGTTGCAATGGTGGAGGATTTTTTTCGCTGTGAAGAAACCTTTCTCCATTATTTACAACAAGTGCCGAAAAGTTATTGCAACAGAAGTAGCACCACCAACAGCTGGTTGTTACTTAGTAATTACGCGTACAGAGGAGGGACAAGCATTCGAGAAGGTGTTCCCTTTTATAATCCAGAAGGATATTGATTCAATTGCTGGTCCTGTTCATTCCTACACTCGCCTACGAAATGGTTCATTGTTGGTTCAGAGTAGGTCCGATCAACAAAGTAAGACCTTGCTGCGCACCACGACTCTCCTCGGTTATCCTCTTCGTGTTGAGAAACACCGCACCTTGAATTCCTGTCGAGGCGTCCACACCACTCACAGCCACGACAGAATATCAGACGATGAGCTCGTCGACTATCTTTCAGACCAAAAGGTTACCGCGGTTCATCGAGTGCAGGCTAAACGCCACGGTGTGTTGGTACCTACTCGTACCATGTTTCTCACTTTCGATGGCGTCGATCTGCCCATTAGTATTTCAGCAAGGTACGAACGTGTTGCTGTGAGGCCCTATATTCCTAGACCTCTGTGTTGTTTCAAATGCCAGCGTTTTGGGCATACGCAAGTCTCTTGTAAGAGTGCCGTATCCATGTGTGCCTCATGCGGCCAGCCGTCTTACGAAGGACCCGTCTGCGTTAATTGCAAAGGGTCTCATTCTGCTTCCTTTGCCGACTGTCCGCGGTATTTGGACTAGAAGGCGATCCAGGAGATCCGGGTAAAGGAGAATCTTCTCGTCGCCGAAGCCCGGAGGCGTTACCATGCGCGCCAACCTTCCCTCCAGCGATCGCGAACATTCAGTTCTGTTGTTGCCTCGCCAGTACCACGGAAAAATGCGGAGACTCAAACTTGGACCATGACTGCATTGACCGCCACTGCCATCCGGCCGTCCATTTCAGCTACAGTTACCAAGTCCTCTAACCCTGGTCCAAAGTCTATGAAGTCACAAGGCACTGAGAAGAAATCGAAGCAGAAATTTCGTAGGGAAGATTTTTTGAAAGACCCTCCGCGTGCGCGCGGCAAGACAAGTTCAGCTTCTCCTGCTCCTTCTCCTTCTCCTCCTTCTCCTACTCCTCCTCGGAGGTCGCAGTACCAGGATGCTCCTGGGAGAAGCCGCGCTCAGCGGCCCCCTTCACCCGTTGCCACCCAGAACCGATTCTCGGCGCTTGGAACGGTTTCTGGGTCAGAGCGCGTGGGCCCTCCCTTCGAGGAGGCTATGGAGTCTGACCAACTCCATTCCAAAAGCCCGAGCCCAAAGGTTAAGCAAAAGATCATTTTAAGCCGCCCTTCTAAGTAGATAGTTTATCCCTTTTCTTAATGGCTATCCTGACCTGGAATTTACGTGGTGTACGATCGCATAGAGCGGAACTGCAACTTTTATTACGTTCCCATTCACCTATGGTCGTGTGTTTGCAGGAGACCAAGCTTCGCCCTCACGACCCTTTTGATCTTCGAGGGTATACTCCGGTTTGCTACGATCTTGAATCCGACTTTCAAGATGTTGCTGTTTAACTACAGTTACCTGGCTTTTTCTTTTCTGTTTGCTCTGTGTATTCACTTCCATCGTCTCCCCTCGCTAACGCGGACATTCGCGCTCTCCTGTCTGCTCTCCCAACACCATTTCTTCTCGTGGGAAATTTTAATGCCCATCACCCCCTTGGGGTTCGCCAAGGGCTTGTGCGAGTGTAACTCTACTTTCTGACATTTTTGATCTGTTCTACCTCTCTATTCTCAATACAGGTGAGCCTACGTTTCTTTCTGATTCTTCCGGTACATTCTCTCACTTGAACCTTGCGGTTTGCTCCATCCAGCTTGCTAGTCGTCTGCAGTGGAACGTCGTCGCTGACACCTACTCCAGCGAGCATTACGCCTGCATCGTTTCTCTTCTGTCTCACCACGTCCAACAATTCAGAGTACCTACCTGGATATTTACAAAAGCCGACTGGATATTGTATTCCAGCCTCGTGTATTTTGACGTGAAGCCCTTCAACGACATTAACCAAATGGTGCAGCACCTTACGTCTACGATTCTATCTGCCGCCGAACGCGCAATTCCCAGTTCATCCTCTCACCCTCGGCGAATACCAGGTCCGTGGTGGAATGGGGCTTGTCGGGACGCCGTTCGTGCTCGTAGAACAGCAGTTAGTGTGTTTCGGCGACACCCCACACTTGATAATTTGGTTACTTTTAAACGATCGCACGGCAGGGCCCGTCGCATTATTCAGGATACCAAGAAAGCGTGGTGGACTCGTTTTGTTGACTCTTTTAATCGCTTTACGCCTTCATCTGTTGTTTGGGGTAAACTGCGTCGCATCTCAGTTAAAGTGTCGCATTGTACCTTTTCTGGCCTTCAGGTTTCCAATGTCACCATAGTGGATCCGGCTGCCTTTGAGGCGGTTTCCAGTTCAGACCATTATTCCGCCGCCTTTCGCTCTATCAAAGACCGGCTGGATTCCGCAACCAATAATTTTCGGTCTGCTTGTACGGAATTTTATAATGCCCGTTTTACAATGACGGAGCTGGAGCACGCTCTTCATTGCTCCAGGCACTCCGCTCCTGGGCCGGATGGCATTCATGTTCTGGTGTTAAAGAACCTTTCAGCCGACAGTAAACTCTTTCTCTTACGGGTCTATAATCGTATTTGGCAGGAGCCTTTTTCGTTGCGTTTGGCGCGAAGCCACAATTCTCCCTATACTTAAGCCTGGAAAGGATCGCCAACTACCTTTCAGCTACCGCCCTAACTCCCTCACGAGTTGCGTTTACAAGGTGCTGCAGCGCATGATCAACGGGCGGTTGACATGGTGACTTGAGTATCAGAAACTTCTGGCTAAATCTCAGTGTGTATTTCGTCGCCATCGCTCTACCGTCGACCACCTGGTGTTTCTGTCGACGCATATTATGAACGGATTTCTGAGAAAGTCTCAAACAGTGGCTGTATTTTTTCACCTGGAGAAAGCTTATGACACTTGTTGGAGGGGCGGCATTTTACATATACTCCATGCATGGAATTTCCGCGGTCGTCTTCCCATATTTCTTCGGGAGTTTATGACGTACCGAACCATATTTCGTGTACGTGTGGTCTCGGTTTTATCTAGTCGTTGTATTCAAGAAAACGGAGTACCACAGGGCTCTGTACTCAGTATCACACCTTTTGCAATTGCTATCAACACCATTGTTGATTGTATTCCACCTGGCATTTCATCGTCCATTTTTGTTGACGATTTTGCCATTAATTGCAGTTCGCGGCGGCCTGTCTACTCGAACGCCGTCTCCAGAGTTGCATCGACCGTCTCTACGCCTAACGGCTAACGGCTTTAATTTCTCCGCCTAAAAATCCGTCTGCATCAACTTCTGGCGCCGGAAATATTTCCCTCCGCCTTCTCTCCATCTTGGGTCAGAGTTACTTCCGTTTGCAGACGAGGTGAAATTTTTGGGGTTGATTTTTGATAGGATGTTTTGTTGTATTTCGAACGTTTCCTTTTTAGAAGCAAAGTGTCACCGTTCTCTCAAGTCATAAAAAAGAGTCTAGCTTCTAGTGAGTGAAAAATCGTGTTTCTTGACTTTACTGCGTAAAAATTATTTGATCGTAGCACGTCTTGAAATGCTTATATATACCAAGAAAGGCGAGTTGCCGACAAGTCATTAAATTAGAATTTCTGGCCTCTAGTGAGCGAAAGATCGTGTTTTGTTCACTTTGTCCAAACTGTGTGAAAGTTGAACAAATGGTCGTATCACATCACAATATGCCTATATAAACCAAGAAAAGAGAAGAATTTCCGGCAAGTCATAAAATTAGAATTTCTGGCCTCTGGAGTGTGAAAAATCGTATTTTCTTCATTTTGTCCAAACTGCGTAAAAGTTGCATAAATGGACGTATCACATCATAATATGCCTATATATATATATATATATATAAAGAAGAGCGAGTTTCCGACAAGTCATAAAATTGTAATTCCTGGCCTCTAGTGAGCGAAAAATCGTGTTTTCATGATCTTGTCCAACCTGCGTAAAAGCTGTAAAAATGGTTGTATCACTTCATAGTACGCCTATATATACCAAGAAGAGCGAGTTTCCTACAAGTCATAGAATTAGAATTGCTGACCTCTAGTGAGCGAAAATCAGGTTTTCTTAACTTCATCCAAACTGCGTAAAAGTCATATAAATTGACGTATCACAACATAATACGCCTATTTATACAAACAAAAGCGAGTTTCCGACAAGTCGAGGTATTAGAATTTTGGCCTCTAGTGTGCGAAAAATCGTGTTTTTCTGAGATTGCACATAATGAGTAAAAGTTGTATAAATGGACGTTACACCTCATGATACGTCTATATATACCAAGAAAAGCGACTTTCCGACAAGTCATAAAACTAGAATTTCTGTCCTCTAGTGAACGAAAAATCTTGTTTTCCTGAATTCGTCCAAACTGCGTAAAAGTCATATAAATGGACGTAACGCATCATAATATGCCTATATATACAAAGAAGAGCGAGTTTTCGACAACTCATAAAATTGTAATTCCTGGCCTCTAGTGAGCGAAAAATCGCGTTTTCTCGACCTTGTCCTAACTGCGTAAAAGCTGTAAAAATGGTTGTATCACTTCATAGTACGCCTATATATACCAAGAAGAGCGAGTTTCCTACAAGTCATAGAATTAAATTGCTAACCTCTAGTGAGCGAAAAATCAGGTTTTCTTAACTTCATCCAAACTGCGTAAAAGTCATATAAATTGACGTATCACAACATAATACGCCTATTTATACAAACAAAAGCGAGTTTCCGACAAGTCCAGGTATTAGAATTTTGGCCTCTAGTGTGCGAAAAATCGTGTTTTTCTGACATTGCACATAATGAGTAAAAGTTGTATAAATGGACGTTACACCTCATGATACGTCTATATATACCAAGAAAAGCGATTTTCCGACAAGTCATAAAACTAGAATTTCTGTCCTCTAGTGAACGAAAAATCTTGTTTTCCTGAATTCGTCCAAACTGCGTAAAAGTCATATAAATGGACGTAACGCATCATAATATGCCTATATATACCAAGAAGAGCGAGTTTTCGACAAGTCATAAAATTGTAATTCCTGGCCTCTAGTGAGCGAAAAATCGCGTTTTCTCGACCTTGTCCTAACTGCGTAAAAGCTGTAAAAATGGTTGTATCACTTCATAGTACGCCTATATATACCAAGAAGAGCGAGTTTCCTACAAGTCATAGAATTAAATTGCTAACCTCTAGTGAGCGAAAAATCAGGTTTTCTTAACTTCATCCAAACTGCGTAAAAGTCATATAAATTGACGTATCACAACATAATACGCCTATTTATAAAAACAAAAGCGAGTTTCCGACAAGTCAAGGTATTAGAATTTTGGCCTCTAGTGTGCGAAAAATCGTGTTTTTCTGACATTGCACATAATGAGTAAAAGTTGTATAAATGGACGTTACACCTCATGATACGCCTATATATACCAAGAAAAGCGATTTTCCGACAAGTCATAAAACTAGAATTTCTGTCCTCTAGTGAACGAAAAATCTTGTTTTCCTGAATTCGTCCAAACTGCGTAAAAGTCATATAAATGGACGTAACGCATCATAATATGCCTATATATACCAAGAAGAGCGAGTTTCCGACAAGTCATAAACTTGTAATTCCATGGCCTCTAGTGAGCGAAAAATCGTGTTTTCTCGACCTAGTCCTAACTGCGTAAAAGATGTATAAGTGGTCGTAACACATATGGTACGCCTATATATACCTAGAAAAGCGAGTTTCCGACAAGTATTAGAACTTCTGGCTTCTAGCGAGCGAAAAATCGTGTTCTTTAGACTTTATCCAAACCGCAATAAAAGTTGTAAAAATGGTTGTATCACGTCATGGTACGCCTATATATACCAAGAAAAGCGAGTTTCCGACAAGGCGTAAAATTAGAATTGCTGGCCTCTAGTGAGCGAAAAATCTGGTTTTCTTGACTTCGTCCAAACTGCGTAAAAGGCATATAAATTGACGTATCACATCGTACTACCCCTATTTATACACAGAATAGCGAGTTTCCGACAAGTCTTAGTATTAGAATTTCTGGCCTCTAGTGAGCGAAAAACCATGTTCTTTTGACTTTGTCCAAACTGCGTAAAGGTTGTAGAAATGGTCGTATCACGTAATGCTACACCTATATATACCAAGAAAAGTGCGTTTCCGACAAGTCATAAAATTAGCTTCCAGTGAACGTAAAATCGTGTTTTCTTGACTTTGTTCAAACTGCGTAAAAGTCAAATAAATGGACATATCACATCCTTATACGCCTATATATACTAAAAAAAGTGATATTCCGACAAGTCATAAAATTTGAATTTCAAGCCTTTAGTGAGCGTAAAATCGTGTTTTCTTGAATTTGTCCAAACTGCGTAAAAGTCATATAAATGGAGATAACACATAATTATACGGCTATATATACCAAGAAAAGCGAGTTTCTGACAAGTCATAAAATTAGAATTTTTGGCCTCTAGTGAGCGAAAAATCGTGTTTCTTTGACTTTGTACAAACTGCGTTAAAGTCATATAAATGGATGCATCACATCATAATATGCCTATTTATACCAAGAAGAGCGAGTTTCCGACAAGTCATAAAATTGTAATACCTGGCCTCTAATGAGCGAAAAATCGTGTTTTCTTGACCTTGTCCAATCTGCGCAAAAGTTGTATAAATGGTCGTAACACATCATGGTACACATTAGTATACCAAAAAAAGGAGTTTCCAACAAGTATTAGAAATTCTGGACTCTAGTGAGCGAAAAATCGTGTTCTTTTGACCTTGTCGAAACTGCATAAAAGTTGTAAAAATGGTTGTAACACGTCATGGTACGCCTATATATTACAAGAAAAGCCAGTTTCCGAGAAGACATAAAATTTGAATTGCTGGACTCTAGTGAGCGAAAAATCTGGTTTTCTTGACTTCGTCCAAAGTACGCAAAAGTCTTATAAATTGACGTATCACATCATAATAGCCTATTTATACAAAGAATTGCGAATTTCCGAAGTGACATAGTATTAGAATTTCTGGCCTCTTGTGCGCGAAAATTCAAGTTTTTCTGACTATGTCCATACTGCGAAAAAGTTGTATAAATTGTTGAATCACGTCATCATACGCCTATATATACCAAGAAAAGCGAGTTTCTAACAAGTCATAAAATTACAATTATTGGCCGCTAGTGAGCGAAAAATCGTGTTTCCTTAAATTTGTACAAACTGCGTTAAAGTCATACAAATGGACGTATCACATCATAATATGCCTATATATACCAAGAAGAGCGATTTTCCGACAAGTCATATAGTGAGCATTAAATCCTGTTTTCTTGACCTTGTCCAAACTGAGTAAAAGTTGTATAAATGGTCGTAACACATCATGGTACGCCTACATATACCAAGAAAAACGAGTTTTCGACAAGTATCAGAACTTCTGACCTCTAGTGAGCGAAAAATCGTGTTACTTTGACTTTGTCCAAACCGCGTAAAAGTTGTAAAAATGGTTGTTCGCCTATATATAGAAAAAATAACCGATTTTCCGACAAGTCATAAAATTAGAATTGTTGGCCTCTAGTGAGCGAAAGATCTGGTCTTCTTGACCTTGTCCAAACTGCGTAAAAGTCATATAAATTGACGTATCACATCATAATATGCATAGAAAAGCGAGTTTCCGACAAGTCATAGTATTCGTATATCTGGCTTCTAGTTTGCGAGAAATCGTGTTTTTCTGACTTTGTCCATACCGCGTAAAAGTTGTATAAACGGTCTCATCACGTCATGATACGACAATATAAACCAAGAAAAGCGAGTTTCCGACAAGTCATAAAAGTTCTGGTCTCTAGTGATCAAAAAATCTTGTAATCTTAACTTCGTTTAAGCTGCGTAAAAGTCATACAAATGGACGAATCATATCATAATACGCCTATATATACCAAAAATATTGTGTTTCCAACAAGTCATGAAATTCGAAATTCTAGCCTCTAGTGAGTGTAATATCGCGTTTTTTTCACTTCTTCCAAACTGCGCAAAAGTCATAAAAATGGATGCGTCACATCCTAATACGCCTATATATACCAAGAAAATTTAGCTTCCAAAAAGTCATGGAATTCGAATTTCTAGCCTCTAATAAGTGTAAAATTGCGTTTCCTTCACTTCTTCCAAACTGAGTAAATATTATATAAATGGATGTATCACATCATAGTAAGTCTATATATACCAAGAAATGTGAGTTTCCAACAAGTCATGAATTCAAATTTCCGGCCTCCAGTGGGTGTAAATTCGCATTTCCTTTACTTCTTCCAAACTGCGTAAAACTCATATAAATTGATGTATTACATCATAATGAGCCTATATATAATAAGATTATTGAGTTTCCAACAAGTTATGAAATTCGTATTTCTAGGCCCTATTAAGTGTAAAATCGCGTTTAATTCACTTCTTCCAAACTGCGTAAAAGTCATATAAATGGACGTATCACAATCATGATAAGCCTATATATACCAAGAATACTGAGTTTCCAACAAGCCACAAAAATCGAATTTCTATTCTAGTGGGTGTAAAATCGCGTTTACTTCACTTCTTCCAACTGCGTAAAAGTTATATAAATGGACGTATCACGTCAGAATACGCCTATATATACAAAGAAAAGCGTGGTTCCGAAAAGTATTGGAATTTCTGACCTCTAGTGAGCGAAAAATCGTGTATATTGACTTTGTCCAAACTGAGTAAAAGTTGTAAAAATAGTGGTATCACAGCATCGTACACCTATATATGCCAAGAAAAGTGTGTTTACGACAAGTCATAAAACTAGAAAAATAAGCCTCTAGTGAGCGTAAAATCGTGTTTTCTTGAATTTGTCCAAACTGCGCGAAAGTCATATAAATGCACATATTACATCCTTATGTTCTTATATATACCAAGACTTGTGATATTCCGACAAGTCATAAAACTAGAATTTCAAGCCTCTAGTGAGCATAAGCTCGAGTTTTCTTGAATTTGTCAAAACTGCCTAAAAGTCACATAAATAGACATATCACATCATAATAAGCCCAAATAATTTCTAGCCTCTAGTGAGTGTAAAATCCCGTTTTCTTCACTTCTTCCAAACTGCGTGAAAGCTTTAAAACTGGATGTATCACATCATAGTACGCCTATATATACGAAGAAAATTGAGTTTCCAAGTCATGAATTCGAATTTCTAACCTCTAGTGAGTGTAAAATAGCGGTTTCTTCACTTCCTCCAAACTGATAAAAAGTCATATAAATGGATATACCACATGATTATAAGCCTATATATACCAAGAATATTCAGATTCCAAGAAGTTATGAAATTCGAATTTCTAGACTAGTAGATGTAAAATTGTGCTTCCTTCAACTCTTCAAACCAGGCAAAAGTCAAATAAATAAATGTATCACATTAAAATACGCTTACATATACCAACAAAATTGAGTTTCCAACAAGTCTTGAATTCGAATTTCTAGCCTCTAGTGAGTGTAAAATCGCGATTCCGTTGCTACTTCCAAACTGCGGAAAAGTCATATAAATGGATGCATCACATCATAATAAGCCTATAAATACAAAGAATATTCTAGGCTCTAGTGTGTGTTAACTCGCGTTTTCTTCAGTTCTTCCAAACTGCGTAAATGTCATATAAATGGATGTAGCACATCCTAATACGCCTATATATAACAAGATCATTGAGTTTCCAACAAGCCATGAAATTCGAATTTCTAGCCTCTAGTGAGTGTGAAATCGCGGTTTTCTTCACCTCTTCCAAACTGAGTAAACGTCATATAAATGTATGTACCACATCATCATAAGCCTATGTATAACAAGAATATTGAGCTACCAACTACTCTTAAAATTCGAATTTCTGTCATCTAGTGAGTGTAAAATCGCGTTTTCTTCACTTCTTCCAAACTGCGTAAAAGTCATATATTTGGATGTATCACATCATAATAAGCCTATGAACACCACGAATATTGACTTTCAAACTACCATAATTTCTTTCAAACTGCCCAAAAAGTCATATAAATGGATGTACCACATCATCTTAAACCTATATACACCAAAAATATTGAGTTTTCAAAAGTCATGAAATTCGAATTTCTAGCCTCTAGTGAGTGTAAAATCGCATTTCCTTAACTTCTTTCAAACTTCGTAAAAATCATATAAATGGATGTATCACATCATAATAAGCCTATATATACCAAGAATTATGAGTTTCCAACAACTCATGAAGTTCGAATTTCTAGCCTCTAGTGAGTGTAAAATCGCGTTTTCTTAACTTCTTTCAAACTGCATAAAAGTCAAATAAACCTATGTATCACATCATAATAATCCTATATATATCAAGAATATTGTGTTTTCAACAAGTTATGAAATTCAAATTTCTATCCTCTAGTGAGTGTAAAATCGCGTTTAATTCACTGCTTCCAAGCTGCGTAAAAGTCACGTAAATGGAAGTATCACATCATAATAAGGCTATATATACCAAGAATACTGATTTTCCAACTAGTCATGAAATTCAAATTTCTGGCTCTGGTGAGTATAAAATCGCGTTTTCTTCACTTCTTCTAAACTGAGTAAAAGTCAAATAAATGGATGCATCACATTATACTAAGCCTATACAAACCAAGAATGTTGACCTTCCAACCAGTCCTGAAATTCGAATTTCTAGTCTCTAGTGAGTGTAAAATCGCGTTTTCTTCACTTCTTCCAAACTGCGTAAAACTCATATAACTGTTCATATCACATCATAATAAGCCTATGAACATCAAGAATATTGACTTTTAAACTACTATAACTTCTTTCAAACTGCATAAAAATCATATAAATGGATGTAAAACACCATAATAAGCCTCTATATACCAAGATAATTGAGTTTTCAACAACTCACGAAATTCGAGTTTCTATCCTCTAGTGAGTGTAAACTCGCGTTTTCTTCACTTCTTCCAAAATGCGTAACATCATATAAATGTATGCATCACATCATAATAAACCTATATACACCAAGAATATTGAGTTTCCAATTAGTTATGAAATTCCAATTTCTAGCGCTTTGTGAGTGTACAATCTCTTTTTCATCATCTCTTTCAAACTGTGTAAAAATCATATAAATGGATGTATCACACCATAATAGGACTCTATATTACAAGAATATTGAGTTTTTAACAAGTGATGAAATTCGATTTTCTAGCCTCTAGTAATTAAAAAATCACGTTTTCTTCACTTTTTCCAAACTGAACAAAAGTCATATAAATGGATGTACCATATCATAATAGGCCTATAAACACCAAGTATATTGAGCTTCAAACAAGTCATGAAATTCGAATTTCTAGCCTCTAGTGATTGTAAAATCGAGTTTATTTAACTTATTCCAAACTGCGTAAATGTCATACAAATGGCCGTATCACATCATAATAAGCCTATAAACACCTTGGTTATTCTTGAATACTGAGTTTCAAACAAGTCATGAAATTTCAATTTCTAGCGTGTAGTGAGTTTACAATTTCTTTTTTTCACTTTTTTCAAAGTGCGTAAAAATCATCTAAATAGATCTATCACATCATAATAATCCTATATATATATATATACCAAGAATATAGAGTTTCCAGCGACTCATGAAATTAGAATTTTTATCCTGTAGTGATTGTAAAATTGCGTTTTCTTCACTTCTTCCAAACTGCGTTAGTAGTGTGTTAACGCGGATTTGATAAGAGGTACGTATGTGTGTTTGTCACCGTGTAATGAATAGACGGTTTTAGAAACCCACTATGTGAGTAACGTGAGGGGATTACGTGATGTTGAGAGTCTAAGGTGAAGTGTGTAGGAAGTTCGTCCTTCTCTCTCTCTCTCTCTCTCTCTCTCTCTGTGGGTTTTTTGAAACAGGTATGTATGTATGTGTGTGTGTGTGTGTGTGTGTGTTAGAAGCCGTGTAATGAATAAACGGAGTTAGTACCCGCGTATACGAGTAAAGTGTGGGATTACGTGACGTTTGGGAGTCTGAGTGGAGAATTCTGAAGTCCGTCCCCCTCCCTGGAGCACGTTATTTCCCCTCATGAAGTTGTTGATACACTTTATTGTTATGTTGTGGAGTTAAATGAATAATAAAGATAATTAAAAGCCGAATAAGATGTGAAATTTCGGTGTGCGCGCGTGCGTGCTCACGTCCCCCCAGTTGTTTGCTAAACCAGATGTATGCCTTAATTGCAAGAAGAACCCCGTTCAGAGGCAATGAAGTTTATATATATGAGTAAAAGAGACGTATGGTCTAAATAATATTCGAGTTATGTGTACGGTTACCGCGTTTGCTAAAAAAACTAATGTATGGCTCTGAAATGTATCAAGAACCGCACTAATAATTTTCGAGATCCCACAGCTAAAAACTTGGAATCTTTCATAAAGAAGGCAATGGACTATAAAATAAGAAAACCATGCGAGGTTAATATAATATTCGAGTTATGTGTATGAATGTTAGGCTGCATGAGTATGTTACAGAAGACTGTGTATGTGAGAAAGAGCCCACGTGCGTAACGGTATAAACTGGGTCAGTGCAAGAACGAGCATGTTCAATCCCTACCACCGCCCTATCCATTAAATGTGAAACGAGAATGGATCGGCGTTCACAGTCGACTGTGAGCCAGCACGATGAGTAGTGAAAATATAAGAATCGCGAGCGATAGTGACAATTGTTGCTGGGTGAACCTCGAGGAATACGAGCAAATGACGCAGCACTGTCTCGATAAGCATGAGGAAATATGTGATGGCGATACGCATACCATCATCTGAAAGGAACCATCACAGCATCAACAAATGTCGTCATTCTTCCGTTGTGGAGAGTGCTGCGACTTGTATCTCAAAGCAAAGGGGTAAGTAAGTAAAGAACATGTGATAGAATAGATGTAGTAGGGGGAGAAAAAAGATAGCTAGCAAAAACCTGTGCCTTTGTTTTTACAGAACGCCCGAAGGAGAAGATGTGCCACCGCATCGCGACGTGGATCGCTCAGTGTCGACATTCGAACCCGTGGAGGAAAAAGAAGAAGAAAGGTAAGCAGAATCATTGTGAATAAAAAGAAAGAGTTTTTTTATTAATGACTCGTGTGTTAAAACAGAGATGTTGTGTATATGTCTACAGGTCCAAAAAAAGCCTGATAAGAAGAGGAACAAGGCAAAAGTCGTAAACAAGAAGAAGATGTTGGAAGCCTCTCGAGAGAACGTTATAGTGCTCATCTTTGACCCCATTCCAGAAAAGTCAGAGGAAGATGAATCCAAATAGCGTGTTTATGCTCGACGACATCTCCATCAGCTCCAAGCATCGTGTGAATATAGGACTGCATTACGAACTCACATCCCTCTTCATCAAAACAGTTGACGAAACTTTTGTATACATAACAAAAGAGGACTGGCAGATAATAGTTCGAAATATAGCTGTGATTGAAACGTATGTGAAAGACGGTAAGCTTCCTCGTTTATCGTACAGTGAGAATATAATCTATGCATATAACATAACAGTGCATAGGAATAAAGTTAATGAAATAGCATTTGTGAATACGTGTCTAAACGAAAATGTCATAAACCTGGACATTGTTGCCATAATAAGAGTATTGAAATTTAGAATACTGATCATACAGAGATGCAAACTTTGAATTTGCAAAATCCAAATTCATGTCATGATACGGATAACATTCGCTGTTGAGTTAAAGCTTCAGATTGGTGATATTGCAGTGATCATAGATAGAGCTATCTTTTGCAAGGTAAGTCTCAGTCTGTCGGTCTGTGCACCCACTATGACAAAACGCGGTTTCTCAAGCTTCGATGTCGTTGCAACGTTCCACGTGAACGCTTTAGTCTGCGGTACTGCAGGGTGAGTGTGAAGGTCCAGGGTTCGAAAAGCAACGTGCAGTGGGCGATCTGACTGGACGAGTTTAAGTTTTTCCACCCTCTCGGCATCGGAGAGTCTAAGTACGGGCATCCTCCATTCGATGCGGTTTAGTTTAATGATAGTCACATCGTTGCCCATCACACAATTATTAGAATTTTTAGATCTAATGAGAACGAGTTCAAACTTGCTATTAAGTATCAGCTCCTTGTGATCGTCTGCGAAACCCAGAAGCATCGAAAGAGGAACGATAGCGTTGAATACAATATTTGATGCGTTCACGATGTCTAAAGCTTCTCCGGGATACGTCCAGCCGGCGTTCTGCAGGCGATTGGAGTCCAAAGTGTTGAGAGCAGCATAGTTGCGCATAGTCATAGAAATTCCGGGATTTCTCGTTCTATCTATGGTAGTACCATTCATATCTAAGCGAACTTCATCGAACATAAACGCCATGGCATTGTTGGTCAGTGTTGCAGATGAAGCTTTGCCAGTAGGTTTTGTCACAGATCCCTCTATGTAGAGGTAACTTCTGCTAGGAAGCGTGTACAAATCCTCGGCTTGGCATGGTATTCTAATTTCATCATTCACATCTAGAGCAGACGTATTGTAAGGTATAAAGACATGTTCCTCCTCTTTACTAATCTTATCGTCAAACGTCGGAACTCCGGTCACATCTAAAACATCCATTACAGAACCTTGAATCCCAGACGCTCGAGGAACTCTCGGTTAGATGTTGTTAGCAGTTTGCGTGTCGAAGACAGAGTAGGTATCAATCTCGAGAGAAGCTTTTTATTATAGTAATGCCTTTTAAAATTTATTCCCATTCCGTCTTATGTGCAGTCTCACTGTTATAGTTTCGTTTCTGAAGTCGAGCGTATCCCCGTTCTGGTCTACCACGCGAATGCTGAGATGATCAATGAGATTCGCGTCGATGATGGGTAAATATATAGGACTGGGCGGTTCCTGCGAGATGTGGTAGCCCGGAGGAACCGACGGGAAAAACTCGTAGAGAGAATGCCCGCTTTTACCGTTGATGAAGGATCCAGTGGCAAGGCTGCACTCGACGCGTATGATGCTGACCTTAAAGTTGTTCACCAGTTCGTCAGACTCGGTCAGTACACCCGGTTCCACCGTGCGCTTGCCGGTGAAACCGAGAAGAGAGCCCACCGATCTCTCTCGAGCGAAATCGATGACGTAGGGACACCGAACCTCAGCCTTCATAGTGTTATTATTGGGACGGAGAAAAAAATCATCGCCGGCTTTGAGTCTATCCTTGAGGAAGGTGTTTATATCTTCTATTGCATAAGTTCCAGGTGGAATTTCGACGGTTTCAAGTTTTCCATCCCGCACGTAATGGAAAAGGTTATTGCTAGGATCAACATTTGGTATCGAGTAAAATGTCTCAAAATTCAGTAGAGCAATCTCGTAAACTCCATCTGGATCCAGATGGAGTGGCGGATTCAAATGGGTAGAGAAACTAGAATCAGATCCGCTCACAGTGATAGTGTAATTCATTTTGACCATTCGAACATCCTGTCGAAAGTGCTTTATAGCAGAAACTGCAAGCACAGATGACCACAAATGACAGAATCGAAATTCTGATACCTGTGTCTGGTATACATGATCTTAACACCGTCGAGATAGGATTCTATCTCTCTTGGAGGTTTCAGATTGACGAAACTGTCAAAATAAAAGGCTAAATTTCCATCCTTGCGTATAGCAACCCAATGGGTACCGGGATTCTGCGAGTTGTCCAAATTGACGACGATCCTCTCTGCACGTCTAGGTCTTAGAGGCAGTTTATCTAGCATGTATACGCCTCTAAAATTAGGAATGCGTAGACGTTCAGCATAAGTTTCAATCTCCGCACCGCTTAAGGCTTTTTCCGGGATAAGTACAGACCTCGCCCCGAGTTTTTGGACGTAGATACAAGACCCTTCCCTTCCTGCGTCGTCCACCTCCCTTCTTAAGACCTCTGCCCTTGCCCGTGGCTAATGCTTCCATGTGCTGATTGTGACGAACCAGCTCGTTCAGTTGCTTCTCCGCAGCACGTTTCTTATTCACCGAGGTAGCGATCTGTGCGCTCCCCCTGCCAAGCTACCTGCAGCACCCAATGCTGCCAAAAGCGGTAGCAAAGGTAAGATCCCACCTCTAGCGGGTGGCGGTAGTATTCTCTTCCGACGTTTGCTCAATCCGGCACCCATGGCCAGCTTTCCCTTCATGATTGCGGTCACAAGTCTAGCGGCAAGCTTCTCGCCAAAAGTAGCGTCGGCAGACTGCACCCGATTCCAGGCTTTTTCCACAAGAACCTTATCAGCCAAATGCCTCGGAACAGTATCCTGATGTGTGGCGTAGGCGATATCGTGTTCTCGACACGCAGCGTCCATTTCGTTTATAAGAGGATCCCCTCGCTGCAATCGCGTATGTAGCTTAGTTCCGGTACCGCAGTACCTGTAGCCGGGCAAATGAGCCTCAAACGGTAGAGAATTAATCAAAGAATTAAGTACCTTGGAACCCTTCCGAGCGCGTCCAGAGCTCATGATACACTATGGAAATAAAAAGCGAAAGATATAACTTATAATCTTAGTCGCACGATGGAAGTAGTGAAGCAAAAGTGCTCGTTACCCATTCAAGTTTTAGACTTCGACAATGACATTCGCGAGGGAAGGCACGGCTCTCTCTTCCCGAGCAACGTAAGAGCGCTCATTCTGGGTAGCTCGAATGCGGGGAAGACGAATATCTTACTCAACCTGCTAATCCACGAGAACGGGCTAAGGTTCGAGAATCTTTACATTTACTCGAAATCACTGCATCAACCGAAATATCAGTACCTGCTCAAAGTGCTGAAAACCATACCCGATATAGGAGTGTACACGTTCGAGGACGGTGAAAAAGTACTGGAAACCTCAGAAGCCAGAGAAAATTCCATATTCGTATTCGATGACGTCATCAACGAGAATCAGGGTAAAATAGCTTCGTATTACAGCATGGGCAGACACCGTAACGTCGATGCTGTATATCTAGCACAATCTTATGCAAAGGTACCCAAACATCTAATTAGAGACAATGCAAATATGATCGTGCCATTCCGACAAGATAATCTCAACTTAAAGCACATATACGACGATTACGTAAATACTGACATGTCTTTTACGGAATTCAGAGAGTTGTGTAAGCAAGTATGGGAGAGTAATGACAGATCGAACTCGAGACCCTTTGTTGTCATGGTACCTGAATTTCCACTGAATGAAGGACGATACAGAAACGGTTTCGATGTATTTATCAGAGTGAATAAATAGAGAGTATCGCTCATTACATCTATGAGTATCGACAGATTCGGATCGCGCAGGATCATCCCATCCAGGGGTGTGCTTAACCGTTATATTATAAATCGAGATGACACGGGAAACTATCAATTCAAGAAAAAGCGATTATGCAACATTCAGGATCCTGAAGAAGAATAAGATGCAACGACTAAACACTATGTGGATACGCTTACGACTATCGTCGAGCATCGAATGCAGACGTTCACCGAAAAGACTTCATATCAGCGTATGGGCGAATTTGAAGCTATGCTTAGGCAGCACCTGCAAACATCGCTCGAAGGTCAACATCAGAGCCTAATGGAATACCTGAGTAAATATGCTTTCAAACGCGATGCAGAAAATAATGTCATTCTGGATACGATAAGAATGGAGGTACTATTGCCTATTTTGGATTACATAAATGCACACACACCGCTTCCCCATTCGAACGGTAACGTTTCCTTTCTAAAGAAACGGATAAGGGAGATAGCCGATTCCGTGGACGATAACGATGCCGCAACTAAAAAAATATGTTAGACATTTAGTTGTAAAGAAAAATGCCGAAACACAGACAGTTTTTAACCGAACTCTAGCTTCTATGCCTCAAGAAATTATTGCAGCAGTAGAAAAAAATCTTGATACCGTGGTAGCCTCAATTATGAATAGTATTGCCAATCTTAATTCGCGAGTGAATCTAATAAGTACTATTTTAGGGAAAATGAGTGGACAGCTCATCATTACATTGCAAACGAAATCGTACAGAGGTAACTCACAGAAATGCATGCTAACTTCGGGACTCGGATACTACAGGTCCCCGGTTAGCGGAGAGGTGTTTGGCTGCAATATGATTTCATCATCGCATCCCAATACGAGAACGGATGCAATATTTGCAATAAATGATAAACGCGTTGAAAGTTATCCTGCACCAGTCATGATAGGCGATAAGTTGACCTTCGCAGCTCCAGTTAATCGTGCTAAAGGTGGACATATTCTAAGTATCGAATTAAAAATCTCCTATATATTGATGCCAGCAGCTTAAATCTGCATTTATTTTACGATGGATGTAGAAGGCATCAGACTCAAGCAGTCCATCGCTCGACACAGTAAAGCGATAAGGGAAAAGTTACGTTCCCTGAGGGGTCTCAGGTTCGAAACCCAACGCGTGATGTCCGAGGTTCTTCAGCCCGTCACCGTTCCTCTGAAGGATATACTAAAGAATCAAGAAAAAAGCAAAACCCCTCTCTCTCACCCCGAAGAAGAAGAAGAAGCCGATACCCTCGTGAATTATCTGAAGAAGGTTCGAACAGCTAGCGGCAGCGATCTGGACGTTACCTTTGGAGTACGGTATGAAGACGGGGATTATAAGATAGGAAATAAATTAATTACATTTGCAGATAACAGTGTTCAGATAGGAGATGAGACTTATGTGGCTAGCCCCGGGCTGTACGAGCTATTATTCAAGCGAGTACCTCAGACCTCATCGTATACGGAAGACGATCTGGATATTTATTCTCAGATTTTGAAACAAACTCTAGTTCACAGACAGGGCTACAGCAGGAGCGGTCGTCTGAGATCGAACAAGGGGTATAAATATAAGAATATCATACGCAGGCTAATCGACACTTCGACCGGTTCCGGTCTCGAATGGAAGCAGCACGTTCCGGGTAGGAAGTTGGACTACGTATACTGGTCCGATCCTAACAGTCTAAGTAGCAGACTCAGATTGCTAATTGCATCGAGGGAGGCTGGCAATTTGAATCATACAACGGAAATTCAAGAGATCATCACAGAATTGAAAAACTCGAAAATAATAGCATGATTAGACGAAACATCGTTAGTGAATTACATTCCCCCGCCAGAAGGAAATTTCTACGTAGGAAAATAATTAGTAAAGGTCTTAATGACTTATTACAAATAGACCTTATTGAAATGATACCATACGCAAAACAAAACAGAAACTATAAGTACATTCTTATTGCTGTTAATTTTTACTCAAACATGACTTATGCAAGACCTGTGAAGGACAAGACCGGAGTGAATGTTACAAAAGCAATGCGAGATATACTGGAGGATCTGAATACAACACCTAAGAATATTCAATCCTATAACGGCAAGTAATTTTACAATAAGTATTTCAAGCAATTAATGACCAGGTATGGAATTAATCACTATAGTACATTCAGTGTCATTAAGGCTGCTGCTGTCGAGCGTTTAATAAGAACGCTTAAAACTATGATGTATAAGGAATTTTTAACTAAAGGTTCATATAAATGGCTGGATCTCTTGCCAAGAATCATTAACATCTACAATAATACTTACCATTCGACGATTCAGATGAAGCCTCGCGACGTCAGGAACAACGATCTCCTCCTCACGGTGTATCGTCGTGATGTTATGAGGTACGAAAAGATGAATGCCAGGAGGTTCAATGTTGGAGAACATGTTAGGATCTCTAGGCATAAGGGACTACTTGAGAAAGGTTACACACCTAATTGGAGCACTGAAATCTTTCGCATTTTTCAGGGTAAGAAGCACAGTTCCACCCACCTATCATCTGGAAGATGGTGAGGGGAAGGTAATACAAGGTGGATTCTATGGTCATGAATTATTAAGAACTAGTTACCCTGACACATATCTCGTAGAAAAAGTACTACGTCGACGTGGGAATAGGTTACTCGTCAAGTGGCTAGGCTTTCCAAAAAGTGAATGGATAGAAAGGAATGCTGTAGTGTAGAAGATGCAAAAAAACTAAGACAACCTGTAAAAGATGTTTTTAGGATTCAGGATGTGTGTTGTATGATTTTATTTCTTAAGAAATAAAGCAACAGAATCCAAAAGTAATTGAGTTTTATTTATTTTTTAAAAATAACCCTACTTATTCCCCATCACCCCCAAAAAAGTATAAACATGTAAAAATGAGTACTTATTCAGGTGGACATGTGTTTGCATTTATAAAACAAGATTTTGTGAACTTCAAATCATAAAAAGAAACCTCTCTAAAAATGAGTACTTATTGAGGAGGACATGTAAAAAAAGTATGGTTTACATCATAAAAAGCTTTAAGTATAAGAAGTGCACAACAATCTGTCACATTAAGCAGAATTACATTAAATGGGGAGGACATTCATAAACAACACTTGTGAACTCAAAAAATTTGGTTTACATAACATATACCATAAACTTTAAAGAAAATATAACCCTCATCCCAAAAAAGTATAAACATGTAAAAATGAGTACTTATTCAGGTGAACATGTGTTTTCATTTATAAAACAAGATTTGTGAAGTTCAAAGTATATAAAAAAATTCAATTACAAAGAAACCTCTCTCTCTCTCTAAAATGAGTACTGGACATGTGAACTCGAAAAAAGTATGGTTTTACATATCATACACCATAAACTTTAAAGTATAATAATCCCTCTCTCTCTCTCAGTAAGCAGAATTACATGAAATGGCATACTTTCAATAAGGTAAAAAACACATAGTCTCTCTTCAACGAAAATTACATGAAATGGAACACCTTCAATCTCTCTCTCTCTCATTAAGCAGAATTACATTACAATGTCAGCTGTGCTCAGAGGTAGCAGGATCTCTTGGAATAGAAAAATGTCCCCAGGCCATAGTTTTATGCGAGTTTTCAATCATATAACGTTTGGTATCAAGCCCTCTCAATGCAATTTTGTTCATTTCTACTGTGTGAACGTTATGCTTACGACTTTGGAAAGTTGTTTGTCTGGCATAATGTGCTATATTCATGTCATTGAGACAAGATAGGTAATCATCAAAAGTTATTGAACGCATTGCAGCCTTTGAAACGCCTTTTGACTTCTTAACGATCTGACCATCAAAACGATATGAGTACAACTTAGACCTTAGACCGGCATATTCTGTCATTAATTTGCCCGATAATTCGTCTTTAAATAAGCGCATTACTTTCCTGTTTACCAGAGGTATCGAATATATGTTATCGGGTGGGTAATTGGTTGTATCAAAATGCTGAATGTTGGTTTTGATAAAATCATAAACATCTGTACTAGTTTCAAACAAAAATGAATCGGTATCCATGTAATTTAAAGACAAATCATTTAGGTTCTTTTTCAGAATGTTATAATAAAAGTGGTACATCACATATTTAGAAATGTCAAATATTGCCTGTCCTATGTATATGGGCTTACACATGTGAATTTCTTCCTTTGCCAGTTTGATACCTACAAGGTTCTCGTCAAATATAATGTAACGCAAAAACGTTTGACGCGATATCAGCTTTTTCGCTTGTTTCCAACTGGTAACGAGACGAAAATCGTTATACTTACGTACATTTTCCATAAATTTTCCATAAACACAATTATTCATTTTTTCCATAGATTCTGACCGAATTTAGATTTCTCCTCAGCACGTTTTGCAGCGTTCAAGTCAATGTATGATTTTAACCAGAAGGATTGTTTGTAAGCCACTGCTCTATGTACGTATTTCAACTTCATTCCTAATTCAACACATTGCTGCAGATTACGGTAATGCAAGGCATACTTATACTTATCAGATAGTGTTGCAAGGAGCTTATTACATTTATCCTTTGGAGGTATTTCGCTCTTTGGACACAGTGGAAGGTCGTTGTGTTCGTCGTGAATGGCTTTAGGATATTCGAGATCGACTTCGAGCACATAACCCGTTTCCGAATCTGGCGGTACGGTTAAGAATTCTATTGCATTAATTTCATCTCTATTTAACCATCTGAGTTCGCCACATGGAGTTGCATGTCTTGCCATAACATACCCGTATAAGTTTGTACAATCAAAAAGTGCTAAGTATTTAGCTGGTAGAGATTCGTTGTATTCATTCATGTACTTGTTATTGGCTCTGGAGTATCGCTGCGACACCGTGCAAAGCCCACCCCTGATTCCTGACTCGAAAAACTCTAGCATTTCTTTGTCGGTGATTAGCGATAATTTTGTTTTAGTCGTCTTTAACATTGCCTGATAGGACAACCCGGGAGCAGTGTAGAAATGGTACGAATCTAGTTTATATAAATTTAGGCATAAGTTTCTGAAAGTTTCAAAAATATCAGTCAATAACAATGTGTCAGTCTTAAGATATAGATCACTGTATTCGCCTAAGTTTCTGACATTTAACTCTCGCCATACTGTTTGAGCATGCAAGTAATCTTCCGTTGTTATATCATCAAATTGTGATATATCTGGTAATGCGGTCTCTTTCAATTTCTCTACGCAATCCAGATATGTGTATGGAAATACGCCTTTACGTCTCATTAGCTGCCGATGTGCAGGATTTTCGTATGCTCTGTTTGTATTTTTAAAGTCCTCGGGGTTTAGCATATCAGCTAAATTGCTCAATTTAACATCGAGGAATCTATAACTATAAAGAAATCTGAAATACATACTTTTTCCATTGGACGTATATCTCTTACTGAATGATAGATAGTTCTCAGATGTTTGTGAAATACATGATATGGGTTCTCGATCGTAAGCGAGATGTTTCACGAGAAAATGTGAATCGTAGTTTGACAGACAATGAAAAAAAATCGGTATGTAATTTGGTAACTTTCTATTCAGATTACACGAATTGTGGGCCAGTCCTATGAATCTACCGGTCAAATGGCAATGGTCTAACATTTTGTCAGATTCGGACTCAAATTTATCTTCACACAGATGACAGAAATCAGTATTTCTGAATTTTATTTTATCTGCATCGGTCATATTTAACTCTTTGTTTTTCGAGTAAATATCGATTACATCGTCTGCAATTACAGCTAATTCGCTGAAAAAATCTTGAATCGCATTAGGACCTCTAAAGATTTTGAATTTCGATAAGGAATCGTCATAATTTCATTCAAGGTTTAAAGCTATTGATACTGCTTCGTGTCTTTGTAGCGATCTCGTCCAATTGCTATCTGCGGAGGGCTGACATGAATGCACTTTTTTAAGTATTGATTCGATATCTGCATATATGACAAATGGCACCGGAGAGCACTTCGAGTATGAATTGAATCGAATGGTGTCATTTACCCCTATTTCAGGCATACTAACAACTTGCGATTTCATGCATCTCCTTTTATGTTTAGCTAGGTTGCTTTCATTCGAGAAGTATTTCATGCATGCCTCACATATACACATCCTACACTTCCGTTTAGTTAATTGTGAGGACAACAGGCGAGATAGGTCATTTATTAAGCAATAGTGTGATCTAGCTTCATCGACAATTCTTAAGAGGTTCACATGATGCTCTTTACGTTCCGAGGTTTGATATAATGGAATAATTGAATATTCGTCTATACCATATACCGTGATAGATATATTATCATTTTGCTTTTCAAATTTTTGTATGTCATCTAAAGATACTGGAAACTTTATTCCTGCGAAATTAAATTCTATAAACTTATTGTACTTGGAGTACGAACTCACTCTATAGCTGTTACGCTTTACCGGAACTTTGGATGCCAGTAGGCAATATCCGAAACATTTGTTATCAGTATTCCTAATATTGGTCACTGCTCTCTTGTGTTTTATGAAATCAGGCACTTTTATGTTGCAACCTGCATTTAGCGGATCGTAGTGACAGAAATTTAGAATTAAGGAACATATTTGGTATAGTGATTTCGAACTGATTTTCGATTCGAATGTATCAATGTTGAATAATATGGGATGTTTAAGTTTATTCTCATACCACTCGTTAATGTTTGTACCTTGTAAGATAGCATCCATTTTACTATTCAAATTAAATATCTCGATCTTTTCATTTTCGGGTGTTTGGATGACATATTTGCATACTAATGTAGCACATAACTTTATTCCTGATAAATGACGAGCGAGATTGCTCCGAATTTCACTGCTAACGAGCGGTTGACATTCATCTAGAAATGTTTCAGGATCTATCATCCCCACCGAGTTTTCTATTTGACTCGTATAGATCCGATTTTTAAATGCCGATTCAATAGTCATGCATGCAAGATCCTTCTGCCTCTGTTCACTCACCGATTCTGTTCTTGTTTCCTTGATAGAGACGCGCTATCATCTTTCGGCGACGTAGTCCTCTTGTTCGGGGCTCCGGTCTTATTTGAGATCACGTGCACGTGTTCCTTTGAAATTGAAATAAATGAGGTGTCATCAGTAATACATATTTGATATCTTTTAAGCTGAAAAAAATGTTCAGGTAAAGTTTTTTTAAATAAAACTGAAATCGAATTTTTTTTCGTGATATTAATTTGTTACTTTTTTGAAGCATGCATGAAAGCTGAAAAATCTATAACAAATAGTTCATTTTTATTTACAGTAATGTTTGATGTCAAAGTATCTTTAAGCTGGAAGTAATGTTGATTTTATTTCAAGTAAAGTTTTTTAAATCGAATATTCTTTTTTCGTGATATTAATTTGTTACTTTTTTGAAGCATGCATGAACGCTGAAACAAAAATATATAGTTTACTTTATTAAGGCTGAAAACAAAATTGTCATTTTATTTCAAAGTAAAGTTTAAAACCTGAAATCTAATTTTCTTTAAAGCTGAAAAGAAAAATATCCCTTTTTAAGCATGAAATACACTTATATAACAAAACTGCTTCATTATTAATGTTTGATGCTACTGACATTAAAGTTATATATTAAAAAGAGGAAATAGAATTTTACTTATAGCTGAAAAAGAAATATTGTCAAATTATATTTTTTTTGTTGAATGTTTAAGCTGAAAAAGATTAATATCTTATCCGATTACTTTATTATTTTCAAAATGTAATGTTTTTTTTAAACACATACATGCGAACAATAACTCACCTTTTCTTGTCATGGAATCTAATTTTCTGTGGATTTCTTGTTTTACTGCAGGGTCCTCCGCTTGAGACTTCTCCTGCATGTTTGAACTCGTCTGAAAATGATACAATTCATTATTGCAACGATCTGAGAAGTGAAAATAGTATGTCATAAATAACATATATATGTTCATTTTATCGACTGGCTATAATCTGAAATTCCGAGATATTCATTTTTTACACGTACAAAGACAAGATTTTTATCCATGCAGTATAGTTATGTCAAATTAATTTTAAAAGGTCAAAAAGTTAGAACTATTCCATTAAAAAAATGACATTAAGAATTTCTTTCTCTTTTCCGAGATGCATTATTTTTTTCTGAACTGAGCTACACATGCAAAAAACTGTTTTAATATACCTTTTTTTGTAAAAAAGTAATCTTGTGACGTCGATACCCGCTAGCTAGCGTCTCTTGTCCCATGTACACAAGGTGATAGCCTCCTTCATTTATAGCAGTTTTCTGTTCTGTAGTCATACTCTTAAATCGCTCGGGAAGAAAGATCCGATACTGATCTAATATTACTACGACGCGTTCCCCATATCTCGTGCAAAGCGTCTTCAGCTTGTTTATTTTGAACGGCACGTTTATCTCCAGATCTGTAAGTTTCTTTGTTGGTACTATTGGTGTGCCTTCTCCAATTTCATTGAGCTGGCTTAGGATTTGATCTGAAACATACAGACGCGTTTCAACAGGATTATATTATTTAGGTCACGAAAAAACACGGAAATAAAAGACACATTGAATCGATTGTTTGGGACACTGAAGTATATGTAAAAAAGACACAGATCGAAATTGTAACAAATAATAATTTTTTTTCACTTACCATCCATGTTCTTTCCTGGCTGCGCACTTCTGTTGCAAACGGTCTTTTTTCGTACTCCCTTACACATTTTATATGTCCCCGACGTTGTTAACCCCCCTCCCCACAAACACTTGTTCTATGCTACAGTCATGTCCAGCGGAATAAGTACTAAGTTGTTAAGAACGGTATCCTACGTCTTTATAAGTTCATGATACTATACGCCTATTTTCCCTTCTCCTCCACGTATGCGCACGCAGTTATCTGACCATTGGCTGAGATTCGTTCGTAAAAAAAATTACCTTGTCCACCTGGCCCCTGTACTTACGATAATTATAGCATTTGTAGGATCCGTGTTGCTGCTTCCTTTTTGCTACAGGCAAGTTCTTACGCTACTTTCAGTTTTTCCTTAACCTATAATTAGGTTCATTTATAAATTCTGAAGTCCTGGTTTCTCTCTATGCCTTCGGGTTACAGAGACGAGAGAACACATTGCCTTAAAAGACATTGCATTTGCATGTCTCAGCATTAGTTTTATCTGTGAGCTCGATATGCACAGGAATCATTCACATGGTTTTTTTTAAAGCATTTAATTTTAGTAATTTATAGCTCATTGCCGTCTTGACCCTTCTGTTACTGATCCAGCGTGAACGGGAATCACTCGCATGGATTTTTTATTTTGCATTCTTGATGAAAGATTCCAAGTTTTTAGCTGCGGGGGGACTCGAAAACGTAGTTTGTTATGACGACGTAACGGTACACCTGTCTCGAATATTATTAGCCCTCTTAGTTTTTTTTCTTATTTATAGCTCATTGCCTTCTTACTGAACGGGATCTCTCCTTCTTTGATGCATTTTTTCAGTCATATATTAGTTTCAGGAAAACAAAACCTTGGATATGACGAGATAACCGTAAACATAACTCGAATATTATTAGATCACATGTCCTCTGCCTCTGAACGCGGGAGCCATACATTAGTTTTTCTTTAGCAAACGGGGTAACCGTACACATAACTCGAATACTATTTAGACCATACGTCTTTTTTTCTCACTTCATTGCCTCTCTTCTTGCAATTTTTACTTTATCTACTCCGTATAGTAAGTAGGGGAAGTATTGCATTCCACCCAAAAATTCGATACCGAGATTTCACAGGAAATACATGTTTTGAGACCCCCCATTTTTGGAAACATGTCCGTGTGTCTGTATGTGAACAGCATAACTCACAGTCGGATAAACACCAAACCTAGTATTTTGGTTCATTATCTTCACGAAGGTTTTTTCAAGAAAAATCCCCACCACCCCAGACTACACTTTACATGGAACATTTTTCTCAAAAATGGCTCTAACGATTCTTCATTGTGAACGACTTTTGCATAACTGGTAAAAAAACCATAAGAGATAGACAAACGTTTACTATACGTGAGCGTGCCCGCGCGCACACACACAGATATTTTTTTTCGGCTTTTAATTATCTTTATTATTCATTTAACTCCACAACATAACAATACAGTGTATCAACAACTTCACGAGGGGAAATAACGTGCTCCAGATATTCTTTTTTTGGCTTTTAATTATATTTATTATTCATTTAACTCCACAACATAACAATACAGTGTATCAACAACTTCACGAGGGGAAATAACGTGCTCCAGGGAGGGGGACGGACTTCAGAATTCTCACTCAGACTCCCAAACGTCACGTAATCCCACATTTCACATTTTTTGGCTTTTAATTATCTCTATTATTCATTTAACTCCACAACATAACAATAAAGTGTATCAACAACTTCACGAGGGGAAATAACGTGCTCCAGGGAGGGAGACGGACTTCAGAATTCTCCACTCAGACTCCCAAACGTCACGTAATCCCACACGTTACTCGTATACGCGGGTACTAACTCCGTTTATTCATTACACGGCTTCTAACACACACACACACACATACATACCTGTTTCAGAAACCCCACAGAGAGTGAGAAAGAGAGAGGGACGAGCATCCTACACACTTCACCTTAGACTCTCAACATCACGTAATCCCCTCACGTTACTCACATAGACGGTTTCTAAAACCGTCTATTTATTACACGGGGACAAACACACATACGTACCAGTTGTCAAAACCGCGTTAACACACTACTTGCGTTAAAGTCATATAACTGGATGTTTCACATCATAATAAACCTATATACCCCAGGAGTACTGAGTTTTCAATAAATCAAGAAATTCGAATTTATAGCCCCTAGTGACTGTAAAATCGCGTATTCTTATCTTTGTCAAACTCCATAATAGTCATATAAACGGATGTATCACATCATAATAAGGTTATATATACCAGGAATATTAAGTTTCCAACAAGGAATAAAATTTGAATTTCTTTCCTCTAGTGAGTGTAAAAACGCGATTTCTTCACATCTTCCAAAATGCGCAAAAGTTACATAAATGGATGTATCACATAAGCCTCTAGCCTCAAGTGAGTGTAAAATCGCGTTTTCTTAAGTTCTTTAAAACTGCGTAAAAGTCAAATAAACATATGTAGCACATCATAATAACCCTATATATATCCAGAATATTGAGTTTTCAAAAAGTCATAAAATTCGAATTTCTAGCCTCTAGTGATTGTAAAATCGCGTTTTCTTAACTTCCTTCAAACTGCGTAAACGTCATATAAACGGAATGTATCACATCATAATAAGCCTATACACACCAAGAATACTGAGTTTCTTACAAGTCATGAATTTCTATTTTCTGCCTCTAGTGAGTGTAAAGTAGCGTTTTCTTTACTTCTTCCAAACTGAGTAAAAGTCTTATAAATGAATGCAACACATCATAATAAGCCTATAGATACCAAGAATTTCGAGTTTCCAACAAGTCCTGAAATTCGAATTTCTATACTCTAGTGAGTGTAAACTCGCGTTTTCTTCACTTCTTCCAAACTGCGTAAAATCATATCAATGTATGCATCGTATCATAATAAACCTATATACACCAAGAATTTTGAGTTTCCAATCAGTCATGAATTTTCAATTTATAGCGTCTTGTGATTGTAAAATCGCGTTTCTTTAACTTCCTCCGAACTGCGTAAAAGTATATAAATGGATGTATCAAATTATAATAAGCCTATACACATCAAGAGTATTGAGTTTCAAACAAGTCATGAAATTCCAATTTCTTACGTTAAGTGAGTTTAATTTCTTTTTCTTTACTTCTTTCAAAGTGCGTAAAATCATCTAAATGCATCTATCACATCATAATAAGCCGCTATATACCAGGAATATTGAGTTTGCGACAACTCATGAAAGTCGAATTTCCATCCTCTAGTTAGTGTAACGAGTTTTCTTCACTTCTTACAAACTGCGTAAAAGTCATATAAATGGATGTATCACTACATAATATGCATATATACACCAAGAATATTGAGTTTCATACATGTCATGAAATTCGAATTTCTAGCTTCTAGTGAGTGTAAAATCGCGTTTTCTTCACTTCTTCCAAACTGCGTAAAAGTCATATAAATGGATGTATCACATCATAATACACCTATATAACTCAAGGTTATTGAGTTTTCAACAAGACATGAAATTCGAATTTCTAGTCTCTAGTGATTGTAAATTCGCGTTATCATAACTTCCTTCAAACTGCATAAAAGTCATATAAACGGAATGTATCACATCATAATAAGCCTATACACACCAAGAATACTGAGTTTCCAATCAGTCAGGAAATTCCAATTTCTAGCGTCTTGTTAGTGTACAATCTCCTTTTCATCACTTCTTTTAAACTGTGTAAAAATCATAAATCATATAAATGGATGTATCACACCATAATACGACTATATATACCAAGAATGAGTTTTTAACAAGTCATGAAGTTCGATGTTCTAGCCTCTAGTAATTGAAAAATCGCGTTTTCTTCACTTTTTCCAAACTGCGCAAAACTCATGTAAATGGATGTATCACATCATAATGAGCCTATAAACACCAAGAATATTCCGTTTCAAACAAGTCATGTAATTCGAATATCTAGCCTCTAATGATTGTAAAATCGCGTTTGCTTAACTTCCTCCGAACTGCGTAAAAGTCATATAAATGGATGTATCACATTATAATAAGACTATACACACCAAGAATATTCAGTTTCAAACAAGTCATGAAATTCCAATTTCTAGCGTCTAGTGAGTTTAATTTCTTTTCTTCGCTTCTTTCAAGGTGCGTAATAATCATCTAAATAGATCTATCAGTTAATAATAAGCCTCTATATACCAGGAATATTGAGTTTCCAAAAACTCATGAAAGTCGAATTTCCATCCTTTAGTTAGTGTAAAAACGCGTTTTCTTCACTTCTTGCAAACTGCGTAAAAGTCATTTAAATGGATGTATCACTTCATGATATGCCTATATACACCAAGAATAATGAGTTTCATACATGTCATGGAATTCGAATTTCTAGCTTCTAGTGAGTGTAAAATCGCGTTTTCTTGACTTCTTTCAAACTGCGTAAAAATCATATAAATGGATGTGTCACATTATAATAAGCCTATATACACCAAATAATTGGGTTTCAAACATGTCATGAAAATCGAATTTCTAGCCTCAAGTGAGTGTAAAATCGCGTTTTCTTAAGTTCTTTCAACCTCGGTAAAAATCATATAAATGGGTGTATCACATTTAATAATAAACCTATATATACCATGAATATTGAGTTTTCAACAACTCATGAAATTCGAAGTTCTAGCCTGTAGTGAGTGTAAAATGCAGTTTTTCTAACTTCTTTCAAACTGCGTAAAGGTCAAATAAACCAATGTATCACATCATAATAAGCCTATATATATCAAGAATATTGAGTTTTCAAAAAGTCATGAAATTCGCATTTCTATCCTCTAGTGAGTGTAAAATGGCGTTTTCTTCACTTCTTCCTAACTGCGTAAAAGTTACATAAATGGATGTATCACATCATAATAAGCCTATATATACCAGGAATATTGAGTTTTCAACAAGAAATAAAATTCGAATTTCTTTTCTCTAGTGGGTGTAAAATCGTGATTGCTTCACTTCTTCCAAACTACGTAAAATTTAAATAAATGGATGTATCAAATCATAATAAGCCTATATATACCGCGAATATTTAGTTTCCAAAAACTCATGAAATTCGAATTTCTATCCTCTAGTGCGTGTAAAATCGCGTATTCTTCACTTCTTCCATACTGCGTAAAGGTCATATAAATGGATGTATCACATCGTAATATCAGTATATACACCAAGAATATTCAGTTTCATAAATGTCATGAAATACGAATTGCTATCCGTTAGTGAGTGTGAAATCGAGTTTTCTTGAGTTTTTTCAAACTGCGTAAAAATCATATAAATGGATGTATCATATTTAATAATAAACCTATATATACCAGGAATATTGAGTTTCCAACAACTCCTGAAATTCGAGTTTCTAGCCTCTAGTGAGTGTAAAATCGCATTTTTAAGTTCTTTCAAACCGCGTAAAATTCAAATAAACATATATAGCACATCATAATAAGCCTATATATATATATCAAGAATATTGAGTTTTCAAAAAGTCATGAAATTCGAATTTCTAGCCTCTAGTGATTTTAAAATCGCGTTTTCTTAACTTCCTTCAAACTGCGTAAACATCATATAAACGGAATGTATCACATCATAATAAACCTATATACCCCAAGGATATCGAGTTTTCAACAAGTCATGAAATTCGAAATTCTAGTCTCTAGTGATTGTAAATTCGCGTCTTCTTAACTTCCTTCAAACTGCATAAAACTCATATAAACGGAATTTATCACATCATAATAATTTCCAATTAGTCATGAAATTCCAATTTCTAGCGTCTTGAGAGTGTACAATCTCTTTTTCATCACTTCTTTTAAACTGTGTAGAAATCATATAAATGGATGTATTACACCATAGTAAGACTCCATATACCAAGAATATTGGGTTTTTAACAAGTCATGAAGTTCGATTTTCTAGGCTCTAGCAATTGAAAAATCGCGTTTTCTTCACTTCTTCCAAACTGCGCAAAAGTCATGTTAATGGATGTATCACATCATAATGAGCCAATAAACACCAGGAATATTGAGTTTCAAACAAGTCATGAAATTCGAATTTCTAGCCTATAGTGATTGTAAAATCGCGCTTCTTTAACTTCCTCCGAACTGTGTAAAAGTCATATAAACGAATGTATAACATTATAATCAGACTATACACACCAAGAATATTGAGTTTGAAATAAGTCATGAAATTCCAATTTCTAGCGCGTAGTAAGTTTAATTCCTATTCTTCATTTCTTTCAAAGGGCGTAAAAATCATCTAAATGGATCTATTACATCATAATAAGCCTCTATATCCCAGGAATATTGACTTTCCAAAAACTCATGAAAGTCGAATTTCCATCCTCTAGTTAGTGTAAAAACGCGTTTTCTTCACTTCTTCCAAACTGCCGAAAAGCCATATAAATGGATGTATCACTTCATAATATGCCTATATACACCAAGAATATTGAGTTTCATACATGTCATGGAATTCGAATTTCTAGCTTCTAGTAAATGTAAATTCGCGTTTTCTTAACTTCCTTCAAACTGCGTCAAAGTCATATAAACGGATGTATCACATCACCATAAGCCTATATACACCAAATATATTGGTTTTCATACATGTAATGAAAATCGAATATCTAGCCTCAAGTGAGTGTAAAATCGCGTTTTCTTAGGTTCTTTCAAACTGCGTTAAAAATCATATAAATGGGAGAATCACATTTAATAATAAACCTATATATACCATGAATATTCAGTTTTCAACAACTCATGAAATTCGAAGTTCTAGCCTCTAGTGAGTGTAAAATCGAGTTTTCCTAGCTTCTTTCAAACTGCGGAAAGGTCAAATAAACCAATGTATCACATCATAATAAGCCTATATATATCAAGAATATTGAGTTTTCAAAAAGTGATGAAATTTGTATTTCTATCCTCTAGTGAGTGTAAAATCGCTTTTTCTTCACTTCTTCCAAACTGAGTAAAAGCCATATAAATGGATGTATCACATCATCACTTATATACTTCAAGAATATTGAGTTTTCAACAAGTCATGAAATTCGAATTTCTAGCCTCTAGTGATTGTAAACTCGCGTATTCTTCACTTTTTCCAAACTGCGTAAAATCATATGAATGTATGCATCACATCATAATAAACCCATACACAACAAGAATAGTGAGTTTCCAATTGGTTATGAAATTCCAATTTCTAGCGCTTTGTGTGTGTACAATCTCTTATTCATCACGTCTTTCAAACTGTGTAAAAATCATATAAATGGATGTATCGCACCATAATGGGACTCTATATACCAAGAATATTGAGTTTTTAACAAGTCATGAAGTTCGATTTTCTTGCCTCTGGTAATTGAAAAATCGCGTTTTCTTCACTTGTTCCAAACCGCGCAAAACTCATGTAAATGGATGTATCACATCATAATGAGCCTATAAACACCAAGAATATTGAGTTTCAAACAAGTCATGAAATTCGAATTTCTAGCCTTTATTGATTGTAAAATCGCGTTTCTTTAACTTCCTCCGAATTGCGTAAAAGTCATTTAAATGGATGTATCACATTATAATAAGACTATACACACAAACAATATTGACTTTCAAACAAGTCATGAAATTCCAATTTCTAGCGTCTAGTGAGTTTAATTTCTTTTTCTTCACTTCTTTCTATGTACGTAAAAATCATCTAAATGGATCTATCACATCATAATAAGCCTCTATATACCAGGAATTTGAGTTTCCAAAAACTCATGAAAGTCGAATTTCCATCCTCTCGTTAGTGTAAAAACGCGTTTTCTTCACTTCTTCCAAACTGCGTAAAGGTCATATAAATGGATGTATCACTTCATAATATGCCTATATACACCAAGAATAATGAGTTTCATTCCTGTCATGGAATTCGAATTTCTAGCTTCTGGTGAGTGTAAAATCGCGTTTTCTTAAGTTCTTTCAAACTGCGTAAAAATCATATAAATGGGTGTATCACATTTAATAATAAACCTATATATACCATGAATATTGAGTTTTGAACCACTCATGAATTTCGAAGTTCTAGACTCTAGTAAGTGTAAAATCGAGTTTTCGTAACTTGTTTCAAACTGCGTAAAAGTCATATAAATGGGTGTATCACATCATACCTTATATCCCCAAGAATATTGAGTTTTCAACAAGTCATGAAATTTGAATTACTAGTCTCTAGTGTTTGTAAATTCGCGTTTTCTTAACTTCCTTCAAACTGCGTAAAAGTCATATAAACGGATGTATCGCATCCCAATATGCCTAATTACACCAACAATACTGAGTTTTTTACAAGTCATGAAATTCTAATTTCTGCCTCTAGTGAGTGTAAAATCGCGTTTTCTTCACTACTTCCAAACTGAGCAAAAGTCATATATTTAGATGTATCACATCATAATAAGCCTATGAACACCACGAATATTGAGTTTTCAACAAGTCGTGAAGTTCGCATTTCTATACTCTAGTGAGTGTAAAATCGCATTTTCTTAACTTCATTCAAACTTCGTGAAAATCATATAAAGTGATGTATCACATCATAATAAACCTGTATATACCAAGAATTATGAGTTGCAACCAACTCTTGAAATTCGAATTTCTAGCCTGTAGTGAGTGTAAAATCGCGTTTTCTTAACTTCTTTCAAACTGCGTAAAAGTCAAATAAACCTATGTATCACATCATAATAAGCCTATATATATATATATATATATATAAAGAATATTGAGTTTTCAACAAGTCATGAAATTCAAATTTCTAACCTCTAGTGAGTGTAAAATAGCGTTTAATTCACTGCTTCCAAACTGCGTAAAAGTCACATAAATGAAAGTATTACATCATAATAAGCCTATATATACGAAGAATACTGAGTTTCCAAGAAGTCATGAAATTCAATTTTCTGCCTCTAGTGAGTGTAAAATCGCGTTTTCTTGACTTCTTTCAAACTGCGTAAAGGTCAAATAAACCAATGTATCACATCATAATAAGCCTATATATATCAAGAATATTGAGTTTTCAAAAAGTCATGAAATTCGCATTTCTATCCTCTAGTGAGTGTAAAATGGCGTTTTCTTCACTTCTTCCTAACTGCGTAAAAGTTACATAAATGGATGTATCACATCATAATAAGCCTATATATACCAGGAATATTGAGTTTCCAACAAGAAATAAAATTCGAATTTCTTTTCTCTAGTGAGTGTAAAATCGTGATTGCTTCACTTCTTCCAAACTACGTAAAAGTTAAATAAATGGATGTATCAAATCATAATAAGCCTATATATACCGCGAATATTTAGTTTCCAAAAACTCATGAAATTCGAATTTCTATCCTCTAGTGCGTGTAAAATCGCGTATTCTTCACTTCTTCCATACTGCGTAAAGGTCTTATAAATGGATGTATCGCATCATAATATCAGTATATACACCAAGAATATTGAGTTTAATAAATGTCATGAAATACGAATTGCTATCCGCTAGTGAGTGTGAAATCGAGTTTCCTTGAGTTTTTTCAAACTGCGTAAAAATCATATAAATGGATGTATCACATTTAATAATAAACCTATATATACCAAAGAATATTGAGTTTCCAACAACTCCTGAAATTCGAGTTTCTAGCCTCTAGTGAGTGTAAAATCGCGTTTTTTAACTTCTTTCAAACTGCGTAAAATTCAAATAAACATATATAGCACATCATAATAAGCCTATATATATATCAAGAATATTGAGTTTTCAAAAAGTCATGAAATTCGAATTTCTAGCCTCTAGTGATTTTAAAATCGCGTTTTCTTAACTTCCTTCAAACTGCGTAAACATCATATAAACGGAATGTATCACATCATAATAAACCTATATAGCCCAAGGATATCGAGTTTTCAACAAGTCATGAAATTCGAAATTCTAGTCTCTAGTGATTGTAAATTCGCGTCTTCTTAACTTCCTTCAAACTGCATAAAACTCATATAAACGGAATTTATCACATCATAATAATTTCCAATTAGTCATGAAATTCCAATTTCTAGCGTCTTGAGAGTGTACAATCTCTTTTTCATCACTTCTTTTAAACTGTGTAGAAATCATATAAATGGATGTATTACACCATAGTAAGACTCCATATACCAAGAATATTGGGTTTTTAACAAGTCATGAAGTTCGATTTTCTAGGCTCTAGCAATTGAAAAATCGCGTTTTCTTCACTTCTTCCAAACTGCGCAAAAGTCATGTTAATGGATGTATCACATCATAATGAGCCAATAAACACCAGGAATATTGAGTTTCAAACAAGTCATGAAATTCGAATTTCTAGCCTATAGTGATTGTAAAATCGCGCTTCTTTAACTTCCTCCGAACTGTGTAAAAGTCATATAAACGAATGTATAACATTATAATCAGACTATACACACCAAGAATATTGAGTTTGAAATAAGTCATGAAATTCCAATTTCTAGCGCCTAGTAAGTTTAATTTCTATTCTTCATTTCTTTCAAAGTGCGTAAAAATCATCTAAATGGATCTATTACATCATAATAAGCCTCTATATCCCAGGAATATTGACTTTCCAGAAACTCTTGAAAGTCGAATTTCCATCCTCTAGTTAGTGTAAAAACGCGTTTTCTTCACTTCTTTCAAACTGCGTAAAGGTCATATAAATGGATGTATCACTTCATAATATGCCTATATACACCAAGAATAATGAGTTTCCTTCCTGTCATGGAATTCGAATTTCTAGCTTCTAGTGAGTGTAAAATCGCGTTTTCTTAAGTTCTTTCAAACTGCGTAAAAATCATATAAATGGGTGTATCACATTTAATAATAAACCTATATATACCATGAATATTGAGTTTTGAACCACTCATGAAATTCGAATTTCTAGACTCTAGTAAGTGTAAAATCGAGTTTTCGTAACTTGTTTCAAACTGCGTAAAAGTCATATAAATGGGTGTATCACATCATACCTTATATCCCCAAGAATATTGAGTTTTCAACAAGTCATGAAATTTGAATTACTAGTCTCTAGTGTTTGTAAATTCGCGTTTTCTTAACTTCCTTCAAACTGCGTAAAAGTCATATAAACGGATGTATCGCATCCCCATATGCCTAATTACACCAACAATACTGAGTTTTTTACAAGTCATGAAATTCTAATTTCTGCCTCTAGTGAGTGTAAAATCGCGTTTTCTTCACTACTTCCAAACTGAGCAAAAGTCATATATTTAGATGTATCACATCATAATAAGCCTATGAACACCACGAATATTGAGTTTTCAACAAGTCGTGAAGTTCGCATTTCTATACTCTAGTGAGTGTAAAATCGCATTTTCTTAACTTCATTCAAACTTCGTGAAAATCATATAAAGTGATGTATCACATCATAATAAACCTGTATATACCAAGAATTATGAGTTGCAACCAACTCTTGAAATTCGAATTTCTAGCCTCTAGTGAGTGTAAAATCGCGTTTTCTTAACTTCTTTCAAACTGCGTAAAAGTCAAATAAACCTATGTATCACATCATAATAAGCCTATATATATATATATATATATATAAAGAATATTGAGTTTTCAACAAGTCATGAAATTCAAAATTCTAACCTCTAGTGAGTGTAAAATAGCGTTTAATTCACTGCTTCCAAACTGCGTAAAAGTCACATAAATGAAAGTATTACTTCATAATAAGCCTATATATACGAAGAATACTGAGTTTCCAAGAAGTATTGAAATTCAATTTTCTGCCTCTAGTGAGTGTAAAATCGCGTTTTCTTGACTTCTTTCAAACTGCGTAAAGGTCAAATAAACCAATGTATCACATCATAATAAGCCTATATATATCAAGAATATTGAGTTTTCAAAAAGTCATGAAATTCGCATTTCTATCCTCTAGTGGGTGTAAAATGGCGTTTTCTTCACTTCTTCCTAACTGCGTAAAAGTTACATAAATGGATGTATCACATCATAATAAGCCTATATATACCAGGAATATTGAGTTTCCAACAAGAAATAAAATTCGAATTTCTTTTCTCTAGTGAGTGTAAAATCGTGATTGCTTCACTTCTTCCAAACTACGTAAAAGTTAAATAAATGGATGTATCAAATCATAATAAGCCTATATATACCGCGAATATTTAGTTTCCAAAAACTCATGAAATTCGAATTTCTATCCTCTAGTGCGTGTAAAATCGCGTATTCTTCACTTCTTCCATACTGCGTAAAGGTCTTATAAATGGATGTATCGCATCATAATATCAGTATATACACCAAGAATATTGAGTTTAATAAATGTCATGAAATACGAATTGCTATCCGCTAGTGAGTGTGAAATCGAGTTTCCTTGAGTTTTTTCAAACTGCGTAAAAATCATATAAATGGATGTATCACATTTAATAATAAACCTATATATACCAAAGAATATTGAGTTTCCAAAAACTATTGAAATTCGAGTTTCTAGCCTCTAGTGAGTGTAAAATCGCGTTTTTTAACTTCTTTCAAACTGCGTAAAATTCAAATAAACATATATAGCACATCATAATAAGCCTATATATCAAGAATATTGAGTTTTCAAAAAGTCATGAAATTCGAATTTCTAGCCTCTAGTGATTTTATAATCGCGTTTTCTTAACTTCCTTCAAACTGCGTAAACAACATATAGACGGAATGTATCACATCATAATAAACCTATATACCCCAAGGATATCGAGTTTTCAACAAGTCATGAAATCCAAATTTCTAGTCTCTAGTGATTGTAAATTCGCGTCTTCTTAACTTCCTTCAAACTGCATAAAACTCATATAAACGGAATTTATCACATCATAATAATTTCCAATCAGTCATGAAATTCCAATTTCTAGCGTCTTGTGAGTGTACAATCTCTTTTTCATCACTTCTTTTAAACTGTGTAGAAATCATATAAATGGATGTATTACACCATAGTAAGACTCCATATACCAAGAATATTGGGTTTTTAACAAGTCATGAAGTTCGATTTTCTAGGCTCTAGCAATTGAAAAATCGCGTTTTCTTCACTTCTTCCAAACTGCGCAAAAGTCATGTTAATGGATGTATCACATCATAATGAGCCTACAAACACCAAGAATATTGAGTTTCAAACAAGTCATGAAATTCGAATTTCTAGCCTCTAGTGATTGTAAAATCGCGTTTCTTTAACTTCCTCCGAACTGTGTAAAAGTCATATAAAGGATGTATCACATTATAATCAGACTATACACACCAAGAATATTGAGTTTGAAATAAGTCATGAAATTCCAATTTCTAGCGTCTAGTAAGTTTAATTTCTATTCTTCATTTCTTTCAAAGTGCGTAAAAATCATCTAAATGGATCTATCACATCATAATAAGCCTCTATATCCCAGGAATATTGACTTTCCAGAAACTCATAAAAGTCGAATTTCCATCCTCTAGTTAGTGTAAAAACGCGTTTTCTTCACTTCTTCCAAACTGCGGAAAAGCCATATAAATGGATGTATCACTTCATAATATGCCTATATACACCAAGATAATTGAGTTTCATACATGTCATGGAATTCGAATTTCTAGCTTCTTGTAAATTCGCGTTTTCTTGACTTCTCTTAAACTGCGTAAAAATCATATAAATGGATGTGTCACATCATAATAAGCCTATATACACCAAATATATTGGTTTTCATACATGTAATGAAAATCGAATTTCTAGCCTCAAGTGAGTGTAAAATCGCGTTTTCTTAAGTTCTTTCAAACTGCGTAAAAATCATATAAATGGGTGTATCACATTTAATAATAAACCTATATATACCATGAATATTCAGTTTTCAACAACTCATGAAATTCGAAGTTCTAGCCTCTAGTGAGTGTAAAATCGAGCTTTCCTAGCTTCTTTCAACTACGGAAAGGTCAAATAAACCAATGTATCACATCATAATAAGCCTATATATATCAAGAATATTGAGTTTTCAAAAAGTCATGAAATTCGTATTTCTATCCTCTAGTGAGTGTAAAATCGCGTTTTCTTCACTTCTTCCAAACTGCGTAAAAGCCATATAAATGGATGTATCACATCATCACTTATATACTTCAAGAATATTGAGTTTTCAACAAGTCATGAAATTCGAATTTCTAGTCTCTAGTGATTGTAAATTCGCGTTTTCTTAACTTCCTTCAAACTGCGTCAAAGTCATATAAATGGATGTGTCACATTTAATAATAAACCTATATATACCATGAATATTGAGTTTTCAACCACTCATGAAATTCGAAGTTCTAGCCTCTAGTAAGTGTAAAATCGAGTTTTCCTAACTTCTTTCAAACTGCGTAAAAGTCATATAAATGGATGTATCACATCATACCTTATATACCCCAAGAATATTGAGTTCTCAACAAGTCATGAAATTTGAATTACTAGTCTCTAGTGATTGTAAATTCGCGTTTTCTTAACTTCCTTCAAACTACGTAAAAGTCATATAAACGGATGTATCACATCCTCATAAGCCTATATACACCAAGAATACTGAGTTTTTTACAAGTCATGAAATTCTAATTTCTGCTTCTAGTGAGTGTAAAATCGCGTTTAATTCACTTCTTCCAAACTGCGTAAAAGTCACATAAATGAAAGTATTACATCATAATAAGCCTATACAATCCAAGAATATTGAGTATCCAACCACTCCTGAAATTCGAATTTCTAGTCTCTAGTTGGTGTAAAATCCCGGTTTCTTCGCTTCTTCCAAACTGCGTAAAAGTCATATAAATGGTTGTATCACATCATAATAAGGCTATAAACACCAAGAATATATAGGTTCAAACAAGTCAAGAAATTCGAATTTCTAGCCTCTAGTGATTGTAAAATCGCGTTTTCTTCACCTCTTCCAAAGTGCGTAAATGTCATATAACGGATTTATTACATCATAATAAACCTATATACTCCAAGAATATTGAGTTTTCAACAAGACATGAAATTCGAATTTCTAGCCTCTAGTGATTGTAAAATCTCTTCTTCTTAAGTTCTTTCAAACTGCGTAAAATCATATAAATGGGTGTATCACATTTAATAATAAACCTATATATACCATGAATATTGAGTTTTCAAAAAGTCATAAAATTCCAATTTCTACCCTTTAGTGAGTGTAAAATCGCGTTTTCTTCACTTCTTCCAAACTGCGTAAACATCATATAAATGGATGTATCACATCATAATAAACCTATATACCCCAAGGATATTGAGTTTTCAATAAGTCATGAAATTCGAATTTCTAGTCTCTAGGGATTGTAAATTCGCGTTTTCTTAACTGCCTTCAAACTGCATAAAAGTCATATAAACGAATGTATCACATTATAATAAGCCTATACACACCAAGAATACTGAGTTTCCAATCAGTCATGAAATTCCAATTTCTAGCGTCTTGTGAGTGTACAATCTCTTTTTCATCACTTCTTTTAAACTGTGTAAAAATCATATAAATCGATGTATCACGTCATAATGAGCTTATATAAACACCAAGAATATTGATTTTCAAACAAGTCATGAAATTCGAATTTCTAGCCTCTAGTGATTGTAAAATCGCGTTTCGGTTAACTTCCTCCGAACTGCGTAAAAGTCATATAAATGGATGTATCACATTATAATAAGACTATACACACCAAGAATATTGAGTTTCAAACAAGTCATGAAATTCCAATTTCTAGCGTGTAGTGAGTTTACAATTTATTTTTCTTCAATTCTTTCAAATTGCGTAATAATCATCTAACTGGATCTATCACATCAGAATGATCCTCTATATACCAGGAATATTGAGTTTCCAACAAGAATTAAAATTCGAATTTCTTTCCTCTAGTTAGTGTAAAATCGCGATATCTTTACTCCTTCCAAACTACGTAAGTGTTAAATAAATGGATGTATCACATCATAATAAGCCTATATATACCACGAATATTGAGTTTCCAAAAACTCATGAAATTCGAATTTCTATCCTCTAGTGAGTATAAAATCGAGTTTTCTTGAGTTCTTTCAAACTGCGTAAAAATCATATAAATGAATGTATTACATCATAATATGCCTATATATACCAAATATATTGAGTTTCAAACATGTCATAAAATTCGAATTTCCAGGCCCTAGTGAGTTTAAAATCGTGTTTTCTTAACTTCTTTCAGACTGCATAAAAATCATATAAATGGATGTATCACATTTAATAATAAACCTATATATACAAAGAATATTGAGTTTCCAACGACTCATGAAATTCGAATTTCTAGCATCTAGTGATTGTAAAATCGCGTTTTCTTAACTTCCTTCAAACTGCGTAAAAGTTATATAAACGGAATGTATCACATCATAATAAGCCTATACACATCAACAATACTGAATTTCTTACAAGTCATGAATTCTATTTTCTGCCTCTAGTGAATGTATAATCGCATTTTCTTCACTTCTTCCAAACTGAGTAAAAGTCATATAAATGGATGCATCATATCATAATAAGCCTATACATACCAAGAATTTTGAGTTTCCAACCAGTCCTGAAATTAGAATTTCTATCCTCTAGTGAGTGTAAACTCGCGTTTTCTTCACTTCTTCCAAACTGCGTAAAATCAAATAAATGTATGCATCGCATCATAATAAACCTATATACACCAAGAATATTGAGTTTCCAAAAACTCATAAAATTAAAATTTCTATCCTCTAGTGCGTGTAAAATCGCGTTTTCTTCACGTCTTCCATACTGCGTAAAAGTCATATAAATGGATGTATCATATCATTATATCAGTATATACACCAAGAATATTGAGTTTCATAAATGTCATGAAATACGAATTGCTAGCCGCTAGTGAGTATGAAATCGAGTTTTCTGGAGTATTTTAACTGCGTAAAAATCATATAAATGGATGTATCACATTTAATAATAAACCTATATATACCAAGAATATTGAGTTTCCAACAACTCCTGAAATTCGAATTTCTAGCCTCTAGGGATTGTAAAATCGCGTTTTCTTAACTTCCCTCAAACTGCGCAAATGACATATAAACGGAATGTATCACATCATAATAAGCCTATAGTCACCAAGAATACAGAGTTTCTTAAAAGTCTGAATTTCTATTTTCTGTTTGTAGTGAGCGTAAAATAGCGTTTTCTTCACTACTTCCAAACTGAGTAAAAGTCATATAAATGGTTGTATCACATCATAATAAGCCTATAAACTCCAAGAATATTGAGTGTCCAACACGTCATGAAATTCCAATTTCTAGCGTCAGGTGAGTGTACAATTTCTTATTCTTCAGGCCTTTCAATCTGCGTAAAATCATATAAATGCATCTATCACATCATAATAAGCCTCTATATACCAAGAATATTGAGTTAATAACAAGTCATGAAATTCGATTTTCTAGCCTCTAGTAATTGAAAACTCGTGTTTTCTTCACTTCTTCCAAACTGCGCAAAAGTCATATAAATGGATGTATCACATCATAGTAGGCCTATAAACACCAAGAAAATATACTTTCAAAAAAGTCAAGAAATTTGAATTTCTAGCCTCTAGTGATTGTAAAATCGCGTTTTCTTCACCTCTTCCAAACTGCGTAAAAGTCATATAACGGGTTTATCACATCATAATATGCCTATATACACAAAGAATATTGAGTTTCAAACAAGAAATAAAATTCGAATTTCTATCCTCTAGTGAGTGTAAAATCGCGATTTCTTCACTTCTTCCAAACTGCGTAAAAGTCATATAAATCAATGTATCACATAATAATAAGCCTATATACACAAGGAATATTAAGTTACCAACAAGTCATGAATTCGAATTTCTAGCCTTTAGTGAGTGTAAAATCGCGTTTCCGTTACTACTTCCAAACTGCGCAAAAGTTATATAAATAGATGTATCACTTCATAATGAGCCTATAAACACCAAGAATATTGAATTTCAAACAAGCCATGAAATTGGAATTCCTAACCTCTAGTGATTGTAAAATCGCGTTTCCTTAACTTCCTCGGAACTGCGTAAATGTCATCTAAATGGATGTATCACATCATAATAAGCCTATTTATATCAAGAATATTGAGTTTTCAATAAGTCATGAAAGGCGTATTTTTATCCTCTAGTGAGTGTAAAATCGTGTTTTTTTTCACTACTTCCAAACTGAGTAAAAGTCATATAAATGGATGCATCACATCATAATAAGCCTATACATACCAAGAATTTTGAGTTTCCAACCTGATCTGAAATGCGAAATTCTATCCTCTAATGAGTGTAAACTCGCGTCTTCTTCACTTCTTCCAAACTGCGTAAAATCATATAAATGTATGTATCGCATCATAGTAAACCTATATATACACCAAGAATATTGAGTTACCAATCAGTCATGAAATTCCAATTTCTAGCGTCTTGTGATTGTAAAATCGCGTTTCTTTAACTTCCTCCGATATGCGTAAAAGTATATAAATGGATGTATCTCATTAAAATAAGCCTATACGCATCAAGAATATTGAGTTTCAAACAAGTCATAAAATTCTAATTTCTACGTCTAGTGAGTTTAATTTCTTGTTCTTCACTTCTTCCAAACTGCGTAAAAGTCCTATAAATGGATGTATCACTTAATAATTTGCCTATATAGACCAAGAATATTGAGTTTCATACTTGTCATGAAATTCGAATTTGTAGCTTCCAGTGAGTGTAAAACCGCGTTTTCTTGACTTCTTTCAAACTGCGTAAAAATCATATAAATGGATGTATCACATCACAATAAGCCTATATACACCCAATATATTGGGTTTCCAACATGTCATGAAAATCGAATTTCTATCCTCAAGTGAGTGTAAAATAGTGTTTTCTTATCTTCTTTCAAACTGCGTAAAAATCATATAAATGGGTGTATCACATTTAATAATAACCCTATATATACCATGAATATTGAGTTTTTAACAAGTTATGTAATTCGAATTTCTAGTTTCTAGTGATTGTAAATTCGCGTTTTGTTAATTTCCTTCAAACTGCGTAAACGTCAAATAAACCTGTGTATCACATCATAAATAAGGCTATATATATATCAAGAATGTTGAGTTTTCAAAAAGTCATAAAATTCTAATTTCTACCCTCTAGTGAGTGTAAAATCGCGTTTTCTTCACTTCTTCCAAACTGCGTAAACGTCATATAAATGGATGTATCACATCATAATAAAACTATATACCCCAAGGATATTGAGTTTTCAACAAGTCATGAAATTTGAATTTCTAGTCTCTAGTGATTGTAAATTCGCGTTTTCTTAACTTCCTTTAAACTGGATAAAAGTCATATAAACGAAAGTATCACATAATAATAAGCCTATACACACCAAGAATACTGAGTTTCCAATCAGTCATGAAATTCCAATTTCTAGAGTCTTGTGAGTGTACAATCTCTTTTTCATCACTTCTTTTAAACTGTGTAAAAATCATATAAATGGATGTATCACACCATACTAAGACTGTATATACCAAGAATATTGAGTTTTTATCAAGTCATGAAGTTCGATTTTCTTGCCTCAAGTAATTGAAAAATCGCGTTTTCTTCACGTCTTCCAAACCGCGCAAAAGTCATGTAAATGGATGTAACACATCATAATGAGCCTATAAACACCAAGAATATTGAGTTTCAAACAAGTCATGAAATTCGAATTTCTAGCCTCTAGTGATTGTAATTTCGCGTTTCATTAACTTCCTCCGAACTGCGTAAAAGTCATATAAATGCATGTATCATATTATAATAAGACTATACACACCAAGAATATTGAGTTTCAAACAAGTCATGAAATTTCAATTTCTAGCGTCTAGTGAGTTTAATTTCTTTTTCTTCACTTCTTTCAAAGTGAGTAAAAATCATCTAAATGGATCTATCACATCATAATAAGGCTCTATATACCAGGAATATTGAGTTTCCAAAAACTCATGAAAGTCGAATTTCCATCCCCTAGTTAGTGTAAAAACGCGTTTTCTTCACTTCTTTCAAACTGCGTAAAAGTCATATAAATGGATGTATCACTTCATAATATGCCTATATACACCAAGAATATTGAGTTTCATACACGTCATGGAATTCGAATTTCTAGCTTCTAGTGAGTCTAAAATCGCGTTTTCTTAAGTTCTTTCAAACTGCGTAAAAATCTAATAAATGGGCGTATCACATTTAATAATAAACCTATATATACCATGAATATTGAGTTTTCTACCACTCATGAAATTCGAAGTTCTAGCGTCTAGTAAGTATAAAATCGAGTTCTCCTAACTTCTTTCAAACTGCGTAAAAGTCATATTAATGGATTATCACATCATATCTTATATACCCCAAGAATATTTAGTTTTCAACAAGTCATGAAATTCGAATTTCTAGTCTCTAGTGATTGTAAATTCGCGTTTTCTTAACTTCCTTCAAACTGCGTAAAAGTCATATAAACGGATGTATCACATCACCATAAGCCTATATACACCAAGAATACTGAGTTTCTTACAAGTCATGAAATTATAATTACTGCCTCTAGTTAGTGTAAAATCGCGTTTTCTTCACTACTTCCAAAATGAGCAAAAGTCATATATTTGGATGTATCACATCATAATAAGCCTATGAACACCACGAATATTGAGTTTTCAACAAGTCGTGAAATTCGCATTTCTATACCCTAGTGAATGTAAAATCGCATTTTCTTAACTTCTTTCAAACTTCGTGAAAATCATATAAATGGATAGATCACATAATATAAGCCTATATATACCAAGAATTGTGAGTTGCAACCAACTCATGAAATTCGAATTTCTAGCCTCTAGTGAGTGTAGAATCGCATTTTCTTAACTCCTTTCAAACTGCGTAAAAGTGAAATAAACCTATGTATCACATCATAATAAGCCTATATATATATATATATATATATATATGAAGAATATTGAGTTTTCAACAAGTCATGAAATTCAAATTTCTAACCTCTAGTGAGTGTAAAAACGCGTTTAATTCACTGCTTCCAAACTGCGTAAATATCACATAAATGAAAGTATTACATCATAATAAGCCTATATATACCAAGAATACTGAGTTCCCAAGAAGTCATGATATTCAATTTTCTGACACTAGTGAGTGTAAAATCGCGTTTTCTTTACTTCTTCCAAACTGAGTAAAAGTCAAATAAATGGATGCATCACATCATACTAAGCCTATACAATCCAAGAATATTGAGTATCCAACCAGTCCTGAAATTCGAATTTCTAGTCTCTAGTTGGTGTAAAATCCCGGTTTCTTCACTTCTTCCAAACTGCGTAAAAGTTATATAAATGGTTGTATCACATCATAATAAGGCTATAAACACCAAGAATATATAGTTTCAAACAAGTCAAGAAATTCGCATTTCTAGCCTCTAGTGATTGTAAAATCGCGTTTTCTTCACCTCTTCCAAACTGTGTAAAAGTCATATAACGGATTTATTACATCATAATAAACCTATATTCTCCAAGAATATTGAGCTTTCAACAAGACATGAAATTCGAATTTCTAGCCTCTAGTGATTGTAAACTCGCGTTTTCTTCACCTCTTCCAAACTGACTAAAATCATATAAATGTATGCATCACATCATAATAAACCTATATACACCAAGAATATTGAGTTTACAATTGGTTATGAAATTCCAATTTCTAGCGCTTTGTAAGCGTACAATCTCCTATTCATCACGTCTTTCAAATTGTGTAAAAATCATATATATGGATGTACCACACCATTATAGGACTCTATATACCAAGAATATTGAGTTTTTAACAAGTCATGAAAATCGATTTTCTAGCCTCTAGTAATTAAAGAATCGCATTCTTCTCACTTATACCAAACTGCGCAAAAGTCATATAAATGGATGTATCACATCGTAATAGGCCTATAAACACCAAGTATATTGAGTTTCAAACAAGTCATGAAATTCTAATTTCTAGCCTCTAGTGATTGTAAAATCGCGTTTTCTTAACTTCCTCCGAACTGCGTAAAAGTCATATAAATGGATGTATCACATTATAATAAGACTATACACACCAAGAATATTGAGTTTCAAACAAGCCATGAAATTCCAATTTCTAGCGTGTAGTAGTTTACAATTTCTTTTTCTTCACTTCTTTCAAAGTACGCAAAAATCATCTAAATGGATCTATCACATCAGAATATAAATGGATGTGTCACATCATAATAAGCCTATATATACACAATATATAGAGTTTAAAAAATGTCATAGAATTCGAAATTCCGGCCCCTAGTGAGTTTAAAATCCCGTTTTCTTAACTTTTTTCAAACTGCGTAAACATCATATAAATGGATGTATGACATTTAATAATAAACCTATATATACCAAGAATATTGAGTTCCAACGACTCATGAAATTCGAATTTCTATCCTCTAGTGAGTGTAAAATCGGGTTTTCTTAACTACTTTCAAACTGCGTAAAAGTGAATTAAACATATGTAGCACATCATAATACGCCTATATATATATATATATATATATATATATATATATATATATATATATATATATATATATTAAGTTTTCAAAAAGTCATGAAATTTGAATTTCTAGCATCTAGTGATTGTAAAATCGCGTTTTCTTAACTTCCTTCAAACTGCGTAAAAGTCATATAAACGGAATGTATCACATCATAATAAGCCTATACATATCAACAATATTGAATTTCTTAAAAGTCATGAAATTCTATTTTCTGCCTCTAGTGAGTGTATAATAGCGTTTTCTTCACTTCTTCCAAACTGAGTAAAAGTCATATAAATGGATGCATCATATCATAATAAGCCTATACATACCAAGAATTTTGAGTTTCCAACCAGTCCTGAAATTAGAATTTCTATCCTCTAGTGAGTGTAAACTCGCGTTTTCTTCACTTCTTCCAAACTGCGTAAAATCAAATAAATGTATGCATCGCATCATAATAAACCTATATACACCAAGAATATTGAGTTTCCAAAAACTCATGAAATTAAAATTTCTATCCTCTAGTGCGTGTAAAATCGCGTTTTCTTCACGTCTTCCATACTGCGTAAAAGTCATATAAATGGATGTATCATATCATTATATCAGTATATACACCAAGAATATTGAGTTTCATAAATGTCATGAAATACGAATTGCTAGCCGCTAGTGAGTATGAAATCGAGTTTTCTGGAGTATTTTAACTGCGTAAAAATCATATAAATGGATGTATCACATTTCATAATAAACCTATATATATACACACACACATATATATATATATAAAGAATTATGAGTTTTCAAAAAGTCATTAAATTCGAATTTCTAGCGTCTAGTGATTGTAAAAACGGGTTTTCTTAACTTCCTTTCTGCGTAAATGTTATATAAACGGAATGTATCAGATCATAGTAAGCCTATACATACCAAGAATTTTGAGTTTCCAAACAGTCCTGAAATTCGAATTTCTATCCTCTAGTTAGTGTAAACTCGCGTTTTCTTCACTTCTTCCAAACTGCGTAAAATCATATAAATGTATGCCTCGCATCATAATAAGCCTATACATACCAAGAATATTGAGTTTCCAATCATTCATAAAATTCCAATTTCCAGCGTCTTGTGATTGTAAAATCTCGTTTCCTTAACTTCCTCTGAACTGCGTAAAAGTATATAAATAGATGTATCACATTGTAATAAGCCTATACACATCAAGAATATTGAGTTTCAAACAAGTCATGAAATTCGAATTTCTATCCTCTAGTGCGTGTAAAATCGCGTTTTCTTCACTTCTTACAAACTGAGTAAAAGTCAAATAAAAGGATGCATCACATCAAACTAACCTATACAATCCAAGAATATTGAGTTTCCAACCCGTCCTGAAATTCGAATTTCTAGACTCTAGTTAGTGTAAAATCCCGGTTTCTTCACTTCTTCCAAACTGCGTAAAAGTCATATAAATGGTTATATCACATCATAATAAGGCTATAAACACCAAGAATATATTTTCAAACAAGTCATGAAATTTGAATTTCTAGACTCCAGTGATTGTAAACTCCAGTTTCCTTCACTTCTTCCAAACTGCGTAAAGTCATATGCATTACATCATAATAAACCTATATAGACCAAGAATATTGAGTTTCATACATGTCATGGAATTCGATTTTCTAGCTTCTAGTGGGTGTAAAATCGCGTTTTCTTGACTTATTTCAAACTGCGTAAAAATCATATAAATGTATGTGTCACACCAAATATGTTGGGTTTCAAACATGTCAAGAAAATCGAATTTCTAGCCTCAAGTGAGTGTAAAATCACGTTTTCTTAAGTTCCTTCAAACTGCGTAAAAATCATATAAATGGGTGTAACACATTTAATAATAAACCTATATACACCATGAATATTGAGTTTTCAAAAAGTCATGAAATTCGTATTTCTATCCTCTAGTGAGTGTAAAATCACGTTTTCTTCACTTCTTCCATACTGCGTAAAGGTCGTATAAATGGATGTATCACATCATAACATCAGTATATACACCAAGAATATTGAGTTTAATAAATGTCATGAAATACGAATTGCTATCCTCCAGTGAGTGTGAAATCGAGTTTTCTTGAGTATTTTCAAGCTGCGTAAAAATCATATAAATGGATGTATCACATTTAATAATAAACCTATATATACCAAGAATATTGAGTTTCCAACAACTCCTGAAATTCGAATTTCTAGCCTCTAGTGATTGTAAAATCGCGTTTTCTTAACTTCCCTCAAACTGCGCAAATGACATATAAACGGAATGTATCACATCAAAATAAGCCTATAGACACCAAGAATACAGAGTTTCTTAAAAGTCTGAATTTCTATTTTGTGTTTGTAGTGAGCGTAAAATAGCGTTTTCTTCACTACTTCCAAACTGAGTAAAAGTCATATAAATGGTTGTATCACATCATAATAAGCCTATAAACTCCAAGAATATTGAGTGTCAAACACGTCATGAAATTCCAATTTCTAGCGTCAGGTGAGTGTACAATTTCTTATTCTTCAGGCCTTTCAATCTGCGTAAAAATCATATAAATGCATCTATCACATCATAATAAGCTTCTATATATCAAGAATATTGAGTTAATACAAGTCATGAAATTCGATTTTCTAGCCTCTAGTAATTGAAAACTCGTGTTTTCATCACTTCTTCCAAACTGCGCAAAAGTCATATAAATGGATGTATCACATCATAGTAGGCCTATAAACACCAAGAAAATATACTTTCAAACAAGTCAAGAAATTTGAATTTCTAGCCTCTAGTGATTGTAAAATCGCGTTTTCTTCACCTCTTCCAAACTGCGTAAAAGTCATATAACGGATTTATCACATCATAATATGCCTATATACACAAAGAATATTGAGTTTCAAACAAGAAATAAAATTCGAATTTCTATCCTCTAGTGAGTGTAAAATCGCGATTTCTTCACTTCTTCCAAACTTCGTAAAAGTCATATAAATCAATGTATCACATAATAATAAGCCTATATACACAAGGAATATTAAGTTACCAACAAGTCATGAATTCGAATTTCTAGCCTTTAGTGAGTGTAAATCGCGTTTCCGTTACTACTTCCAAACTGCGCAAAAGTTATATAAATAGATGTATCACTTCATAATGAGCCTATAAACACCAAGAATATTTAATTTCAAACAAGCCATGAAATTGGAATTTCTAGCCTCTAGTGATTGTAAATTCGCGTTTCATTAACTTCCTCCGAACTGCGTAAAAGTCATATAAATGCATGTATCACATTATAATAAGACTATACACACCAAGAATATTGAGTTTCAAACAAGTCATGAAATTCCAATTTCTAGCGTCTAGTGAGTTTAATTTCTTTTTCTTCACTTCTTTCAAAGTGAGTAAAAATCATCTAAATGGATCTATCACATCATAATAAGGATCTATATACCAGGAATATTGAGTTTCCAAAAACTCATGAAAGTCGAATTTCCATCCCCTAGTTAGTGTAAAAACGCGTTTTCTTCACTTCTTTCAAACTGCGTAAAAGTCATATAAATGGATGTATCACTTCATAATATGCCTATATACACCAAGAATATTGAGTTTCATACACGTCATGGAATTCGAATTTCTAGCTTCTAGTGAGTCTAAAATCGCGTTTTCTTAATTTCTTTCAAACTGCGTAAAAATCTAATAAATGGGCGTATCACATTTAATAATAAACCTATATATACCATGAATATTGAGTTTTCTACCACTCATGAAATTCGAAGTTCTAGCGTCTAGTAAGTATAAAATCGAGTTTTCCTAACTTCTTTCAAACTGCGTAAAAGTGAGACGGTGCTTAAGTTCGCAGCTGCACCTTTGGTGAAAGCAAAACGAGCAGTGGAAGTCTTTACACGTCGGTCCTAGCATTCCCCCACGGCTAGCTAGCACCGAATGAAGGGGAAAAGAATGCGCGTGCAGAAATGTAACCCAACTGCCGGAAGCAGGAAATCACTGGTGGGGGAAAAGTTCGTTGGAGATTTACCACATCAGGGGAAGCACTGGTGGGGGAAATGTTGTTTGGAGAAACACCACATCAGGGGGAAGCAGTGGTGGGGGAAACGTTCGTTGGAGGTTGACTACATCCGCCGGAAGCGCTTAGCGATTATTGCACAACATCCGCAGGAAAAACACTGTGTCCGTTGATTTAACGGTTTTCGTCTTGGAGGAGAACTCTGTTTTGAACGGTGCTGAACATGCAAACGACCACATTAGGGGAAGCACTGGTGGGGAAAAAGTTCGTTGGAGAATTACCACATCAGGGGAAGCACTAGTGGGGGAAACGTTGGTTGGAGGTTCACTACATCCGCCGGAAGCGTTTATCGATTATTGCACAACATCCGCAGGAAAAACACTGTGTCCGTTGATTTAACGGTTTGCGTCTTGGAGGGGAACTCTGTTTTGAACGGTGCTGAACATGCAAAACGACCACATCAGGGGGAAGCACTGGTGGGGGAAAAGTTCGTTGGAGAATTACCACATCAGGGGAAGCACTGGTGGGAGAAACGTTTGTTGAGGTTCACTACATCCGCCGGAAGCGCTTAGCGATTATTGCACAACATCCGCAGGAAAAACACTGTGTCCGTTGATTTAACGGTTTTCGTCTTGGAGGAGAACTCTGTTTTGAACGGTGCTGAACATGCAAACGCCGTGAATGTGATCGGGTATGATATAGGGTGATTCGCGACCCAAATGCGCCGCTAAGCACGTGCCGTAGCACATGGGGTTTTCGTTTATCATTTGCTGCATTTTGTCTGTGGAAATGTATTGCTGGTCGTAGAAAACGATGTATAAACTTCTTGCGGGCACAAATTGGAACCACTGATGTTGTGCGTCTTCTTTATCTGCTTTTAAATGGATATCGTTGAAGTACATGTTAGATAGCACAAAATGAATTTTGGTTTCGCAGCTGTAAACTCTGGCGGAGACGGATTTTCCGTCGTAGGTGCTGTCGACGAAGCGAAGTGCATAAGGTGTATTTTTATGGGGGTGACCGTCCACCTCGTAGTTTTTAAACACCTTACTGTCATGGTAGTACACCGACAGGTAATTTCTGTAACCCATGATGCGGGAGCGAAGGGTGCGAGATGATTGGGTGAGGTGCGGTTGGAACGCTGGTAGAAATACATGCGCACTAAGGACTATTTTGTGAGATGCGCAGTGCGAAATGGGTGTTGAGGAAATGATGAACCTCGAGGAATGTTCTAAAATTGGCACACCGTATGTACTTGGTGAACTGCGTGAAATTCATGTTATGTAAGGCAACGTTGGAGGCATGGTTGTGAAGCATGTACTTGTGGTATGCCATGCTTTGATTTTGCACGTCCGTCTCTTCCTTCTTTTTGTGATACATGATGTCGGTAATGATGCGCTGCAGGGCATGCAACACGTGCCATTCTTGTTGGTTGAGCGTAACGGATGCGCCTTGCGGGTCTTTGAAAACGAGCTTTAGCTTTCCGAACACAAACTTAAACAAGATGGTGACGCTGTCGCTGAATTGAAATTGCTGTAGACGTCCCTGTGGGTCATTCAAGCGTTTGTGAATGATGGGGATGGATTCGACGAGTTTGTGACACTGCGAGGAACTCATGACGACTGCGTCGTGCTGTCCACATTTGGCAATGGTGACGACGAGATGGTGCGGCGGCTGGGGGAGAATCCCACACTGACGAATTTAGTTTCTTGCGGGTTGAGGAAGTAGATATCCGCCAGAGGACCCACAACTGCACTGTGTTGGAACTGTGCTGGCGGAGCAGGACTGTCGGGATGCTGTTGGAGGTCGAAGATGGGTAGTTTCCTTTTTTCCCCGGGTTTATTGTGGTCAGGGTTTGACACCCGGTTATACTGGAACACACAAAACAATAATAACAATAATAATAATAATAATAATAATAATAATAATAATAATAATAATAATAATAATAATAATAATAATAATAATGTGAGGGATAGAGAGATAAACGGGATAGAAAAAAGCACGATAATACATAGGTGCGGACCTACCTGGTCGGCATGCTGCATGGCAGCATGACTGTATCCGCGTGCTGCATGGTACACTCTGAATGAGGCGAGCGACACCGTGACGTTGCTTTTTATATGAGCAGGAGCGTCTTCTGAAAGCACGTGCAAGAGAATGGATTAGGTTAGATGTGATGAATAGTGACACACACACACACACACACACATACACACACGTACTCTTCTTCAAGGGTTGACAAGTTCGCTGAGCGTCAGAGCACTTTGCGCGGCATGCGTCTTTGAACGTTTTGCGAATGACGACATCATTATGCGCGTGATTGCTGACGTGAAATTTTGAGAAGAATTTATGCTTAGGTAAGCCGGAGCAGCGGTGGGTGAGGTAGGCGATGACGTAATGACCGCAAGTGGTGCTGTCGAAACCTTGCAGCCTTCTGGCGTTGGTGGACCAACGCGTCCCGCAGACCGAATTTAAGAACCGGAGAAAATGGGGCGAAAGCGGTCCTATGCCGTAACTGTCAAAATATTCTCCATGCGAGTTTTTGTCCACAAAGATGCAAACCCAGTGTTGCCCGGATTTGGTGCTGGGGTCGGTGTTAGCCACTAGCGCCAAGGGAGGCGTTCGAATGCCGTGAAGTACGGGTAGTTTATCGCAGGGGTAGACGCCTAAAAAGTGAGAGCGCGTAGAGGGGCATGTCTATAGAAACCGTTGAATTTGAAAGGTGTTCATGATACCAGAATGGATCGGTTGGCGTCGATTTCGACCGTGCGATGTATTTCTGCTAGCAGCAGAAGTATGACCGGTTCTGTCAATTTATCGGCAAAACCGATGCTTATAGAGACGGTTCCGTGGCGCTGACCGGAGATGTGAGACTCATTAGCGCTCATGTCTGCAGTGAGATCGAAAACCATTATCGTATACCCTTGCGGGTAGGTTTCTCTGGAGATGGAGTGTCCCTCGTCCTTGAAATGAATGCCTAGGCCGTCCTGCAGGGTTTGAAAGCATTGCAAATAGTGTCCCTTTGTAAAGTCGGGTTGCAGAGGTTGGGAGGGAACGGGTTGCCCGTTCACATAGAGCTGAAAGAAGTTCATTTTAAAATGTTTCCAGTTGTACGGATTTGAGTTAAAATGGCCGGAATAGGCCTTGTCGGTGACCATGGCTACTACCACTCTCCTGGGAACTTGCCCTACGCACACATCGCTAAACGTCATTGCCCTGGACTCCTTGGGGATGCTGAGAGCGTGAAAGCTGACGTCCTTGTGATGGTACTTTGCGTTGCCCTTTGCGAGCACGGCCTGGTGCGCGAGCTTTATGGTCGGCGAGGGCCGCACCGATTTTAAGCGCAGCGTGGCAGACACGATGTCGGCGTACCCCTTAAAGGTATCTACGTCGGAAAACAGATAAAACTGGGAGAGGCGGTAGTGAGCTTGACGGTCATGCTAACGTTGTTCAAAAGCAGCTTATCCTGTCTAAACAGAGCGTTGGACAGAAGACCGATGAGCTGTACGACGTTGCTCCCTTTGGTAAACCCCTGACGCCACTGAAAACCCGCATTGGCGATAAAAGTGTCCATGATGCCTGACGTGTCCTTTCTCCAGAGGGTGGATTCTAGTTTGGTGTTCATGGCATCTTCGGAGTAATTGAGAAGCGTCTCGAGGTAGGTTCTATAGGGGTAACCGGCTTGCGGCATGGAGACGATGACGTTATTGAGGGTTACCTCCACCTGTTGAAACAGGGAATTTAAGGCGTTGTTGACCAGAGTGGCGTTAGCGTCAGCGTTTAAGGCTTCTCCTTTGTCATCTACAATGCGGACCATGATTTCGAGTACGACGTAGGTCAAGTCTAGGTAATCGTCCGCATTTCCGGAATAATGAAAGGTGATGGGGGCATTTTTCATTAAAGTGTTTTGAGGGTTTAGGTATAGGAACCGTGACTCCTCGATGCTCATCTGAACCGGCACCTCTGTAAAGAGGTCCAGTTCGGAACTCATGTGGACGGCCGCGTCTGCCATTACGAAAATACGTCTTGCACCTTACGCCTACCGCGTTTCAGCTTCGACTGCTTACTCTTTTTGGATTTGCTCGGTTTTATTCTCTTGAGGCGCCTGGCGCCGGAACCGAGCATGGCATCGAGCTTTTCGTCGGCTTTTCTCTTTAAATTGTATGCGGACTCCTTCAGCCTCGGTTGGAGCGCTTGCTTTGGCGCTGCTTCCGCCACAGTCACATCGGACAGAACGTGAGCGCCCGTCTTTAAGGCCTCCTTTCCGACTGCTTTTGCTCCGCTCTTTAAAAACGGTAGCAACCTTCTGAGGAGTCCTCCGAGGGCTGAAAAGAGACCGCTGCCTCTTTGGTAGCGCTTGCCCCTGTAGAGAATGAAATCGCGATCGTGGAACGCGCCGCCGGTCTGATTGAGGTAGTACCGCGTTACGGCGTGCACGTCCATTACGCCTGTTTTGGATGAAAAGCGAGAACTATAGTAGAGGAAAATCCGTCGGCGAATGGCAAGAGATCGCCGTAACCGTTCCTTAAATCTATGTTGACCGTCTTGAAGTCTTGCTGAATCAAGGGTACCCAATTTTGGGGAAAAAACGTCTTTTCGTCGCTCATGTAAGTGTTGTTGCTTCTTTCGTATTCCACGGCCGCGCTCTGTATGACTTGGGCGAAGGTGTCGCCCACGACTTGCGGGGTCACTAGATTACAATAGATGAACATTTCGTAAGGAAACCCCATATAAGTATCTACGGGGTGTTTAGCAGCTTTTTCGAGAATGACGTTGACGTAGGGCTCGAAACCCAATATCTTTGCCATAGCGGGCGTTAAGAGCAAACTGTGGATGCGGTGTAGAGGTCCCGGAAGCTCCTCCGATTTTGAAACGTCTGGTTTGGGTCTGACGGGACGAGCCGCCGCGGGTTTCTGCTGCCCCGAAGCCCGGGGCTTCGGTTTCGGTTTCGACTTGGGTCTCTGGTGGGGCGCATCGTTCAGAGCTTCATATTCGCCGACCGCGTACGGTACGGCCGTGCGCGCGACATTTTCCAAAAACCCGTCGAACGGAATGTCGGGTAGTGGTTCGGGATGGGCGACGGCGGCATTTACGCCCACCGTCTGCTTGCGCTCGTCGAAGAGGAAGAAGTTTTCCACGTGCAAGTGTTCGAGTACAACGGCGTTGACGAGGTTCACCAAGTCTTTGGGATTGTGCACGATGCCTTGCGGCATTTGCAAACTGAATTTGGCATGCGTGGGGAGGAGCGTCATGGTGTACCTGGTGCCCACTAGACGGGCATCGTCTGGCGAAAGGTTATAAAATTTCACCGGATACCTGAACTTTTGCAGGGCGACCTCCCATTCTCCCTGCAGAACGATTCTCTCGGGCAAGATGTTAGAAAATCTGGCCGTGGTGTTGTCGGTAAAGTGTTCCATGGAAGCGTTGCTCACGAGAGTGATGGAGAAGGGCTTGGTCTTAACCATGTCGAATCGATGGTCGAAGACAGAACCCACGAGTTAAACTTTGCCGGATACCCCTTCCACTTTACCAAGACCTGCTTGTTGCGCCCTCGGCCCTAGGTCTGTAAAACGCGTTCGGTCTTAAACGTCCGAGGTAGCGCGACCTTTTGTAGCTCCTCGATGTAAAATGTACCGTCTATGCCTTCTCCGGCCAGATCCTTCAACTTATATACCACTGGTCGACCGCGCACCACCTCGGCTATCCGAAATATTTCGTCCGTCCAATTCTGCTCGTAGCCCTTGTCGAATTTCATTTTTATTTAGAGATGCGCACGTGATCGCCGACGGAAACTCTGGGTTTCCCTGCGCGAGGTAGGGTCCTATTTCCGTAGAGATTGCGGTACACTCGTAAAATGTTAGATTCGTTCACGTCCTTCGGAGCCATTTTTATGGACCTGTGATGCGAGCTATTGTACGACTCGAGTAAGGCCGGAAGGACCTCCAGGTATCTGTAACTGTTTTTGTGCGTGAAATACCTCCACATCTTGGTTTTTAAGGTGCGGTTGAAGCGCTCCACGACGCTGGCTTTAACGTTACATTTGGTTGTGTAATGTTTCACGTCGTGTTTCTTCAGAAAGTCGCGAAAAGTCTTGTTGGTAAACTCGGTTCCCTTGTCTGTTTGGAGGACCCTGGGGACGCGTTGGGAGAATATGGAGCGAAACGCTTGCGCAACCTCGGTACCCAGCTTCGATTTCAGGGGTACGGCCCAAGCATATTTGGAAAATACGTCGATAACGGTCAGAATGTACACGTAAGGTTTGTTATGTTCCCTCACGCTGTTCATGACGTTTAGATCGGCCTCCCAAAGATCGTCCATATTCGTCACGTGATAATATCTGGTGGGGAACCGCTTTCTGACCGGTTTGTGCAGAGTGTAACTGTCCTGGGTTTGAAGGAAGGACTCGATGTTCGCCTTAGACGCACCCGTGGCCTTTCGAAGGGGCTTGACCGTAGCCAAACCGGCATAGTGTTCTGGTTTGGCATAGTATCGCCTTAGCGCCTTCCATTCCTTCATGCTTTACTTGTACAGGGGTTGCCAGACGCGTTTGCGAAAATGGTACGACGCGGAAGGCGATTTCGATTTCTTTTTCGGAGTGGCAGGGTTTGCCCTCTTCTTTTTGCGAGGCGAGAGGAGGTTGACCTTTATGGTTCGGGGTTCGAACTCCTGCTTCACCGGCACGCGTTCGTGCACGTCTTCGTAATTGTCGTCGTCGTCGTCGCCGAGGAAGGGCTTTCTGACTTGTGCCACGAGATCGAGGTAGTTGTCCAATTTATGTTTTACGAGCCGCCACTTTTCGTCGGCAGAGAGCTTTGCGCTCTGCAGGTTCTGAATTTCTTTAGCCAATCTGGATATGGTGCGGTCTATAGCGTGAAGCTTATCGACGGTCTTTGGTTGCGGTGCAACGAGGATCTGCTTGCCGTACTTCATCCTGTTAATTTCGACACTAGCGCGCCGCCAAGCGAAGCCAAGAAGGGTAGGAGAAATGCCGGCAAAAAACCTCCTTTTTAAACCAAGATGCTCTTCTTCTTCTTCTTCAGAGGAACCCGTTTATCCGTCAACTTCCTCCAAGAAGCCTTGTGCTTCTTTAGGCGACCCAAGCACTTTGCGGGAAGTTGCACGTGACCTCTGCACACGTTGAGCATACATTCGCTAATGGCCTTGATCAGATCGCCATCGGCATTTTTTAACAACTTTTTGCGCAGAGGGGCCTTCGCCTTGGCCAGAGCCGTCAAATTACCGTGCTGTCTCGCTATGCGAGGACTGGTCAGCGTCGCAAGCCTTAACGTACCTCTAGCCATGCTTGCGCGATAATGACGTTCGCTCCGAAAGCGGTACTTTTTATTTAGACTCAATGGCCTCAGTTGGGTAAGACTCTGCCGGGATAATATAGAACGTAACGAACCCGAGTCCTCTCGGCGGTCTCAGTAGGGTACGAAATAAGAGAGGTTTTCCCCAGGCAGCACGCCGGTTCGATACCTGCATCGGGCGGGCGTGTACTGAGTGCAGCCCAACACGAGATACCCGTGAGGGCGTTCGGTAGCCTTCTCGAAGGCCTCCAAGAGAAACCTAGAGTTCCTGGGTTCGATCTGCTGGCACAGTCTCTCGATCTGCATCTTGTCCCGGTTGTTCTTGAAGACCACGACGTAGTTTGCATTCAGAGAGATGTTGCGATATTTCTGACCCTGCGGAAACACGTTCTGCAGGATGTAGACGATGCCGAAGCGCTTGTGATGGGAGTCTCTGGTGAAAAAATTGGACACGTCCTTCCCGCCACCCTCCAGCATCAGATCGTCGAGGACGACCAGGTCGTTTTCGCCCACCAAAGCAAGTTCGGGTATGCCCGCGTGGATCTCGTAACGCAGAGCCTAAGGTTCGAGTGTCGGCGAATACTCCGGAGAATGGCACCACAGCACCCTCCTGGGGCGCACGTCGAACATCCGGTGCGCGTGGCGTAACAGGTTTTTCACGAAGGTCGACTTGCCGCAGCGCGACGGCCCCGCCACGAGCATCGTGCTGGGAAACTCGAATCGCCCCAGGTCTCGGGGACCGGGCATCGTCTCCTCAGGGGCGCCCGGTTTGAAATGACTTTGGCGCGGCTCTAGTCGTCTCATTTATGCGTTCCTCTTGAACCCGTAGGGATAGGAATCGTGATCGCCGGCGAGTACGCGCTTGTTGACCACCATCCTAAACGTCTTCGAGCTGGGTTCGGTGACGACCGTCCAAGACGGTTTCCGCGAAATCTGCGTGCCCCCAGCTTCACCGCACGGTCGTTGTCCCTCAGCAACACGTCGCGAATCACCTCCGCGTTCACCAGCTCCAGGTTGCCCGAATTGAGCGTGATCCCCTTCACCTTGCGCACCGAGAAGGTCTTGCCCGTCTCGGGGCAAACGATCTCCATGCAGTTTGCTCTTGGGCCCAGCGGAGGCGAACCGGGCGATGTAAGAGCCCCGTCCGTACTTCTCCAGCTCGTCCGTCATGTACACCAGGAGGCGTCCAACGGACGGCATCCAGTCACCTGGAGCGGCGGCGACGACGACGGAATCAGTGTCGAAGTAGCAGACCCGTTCTCCCAGGCTCTTGAGGTAGGAGTAGAGCACCAGGCGCGCGTGAGCCGTGGTGTAGGCCGCCAGGACGGCGTTGGCGGTGGGGTTGACCTTGCGGTGCTGCTCGCAGTACTTCCACACCGCGTACATGATCCGGTCGGTGACGGGCACGTAGGTCTGCACTTCCACGCCAGGGTCGTTGAGCAGCTCCAGGAGGCGGTCGTACCGGTCCACCAGCTCGCACGTGGGGATGTTTTCCCTCTGCCCCAGTTTGCCCCAGAAGGTGTTGAGCATCAGCTTGGCCAGCTCCCGCCTGCCGGGGTTGGTGGCGATGGCCTGGGGATCCAGGGCTACGCCATCGTGTTCGAAGAATTGCTCCACGTACTGCTGCTTTGCGGCAGGGTCGTCGCAATCCGAGGGCCAGCCGGAGGCTTCGGTCTTGATCTTCAAGAACTGATTCACGTAGTCCTCGAAGAGACCCTCGGCTCCGGTGGTCGGTTCGTGCTGCACCACGTCATACTCCCAGATCTCGTGGACTCGGAGGAGGCGGTACCCCTCCTCCAGGGCGACCTTCATCTCGTCGACCAACAAGGTACCCGACAACGCCCTCTCGCGCTCACCGTGGTGGCACTCGTCTTGGCTCTCCGCCTCCGCACAAGCGCGGCATAGCGGGAACATCAGCTTGCCGCCGATGCGCGCCGGTAGCACCGGGTGGTACAGGTGTTGCGGCGGTAGAACCTCGCACTTCACCAACCCGCACCCCCACATCTTCCAAGCGCGGGAATCGATCCACGTGGATCTTGGGATGGCCCGCGGGGTAGGGCTTCGTCTTGTTCACGTACGGGTACAGGCTGCATACGACGTAGTAGTAGATCTTGCTATCCTCCTTCGCCTCGCAGTACGTCTTGGTGCGACCTCCGTAGAAGGCGTCTCTGGGGTTCAGGGGTTCCGATACCGCAAAGTCCCTTGCGTGGCGCGCGAGGTCCTGGTTGGCCTCCATCGCGGCGTTGAACTCACACTCCCACATTTTCACCACGGCGTAGCCGGCGGCCTTGATCTTGGCCGTGACCTTCTCGGTGCTCTCTAACCTGGAGGTCATGGTTTCGTGTCCCGAGTTGTATATCACCGCATGGCGATTGTGAAAGCACCGCCTGCAGCCGTGGTAAAAGCAGCCGTGGAAAAAGTACGCGGTTTTTTCAGCCTCTCTGTACCCGTCCACCTTGTGCCCCACGATTTTAAATTCGCGTCCTCGCATGGCGCGCTGGATGACGATGCGGATTAGCATCTCTAGCCATGTTAGCCATATGCATGCAGCGCGAGACTGCCGGTCCGCTAGTCGATACCCGCCCGCTGGCAAGAGGGCAATTTTTTTAAGCGGCATGAAGCGCTTTCTATACACGCACATGCACGCCTGCGCGATGGTGACGCATTCTCTGAACGGGTCTATTCCGTTCTCGTCCAAGAATTCCCTTCTGAATTTGGAAACTTCCTGACTGAGTAGAAATACGTCTCCTTGCAATACGCCACCATTTCCGCCCTCATGTCGAAGACGTACCCGGAGGACGCCTTTTCTTCGTGCCACTGCTCGAAGGCTTTCCGACCCTCCGCCGACATGCCCTCCGGACAGTAATGCCTTTTGTCGGGAATCGAACCCACGTACTGCTCGTTTTCCTTCGTGTTAAACAGGTACGGGAAATAACCTTTGCATTCCTTCAATCCGAAGGTCTTGGAAAAGCGGGAGAGTGGCATGGGTATGAAGTTGAGCGAGTCTAGAAATGTGACGTCACCGTACCTCATCCTGTAGATCTTGCTTCCGTTCATGATGAGCTCCGGCGCCCAGTCTAAGTGCACCAGCATGTACTTTAATAAAAACTGCCCGTCGTAAGCTCTGAGGTTATGCGCCACGACGTAGACATCCCAGGCTTCGAACCTCGCCTGCGCGATGTGCTCGAAAAGCTGCTTCACGGGTTCGTCCATAAACACCCATTCTTTGCAACCGCATTCGGTACAGTATGCCGTCTTGTGGCGTTCGTCGATGCAGTGCGGGCAGGCTTGGTACAACACGCACAAGTTAGGTACATACTCGTATGTGTCCTTTTTGCCGGTATATGGAATGTTTTGCGTGCAGTCAAAGTCGATAAACATAAACACGTACCGGTTTCTTTTGTTCTTTGCGGCATACGGCTGCATATAGCACATGTGGCTAGAATTCACGTGTGTCTTGCAATGATAGCAGTACTTTTCCCCGCACTCGTGCGCGGTTTTTCTGTGCCTCGCATTCACGAGCTTATTGCAAGACGTGCACACCTTTTCTACATCGCACACCGACAGCGCCTTTGGGTAAAAAACGCCTTTCTTTGTGTGGTTTGCAAAGCATGTCGGTCCCTTAAAATCTCTGTTGCACCCGGCGCAGCGTATGTAGGCGTCAAATCGCGCATCGCACTGCTGATGGCATTTAGCACACCTGGCGTCGCACCTATGAAATTCTTTTTTGTGTGCCGAGGGATAATGACACCGGTGGCAATACCTTTTGCATTTAAAGCACTTGTGAAGGTTCACGATAGCATTAAAGTGCCCGGCGTGGAGCATGACGTCGATGTATTTATCGCATTTCTTATCCGACGCGTACAGCACGTGCTTCCCCGTATGATCGCCAAACACCGTCACAGCGTAGCCCTTTAACGCAGTGTCAAAGCGTCTGACGTCATTTATCGTGCAGCTGTCGTAGCCTTGACCGATGCTCGCACACAAGGCTACGGCCTTCGATTTTTGCAGATAGTCGGAGCGCGTCATGGTTTTATAGTTGACGTCGCGATCCACTTTGGATTTAACTACAACAATGGCTCTTGCTAAACACAAGTTGTCTTTGTTGGCTATTTCGACAATGCCTTTATTGTCCCTACAGGCATCGCAAGGTTGGTGGCACGAACCCGAGACCTCCTTGGTCCACACAAACGTCACATGAAGAGGCCCGCTTAGCAAGAATTGTTGGTTACTTTGCATTACTTTTTCGATGCTTCCAACAATGACATCCGCATTTAATTGCTCTACGCGCCTCACGCTCATATTGAAGGCTTTAGACGTCTCGCTTTAGACGTCTCGCCTAAATATCCGGGTTCGTTTTCTAACAGGTTCTCTTTCGCAAAGTTTAGAATATCGTTAAACAAATGCGATACCCATTGCTCTGGGTTAACATCTCTGAGGACCGGGTTTACGGTAATTTGAGACTCTGTAAAGCCGGAAAAAAGCCTTGGCAGCGTTCTCTGCTTGTGCCCTATAATTTCGAACGTGGGCTGCAAGGTGCCATCGCGACTTCCCCCGGGTTGCGGCTCCATCTTATCGTCCGAATGCACCGATCGCTCTTTCCCTGCAAAGTGCTGCTGCTATTTTGTGTTTATTTTAAACTATTTTTCGTCAAATAGCATGATTTTGTAGAAAAATCTACTATCGCTCCCGTTTCTCACTACGGCCGGTTGCTCTTGGCACCGGGTTTTTATAAGCTCGCTTATCGCAACCGCAGCTTCAGCATGCGCGTCGAGTTAAATGCCTCATTAAAAATCCTGACGCCTTATTTCGCCACAAATTGTCAAGTTGTAAACGCAGTCATTTGCAGTGCATTTCCTGTCACGATCCACCGCTGCACGATCCCTACCATCGACCATAAAACTGCATTTAAAAGATTTTATCGCTGAGGAACATCCGTTTCTCACGCTCATTTTTCACACACATTAGCACACGGTCTTTTCACGTAGTGCTGCACATGAGAATGATTCTTTTTACTGTTTTCTCCGAGCCTAACGGGAGCAGAACCATAACGCTTGCTTTTTCGCGGAAGGTTAAGTATTTCCGCACGGTTATGTGATTTATTAAGTGCGTGTGGAGTTAAAAACAGTACCCTGCCCCAACTTCAACATCGGTGTCAAACATTTAAAACTATCAGTGTCGTGTGTAGTGTTTTTGTGTTGTGCTGTGCATACGTGTTATGTAAAATGTAAGGATTAAATAGAATCAACAGATACTTCCTTTCTAAGGAGTAACACCAACTGCAGAATAAAAAATTCTAAAGTGTTACATTCGTATGACCTCTAACCTCTATCTCTTATAGGTGAGTACGAAAGTTTATTTTCATATCCACTTAATTTTAATCCAGATAAACTTTTCGGGGAATAGCTGCATTACACATCCGTAATATATCCAAAGGGACGCTATACACTGGCCTTAAAATTCTAAATTCTTTCTATCAACATGGCGAGCACGAACTGAAAAGCGACATGCCTTTAAAAAAGAATGGCTAAGCATTGTACAATTCGAATAATTTATAACAGATATCTCGGAAATGGCTGACGTCACAAAAAAGCTATTTCAAATAAATTGTGTGTGTTTTTAAAGAGATCTAATTTTTTTGTATTAAATGTTTTCCTCAAAGCTTAGCAGTTATACAAGATCATAGAAAATTTCTTCCGAATCAAGAGGACTTCACAAGCTATTTCCACAAAGTTCAAGATATACATTTTATTTTTCATATAAATGTCTTTAATATATGGTGTTGTAATTAAAATCGTCAGAGACAGTTTTAGAAAATAAAACATTTCGGGAAATAGTTCATGTAAAGGGTAGTTTGGGGTGGAGGGACTTTCTTGAAAATCTCTGTGTCGTATCTTTGGAAGGTACTCAACCTAAATACCAAGTTTAGTATTTATCCGACTTTTCATTTTTGAGTTATGCTGCTCTGACACATACACACAGACACACACACGCAGAATTTTCTAAAAATGTTTTTTATTCAGGGGACCTCAAAACAAGTATTTAGTTTTCCAGTGAAATCTCAATATTGAATATTTGGATGCAATGCATACCTCCTCTACCTACTATTTTACGTGGTGGAGAGATTAGAAATACCAACCTCTTCAGCAATGGTGTTTATTGACGAGAAACGTAGGCGTAAAAGTTAAAAATATAGATCGGTGCACGCTAAATTTATAAAAAATCTGTATTCCTGGTTTCCTTAAGAAATAAATGCACAATTTGTACCAAGAAAATTTTGATACAGCAACTTAGTTCTTTCGAAATCTTTGGAAAACCGTATCTTTATTTTTTTTTTCGGTACCGAAATTTAACAATTTCTTAAAACAACTTGTAACATTGTATATAAAACTCTGTAGGGAAGTTTATACTAATGTTGTTGTGAATGTTTATAGGATGCACAGGTCCACAGTTGTCCAGCTTGACAATATAAAAGGTTTTAGAACGAATAGCAAATTACTAAAAGCCCCTAAATCAATATTATTACATGCAGTTGTGAAAAATATTACAGCTATGATTAATAAATTCTGGGATTACGAGAAATTTGTTAATATTAGTTTAAACGTATATAGTTGCAAGAAAAAGGAGTATAGCTAGCTCGAAGCTTAGCGTTGTTGTCACAAATAAAGGATATAGAGAAAACTCTGATTTTCATAAAAGTAAGATTAAAACTACTTGCTTAAGGTAAAATGCTTGTCTCATATTAAGAATATTCTCAGATATTCGGAGAATGGCGCGAAAGTTGAGTCTGTCGCCTTGTTATTTTATTCCGTTTTTTCTTCAAGTGGGTTTCTCTATTGTTACATATGTATAGTCATTGTAACTATTTTTACTTTCTCTACCACGTACATAGCAGATAGAGGAGGAATTGCATTGCACTCAAAAATTGGATACCGGGATTTCACCAGAAATACATCTATAGATTTACACATTTCAACTGATTACATAATTGGCTTGTATTGTACATGATGTTTCATTTAAATACCCACAAACTGGGCCTGTGATTATTACTTATTGTTTTTATGTGTTTCAGTGGGTGAATAATAATTAGTTTGTTGGTATCGTTATCACAGTACTGTTTCACTTGTGAAATTCCGTTCTCTTTGTATGAAAATGAAAAAAGAAAAGATAAAAGAATGACGAGCTTTAGTGAGAAAGGTCTAAAGCTTTTAAACATTAAAATCAACATGGAAAGTTTGTAAATAGACAACGCCACAAAGTAATAATAATAATAATAATAATAATAATAATAATAATAATAATAATAATAATAATAATAATAATAATAATAATAATAATAATACACATAAATTGTGTGCTTTAACGTTCTTGTACAGTTCTTGTACAGTAAGGCTTCGTTTCCTACGGTTTAACAGTTGTACAAAAGACATTCACAATGAGACTACTTCACAGCTATTCCCAGAAAATTGAAGTTATACATTTTATTTGTCATGCAGATATCTTAAACATACCGTACCGTAATCAAAAGGGTTAGAGCCATTTTTAAGACAGTAAAAATAACGAACTTTCTTCCACTAAACGGGTAGTTTGCGGTGTGGGAATTTTCTTGAAAATCTACGGTTTGTTAAATTTTTTTATACGCTACTATTATAGTGTGTGTGTGTGAGAGTATGTGCCTAGTATCCGTGCGCCACAAGCCAAAACGACGACATTATAGAAAAACTTTATCATTTGCCTACCGGACAGGGACAACCACAAAAAACCTGAAAAAATCTCTAAGAGTATTCTAACGCCTACCGATCTGGAAAACCCATGAAAACAAGATAGTACACTTTTTTGCCCGCTTTCGATCGGCAATGAGAACCCTGCTCCTACGTACGCTAGCAACCAGGTTTTTGGTATAGTTAAATTACGTCTGTGCAAAGGGCGTCTGTACCGCTTTAAAAAACCTAGGTATATCAGTGCGTAGTGATGTTGGTTGATCTTAAAGCTGGTTAAGCATTTTTCAAAAACAGTTTGCTACACGCTACTATTAAATGTGTGTGTGTGTGCGAGTATGTGCCTAGTATCCGTGCGCCGTCAATGTAAAACTTCATCATTTGCCTACCGGGCAGGGACAACCACTAAAAACCTGAAAAACCTCGAAAATAAGAAACGGCTTCGTCAACCACTACAGCAAACGCCTACCAACCAGAGAAAACCTATGAAAAAGCAGAAAGAGCTTGCATTCGTTTACCAACCACAGAAAACCCCCAAAAACTAGTTATTTTTTAAAAAAACCAAAAAACAAAAAGAAAAAAAAGAAAAAAGGAAAAGACGAATAATATAAGTATGGCAACTGCAACGGGTGTGTGTGTGTGTGAGTGCCTATTTAATTTTTATTTTCTTTTGCACTGCACACATTTGTGTTACAATATATATGCATTTTCAATTTTGGGAAAACCTATGAAAAAGCAGAAACAGCTTGCATTCGTCTACCAACCAGAGAAAACCCCGAAACACTAGTTATTTAAAATTGCTGATGAGTTCTGGATAGGCTTTTGCAAATCTTGTTGGTAGCAAAACTTACCTTTTCCATCACCTCCAACATACCCCACTCCCACACCTTTTTTCTTTCCACCAATCATAATCTCTCTTATTCTTACCAATCAACAACTTTCATTTGTTCCTTTCCACCAATAACATCACTTCTTATTCCCCCCAATCACAATTTCACACGTCACTTTCTGTTATACTTTTTATCCCTCGTTCGCCATCTTTTCCCTCTTTCAGTCCCAACCTCCGCACAGACAACACCTCACCGCTCCTTAACCTCAACTTCATGCCTCCGCCATCTTATTTAGTTCCCATTTTTACCACCGCGCCTCTCATCTCCCAACCAGATTGCCGGCAAGAACAGATCTCGTTCATTCACACCTCGACGGTTGACTCGACAGCAGCTACTGTGAACACCTACGTCGTACACTTTTTTGACCGCTTTCGACCGGCTATGAGAACCCTGCTCCTACGTACGCTAGCGACCATTACGATGGTCCAGTACCAGGTTTTTGGTATAGTTAAATTACGTCTGTGCAAAGGGCGTCTTTACCGCTTTAAAAAACCTAGGTATATCAGTGCGTAGTGATGTTGGTTGATCTTAAAGCTGGTTAAGCATTTTCAAAAACAGTTTGCTTTTATTTTTTCGCGTCGCGTGAAGCTGCTGCGCTTTTGGTGACGCATCCACACCAGTAACAGGTAAGTACCACACGCATAATTATTTTTCGGGCCTGCTTGGCGTAGGAATATATCCTTTCGTGTTTTGGTACTGTAACCTCAAATCTCCTTACCCTTCTCTTGCGTCCGCCATCTTGTTTAGTTCTCACCGCATCTCCTTGTCGCAGACCCTCCCCATTTTTAGTTCCCACTATTTTAACCTCAAAATCTGCTCTTCTAAGCTCTTGCTACCGCCATCTTCTTTTAGTTCCCATTCTCACCACCGCGTCTCCTTGCACCCACCTCTTGCGACCGCCATGTTCACCACTAACCTCCAAATTTCCTCGTCCTTAAACCTCTTGTCTCAACCATCTTGTTTAGTTCCCATTTTCGCCACCGCATCTCATATCGCCCCATCTCTCTATCCACTCAAGAAAACCACCATCCAACGTTCAAAAATTGCTGATCAGTTCTCGACAGGCTTTTGCAAATCTTGTTGTTAGCAAAACTTACCTTTCCCATCACCTCCAACGTACCCCACTCCCACACCTTTTTCTTTCCACCAATCATAATCTCTCTTATTCTTACCAATCAACAACTTTCATTTGTTCCTTTCCACCAATAACATCACTTCTTATTCCCACCAATCACAACTTCACACGTCACTTTCTGTTATACTTTTTATCCCTCGCTCCCCATCTTTTCCCTCTTTCAGTCCCGACCTCCGCACAGACAACACCTCGCCACCCCGCTCCTCTCCATCACGTGACCTCCATACTCTTTCATCTTCCTTCATCTTCCACCCGAATTAACGAACCAATCAAAACACTCCACGTCACTTCCTGTTTTTCCTTCACCTTTCCCTAATCCTCAATTCTTTTAACTCGTCCCGGATGAACCAATTGCAATAACGATAATCCTTCCGCTCAGGGCGCTTTTCAAACTTGCCGCCGTCGCACGCAGCGACACTAGCGACACTAGCGCCCCTAGCGGCAGGATTATAGTTAATCCAATTGGCTCATCCGGGACTTATACTACTGAGGCTTATTATGATGTAATACTTCCATTTATATGATTTTTACGCATTTTGAAAGAAGTGAAGTAAAAGGGATCGTACACTCATTAGAGGCTAGAAATTACAATTTCATTACTTATTGGAAACTCAACATTCTTGGGGCATATAGGTTTATTATGATGTGATACATCCATTCATATGCATTTTACGCAGTTTGGAAGAGGTGAACGAAACGCGAGTTTACATTCACCAAAGGATAGAAACTTGAATTTCATGACTCGTTGAAAACTCAATACTCTTAATATATATATGTAATTATAGGCTTATTATGATGTAATACATCCGTTTATATTGTCGTATGCCTACTTTATATTATTCACAAATGAACAGATGGGAGCTACTCGCTTGCGAGAGGGATCGTTAAATCAAACAAAGAACTTCAAATTACGAGGCAACGACGAAGGACGCAGCTAAGTTAAATCACAAAATAATTGCTATACCAATACAATACCTGGCTTAAGGGAGAGGAAAGGATTCTATTCTACCATAATTAAGATTTCCATATATGGATGGAACACCGTTTATTAAATGAAATTAAATACTCACATATCTTTGCCCATTGCCTGCCGACGAGGACATCGTGTTTTAGCAGTTTCCCGTCTGTCTCACTCGAAGCCTACTCACTGAATGATACAAGAAGCCACACCAAATCGGCGTGAGTAACGCTATCCCCTCCTGAAACTGTTTCCCCTGATTCGCCCCTACTCACAGACAAACTGCCGTGCTTCGGTGTCCAGAGAGCTTCTTAACGTTGTTATCATCTGTGCACATGCCACATCTCCCCCTGGCAACCGAAGTCAACGCCCTCGTCGACACAAGGAAAATAAATATAATAAGAAACATGAAAATAACAAAAAAATGACATACACATGTGTGATGAACCAAAATATGACAGAATAATATACATGTGTGGTAAGCACCCAGACGACGACACAATGTTACTGAGCGATGTGGAGTCACGAGAAACTTAAGTGCTGTCGACTAATATTGTTACTGCACTTATACTTGAGCACCGCGCACACGCACACACCACGCTGCCTCAGTTCACAAGCACACTACACTGCGCAAAATATCGATGGTCTGCTGTAACTGTTTGTGGGTGATTTTATACAGTGCCCACAACGACGATTTGTCCTGGTGTAGAATTATCACTGCAGGTCTCTGGTGATGACAACAGGGTGGGCAGTCGCTGGCTTGGACTGCCCCCCGACATGGTGGCTCCTTATGCCACGGCAGTGTAGTGGCTGCCCGACAGCTTCCCTGTGGTGTTTCATGACTTCTGGTGTGCCACGGGGATGCTCCTGGGGTCTCTCGAGCTCCGCCACAGCAAAATACTAGAACAAAACCACCAAGCAATAAAAAGGGTGCTCCAACAAACAATCACACATAAAAAGAACGGTATGTCATGTACAATTAAATATTTAAAAGGTTGAAAAGTTTGCACTAACATTCTTTTGACATGGGCAAAGAAAGAGAAAAAAAATAAGTACAAATTGGCATAAAAACTAGATATCATAGAGTTGCCATCCAAAATTTAACTCACAATGCTTCACAATCCAAATAAAACAGTAAAACAGACTCAGAATACATGAACATGACAGAAAAAAAAACATAACCTTATTTGGGATCCCAATATTAAATCTTAATAACCAGCTGGTATCACTAAAAAAAGAAAGTAAGTGCACTTACAAAACAATTACACATGACAATGAAATGAACTCACTTACACTGACCATGGTCCAAATTACACACAACACTCACTTAACTATCTACTCAAACTAGTGTATGCATCACTACAAACTACATCCACATTACATCTCCAAACTACGCCACGTGACATGCTTTCAACTACTATTGTCCTACTCTTGTCACTAATACAGTTTCTCGTCCACAGTACTATCTTCCTCATCTCATTACGATCATCAACTCAATCTCAATCATAATCATCATCATCAGTAGTATTTCAATCAGCATCATTACTTCAGTCATTAACATTTTTATCTCAACTTTAAATTTTCTCCTCAAAAACAAAACATCTTCACTGACGTGTCTCATTTAACATGCTGTAAATTCAAAACATCTAACATAGGCATAACCTTCAAGAAATCACATTAATATTTCAGGAATGACACAAATAACATGACATTATACTGTTGCATCCACATCCTCCAAATCAAAATTAAGCTGGAAAACAGGTGGTATTAAAATTTGCTATCTAAGATGGTAATAAACTTGTTGCATAAACAGGAAAAAAAATTATTCACATTACAATCACTTCCATCCATTTAATCTCTCGTGTGAATTCAGCACACACGCTATACTGGGCACGTTACAGCAACACCAATAAGCCAAAATCTCTAAAAACATCACATCACATCAACTTTCCAGGTACATGTAGCCCTCCTGAAAAATCAACACATTCATACAACTGTCGGGGTTACTCTTTGGCACTTCCACCGAAGCTGACATCATCTCATCTCTTCTCATCTCTCCTCATCTCATCTCATCTCTCACATTAGCACCGTCGGGGTTACTCTTACGCACATCCACCGAGGCAAATCTGAACTCATATTTCTCACATAACCTCAAATACACACATACATACACACTATTCATGCAACAATTTTCTGCAAATATAAATCACAGCATCATTATGAAACCCAAAATCAAATCCAGTCAAATCAAATCAAATCATATCAAATTAAATCGAATGCAACAAAACAACATCACATCATTACTCAAAACAATATTGTCACAGAACATTCCTGAAAATGAAAGCTCAATTAAGCACATAGTACACATGAAACACATTCCTGCAGCATAATACAACAAAACAAATGATTTGCAGTTCCCAAAACATAATTTAAAATTTAAGTTACACCCAAAATAATAATACACTTTTAATTTAGCAGACATTCATAGCACATATTCCTGAAAAGCAAAGCTTAATTAAGCATCAGTCAGTGAAACAATAAATTTAGCATACCTGTGTGAGTTGTAAAACTGTTTCATTCGTCCAAACTTTAGCACTCACAATGTTTACATACTTACAGGTTATATTTTACTTTTTTTTTTACTCTTTTTACCAAAAAATTCCAGTGCAGTTTTCCAAAATCTGGTAACACACGTACAGCTGGTTCATCAACATCCACATCGTACCGGTCCATATTAAAGGCACATCAAACCTAATTAGGTGAAGATACTGGCAAGGCTGGTAGAAGCTCCTGAAACTTTTACTTACATGAGTAATTGTGAAGCATTTTCCCCTAAAAATATGCATTGCGTAATTAAATAAACCAAACTGGGCAACGGTAAAGCAAAATTATCATCATTATTATTATCACTATTTTTCCGCGAGTGTACAATGCAAAAAATTTTCAATATATATACGTGACCTCTTTCATTTTATTACTTTAAATATTTCAAACAGATGCACCACACTTTTTATACACACGCAAATTTTAAACACGCAACACAGGAATTTTGAAATAATTTGTTACACTTTCAAGTCGTTAATACTTTCAATATGACGCAATCTAGAATGCAATGTTACGTAAATCAGCTCACACACGCAACTACGGAGCCACCATGTCGGGGGGCAGTCCAAGCCAGCGACTGCGCACCCTGTTGTCATCACCAGAGACCTGCAGTGATAATTCTACACCAGGACAAATCGTCGTTGTGGGCATTGTATAAAATCACCCACAAACAGTTACAGCAGACCATCGATATTTTGCGCAGTGTAGTGTGCTTGTGAACTGAGGCAGCGTGGTGTGTGCGTGTGCGCGGTGCTCAAGTATAAGTGCAGTAACAATATTAGTCGACAGCACTTAAGTTTCTCGTGACTCCACATCGCCCAGTAACATTGTGTCGTCGTCTGGGTGCTTACCACACATGTATATTATTCTGTCATATTTTGGTTCATCACACATGTGTATGTCATTTTTTTGTTATTTTCATGTTTCTTATTATATTTATTTTCCTTGTGTCGACGAGGGCGTTGACTTCGGTTGCCAGGGGGAGATGTGGCATGTGCACAGATGATAACAACGTTAAGAAGCTCTCTGGACACCGAAGCACGGCAGTTTGTCTGTGAGTAGGGGCGAATCAGGGGAAACAGTTTCAGGAGGGGATAGCGTTACTCACGCCGATTTGGTGTGGCTTCTTGTATCATTCAGTGAGTAGGCTTCGAGTGAGACAGACGGGAAACTGCTGAAACACGATGTCCTCGTCGGCAGGCAATGGGCAAAGATATGTGAGTATTTAATTTCATTTAATAAACGGTGTTCCATCCATATATGGAAATCTTAATTATGGTAGAATAGAATCCTTTTCTCTTCCTTAAGCCAGGCATTGTATTGGTATAGCAATTATTTTGTGATTTAACTTAGCTGCGTCCTTCGTCGTTGCCTCGTAATTTGAAGTTCTTTGTTTGATTTAACGACCCCTCTCGCAAGCGAGTAGCTCCCATATGTTCATTTGTGAATAATATAAAGTAGGCATACGACAATATAAACGGATGTATTACAGCATAATAAGCCTATATATACATATATTAAGAGTATTGAGTTTTCAACGAGTCATGAAATTCGAATTTCTATCCTTTGGTGAATGTAAACTCGCGTTTTCTTCACCTCTTCCAAACTGCGTAAAATTCATATGAATGGATGTATCACATCATAATAATCCTATATGCCCCAAGAATATTGAGTTTCCAATAAGTAATGAAATTGTAATTTCTAGCCTCTAATGAGTGTACGATCCCTTTTACTTCACTTCTTTCAAAATGCGTAAAAATCATATAAATGGAAGTATTACATCATAATAAGCCTCAGTAGTATAAGTCCCGGATGAGCCAATTGGATTAACGATAATCCTTCCGCTAGGGGCGCTAGTGTCGCTAGTGTCGCTGCGTGCGACGGCGGCAAGTTTGAAAAGCGCCCTGAGCGGAAGGATTATCGTTATTGCAATTGGTTCATCCGGGACGAGTTAAAAGAATTGAGGATTAGGGAAAGGTGAAGGAAAAACAGGAAGTGACGTGGAGTGTTTTGATTGGTTCGTTAATTCGGGTGGAAGATGAAGGAAGATGAAAGAGTATGGAGGTCACGTGATGGAGAGGAGCGGGGTGGCGAGGTGTTGTCTGTGCGGAGGTCGGGACTGAAAGAGGGAAAAGATGGGGAGCGAGGGATAAAAAGTATAACAGAAAGTGACGTGTGAAGTTGTGATTGGTGGGAATAAGAAGTGATGTTATTGGTGGAAAGGAACAAATGAAAGTTGTTGATTGGTAAGAATAAGAGAGATTATGATTGGTGTAAAGAAAAAGGTGTGGGAGTGGGGTACGTTGGAGGTGATGGGAAAGGTAAGTTTTGCTAACAACAAGATTTGCAAAAGCCTGTCGAGAACTGATCAGCAATTTTTGAACGTTGGATGGTGGTTTTCTTGAGTGGATAGAGAGATGGGGCGATATGAGATGCGGTGGCGAAAATGGGAACTAAAAAAGATGGTTGAGACAAGAGGTTTAAGGACGAGGAAATTTGGAGGTTAGTGGTGAACATGGCGGTCGCAAGAGGTGGGTGCAAGGAGACGCGGTGGTGAGAATGGGAACTAAAAGAAGATGGCGGTAGCAAGAGCTTAGAAGAGCAGATTTTGAGGTTAAAATAGTGGGAACTAAAAATGGGGAGGGTCTGCGACAAGGAGATGCGGTGAGAACTAAACAAGATGGCGGACGCAAGAGGAGGGTAAGGAGATTTGAGGTTACAGTACCAAAACACGAAAGGATATATTCCTACGCCAAGCAGGCCCGAAAAATAATTATGCGTGTGGTACTTACCTGTTACTGGTGTGGATGCGTCACCAAAAGCGCAGCAGCTTCACGCGAGGCGAAAAAATAAAAGCAAACTGTTTTTGAAAATGCTTAACCAGCTTTAAGATCAACCAACATCACTACGCACAGATATACCTAGGTTTTTTAAAGCGGTAAAGACGCCCTTTGCACAGACGTAATTTAACTATACCAAAAACCTGGTACTGGACCATCGTAATGGTCGCTAGCGTACGTAGGAGCAGGGTTCTCATAGCCGGTCGAAAGCGGTCAAAAAAGTGTACGACGTAGGTGTTCACAGTAGCTGCTGTCGAGTCAACCGTCGAGGTGTGAATGAACGAGATCTGTTCTTGCCGGCAATCTGGTTGGGAGATGAGAGGCGCGGTGGTAAAAATGGGAACTAAATAAGATGGCGGAGGCATGAAGTTGAGGTTAAGGAGCGGTGAGGTGTTGTCTGTGCGGAGGTTGGGACTGAAAGAGGGAAAAGATGGCGAACGAGGGATTAAAAGTATAACAGAAAGTGACGTGTGAAATTGTGATTGGGGGGAATAAGAAGTGATGTTATTGGTGGAAAGGAACAAATGAAAGTTGTTGATTGGTAAGAATAAGAGAGATTATGATTGGTGGAAAGAAAAAAGGTGTGGGAGTGGGGTATGTTGGAGGTGATGGAAAAGGTAAGTTTTGCTACCAACAAGATTTGCAAAAGCCTATCCAGAACTCATCAGCAATTTTAAATAACTAGTGTTTCGGGGTTTTCTCTGGTTGGTAGACGAATGCAAGCTGTTTCTGCTTTTTCATAGGTTTTCCCAAAATTGAAAATGCATATATATTGTAACACAAATGTGTGCAGTGCAAAAGAAAATAAAAATTAAATAGGCACTCACACACACACACACACCCGTTGCAGTTGCCATACTTATATTATTCGTGTTTTCCTTTTTTTTCTTTTTGTTTTTTGGTTTTTTAAAAACATAACTAGTTTTTGGGGGTTTTCTGTGGTTGGTAAACGAATGCAAGCTCTTTCTGCTTTTTCATAGGTTTTCCCTGGTTGGTAGGCGTTTGCTGTAGTGGTTGACGAAGCCGTTTCTTATTTTCGAGGTTTTTCAGGTTTTTAGTGGTTGTCCCTGCCCGGTAGGCAAATGATGAAGTTTTACATTGACGGCGCACGGATACTAGGCACATATTCGCACACACACACACACATTTAATAGTAGCGTGTAGCAAACTGTTTTTGAAAAATGCTTAACCTGCTTTAAGATCAACCAACATCACTACGCACTGATATACCTAGGTTTTTTAAAGCGGTACAGACGCCCTTTGCACAGACGTAATTTAACTATACCAAAAACCTGGTTGCTAGCGTACGTAGGAGCAGGGTTCTCATTGCCGGTCGAAAGCGGGCAAAAAAGTGTACTATCTTGTTTTCATGGGTTTTCCAGATCGGTAGGCGTTAGAATACTCTTAGAGATTTTTTCAGGTTTTTCGTGGTTGTCCCTGTCCGGTAGGCAAATGATAAAGTTTTTCTATAATGTCGTCGTTTTGGCTTGTGGCGCACGGATACTAGGCACATACTCTCACACACACACACACACTATAATAGTAGTGTATAAAAAAAATTTAACAAACCGTAGATTTTCAAGCAAATTTCCACACCGCAAACTACCCGTTTAGTGGAAGAAAGTTCGTTATTTTTATTGTCTTAAAAATGGCTCTAACCCTTTTGATTACGGTACGGTATGTGTAAGATATCTGCATGACAAATAAAATGTATAACTTCAATTTTCTGGGAATAGCTGTGAAGTAGTCTCATTGTGAATGTCTTTTGTACAACTGTTAAACCGTAGGAAACGAAGCCTTACTGTACAAGAACTGTACAAGAACGTTAAAGCACACAATTTATGTGTATTATTATTATTATTATTATTATTATTATTATTATTATTACTTTGTGGCGTTGTCTATTTACAAACTTTCCATGTTGATTTTAATGTTTAAAAGCTTTAGACCTTTCTCACTAAAGCTCGTCATTCTTTTATCTTTTCTTTTTTCATTTTCATACAAAGAGAACGGAATTTCACAAGTGAAACAGTACTGTGATAACGATACCAACAAACTAATTATTATTCACCCACTGAAACACATAAAAACAATAAGTAATAATCACAGGCCCAGTTTGTGGGTATTTAAATGAAACATCATGTACAATACAAGCCAATTATGTAATCAGTTGAAATGTGTAAATCTATAGATGTATTTCTGGTGAAATCCCGGTATCCAATTTTTGAGTGCAATGCAATTCCTCCTCTATCTGCTATGTACGTGGTAGAGAAAGTAAAAATAGTTACAATGACTATACATATGTAACAATAGAGAAACCCACTTGAAGAAAAAACGGAATAAAATAACAAGGCGACAGACTCAACTTTCGCGCCATTCTCCGAATATCTGAGAATATTCTTAATATGAGACAAGCATTTTACCTTAAGCAAGTAGTTTTAATCTTACTTTTATGAAAATCAGAGTTTTCTCTATATCCTTTATTTGTGACAACAACGCTAAGCTTCGAGGTAGCTATACTCACTTTTCTTGCAACTATATACGTTTAAACTAATATTAACAAATTTCTCGTAATCCCAGAATTTATTAATCATAGCTGTAATATTTTTCACAACTGCATGTAATAATATTGATTTAGGGGCTTTTAGTAATTTGCTATTCGTTCTAAAACCTTTTATATTGTCAAGCTGGACAACTGTGGACCTGTGCATCCTATAAACATTCACAACAACATTAGTATAAACTTCCCTACAGAGTTTTATATACAATGTTACAAGTTGTTTTAAGAAATTGTTAAATTTCGGTACCGAAAAAAAAAATAAAGATACGGTTTTCCAAAGATTTCGAATGAACTAAGTTGCTGTATCAAAATTTTCTTGGTACAAATTGTGCATTTATTTCTTAAGGAAACCAGGAATACAGATTTTTTATAAATTTAGCGTGCACCGATCTATATTTTTAACTTTTACGCCTACGTTTCTCGTCAATAAACACCATTGCTGAAGAGGTTGGTATTTCTAATCTCTCCACCACGTAAAATAGTAGGTAGAGGAGGTATGCATTGCATCCAAATATTCAATATTGAGATTTCACTGGAAAACTAAATACTTGTTTTGAGGTCCCCTGAATAAAAAACATTTTTAGAAAATTCTGCGTGTGTGTGTGTCTGTGTGTATGTGTCAGAGCTGCATAACTCAAAAATGAAAAGTCGGATAAATACTAAACTTGGTATTTAGGTTGAGTACGTTCCAAAGATACGACACAGAAATTTTCAAGAAAGTCCCTCCACCCCAAACTACCCTTTACAGGAACTATTTTCCGAAATGTTTTATTTTCTAAAACTGTCTCTGACGATTTTAATTACAACACCATATATTAAAGACATTTATATGAAAAATAAAGTGTATATCTTGAACTTTGTGGAAATAGCCTGTGAAGTCCTCTTGATTCGGAAGAAATTTTCTATGATCTTGTATAACTGCTAAGGTTTGAGGAAAACATACAATACAAAAAATTTAGATCTCTTTAAAAACACACACAATTTATTTGAAATAGCTTTTTTGTGACATCAGCCGTTTCCGAGATATCTGTTATAAATGATTCGAATTGTACAATGCTTAGCCAATCTTTTTTAAAGGCATGTCGCTTTTCAGTTCTTGCTCGCCATGTTGATTGAAAGAATTTAGAATTTTAAGGCCAGTGTATAGCGTCCCTTTGGATATATAACGGATGTGTAATGCAGCTATTCCCCGAAAAGTTTATCTGGATTAAAATTAAGTGGATATGAAAATAAACTTTCGTACTCACCTATAAGAGATAGAGGGTAGAGGTCATACGAATGTAACACTTTAGAATTTTTTATTCTGCAGTTGGTGTTACTCCTTAGAAAGGAAGTATCTGTTGATTCTATTTAATCCTTACATTTTACATAACACGTATGCACAGCACAACACAAAAACACTACACACGACACTGATAGTTTTAAATGTTTGACACCGATGTTGAAGTTGGGGCAGGGTACTGTTTTTAACTCCACACGCACTTAATAAATCACATAACCGTGCGGAAATACTTAACCTTCCGCGAAAAAGCAAGCGTTATGGTTCTGCTCCCGTTAGGCTCGGAGAAAACAGTAAAAAGAATCATTCTCATGTGCAGCACTACGTGAAAAGACCGTGTGCTAATGTGTGTGAAAAATGAGCGTGAGAAACGGATGTTCCTCAGCGATAAAATCTTTTAAATGCAGTTTTATGGTCGATGGTAGGGATCGTGCAGCGGTGGATCGTGACAGGAAATGCACTGCAAATGACTGCGTTTACAACTTGACAATTTGTGGCGAAATAAGGCGTCAGGATTTTTAATGAGGCATTTAACTCGACGCGCATGCTGAAGCTGCGGTTGCGATAAGCGAGCTTATAAAAACCCGGTGCCAAGAGCAACCGGCCGTAGTGAGAAACGGGAGCGATAGTGGGTTTTTCTACAAAATTGTGCTATTTGACGAAAAATAGTTTAAAATAAACACAAAATAGCAGCAGCACTTTGCAGGGAAAGAGCGATCGGTGCATTCGGACGATAAGATGGAGCCGCAACCCGGGAGAAGTCGCGATGGCACCTTGCAGCCTACGTTCGAAATTATAGGGCACAAGCAGAGAACGCTACCAAGGCTTTTTTCCGGCTTTACAGAGTCTCAAATTACCGTAAACCCGGTCCTCAGAGATGTTAACCCGGAGCAATGTGTATCGCATTTGTTTAACGATATTCTAAACTTTGCGAAAGAGAACCTGTTAGAAAACGAAACCGGATATTTAGGCATATCCATAACAGACGAAAAAGAGACGTCTAAAGCCTTCAATATGAGCGTGAGGCGCGTAGAGCAATTAAATGCGGATGTCATTGTTGGAAGCATCGAAAAAGTAATGCAAAGTAACCAACAATTCTTGCTAAGCGGGCCTCTTCATGTGACGTTTGTGTGGACCAAGGAGGTCTCGGGTTCGTGCCACCAACCTTGCGATGCTTGTAGGGACAATAAAGGCATTGTCGAAATAGCCAACAAAGACAACTTGTGTTTAGCAAGAGCCATTGTTGTAGTTAAAGCCAAACTGGATCGCGACGTCAACTATAAAACCATGACGCGCTCCGACTATCTGCAAAAATCGAAGGCCGTAGCCTTGTGTGCGAGCATCGGTCAAGGCCTCGACAGCTGCACGATAAATGACGTCAGACGCTTTGACGCTGCGTTAAAGGGCTACGCTGTGACGGTGTTTGGCGATCATACGGGGAAGCACGTGCTGTACGCGTCGGATAAGAAATGCGATAAATACATCGACGTCATGCTCCACGCCGGGCACTTTAATGCTATCGTGAACCTTCACAAGTGCTTTAAATGCAAAAGGTATTGCCACCGGTGTCATTATTCCTCGGCACACAAAAAAGAATTTCATAGGTGCGACGCCAGGTGTGCTAAATGCCATCAGCAGTGCGATGCGCGATTTGACGCCTACATACGCTGCGCCGGGTGCAACAGAGATTTTAAGGGACCGACATGCTTTGCAAACCACACAAAGAAAGGCGTTTTTTACCCAAAGGAGCTGTCGGTGTGCGATGTAGAAAAGGTGTGCACGTCTTGCAATAAGCTCGTGAATGCGAGGCACAGAAAAACCGCGCACGAGTGCGGGGAAAAGTACTGCTATCATTGCAAGACACACGTGAATTCTAGCCACATGTGCTATATGCAGCCGTATGCCGCAAAGAACAAAAGAAACCGGTACGTGTTTATGTTTATCGACTTTGACTGCACGCAAAACATTCCATATACCGGCAAAAAGGACACATACGAGTATGTACCTAACTTGTGCGTGTTGTACCAAGCCTGCCCGCACTGCATCGACGAACGCCACAAGACGGCATACTGTACCGAATGCGGTTGCAAAGAATGGGTGTTTATGGACGAACCCGTGAAGCAGCTTTTCGAGCACATCGCGCAGGCGAGGTTCGAAGCCTGGGATGTCTACGTCGTGGCGCATAACCGCAGAGCTTACGACGGGCAGTTTTTATTAAAGTACATGGTGGTGCACTTAGACTGGGCGCCGGAGCTCATCATGAACGGAAGCAAGATCTACAGGATGAGGTACGGTGACGTCACATTTCTAGACTCGCTCAACTTCATACCCATGCCACTCTCCCGCTTTTCCAAGACCTTCGGATTGAAGGAATGCAAAGGTTATTTCCCGTACTTGTTTAACACGAAGGAATACGAGCAGTACGTGGGTTCGATTCCCGACAAAAGGCATTACTGTCCGGAGGGCATGTCGGCGGAGGGTCGGAAAGCCTTCGAGCAGTGGCACGAAGAAAAGGCGTCCTCCGGGTACGTCTTCGACATGAGGGCGGAAATGGTGGCGTATTGCAAGGAGACGTATTTCTACTCAGTCAGGAAGTTTCCAAATTCAGAAGGGAATTCTTGGACGAGAACGGAATAGACCCGTTCAGAGAATGCGTCACCATCGCGCAGGCGTGCATGTGCGTGTATAGAAAGCGCTTCATGCCGCTTAAAAAAATTGCCCTCTTGCCAGCGGGCGGGTATCGACTAGCGGACCGGCAGTCTCGCGCTGCATGCATATGGCTAACATGGCTAGAGATGCTAAACCGCATCGTCATCCAGCGCGCCATGCGAGGACGCGAATTTAAAATCGTGGGGCACAACGTGGACGGGTACAGAGAGGCTGAAAAAACCGCGTACTTTTTCCACGGCTGCTTTTACCACGGCTGCAGGCGGTGCTTTCACAATCGCCATGCGGTGATATATAACTCGGGACACGAAACCATGACCTCCAGGTTAGAGAGCACCGAGAAGGTCAGAGCCGAGATCAAGGCCGCCGGCTACGTCGTGGTGAAAATGTGGGAGTGTGAGTTCAACGCCGCGATGGAGGCCAACCAGGACCTCGCGCGCCACGCAAGGGACTTTGCGGTACCGGAACCCCTGAACCCCAGAGACGCCTTCTACGGAGGTCGCACCAAGACGTACTGCGAGGCGAAGGGGGATAGCAAGATATACTACTACGACGTATGCAGCCTGTACCCGTACGTGAACAAGACGAAGCCCTACCCCGCGGGCCATCCCAAGATCCACGTGGATAGATTCCCGCGCTTGGAAGATGTGGGGGGCGGGTTGGTGAAGTGCGAGGTTCTACCGCCGCAACACCTGTACCACCCGGTGCTACCGGCGCGCATCGGCGGCAAGCTGATGTTCCCGCTATGCCGCGCTTGTGCGGAGGCGGAGAGCCAAGACGAGTGCCACCACGGTGAGCGCGAGAGGGAGTTGTCGGGTACCTGGGTGGTCGACGAGATGAAGGTCGCCCTGGCGGAGGGGTACCGCCTCCTCCGAGTCCACGAGATCTGGGAGTACGACGTGGTGCAGCACGAACCGACCACCGGAGCCAAGGGTCTCTTCGAAGACTACGTGAATCAGTTCTTGAAGATCAAGACCAAAGCCTCCGGCTGGCCCTCGGATTGCGACGACCCTGCCGCAAAGCAGCAGTACGTGGAGCAATTCTTCGAACACGATGGCGTAGCCCTGGATCCCCAGGCCATCGCCACCAACCCCGGCAGGCGGGAGCTGGCCAAGCTGATGCTCAACAGCTTCTGGGGCAAACTGGGGCAGAGGGAAAACCTCCCCACGTGCGAGCTGGTGGACCGGTACGACCGCCTCCTGGAGCTGCTCAACGACCATGGCGTGGAAGTGCAGACCTACGTGCCCGTCACCGACCGGATCATGTACGCGGTGTGGAAGTACTGCGAGCAGAACCGCAAGGTCAACCCCACCGCCAACGCCGTCCTGGCGGCCTACACGACGGCTCACGCGCGCCTGGTGCTCTACTCCTACCTCAAGAGCCTAGGAGAACGGGTCTGCTACTTCGACACCGATTCCGTCGTCGTCGCCGCCGCTCCGGGTGACTGGATGCCGTCCGTTGGACGCCTCCTGGTGTACATGACGGACGAGCTGGAGAAGTACGGGCGGGGCTCTTACATCGCCCGGTTCGCCTCCGCTGGGCCCAAGAGCAAACTGCATGGAGATCGTTTGCCCCGAGACGGGCAAGACGTTCTCGGTGTGCAAGGTGAAGGGGATCACGCTCAATTCGGGCTACCTGGAGCTGGTGAACGCGGAGGTGATTCGCGACGTGGTGCTGAGGGACAACGACCGTGCGGTGAAGCTGGGGGCACGCAGATTTCGCGGAAACCGTCTTGGACGGTCGTCACCGAACCCAGCTCGAAGACGTTTAAGATGGTGGTCAACAAGCGCGTACTCGCCGGCGATCACGATTCCTATCCCTACGGGTTCAAGAGGAACGCTTAAATGAGACGACTAGAGCCGCGCCAAAGTCATTTCGAACCGGGCGCCCCTGAGGAGACGATGCCCGGTCCCCGAGATCTGGGGCGATTCGAGTTTCCCAGCACGATGCTCGTGGCGGGGCCGTCGCGCTGCGGCAAGTCGACCTTCGTGAAAAACCTGTTACGCCACGCGCACCGGATGTTCGACGTGCGCCCCAGGAGGGTGCTGTGGTGCCATTCTCCGGAGTATTCGTCGACACTCGAACCCTCGGCTCTGCGTTGCGAGATCCACGCGGGTATACCCGAACTTGCTTTGGTGGGCGAGAACGACCTGGTCGTCCTCGACGATCTGATGCTGGAGGGTGGCGGGAAGGACGTGTCCAATTTTTTCACCAGAGACTCCCATCACAAGCGCTTCGGCATCGTCTACATCCTGCAGAACGTGTTTCAGCAGGGTCAGAAATATCGCAACATCTCTCTGAATGCAAACTACGTCGTGGTCTTCAAGAACAACCGGGACAAGATGCAGATCGAGAGACTGTGCCAGCAGATCGAACCCAGGAACTCTAGGTTTCTCTTGGAGGCCTTCGAGAAGGCCACCGAACGCCCTCACGGGTATCACGTGTTGGGCTGCACTCAGTACACGCCCGTCCGATACAGGTATCGAACCGGCGTGCTGCCGGGGGAAAACCTCTCTTATTTCGTACCCAACTGAGACCGCTGAGAGGACTCGGGTTCGTTACGTTCTATATTATCCCGGCAGAGTCTTACCCAACTGAGGCCATTGAGTCTAAATAAAAAGTACCGCTTTCGGAGCGAACGTCATTATCGCGCAAGCATGGCTAGAGGTACGTTAAGGCTTGCGACGCTGACCAGTCCTCGCATAGCGAGACAGCACGGTAATTTGACGGCTCTGGCCAAGGCGAAGGCCCCTCTGCGCAAAAAGTTGTTAAAAAATGCCGATGGCGATCTGATCAAGGCCATTAGCGAATGTATGCTCAACGTGTGCAGAGGTCACGTGCAACTTCCCGCAAAGTGCTTGGGTCGCCTAAAGAAGCACAAGGCTTCTTGGAGGAAGTTGACGGATAAACGGGTTCCTCTGAAGAAGAAGAAGAGCATCTTGGTTCAAAAAGGAGGTTTTTTGCCGGCATTTCTCCTACCCGTCTTGGCTTCGCTTGGCGGCGCGCTAGTGTCGAAATTAACAGGATGAAGTACGGCAAGCAGATCGTCGTTGCACCGCAACCAAAGACCGTCGATAAGCTTCACGCTATAGACCGCACCATATCCAGATTGGCTAAAGAAATTCAGAACCTGCAGAGCGCAAAGCTCTCTGCCGACGAAAAGTGGCGGCTCGTAAATCATAAATTGGACAACTACCTCGATCTCGTGGCACAAGTCAGAAAGCCCTTCCTCGGCGACGACGACGACGACGATTACGAAGATGTGCACGAACGCGTGCCGGTGAAGCACGAGGTCAAACACCGAACCATAAAGGTCAACCTCCTCTCGCCTCGCAAAAAGAAGAGGGCAAACCCTGCCACTCCGAAAAAGAAATCGAAATCGCCTTCCGCGTCGTACCATTTTCGCAAACGCGTCTGGCAACCCCTGTACAAGTAAAGCATGAATGAATGGAAGGCGCTAAGGCGATACTATGCCAAACCAGAACACTATGCCGGTTTGGCTACGGTCAAGCCCCTTCGAAAGGCCACGGGTGCGTCTAAGGCGAACATCGAGTCCTTCCTTCAAACCCAGGACTGTTACACTCTGCACAAACCGGTCAGAAAGCGGTTCCCCACCAGATATTATCACGTGACGAATATGGACGATCTTTGGGAGGCCGATCTAAACGTCAAGAACAGCGTGAGGGAACATAACAAACCTTACGTGTACATTCTGACCGTTATCGACGTATTTTCCAAATATGCTTGGGCCGTACCCCTGAAATCGAAGCTGGGTACCGAGGTTGCGCAAGCGTTTCGCTCCATATTCTCCCAACGCGTCCCCAGGGTCCTCCAAACGGACAAGGGAACCGAGTTTACCAACAAGACTTTTCGCGACTTTCTGAAGAAACACGACGTGAAACATTACACAACCAAAAATAACGTTAAAGCCAGCGTCGTGGAGCGCTTCAACCGCACCTTAAAAACCAAGATGTGGAGGTATTTCACGCACAAAAACAGTTACAGATACCTGGAAGTCCTTCCGGCCTTACTCGAGTCGTACAATAGCTCGCATCACAGGTCCATAAAAATGGCTCCGAAGGACGTGAACGAATCTAACATTTTACGAGTGTACCGCAATCTCTACGGAAATAGAACCCTACCTCGCGCAGGGAAACCCAGAGTTTCCGTCGGCGATCACGTGCGCATCTCTAAAGAAAAAATGAAATTCGACAAGGGCTACGAGCAGAATTGGACGGACGAAATATTTCGGATAGCCGAGGTGGTGCGCGGTCGACCAGTCGTATATAAGTTGAAGGATCTGGCCGGAGAAACCATAGACGGCACATTTTACATCGAGGAGCTACAAAAGGTCGCGCTACCTCGGACGTTTAAGACCGAACGCGTTTTACAGACCTAGGGCCGAGGGCGCAACAAGCAGGTCTTGGTAAAGTGGAAGGGGTATCCGGCAAAGTTTAACTCGTGGGTTCTGTCTTCGACCATCGATTCGACATGGTTAAGACCAAGCCCTTCTCCATCACTCTCGTGAGCAACGCTTCCATGGAACACTTTACCGACAACACCACGGCCAGATTTTCTAACATCTTGCCCGAGAGAATCGTTCTGCAGGGAGAATGGGAGGTCGCCCTGCAAAAGTTCAGGTATCCGGTGAAATTTTATAACCTTTCGCCAGATGATGCCCTCTAGTGGGCACCAAGTACACCATGACGCTCCTCCCCACGCATTCCAAATTCAGTTTGCAAATGCCGCAAGGCATCGTGCACAATCCCAAAGACTTGGTGAACGTCGTCAACGCCGTTGTACTCGAACACTTGCACGTGGAAAACTTCTTCCTCTTCGACGAGCGCAAGCAGACGGTGGGCGTAAATGCCGCCGTCGCCCATCCCGAACCACTACCCGCCATTCCGTTCGACGGGTTTGTGGAAAATGTCGCGCGCACGGCCGTACCGTACGCGGTCGGCGAATATGAAGCTCTGAACGATGCGCCCCACCAGAGACCCAAGTCGAAACCGAAACCGAAGCCCCGGGCTTCGGGGCAGCAGAAACCCGCGGCGGCTCGTCCCGTCAGACCCAAACCAGACGTTTCAAAATCGGAGGAGCTTCCGGGACCTCTACACCGCATCCACAGTTTGCTCTTAACGCCCGCTATGGCAAAGATATTGGGTTTCGAGCCCTACGTCAACGTCATTCTCGAAAAAGCTGCTAAACACCCCGTAGATCCTTATATGGGGTTTCCTTACGAAATGTTCATCTATTGTAATCTAGTGACCCCGCAAGTCGTGGGCGACACCTTCGCCCAAGTCATACAGAGCGCGGCCGTGGAATACGAAAGAAGCAACAACACTTACATGAGCGACGAAAAGACGTTTTTTCCCCAAAATTGGGTACCCTTGATTCAGCAAGACTTCAAGACGGTCAACATAGATTTAAGGAACGGTTACGGCGATCTCTTGCCATTCGCCGACGGATTTTCCTCTACTATAGTTCTCGCTTTTCGTCCAAAACAGGCGTAATGGACGTGCACGCCGTAACGCGGTACTACCTCAATCAGACCGGCGGCGCGTTCCACGATCGCGATTTCATTCTCTACAGGGGCAAGCGCTACCAAAGAGGCAGCGGTCTCTTTTCAGCCCTCGGAGGACTCTTCAGAAGGTTGCTACCGTTTTTAAAGAGCGGAGCAAAATCAGTCGGAAAGGAGGCCTTAAAGGCGGGCGCTCACGTTCTGTCCGATGTGACTGTGGCGGAAGCAGCGCCAAAGCAAGCGCTCCAACCGAGGCTGAAGGAGTCCGCATACAATTTAAAGAGAAAAGCCGACGAAAAGCTCGATGCCATGCTCGGTTCCGGCGCCAGGCGCCTCAAGAGAATAAAACCGAGCAAATCCAAAAAGAGTAAGCAGTCGAAGCTGAAACGCGGTAGGCGTAAGGTGCAAGACGTATTTTCGTAATAGCAGACGCGGCCGTCCACATGAGTTCCGAACTGGACCTCTTTACAGAGGTGCCGGTTCAGATGAGCATCGAGGAGTCACGGTTCCTATACCTAAACCCTCAAAACACTTTAATGAAAAATGCCCCCATCACCTTTCATTATTCCGGAAATGCGGACGATTACCTAGACTTGACCTACGTCGTACTCGAAATCATGGTCCGCATTGTAGATGACAAAGGAGAGGCCTTAAACGCTGACGCTAACGCCACTCTGGTCAACAACGCCTTAAATTCCCTGTTTCAACAGGTGGAGGTAACCCTCAATAACGTCATCGTCTCCATGCCGCAAGCCGGTTACCCCTATAGAACCTACCTCGAGACGCTTCTCAATTACTCCGAAGATGCCATGAACACCAAACTAGAATCCACCCTCTGGAGAAAGGACACGTCAGGCATCATGGACACTTTTATCGCCAATGCGGGTTTTCAGTGGCGTCAGGGGTTTACCAAAGGGAGCAACGTCGTACAGCTCATCGGTCCTCTGTCCAACGCTCTGTTTAGACAGGATAAGCTGCTTTTGAACAACGTTAGCATGACCGTCAAGCTCACTACCGCCTCTCCCAGTTTTATCTGTTTTCCGACGTAGATACCTTTAAGGGGTACGCCGACATCGTGTCTGCCACGCTGCGCTTAAAATCGGTGCGGCCCTCGCCGACCATAAAGCTCGCGCACCAGGCCGTGCTCGCAAAGGGCAACGCAAAGTACCATCACAAGGACGTCAGCTTTCACGCTCTCAGCATCCCCAAGGAGTCCAGGGCAATGACGTTTAGCGATGTGTGCGTAGGGCAAGTTCCCAGGAGAGTGGTAGTAGCCATGGTCACCGACAAGGCCTATTCCGGCCATTTTAACTCAAATCCGTACAACTTGAAACATTTTAAAATGAACTTCTTTCAGCTCTATGTGAACGGGCAACCCGTTCCCTCCCAACCTCTGCAACCCGACTTTACAAAGGGACACTATTTGCAATGCTTTCAAACCCTGCAGGACGGCCTAGGCATTCATTTCAAGGACGAGGGACACTCCATCTCCAGAGAAACCTACCCGCAAGGGTATACGATAATGGTTTTCGATCTCACTGCAGAAATGAGCGCTAACGAGTCTCACATCTCCGGTCAGCGCCACGGAACCGTCTCTATAAGCATCGGTTTTGCCGATAAATTGACAGAACCGGTCATACTTCTGCTGCTAGCAGAAATACATCGCACGGTCGAAATCGACGCCAACCGATCCATTCTGGTATCATGAACACCTTTCAAATTCAACGGTTTCTATAGACATGCCCCTCTACGCGCTCTCACTTTTTAGGCGTCTACCCCTGCGATAAACTACCCGTACTTCACGGCATTCGAACGCCTCCCTTGGCGCTAGTGGCTAACACCGACCCCAGCACCAAATCCGGGCAACACTGGGTTTGCATCTTTGTGGACAAAAACTCGCATGGAGAATATTTTGACAGTTACGGCATAGGACCGCTTTCGCCCAATTTTCTCCGGTTCTTAAATTCGGTCTGCGGGACGCGTTGGTCCACCAACGCCAGAAGGCTGCAAGGTTTCGACAGCACCACTTGCGGTCATTACGTCATCGCCTACCTCACCCACCGCTGCTCCGGCTTACCTAAGCATAAATTCTTCTCAAAATTTCACGTCAGCAATCACGCGCATAATGATGTCGTCATTCGCAAAACGTTCAAAGACGCATGCCGCGCAAAGTGCTCTGACGCTCAGCGAACTTGTCAACCCTTGAAGAAGAGTACGTGTGTGTGTGTGTGTGTGTGTGTGTGTGTGTGTGTGTCACTATTCATCACATCTAACCTAATCCATTCTCTTGCACGTGCTTTCAGAAGACGCTCCTGCTCATATAAAAAGCAACGTCACGGTGTCGCTCGCCTCATTCAGAGTGTACCATGCAGCACGCGGATACAGTCATGCTGCCATGCAGCACGCCGACCAGGTAGGTCCGCACCTATGTATTAGCGTGCTTTTTTCTATCCCGTTTATCTCTCTATCCCTCACATTATTATTATTATTATTATTATTATTATTATTGTTTTGTGTGTTCCAGTATAACCGGGTGTCAAACCCTGACCACCATAAACCGGGGGAAAAAAGGAAACTACCCATCTTCGACCTCCAACAGCATCCCGACAGTCCTGCTCCGCCAGCACAGTTCCAACACAGTGCAGTTGTGGGTCCTCTGGCGGATATCTACTTCCTCAACCCGCAAGAAACTAAATTCGTCAGTGTGGGATTCTCCCCCCAGCCGCCGCACCATCTCGTCGTCACCATTGCCAAATGTGGACAGCACGACGCAGTCGTCATGAGTTCCTCGCAGTGGCACAAACTCGTCGAATCCATCCCCATCATTCACAAACGCTTGAATGACCCACAGGGACGTCTACAGCAATTTCAATTCAGCGACAGCGTCACCATCTTGTTTAAGTTTGTGTTCGGAAAGCTAAAGCTCGTTTTCAAAGACCCGCAAGGCGCATTCGTTACGTTCAACCAACAAGAATGGCACGTGTTGCATGCCCTGCAGCGCATCATTACCGACATCATGTATCACAAAAAGAAGGAAGAGACGGACGTGCAAAATCAAAGCATGGCATACCACAAGTACATGCTTCACAACCATGCCTCCAACGTTGCCTTACATAACATGAATTTCACGCAGTTCACCAAGTACATACGGTGTGCCAATTTTAGAACATTCCTCGAGGTTCATCATTTCCTCAACACCCATTTCGCACTGCGCATCTCACAAAATAGTCCTTAGTGCGCATGTATTTCTACCAGCGTTCCAACCGCACCTCACCCAATCATCTCGCACCCTTCGCTCCCGCATCATGGGTTACAGAAATTACCTGTCGGTGTACTACCATGACAGTAAGGTGTTTAAAAACTACGAGGTGGACGGTCACCCCCATAAAAATACACCTTATGCACTTCGCTTCGTCGACAGCACCTACGACGGAAAATCCGTCTCCGCCAGAGTTCACAGCTGCGAAACCAAAATTCATTTTGTGCTATCTAACATGTACTTCAACGATATCCATTTCAAAGCAGATAAAGAAGACGCACAACATCAGTGGTTCCAATTTGTGCCCGCAAGAGGTTTATACATCGTTTTCTACGAACAGCAATACATTTCCACAGACAAAATGCAGCAAATGATAAACGAAAACCCCATGTGCTACGGCACGTGCTTAGCGGCGCATTTGGGTCGCGAATCACCCTATATCATACCCGATCACATTCACGGCGTTTGCATGTTCAGCACCGTTCAAAACAGAGTTCTCCTCCAAGACGAAAACCGTTAAATCAACGGACACAGTGTTTTTCCTGCGGATGTTGTGCAATAATCGCTAAGCGCTTCCGGCGGATGTAGTGAACCTCCAACAAACGTTTCTCCCACCAGTGCTTCCCCTGATGTGGTAATTCTCCAACGAACTTTTCCCCCACCAGTGCTTCCCCCTGATGTGGTCGTTTTGCATGTTCAGCACCGTTCAAAACAGAGTTCCCCTCCAAGACGAAAACCGTTAAATCAACGGACACAGTGTTTTTCCTGCGGATGTTGTGCAATAATCGATAAACGCTTCCGGCGGATGTAGTGAACCTCCAACCAACGTTTCCCCCACCAGTGCTTCCCCTGATGTGGTAATTCTCCAACGAACTTTTTCCCCACCAGTGCTTCCCCTAATGTGGTCGTTTGCATGTTCAGCACCGTTCAAAACAGAGTTCTCCTCCAAGACGAAAACCGTTAAATCAACGGACACAGCGTTTTTCCTGCGGATGTTGTGCAATAATCGCTAAGCGCTTCCGGCGGATGTAGTCAACCTCCAACGGACGTTTCCCCCACCACTGCTTCCCCCTGATGTGGTGTTTCTCCAAACAACTTTTCCCCCACCAGTGCTTCCCCTGATGTGGTAAATCTCCAACGAACTTTTCCCCCACCAGTGATTTCCTGCTTCCGGCAGTTGGGTTACATTTATGCACGCGCATTCTTTTCCCCTTCATTCGGTGCTAGCCAGCCGTGGGGGAATGCCAGGACCGACGTGTAAAGACTTCCACTGCTCGTTTTGCTTTCACCAAAGGTGCAGCTGCGAACTTAAGCACCGTCTCACCCGCCTGTGCACACAGTGTCAACTCGGTTTCTACGAAGACCTCGATCAACTCAACAAGCAAATTCAACAATTCCTTCGAAGGTACTCCGCTAGAAACACCACATGAACTGCTTCATCGTGCTCTTTCGGTATCTCGATAACGGACGAAGAATCCACCTGCTACTGCCCAGGGAACGCCAAGTGCTGCTGCAGAACGGCATATTCATCTTTGAACGTTATCCCCCAAGCGACGTCGACCTTGTATGGAACCAACTTCCCACAGACGCACAGGTAGTTTGCGCACCTTATCGCAGGTGTAAACAACACTACAACCTTCCTCATCAAACCACTCATATAGACGGTCCTCCCCCGTTTATCAAAAACTGCCATCTGTGCCGTCATAATGTCACAGGACGCCCTTAAAGAGCTAGAAGAACTTTCCCGCAGCGCCGACACTCTCAGCGTAATTACGCTTCAACAGCACGTACCGTATCGTGTCGTCGGCGTCAAAACACTCGACACCGTTCACGGTTCAAAGCTCGTCGCCAAAATCGAGAACGACACAGAAGTTTTCCTACCAACAAGATTTGCAAAAGCCTCTCCAGAACTCATCAACAAACTCAACTCTACCTCATTTTGCATCATATACGCAGGCGAGGAAAAACTACGCAACGGTTTCAAACGTCACATCGTCACGTTCTCCCCATATAACCCTAAATAATGTCCGACGAAACCTATACCGTCCCCGTGGGGAACAATCTTAACCTACAACTCATTCTCAACGCAACTTCACCTATCCGTATCCTCTGCATCTCCAACTCCAATTTCCGCAGCAGCAGAGTTGTCACCATCACACTCGACGTCCAAGGGGCTCACGCCGTCCACGTCAAATGCGTACCTTCCAAAGTGCACCAGCATCAACAAGACGCACTATGCATCATATACCTCGGCAACAGCAACATAACTGCTCTAACCAACAAAGTCACATCCACAGGATGCTTCTCAACCAGCCATTACAACGAATGTACCATCCCCATCTATATACCAACCTTCACCGAATTCGTCAACGAAAGTTTCTCTCACCAGCTCGTCACCTGCATCACCAAACCTATCCACCAATTTACCGTCGATAGCAGCAGCAGCGATGACGAGGACTCAAAGTGCACCACGTACTTTAAAATCATTGTTGTGCGCGAAATCTGTGTGTCCTAGTGCGTCAACAAACTATGAATTTTAACGTGCTTTTTTTCTCCTAATATTTCTTATATTGTTCATTTATTGCATTCATATGTTAATCTCCTGTAATCAAATAATCCATAATGTTATTCTCAAAATATGTATTCATATGTTGAGCAAATAATACATCATGTTAATCTCAACTATGTATTCATACCTTTATCCAATGTACTGTATTCAAATTATAAATAAAGAAAACAGTCCCGGAGGAGCCAATTGCAATAACGATAATCCTCCCGCTGAGGGCGCTTTTATAACTTGCCGCCGTCGCACGCAGCGATAATAGCGACACTAGAACCTCTAGCGGCAGGATAATCGCTAATCCAATTGGCTCATCCGGGACTTATACTACTAGACTCCATATACCAAGAATATTGAGTTTTTAACAAGTCATGAAATTCGATTTTCTAGCCACTAGTGAGTGTAAAATCCCGTTTTCTTTTCTTCATTTAAACGGCGTAAAATTCATATAAATGGCTGTATCACATCATTATAAGCCTCAATATACCAAGCATAGTGAGTTTTCAACAAGTCATGAAATTCAAATTTCTAGCCTCTAGTGAGTGTAAAATCGCGTTTTCCTAACTTTTTCCAAACTATATAGGTCATATAAATGGATGTATCACGTTTAATAATACACCTATATATACCAAGAATATTGAGTATCCAACTACTCAGGAAATTCCATTTTCTAGCCTCTAGTGAGTATAAAATCGCGTTTTCTTCACTTCTACCAACCTGGTTAACCTCATATAAATATACATACAAAACTCATAACAAGAATATATATACCAAGAATATTAAGTTTCCAGGAACTCATGAAATTCGAATTTCTAGCCTCTGGTGAGTGTAAAATCGCGTTTTCTTAACTGCTTTTAAACTGCGTAAAAGACATATAAACGGACGCATCACATCAAAAAAAGCGTCTATATAGCAACAATATTGAGTTTTCAACATGTCATGAAATTCGAATTTCTAGCCTCCAGTGAGTGTAAAATCGTGTTTTCTTCACTTCCTCCAAACTGCGTTAACGTCATATAAATGGATGTATCGCATTATAATAAGCCTATATATACCAAGAATATTGAGTTTCCAACAACACATGAAATTTGAATTTCTATCTTCTAGTAAGTGTAAATTCGCAATTTCTTCACTTCTTCCAAACTGCGTAAAAGTCATTTAAATGGATATGTCACATGATAATAAGCCTATATACTCCAAGAATTTTGACTTCCATACATGGCGTGAAATTAGAATATCTAGCCTCTAGTGATTGTAAATTCGAGTTTTCTTAACTTCCTTCAAACTGCGTTTAAAATCATATCAATGGATGTATCACGTTTAATAATACACCTATATACACCAAGAATATTGAGTATCCAACAACTCAGGAAATTCCATTTTCTAGCCCCTAGTGAGTGTAAAATCGCGTTCACTTCTCTTCTTTCAAACTGCTTCAAAATCATACAAATGGATGTATCACATCATAATAAGCCTGTATATACCAAAGATACTGAGTTTTCAAAAAGTCAAGAAATTCGATTTTCCAGCCCCTATTGATTGTAATATCGCGGTTACTTCACTTCTTTCAAACTGCTTAAAAATCATATACCTAAATGGTTCTATCACCTCATAATCAACCTATATATACCAAGAATATTGAGTTTTCAAGTCAAGAAAATCGATTTTCTAGCCCCTTTTGAGTGTAAAATCACGCTTTACACACTTCTTTCAAACTTCGAAAAAATCATATAAATGGATGTATCACCTCATAATAAGCCTATATACATCAAGAATATTGAGTTTTAAACAAGTCAAGAAAATCGATTTTTTAGCCCCTAGTGAGTGTAAAATCGCGTTTACTTCACTGCTTTCAAACTGCTAAAAAATCATATAAATGGATGTATCACCTCATAATAAGCCTCTATATACCAAGAATATTGACTTTTTAACAAGCCAGGAAAATCGATTTTCTAGCCCCTAGTGAGTGTAAAATCGCATTTACTTCACTTCTTTCAATCTTCGAAAAAATCATATAAATGGCTGTTTCACGTCATACTAAGCCTATATATACCAAGAATACTGAGTTTTTAAAGAGTCAAGAAAATCAATTTTATAGCCCCTAGTGAGTGTAAAATCGCGTTTACTTCACTTCTTTCAAACTGCTTAAAAATCATACAAATGGAAGTATCACATCATAATAAGCCTCTATATACCAAAGATACTGAGTTTTCAAAAAGTCAAGAAATTCGATTTTCTAGTCCCTAGTGAGTGTAAAATCGCGTTATTTCACTTCTTTCAAACTGCTTAAAATCATATAAATGGATGTATCACCTCATAATAAGCCTTTATAACCAGGAATATTGAGTTTTTAACAAGTCAGGAAAAGCGATATTCTAGCCTCTATTGAGTGTATAATCGCGTTTACTTCACTTCTTTCAAACTGCTTAAAAATCATATAAATGGATGTATCACCTCATAATAAGCCTCTATATACCAAGAATATTGAGTTTTTAACAAGTCAAGAAAATCGATTTTCTAGCCCCTAGTGAGTGTAAAATCGCGTTTACTTCACTTCTTTCAAACTGCTTAAAAATCATATAAATGGATGTATCACCTCATAATAAGCCTCTATATACCAAGAATACTGAGTTTTCAACAAGTGAAGAAAATCAATTTTCTAGCCCCTAGTGAGTGTATAATCGCGTTTACTTCACTTCTTTCAAACTGCTTAAAAATCATACAAATGGATGTATCACATCATAATAAGCCTCTATATACCAAAGATACTGAGTTTTCAAGAAATCAAGAAATTCGATTTTCTAGCCCCTAGTGAGTGTAAAATCGCGTTTACTTCACTTCTTTCAAACTGCTTAAAAATCATATAAATGGATGTATCACCTCATAATAAGCCCCTATATACCAAGAATATTCAGTTTTTAACAAGTCAAGAAAATCGATTTTCTAGCCCCTAGTGAGTGTAAAATCGCGTTTACTTCACTTCTTTCAAACTGCTTAAAAATCATATAAATGGATGTATCACATCATAATAAGCCTCTATATACCAAGAATATTGAACTTTTAACAAGTCAAGAAAATCGATTTTCTAGCCCCTAGTGAGTGTAAAATCGCGTTTACTTCACTTCTTTCAAACTGCTTAAAAATCATATAAATGGATGTATCACCTCATAATAAGCCTCTATATACCAAGAATATTGAGTTTTTAACAAATAAAGAAAATTGATTTTCTAGCCCCTAGTGAGTGTAAAATCGCGATTACTTTAGTTCTTTCAAACTGCTTAAAAATCATATAAATGGATGTATCACCTCATAATAAGCCTCTATATACCAAGAATATTGAGTTTTTAACAAGTCAAGAAAATCGATTTTCTAGCCCCTAGGGAGTGTAAAATCGCGTTTACTTCACTTCTTTCAAACTGCTTAAAAATCATATAAATGGAAGTATCACATCATAATAAGCCTCTATATACCAAAGATACTGAGTTTTCAAAAAGTCAAGAAATTCGATTTTCTAGCCCCTATTGATTGTAAAATCGCGTTCACATCACTTCTTTCAAACTGCTTAAAAATCATATAAATGGTTGTATCACCTCATAATCAGCCTATATATACCAAGAATATTGAGTTTTCAACAAGTCAAGAAAATCGTATTTCTAGCACCTAGTGAGTGTAAAACCGCGTTTACTTCACTTCTTTCAATCTTCGAAAAAATCATATAAATGGTTGTATCACCTCATAATAAGCCTATATATACCAAAAATATTGAGTTTTCAAAAAGTCAAGAAATTCGATTTTCTAGCCCCTATTGATTGTAAAATCGCGTTCACATCACTTCTTTCAAACTGCTTAAAAATCATATAAATGGTTGTATCACCTCATAATCAGCCTATATATACCAAGAATATTGAGTTTTCAACAAGTCAAGAAAATCGATTTTCCAGCACCTAGTGAGTGTAAAACCGCGTTTACTTCACTTCTTTCAATCTTCGAAAAAATCATATAAATGGTTGTATCACCTCATAATAAGCCTATATATACCAAAAATATTGAGTTTTCAAAAAGTCAAGAAATTCGATTTTCTAGCCCCTATTGATTGTAAAATCGCGTTTACTTCACTTGTTTCAAACAGCTTAAAAATCATATACCTAAATGGTAGTATCACCTAATAATAAACCTATATATACAAAGAATATTCAGTTTTCAACAAGTCAAGAAAATCGATTTTCTAGCACCTAGTGAGTGTAAAATCGCGTTTACTCCACTTCTTTCAATCTTCGAAACAATCATATAAATGGTTGTTTCACGTCATAATAAGCCTATTTATACCAAGAATACTGAGTTTTTAAAAAGTCACGAAATTCGATTTTCTAGCCCCTAGTGAGTGTAAAATCGCGTTTACTTCACTTCTTTCAATTTGCTTAAAAATCATATAAATGGATGTATCACCTCATAATAAGCCTCTATATACCAAGAATACTGAGTTTTTAATAAATCAAGAAGATTGATTTTCTAGCCCCTAGTGAGTGTAAAATCGCGTTTACTTCACTTCTTCCAACTGCTTAAAAATCATATAAATGGATGTATCACCTTATAATAAGCCTCTATATACCAAGAATACTGAGTTTTCAACAAGTGAAGAAAATCAATTTTCTAGCCCCTAGTGAGTGTATTATCGCGTTTACTTCACTTCTTTCAAACTGCTTAAAAATCATACAAATGGATGTATCACATCATATTAAGCCTCTATATACCAAAGATACTGAGTTTTCAAAAAGTCGAGAAATTCGATTTTCTAGCTCCTAGTGAGTGTAAAATCGCGTTTACTTCACTTCTTTCAAACTCATTAAAAATCATATAAATGGATGTATCACCTCATAATAAGCCTCTATATACCAAGAATACTGAGTTTTTAATAAATCAAGAAAATTGATTTTCTAGCCCCTAGTGAGTGTAAAATCGCGTTTACTTCACTTCTTCCAACTGCTTAAAAATCATATAAATGGATGTATCACCTTATAATAAGCCTCTATATACCAAGAATACTGAGTTTTCAACAAGTGAAGAAAATCAATTTTCTAGCCCCTAGTGAGTGTATAATCGCGTTTACTTCACTTCTTTCAAACTGCTTAAAAATCATACAAATGGATGTATCACATCATATTAAGCCTCTATATACCAAAGATACTGAGTTTTCAAAAAGTCGAGAAATTCGATTTTCTAGCTCCTAGTGAGTGTAAAATCGCGTTTACTTCACTTCTTTCAAACTGCTTAAAAATCATATAAATGGATGTATCACCTCATAATAAGCCTCTATATACCAAGAGTATTGAGTTTTTAACAAGTGAAGAAAATCAATTTTCTAGCCCCTAGTGAGTGTAAAATCGCGTTTACTTCTCTTGTTTCAAACTGGTTAAAAATCATATAAATGGATGTGTCACATCATAATAAGCCTCTATATACCAAAGATACTGAGTTTTCAAGAAGTTAAGAAAATCGATTTTCTAGCCCCTAGTGAGTGTAAAATCGCGTTTACTTCACTTCTTTCAAACTGCTTAAAAATCATATAAATGGATGTATCACCTCATAATAAGCCTCTATATACCAAGAATATTGAGTTTTTAACAAGTCAAGAAAATCAATTTTTTAGCCCCCAGGGGGTGTAAAATCGCGTTTACTTCACTTCTTTCAAACTGCTTAAAAATCATATAAATGGAAGTATCACATCATAATAAGCCTCTATATACCAAAGATACTGAGTTTTCAAAAAGTCAAGAAATTCGATTTTCTAGCCCCTATTGATTGTAAAATCGCGTTCACTTCACTTCTTTCAAACTGCTTAAAAATCATATAAATGGTTGTATCACCTCATAATCAGCCTATATATACCAAGAATATTGAGTTTTCAACAAGTCAAGAAAATCGATTTTCTAGCACCTAGTGAGTGTAAAATCGCGTTTACTTCACTTCTTTCAATCTTCGAAAAAATCATATAAATGGTTGTATCACCTCATAATAAGCCTATATATACCAAAAATACTGAGTTTTCAAAAAGTCAAGAAATTCGATTTTCTAGCCCCTATTGATTGTAAAATCGCGTTTACTTCACTTGCTTTAAACTGCTTAAAAATCATATACCTAAATGGTTGTATCACCCAATAATAAACCTATATATACCAAGAATATTCAGTTTTCAACAAGTCAAGAAAATCGATTTTCTAGCAGCTAGTGAGTGTAAAATCGCGTTTACTCCACTTCTTTCAATCTTCGAAACAATCATATAAATGGTTGTTTCACGTTATAATAAGCCTATTTATACCAAGAATACTGAGTTTTTAAAAAGTCACGAAATTCGATTTTCTAGCCCCTAGTGAGTGTAAAATCGCGTTTACTTCACTTCTTCCAACTGCTTAAAAATCATATAAATGGATGTATCACCTCATAATAAGTCTCTATATACCAAGAATACTGAGTTTTCAACAAGTGAAGAAAATCAATTTTCTAGCCCCTAGTGAGTGTATAATCGCGTTTACTTCACTTCTTTCAAACTGCTTAAAAATCATACAAATGGATGTATCACATCATATTAAGCCTCTATATACCAAAGATACTGAGTTTTCAAAAAGTCAAGAAATTCGATTTTCTAGCCCCTAGTGAGTGTAAAATCGCGTTTACTTCTCTTGTTTCAAACTGGTAAAAAATCAAATTAATGGATGTATCACATCATAATAAGCCTCTATATACCAAAGATACTGAGTTTTCAAGAAGTCAAGAAATTCGATTTTCTAGCCCCTAGTGAGAGTAAAATCGCGTTTACTTCACTTGTTTCAAACTGCTTAAAAATCATATAAATGGATGTATCACCTCATAATAGGCCGCTATATACCAAGTATATTCAGTTTTTAACAAGTCAAGAAAATCGATTTTCTAGCCCCTAGTAAGTGTAAAATCGCGTTTACTTCACTTCTTTCAAACTGCTGAAAAATCATATAAATGGATGTATCACATCATAATAAGCCTCTATATACCAAGAATATTGAACTTTTAACAAGTCAAGAAAATCGATTCTCTAGCCCCTAGTGAGTGTAAAATCGCGTTTACTTCACTTCTTTCAAACTGCTTAAAAATCATATAAATGGATGTATCACCTCATAATAAGCCTCTATATACCAAGAATATTGAGTTTTTAACAAATAAAGAAAATTGATTTTCTAGCCCCTAGTGAGTGTAAAATCGCGATTACTTTACTTCTTTCAAACTGCTCAAAAATCATATAAATGGATGTATCACCTCATAATAAGCCTCTATATACCAAGAATATTGAGTTTTTAACAAGTCAAGAAAATCGATTTTCTAACCCCTAGTGAGTGTAAAATCGCGTTTACTTCACTTCTTTCAAACTGCTTAAAAATCATATAAATGGAAGTATCACATCATAATAAGCCTCTATATACCAAAGATACTGAGTTTTCAAAAAGTCAAGAAATTCGATTTTCTAGCCCCTATTGATTGTAAAATCGCGTTCACTTCACTTCTTTCAAACTGCTTAAAAATCATATAAATGGCTGTATCACCTCATAGTCAGCCTATATATACCAAAAATATTGAGTTTTCAACAAGTCAAGAAAATCGATTTTCTAGCACCTAGTGAGTGTAAAATCGCGTTTACTTCCCTTCTTTCATACTGCTTAAAAATCATATAAATGGATGTATCACATCATAATAAGCCTCTATATACCAAAGATACTGAGTTTTCAAAAAGTCAAGAAATTCAATTTTCTAGCCCCTATTGATTGTAAAATCGCGTTTACTTAACTTGCTTCAAATTGCTTAAAAATCATATACCTAAATGGTTGTATCACCTAATAATAAACCTATATATACCAAGAATATTCAGTTTTCAACAAGTCAAGAAAATCGATTTTCTAGCACCTAGTGAGTGTAAAATCGCGTTTACTTCACTTCTTCCAACTGCTTAAAAATCATATAAATGGATGTATCACCTCATAATAAGCCTCTATATACCAAGAATACTGAGTTTACAACAAGTGAAGAAAATCAATTTTCTAGCCCCTAGTGAGTGTATAATCGCGTTTACTTCACTTCTTTCAAACTGCTTAAAAATCATACAAATGGATGTATCACATCATATTAAGCCTCTATATACCAAAGATACTGAGTTTTCAAAAAGTCAAGAAATTCGATTTTCTAGCCCCTAGTGAGTGTAAAATCGCGTTTACTTCACTTCTTTCAAACTGCTTAAAAATCATATAAATGGATGTATCACCTCATAATAAGCCTCTATATACCAAGAATATTCAGTTTTTAACAAGTCAAGAAAATCGATTTTCTAGCCCCTAGTGAGTGTAAAATCGCGTTTACTTCACTTCTTTCAAACTGGTTAAAAATCATATAAATGGATGTATCACATCATAATAAGCCTCTATATACCAAAGATACTGAGTTTTCAAGAAGTCAAGAAAATCGATTTTCTAGCCCCTAGTGAGTGTAAAATCGCGTTTACTTCACTTCTTTCAAACTGCTTAAAAATCATACAAATGGATGTATCACCTCATAATAAGCCTCTATATACCAAGAATACTGAGTTTACAACAAGTGAAGAAAATCAATTTTCTAGCCCCTAGTGAGTGTATAATCGCGTTTACTTCACTTCTTTCAAACTGCTTAAAAATCATACAAATGGATGTATCACATCATATTAAGCCTCTATATACCAAAGATACTGAGTTTTCAAAAAGTCAAGAAATTCGATTTTCTAGCCCCTATTGATTGTAAAATCGCGTTCACTTCACTTCTTTCAAACTGCTTAAAAATCATATAAATGGTTGTATCACCTCATAATCAGCCTATATATACCAAGAATATTGAGTTTTCAACAAGTCAAGAAAATCGATTTTCTAGCACCTAGTGAGTGTAAAATCACGTTTACTTCACTTCTTTCAATCTTCGAAAAAATCATATAAATGGTTGTATCACCTCATAATAAGCCTATATATACCAAAAATATTGAGTTTTCAACAAGTCAAGAAAATCGATTTTCTAGCACCTAGTGAGTGTAAAATCGCGTTTACTTCCCTTCTTTCAAACTGCTTAAAAATCATATAAATGGATGTATCACATCATAATAAGCCTCTATATACCAAAGATACTGAGTTTTCAAAAAGTCAAGAAATTCGATTTTCTAGCCCCTATTGATTGTAAAATCGCGTTTACTTCACTTGCTTCAAACTGCTTAAAAATCATATACCTAAATGGTTGTATCACCTAATAATAAACCTATATATACCAAGAATATTCAGTTTTCAACAAGTCAAGAAAATCGATTTTCTAGCAGCTAGTGAGTGTAAAATCGCGTTTACTCCACTTCTTTCAATCTTCGAAACAATCATATAAATGGTTGTTTCACGTCATAATATTCCTATTTATACCAAGAATACTGAGTTTTTAAAAAGTCACGAAATTCGATTTTCTAGCCCCTAGTGAGTGTAAGATCGCGTTTACTTCACTTCTTTCAAACTGCTTAAAAATCATATAAATGGATGTATCACCTCATAATAAGCCTCTATATACCAAGAATACTGAGTTTTTAATAAATCAAGAAAATTGATTTTCTAGCCCCTAGTGAGTGTAAAATCGCGTTTACTTCACTTCTTCCAACTGCTTAAAAATCATATAAATGGATGTATCACCTCATAATAAGTCTCTATATACCAAGAATACTGAGTTTTCAACAAGTGAAGAAAATCAATTTTCTAGCCCCTAGTGAGTGTATAATCGCGTTTACTTCACTTCTTTCAAACTGCTTAAAAATCATACAAACGGATGTATCACATCATATTAAGCCTCTATATACCAAAGATACTGAGTTTTCAAAAAGTCAAGAAGTTCGATTTTCTAGCTCCTAGTGAGTGTAAAATCGCGTTTACTTCACTTCTTTCAAACTGCTTAAAAATCATACAAACGGATGTATCACATCATATTAAGCCTCTATATACCAAAGATACTGAGTTTTCAAAAAGTCAAGAAGTTCGATTTTCTAGCTCCTAGTGAGTGTAAAATCGCGTTTACTTCACTTCTTTCAAACTGCTTAAAAATCATATAAATGGATGTATCACCTCATAATAAGCCTCTATATACCAAGAGTATTGAGTTTTTAACAAGTGAAGAAAATCAATTTTCTAGCCCCTAGTGAGTGTAAAATCGCGTTTACTTCTCTTGTTTCAAACTGCTTAAAAATCATATAAATGGATGTATCACATCATAATAAGCCTCTATATACCAAAGATACTGAGTTTTCAAAAAGTCAAGAAATTCGATTTTCTAGCCCCTATTGATTGTAAAATCGCGTTTACTTCACTTGCTTCAAACTGCTTAAAAATCATATACCTAAATGGTTGTATCACCTAATAATAAACCTATATATACCAAGAATATTCAGTTTTCAACAAGTCAAGAAAATCGATTTTCTAGCACCTAGTGAGTGTAAAATCGCGTTTACTTCACTTCTTTCAAACTGCTTAAAAATCATATAAATGGATGTATCACCTCATAATAAGCCTCTATATACCAAGAATACAGAGTTTTCAACAAGTGAAGAAAATCAATTTTCTAGCCCCTAGTGAGTGTATAATCGCGTTTACTTCACTTCTTTCAAACTGCTTAAAAATCATACAAATGGATGTATCACATCATATTAAGCCTCTATATACCAAAGATACTGAGTTTTCAAAAAGTCAAGAAATTCGATTTTCTAGCCCCTAGTGAGTGTAAAATCGCGTTTACTTCACTTCTTTCAAACTGCTTAAAAATCATATAAATGGATGTATCACCTCATAATAAGCCTCTATATACCAAGAATATTCAGTTTTTAACAAGTCAAGAAAATCGATTTTCTAGCCCCTAGTGAGTGTAAAATCGCGTTTACTTCACTTCTTTCAAACTGGTTAAAAATCATATAAATGGATGTATCACATCATAATAAGCCTCTATATACCAAAGATACTGAGTTTTCAAGAAGTCAAGAAAATCGATTTTCTAGCCCCTAGTGAGTGTAAAATCGCGTTTACTTCACTTCTTTCAAACTGCTTAAAAATCATACAAATGGATGTATCACCTCATAATAAGCCTCATTATACCAAGAATATTAAGTTTTTAACAAGTCAAGAAAATCAATTTTTTAGCCCCCAGGGGGTGTAAAATCGCGTTTACTTCACTTCTTTCAAACTGCTTAAAAATCATATAAATGGAAGTATCACATCATAATAAGCCTCTATATACCAAAGATACTGAGTTTTCAAAAAGTCAAGAAATTCGATTTTCTAGCCCCTATTGATTGTAAAATCGCGTTCACTTCACTTCTTTCAAACTGCTTAAAAATCATATAAATGGTTGTATCACCTCATAATCAGCCTATATATACCAAGAATAGTGAGTTTTCAACAAGTCAAGAAAATCGATTTTCTAGCACCTAGTGAGTGTAAAATCGCGTTTACTTCCCTTCTTTCAAAGTGCTTAAAAATCATATAAATGGATGTATCACATCATAATAAGCCTCTATATACCAAAGATACTGAGTTTTCAAAAAGTCAAGAAATTCGATTTTCTAGCCCCTATTGATTGTAAAATCGCGTTGACTTCACTTGCTTCAAACTGCTTAAAAATCATATACCTAAATGGTTGTATCACCTAATAATAAACCTATATATACCAAGAATATTCAGTTTTCAACAAGTCAAGAAAATCGAATTTCTAGCAGCTAGTGAGTGTAAAATCGCGTTTACTCCACTTCTTTCAATCTTCGAAACAATCATATAAATGGTTGTTTCACGTCATAATATGCCTATTTATACCAAGAATACTGAGTTTTTAAAAAGTCACGAAATTCGATTTTCTAGCCCCTAGTGAGTGTAAAATCGCGTTTACTTCACTTCTTTCAAACTGCTTAAAAATCATATAAATGGATGTATCACCTCATAATAAGCCTCTATATACCAAGAATACTGAGTTTTTAATAAATCAAGAAAATTGATTTTCTAGCCCCTAGTGAGTGTAAAATCGCGTTTACTTCATTTCTTCCAACTGCTTAAAAATCATATAAATGGATGTATCACCTCATAATAAGCCTCTATATACCAAGAATACTGAGTTTACAACAAGTGAAGAAAATCAATTTTCTAGCCCCTAGTGAGTGTATAATCGCGTTTACTTCACTTCTTTCAAACTGCTTAAAAATCATACAAATGGATGTATCACATCATATTAAGCCTCTATATACCAAAGATACTGAGTTTTCAAAAAGTCAAGAAATTCGATTTTCTAGCCCCTAGTGAGTGTAAAATCGCGTTTACTTCACTTCTTTCAAACTGCTTAAAAATCATATAAATGGATGTATCACCTCATAATAAGCCTCTATATACCAAGAATATTCAGTTTTTAACAAGTCAAGAAAATCGATTTTCTAGCCCCTAGTGAGTGTAAAATCGCGTTTACTTCACTTCTTTCAAACTGGTTAAAAATCATATAAATGGATGTATCACATCATAATAAGCCTCTATATACCAAAGATACTGAGTTTTCAAGAAGTCAAGAAAATCGATTTTCTAGCCCCTAGTGAGTGTAAAATCGCGTTTACTTCACTTCTTTCAAACTGCTTAAAAATCATACAAATGGATGTATCACCTCATAATAAGCCTCTATATACCAAGAATACTGAGTTTACAACAAGTGAAGAAAATCAATTTTCTAGCCCCTAGTGAGTGTATAATCGCGTTTACTTCACTTCTTTCAAACTGCTTAAAAATCATACAAATGGATGTATCACATCATATTAAGCCTCTATATACCAAAGATACTGAGTTTTCAAAAAGTCAAGAAATTCGATTTTCTAGCCCCTATTGATTGTAAAATCGCGTTCACTTCACTTCTTTCAAACTGCTTAAAAATCATATAAATGGTTGTATCACCTCATAATCAGCCTATATATACCAAGAATATTGAGTTTTCAACAAGTCAAGAAAATCGATTTTCTAGCACCTAGTGAGTGTAAAATCACGTTTACTTCACTTCTTTCAATCTTCGAAAAAATCATATAAATGGTTGTATCACCTCATAATAAGCCTATATATACCAAAAATATTGAGTTTTCAACAAGTCAAGAAAATCGATTTTCTAGCACCTAGTGAGTGTAAAATCGCGTTTACTTCCCTTCTTTCAAACTGCTTAAAAATCATATAAATGGATGTATCACATCATAATAAGCCTCTATATTCCAAAGATACTGAGTTTTCAAAAAGTCAAGAAATTCGATTTTCTAGCCCCTATTGATTGTAAAATCGCGTTTACTTCACTTGTTTCAAACTGCTTAAAAATCATATACCTAAATGGTTGTATCACCTAATAATAAACCTATATATACCAAGAATATTCAGTTTTCAACAAGTCAAGAAAATCGACTTTCTAGCAGCTAGTGAGTGTAAAATCGCGTTTACTCCACTTCTTTCAATCTTCGAAACAATCATATAAATGGTTGTTTCACGTCATAATATGCCTATTTATACCAAGAATACTGAGTTTTTAAAAAGTCACGAAATTCGATTTTCTAGCCCCTAGTGAGTGTAAAATCGCGTTTACTTCACTTCTTTCAAACTGCTTAAAAATCATATAAATGGATGTATCACCTCATAATAAGCCTCTATATACCAAGAATACTGAGTTTTTAATAAATCAAGAAAATTGATTTTCTAGCCCCCAGTGAGTGTAAAATCGCGTTTACTTCACTTATTCCAACTGCTTAAAAATCATATAAATGGATGTATCACCTCATAATAAGTCTCTATATACCAAGAATACTGAGTTTTCAACAAGTGAAGAAAATCAATTTTCTAGCCCCTAGTGAGTGTATAATCGCGTTTACTTCACTTCTTTCAAACTGCTTAAAAATCATACAAACGGATGTATCACATCATATTAAGCCTTTATATACCAAAGATACTGAGTTTTCAAAAAGTCAAGAAGTTCGATTTTCTAGCTCCTCGTGAGTGTAAAATCGCGTTTACTTCACTTCTTTCAAACTGCTTAAAAATCATATAAATGGATGTATCACCTCATAATAAGCCTCTATGTACCAAGAGTATTGAGTTTTTAACAAGTGAAGAAAATCAATTTTCTAGCCCCTAGTGAGTGTAAAATCGCGTTTACTTCTCTTGTTTCAAACTGGTTAAAAATCATATAAATGGATGTATCACATCATAATAAGCCTCTATATACCAAAGATACTGAGTTTTCAAGAAGTCAAGAAATTCGATTTTCTAGCCCCTAGTGAGTGTAAAATCGCGTTTACTTCACTTCTTTCAAACTGCTGAAAAATCATATAAATGGATGTATCACATCATAATAAGCCTCTATATACCGAGAATATTGAACTTTTAACAAGTCAAGAAAATCGATTTTCTAGCCCCTAGTGAGTGTAAAATCGCGTTTACTTCACTTCTTTCAAACTGCTTAAAAATCATATAAATGGATGTATCACCTCATAATAAGCCTCTATATACCAAGAATATTGAGTTTTTAACAAATAAAGAAAATTGATTTTCTAGCCCCTAGTGAGTGTAAAATCGCGATTACTTTACTTCTTTCAAACTGCTCAAAAATCATATAAATGGATGTATCACCTAAATAAGCCTCTATATACCAAGAATATTGAGTTTTCAACAAGTCAAAAAAATCGATTTTCTAGCACCTAGTGAGTGTAAAATCGCGTTTACTTCCCTTCTTTCAAACTGCTTTAAAATCATATAAATGGATGTATCACATCATAATAAGCCTCTATATACCAAAGATACTGAGTTATCAAAAAGTCAAGAAATTCGATTTTCTAGCCCCTATTGATTGTAAAATCGCGTTTACTTCACTTGCTTCAAACTGCTTAAAAATCATATACCTAAATGGTTGTATCACCTAATAATAAACCTATATATACCAAGAATATTCAGTTTTCAACAAGTCAAGAAAATCGATTTTCTAGCACCTAGTGAGTGTAAAATCGCGTTTACTTCACTTCTTTCAAACTGCTTAAAAATCATATAAATGGATGTATCACCTCATAATAAGCCTCTATATACCAAGAATACAGAGTTTTCAACAAGTGAAGAAAATCAATTTTCTAGCCCCTAGTGAGTGTATAATCGCGTTTACTTCACTTCTTTCAAACTGCTTAAAAATCATACAAATGGATGTATCACATCATATTAAGCCTCTATATACCAAAGATACTGAGTTTTCAAAAAGTCAAGAAATTCGATTTTCTAGCCCCTAGTGAGTGTAAAATCGCGTTTACTTCACTTCTTTCAAACTGCTTAAAAATCATATAAATGGATGTATCACCTCATAATAAGCCTCTATATACCAAGAATATTCAGTTTTTAACAAGTCAAGAAAATCGATTTTCTAGCCCCTAGTGAGTGTAAAATCGCGTTTACTTCACTTCTTTCAAACTGGTTAAAAATCATATAAATGGATGTATCACATCATAATAAGCCTCTATATACCAAAGATACTGAGTTTTCAAGAAGTCAAGAAAATCGATTTTCTAGCCCCTAGTGAGTGTAAAATCGCGTTTACTTCACTTCTTTCAAACTGCTTAAAAATCATACAAATGGATGTATCACCTCATAATAAGCCTCATTATACCAAGAATATTAAGTTTTTAACAAGTCAAGAAAATCAATTTTTTTAGCCCCCAGGGGGTGTAAAATCGCGTTTACTTCACTTCTTTCAAACTGCTTAAAAATCATATAAATGGAAGTATCACATCATAATAAGCCTCTATATACCAAAGATACTGAGTTTTCAAAAAGTCAAGAAATTCGATTTTCTAGCCCCTATTGATTGTAAAATCGCGTTCACTTCACTTCTTTCAAACTGCTTAAAAATCATATAAATGGTTGTATCACCTCATAATCAGCCTATATATACCAAGAATAGTGAGTTTTCAACAAGTCAAGAAAATCGATTTTCTAGCACCTAGTGAGTGTAAAATCGCGTTTACTTCCCTTCTTTCAAAGTGCTTAAAAATCATATAAATGGATGTATCACATCATAATAAGCCTCTATATACCAAAGATACTGAGTTTTCAAAAAGTCAAGAAATTCGATTTTCTAGCCCCTATTGATTGTAAAATCGCGTTGACTTCACTTGCTTCAAACTGCTTAAAAATCATATACCTAAATGGTTGTATCACCTAATAATAAACCTATATATACCAAGAATATTCAGTTTTCAACAAGTCAAGAAAATCGAATTTCTAGCAGCTAGTGAGTGTAAAATCGCGTTTACTCCACTTCTTTCAATCTTCGAAACAATCATATAAATGGTTGTTTCACGTCATAATATGCCTATTTATACCAAGAATACTGAGTTTTTAAAAAGTCACGAAATTCGATTTTCTAGCCCCTAGTGAGTGTAAAATCGCGTTTACTTCACTTCTTTCAAACTGCTTAAAAATCATATAAATGGATGTATCACCTCATAATAAGCCTCTATATACCAAGAATACTGAGTTTTTAATAAATCAAGAAAATTGATTTTCTAGCCCCTAGTGAGTGTAAAATCGCGTTTACTTCATTTCTTCCAACTGCTTAAAAATCATATAAATGGATGTATCACCTCATAATAAGCCTCTATATACCAAGAATACTGAGTTTACAACAAGTGAAGAAAATCAATTTTCTAGCCCCTAGTGAGTGTATAATCGCGTTTACTTCACTTCTTTCAAACTGCTTAAAAATCATACAAATGGATGTATCACATCATATTAAGCCTCTATATACCAAAGATACTGAGTTTTCAAAAAGTCAAGAAATTCGATTTTCTAGCCCCTAGTGAGTGTAAAATCGCGTTTACTTCACTTCTTTCAAACTGCTTAAAAATCATATAAATGGATGTATCACCTCATAATAAGCCTCTATATACCAAGAATATTCAGTTTTTAACAAGTCAAGAAAATCGATTTTCTAGCCCCTAGTGAGTGTAAAATCGCGTTTACTTCACTTCTTTCAAACTGGTTAAAAATCATATAAATGGATGTATCACATCATAATAAGCCTCTATATACCAAAGATACTGAGTTTTCAAGAAGTCAAGAAAATCGATTTTCTAGCCCCTAGTGAGTGTAAAATCGCGTTTACTTCACTTCTTTCAAACTGCTTAAAAATCATACAAATGGATGTATCACCTCATAATAAGCCTCTATATACCAAGAATACTGAGTTTACAACAAGTGAAGAAAATCAATTTTCTAGCCCCTAGTGAGTGTATAATCGCGTTTACTTCACTTCTTTCAAACTGCTTAAAAATCATACAAATGGATGTATCACATCATATTAAGCCTCTATATACCAAAGATACTGAGTTTTCAAAAAGTCAAGAAATTCGATTTTCTAGCCCCTATTGATTGTAAAATCGCGTTCACTTCACTTCTTTCAAACTGCTTAAAAATCATATAAATGGTTGTATCACCTCATAATCAGCCTATATATACCAAGAATATTGAGTTTTCAACAAGTCAAGAAAATCGATTTTCTAGCACCTAGTGAGTGTAAAATCACGTTTACTTCACTTCTTTCAATCTTCGAAAAAATCATATAAATGGTTGTATCACCTCATAATAAGCCTATATATACCAAAAATATTGAGTTTTCAACAAGTCAAGAAAATCGATTTTCTAGCACCTAGTGAGTGTAAAATCGCGTTTACTTCCCTTCTTTCAAACTGCTTAAAAATCATATAAATGGATGTATCACATCATAATAAGCCTCTATATTCCAAAGATACTGAGTTTTCAAAAAGTCAAGAAATTCGATTTTCTAGCCCCTATTGATTGTAAAATCGCGTTTACTTCACTTGTTTCAAACTGCTTAAAAATCATATACCTAAATGGTTGTATCACCTAATAATAAATTTATATATACCAAGAATATTCAGTTTTCAACAAGTCAAGAAAATCGACTTTCTAGCAGCTAGTGAGTGTAAAATCGCGTTTACTCCACTTCTTTCAATCTTCGAAACAATCATATAAATGGTTGTTTCACGTCATAATATGCCTATTTATACCAAGAATACTGAGTTTTTAAAAAGTCACGAAATTCGATTTTCTAGCCCCTAGTGAGTGTAAAATCGCGTTTACTTCACTTCTTTCAAACTGCTTAAAAATCATATAAATGGATGTATCACCTCATAATAAGCCTCTATATACCAAGAATACTGAGTTTTTAATAAATCAAGAAAATTGATTTTCTAGCCCCCAGTGAGTGTAAAATCGCGTTTACTTCACTTCTTCCAACTGCTTAAAAATCATATAAATGGATGTATCACCTCATAATAAGTCTCTATATACCAAGAATACTGAGTTTTCAACAAGTGAAGAAAATCAATTTTCTAGCCCCTAGTGAGTGTATAATCGCGTTTACTTCACTTCTTTCAAACTGCTTAAAAATCATACAAACGGATGTATCACATCATATTAAGCCTTTATATACCAAAGATACTGAGTTTTCAAAAAGTCAAGAAGTTCGATTTTCTAGCTCCTAGTGAGTGTAAAATCGCGTTTACTTCACTTCTTTCAAACTGCTTAAAAATCATATAAATGGATGTATCACCTCATAATAAGCCTCTATGTACCAAGAGTATTGAGTTTTTAACAAGTGAAGAAAATCAATTTTCTAGCCCCTAGTGAGTGTAAAATCGCGTTTACTTCTCTTGTTTCAAACTGGTTAAAAATCATATAAATGGATGTATCACATCATAATAAGCCTCTATATACCAAAGATACTGAGTTTTCAAGAAGTCAAGAAATTCGATTTTCTAGCCCCTAGTGAGTGTAAAATCGCGTTTACTTCACTTCTTTCAAACTGCTGAAAAATCATATAAATGGATGTATCACATCATAATAAGCCTCTATATACCGAGAATATTGAACTTTTAACAAGTCAAGAAAATCGATTTTCTAGCCCCTAGTGAGTGTAAAATCGCGTTTACTTCACTTCTTTCAAACTGCTTAAAAATCATATAAACGGATGTATCACCTCATAATAAGCCTCTATATACCAAGAATATTGAGTTTTTAACAAATAAAGAAAATTGATTTTCTAGCCCCTAGTGAGTGTAAAATCGCGATTACTTTACTTCTTTCAAACTGCTCAAAAATCATATAAATGGATGTATCACCTAAATAAGCCTCTATATACCAAGAATATTGAGTTTTCAACAAGTCAAAAAAATCGATTTTCTAGCACCTAGTGAGTGTAAAATCGCGTTTACTTCCCTTCTTTCAAACTGCTTTAAAATCATATAAATGGATGTATCACATCATAATAAGCCTCTATATACCAAAGATACTGAGTTATCAAAAAGTCAAGAAATTCGATTTTCTAGCCCCTATTGATTGTAAAATCGCGTTTACTTCACTTGCTTCAAACTGCTTAAAAATCATATACCTAAATGGTTGTATCACCTAATAATAAACCTATATATACCAAGAATATTCAGTTTTCAACAAGTCAAGAAAATCGATTTTCTAGCACCTAGTGAGTGTAAAATCGCGTTTACTTCACTTCTTTCAAACTGCTTAAAAATCATATAAATGGATGTATCACCTCATAATAAGCCTCTATATACCAAGAATACTGAGTTTTCAACAAGTGAAGAAAATCAATTTTCTAGCCCCTAGTGAGTGTATAATCGCGTTTACTTCACTTCTTTCAAACTGCTTAAAAATCATACAAATGGATGTATCACATCATATTAAGCCTCTATATACCAAAGATACTGAGTTTTCAAAAAGTCAAGAAATTCGATTTTCTAGCCCCTAGTGAGTGTAAAATCGCGTTTACTTCACTTCTTTCAAACTGCTTAAAAATCATATAAATGGATGTATCACCTCATAATAAGCCTCTATATACCAAGAATATTCAGTTTTTAACAAGTCAAGAAAATCGATTTTCTAGCCCCTAGTGAGTGTAAAATCGCGTTTACTTCACTTCTTTCAAACTGGTTAAAAATCATATAAATGGAAGTATCACATCATAATAAGCCTCTATATACCAAAGATACTGTGTTTTCAAAAAGTCAAAAAATTCGATTTTCCAGCCCCTATTGATTGTAAAATCGCGTTCACTTCACTTCTTTCAAACTGCTTAAAAATCATATAAATGGTTGTATCACCTCATAATCAGCCTATATATACCAAGAATATTGAGTTTTCAACAAGTCAAGAAAATCGATTTTCTAGCACCTAGTGAGTGTAAAATCGCGTTTACTTCCCTTCTTTCAAACTGCTTAAAAATCATATAAATGGATGTATCACATCATAATAAGCCTCTATATACCAAAGATACTGAGTTTTCAAAAAGTCAAGAAATTCGATTTTCTAGCCCCTATTGATTGTAAAATCGCGTTTACTTCACTTGCTTCAAACTGCTTAAAAATCATATACCTAAATGGTTGTATCACCTAATAATAAACCTATATATACCAAGAATATTCAGTTTTCAACAAGTCAAGAAAATCGAATTTCTAGCAGCTAGTGAGTGTAAAATCGCGTTTACTCCACTTCTTTCAATCTTCGAAACAATCACATAAATGGTTGTTTCACGTCATAATATGCCTATTTATACCAAGAATACTGAGTTTTTAAAAAGTCACGAAATTCGATTTTCTAGCCCCTAGTGAGTGTAAAATCGCGTTTACTTCACTTCTTTCAAACTGCTTAAAAATCATATAAATGGATCTATCACCTCATAATAAGCCTCTATATACCAAGAATACTGAGTTTTTAATAAATCAAGAAAATTGATTTTCTAGCCCCTAGTGAGTGTAAAATCGCGTTTACTTCACTTCTTCCAACTGCTTAAAAATCATATAAATGGATGTATCACCTCATAATAAGCCTCTATATACCAAGAATACTGAGTTTTTAATAAATCAAGAAAATTGATTTTCTAGCCCCCAGTGAGTGTAAAATCGCGTTTACTTCACTTCTTCCAACTGCTTAAAAATCATATAAATGGATGTATCACCTCATAATAAGTCTCTATATACCAAGAATACTGAGTTTTCAACAAGTGAAGAAAATCAATTTTCTAGCCCCTAGTGAGTGTATAATCGCGTTTACTTCACTTCTTTCAAACTGCTTAAAAATCATACAAACGGATGTATCACATCATATTAAGCCTTTATATACCAAAGATACTGAGTTTTCAAAAAGTCAAGAAGTTCGATTTTCTAGCTCCTAGTGAGTGTAAAATCGCGTTTACTTCACTTCTTTCAAACTGCTTAAAAATCATATAAATGGATGTATCACCTCATAATAAGCCTCTATGTACCAAGAGTATTGAGTTTTTAACAAGTGAAGAAAATCAATTTTCTAGCCCCTAGTGAGTGTAAAATCGCGTTTACTTCTCTTGTTTCAAACTGGTTAAAAATCATATAAATGGATGTATCACATCATAATAAGCCTCTATATACCAAAGATACTGAGTTTTCAAGAAGTCAAGAAATTCGATTTTCTAGCCCCTAGTGAGTGTAAAATCGCGTTTACTTCACTTCTTTCAAACTGCTTAAAAATCATATAAATGGATGTATCACCTCATAATAAGCCGCTATATACCAAGTATATTCAGTTTTTAACAAGTCAAGAAAATCGATTCTCTAGCCCCTAGTGAGTGTAAAATCGCGTTTACTTCACTTCTTTCAAACTGCTGAAAAATCATATAAATGGATGTATCACATCATAATAAGCCTCTATATACCGAGAATATTGAACTTTTAACAAGTCAAGAAAATCGATTTTCTAGCCCCTAGTGAGTGTAAAATCGCGTTTACTTCACTTCTTTCAAACTGCTTAAAAATCATATAAATGGATGTATCACCTCATAATAAGCCTCTATATACCAAGAATATTGAGTTTTCAACAAGTCAAAAAAATCGATTTTCTAGCACCTAGTGAGTGTAAAATCGCGTTTACTTCCCTTCTTTCAAACTGCTTTAAAATCATATAAATGGATGTATCACATCATAATAAGCCTCTATATACCAAAGATACTGAGTTTTCAAAATGTCAAGAAATTCGATTTTCTAGCCCCTATTGATTGTAAAATCGCGTTTACTTCACTTGCTTCAAACTGCTTAAAAATCATATACCTAAATGGTTGTATCACCTAATAATAAACCTATATATACCAAGAATATTCAGTTTTCAACAAGTCAAGAAAATCGATTTTCTAGCACCTAGTGAGTGTAAAATCGCGTTTACTTCACTTCTTTCAAACTGCTTAAAAATCATATAAATGGATGTATCACCTCATAATAAGCCTCCATATACCAAGAATACTGAGTTTTCAACAAGTGAAGAAAATCAATTTTCTAGCCCCTAGTGAGTGTATAATCGCGTTTACTTCACTTCTTTCAAACTGCTTAAAAATCATACAAATGGATGTATCACATCATATTAAGCCTCTATATACCAAAGATACTGAGTTTTCAAAAAGTCAAGAAATTCGATTTTCTAGCCCCTAGTGAGTGTAAAATCGCGTTTACTTCACTTCTTTCAAACTGCTTAAAAATCATATAAATGGATGTATCACCTCATAATAAGCCTCTATATACCAAGAATATTGAGTTTTTAACAAATAAAGAAAATTGATTTTCTAGCCCCTAGTGAGTGTAAAATCGCGTTTACTTCACTTCTTTCAAACTGCTTAAAAATCATAAAATGGATGTATCACCTCATAATAAGCCTCTATATACCAAGAATACTGAGTTTTCAACAAGTGAAGAAAATCAATTTTCTAGCCCCTAGTGAGTGTATAATCGCGTTTACTTCACTTCTTTCAAACTGCTTAAAAATCATACAAATGGATGTATCACATCATATTAAGCCTCTATATACCAAAGATACTGAGTTTTCAAAAAGTCAAGAAATTCGATTTTCTAGCCCCTAGTGAGTGTAAAATCGCGTTTACTTCACTTCTTTCAAACTGCTTAAAAATCATATAAATGGATGTATCACCTCATAATAAGCCTCTATATACCAAGAATATTCAGTTTTTAACAAGTCAAGAAAATCGATTTTCTAGCCCCTAGTGAGTGTAAAATCGCGTTTACTTCACTTCTTTCAAACTGGTTAAAAATCATATAAATGGATGTATCACATCATAATAAGCCTCTATATACCAAAGATACTGAGTTTTCAAGAAGTCAAGAAAATCGATTTTCTAGCCCCTAGTGAGTGTAAAATCGCGTTTACTTCACTTCTTTCAAACTGCTTAAAAATCATACAAATGGATGTATCACCTCATAATAAGCCTCATTATACCAAGAATATTAAGTTTTTAACAAGTCAAGAAAATCAATTTTTTAGCCCCCAGGGGGTGTAAAATCGCGTTTACTTCACTTCTTTCAAACTGCTTAAAAATCATATAAATGGAAGTATCACATCATAATAAGCCTCTATATACCAAAGATACTGAGTTTTCAAAAAGTCAAGAAATTCGATTTTCTAGCCCCTATTGATTGTAAAATCGCGTTCACTTCACTTCTTTCAAACTGCTTAAAAATCATATAAATGGTTGTATCACCTCATAATCAGCCTATATATACCAAGAATATTGAGTTTTCAACAAGTCAAGAAAATCGATTTTCTAGCACCTAGTGAGTGTAAAATCGCGTTTACTTCCCTTCTTTCAAACTGCTTAAAAATCATATAAATGGATGTATCACATCATAATAAGCCTCTATATACCAAAGATACTGAGTTTTCAAAAAGTCAAGAAATTCGATTTTCTAGCCCCTATTGATTGTAAAATCGCGTTTACTTCACTTGCTTCAAACTGCTTAAAAATCATATACCTAAATGGTTGTATCACCTAATAATAAACCTATATATACCAAGAATATTCAGTTTTCAACAAGTCAAGAAAATCGAATTTCTAGCAGCTAGTGAGTGTAAAATCGCGTTTACTCCACTTCTTTCAATCTTCGAAACAATCATATAAATGGTTGTTTCACGTCATAATATGCCTATTTATACCAAGAATACTGAGTTTTTAAAAAGTCACGAAATTCGATTTTCTAGCCCCTAGTGAGTGTAAAATCGCGTTTACTTCACTTCTTTCAAACTGCTTAAAAATCATATAAATGGATGTATCACCTCATAATAAGCCTCTATATACCAAGAATACTGAGTTTTTAATAAATCAAGAAAATTGATTTTCTAGCCCCTAGTGAGTGTAAAATCGCGTTTACTTCACTTCTTCCAACTGCTTAAAAATCATATAAATGGATGTATCACCTCATAATAAGCCTCTATATACCAAGAATACTGAGTTTTTAATAAATCAAGAAAATTGATTTTCTAGCCCCTAGTGAGTGTAAAATCGCGTTTACTTCACTTCTTCCAACTGCTTAAAAATCATATAAATGGATGTATCACCTCATAATAAGTCTCTATATACAAAGAATACTGAGTTTTCAACAAGTGAAGAAAATCAATTTTCTAGCCCCTAGTGAGTGTATAATCGCGTTTACTGCACTTCTTTCAAAGTGCTTAAAAATCATACAAACGGATGTATCACATCATATTAAGCCTCTATATACCAAAGATACTGAGTTTTCAAAAAGTCAAGAAGTTCGATTTTCTAGCTCCTAGTGAGTGTAAAATCGCGTTTACTTCACTTCTTTCAAACTGCTTAAAAATCATATAAATGGATGTATCACCTCATAATAAGCCTCTATGTACCAAGAGTATTGAGTTTTTAACAAGTGAAGAAAATCAATTTTCTAGCCCCTAGTGAGTGTAAAATCGCGTTTACTTCTCTTGTTTCAAACTGGTTAAAAATCATATAAATGGATGTATCACATCATAATAAGCCTCTATATACCAAAGATACTGAGTTTTCAAGAAGTCAAGAAATTCGATTTTCTAGCCCCTAGTGAGTGTAAAATCGCGTTTACTTCACTTCTTTCAAACTGCTTAAAAATCATATAAATGGATGTATCACCTCATAATAAGCCGCTATATACCAAGTATATTCAGTTTTTAACAAGTCAAGAAAATCGATTCTCTAGCCCCTAGTGAGTGTAAAATCGCGTTTACTTCACTTCTTTCAAACTGCTGAAAAATCATATAAATGGATGTATCACATCATAATAAGCCTCTATATACCGAGAATATTGAACTTTTAACAAGTCAAGAAAATCGATTTTCTAGCCCCTAGTGAGTGTAAAATCGCGTTTACTTCACTTCTTTCAAACTGCTTAAAAATCATATAAATGGATGTATCACCTCATAATAAGCCTCTATATACCAAGAATATTGAGTTTTTAACAAATAAAGAAAATTGATTTTCTAGCCCCTAGTGAGTGTAAAATCGCGATTACTTTACTTCTTTCAAACTGCTCAAAATTCATATAAATGGATGTATCACCTCATAATAAGCCTCTATATACCAAGAATATTGAGTTTTCAACAAGTCAAAAAAATCGATTTTCTAGCACCTAGTGAGTGTAAAATCGCGTTTACTTCCCTTCTTTCAAACTGCTTTAAAATCATATAAATGGATGTATCACATCATAATAAGCCTCTATATACCAAAGATACTGAGTTTTCAAAAAGTCAAGAAATTCGATTTTCTAGCCCCTATTGATTGTAAAATCGCGTTTACTTCACTTGCTTCAAACTGCTTAAAAATCATATACCTAAATGGTTGTATCACCTAATAATAAACCTATATATACCAAGAATATTCAGTTTTCAACAAGTCAAGAAAATCGATTTTCTAGCACCTAGTGAGTGTAAAATCGCGTTTACTTCACTTCTTTCAAACTGCTTAAAAATCATATAAATGGATGTATCACCTCATAATAAGCCTCTATATACCAAGAATACTGAGTTTTCAACAAGTGAAGAAAATCAATTTTCTAGCCCCTAGTGAGTGTATAATCGCGTTTACTTCACTTCTTTCAAACTGCTTAAAAATCATACAAATGGATGTATCACATCATATTAAGCCTCTATATACCAAAGATACTGAGTTTTCAAAAAGTCAAGAAATTCGATTTTCTAGCCCCTAGTGAGTGTAAAATCGCGTTTACTTCACTTCTTTCAAAGTGCTTAAAAATCATATAAATGGATGTATCACCTCATAATAAGCCTCTATATACCAAGAATATTCAGTTTTTAACAAGTCAAGAAAATCGATTTTCTAGCCCCTAGTGAGTGTAAAATCGCGTTTACTTCACTTCTTTCAAACTGGTTAAAAATCATATAAATGGATGTATCACATCATAATAAGCCTCTATATACCAAAGATACTGAGTTTTCAAGAAGTCAAGAAAATCGATTTTCTAGCCCCTAGTGAGTGTAAAATCGCGTTTACTTCACTTCTTTCAAACTGCTTAAAAATCATACAAATGGATGTATCACATCATAATAAGCCTCTATATACCAAAGATACTGAGTTTTCAAAAAGTCAAGAAATTCGATTTTCTAGCCCCTATTGATTGTAAAATCGCGTTTACTTCACTTGCTTCAAACTGCTTAAAAATCATATACCTAAATGGTTGTATCACCTAATAATAAACCTATATATACCAAGAATATTCAGTTTTCAAGTCAAGAAAATCGAATTTCTAGCAGCTAGTGAGTGTAAAATCGCGTTTACTCCACTTCTTTCAATCTTCGAAACAATCATATAAATGGTTGTTTCACGTCATAATATGCCTATTTATACCAAAGGTACTGAGTTTTCAAAAAGTCAAGAAATTCGATTTTCTAGCCCCTATTGATTGTAAAATCGCGTTCACTTCACTTCTTTCAAACTGCTTAAAAATCATATAAATGGTTGTATCACCTCATAATCAGCCTATATATACCAAGAATATTGAGTTTTCAACAAGTCAAGAAAATCGATTTTCTAGCACCTAGTGAGTGTAAAATCGCGTTTACTTCACTTCTTTCAAACTGCTTAAAAATCATATAAATGGATGTATCACCTCATAATAAGCCTCTATATACCAAGAATACTGAGTTTTCAACAAGTGAAGAAAATCAATTTTCTAGCCCCTAGTGAGTGTATAATCGCGTTTACTTCACTTCTTTCAAACTGCTTAAAAATCATACAAATGGATGTATCACATCATATTAAGCCTCTATATACCAAAGATACTGAGTTTTCAAAAAGTCAAGAAATTCGATTTTCTAATCCCTAGTGAGTGTAAAATCGCGTTTTTTTCACTTCTTTCAAACTGCTTAAAAATCATATAAATGGATGTATCACCTCATAATAAGCCTCTATATACCAAGAATATTGAGTTTTTAACAAATAAAGAAAATTGATTTTCTAGCCCCTAGTGAGTGTAAAATCGCGTTTACTTCACTTCTTTCAAACTGCTTAAAAATCATAAAATGGATGTATCACCTCATAATAAGCATCTATATACCAAGAATACTGAGTTTTTAACAAGTGAAGAAAATCAATTTTCTAGCCCCTAGTGAGTGTATAATCGCGTTTACTTCACTTCTTTCAAACTGCTTAAAAATCATACAAATGGATGTATCACATCATATTAAGCCTCTATATACCAAAGATACTGAGTTTTCAAAAAGTCAAGAAATTCGATTTTCTAGCCCCTAGTGAGTGTAAAATCGCGTTTACTTCACTTCTTTCAAACTGCTTAAAAATCATATAAATGGATGTATCACCTCATAATAAGCCTCTATATACCAAGAATATTCAGTTTTTAACAAGTCAAGAAAATCGATTTTCTAGCCCCTAGTGAGTGTAAAATCGCGTTTACTTCACTTCTTTCAAACTGGTTAAAAATCATATAAATGGATGTATCACATCATAATAAGCCTCTATATACCAAAGATACTGAGTTTTCAAGAAGTCAAGAAAATCGATTTTCTAGCCCCTAGTGAGTGTAAAATCGCGTTTACTTCACTTCTTTCAAACTGCTTAAAAATCATACAAATGGATGTATCACCTCATAATAAGCCTCATTATACCAAGAATATTAAGTTTTTAACAAGTCAAGAAAATCAATTTTTTAGCCCCCAGGGGGTGTAAAATCGCGTTTACTTCACTTCTTTCAAACTGCTTAAAAATCATATAAATGGAAGTATCACATCATAATAAGCCTCTATATACCAAAGATACTGAGTTTTCAAAAAGTCAAGAAATTCGATTTTCTAGCCCCTATTGATTGTAAAATCGCGTTCACTTCACTTCTTTCAAACTGCTTAAAAATCATATAAATGGTTGTATCACCTCATAATCAGCCTATATATACCAAGAATATTGAGTTTTCAACAAGTCAAGAAAATCGATTTTCTAGCACCTAGTGAGTGTAAAATCGCGTTTACTTCCCTTCTTTCAAACTGCTTAAAAATGATATAAATGGATGTATCACATCATAATAAGCCTCTATATACCAAAGATACTGAGTTTTCAAAAAGTCAAGAAATTCGATTTTCTAGCCCCTATTGATTGTAAAATCGCGTTTACTTCACTTGCTTCAAACTGCTTAAAAATCATATACCTAAATGGTTGTATCACCTAATAATAAACCTATATATACCAAGAATATTCAGTTTTCAACAAGTCAAGAAAATCGAATTTCTAGCAGCTAGTGAGTGTAAAATCGCGTTTACTCCACTTCTTTCAATCTTCGAAACAATCATATAAATGGTTGTTTCACGTCATAATATGCCTATTTATACCAAGAATACTGAGTTTTTAAAAAGTCACGAAATTCGATTTTCTAGCCCCTAGTGAGTGTAAAATCGCGTTTACTTCACTTCTTTCAAACTGCTTAAAAATCATATAAATGGATGTATCACCTCATAATAAGCCTCTATATACCAAGAATACTGAGTTTTTAATAAATCAAGAAAATTGATTTTCTAGCCCCTAGTGAGTGTAAAATCGCGTTTACTTCACTTCTTCCAACTGCTTAAAAATCATATAAATGGATGTATCACCTCATAATAAGCCTCTATATACCAAGAATACTGAGTTTTTAATAAATCAAGAAAATTGATTTTCTAGCCCCTAGTGAGTGTAAAATCGCGTTTACTTCACTTCTTCCAACTGCTTAAAAATCATATAAATGGATGTATCACCTCATAATAAGTCTCTATATACCAAGAATACTGAGTTTTCAACAAGTGAAGAAAATCAATTTTCTAGCCCCTAGTGAGTGTATAATCGCGTTTACTTCACTTCTTTCAAAGTGCTTAAAAATCATACAAACGGATGTATCACATCATATTAAGCCTCTATATACCAAAGATACTGAGTTTTCAAAAAGTCAAGAAGTTCGATTTTCTAGCTCCTAGTGAGTGTAAAATCGCGTTTACTTCACTTCTTTCAAACTGCTTAAAAATCATATAAATGGATGTATCACCTCATAATAAGCCTCTATGTACCAAGAGTATTGAGTTTTTAACAAGTGAAGAAAATCAATTTTCTAGCCCCTAGTGAGTGTAAAATCGCGTTTACTTCTCTTGTTTCAAACTGGTTAAAAATCATATAAATGGATGTATCACATCATAATAAGCCTCTATATACCAAAGATACTGAGTTTTCAAGAAGTCAAGAAATTCGATTTTCTAGCCCCTAGTGAGTGTAAAATCGCGTTTACTTCACTTCTTTCAAACTGCTTAAAAATCATATAAATGGATGTATCACCTCATAATAAGCCGCTATATACCAAGTATATTCAGTTTTTAACAAGTCAAGAAAATCGATTCTCTAGCCCCTAGTGAGTGTAAAATCGCGTTTATTTCACTTCTTTCAAACTGCTGAAAAATCATATAAATGGATGTATCACATCATAATAAGCCTCTATATACCGAGAATATTGAACTTTTAACAAGTCAAGAAAATCGATTTTCTAGCCCCTAGTGAGTGTAAAATCGCGTTTACTTCACTTCTTTCAAACTGCTTAAAAATCATATAAATGGATGTATCACCTCATAATAAGCCTCTATATACCAAGAATATTGAGTTTTTAACAAATAAAGAAAATTGATTTTCTAGCCCCTAGTGAGTGTAAAATCGCGATTACTTTACTTCTTTCAAACTGCTCAAAAATCATATAAATGGATGTATCACCTCATAATAAGCCTCTATATACCAAGAATATTGAGTTTTGAACAAGTCAAAAAAATCGATTTTCTAGCACCTAGTGAGTGTAAAATCGCGTTTACTTCCCTTCTTTCAAACTGCTTTAAAATCATATAAATGGATGTATCACATCATAATAAGCCTCTATATACCAAAGATACTGAGTTTTCAAAAAGTCAAGAAATTCGATTTTCTAGCCCCTATTGATTGTAAAATCGCGTTTACTTCACTTGCTTCAAACTGCTTAAAAATCATATACCTAAATGGTTGTATCACCTAATAATAAACCTATATATACCAAGAATATTCAGTTTTCAACAAGTCAAGAAAATCGATTTTCTAGCACCTAGTGAGTGTAAAATCGCGTTTACTTCACTTCTTTCAAACTGGTTAAAAATCATATAAATGGATGTATCACATCATAATAAGCCTCTATATACCAAAGATACTGAGTTTTCAAGAAGTCAAGAAAATCGATTTTCTAGCCCCTAGTGAGTGTAAAATCGCGTTTACTTCACTTCTTTCAAACTGCTTAAAAATCATACAAATGGATGTATCACCTCATAATAAGCCTCATTATACCAAGAATATTAAGTTTTTAACAAGTCAAGAAAATCAATTTTTTAGCCCCCAGGGGGTGTAAAATCGCGTTTACTTCACTTCTTTCAAACTGCTTAAAAATCATATAAATGGAAGTATCACATCATAATAAGCCTCTATATACCAAAGATACTGAGTTTTCAAAAAGTCAAGAAATTCGATTTTCTAGCCCCTATTGATTGTAAAATCGCGTTCACTTCACTTCTTTCAAACTGCTTAAAAATCATATAAATGGTTGTATCACCTCATAATCAGCCTATATATACCAAGAATATTGAGTTTTCAACAAGTCAAGAAAATCGATTTTCTAGCACCTAGTGAGTGTAAAATCGCGTTTACTTCCCTTCTTTCAAACTGCTTAAAAATGATATAAATGGATGTATCACATCATAATAAGCCTCTATATACCAAAGATACTGAGTTTTCAAAAAGTCAAAAAATTCGATTTTCTAGCCCCTATTGATTGTAAAATCGCGTTTACTTCACTTGCTTCAAACTGCTTAAAAATCATATACCTAAATGGTTGTATCACCTAATAATAAACCTATATATACCAAGAATATTCAGTTTTCAACAAGTCAAGAAAATCGAATTTCTAGCAGCTAGTGAGTGTAAAATCGCGTTTACTCCACTTCTTTCAATCTTCGAAACAATCATATAAATGGTTGTTTCACGTCATAATATGCCTATTTATACCAAGAATACTGAGTTTTTAAAAAGTCACGAAATTCGATTTTCTAGCCCCTAGTGAGTGTAAAATCGCGTTTACTTCACTTCTTTCAAACTGCTTAAAAATCATATAAATGGATGTATCACCTCATAATAAGCCTCTATATACCAAGAATACTGAGTTTTTAATAAATCAAGAAAATTGATTTTCTAGCCCCTAGTGAGTGTAAAATCGCGTTTACTTCACTTCTTCCAACTGCTTAAAAATCATATAAATGGATGTATCACCTCATAATAAGCCTCTATATACCAAGAATACTGAGTTTTTAATAAATCAAGAAAATTGATTTTCTAGCCCCTAGTGAGTGTAAAATCGCGTTTACTTCACTTCTTCCAACTGCTTAAAAATCATATAAATGGATGTATCACCTCATAATAAGTCTCTATATACCAAGAATACTGAGTTTTCAACAAGTGAAGAAAATCAATTTTCTAGCCCCTAGTGAGTGTATAATCGCGTTTACTTCACTTCTTTCAAAGTGCTTAAAAATCATACAAACGGATGTATCACATCATATTAAGCCTCTATATACCAAAGATACTGAGTTTTCAAAAAGTCAAGAAGTTCGATTTTCTAGCTCCTAGTGAGTGTAAAATCGCGTTTACTTCACTTCTTTCAAACTGCTTAAAAATCATATAAATGGATGTATCACCTCATAATAAGCCTCTATGTACCAAGAGTATTGAGTTTTTAACAAGTGAAGAAAATCAATTTTCTAGCCCCTAGTGAGTGTAAAATCGCGTTTACTTCTCTTGTTTCAAACTGGTTAAAAATCATATAAATGGATGTATCACATCATAATAAGCCTCTATATACCAAAGATACTGAGTTTTCAAGAAGTCAAGAAATTCGATTTTCTAGCCCCTAGTGAGTGTAAAATCGCGTTTACTTCACTTCTTTCAAACTGCTTAAAAATCATATAAATGGATGTATCACCTCATAATAAGCCGCTATATACCAAGTATATTCAGTTTTTAACAAGTCAAGAAAATCGATTCTCTAGCCCCTAGTGAGTGTAAAATCGCGTTTATTTCACTTCTTTCAAACTGCTGAAAAATCATATAAATGGATGTATCACATCATAATAAGCCTCTATATACCGAGAATATTGAACTTTTAACAAGTCAAGAAAATCGATTTTCTAGCCCCTAGTGAGTGTAAAATCGCGTTTACTTCACTTCTTTCAAACTGCTTAAAAATCATATAAATGGATGTATCACCTCATAATAAGCCTCTATATACCAAGAATATTGAGTTTTTAACAAATAAAGAAAATTGATTTTCTAGCCCCTAGTGAGTGTAAAATCGCGATTACTTTACTTCTTTCAAACTGCTCAAAAATCATATAAATGGATGTATCACCTCATAATAAGCCTCTATATACCAAGAATATTGAGTTTTGAACAAGTCAAAAAAATCGATTTTCTAGCACCTAGTGAGTGTAAAATCGCGTTTACTTCCCTTCTTTCAAACTGCTTTAAAATCATATAAATGGATGTATCACATCATAATAAGCCTCTATATACCAAAGATACTGAGTTTTCAAAAAGTCAAGAAATTCGATTTTCTAGCCCCTATTGATTGTAAAATCGCGTTTACTTCACTTGCTTCAAACTGCTTAAAAATCATATACCTAAATGGTTGTATCACCTAATAATAAACCTATATATACCAAGAATATTCAGTTTTCAACAAGTCAAGAAAATCGATTTTCTAGCACCTAGTGAGTGTAAAATCGCGTTTACTTCACTTCTTTCAAACTGCTTAAAAATCATATAAATGGATGTATCACCTCATAATAAGCCTCTATATACCAAGAATACTGAGTTTTCAACAAGTGAAGAAAATCAATTTTCTAGCCCCTAGTGAGTGTATAATCGCGTTTACTTCACTTCTTTCAAACTGCTTAAAAATCATACAAATGGATGTATCACATCATATTAAGCCTCTATATACCAAAGATACTGAGTTTTCAAAAAGTCAAGAAATTCGATTTTCTAGCCCCTAGTGAGTGTAAAATCGCGTTTACTTCAATTCTTTCAAACTGCTTAAAAATCATATAAATGGATGTATCACCTCATAATAAGCCTCTATATACCAAGAATATTCAGTTTTTAACAAGTCAAGAAAATCGATTTTCTAGCCCCTAGTGAGTGTAAAATCGCGTTTACTTCACTTCTTTCAAACTGGTTAAAAATCATATAAATGGATGTATCACATCATAATAAGCCTCTATATACCAAAGATACTGAGTTTTCAAGAAGTCAAGATAATCGATTTTCTAGCCCCTAGTGAGTGTAAAATCGCGTTTACTTCACTTCTTTCAAACTGCTTAAAAATCATACAAATGGATGTATCACATCATAATAAGCCTCTATATACCAAAGATACTGAGTTTTCAAAAAGTCAAGAAATTCGATTTTCTAGCCCCTATTGATTGTAAAATCGCGTTTACTTCACTTGCTTCAAACTGCTTAAAAATCATATACCTAAATGGTTGTATCACCTAATAATAAACCTATATATACCAAGAATATTCAGTTTTCAAGTCAAGAAAATCGAATTTCTAGCAGCTAGTGAGTGTAAAATCGCGTTTACTCCACTTCTTTCAATCTTCGAAACAATCATATAAATGGTTGTTTCACGTCATAATATGCCTATTTATACCAAGAATACTGAGTTTTTAAAAAGTCACGAAATTCGATTTTCTAGCCCCTAGTGAGTGTAAAATCGCGTTTACTTCACTTCTTTCAAACTGCTTAAAAATCATATAAATGGATGTATCACCTCATAATAAGCCTCTATATACCAAGAATACTGAGTTTTTAATAAATCAAGAAAATTGATTTTCTAGCCCCTAGTGAGTGTAAAATCGCGTTTACTTCACTTCTTCCAACTGCTTAAAAATCATATAAATGGATGTATCACCTCATAATAAGCCTCTATATACCAAGAATACTGAGTTTTTAATAAATCAAGAAAATTGATTTTCTAGCCCCTAGTGAGTGTAAAATCGCGTTTACTTCACTTCTTCCAACTGCTTAAAAATCATATAAATGGATGTATCACCTCATAATAAGTCTCTATATACCAAGAATACTGAGTTTTCAACAAGTGAAGAAAATCAATTTTCTAGCCCCTAGTGAGTGTATAATCGCGTTTACTTCACTTCTTTCAAAGTGCTTAAAAATCATACAAACGGATGTATCACATCATATTAAGCCTCTATATACCAAAGATACTGAGTTTTCAAAAAGTCAAGAAGTTCGATTTTCTAGCTCCTAGTGAGTGTAAAATCGCGTTTACTTCACTTCTTTCAAACTGCTTAAAAATCATATAAATGGATGTATCACCTCATAATAAGCCTCTATGTACCAAGAGTATTGAGTTTTTAACAAGTGAAGAAAATCAATTTTCTAGCCCCTAGTGAGTGTAAAATCGCGTTTACTTCTCTTGTTTCAAACTGGTTAAAAATCATATAAATGGATGTATCACATCATAATAAGCCTCTATATACCAAAGATACTGAGTTTTCAAGAAGTCAAGAAATTCGATTTTCTAGCCCCTAGTGAGTGTAAAATCGCGTTTACTTCACTTCTTTCAAACTGCTTAAAAATCATATAAATGGATGTATCACCTCATAATAAGCCGCTATATACCAAGTATATTCAGTTTTTAACAAGTCAAGAAAATCGATTCTCTAGCCCCTAGTGAGTGTAAAATCGCGTTTACTTCACTTCTTTCAAACTGCTGAAAAATCATATAAATGGATGTATCACATCATAATAAGCCTCTATATACCGAGAATATTGAACTTTTAACAAGTCAAGAAAATCGATTTTCTAGCCCCTAGTGAGTGTAAAATCGCGTTTACTTCACTTCTTTCAAACTGCTTAAAAATCATATAAATGGAAGTATCACATCATAATAAGCCTCTATATACCAAAGATACTGAGTTTTCAAAAAGTCAAGAAATTCGATTTTCTAGCCCCTATTGATTGTAAAATCGCGCTCACTTCACTTCTTTCAAACTGCTTAAAAATCATATAAATGGTTGTATCACCTCATAATCAGCCTATATATACCAAGAATATTGAGTTTTCAACAAGTCAAGAAAATCGATTTTCTAGCACCTAGTGAGTGTAAAATCGCGTTTACTTCCCTTCTTTCAAACTGCTTAAAAATCATATAAATGGATGTATCACATCATAATAAGCCTCTATATACCAAAGATACTGAGTTTTCAAAAAGTCAAGAAATTCGATTTTCTAGCCCCTATTGATTGTAAAATCGCGTTTACTTCACTTGCTTCAAACTGCTTAAAAATCATAACCTAAATGGTTGTATCACCTAATAATAAACCTATATATACCAAGAATATTCAGTTTTCAACAAGTCAAGAAAATCGAATTTCTAGCAGCTAGTGAGTGTAAAATCGCGTTTACTCCACTTCTTTCAATCTTCGAAACAATCATATAAATGGTTGTTTCACGTCATAATATGCCTATTTATACCAAGAATACTGAGTTTTTAAAAAGTCACGAAATTCGATTTTCTAGCCCCTAGTGAGTGTAAAATCGCGTTTACTTCACTTCTTTCAAACTGCTTAAAAATCATATAAATGGATGTATCACCTCATAATAAGCCTCTATATACCAAGAATACTGAGTTTTTAATAAATCAAGAAAATTGATTTTCTAGCCCCTAGTGAGTGTAAAATCGCGTTTACTTCACTTCTTCCAACTGCTTAAAAATCATATAAATGGATGTATCACCTCATAATAAGTCTCTATATACCAAGAATACTGAGATTTCAACAAGTGAAGAAGATCAATTTTCTAGCCCCTAGTGAGTGTATAATCGCGTTTACTTCACTTCTTTCAAACTGCTTAAAAATCATACAAATGGATGTATCACATCATATTAAGCCTCTATATACCAAAGATACTGAGTTTTCAAAAAGTCAAGAAATTCGATTTTCTAGCTCCTAGTGAGTGTAAAATCGCGTTTACTTCACTTCTTTCAAACTGGTTAAAAATCATATAAATGGATGTATCACATCATAATAAGCCTCTATATACCAAAGATACTGAGTTTTCAAGAAGTCAAGAAAATCGATTTTCTAGCCCCTAGTGAGTGTAAAATCGCGTTTACCTCACTTCTTTCAAACTGGTTAAAAATCATATAAATGGATGTATCACATCATAATAAGCCTCTATATACCAAAGATACTGAGTTTTCAAGAAGTCAAGAAAATCGATTTTCTAGCCCCTAGTGAGTGTAAAATCGCGTTTACCTCACTTCTTTCAAACTGCTTAAAAATCATACAAATGGATGTATCACCTCATAATAAGCCTCTATATACCAAGAATATTGAGTTTTTAACAAGTCAAAAAATCAATTTTTTAGCCCCCAGGGGGTGTAAAATCGCGTTTACTTCACTTCTTTCAAACTGCTTAAAAATCATATAAATGGAAGTATCACATCATAATAAGCCTCTATATACCAAAGATACTGAGTTTTCAAAAAGTCAAGAAATTCGATTTTCTAGCCCCTATTGATTGTAAAATCGCGTTTACTTCACTTGCTTCAAACTGCTTAAAAATCATATACCTAAATGGTTGTATCACCTAATAATAAACCTATATATACCAAGAATATTCAGTTTTCAACAAGTCAAGAAAATCGAATTTCTAGCAGCTAGTGAGTGTAAAATCGCGTTTACTCCACTTCTTTCAATCTTCGAAACAATCATATAAATGGTTGTTTCACGTCATAATATGCCTATTTATACCAAGAATACTGAGTTTTTAAAAAGTCACGAAATTCGATTTTCTAGCCCCTAGTGAGTGTAAAATCGCGTTTACTTCACTTCTTTCAAACTGCTTAAAAATCATATAAATGGATGTATCACCTCATAATAAGCCTCTATATACCAAGAATACTGAGTTTTTAATAAATCAAGAAAATTGATTTTCTAGCCCCTAGTGAGTGTAAAATCGCGTTTACTTCACTTCTTCCAACTGCTTAAAAATCATATAAATGGATGTATCACCTCATAATAAGCCTCTATATACCAAGAATACTGAGTTTTTAATAAATCAAGAAAATTGATTTTCTAGCCCCTAGTGAGTGTAAAATCGCGTTTACTTCACTTCTTCCAACTGCTTAAAAATCATATAAATGGATGTATCACCTCATAATAAGTCTCTATATACCAAGAATACTGAGTTTTCAACAAGTGAAGAAAATCAATTTTCTAGCCCCTAGTGAGTGTATAATCGCGTTTACTTCACTTCTTTCAAAGTGCTTAAAAATCATACAAACGGATGTATCACATCATATTAAGCCTCTATATACCAAAGATACTGAGTTTTCAAAAAGTCAAGAAGTTCGATTTTCTAGCTCCTAGTGAGTGTAAAATCGCGTTTACTTCACTTCTTTCAAACTGCTTAAAAATCATATAAATGGATGTATCACCTCATAATAAGCCTCTATGTACCAAGAGTATTGAGTTTTTAACAAGTGAAGAAAATCAATTTTCTAGCCCCTAGTGAGTGTAAAATCGCGTTTACTTCTCTTGTTTCAAACTGGTTAAAAATCATATAAATGGATGTATCACATCATAATAAGCCTCTATATACCAAAGATACTGAGTTTTCAAGAAGTCAAGAAATTCGATTTTCTAGCCCCTAGTGAGTGTAAAATCGCGTTTACTTCACTTCTTTCAAACTGCTTAAAAATCATATAAATGGATGTATCACCTCATAATAAGCCGCTATATACCAAGTATATTCAGTTTTTAACAAGTCAAGAAAATCGATTCTCTAGCCCCTAGTGAGTGTAAAATCGCGTTTATTTCACTTCTTTCAAACTGCTGAAAAATCATATAAATGGATGTATCACATCATAATAAGCCTCTATATACCGAGAATATTGAACTTTTAACAAGTCAAGAAAATCGATTTTCTAGCCCCTAGTGAGTGTAAAATCGCGTTTACTTCACTTCTTTCAAACTGCTTAAAAATCATATAAATGGATGTATCACCTCATAATAAGCCTCTATATACCAAGAATATTGAGTTTTTAACAAATAAAGAAAATTGATTTTCTAGCCCCTAGTGAGTGTAAAATCGCGATTACTTTACTTCTTTCAAACTGCTCAAAAATCATATAAATGGATGTATCACCTCATAATAAGCCTCTATATACCAAGAATATTGAGTTTTGAACAAGTCAAAAAAATCGATTTTCTAGCACCTAGTGAGTGTAAAATCGCGTTTACTTCCCTTCTTTCAAACTGCTTTAAAATCATATAAATGGATGTATCACATCATAATAAGCCTCTATATACCAAAGATACTGAGTTTTCAAAAAGTCAAGAAATTCGATTTTCTAGCCCCTATTGATTGTAAAATCGCGTTTACTTCACTTGCTTCAAACTGCTTAAAAATCATATACCTAAATGGTTGTATCACCTAATAATAAACCTATATATACCAAGAATATTCAGTTTTCAACAAGTCAAGAAAATCGATTTTCTAGCACCTAGTGAGTGTAAAATCGCGTTTACTTCACTTCTTTCAAACTGCTTAAAAATCATATAAATGGATGTATCACCTCATAATAAGCCTCTATATACCAAGAATACTGAGTTTTCAACAAGTGAAGAAAATCAATTTTCTAGCCCCTAGTGAGTGTATAATCGCGTTTACTTCACTTCTTTCAAACTGCTTAAAAATCATACAAATGGATGTATCACATCATATTAAGCCTCTATATACCAAAGATACTGAGTTTTCAAAAAGTCAAGAAATTCGATTTTCTAGCCCCTAGTGAGTGTAAAATCGCGTTTACTTCAATTCTTTCAAACTGCTTAAAAATCATATAAATGGATGTATCACCTCATAATAAGCCTCTATATACCAAGAATATTCAGTTTTTAACAAGTCAAGAAAATCGATTTTCTAGCCCCTAGTGAGTGTAAAATCGCGTTTACTTCACTTCTTTCAAACTGGTTAAAAATCATATAAATGGATGTATCACATCATAATAAGCCTCTATATACCAAAGATACTGAGTTTTCAAGAAGTCAAGAAAATCGATTTTCTAGCCCCTAGTGAGTGTAAAATCGCGTTTACTTCACTTCTTTCAAACTGCTTAAAAATCATACAAATGGATGTATCACATCATAATAAGCCTCTATATACCAAAGATACTGAGTTTTCAAAAAGTCAAGAAATTCGATTTTCTAGCCCCTATTGATTGTAAAATCGCGTTTACTTCACTTGCTTCAAACTGCTTAAAAATCATATACCTAAATGGTTGTATCACCTAATAATAAACCTATATATACCAAGAATATTCAGTTTTCAAGTCAAGAAAATCGAATTTCTAGCAGCTAGTGAGTGTAAAATCGCGTTTACTCCACTTCTTTCAATCTTCGAAACAATCATATAAATGGTTGTTTCACGTCATAATATGCCTATTTATACCAAGAATACTGAGTTTTTAAAAAGTCACGAAATTCGATTTTCTAGCCCCTAGTGAGTGTAAAATCGCGTTTACTTCACTTCTTTCAAACTGCTTAAAAATCATATAAATGGATGTATCACCTCATAATAAGCCTCTATATACCAAGAATACTGAGTTTTTAATAAATCAAGAAAATTGATTTTCTAGCCCCTAGTGAGTGTAAAATCGCGTTTACTTCACTTCTTCCAACTGCTTAAAAATCATATAAATGGATGTATCACCTCATAATAAGCCTCTATATACCAAGAATACTGAGTTTTTAATAAATCAAGAAAATTGATTTTCTAGCCCCTAGTGAGTGTAAAATCGCGTTTACTTCACTTCTTCCAACTGCTTAAAAATCATATAAATGGATGTATCACCTCATAATAAGTCTCTATATACCAAGAATACTGAGTTTTCAACAAGTGAAGAAAATCAATTTTCTAGCCCCTAGTGAGTGTATAATCGCGTTTACTTCACTTCTTTCAAAGTGCTTAAAAATCATACAAACGGATGTATCACATCATATTAAGCCTCTATATACCAAAGATACTGAGTTTTCAAAAAGTCAAGAAGTTCGATTTTCTAGCTCCTAGTGAGTGTAAAATCGCGTTTACTTCACTTCTTTCAAACTGCTTAAAAATCATATAAATGGATGTATCACCTCATAATAAGCCTCTATGTACCAAGAGTATTGAGTTTTTAACAAGTGAAGAAAATCAATTTTCTAGCCCCTAGTGAGTGTAAAATCGCGTTTACTTCACTTCTTTCAAACTGCTGAAAAATCATATAAATGGATGTATCACATCATAATAAGCCTCTATATACCAAAGATACTGAGTTTTCAAGAAGTCAAGAAATTCGATTTTCTAGCCCCTAGTGAGTGTAAAATCGCGTTTACTTCACTTCTTTCAAACTGCTTAAAAATCATATAAATGGATGTATCACCTCATAATAAGCCGCTATATACCAAGTATATTCAGTTTTTAACAAGTCAAGAAAATCGATTCTCTAGCCCCTAGTGAGTGTAAAATCGCGTTTACTTCACTTCTTTCAAACTGCTGAAAAATCATATAAATGGATGTATCACATCATAATAAGCCTCTATATACCGAGAATATTGAACTTTTAACAAGTCAAGAAAATCGATTTTCTAGCCCCTAGTGAGTGTAAAATCGCGTTTACTTCACTTCTTTCAAACTGCTTAAAAATCATATAAATGGATGTATCACCTCATAATAAGCCTCTATATACCAAGAATATTGAGTTTTTAACAAATAAAGAAAATTGATTTTTTAGCCCCTAGTGAGTGTAAAATCGCGATTACTTTACTTCTTTCAAACTGCTCAAAAATCATATAAATGGATGTATCACCTCATAATAAGCCTCTATATACCAAGAATATTGAGTTTTCAACAAGTCAAAAAAATCGATTTTCTAGCACCTAGTGAGTGTAAAATCGCGTTTACTTCCCTTCTTTCAAACTGCTTTAAAATCATATAAATGGATGTATCACATCATAATAAGCCTCTATATACCAAAGATACTGAGTTTTCCAAAAGTCAAGAAATTCGATTTTCTAGCCCCTATTGATTGTAAAATCGCGTTTACTTCACTTGCTTCAAACTGCTTAAAAATCATATACCTAAATGGTTGTATCACCTAATAATAAACCTATATATACCAAGAATATTCAGTTTTCAACAAGTCAAGAAAATTGATTTTCTAGCACCTAGTGAGTGTAAAATCGCGTTTACTTCACTTCTTTCAAACTGCTTAAAAATCATATAAATGGATGTATCACCTCATAATAAGCCTCTATATACCAAGAATACTGAGTTTTCAACAAGTGAAGAAAATCAATTTTCTAGCCCCTAGTGAGTGTATAATCGCGTTTACTTCACTTCTTTCAAACTGCTTAAAAATCATAAAAATGGATGTATCACATCATATTAAGCCTCTATATACCAAAGATACTGAGTTTTCAAAAAGTCAAGAAATTCGATTTTCTAGCCCCTAGTGAGTGTAAAATCGCGTTTACTTCACTTCTTTCAAACTGCTTAAAAATCATATAAATGGATGTATCACCTCATAATAAGCCTCATTATACCAAGAATATTAAGTTTTTAACAAGTCAAGAAAATCAATTTTTTAGCCCCCAGGGGGTGTAAAATCGCGTTTACTTCACTTCTTTCAAACTGCTTAAAAATCATATAAATGGAAGTATCACATCATAATAAGCCTCTATATACCAAAGATACTGAGTTTTCAAAAAGTCAAGAAATTCGATTTTCTAGCCCCTATTGATTGTAAAATCGCGCTCACTTCACTTCTTTCAAACTGCTTAAAAATCATATAAATGGTTGTATCACCTCATAATCAGCCTATATATACCAAGAATATTGAGTTTTCAACAAGTCAAGAAAATCGATTTTCTAGCACCTAGTGAGTGTAAAATCGCGTTTACTTCCCTTCTTTCAAACTGCTTAAAAATCATATAAATGGATGTATCACATCATAATAAGCCTCTATATACCAAAGATACTGAGTTTTCAAAAAGTCAAGAAATTCGATTTTCTAGCCCCTATTGATTGTAAAATCGCGTTTACTTCACTTGCTTCAAACTGCTTAAAAATCATAACCTAAATGGTTGTATCACCTAATAATAAACCTATATATACCAAGAATATTCAGTTTTCAACAAGTCAAGAAAATCGAATTTCTAGCAGCTAGTGAGTGTAAAATCGCGTTTACTCCACTTCTTTCAATCTTCGAAACAATCATATAAATGGTTGTTTCACGTCATAATATGCCTATTTATACCAAGAATACTGAGTTTTTAAAAAGTCACGAAATTCGATTTTCTAGCCCCTAGTGAGTGTAAAATCGCGTTTACTTCACTTCTTTCAAACTGCTTAAAAATCATATAAATGGATGTATCACCTCATAATAAGCCTCTATATACCAAGAATACTGAGTTTTTAATAAATCAAGAAAATTGATTTTCTAGCCCCTAGTGAGTGTAAAATCGCGTTTACTTCACTTCTTCCAACTGCTTAAAAATCATATAAATGGATGTATCACCTCATAATAAGTCTCTATATACCAAGAATACTGAGATTTCAACAAGTGAAGAAGATCAATTTTCTAGCCCCTAGTGAGTGTATAATCGCGTTTACTTCACTTCTTTCAAACTGCTTAAAAATCATACAAATGGATGTATCACATCATATTAAGCCTCTATATACCAAAGATACTGAGTTTTCAAAAAGTCAAGAAATTCGATTTTCTAGCTCCTAGTGAGTGTAAAATCGCGTTTACTTCACTTCTTTCAAACTGGTTAAAAATCATATAAATGGATGTATCACATCATAATAAGCCTCTATATACCAAAGATACTGAGTTTTCAAGAAGTCAAGAAAATCGATTTTCTAGCCCCTAGTGAGTGTAAAATCGCGTTTACCTCACTTCTTTCAAACTGGTTAAAAATCATATAAATGGATGTATCACATCATAATAAGCCTCTATATACCAAAGATACTGAGTTTTCAAGAAGTCAAGAAAATCGATTTTCTAGCCGCTAGTGAGTGTAAAATCGCGTTTACCTCACTTCTTTCAAACTGCTTAAAAATCATACAAATGGATGTATCACCTCATAATAAGCCTCTATATACCAAGAATATTGAGTTTTTAACAAGTCAAAAAATCAATTTTTTAGCCCCCAGGGGGTGTAAAATCGCGTTTACTTCACTTCTTTCAAACTGCTTAAAAATCATATAAATGGAAGTATCACATCATAATAAGCCTCTATATACCAAAGATACTGAGTTTTCAAAAAGTCAAGAAATTCGATTTTCTAGCCCCTATTGTTTGTAAAATCGCGTTCACTTCACTTCTTTCAAACTGCTTAAAAATCATATAAAGGGTTGTATCACCTCATAATCAGCCTATATAGCAAGAATATTGAGTTTTCAACAAGTCAAGAAAATCGATTTTCTAGCACCTAGTGAGTGTAAAATCGCGTTTACTTCACTTCTTTCAATCTTCGAAAAAATCATATAAATGGTTGTATCACCTCATAATAAGCCTATATATACCAAAAATATTGAGTTTTCAACAAGTCAAGAAAATCGATTTTCTAGCACCGAGTGAGTGTAAAATCGCGTTTACTTCCCTTCTTTCAAACTGCTTAAAAATCATATAAATGGATGTATCACATCATAATAAGCCTCTATATACCAAAGATACTGAGTTTTCAAAAAGTCAAGAAATTCGATTTTCTAGCCCCTAGTGAGTGTAAAATCGCGTTTACTTCACTTCTTTCAAACTGCTTAAAAATCATACAAATGGATGTATCACCTCATAATAAGCCTCTATATACCAAGAATATTGAGTTTTTAACAAGTCAAGAAAATCAATTTTTTAGCCCCTAGGGGGTGTAAAATCGCGTTTACTTCACTTCTTTCAAACAGCTTAAAAATCATATAAATGGAAGTATCACATCATAATAAGCCTCTATATACCAAAGATACTGAGTTTTCAAAAAGTCAAGAAATTCGATTTTCTAGCCCCTATTGATTGTAAAATCGCGTTCACTTCACTTCTTTCAAACTGCTTAAAAATCATATAAATGGTTGTATCACCTCATAATCAGCCTATATATACCAAGAATATTGAGTTTTCAACAAGTCAAGAAAATCGATTTTCTAGCACCTAGTGAGTGTAAAATCGCGTTTACTTCACTTCTTTCAATCTTCGAAAAAATCATATAAATGGTTGTATCACCTCATAATAAGCCTATATATACCAAAAATATTGAGTTTTCAACAAGTCAAGAAAATCGATTTTCTAGCAGCTAGTGAGTGTAAAATCGCGTTTACTCCACTTCTTTCAATCTTCGAAACAATCATATAAATGGTTGTTTCACGTCATAATATGCCTATTTATACCAAGAATACTGAGTTTTTAAAGAGTCACGAAATTCGATTTTCTAGCCCCTAGTGAGTGTAAAATCGCGTTTACTTCACTTCTTTCAAACTGCTTAAAAATCATATAAATGGATGTATCACCTCATAATAAGCCTCTATATACCAAGAATACTGAGTTTTTAATAAATCAAGAAAATTGATTTTCTAGCCCCTAGTGAGTGTAAAATCGCGTTTACTTCACTTCTTCCAACTGCTTAAAAATCATATAAATGGATGTATCACCTCATAATAAGTCTCTATATACCAAGAATACTGAGTTTTCAACAAGTGAAGAAAATCAATTTTCTAGCCCCTAGTGAGTGTATAATCGCGTTTACTGCACTTCTTTCAAACTGCTTAAAAATCATATAAATGGATGTATCACCTCATAATAAGCCGCTATATACCAAGTATATTCAGTTTTTAACAAGTCAAGAAAATCGATTCTCTAGCCCCTAGTGAGTGTAAAATCGCGTTTACTTCACTTCTTTCAAACTGCTGAAAAATCATATAAATGGATGTATCACATCATAATAAGCCTCTACATACCGAGAATATTGAACATTTAACAAGTCAAGAAAATCGATTTTCTAGCCCCTAGTGAGTGTAAAGTCGCGTTTACTTCACTTCTTTCAAACTGCTTAATAATCATATAAATGGATGTATCACCTCATAATAAGCCGCTATATACCAAGTATATTCAGTTTTTAACAAGTCAAGAAAATCGATTTTCTAGCCCCTAGTGAGTGTAAAATCGCGTTTACTTCACTTCTTTCAAACTGCTGAAAAATCATATAAATGGATGTATCACATCATAATAAGCCTCTATATACCAAGAATATTGAACTTTTAACAAGTCAAGAAAATCGATTTTCTAGCCCCTAGTGAGTGTAAAATCGCGTTTACTTCACTTCTTTCAAACTGCTTAAAAATCATATAAATGGATGTATCACCTCATAATAAGCCTCTATATACCAAGAATATTGAGTTTTTAACAAATAAAGAAAATTGATTTTCTAGCCCCTCGTGAGTGTAAAATCGCGATTACTTTACTTCTTTCAAACTGCTCAAAAATCATATAAATGGATGTATCACCTCATAATAAGCCTCTATATACCAAGAATATTGAGTTTTTAACAAGTCAAGAAAATCGATTTTCTAACCCCTAGTGAGTGTAAAATCGCGTTTACTTCACTTCTTTCAAACTGCTTAAAAATCATATAAATGGAAGTATCACATCATAATAAGCCTCTATATACCAAAGATACTGAGTTTTCAAAAAGTCAAGAAATTCGATTTTCTAGCCCCTATTGATTGTAAAATCGCGTTCACTTCACTTCTTTCAAATTGCTTAAAAATCATATAAATGGTTGTATCACCTCATAATCAGCCTATATATACCAAAAATATTGAGTTTTCAACAAGTCAAGAAAATCGATTTTCTAGCACCTAGTGAGTGTAAAATCGCGTTTACTTCCCTTCTTTCAAACTGCTTAAAAATCATATAAATGCATGTATCACATCAAAATAAGCCTCTATATACCAAAGATACTGAGTTTTCAAAAAGTCAAGAAATTCGATTTTCTAGCCCCTATTGATTGTAAAATCGCGTTTACTTCACTTGCTTCAAACTGCTTAAAAATCATATACCTAAATGGTTGTATCACCTAATAATAAACCTATATATACCTAGAATATTCAGTTTTCATCAAGTCAAGAAAATCGATTTTCTAGCACCTAGTGAGTGTAAAATCGCGTTTACTCCACTTCTTTCAATCTTCGAAACAATCATATAAATGGTTGTTTCACGTCATAATAAGCCTATTTATACCAAGAATACTGAGTTTTTAAAAAGTCACGAAATTCGATTTTCTAGCCCCTAGTGAGTGTAAAATCGCGTTTACTTCACTTCTTTCAAACTGCTTAAGAATCATATAAATGGATGTATCACCTCATAATAAGCCTCTATATACCAAGAATACTGAGTTTTTAATAAATCAAGAAAATTGATTTTCTAGCCCCTAGTGAGTGTAAAATCGCGTTTACTTCACTTCTTCCAACTGCTTAAAAATCATATAAATGGATGTATCACGTCATAATAAGCCTCTATATACCAAGAATACTGAGTTTTCAACAAGTGAAGAAAATCAATTTTCTAGCCCCTAGTGAGTGTAAAATCGCGTTTACTTCACTTCTTTCAAACTGCTTAAAAATCATATAAATGGATGTATCACCTCATAATAAGCCTCTATATACCAAGAATATTCAGTTTTTAACAAGTCAAGAAAATCGATTTTCTAGCCCCTAGTGAGTGTAAAATCGCGTTTACTTCACTTCTTTCAAACTGGTTAAAAATCATATAAATGGATGTATCACATCATAATAAGCCTCTATATACCAAAGATACTGAGTTTTCAAGAAGTCAAGAAAATCGATTTTCTAGCCCCTAGTGAGTGTAAAATCGCGTTTACCTCACTTCTTTCAAACTGCTTAAAAATCATAGAAATGGATGTATCACCTCATAATAAGCCTCTATATACCAAGAATATTGAGTTTTTAACAAGTCAAAAAATCAATTTTTTAGCCCCCAGGGGGTGTAAAATCGCGTTTACTTCACTTCTTTCAAACTGCTTAAAAATCATATAAATGGAAGTATCACATCATAATAAGCCTCTATATACCAAAGATACTGAGTTTTCAAAAAGTCAAGAAATTCGATTTTCTAGCCCCTATTGTTTGTAAAATCGCGTTCACTTCACTTCTTTCAAACTGCTTAAAAATCATATAAATGGTTGTATCACCTCATAATCAGCCTATATAGCAAGAATATTGAGTTTTCAACAAGTCAAGAAAATCGATTTTCTAGCACCTAGTGAGTGTAAAATCGCGTTTACTTCATTTCTTTCAATCTTCGTAAAAATCATATAAATGGTTGTATCACCTCATAATAAGCCTATATATACCAAAAATATTGAGTTTTCAACAAGTCAAGAAAATCGATTTTCTAGCACCGAGTGAGTGTAAAATCGCGTTTACTTCCCTTCTTTCAAACTGCTTAAAAATCATATAAATGGATGTATCACATCATAATAAGCCTCTATATACCAAAGATACTGAGTTTTCAAAAAGTCAAGAAATTCGATTTTCTAGCCCCTAGTGAGTGTAAAATCGCGTTTACTTCACTTCTTTCAAACTGGTTAAAAATCATATAAATGGATGTATCACATCATAATAAGCCTCTATATACCAAAGATACTGAGTTTTCAAGAAGTCAAGAAAATCGATTTTCTAGCCCCTAGTGAGTGTAAAATCGCGTTTACTTCACTTCTTTCAAACTGCTTAAAAATCATACAAATGGATGTATCACCTCATAATAAGCCTCTATATACCAAGAATATTGAGTTTTTAACAAGTCAAGAAAATCAATTTTTTAGCCCCTAGGGGGTGTAAAATCGCGTTTACTTCACCTCTTTCAAACAGCTTAAAAATCATATAAATGGAAGTATCACATCATAATAAGCCTATATATACCAAAAATATTGAGTTTTCAACAAGTCAAGAAAATCGATTTTCTAGCAGCTAGTGAGTGTAAAATCGCGTTTACTCCACTTCTTTCAATCTTCGAAACAATCATATAAATGGTTGTTTCACGTCATAATATGCCTATTTATACCAAGAATACTGAGTTTTTAAAAAGTCACGAAATTCGATTTTCTAGCCCCTAGTGAGTGTAAAATCGCGTTTACTTCACTTCTTTCAAACTGCTTAAAAATCATATAAATGGATGTATCACCTCATAATAAGCCTCTATATACCAAGAATACTGAGTTTTTAATAAATCAAGCAAATTGATTTTCTAGCCCCTAGTGAGTGTAAAATCGCGTTTACTTCACTTCTTCCAACTGCTTAAAAATCATATAAATGGATGTATCACCTCATAATAAGTCTCTATATACCAAGAATACTGAGTTTACAACAAGTGAAGAAAATCAATTTTCTAGCCCCTAGTGAGTGTATAATCGCGTTTACTGCACTTCTTTCAAACTGCTTAAAAATCATATAAATGGATGTATCACCTCATAATAAGCCGCTATATACCAAGTATATTCAGTTTTTAACAAGTCAAGAAAATCGATTCTCTAGCCCCTAGTGAGTGTAAAATCGCGTTTACTTCACTTCTTTCAAACTGCTGAAAAATCATATAAATGGATGTATCACATCATAATATGCCTCTATATACCGAGAATATTGAACTTTTAACAAGTCAAGAAAATCGATTTTCTAGCCCCTAGTGAGTGTAAAATCGCGTTTACTTCACTTCTTTCAAACTGCTTAAAAATCATATAAATGGATGTATCACCTCATAATAAGCCTCTATATACCAAGAATATTGAGTTTTTAACAAATAAAGAAAATTGATTTTCTAGCCCCTAGTGAGTGTAAAATCGCGATTACTTTACTTCTTTCAAACTGCTCAAAAATCATATAAATGCATGTATCACCTCATAATAAGCCTCTATATACCAAGAATATTGAGTTTTCAACAAGTCAAAAAAATCGATTTTCTAGCACCTAGTGAGTGTAAAATCGCGTTTACTTCCCTTCTTTCAAACTGCTTTAAAATCATATAAATGGATGTATCACATCATAATAAGCCTCTATATACCAAAGATACTGAGTTTTCAACAAGTCAAGAAAATCGATTTTCTAGCACCTAGTGAGTGTAAATCGCGTTTACTTCACTTCTTTCAAACTGCTTAAAAATCATATAAATGGATGTATCACCTCATAATAAGCCTCTATATACCAAGAATACTGAGTTTTCAACAAGTGAAGAAAATCAATTTTCTAGCCCCTAGTGAGTGTATAATCGCGTTTACTTCACTTCTTTCAAACTGCTTAAAAATCATACAAATGGATGTATCACATCATATTAAGCCTCTATATACCAAAGATACTGAGTTTTCAAAAAGTCAAGAAATTCGATTTTCTAGCCCCTAGTGAGTGTAAAATCGCGTTTACTTCACTTCTTTCAAACTGCTTAAAAATCATATAAATGGATGTATCACCTCATAATAAGCCTCTATATACCAAGAATATTCAGTTTTTAACAAGTCAAGAAAATCGATTTTCTAGCCCCTAGTGAGTGTAAAATCGCGTTTACTTCACTTCTTTCAAACTGGTTAAAAATCATATAAATGGATGTATCACATCATAATAAGCCTCTATATACCAAAGATACTGAGTTTTCAAGAAGTCAAGAAAATCGATTTTCTAGCCCCTAGTGAGTGTAAAATCGCGTTTACTTCACTTCTTTCAAACTGCTTAAAAATCATACAAATGGATGTATCACCTCATAATAAGCCTCATTATACCAAGAATATTAAGTATTTAACAAGTCAAGAAAATCAATTTTTTAGCCCCCAGGGGGTGTAAAATCGCGTTTACTTCACTTCTTTCAAACTGCTTAAAAATCATATAAATGGAAGTATCACATCATAATAAGCCTCTATATACCAAAGATACTGAGTTTTCAAAAAGTCAAGAAATTCGATTTTCTAGCCCCTATTGATTGTAAAATCGCGTTCACTTCACTTCTTTCAAACTGCTTAAAAATCATATAAATGGTTGTATCACCTCATAATCAGCCTATATATACCAAGAATATTGAGTTTTCAACAAGTCAAGAAAATCGATTTTCTAGCACCTAGTGAGTGTAAAATCGCGTTTACTTCCCTTCTTTCAAACTGCTTAAAAATCATATAAATGGATGTATCACATCATAATAAGCCTCTATATACCAAAGATACTGAGTTTTCAAAAAGTCAAGAAATTCGATTTTCTAGCCCCTATTGATTGTAAAATCGCGTTTACTTCACTTGCTTCAAACTGCTTAAAAATCATATACCTAAATGGTTGTATCACCTAATAATAAACCTATATATACCAAGAATATTCAGTTTTCAACAAGTCAAGAAAATCGAATTTCTAGCAGCTAGTGAGTGTAAAATCGCGTTTACTCCACTTCTTTCAATCTTCGAAACAATCATATAAATGGTTGTTTCACGTCATAATATGCCTATTTATACCAAGAATACTGAGTTTTTAAAAAGTCTCGAAATTCGATTTTCTAGCCCCTAGTGAGTGTAAAATCGCGTTTACTTCACTTCTTTCAAACTGCTTAAAAATCATATAAATGGATGTATCACCTCATAATAAGCCTCTATATACCAAGAATACTGAGTTTTTAATAAATCAAGAAAATTGATTTTCTAGCCCCTAGTGAGTGTAAAATCGCGTTTACTTCACTTCTTCCAACTGCTTAAAAATCATATAAATGGATGTATCACCTCATAATAAGTCTCTATATACCAAGAATACTGAGTTTTCAACAAGTGAAGAAGATCAATTTTCTAGCCCCTAGTGAGTGTATAATCGCGTTTACTTCACTTCTTTCAAACTGCTTAAAAATCATACAAATGGATGTATCACATCATATTAAGCCTCTATATACCAAAGATACTGAGTTTTCAAAAAGTCAAGAAATTCGATTTTCTAGCTCCTAGTGAGTGTAAAATCGCGTTTACTTCACTTCTTTCAAACTGCTTAAAAATCATATAAATGGATGTATCACCTCATAATAAGCCTCTATATACCAAGAGTATTGAGTTTTTAACAAGTGAAGAAAATCAATTTTCTAGCCCCTAGTGAGTGTAAAATCGCGTTTACTTCTCTTGTTTCAAAATGGTTAAAAATCATATAAATGGATGTATCACATCATAATAAGCCTCTATATACCAAAGATACTGAGTTTTCAAGAAGTCAAGAAATTCGATTTTCTAGCCCCTAGTGAGTGTAAAATCGCGTTTACTTCACTTCTTTCAAACTGCTTAAAAATCATATAAATGGATGTATCACCTCATAATAAGCCGCTATATACCAAGTATATTCAGTTTTTAACAAGTCAAGAAAATCGATTTTCTAGCCCCTAGTGAGTGTAAAATCGCGTTTACTTCACTTCTTTCAAACTGCTTAAAAATCATATAAATGGATGTATCACCTCATAATAAGCCGCTATATACCAAGTATATTCAGTTTTTAACAAGTCAAGAAAATCGATTTTCTAACCCCTAGTGAGTGTAAAATCGCGTTTACTTCACTTCTTTCAAACTGCTTAAAAATCATATAAATGGAAGTATCACATCATAATAAGCCTCTATATACCAAAGATACTGAGTTTTCAAAAAGTCAAGAAATTCGATTTTCTAGCCCCTATTGATTGTAAAATCGCGTTCACTTCACTTCTTTCAAACTGCTTAAAAATCATATAAATGGTTGTATCACCTCATAATCAGCCTATATATACCAAAAATATTGAGTTTTCAACAAGTCAAGAAAATCGATTTTCTAGCACCTAGTGAGTGTAAAATCGCGTTTACTTCCCTTCTTTCAAACTGCTTAAAAATCATATAAATGCATGTATCACATCAAAATAAGCCTCTATATACCAAGAATACTGAGTTTTCAAAAAGTCAAGAAATTCGATTTTCTAGCCCCTATTGATTGTAAAATCGCGTTTACTTCACTTGCTTCAAACTGCTTAAAAATCATATACCTAAATGGTTGTATCACCTAATAATAAACCTATATATAGCAAGAATATTCAGTTTTCATCAAGTCAAGAAAATCGATTTTCTAGCACCTAGTGAGTGTAAAATCGCGTTTACTCCACTTCTTTCAATCTTCGAAACAATCATATAAATGGTTGTTTCACGTCATAATAAGCCTATTTATACCAAGAATACTGAGTTTTTAAAAAGTCACGAAATTCGATTTTCTAGCCCCTAGTGAGTGTAAAATCGCGTTTACTTCACTTCTTTCAAACTGCTTAAAAATCATATAAATGGATGTATCACCTCATAATAAGCCTCTATATACCAAGAATACTGAGTTTTTAATAAATCAAGAAAATTGATTTTCTAGCCCCTAGTGAGTGTAAAATCGCGTTTACTTCACTTCTTCCAACTGCTTAAAAATCATATAAATGGATGTATCACGTCATAATAAGCCTCTATATACCAAGAATACTGAGTTTTCAACAAGTGAAGAAAATCAATTTTCTAGCCCCTAGTGAGTGTAAAATCGCGTTTACTTCACTTCTTTCAAACTGCTTAAAAATCATATAAATGGATGTATCACCTCATAATAAGCCTCTATATACCAAGAATATTCAGTTTTTAACAAGTCAAGAAAATCGATTTTCTAGCCCCTAGTGAGTGTAAAATCGCGTTTACTTCACTTCTTTCAAACTGTTTAAAAATCATATAAATGGAAGTATCACATCATAATAAGCCTCTATATACCAAAGATACTGAGTTTTCAAAAAGTCAAGAAATTCGATTTTCTAGCCCCTAATGTTTGTAAAATCGCGTTCACTTCACTTCTTTCAAACTGCTTAAAAATCATATAAATGGTTGTATCACCTCATAATCAGCCTATATAGCAAGAATATTGAGTTTTTAACAAGTCAAGAAAATCGATTTTCTAGCACCTATTGAGTGTAAAATCGCGTTTACTTCACTTCTTTCAATCTTCGAAAAAATCATATAAATGGTTGTATCACCTCATAATAAGCCTATATATACCAAAAATATTGAGTTTTCAACAAGTCAAGAAAATCGATTTTCTAGCACCGAGTGAGTGTAAAATCGCGTTTACTTCCCTTCTTTCAAACTGCTTAAAAATCATATAAATGGATGTATCACATCATAATAAGCCTCTAATACCAAAGATACTGAGTTTTCAAAAAGTCAAGAAATTCGATTTTCTAGCCCCTAGTGAGTGTAAAATCGCGTTTACTTCACTTCTTTCAAACTGGTTAAAAATCATATAAATGGATGTATCACATCATAATAAGCCTCTATATACCAAAGATACTGAGTTTTCAAAAAGTCAAGAAATTCGATTTTCTAGCCCCTAGTGAGTGTAAAATCGCGTTTACTTCACTTCTTTCAAACTGGTTAAAAATCATATAAATGGATGTATCACATCATAATAAGCCTCTATATACCAAAGATACTGAGTTTTCAAGAAGTCAAGAAAATCGATTTTCTAGCCCCTAGTGAGTGTAAAATCGCGTTTACTTCACTTCTTTCAAACTGCTTAAAAATCATACAAATGGATGTATCACCTCATAATAAGCCTCTATATACCAAGAATATTGAGTTTTTAACAAGTCAAGAAAATCAATTTTTTAGCCCCTAGGGGGTGTAAAATCGCGTTTACTTCACCTCTTTCAAACAGCTTAAAAATCATATAAATGGAAGTATCACATCATAATAAGCCTCTATATACCAAAGATACTGAGTTTTCAAAAAGTCAAGAAATTCGATTTTCTAGCCCCTATTGATTGTAAAATCGCGTTCACTTCACTTCTTTCAAACTGCTTAAAAATCATATAAATGGTTGTATCACCTCATAATCAGCCTATATATACCAAGAATATTGAGTTTTCAACAAGTCAAGAAAATCGATTTTCTAGCACCTAGTGAGTGTAAAATCGCGTTTACTTCACTTCTTTCAATCTTCGAAAAAATCATATAAATGGTTGTATCACCTCATAATAAGCCTATATTTACCAAAAATATTGAGTTTTCAACAAGTCAAGAAAATCGATTTTCTAGCAGCTAGTGAGTGTAAAATCGCGTTTACTCCACTTCTTTCAATCTTCGAAACAATCATATAAATGGTTGTTTCACGTCATAATATGCCTATTTATACCAAGAATACTGAGTTTTTAAAAAGTCACGAAATTCGATTTTCTAGCCCCTAGTGAGTGTAAAATCGCGTTTACTTCACTTCTTTCAAACTGCTTAAAAATCATATAAATGGATGTATCACCTCATAATAAGCCTCTATATACCAAGAATACTGAGTTTTTAATAAATCAAGAAAATTGATTTTCTAGCCCCTAGTGAGTGTAAAATCGCGTTTACTTCACTTCTTCCAACTGCTTAAAAATCATATAAATGGATGTATCACCTCATAATAAGTCTCTATATACCAAGAATACTGAGTTTACAACAAGTGAAGAAAATCAATTTTCTAGCCCCTAGTGAGTGTATAATCGCGTTTACTGCACTTCTTTCAAACTGCTTAAAAATCATATAAATGGATGTATCACCTCATAATAAGCCGCTATATACCAAGTATATTCAGTTTTTAACAAGTCAAGAAAATCGATTCTCTAGCCCCTAGTGAGTGTAAAATCGCGTTTACTTCACTTCTTTCAAACTGCTGAAAAATCATATAAATGGATGTATCACATCATAATATGCCTCTATATACCGAGAATATTGAACTTTTAACAAGTCAAGAAAATCGATTTTCTAGCCCCTAGTGGGTGTAAAATCGCGTTTACTTCACTTCTTTCAAACTGCTTAAAAATCATATAAATGGATGTATCACCTCATAATAAGCCTCTATATACCAAGAATATTGAGTTTTTAACAAATAAAGAAAATTGATTTTCTAGCCCCTAGTGAGTGTAAAATCGCGATTACTTTACTTCTTTCAAACTGCTCAAAAATCATATAAATGCATGTATCACCTCATAATAAGCCTCTATATACCAAGAATATTGAGTTTTCAACAAGTCAAAAAAATCGATTTTCTAGCACCTAGTGAGTGTAAAATCGCGTTTACTTCCCTTCTTTCAAACTGCTTTAAAATCATATAAATGGATGTATCACATCATAATAAGCCTCTATATACCAAAGATACTGAGTTTTCAAAAAGTCAAGAAATTCGATTTTCTAGCACCTATTGATTGTAAAATCGCGTTTACTTCACTTGCTTCAAACTGCTTAAAAATCATATACCTAAATGGTTGTATCACCTAATAATAAACCTATATATACCAAGAATATTCAGTTTTCAACAAGTCAAGAAAATCGATTTTCTAGCACCTAGTGAGTGTAAATCGCGTTTACTTCACTTCTTTCAAACTGCTTAAAAATCATATAAATGGATGTATCACCTCATAATAAGCCTCTATATACCAAGAATACTGAGTTTTCAACAAGTGAAGAAAATCAATTTTCTAGCCCCTAGTGAGTGTATAATCGCGTTTACTTCACTTCTTTCAAACTGCTTAAAAATCATACAAATGGATGTATCACATCATATTAAGCCTCTATATACCAAAGATACTGAGTTTTCAAAAAGTCAAGAAATTCGATTTTCTAGCCCCTAGTGAGTGTAAAATCGCGTTTACTTCACTTCTTTCAAACTGCTTAAAAATCATATAAATGGATGTATCACCTCATAATAAGCCTCTATATACCAAGAATATTCAGTTTTTAACAAGTCAAGAAAATCGATTTTCTAGCCCCTAGTGAGTGTAAAATCGCGTTTACTTCACTTCTTTCAAACTGGTTAAAAATCATATAAATGGATGTATCACATCATAATAAGCCTCTATATACCAAAGATACTGAGTTTTCAAGAAGTCAAGAAAATCGATTTTCTAGCCCCTAGTGAGTGTAAAATCGCGTTTACTTCACTTCTTTCAAACTGCTTAAAAATCATACAAATGGATGTATCACCTCATAATAAGCCTCATTATACCAAGAATATTAAGTATTTAACAAGTCAAGAAAATCAATTTTTTAGCCCCCAGGGGGTGTAAAATCGCGTTTACTTCACTTCTTTCAAACTGCTTAAAAATCATATAAATGGAAGTATCACATCATAATAAGCCTCTATATACCAAAGATACTGAGTTTTCAAAAAGTCAAGAAATTCGATTTTCTAGCCCCTATTGATTGTAAAATCGCGTTCACTTCACTTCTTTCAAACTGCTTAAAAATCATATAAATGGTTGTATCACCTCATAATCAGCCTATATATACCAAGAATATTGAGTTTTCAACAAGTCAAGAAAATCGATTTTCTAGCACCTAGTGAGTGTAAAATCGCGTTTACTTCCCTTCTTTCAAACTGCTTAAAAATCATATAAATGGATGTATCACATCATAATAAGCCTCTATATACCAAAGATACTGAGTTTTCAAAAAGTCAAGAAATTCGATTTTCTAGCCCCTATTGATTGTAAAATCGCGTTTACTTCACTTGCTTCAAACTGCTTAAAAATCATATACCTAAATGGTTGTATCACCTAATAATAAACCTATATATACCAAGAATATTCAGTTTTCAACAAGTCAAGAAAATCGAATTTCTAGCAGCTAGTGAGTGTAAAATCGCGTTTACTCCACTTCTTTCAATCTTCGAAACAATCATATAAATGGTTGTTTCACGTCATAATATGCCTATTTATACCAAGAATACTGAGTTTTTAAAAAGTCTCGAAATTCGATTTTCTAGCCCCTAGTGAGTGTAAAATCGCGTTTACTTCACTTCTTTCAAACTGCTTAAAAATCATATAAATGGATGTATCACCTCATAATAAGCCTCTATATACCAAGAATACTGAGTTTTTAATAAATCAAGAAAATTGATTTTCTAGCCCCTAGTGAGTGTAAAATCGCGTTTACTTCACTTCTTCCAACTGCTTAAAAATCATATAAATGGATGTATCACCTCATAATAAGTCTCTATATACCAAGAATACTGAGTTTTCAACAAGTGAAGAAGATCAATTTTCTAGCCCCTAGTGAGTGTATAATCGCGTTTACTTCACTTCTTTCAAACTGCTTAAAAATCATACAAATGGATGTATCACATCATATTAAGCCTCTATATACCAAAGATACTGAGTTTTCAAAAAGTCAAGAAATTCGATTTTCTAGCTCCTAGTGAGTGTAAAATCGCGTTTACTTCACTTCTTTCAAACTGCTTAAAAATCATATAAATGGATGTATCACCTCATAATAAGCCTCTATATACCAAGAGTATTGAGTTTTTAACAAGTGAAGAAAATCAATTTTCTAGCCCCTAGTGAGTGTAAAATCGCGTTTACTTCTCTTGTTTCAAAATGGTTAAAAATCATATAAATGGATGTATCACATCATAATAAGCCTCTATATACCAAAGATACTGAGTTTTCAAGAAGTCAAGAAATTCGATTTTCTAGCCCCTAGTGAGTGTAAAATCGCGTTTACTTCACTTCTTTCAAACTGCTTAAAAATCATATAAATGGATGTATCACCTCATAATAAGCCGCTATATACCAAGTATATTCAGTTTTTAACAAGTCAAGAAAATCGATTTTCTAGCCCCTAGTGAGTGTAAAATCGCGTTTACTTCACTTCTTTCAAACTGCTTAAAAATCATATAAATGGATGTATCACCTCATAATAAGCCGCTATATACCAAGTATATTCAGTTTTTAACAAGTCAAGAAAATCGATTTTCTAACCCCTAGTGAGTGTAAAATCGCGTTTACTTCACTTCTTTCAAACTGCTTAAAAATCATATAAATGGAAGTATCACATCATAATAAGCCTCTATATACCAAAGATACTGAGTTTTCAAAAAGTCAAGAAATTCGATTTTCTAGCCCCTATTGATTGTAAAATCGCGTTCACTTCACTTCTTTCAAACTGCTTAAAAATCATATAAATGGTTGTATCACCTCATAATCAGCCTATATATACCAAAAATATTGAGTTTTCAACAAGTCAAGAAAATCGATTTTCTAGCACCTAGTGAGTGTAAAATCGCGTTTACTTCCCTTCTTTCAAACTGCTTAAAAATCATATAAATGCATGTATCACATCAAAATAAGCCTCTATATACCAAAGATACTGAGTTTTCAAAATTCAAGAAATTCGATTTTCTAGCCCCTATTGATTGTAAAATCGCGTTTACTTCACTTGCTTCAAACTGCTTAAAAATCATATACCTAAATGGTTGTATCACCTAATAATAAACCTATATATACCAAGAATATTCAGTTTTCATCAAGTCAAGAAAATCGATTTTCTAGCACCTAGTGAGTGTAAAATCGCGTTTACTCCACTTCTTTCAATCTTCGAAACAATCATATAAATGGTTGTTTCACGTCATAATAAGCCTATTTATACCAAGAATACTGAGTTTTTAAAAAGTCACGAAATTCGATTTTCTAGCCCCTAGTGAGTGTAAAATCGCGTTTACTTCACTTCTTTCAAACTGCTTAAAAATCATATAAATGGATGTATCACCTCATAATAAGCCTCTATATACCAAGAATACTGAGTTTTTAATAAATCAAGAAAATTGATTTTCTAGCCCCTAGTGAGTGTAAAATCGCGTTTACTTCACTTCTTCCAACTGCTTAAAAATCATATAAATGGATGTATCACGTCATAATAAGCCTCTATATACCAAGAATACTGAGTTTTCAACAAGTGAAGAAAATCAATTTTCTAGCCCCTAGTGAGTGTAAAATCGCGTTTACTTCACTTCTTTCAAACTGCTTAAAAATCATATAAATGGATGTATCACCTCATAATAAGCCTCTATATACCAAGAATATTCAGTTTTTAACAAGTCAAGAAAATCGATTTTCTAGCCCCTAGTGAGTGTAAAATCGCGTTTACTTCACTTCTTTCAAACTGGTTAAAAATCATATAAATGGATGTATCACATCATAATAAGCCTCTATATACCAAAGATACTGAGTTTTCAAGAAGTCAAGAAAATCGATTTTCTAGCCCCTAGTGAGTGTAAAATCGCGTTTACCTCACTTCTTTCAAACTGCTTAAAAATCATACAAATGGATGTATCACCTCATAATAAGCCTCTATATACCAAGAATATTGAGTTTTTAACAAGTCAAAAAATCAATTTTTTAGCCCCCAGGGGGTGTAAAATCGCGTTTACTTCACTTCTTTCAAACTGTTTAAAAATCATATAAATGGAAGTATCACATCATAATAAGCCTCTATATACCAAAGATACTGAGTTTTCAAAAAGTCAAGAAATTCGATTTTCTAGCCCCTAATGTTTGTAAAATCGCGTTCACTTCACTTCTTTCAAACTGCTTAAAAATCATATAAATGGTTGTATCACCTCATAATCAGCCTATATAGCAAGAATATTGAGTTTTCAACAAGTCAAGAAAATCGATTTTCTAGCACCTATTGAGTGTAAAATCGCGTTTACTTCACTTCTTTCAATCTTCGAAAAAATCATATAAATGGTTGTATCACCTCATAATAAGCCTATATATACCAAAAATATTGAGTTTTCAACAAGTCAAGAAAATCGATTTTCTAGCACCGAGTGAGTGTAAAATCGCGTTTACTTCCCTTCTTTCAAACTGCTTAAAAATCATATAAATGGATGTATCACATCATAATAAGCCTCTATATACCAAAGATACTGAGTTTTCAAAAAGTCAAGAAATTCGATTTTCTAGCCCCTAGTGAGTGTAAAATCGCGTTTACTTCACTTCTTTCAAACTGGTTAAAAATCATATAAATGGATGTATCACATCATAATAAGCCTCTATATACCAAAGATACTGAGTTTTCAAGAAGTCAAGAAAATCGATTTTCTAGCCCCTAGTGAGTGTAAAATCGCGTTTACTTCACTTCTTTCAAACTGCTTAAAAATCATACAAATGGATGTATCACCTCATAATAAGCCTCTATATACCAAGAATATTGAGTTTTTAACAAGTCAAGAAAATCAATTTTTTAGCCCCTAGGGGGTGTAAAATCGCGTTCACTTCACTTCTTTCAAACTGCTTAAAAATCATATAAATGGTTGTATCACCTCATAATCAGCCTATATATACCAAGAATATTGAGTTTTCAACAAGTCAAGAAAATCGATTTTCTAGCACCTAGTGAGTGTAAAATCGCGTTTACTTCACTTCTTTCAATCTACGAAAAAATCATATAAATGGTTGTATCACCTCATAATAAGCCTATATATACCAAAAATATTGAGTTTTCAACAAGTCAAGAAAATCGATTTTCTAGCAGCTAGTGAGTGTAAAATCGCGTTTACTCCACTTCTTTCAATCTTCGAAACAATCATATAAATGGTTGTTTCACGTCATAATATGCCTATTTATACCAAGAATACTGAGTTTTTAAAAAGTCACGAAATTCGATTTTCTAGCCCCTAGTGAGTGTAAAATCGCGTTTACTTCACTTCTTTCAAACTGCTTAAAAATCATATAAATGGATGTATCACCTCATAATAAGCCTCTATATACCAAGAATACTGAGTTTTTAATAAATCAAGAAAATTGATTTTCTAGCCCCTAGTGAGTGTAAAATCGCGTTTACTTCACTTCTTCCAACTGCTTAAAAATCATATAAATGGATGTATTACCTCATAATAAGTCTCTATATACCAAGAATACTGAGTTTTCAACAAGTGAAGAAAATCAATTTTCTAGCCCCTAGTGAGTGTATAATCGCGTTTACTGCACTTCTTTCAAACTGCTTAAAAATCATACAAATGGATGTATCACATCATATTAAGCCTCTATATACCAAAGATACTGAGTTTTCAAAAAGTCAAGAAATTCGATTTTCTAGCTCCTAGTGAGTGTGAAATCGCGTTTACTTCACTTCTTTCAAACTGCTTAAAAATCATATAAATGGATGTATCACCTCATAATAAGCCTCTATATACCAAGAGTATTGAGTTTTTAACAAGTGAAGAAAATCAATTTTCTAGGCCCTAGTGAGTGTAAAATCGCGTTTACTTCTCTTGTTTCAAACTGGTTAAAAATTATATAAATGGATGTATCACATCATAATAAGCCTCTATATACCAAAGATACTGAGTTTTCAAGAAGTCAAGAAATTCGATTTTCTAACCCCTAGTGAGTGTAAAATCGCGTTTACTTCACTTCTTTCAAACTGCTTAAAAATCATATAAATGGATGTATCACCTCATAATAAGCCGCTATATACCAAGTATATTCAGTTTTTAACAAGTCAAGAAAATCGATTTTCTAGCCCCTAGTGAGTGTAAAATCGCGTTTACTTTACTTCTTTCAAACTGCTTAAAAATCATATAAATGGATGTATCACCTCATAATAAGCCGCTATATACCAAGTATATTCAGTTTTTAACAAGTCAAGAAAATCGATTTTCTAACCCCTAGTGAGTGTAAAATCGCGTTTACTTCACTTCTTTCAAACTGCTTAAAAATCATATAAATGGAAGTATCACATCACAATAAGCCTCTATATACCAAAGATACTGAGTTTTCAAAAAGTCAAGAAATTCGATTTTCTAGCCCCTATTGATTGTAAAATCGCGTTCACTTCACTTCTTTCAAACTGCTTAAAAATCATATAAATGGTTGTATCACCTCATAATCAGCCTATATATACCAAAAATATTGAGTTTTCAACAAGTCAAGAAAATCGATTTTCTAGCACCTAGTGAGTGTAAAATCGCGTTTACTTCCCTTCTTTCAAACTGCTTAAAAATCATATAAATGGATGTATCACATCATAATAAGCCTCTATATACCAAAGATACTGAGTTTTCAAAAAGTCAAGAAATTCGATTTTCTAGCCCCTATTGATTGTAAAATCGCGTTTACTTCACATGCTTCAAACTGCTTAAAAATCATATACCTAAATGGTTGTATCACCTAATAATAAACCTATATATACCAAGAATATTCAGTTTTCAACAAGTCAAGAAAATCGATTTTCTAGCACCTAGTGAGTGTAAAATCGGGTTTACTCCACTCCTTTAATCTTCGAAACAATCATATAAATGGTTGTTTCACGTCATAATAAGCCTATTTATACCAAGAATACTGAGTTTTTAAAAAGTCACGAAATTCGATTTTCTAGCCCCTAGTGAGTGTAAAATCGCGTTTACTTCACTTCTTTCAAACTGCTTAAAAATCATATAAATGGATGTATCACCTCATAATAAGCCTCTATATACCAAGAATATTGAGTTTTTAATAAATCAAGAAAATTGATTTTCTAGCCCCTAGTGAGTGTAAAATCGCGTTTACTTCACTTCTTCCAACTGCTTAAAAATCATATAAATGGATGTATCACCTCATAATAAGCCTCTATATACCAAGAATACTGAGTTTTCAACAAGTGAAGAAAATCAATTTTCTAGCCCCTAGTGAGTGTATAATCGCGTTTACTTCACTTCTTTCAAACTGCTTAAAAATCATACAAATGGATGTATCACATCATATTAAGCCTCTATATACCAAAGATACTGAGTTTTCAAAAAGTCAAGAAATTCGATTTTCTAGCCCCTAGTGAGTGTAAAATCGCGTTTACTTCACTTCTTTCAAACTGCTTAAAAATCATATAAATGGATGTATCACCTCATAATAAGCCTCTATATACCAAGAATATTCAGTTTTTAACAAGTCAAGAAAATCGATTTTCTAGCCCCTATTGATTGTAAAATCGCGTTCACTTCACTTCTTTCAAACTGCTTAAAAATCATATAAATGGTTGTATCACCTCATAATCAGCCTATATATACCAAGAATATTGAGTTTTCAACAAGTCAAGAAAATCGATTTTCTAGCACCTAGTGAGTGTAAAATCGCGTTTACTTCACTTCTTTCAATCTTCGAAAAAATCATATAAATGGTTGTATCACCTCATAATAAGCCTATATATACCAAAAATATTGAGTTTTCAACAAGTCAAGAAAATCGATTTTCTAGCACCTAGTGAGTGTAAAATCGCGTTTACTTCCCTTCTTTCAAACTGCTTAAAAATCATATACCTAAATGGTTGTATCACCTAATAATAAACCTATATATACCAAGAATATTCAGTTTTCAACAAGTCAAGAAAATCGATTTTCTAGCAGCTAGTGAGTGTAAAATCGCGTTTACTCCACTTCTTTCAATCTTCGAAACAATCATATAAATGGTTGTTTCACGTCATAATATGCCTATTTATACCAAGAATACTGAGTTTTTAAAAAGTCACGAAATTCGATTTTCTAGCCCCTAGTGAGTGTAAAATCGCGTTTACTTCACTTCTTTCAAACTGCTTAAAAATCATATAAATGGATGTATCACCTCATAATAAGCCTCTATATACCAAGAATACTGAGTTTTTAATAAATCAAGAAAATTGATTTTCTAGCCCCTAGTGAGTGTAAAATCGCGTTTACTTCACTTCTTCCAACTGCTTAAAAATCATATAAATGGATGTATTACCTCATAATAAGTCTCTATATACCAAGAATACTGAGTTTTCAACAAGTGAAGAAAATCAATTTTCTAGCCCCTAGTGAGTGTATAATCGCGTTTACTGCACTTCTTTCAAACTGCTTAAAAATCATACAAATGGATGTATCACATCATATTAAGCCTCTATATACCAAAGATACTGAGTTTTCAAAAAGTCAAGAAATTCGATTTTCTAGCTCCTAGTGAGTGTGAAATCGCGTTTACTTCACTTCTTTCAAACTGCTTAAAAATCATATAAATGGATGTATCACCTCATAATAAGCCTCTATATACCAAGAGTATTGAGTTTTTAACAAGTGAAGAAAATCAATTTTCTAGGCCCTAGTGAGTGTAAAATCGCGTTTACTTCTCTTGTTTCAAACTGGTTAAAAATCATATAAATGGATGTATCACATCATAATAAGCCTCTATATACCAAAGATACTGAGTTTTCAAGAAGTCAAGAAATTCGATTTTCTAACCCCTAGTGAGTGTAAAATCGCGTTTACTTCACTTCTTTCAAACTGCTTAAAAATCATATAAATGGATGTATCACCTCATAATAAGCCGCTATATACCAAGTATATTCAGTTTTTAACAAGTCAAGAAAATCGATTTTCTAGCCCCTAGTGAGTGTAAAATCGCGTTTACTTCACTTCTTTCAAACTGCTTAAAAATCATATAAATGGATGTATCACCTCATAATAAGCCGCTATATACCAAGTATATTCAGTTTTTAACAAGTCAAGAAAATCGATTTTCTAACCCCTAGTGAGTGTAAAATCGCGTTTACTTCACTTCTTTCAAACTGCTTAAAAATCATATAAATGGAAGTATCACATCATAATAAGCCTCTATATACCAAAGATACTGAGTTTTCAAAAAGTCAAGAAATTCGATTTTCTAGCCCCTATTGATTGTAAAATCGCGTTCACTTCACTTCTTTCAAACTGCTTAAAAATCATATAAATGGTTGTATCACCTCATAATCAGCCTATATATACCAAAAATATTGAGTTTTCAACAAGTCAAGAAAATCGATTTTCTAGCACCTAGTGAGTGTAAAATCGCGTTTACTTCCCTTCTTTCAAACTGCTTAAAAATCATATAAATGGATGTATCACATCATAATAAGCCTCTATATACCAAAGATACTGAGTTTTCAAAAAGTCAAGAAATTCGATTTTCTAGCCCCTATTGATTGTAAAATCGCGTTTACTTCACATGCTTCAAACTGCTTAAAAATCATATACCTAAATGGTTGTATCACCTAATAATAAACCTATATATACCAAGAATATTCAGTTTTCAACAAGTCAAGAAAATCGATTTTCTAGCACCTAGTGAGTGTAAAATCGGGTTTACTCCACTCCTTTAATCTTCGAAACAATCATATAAATGGTTGTTTCACGTCATAATAAGCCTATTTATACCAAGAATACTGAGTTTTTAAAAAGTCACGAAATTCGATTTTCTAGCCCCTAGTGAGTGTAAAATCGCGTTTACTTCACTTCTTTCAAACTGCTTAAAAATCATATAAATGGATGTATCACCTCATAATAAGCCTCTATATACCAAGAATATTGAGTTTTTAATAAATCAAGAAAATTGATTTTCTAGCCCCTAGTGAGTGTAAAATCGCGTTTACTTCACTTCTTCCAACTGCTTAAAAATCATATAAATGGATGTATCACCTCATAATAAGCCTCTATATACCAAGAATACTGAGTTTTCAACAAGTGAAGAAAATCAATTTTCTAGCCCCTAGTGAGTGTATAATCGCGTTTACTTCACTTCTTTCAAACTGCTTAAAAATCATACAAATGGATGTATCACATCATATTAAGCCTCTATATACCAAAGATACTGAGTTTTCAAAAAGTCAAGAAATTCGATTTTCTAGCCCCTAGTGAGTGTAAAATCGCGTTTACTTCACTTCTTTCAAACTGCTTAAAAATCATATAAATGGATGTATCACCTCATAATAAGCCTCTATATACCAAGAATATTCAGTTTTTAACAAGTCAAGAAAATCGATTTTCTAGCCCCTAGTGAGTGGAAAATCGCGTTTACTTCACTTCTTTCAAACTGCTTAAAAATCATACAAATGGATGTATCACATCATAATAAGCCTCTATATACCAAAGATACTGAGTTTTCAAGAAGTCAAGAAAATCGATTTTCTAGCCCCTAGTGAGTGTAAAATCGCGTTTACTTCACTTCTTTCAAACTGCTTAAAAATCATACAAATGGATGTATCACCTCATAATAAGCCTCTATATACCAAGAATATTGAGTTTTTAACAAGTCAAGAAAATCAATTTTTTAGCCCCCAGGGGGTGTAAAATCGCGTTTACTTCACTTCTTTCAAACTGCTTAAAAATCATACAAATGGATGTATCACCTCATAATAAGCCTCTATATACCAAGAATATTGAGTTTTTAACAAGTCAAGAAAATCAATTTTTTAGCCCCTAGGGGGTGTAAAATCGCGTTCACTTCACTTCTTTCAAACTGCTTAAAAATCATATAAATGGTTGTATCACCTCATAATCAGCCTATATATACCAAGAATATTGAGTTTTCAACAAGTCAAGAAAATCGATTTTCTAGCACCTAGTGAGTGTAAAATCGCGTTTACTTCACTTCTTTCAATCTTCGTAAAAATCATATAAATGGTTGTATCACCTCATAATAAGCCTATATATACCAAAAATATTGAGTTTTCAACAAGTCAAGAAAATCGATTTTCTAGCAGCTAGTGAGTGTAAAATCGCGTTTACTCCACTTCTTTCAATCTTCGAAACAATCATATAAATGGTTGTTTCACGTCATAATATGCCTATTTATACCAAGAATACTGAGTTTTTAAAAAGTCACGAAATTCGATTTTCTAGCCCCTAGTGAGTGTAAAATCGCGTTTACTTCACTTCTTTCAAACTGCTTAAAAATCATATAAATGGATGTATCACCTCATAATAAGCCTCTATATACCAAGAATACTGAGTTTTTAATAAATCAAGAAAATTGATTTTCTAGCCCCTAGTGAGTGTAAAATCGCGTTTACTTCACTTCTTCCAACTGCTTAAAAATCATATAAATGGATGTATTACCTCATAATAAGTCTCTATATACCAAGAATACTGAGTTTTCAACAAGTGAAGAAAATCAATTTTCTAGCCCCTAGTGAGTGTATAATCGCGTTTACTGCACTTCTTTCAAACTGCTTAAAAATCATACAAATGGATGTATCACATCATATTAAGCCTCTATATACCAAAGATACTGAGTTTTCAAAAAGTCAAGAAATTCGATTTTCTAGCTCCTAGTGAGTGTGAAATCGCGTTTACTTCACTTCTTTCAAACTGCTTAAAAACATATAAATGGATGTATCACCTCATAATAAGCCTCTATATACCAAGAGTATTGAGTTTTTAACAAGTGAAGAAAATCAATTTTCTAGGCCCTAGTGAGTGTAAAATCGCGTTTACTTCTCTTGTTTCAAACTGGTTAAAAATCATATAAATGGATGTATCACATCATAATAAGCCTCTATATACCAAAGATACTGAGTTTTCAAGAAGTCAAGAAATTCGATTTTCTAACCCCTAGTGAGTGTAAAATCGCGTTTACTTCACTTCTTTCAAACTGCTTAAAAATCATATAAATGGATGTATCACCTCATAATAAGCCGCTATATACCAAGTATATTCAGTTTTTAACAAGTCAAGAAAATCGATTTTCTAGCCCCTAGTGAGTGTAAAATCGCGTTTACTTCACTTCTTTCAAACTGCTTAAAAATCATATAAATGGATGTATCACCTCATAATAAGCCGCTATATACCAAGTATATTCAGTTTTTAACAAGTCAAGAAAATCGATTTTCTAACCCCTAGTGAGTGTAAAATCGCGTTTACTTCACTTCTTTCAAACTGCTTAAAAATCATATAAATGGAAGTATCACATCATAATAAGCCTCTATATACCAAAGATACTGAGTTTTCAAAAAGTCAAGAAATTCGATTTTCTAGCCCCTATTGATTGTAAAATCGCGTTCACTTCACTTCTTTCAAACTGCTTAAAAATCATATAAATGGTTGTATCACCTCATAATCAGCCTATATATACCAAAAATATTGAGTTTTCAACAAGTCAAGAAAATCGATTTTCTAGCACCTAGTGAGTGTAAAATCGCGTTTACTTCCCTTCTTTCAAACTGCTTAAAAATCATATAAATGGATGTATCACATCATAATAAGCCTCTATATACCAAAGATACTGAGTTTTCAAAAAGTCAAGAAATTCGATTTTCTACCCCCTATTGATTGTAAAATCGCGTTTACTTCACATGCTTCAAACTGCTTAAAAATCATATACCTAAATGGTTGTATCACCTAATAATAAACCTATATATACCAAGAATATTCAGTTTTCAACAAGTCAAGAAAATCGATTTTCTAGCACCTAGTGAGTGTAAAATCGGGTTTACTCCACTCCTTTAATCTTCGAAACAATCATATAAATGGTTGTTTCACGTCATAATAAGCCTATTTATACCAAGAATACTGAGTTTTTAAAAAGTCACGAAATTCGATTTTCTAGCCCCTAGTGAGTGTAAAATCGCGTTTACTTCACTTCTTTCAAACTGCTTAAAAATCATATAAATGGATGTATCACCTCATAATAAGCCTCTATATACCAAGAATATTGAGTTTTTAATAAATCAAGAAAATTGATTTTCTAGCCCCTAGTGAGTGTAAAATCGCGTTTACTTCACTTCTTCCAACTGCTTAAAAATCATATAAATGGATGTATCACCTCATAATAAGCCTCTATATACCAAGAATACTGAGTTTTCAACAAGTGAAGAAAATCAATTTTCTAGCCCCTAGTGAGTGTATAATCGCGTTTACTTCACTTCTTTCAAACTGCTTAAAAATCATACAAATGGATGTATCACATCATATTAAGCCTCTATATACCAAAGATACTGAGTTTTCAAAAAGTCAAGAAATTCGATTTTCTAGCCCCTAGTGAGTGTAAAATCGCGTTTACTTCACTTCTTTCAAACTGCTTAAAAATCATATAAATGGATGTATCACCTCATAATAAGCCTCTATATACCAAGAATATTCAGTTTTTAACAAGTCAAGAAAATCGATTTTCTAGCCCCTAGTGAGTGGAAAATCGCGTTTACTTCACTTCTTTCAAACTGCTTAAAAATCATACAAATGGATGTATCACATCATAATAAGCCTCTATATACCAAAGATACTGAGTTTTCAAGAAGTCAAGAAAATCGATTTTCTAGCCCCTAGTGAGTGTAAAATCGCGTTTACTTCACTTCTTTCAAACTGCTTAAAAATCATACAAATGGATGTATCACCTCATAATAAGCCTCTATATACCAAGAATATTGAGTTTTTAACAAGTCAAGAAAATCAATTTTTTAGCCCCCAGGGGGTGTAAAATCGCGTTTACTTCACTTCTTTCAAACTGCTTAAAAATCATATAAATGGAAGTATCACATCATAATAAGCCTCTATATACCAAAGATACTGAGTTTTCAAAAAGTCAAGAAATTCGATTTTCTAGCCCCTATTGATTGTAAAATCGCGTTCACTTCACTTCTTTCAAACTGCTTAAAAATCATATAAATGGTTGTATCACCTCATAATCAGCCTATATATACCAAGAATATTGAGTTTTCAACAAGTCAAGAAAATCGATTTTCTAGCACCTAGTGAGTGTAAAATCGCGTTTACTTCACTTCTTTCAATCTTCGAAAAAAATCATATAAATGGTTGTATCACCTCATAATAAGCCTATATATACCAAAAATATTGAGTTTTCAACAAGTCAAGAAAATCGATTTTCTAGCACCTAGTGAGTGTAAAATCGCGTTTACTTCCCTTCTTTCAAACTGCTTAAAAATCATATACCTAAATGGTTGTATCACCTAATAATAAACCTATATATACCAAGAATATTCAGTTTTCAACAAGTCAAGAAAATCGATTTTCTAGCAGCTAGTGAGTGTAAAATCGTGTTTACTCCACTTCTTTCAATCTTCGAAACAATCATATAAATGGTTGTTTCACGTCATAATATGCCTATTTATACCAAGAATACTGAGTTTTTCAAAAGTCACGAAATTCGATTTTCTAGCCCCTAGTGAGTGTAAAATCGCGTTTACTTCACTTCTTTCAAACTGCTTAAAAATCATATAAATGGATGTATCACCTCATAATAAGCCTCTATATACCAAGAATACTGAGTTTTTAATAAATCAAGAAAATTGATTTTCTAGCCCCTAGTGAGTGTAAAATCGCGTTTACTTCACTTCTTCCAACTGCTTAAAAATCATATAAATGGATGTATCACCTCATAATAAGTCTCTATATACCAAGAATACTGAGTTTTCAACAAGTGAAGAAAATCAATTTTCTAGCCCCTAGTGAGTGTATAATCGCGTTTACTTCACTTCTTTCAAACTGCTTAAAAATCATACAAATGGATGTATCACATCATATTAAGCCTCTATATACCAAAGATACTGAGTTTTCAAAAAGTCAAGAAATTCGATTTTCTAGCTCTTAGTGAGTGTAAAATCGCGTTTACTTCACTTCTTTCAAACTGCTTAAAAATCATATAAATGGATGTATCACCTCATAATAAGCCTCTATATACCAAGAGTATTGAGTTTTTAACAAGTGAAGAAAATCAATTTTCTAGCCCCTAGTGAGTGTAAAATCGCGTTTACTTCTCTGGTTTCAAACTGGTTAAAAATCATATAAATGGATGTATCACATCATAATAAGCCTCTATATACCAAAGATACTGAGTTTTCAAGAAGTCAAGAAATTCGATTTTCTAGCCCCTATTGATTGTAAAATCGCGTTTACTTCACTTGCTTCAAACTGCTTAAAAATCATATACCTAAATGGTTGTATCACCTAATAGTAAACCTATATATACCAAGAATATTCAGTTTTCAACAAGTCAAGAAAATCGATTTTCTAGCACCTAGTGAGTGTAAAATCGCGTTTACTCCACTTCTTTCAATCTTCGAAACAATCATATAAATGGTTGTTTCACGTCATAATAAGCCTATTTATACCAAGAATACTGAGTTTTTAAAAAGTCACGAAATTCGATTTTCTAGCCCCTAGTGAGTGTAAAATCGCGTTTACTTCCTTCTTTCAAACTGCTTAAAAATCATATAAATGGATGTATCACCTCATAATAAGCCTCTATATACCAAAGATACTGAGTTTTCAAGAAGTCAAGAAAATCGATTTTCTAGCCCCTAGTGAGTGTAAAATCGCGTTTACTTCACTTCTTTCAAACTGGTTAAAAATCATATAAATGGATGTATCACATCATAATAAGCCTCTATATACCAAAGATACTGAGTTTTCAAGAAGTCAAGAAAATCGATTTTCTAGCCCCTAGTGAGTGTAAAATCGCGTTTACTTCACTTCTTTCAAACTGCTTAAAAATCATACAAATGGATGTATCACCTCATAATAAGCCACTATATACCAAGAATATTGAGTTTTTAACAAGTCAAGAAAATCAATTTTTTAGCCCCCAGGGGGTGTAAAATCGCGTTTACTTCACTTCTTTCAAACTGCTTAAAAATCATATAAATGGAAGTATCACATCATAATAAGCCTCTATATACCAAAGATACTGAGTTTTCAAAAAGTCAAGAAATTCGATTTTCTAGCCCCTATTGATTGTAAAATCGCCTTCACTTCACTTCTTTCAAACTGCATAAAAATCATATAAATGGTTGTATCACCTCATAATCAGCCTATATATACCAAGAATATTGAGGTTTCAACAAGTCAAGAAAATCGATTTTCTAGCACCTAGTGAGTGTAAAATCGCGTTTACTTCACTTCTTTCAATCTTCGAAAAAATCATATAAATGGTTGTATCACCTCATAATAAGCCTATATATATACCAAAAATATTGAGTTTTCAACAAGTCAAGAAAATCGATTTTCTAGCACCTAGTGAGTGTAAAATCGCGTTTACTCCACTTCTTTCAATCTTCGAAACAATCATATAAATGGTTGTTTCACGTCATAATATGCCTATTTATACCAAGAATACTGAGTTTTTAAAAAGTCACGAAATTCGATTTTCTAGCCCCTAGTGAGTGTAAAATCGCGTTTACTTCACTTCTTCTAACTGCTTAAAAATCATATAAATGGATGTATCACCTCATAATAAGTCTCTATATACCAAGAATACTGAGTTTTCAACAAGTGAAGAAAATCAATTTTCTAGCCCCTAGTGAGTGTATAATCGCGTTTACTTCACTTCTTTCAAACTGCTTAAAAATCATACAAATGGATGTATCACATCATATTAAGCCTCTATATACCAAAGATACTGAGTTTTCAAAAAGTCAAGAAATTCGATTTTCTAGCTCCTAGTGAGTGTAAAATCGCGTTTACTTCACTTCTTTCAAACTGCTTAAAAATCATATAAATGGATGTATCACCTCATAATAAGCCTCTATATACCAAGAGTATTAAGTTTTTAACAAGTGAAAAAAAACAATTTTCTAGCCCCTAGTGAGTGTAAAATCGCGTTTACTTCTCTTGTTTCAAACTGGTTAAAAATCATATAAATGGATGTATCACATCATAATAAGCCTCTTTATACCAAAGATACTGAGTTTTCAAGAAGTCAAGAAATTCGATTTTCTAGCCCCTAGTGAGTGTAAAATCGCGTTTACTTCACTTCTTTCAAAATGCTTAAAAATCATATAAATGGATGTATCACCTCATAATAAGCCGCTATATACCAAGTATATTCAGTTTTTAACAAGTCAAGAAAATCGATTTTCTAGCCCCTAGTGAGTGTAAAATCGCGTTTACTTCACTTCTTTCAAACTGCTGAAAAATCATATAAATGGATGTATCACATCATAATAAGCCTCTATATACCAAGAATATTGAACTTTTAACAAGTCAAGAAAATCGATTTTCTAGCCCCTAGTGAGTGTAAAATCGCGTTTACTTCACTTCTTTCAAACTGCTTAAAAATCATATAAATGGATGTATCACCTCATAATAAGCCTCTATATACCAAGAATATTGAGTTTTTAACAAATAAAGAAAATTGATTTTCTAGCCCCTAGTGAGTGTAAAATCGCGATTACTTTACTTCTTTCAAACTGCTCAAAAATCATATAAATGGATGTATCACCTCATAATAAGCCTCTATATACCAAGAATATTGAGTTTTTAACAAGTCAAGAAAATCGATTTTCTAACCCCTAGTGAGTGTAAAATCGCGTTTACTTCACTTCTTTCAAACTGCTTAAAAATCATATAAATGGAAGTATCACATCATAATAAGCCTCTATATATCAAAGATACTGAGTTTTCAAAAAGTCAAGAAATTCGATTTTCTAGCCCCTATTGATTGTAAAATCGCGTTTACTTCACTTGCTTCAAACTGCTTAAAAATCATATACCTAAATGGTTGTATCACCTAATAATAAACCTATATATACCAAGAATATTTAGTTTTCAACAAGTCAAGAAAATCGATTTTCTAGCACCTAGTGAGTGTAAAATCGCGTTTACTCCACTTCTTTCAATCTTCGAAACAATCATATAAATGGTTGTTTCACGTCATAATAAGCCTATTTATACCAAGAATACTGAGTTCTTAAAAAGTCACGAAATTCGATTTTCTAGCCCCTAGTGAGTGTAAAATCGCGTTTACTTCACTTCTTTCAAACTGCTTAAAAATCATATAAATGGATGTATCACCTCATAATAAGCCTCTATATACCAAGAATACTGAGTTTTTAATAAGTCAAGAAAATTGATTTTCTAGCCCCTAGTGAGTGTAAAATCGCGTTTACTTCACTTCTTCCAACTGCTTAAAAATCATATAAATGGATGTATCACCTCATAATAAGCCTCTATATACCAAGAATACTGAGTTTTCAACAAGTGAAGAAAATCAATTTTCTAGCCCCTAGTGAGTGTATAATCCCGTCTACTTCACTTCTTTCAAACTGCTTAAAAATCATACAAATGGATGTATCACATCATATTAAGCCTCTATATACCAAAGATACTGAGTTTTCAAAAAGTCAAGAAAATCGATTTTCTAGCACCTAGTGAGTGTAAAATCGCGTTTACTCCACTTCTTTCAATCTTCGAAACAATTATATAAATGGTTGTTTCACGTCATAATAAGCCTATTTATACCAAGAATACTGAGTTTTTAAAAAGTCACGAAATTCGATTTTCTAGCCCCTAGTGAGTGTAAAATCGCGTTTACTTCACTTCTTTCAAACTGCTTAAAAATCATATAAATGGATGTATCACCTCATAATAAGCCTCTATATACCAAGAATACTGAGTTTTTAATAAATCAAGAAAATTGATTTTCTAGCCCCTAGTGAGTGTAAAATCGCGTTTACTTCACTTCTTCCAACTGCTTAAAAATCATATAAATGGATGTATCACCTCATAATAGGCCTCTATATACCAAGAATACTGAGTTTTCAACAAGTGAAGAAAATCAATTTTCTAGCCCCTAGTGAGTGTATAATCGCGTCTACTTCACTTCTTTCAAACTGCTTAAAAATCATACAAATGGATGTATCACATCATATTAAGCCTCTATATACCAAAGATACTGAGTTTCCAAAAAGTCAAGAAATTCGATTTTCTAGCCCCTAGTGAGTGTAAAATCGCGTTTACTTCACTTCTTTCAAACTGCTTAAAAATCATATAAATGGATGTATCACCTCATAATAAGCCTCTATTTACCAAGAATATTCAGTTTTTAACAAGTCAAGAAAATCGATTTTCTAGCCCCTAGTGAGTGTAAAATCGCATTTACTTCACTTCTTTCAAACTGGTTAAAAATCATATAAATGGATGTATCACATCATAATAAGCCTCTATATACCAAAGATACTGAGTTTTCAAGAAGTCAAGAAATTCGATTTTCTAGCCCCTATTGATTGTAAAATCGCGTTTACTTCACTTGCTTCAAACTGCTTAAAAATCATATACCTAAATGGTTGTATCACCTAATAGTAAACCTATATATACCAAGAATATTCAGTTTTCAACAAGTCAAGAAAATCGATTTTCTAGCACCTAGTGAGTGTAAAATCGCGTTTACTCCACTTCTTTCAATCTTCGAAACAATCATATAAATGGTTGTTTCACGTCATAATAAGCCTATTTATACCAAGAATACTGAGTTTTTAAAAAGTCACGAAATTCGATTTTCTAGCCCCTAGTGAGTGTAAAATCGCGTTTACTTCACTTCTTTCAAACTGCTTAAAAATCATATAAATGGATGTATCACCTCATAATAAGCCTCTATATACCAAGAATATTCAGTTTATAACAAGTCAAGAAAATCGATTTTCTAGCCCCTAGTGAGTGTAAAATCGCGTTTACTTCACTTCTTTCAAACTGGTTAAAAATCATATAAATGGATGTATCACATCATAATAAGCCTCTATATACCAAAGATACTGAGTTTTCAAGAAGTCAAGAAAATCGATTTTCTAGCCCCTAGTGGGTGTAAAATCGCGTTTACTTCACTTCTTTCAAACTGCTTAAAAATCATATAAATGGAAGTATCACATCATAATAAGCCTCTATATACCAAAGATACTGAGTTTTCAAAAAGTCAAGAAATTCGATTTTCTAGCCCCTATTGATTGTAAAATCGCGTTCACTTCACTTCTTTCAAACTGCTTAAAAATCATATAAATGGTTGTATCACCTCATAATCAGCCTATATATACCAAGAATATTGAGGTTTCAACAAGTCAAGAAAATCGATTTTCTAGCACCTAGTGAGTGTAAAATCGCGTTTACTTCACTTCTTTCAATCTTCGAAAAAATCATATAAATGGTTGTATCACCTCATAATAAGCCTATATATATACCAAAAATATTGAGTTTTCAACAAGTCAAGAAAATCGATTTTCTAGCACCTAGTGAGTGTAAAATCGCGTTTACTTACCTTCTTTCAAACTGCTTAAAAATCATATAAATGGATGTATCACATCATAATAAGCCTCTATATACCAAAGATACTGAGTTTTCAAAAAGTCAAGAAATTCGATTTTCTAGCCCCTATTGATTGTAAAATCGCGTTTACTTCACTTGCTTCAAACTGCTTAAAAATCATATACCTAAATGGTTGTATCACCTAATAATAAACCTATATATAACAAGAATATTCAGTTTTCAACAAGTCAAGAAAATCGATTTTCTAGCAGCTAGTGAGTGTAAAATCGCGTTTACTCCACTTCTTTCAATCTTCGAAACAATCATATAAATGGTTGTTTCACGTCATAATATGCCTATTTATACCAAGAATACTGAGTTTTTAAAAAGTCACGAAATTCGATTTTCTAGCCCCTAGTGAGTGTAAAATCGCGTTTACTTCACTTCTTCTAACTGCTTAAAAATCATATAAATGGATGTATCACCTCATAATAAGTCTCTATATACCAAGAATACTGAGTTTTCAACAAGTGAAGAAAATCAATTTTCTAGCCCCTAGTGAGTGTATAATCGCGTTTACTTCACTTCTTTCAAACTGCTGAAAAATCATATAAATGGATGTATCACATCATAATAAGCCTCTATATACCAAGAATATTGAAGTTTTAACAAGTCAAGAAAATCGATTTTCTAGCCCCTAGTGAGTGTAAAATCGCGTTTACTTCACTTCTTTCAAACTGCTTAAAAATCATATAAATGGATGTATCACCTCATAATAAGCCTCTATATACCAAGAGTATTGAGTTTTTAACAAGTGAAAAAAATCAATTTTCTAGCCCCTAGTGAGTGTAAAATCGCGTTTACTTCTCTTGTTTCAAACTGGTTAAAAATCATATAAATGGATGTATCACATCATAATAAGCCTCTATATACCAAAGATACTGAGTTTTCAAGAAGTCAAGAAATTCGATTTTCTAGCCCCTAGTGAGTGTAAAATCGCGTTTACTTCACTTCAGTAGGTATATATAGAGAGAGCGAGGCCACTTTTTTGCGTTTATATGGGAAAGGATAGGGAAAACGAGGCTAGATGCGACGGTTCAAGGAGGAAAATGCGTTTATATGGGCGAGATAGGGAATACGAGGACTGACGCTAGGCTAGACAGTGGTAGGAGGGGGAGTGTGCTTTATATGAGACAGATAGGGAATACGTGGAGAGGTGCTAGGCTAGACAGAGGCTGAGTAAAGTATGGTTTATATGAGCGGTATAGGAAAACGATGAGAGGTGTTAGACTAGACAGGGCTTGAAACGTAGTGCATGGTTTATATGAGGGATATAGGAAAACGAGGAAAGGTGTTAGGCTGGACAGAGGTCGAGGAGTAGAGTATGGTTTATATGAGAAGTATAGGAAAACGAGGAGAGGTATTAGGTTAGGAGAATTGAGTATGTGTTTATAAGGAGAGACGAGAAAACGGAGAGAGATCCTATGCTAGGATAGACAGGTGTTAAAGTTAGGTTAGATAGGAAACCAAGGAGTGATACTCAGCTAGAGGGGGGAGGCAGGAGGGAATGCTCTTTATGAGAGGTAGGGGATCAGGGGAGTGGTGTTAGGCTAGACAGAGGTTGAGAGTAGAGTATGCGTTTATATGTATGGGAAGTATAGGAAAACGCGGAGAGGTGTTAGGCTAGACAGAGGTCGAGGAGTAGAGTATGGTTTATATGAGAGGTACAGGGAAACGAGGAGAGGAGTTAGGCTAGGCAGAAGTCGAGGAGTAGAGTATGGTTTATATGAGAGGTATAGGAACAGGAGGAGAGGTGTTAGGCTAGACAGATACTAAAGGAGTAGCAATATGGACTTATATACAGGAGAGATAGGGAATAGGAGGTGCTAGACTTGAAAGCGACTTTAGACGTGAACTTAATGGAAAACTGTTTGATGTCAATGTTAGACCGCTAATTCTAGACATGCCCATCACGTAACCTATTCAGGGAAAAGGTGAGTCGATCAGGGGAAAAAGGTGACTGCTCAGGGAAAAAGGTGACCCACAAAGGGAAAAAGTCGACCAGTAAAGGGAAAAACGTGACCAGCAAAGGGCAAAAGGTGAGCAACAAAGGGAAAAAAGGTGACCACCAAAGGGAAAACGGTGAGCCATAAAGGGCAAAAGGTGACTGCTCAGGGAAAAAGGCGACATGCAACGGGAAAAATATCACCAGCAAAGGGAAAAAGGTGAGCAACAAAGGGAAAGAGGTGACCACCAAAGGGAAAACGGTGAGCCATAAAGGGAAAAAGGTGACCTGCAACGGGAAAAGCTAACCCACTAACACTAACAGGTAAGTAATTCAGCTAGTATTGCAAGAGGTTGACTGGATCATAGCAGTGTATGATTTCACAGGTAATTCAGCTAGTAACATATGTATTTAGGCTAATTCATCAAGTATCACAGGATAGATTTCAGAGGCTAACTGTATCATGGCTCTGCATGATTTCACAGGTAATTCAGCTAGTATCGTAGGTATTTAGGCTAATTCAGCTAGTATCACAAGAGGATAGATTCTAGGGTTGGGTATAGCATAGTTTCATATTTCACAGGTAATTCAGAGGGTATCGTAGGTATTTAGGATAATTCAAGTAACATAGGTGTTTAGAGTAATTAAGCAAGCATTACAGGAGGGTAGGTTACAGGAGTTGGTTATAACCTAGCTTCGTATTTCACAGATAGTTCAGGTAATATCGTAAGTATTTGAGGTAATCGACAGAGCTTCACAGATATTATTGATAATTTCGATCAGAGATTTGTATCACAGCTATTTAAGGTAAATGCAGCTGATTCAGGTTGTATCAATGGTATTTGAGTCATTTTAATAGGTAATTCTGATAGTATCACAGGTGCTCGTACTAATTTAGAGCAGGAATTCGTATCAGAGCTAGTTAAAGTAATTTCACATGATTCGGGTAGTATCACAGGTATTTAAATCATTTTCATAGACAATTCAGCTAGTATCGTGAGCATTTAAGCTAATTCAGCTAGTATTACAGGAGGCTAGATTCCAGAGGCTAACTGCATCATAGCTATGCATGATTTCACAGCTAATTCAGCTAGTATCGTAGGTATTTAAATCATTTTCATAGCCAATTCAGCTAGTATCGTGAGCATTTAAGCTAATTCAGCTAGTATCACAGGAGGCTAGATTCCAGAGGCTAACTGCATCATAGCTATGCATGATTTCACAGCTAATTCAGCTGGTATCGTAGGTATTTAAATCATTTTCATAGCCAATTCAGCTAGTATCGTGAGCATTTAAGCTAATTCAGCTAGTATCACAGGAGGCTAGATTCCAGAGACTAACTGCATCATAGCTATGCATGATTTCACAGCTAATTCAGCTAGTATCGTAGGTATTTAGGCTAATTCAGGTAGTATCAGGAGGCTAGATTCCAGGGTTGGGTATAGCATAGTTTCATATTTCAAGGTAATTCAGAGGGTATCGTAGGTATTTAGGATAATTCAAGTAACTTAGTGCTTAGAGTAATTAAGCAAGCATTACAGGAGGGTAGGTTCCAGGGGTTGGTTATAGCCTAGTTTCGTATTTTACAGATAGTTCAGGTAATATCATAAGTATTTGGATAATCAGCATAGTTTCACAGATGCTCGTAATAATTTCTATCAGAGATTTGTATCACGGCTATTTAAGGTAAATGCAGCTGATTCAGGTTGTATCAATGGTATTTGAGTCATTTTAATAGGTAATTCTGATAGTATCACAGGTGCTCGTACTAATTTAGAGCAGGAATTCGTATCTGAGCTATTTAATGTAATTTCACACGATTCGGGTAGTATCACAGGTATTTAAGTCATTTTAACAGGCAATTCAACTAGTATCACAGGTACTCATGGTAATATAGAGAGTAATTCGATTATAAAACTTTTCTCATCCAGCGTTACAACAATTTATATACTTTTTTCTAAATCTTACAAATTTTTATATGTTAAACAGTTATTGTACGATGCAGAGAGGGATAAACTGCATATTGGTTCACAAATTGAAAAGCTTTACGTCAACATACCTTTATTTTAGTTCGTTATAGATGTCTCTCCCCTTTTATCTAGGCTTGAGACTAGCACTAGGATTGCTCCTAATGGCAGGGTTACCACCTTCCCTTCCATCTTCTTCTTTCTTCATCAGGCGTCAGCTATCTGCATATACAGCACACAGATACCTTCTTTTTTAAGATTGTAGAATCACGAGAAATTCTTTATCTTTAACTTACATTCTTTTAAGCACTGTTTGTAATGGCGTAATGTCCATACGCATATGTCGTTATCCCATCCTCAGCAATAATTCTTTTATCATCAAACGGAGTCAATGCAATTTTATTCACTTGTACTGTAGCAAGGGCATGCTTTCGTGATAGGATCAGATTCATAGGTGTTCTGATGATTTCACTGGTTTTAAGACAGTCTGTATAGCTGTCAAACGAAATGTACTGCTTAATAGCGCTACGTTTTATACCTTTAATCTTTTTTATCATTGACCCTTGAATATCTAAGGCATACATCTTAGGACGTAGTCCAACAAAGCGTAGGATGATTTTGCTATTAGCCTCATCTTTAAATTTTCCCAATACCTTCTTGTTCTGAGTAGAGTAACATATATGGTTGGCAGGGTAATCAGCTGTATCGAGATGCTCAAGAAAACGTAGCTTGTCCTGGTACACATCTTCAGTTGTTACACGATGAATGAACGAATCAGTGTCCATATACATAAGCTTCAGGTTTTCAGCTCCATAATAAGGCAACAAAACGTCGTAATGATAGTTATACATTAATGTCTTGGAGATGTCCAACACACTCATACCAATGTATATAGGCTTGTTGAATACAATCTGACGAGAGGCCATATGTACAGCAGCTAGATTATCAGCATATATCGTCCTGTCGATAAACGTAGGCTTGGCGATCAGCTTCTCTAGAGTTTTTTCATTGGTCACCAGTCGTATATCCATACGATTACGCAGGTTCTCCATAGTTTTTCCAAACATAGCGTTGTTAAAGAGTTTGTAGAGATCCTTCTCGAAATCATTCGCAGCTTGTTGTCGTAGCCTGTTGTTAAATTCCACATAAGGTTTCAACCACTGAGTCTGTCGGAATTGTAGCACACGATGGATTTTTGTTAGTCGTAGTCCATGACTAAGAGCTTGCTTCAAAGCCATGTAATGCACTACATACTTCTTTCGAGGTCCAAGATGAGGTATCAGTTTCTTTGTAGATGATTCCAATGGTTTCATACACTCTGGCAGGAAAGGTAGATCGTTGTGTAGATCGTGAAGTTCTGCAGGATACTCGATGTCGACTTCTAATATGTAGCCGTAAGGATCATCTTCTTGTAGTGTTTCTAAGTTGATTTCTTCAGGTGACACCCACTGAAATCCACCAAAAGGAAGGGCGTGACACATTGCCCACCCATATTGGTTATTTGCGTCCTCGTATGTGATAAATTGGGTTGGTCTCGTCGGATCAAACTTCTCCATATAAGTGTTATTAGCCTCAGCATACCGATGAGAAACTTGGCATAAACCTCCTCTTATACCTGATTCCACCATGAGTAATTGATCATAATCTTGTAACAGCTCTAACTTAATTCCAGTATACAGTAACATAGCGTCCCATGTTAGACCTGGAGAGGTAAAATAATGGGCGGGATCGACTTTGTGTGTTTTAAGGGTTTGCTCTCTGAACGTCTCAAAGACGTCAGCTAGAAGAAGTACATCCGAAGTTAAGTAGAGATCGCTGTACTCTCCCAGGTTTCTCACATTAAACAGCTCCCATACATTTCTAGCATGATCGTAGTCAGCATCAGTAATTTCTTCTTCATTTAATCTATTGTAGAAGGAGTCCTTAGGAGGCAAGCAGGTCTCGTTCAGGGCATCCCATGACGTAACAAAATCATATGGAAATACACCCTTACGGGTCATCAACTTCAATTTGTCTTCTCCAAAGTACTTTAGCGTTTCAGGATACGAGGTTAGATTTTTTACCAACTTATCCAAGCTTGTACTGAGGAATCGGAAGCTATCCACAAATCGAAGCTTTATATCTCCTACATACTTGGTGAATGAGATATAGCTTTCTTCAGAGTTAGGAATTACCTCCACACGTTCACTTGTACAACCCAGCTCCTTAACAATGAAATGAGAGTCATATCCGCTAAGGTTATGCATGAAGACTGGTATATATTTAGGTGTTTTGCAGGCTAAATTACATTCATTATGAAGACTTCCACGATATTCACCGCTGATGTGATCATGGTCGCGTACTTTATAGTTCTCTTCTGTAAAGGGTTTTCTACACAAGTAGCATGTCGTAGAAGACTCGAAATCCTTTTGCTGTTGATCCGTAAGTTTCAGAGGCTTAGCAGATTTGTATATATTACCAATCATTTCTGCAAGAGATGTAAGGTACAGCATAAACTTCTGAGCAGCATCAGCACCACGATACACATAGGGCTGCTTAGGAAGACCAGTTTCGAGATGTTCAACACCAGATGTAGGCTTCACGTAAACACAGAAGCTCATTGGTGTGTGCTCTTGATAAGGGGTTGTATAGGAAGTTTCAGGATTGGGTATACACGTATGGCATGGAGTGAGAATACTCTCAAAATCTGCATAGATGACATAAGGTACTTTCAGCATCCTCTCAACATTTTTAAACTGTACAATTGCTTTCTCCTTGGTAGGCATAACTACCCTCGCAACACCATGTTGAATACAGACGGCTGCATGTTCTTGCAGTTTTTCCTGTCCACTTCGTCCGCTCTGGTCATCAAAATGTGTAAAGCAGCGCTTACAAGTATAAACCCGTCCATTATGGTTAGTTTTCTGACGTCGAACGAGCTTCTCAAAATTCTTTATATACACGTAGTGATGTTTTCCGCTGCTGTCATTCAATAGTAGCAGGTCGCGATGTTCAGGTAGTTCAATGTCAGCAACCTTTATTGGATACACTTCATGCTTCTCATCCAGCCCGAAAACGTTAATGGATATCTTGTTAAGCTTCTCAAATTTAGGTATTTGAGAAAGTGGAGTAGGGTAAGAAACACAGCTGAAGTCATACTTATCTTGAAGTTGTTTGTATTTGCTGACGCGTTGAGGCTTGATGCTCACGAATTTGGCCAGTATAGAGTACATGAAACATTTCTCGTCGATAAAGCTCTGGATGTTTATACACGCTTCTTTAGCTCCGACAGATGGTGGTAATGGTATGTAGCTACTTCCTCGCAACGGATTGTACTTGTTGATACGAAGTCGAAGTCCTTCCACAGCAAGCAAAGCCCAGCTGCTACCCTTAAGCTGAGACTCCTCCATTTCAGTCACCAATTTCTTGAATTTCACTTCCATCGCTGACTCCAGATCAGTTTCTAGAAACACAGCTTGATTCCGTGTTTTAAATGTTTTGTCACAGGTTTCTCCAATACTGTTAACAAATCGACACTCAGCCAGCAGATTAATTTTAACACTCTTATGAATACTAAGCTCTTTATGCACAGCCTGGATTATACGTTGTTTTGCCTCTTGCAGATACATATTTAGGTCCTTAGCTGATTCGCATCGTATAAAATACGATTTCAATCGTCCTTCGAATGAAGTTTCGTATTCTTTCATATCACAGTCCTCCATTGTTGACAGCAACTGATGTTTAGTTGGCTCCAATCTTCTTTTCTTCTGAGGGCTGCTTATTTCACATATATCTTCGTGTCGCTGTCCCTTATAACCATCTTTGAAGGTTACATTACAATGTTTACATTTGAAGAGCTTCTTACAGCTCATCTCGTGTCTTCTCTTGTCATAACCTCGGAGGAACTTCTTCCCACATTTTCCGCATGCATATCCAGTAGCGCTTGGAATAATATCCTTATACGCTGAGTTATTCATCTTTATTCTTGATGTAATAACGTATTAATCACTGATCAATGAAATGTAGACCTCTTCACCTTGACACCACTTTAGAAAGCTGATTATTCTTGGAGAGAACACGATGTTAACACCTCAAGACTAATTAGCACAATGAAGTCCAATGCCCTAGATCACCATATTTATAGAGGGAGCACGAACCTTTTTAGATCAATCATAAACTCGCTCCATAACCACCTGTATATGATCGCTCAACGTGTACTAACCCCCCAGCCATATAACCTCAAGTCTAGAGACAGGATGTTTATGACGTCACACCCAGAGACAGGATGTCTGGCAGCATCAAACACGTTTAAACTCGTCTCATAACTACCTGCTTATGCTGTCACACCAGCAAGAGAAGTATTCCCACACGCTCATTCAGACATATATTTCAAATTCAAGCCCACCACCACCATCACCACCTATTGTACCAAGGTTAATTCAAGCTGTATTATCACAATACTTAAAAGTAAAAGCTTAAAAGGAAACCTAGAAGATTTTCCCCCTTATTTACTTAATTATTTCATGTTTTTATTCCCTTTTCAATTCTTCCTTTCCATCTTCTCACAGAAAGACCATTACATTTCACTACAATCACGAGAAAAGCAATTTTTCCAGAGTTACACAGATTCTAAGCTTCTAAATCGAACCCGGTAATACTTTAATAAATGTATTTTAGCTCCCCAATATCAGCATCTACCATTTAATCTTTACTCGAACCTGATATGATCCATAAGCTTGAAGATATATGAAATCACCCTTCAGGATTCGATCTAAGTACTTTAAAGTAATTTTTGTCACGATAACGATATTTAAGGACTAGATACTCTGTTTACGTTTACCTCGACATGTCTATCTAAATTAAATTACGAGTTATTAAATGTTTGCAAGTAAATTTCATTGAATCGGTATTCGAACCCAGAACACCAGGAACAAACTAATTTATAATATTAGTCTGACATGTTAAACAAAGTTGTATGCAGTTACATCATCGATCTAGGTGATATATTCTAGTGTACAGAGGAAAATTAAGGAAGTCATTAAAAGATGGGGAATCGAACCAAGCACAACTGTTTGACAATTATATACAGCATTAATCACCCATCATAGAAGCTATCAATCATGCTTTGCTGCACTCCTCTACCTTACTTAGTTCCCGAGATAATGAAAATTTAAAAATTAAGGATCGAACCCAGGACGCCAGGTATCTAATTACACATTTACAAGATACTACCTAATAACATAAACGCAATAAAGTTTATTTGCCGTCTTTATCTTAATTGGTTTAGGAGTTATTAAATTTATAAGTAAATTCCATCGAATCAGTATTCGAACCCAGAAAACCAAGAACAAAATAATTTACAATATGAGTTTGGTATGCTTAAAGGTGCTGTATGTAGTTACAGCATCAATGTAACTGATATTTTCTAGAGTATAGAGTAAAATTAAGGAAGTCATTAAAAATCGGGATTCGAACTAGGGACAACTGATTGGAAATTATATACAGTATTAATTACCCATTATAACAGCTATCAATCATGCTTTGGTCCATTCCTCTAGCTTTCTTAGTTTCCGAGATAATGGAGGTTTTAAAATTAAGGATCGAACCCAGGACACCAGGTACCAAAATATACATCCACAAGAAACTATCTAATGACATTAATGTAATAAAGTTTATTTGACGTCTTTATCTTAATTAGTCTCTGAGTTATTAGAAGATGAATTTGCATTCACTCCTAGGATTCGAACCCAGGCATCCCGGTCAACTTGCAACAATGTCCTAATGACGCGGCGCATTCCAAAGAATTGATTAGTTTTTATCCCAATGTTCTATCTCTTGTCGTTCAGGAGATATAAGCGATTAAACAGTAGAGATAATATTGGCGGAGCTTGCCGGCATAGATCAAAAGTACCTTTATCAGATGTCGGCATCTCTTTGCGCTGGAGTCGCCATATTATATCTACTGTTTAATCGCTTATATCTCCTGAACGACAAGAGATAGAACATTGGGATAAAAACTAATCAATTCTTTGGAATGCGCCGCGTCATTAGGACATTGTTGCAAGTTGACCGGGATGCCTGGGTTCGAATCCTAGGAGTGAATGCAAATTCAGCTTCTAATAACTCAGAGACTAATTAAGATAAAGACGTCAAATAAACTTTATTACATTAATGTCATTAGATAGTTTCTTGTGGATGTATATTTTGGTACCTGGTGTCCTGGGTTCGATCCTTAATTTTAAAACCTCCATTATCTCGGAAACTAAGAAAGCTAGAGGAATGGACCAAAGCATGATTGATAGCTGTTATAATGGGTAATTAATACTGTATATAATTTCCAATCAGTTGTCCCTAGTTCGAATCCCGATTTTTAATGACTTCCTTAATTTTACTCTATACTCTAGAAAATATCAGTTACATTGATGCTGTAACTACATACAGCACCTTTAAGCATACCAAACTCATATTGTAAATTATTTTGTTCTTGGTTTTCTGGGTTCGAATACTGATTCGATGGAATTTACTTATAAATTTAATAACTCCTAAACCAATTAAGATAAAGACGGCAAATAAACTTTATTGCGTTTATGTTATTAGGTAGTATCTTGTAAATGTGTAATTAGATACCTGGCGTCCTGGGTTCGATCCTTAATTTTTAAATTTTCATTATCTCGGGAACTAAGTAAGGTAGAGGAGTGCAGCAAAGCATGATTGATAGCTTCTATGATGGGTGATTAATGCTGTATATAATTGTCAAACAGTTGTGCTTGGTTCGATTCCCCATCTTTTAATGACTTCCTTAATTTTCCTCTGTACACTAGAATATATCACCTAGATCGATGATGTAACTGCATACAACTTTGTTTAACATGTCAGACTAATATTATAAATTAGTTTGTTCCTGGTGTTCTGGGTTCGAATACCGATTCAATGAAATTTACTTGCAAACATTTAATAACTCGTAATTTAATTTAGATAGACATGTCGAGGTAAACGTAAACAGAGTATCTAGTCCTTAAATATCGTTATCGTGACAAAAATTACTTTAAAGTACTTAGATCGAATCCTGAAGGGTGATTTCATATATCTTCAAGCTTATGGATCATATCAGGTTCGAGTAAAGATTAAATGGTAGATGCTGATATTGGGGAGCTAAAATACATTTATTAAAGTATTACCGGGTTCGATTTAGAAGCTTAGAATCTGTGTAACTCTGGAAAAATTGCTTTTCTCGTGATTGTAGTGAAATGTAATGGTCTTTCTGTGAGAAGATGGAAAGGAAGAATTGAAAAGGGAATAAAAACATGAAATAATTAAGTAAATAAGGGGGAAAATCTTCTAGGTTTCCTTTTAAGCTTTTACTTTTAAGTATTGTGATAATACAGCTTGAATTAACCTTGGTACAATAGGTGGTGATGGTGGTGGTGGGCTTGAATTTGAAATATATGTCTGAATGAGCGTGTGGGAATACTTCTCTTGCTGGTGTGACAGCATAAGCAGGTAGTTATGAGACGAGTTTAAACGTGTTTGATGCTGCCAGACATCCTGTCTCTGGGTGTGACGTCATAAACATCCTGTCTCTAGACTTGAGGTTATATGGCTGGGGGGTTAGTACACGTTGAGCGATCATATACAGGTGGTTATGGAGCGAGTTTATGATTGATCTAAAAAGGTTCGTGCTCCCTCTATAAATATGGTGATCTAGGGCATTGGACTTCATTGTGCTAATTAGTCTTGAGGTGTTAACATCGTGTTCTCTCCAAGAATAATCAGCTTTCTAAAGTGGTGTCAAGGTGAAGAGGTCTACATTTCATTGATCAGTGATTAATACGTTATTACATCAAGAATAAAGATGAATAACTCAGCGTATAAGGATATTATTCCAAGCGCTACTGGATATGCATGCGGAAAATGTGGGAAGAAGTTCCTCCGAGGTTATGACAAGAGAAGACACGAGATGAGCTGTAAGAAGCTCTTCAAATGTAAACATTGTAATGTAACCTTCAAAGATGGTTATAAGGGACAGCGACACGAAGATATATGTGAAATAAGCAGCCCTCAGAAGAAAAGAAGATTGGAGCCAACTAAACATCAGTTGCTGTCAACAATGGAGGACTGTGATATGAAAGAATACGAAACTTCATTCGAAGGACGATTGAAATCGTATTTTATACGATGCGAATCAGCTAAGGACCTAAATATGTATCTGCAAGAGGCAAAACAACGTATAATCCAGGCTGTGCATAAAGAGCTTAGTATTCATAAGAGTGTTAAAATTAATCTGCTGGCTGAGTGTCGATTTGTTAACAGTATTGGAGAAACCTGTGACAAAACATTTAAAACACGGAATCAAGCTGTGTTTCTAGAAACTGATCTGGAGTCAGCGATGGAAGTGAAATTCAAGAAATTGGTGACTGAAATGGAGGAGTCTCAGCTTAAGGGTAGCAGCTGGGCTTTGCTTGCTGTGGAAGGACTTCGACTTCGTATCAACAAGTACAATCCGTTGCGAGGAAGTAGCTACATACCATTACCACCATCTGTCGGAGCTAAAGAAGCGTGTATAAACATCCAGAGCTTTATCGACGAGAAATGTTTCATGTACTCTATACTGGCCAAATTCGTGAGCATCAAGCCTCAACGCGTCAGCAAATACAAACAACTTCAAGATAAGTATGACTTCAGCTGTGTTTCTTACCCTACTCCACTTTCTCAAATACCTAAATTTGAGAAGCTTAACAAGATATCCATTAACGTTTTCGGGCTGGATGAGAAGCATGAAGTGTATCCAATAAAGGTTGCTGACATTGAACTACCTGAACATCGCGACCTGCTACTATTGAATGACAGCAGCGGAAAACATCACTACGTGTATATAAAGAATTTTGAGAAGCTCGTTCGACGTCAGAAAACTAACCATAATGGACGGGTTTATACTTGTAAGCGCTGCTTTACACATTTTGATGACCAGAGCGGACGAAGTGGACAGGAAAAACTGCAAGAACATGCAGCCGTCTGTATTCAACATGGTGTTGCGAGGGTAGTTATGCCTACCAAGGAGAAAGCAATTGTACAGTTTAAAAATGTTGAGAGGATGCTGAAAGTACCTTATGTCATCTATGCAGATTTTGAGAGTATTCTCACTCCATGCCATACGTGTATACCCAATCCTGAAACTTCCTATACAACCCCTTATCAAGAGCACACACCAATGAGCTTCTGTGTTTACGTGAAGCCTACATCTGGTGTTGAACATCTCGAAACTGGTCTTCCTAAGCAGCCCTATGTGTATCGTGGTGCTGATGCTGCTCAGAAGTTTATGCTGTACCTTACATCTCTTGCAGAAATGATTGGTAATATATACAAATCTGCTAAGCCTCTGAAACTTACGGATCAACAGCAAAAGGATTTCGAGTCTTCTACGACATGCTACTTGTGTAGAAAACCCTTTACAGAAGAGAACTATAAAGTACGCGACCATGATCACATCAGCGGTGAATATCGTGGAAGTCTTCATAATGAATGTAATTTAGCCTGCAAAACACCTAAATATATACCAGTCTTCATGCATAACCTTAGCGGATATGACTCTCATTTCATTGTTAAGGAGCTGGGTTGTACAAGTGAACGTGTGGAGGTAATTCCTAACTCTGAAGAAAGCTATATCTCATTCACCAAGTATGTAGGAGATATAAAGCTTCGATTTGTGGATAGCTTCCGATTCCTCAGTACAAGCTTGGATAAGTTGGTAAAAAATCTAACCTCGTATCCTGAAACGCTAAAGTACTTTGGAGAAGACAAATTGAAGTTGATGACCCGTAAGGGTGTATTTCCATATGATTTTGTTACGTCATGGGATGCCCTGAACGAGACCTGCTTGCCTCCTAAGGACTCCTTCTACAATAGATTAAATGAAGAAGAAATTACTGATGCTGACTACGATCATGCTAGAAATGTATGGGAGCTGTTTAATGTGAGAAACCTGGGAGAGTACAGCGATCTCTACTTAACTTCGGATGTACTTCTTCTAGCTGACGTCTTTGAGACGTTCAGAGAGCAAACCCTTAAAACACACAAAGTCGATCCCGCCCATTATTTTACCTCTCCAGGTCTAACATGGGACGCTATGTTACTGTATACTGGAATTAAGTTAGAGCTGTTACAAGATTATGATCAATTACTCATGGTGGAATCAGGTATAAGAGGAGGTTTATGCCAAGTTTCTCATCGGTATGCTGAGGCTAATAACACTTATATGGAGAAGTTTGATCCGACGAGACCAACCCAATTTATCACATACGAGGACGCAAATAACCAATATGGGTGGGCAATGTGTCACGCCCTTCCTTTTGGTGGATTTCAGTGGGTGTCACCTGAAGAAATCAACTTAGAAACACTACAAGAAGATGATCCTTACGGCTACATATTAGAAGTCGACATCGAGTATCCTGCAGAACTTCACGATCTACACAACGATCTACCTTTCCTGCCAGAGTGTATGAAACCATTGGAATCATCTACAAAGAAACTGATACCTCATCTTGGACCTCGAAAGAAGTATGTAGTGCATTACATGGCTTTGAAGCAAGCTCTTAGTCATGGACTACGACTAACAAAAATCCATCGTGTGCTACAATTCCGACAGACTCAGTGGTTGAAACCTTATGTGGAATTTAACAACAGGCTACGACAACAAGCTGCGAATGATTTCGAGAAGGATCTCTACAAACTCTTTAACAACGCTATGTTTGGAAAAACTATGGAGAACCTGCGTAATCGTATGGATATACGACTGGTGACCAATGAAAAAACTCTAGAGAAGCTGATCGCCAAGCCTACGTTTATCGACAGGACGATATATGCTGATAATCTAGCTGCTGTACATATGGCCTCTCGTCAGATTGTATTCAACAAGCCTATATACATTGGTATGAGTGTGTTGGACATCTCCAAGACATTAATGTATAACTATCATTACGACGTTTTGTTGCCTTATTATGGAGCTGAAAACCTGAAGCTTATGTATATGGACACTGATTCGTTCATTCATCGTGTAACAACTGAAGATGTGTACCAGGACAAGCTACGTTTTCTTGAGCATCTCGATACAGCTGATTACCCTGCCAACCATATATGTTACTCTACTCAGAACAAGAAGGTATTGGGAAAATTTAAAGATGAGGCTAATAGCAAAATCATCCTACGCTTTGTTGGACTACGTCCTAAGATGTATGCCTTAGATATTCAAGGGTCAATGATAAAAAAGATTAAAGGTATAAAACGTAGCGCTATTAAGCAGTACATTTCGTTTGACAGCTATACAGACTGTCTTAAAACCAGTGAAATCATCAGAACACCTATGAATCTGATCCTATCACGAAAGCATGCCCTTGCTACAGTACAAGTGAATAAAATTGCATTGACTCCGTTTGATGATAAAAGAATTATTGCTGAGGATGGGATAACGACATATGCGTATGGACATTACGCCATTACAAACAGTGCTTAAAAGAATGTAAGTTAAAGATAAAGAATTTCTCGTGATTCTACAATCTTAAAAAAGAAGGTATCTGTGTGCTGTATATGCAGATAGCTGACGCCTGATGAAGAAAGAAGAAGATGGAAGGGAAGGTGGTAACCCTGCCATTAGGAGCAATCCTAGTGCTAGTCTCAAGCCTAGATAAAAGGGGAGAGACATCTATAACGAACTAAAATAAAGGTATGTTGACGTAAAGCTTTTCAATTTGTGAACCAATATGCAGTTTATCCCTCTCTGCATCGTACAATAACTGTTTAACATATAAAAATTTGTAAGATTTAGAAAAAAGTATATAAATTGTTGTAACGCTGGATGAGAAAAGTTTTATAATCGAATTACTCTCTATATTACCATGAGTACCTGTGATACTAGTTGAATTGCCTGTTAAAATGACTTAAATACCTGTGATACTACCCGAATCGTGTGAAATTACATTAAATAGCTCAGATACGAATTCCTGCTCTAAATTAGTACGAGCACCTGTGATACTATCAGAATTACCTATTAAAATGACTCAAATACCATTGATACAACCTGAATCAGCTGCATTTACCTTAAATAGCCGTGATACAAATCTCTGATAGAAATTATTACGAGCATCTGTGAAACTATGCTGATTATCCAAATACTTATGATATTACCTGAACTATCTGTAAAATACGAAACTAGGCTATAACCAACCCCTGGAACCTACCCTCCTGTAATGCTTGCTTAATTACTCTAAGCACTAAGTTACTTGAATTATCCTAAATACCTACGATACCCTCTGAATTACCTTGAAATATGAAACTATGCTATACCCAACCCTGGAATCTAGCCTCCTGATACTACCTGAATTAGCCTAAATACCTACGATACTAGCTGAATTAGCTGTGAAATCATGCATAGCTATGATGCAGTTAGTCTCTGGAATCTAGCCTCCTGTGATACTAGCTGAATTAGCTTAAATGCTCACGATACTAGCTGAATTGGCTATGAAAATGATTTAAATACCTACGATACCAGCTGAATTAGCTGTGAAATCATGCATAGCTATGATGCAGTTAGCCTCTGGAATCTAGCCTCCTGTGATACTAGCTGAATTAGCTTAAATGCTCACGATACTAGCTGAATTGGCTATGAAAATGATTTAAATACCTACGATACTAGCTGAATTAGCTGTGAAATCATGCATAGCTATGATGCAGTTAGCCTCTGGAATCTAGCCTCCTGTAATACTAGCTGAATTAGCTTAAATGCTCACGATACTAGCTGAATTGTCTATGAAAATGATTTAAATACCTGTGATACTACCCGAATCATGTGAAATTACTTTAACTAGCTCTGATACGAATTCCTGCTCTAAATTAGTACGAGCACCTGTGATACTATCAGAATTACCTATTAAAATGACTCAAATACCATTGATACAACCTGAATCAGCTGCATTTACCTTAAATAGCTGTGATACAAATCTCTGATCGAAATTATCAATAATATCTGTGAAGCTCTGTCGATTACCTCAAATACTTACGATATTACCTGAACTATCTGTGAAATACGAAGCTAGGTTATAACCAACTCCTGTAACCTACCCTCCTGTAATGCTTGCTTAATTACTCTAAACACCTATGTTACTTGAATTATCCTAAATACCTACGATACCCTCTGAATTACCTGTGAAATATGAAACTATGCTATACCCAACCCTAGAATCTATCCTCTTGTGATACTAGCTGAATTAGCCTAAATACCTACGATACTAGCTGAATTACCTGTGAAATCATGCAGAGCCATGATACAGTTAGCCTCTGAAATCTATCCTGTGATACTTGATGAATTAGCCTAAATACATATGTTACTAGCTGAATTACCTGTGAAATCATACACTGCTATGATCCAGTCAACCTCTTGCAATACTAGCTGAATTACTTACCTGTTAGTGTTAGTGGGTTAGCTTTTCCCGTTGCAGGTCACCTTTTTCCCTTTATGGCTCACCGTTTTCCCTTTGGTGGTCACCTCTTTCCCTTTGTTGCTCACCTTTTTCCCTTTGCTGGTGATATTTTTCCCGTTGCATGTCGCCTTTTTCCCTGAGCAGTCACCTTTTGCCCTTTATGGCTCACCGTTTTCCCTTTGGTGGTCACCTTTTTTCCCTTTGTTGCTCACCTTTTGCCCTTTGCTGGTCACGTTTTTCCCTTTACTGGTCGACTTTTTCCCTTTGTGGGTCACCTTTTTCCCTGAGCAGTCACCTTTTTCCCCTGATCGACTCACCTTTTCCCTGAATAGGTTACGTGATGGGCATGTCTAGAATTAGCGGTCTAACATTGACATCAAACAGTTTTCCATTAAGTTCACGTCTAAAGTCGCTTTCAAGTCTAGCACCTCCTATTCCCTATCTCTCCTGTATATAAGTCCATATTGCTACTCCTTTAGTATCTGTCTAGCCTAACACCTCTCCTCCTGTTCCTATACCTCTCATATAAACCATACTCTACTCCTCGACTTCTGCCTAGCCTAACTCCTCTCCTCGTTTCCCTGTACCTCTCATATAAACCATACTCTACTCCTCGACCTCTGTCTAGCCTAACACCTCTCCGCGTTTTCCTATACTTCCCATACATATAAACGCATACTCTACTCTCAACCTCTGTCTAGCCTAACACCACTCCCCTGATCCCCTACTTCTCATAAAGAGCATTCCTCCTGCCTCCCCCTCTAGCTGAGTATCACTCCTTGGTTTCCTATCTAACCTAACTTTAACACCTGTCTATCCTAGCATAGGATCTCTCTCCGTTTTCTCGTCTCTCCTTATAAACACATACTCAATTCTCCTAACCTAATACCTCTCCTCGTTTTCCTATACTTCTCATATAAACCATACTCTACTCCTCGACCTCTGTCCAGCCTAACACCTTTCCTCGTTTTCCTATATCCCTCATATAAACCATGCACTACGTTTCAAGCCCTGTCTAGTCTAACACCTCTCATCGTTTTCCTATACCGCTCATATAAACCATACTATACTCAGCCTCTGTCTAGCCTAGCACCTCTCCACGTATTCCCTATCTGTCTCATATAAAGCACACTCCCCCTCCTACCACTGTCTAGCCTAGCGTCAGTCCTCGTATTCCCTATCTCGCCCATATAAACGCATTTTCCTCCTTGAACCGTCGCATCTAGCCTCGTTTTCCCTATCCTTTCCCATATAAACGCAAAAAAGTGGCCTCGCTCTCTCTATATATACCTACTCACTTCTTTCAAAATGCTTAAAAATCATATAAATGGATGTATCACCTCATAATAAGCCGCTATATACCAAGTATATTCAGTTTTTAACAAGTCAAGAAAATCGATTTTCTAGCCCCTAGGGAGTGTAAAATCGCGTTTACTTCACTTCTTTCAAACTGCTGAAAAATCATATAAATGGATGTATCACATCATAATAAGCCTCTATATACCAAGAATATTGAACTTTTAACAAGTCAAGAAAATCGATTTTCTAGCCCCTAGTGAGTGTAAAATCGCGTTTACTTCACTTCTTTCAAACTGCTTAAAAATCATATAAATGGATGTATCACCTCATAATAAGCCTCTATATACCAAGAATATTGAGTTTTTAACAAATAAAGAAAATTGATTTTCTAGCCCCTAGTGAGTGTAAAATCGCGATTACTTTACTTCTTTCAAACTGCTCAAAAATCATATAAATGGATGTATCACCTCATAATAAGCCTCTATATACCAAGAATATTGAGTTTTTAACAAGTCAAGAAAATCGATTTTCTAGCCCCTACTGAGTGTAAAATCGCGTTTACTTCACTTCTTTCAAACTGCTTAAAAATCATATAAATGGAAGTATCACATCATAATAAGCCTCTATATATCAAAGATACTGAGTTTTCAAAAAGTCAAGAAATTCGATTTTCTAGCCGCTATTGATTGTAAAATCGCGTTTACTTCACTTGCTTCAAACTGCTTAAAAATCATATACCTAAATGGTTGTATCACCTAATAATAAACCTATATATACCAAGAATATTCAGTTTTCAACAAGTCAAGAAAATCGATTTTCTAGCACCTAGTGAGTGTAAAATCGCGTTTACTCCACTTCTTTCAATCTTCGAAACAATCATATAAATGGTTGTTTCACGTCATAATAAGCCTCTATATACCAAGAATACTGAGTTTTTAATAAATCAAGAAAATTGATTTTCTAGCCCCTAGTGAGTGTAAAATCGCGTTTACTTCACTTCTTCCAACTGCTTAAAAATCATATAAATGGATGTATCACCTCATAATAAGCCTCTATATACCAAGAATACTGAGTTTTCAACAAGTGAAGAAAATCAATTTTCTAGCCCCTAGTGAGTGTATAATCGCGTCTACTTCACTTCTTTCAAACTGCTTAAAAATCATACAAATGGATGTATCACATCATATTAAGCCTCTATATACCAAAGATACTGAGTTTTCAAAAAGTCAAGAAAATCGATTTTCTAGCACCTAGTGAGTGTAAAATCGCGTTTACTCCACTTCTTTCAATCTTCGAAACAATCATATAAATGGTTGTTTCACGTCATAATAAGCCTATTTATACCAAGAATACTGAGTTTTTAAAAAGTCACGAAATTCGATTTTCTAGCCCCTAGTGAGTGTAAAATCGCGTTTACTTCACTTCTTTCAAACTGCTTAAAAATCATATAAATGGATGTATCACCTCATAATAAGCCTCTATATACCAAGAATACTGAGTTTTTAATAAATCAAGAAAATTGATTTTCTAGCCCCTAGTGAGTGTAAAATCGCGTTTACTTCACTTCTTCCAACTGCTTAAAAATCATATAAATGGATGTATAACCTCATAATAGGCCTCTATATACCAAGAATACTGAGTTTTCAACAAGTGAAGAAAATCAATTTTCTAGCCCCTAGTGAGTGTATAATCGCGTCTACTTCACTTCTTACAAACTGCTTAAAAATCATACAAATGGATGTATCACATCATATTAAGCCTCTATATACCAAAGATACTGAGTTTTCAAAAAGTCAAGAAATTCGATTTTCTAGCCCCTAGTGAGTGTAAAATCGCGTTTACTTCACTTCTTTCAAACTGCTTAAAAATCATATAAATGGATGTATCACCTCATAATAAGCCTCTATATACCAAGAATATTCAGTTTTTAACAAGTCAAGAAAATCGATTTTCTAGCCCCTAGTGAGTGTAAAATCGCATTTACTTCACTTCTTTCAAACTGGTTAAAAATCATATAAATGGATGTATCACATCATAATAAGCCTCTATATACCAAAGATACTGAGTTTTCAAGAAGTCAAGAAAATCGATTTTCTAGCCCCTAGTGAGTGTAAAATCGCGTTTACTTCACTTCTTTCAAACTGCTTAAAAATCATACAAATGGATGTATCACCTCATAATAAGCCTCTATATACCAAGGATATTGAGTTTTTAACAAGTCAAGAAAATCAATTTTTTAGCCCCCAGGGGGTGTAAAATCGCGTTTACTTCACTTCTTTCAAACTGCTTAAAAATCATATAAATGGAAGTATCACATCATAAAGAGCCTCTATATACCAAAGATACTGAGTTTTCAAAAAGTCAAGAAATTCGATTTTCTAGCCCCTATTGATTGTAAAATCGCGTTCACTTCACTTCTTTCAAACTGCTTAAAAATCATATAAATGGTTGTATCACCTCATAATCAGCCTATATATACCAAGAATATTGAGTTTTCAACAAGTCAAGAAAATCGATTTTCTAGCACCTAGTGAGTGTAAAATCGCGTTTACTTCACTTCTTTCAATCTTCGAAAAAATCATATAAATGGTTGTATCACCTCATAATAAGCCTATATATACCAAAAATATTGAGTTTTCAACAAGTCAAGAAAATCGATTTTCTAGCACCTAGTGAGTGTAAAATCGCGTTTACTTCCCTTCTTTCAAACTGCTTAAAAATCATATAAATGGATGTATCACATCATAATAAGCCTCTATATACCAAAGATACTGAGTTTTCAAAAAGTCAAGAAATTCGATTTTCTAGCGCCTATTGATTGTAAAATCGCGTTTACTTCACTTGCTTCAAACTGCTTAAAAATCATATACCTAAATGGTTGTATCACCTAATAATAAACCTATATATAACAAGAATATTCAGTTTTCAACAAGTCAAGAAAATCGATTTTATAGCAGCTAGTGAGTGTAAAATCGCGTTTACTCCACTTCTTTCAATCTTCGAAACAATCATATAAATGGTTGTTTCACGTCATAATATGCCTATTTATACCAAGAATACTGAGTTTTTAAAAAGTCACGAAATTCGATTTTCTAGCCCCTAGTGAGTGTAAAATCGCGTTTACTTCACTTCTTCTAACTGCTTAAAAATCATATAAATGGATGTATCACCTCATAATAAGTCTCTATATACCAAGAATACTGAGTTTTCAACAAGTGAAGAAAATCAATTTTCTAGCCCCTAGTGAGTGTATAATCGCGTTTACTTCACTTCTTTCAAACTGCTTAAAAATCATACAAATGGATGTATCACATCATATTAAGCCTCTATATACCAAAGATACTGAGTTTTCAAAAAGACAAGAAATTCGATTTTCTAGCTCCTAGTGAGTGTAAAATCGCGTTTACTTCACTTCTTTCAAACTGCTTAAAAATCATATAAATGGATGTATCACCTCATAATAAGCCTCTATATACCAAGAGTATTGAGTTTTTAACAAGTGAAAAAAATCAATTTTCTAGCCCCTAGTGAGTGTAAAATCGCGTTTACTTCTCTTGTTTCAAACTGGTTAAAAATCATATAAATGGATGTATCACATCATAATAAGCCTCTATATACCAAAGATACTGAGTTTTCAAGAAGTCAAGAAATTCGATTTTCTAGCCCCTAGTGAGTGTAAAATCGCGTTTACTTCACTTCTTTCAAAATGCTTAAAAATCATATAAATGGATGTATCACCTCATAATAAGCCGCTATATACCAAGTATATTCAGTTTTTAACAAGTCAAGAAAATCGATTTTCTAGCCCCTAGTGAGTGTAAAATCGCGTTTACTTCACTTCCTTCAAACTGCTGAAAAATCATATAAATGGATGTATCACATCATAATAAGCCTCTATATACCAAGAATATTGAACTTTTAACAAGTCAAGAAAATCGATTTTCTAGCCCCTAGTGAGTGTAAAATCGCGTTTACTTCACTTCTTTCAAACTGCTTAAAAATCATATAAATGGATGTATCACCTCATAATAAGCCTCTATATACCAAGAATATTGAGTTTTTAACAAATAAAGAAAATGGATTTTCTAGCCCCTAGTGAGTGTAAAATCGCGATTACTTTACTTCTTTCAAACTGCTCAAAAATCATATAAATGGATGTATCACCTCATAATAAGCCTCTATATACCAAGAATATTGAGTTTTTAACAAGTCAAGAAAATCGATTTTCTAGCCCCTACTGAGTGTAAAATCGCGTTTACTTCACTTCTTTCAAACTGCTTAAAAATCATATAAATGGAAGTATCACATCATAATAAGCCTCTATATATCAAAGATACTGAGTTTTCAAAAAGTCAAGAAATTCGATTTTCTAGCCCCTATTGATTGTAAAATCGCGTTTACTTCACTTGCTTCAAACTGCTTAAAAATCATATACCTAAATGGTTGTATCACCTAATAATAAACCTATATATACCAAGAATATTCAGTTTTCAACAAGTCAAGAAAATCGATTTTCTAGCACCTAGTGAGTGTAAAATCGCGTTTACTCCACTTCTTTCAATCTTCGAAACAATCATATAAATGGTTGTTTCACGTCATAATAAGCCTATTTATACCAAGAATACTGAGTTCTTAAAAAGTCACGAAATTCGATTTTCTAGCCCCTAGTGAGTGTAAAATCGCGTTTACTTCACTTCTTTCAAACTGCTTAAAAATCATATAAATGGATGTATCACCTCATAATAAGCCTCTATATACCAAGAATACTGAGTTTTTAATAAATCAAGAAAATTGATTTTCTAGCCCCTAGTGAGTGTAAAATCGCGTTTACTTCACTTCTTCCAACTGCTTAAAAATCATATAAATGGATGTATAACCTCATAATAGGCCTCTATATACCAAGAATACTGAGTTTTTAACAAGTGAAGAAAATCAATTTTCTAGCCCCTAGTGAGTGTATAATCGCGTCTACTTCACTTCTTTCAAACTGCTTAAAAATCATACAAATGGATGTATCACATCATATTAAGCCTCTATATACCAAAGATACTGAGTTTTCAAAAAGTCAAGAAATTCGATTTTCTAGCCCCTAGTGAGTGTAAAATCGCGTTTACTTCACTTCTTTCAAACTGCTTAAAAATCATATAAATGGATGTATCACCTCATAATAAGCCTCTATATACCAAGAATATTCAGTTTTTAACAAGTCAAGAAAATCGATTTTCTAGCCCCTAGTGAGTGTAAAATCGCATTTACTTCACTTCTTTCAAACTGGTTAAAAATCATATAAATGGATGTATCACATCATAATAAGCCTCTATATACCAAAGATACTGAGTTTTCAAGAAGTCAAGAAAATCGATTTTCTAGCCCCTAGTGAGTGTAAAATCGCGTTTACTTCACTTCTTTCAAACTGCTTAAAAATCATACAAATGGATGTATCACCTCATAATAAGCCTCTATATACCAAGGATATTGAGTTTTTAACAAGTCAAGAAAATCAATTTTTTAGCCCCCAGGGGGTGTAAAATCGCGTTTACTTCACTTCTTTCAAACTGCTTAAAAATCATATAAATGGAAGTATCACATCATAAAGAGCCTCTATATACCAAAGATACTGAGTTTTCAAAAAGTCAAGAAATTCGATTTTCTAGCCCCTATTGATTGTAAAATCGCGTTCACTTCACTTCTTTCAAACTGCTTAAAAATCATATAAATGGTTGTATCACCTCATAATCAGCCTATATATACCAAGAATATTGAGTTTTCAACAAGTCAAGAAAATCGATTTTCTAGCACCTAGTGAGTGTAAAATCGCGTTTACTTCACTTCTTTCAATCTTCGAAAAAATCATATAAATGGTTGTATCACCTCATAATAAGCCTATATATACCAAAAATATTGAGTTTTCAACAAGTCAAGAAAATCGATTTTCTAGCACCTAGTGAGTGTAAAATCGCGTTTACTTCCCTTCTTTCAAACTGCTTAAAAATCATATAAATGGATGTATCACATCATAATAAGCCTCTATATACCAAAGATACTGAGTTTTCAAAAAGTCAAGAAATTCGATTTTCTAGCGCCTAATGATTGTAAAATCGCGTTTACTTCACTTGCTTCAAACTGCTTAAAAATCATATACCTAAATGGTTGTATCACCTAATAATAAACCTATATATACCAAGAATATTCAGTTTTCAACAAGTCAAGAAAATCGATTTTCTAGCAGCTAGTGAGTGTAAAATCGCGTTTACTCCACTTCTTTCAATCTTCGAAACAATCATATAAATGGTTGTTTCACGTCATAATATGCCTATTTATACCAAGAATACTGAGTTTTTAAAAAGTCACGAAATTCGATTTTCTAGCCCCTAGTGAATGTAAAATCGCGTTTACTTCACTTCTTTCAAACTGCTTAAAAATCATATAAATGGATGTATCACCTCATAATAAGCCTCTATATACCAAGAATACTGAGTTTTTAATAAATCAAGAAAATTGATTTTCTAGCCCCTAGTGAGTGTAAAATCGCGTTTACTTCACTTCTTCCAACTGCTTAAAAATCATATAAATGGATGTATCACCTCATAATAAGTCTCTATATACCAAGAATACTGAGTTTTCAACAAGTGAAGAAAATCAATTTTCTAGCCCCTAGTGAGTGTATAATCGCGTTTACTTCACTTCTTTCTCACTGCTTAAAAATCATACAAATGGATGTATCACATCATATTAAGCCTCTATATACCAAAGATACTGAGTTTTCAAAAAGTCAAGAAATTCGATTTTCTAGCTCCTAGTGAGTGTAAAATCGCGTTTACTTCACTTCTTTCAAACTGCTTAAAAATCATATAAATGGATGTATCACCTCATAATAAGCCTCTATATACCAAGAGTATTGAGTTTTTAACAAGTGAAGAAAATCAATTTTCTAGCCCCTAGTAAGTGTAAAATCGCGTTTACTTCTCTTGTTTCAAACTGGTTAAAAATCATATAAATGGATGTATCACATCATAATAAGCCTCAATATACCAAAGATACTGAGTTTTCAAGAAGTCAAGAAATTCGATTTTCTAGCCCCTAGTGAGTGTAAAATCGCGTTTACTTCACTTCTTTCAAACTGCTTAAAAATCATATAAATGGATGTATCACCTCATAATAAGCCGCTATATACCAAGTATATTCAGTTTTTAACAAGTCAAGAAAATCGATTTTCTAGCCCCTAGTGAGTGTAAAATCGCGTTTACTTCACTTCTTTCAAACTGCTGAAAAATCATATAAATGGATGTATCACATCATAATAAGCCTCTATATACCAAGAATATTGAACTTTTAACAAGTCAAGAAAATCGATTTTCTAGCCCCTAGTGAGTGTAAAATCGCGTTTACTTCACTTCTTTCAAACTGCTTAAAAATCATATAAATGGATGTATCACCTCATAATAAGCCTCTATATACCAAGAATATTGAGTTTTTAACAAATAAAGAAAATTGATTTTCTAGCCCCTAGTGAGTGTAAAATCGCGATTACTTTACTTCTTTCAAACTGCTCAAAAATCATATAAATGGATGTATCACCTCATAATAAGCCTCTATATACCAAGAATATTGAGTTTTTAACAAGTCAAGAAAATCGATTTTCTAACCCCTAGTGAGTGTAAAATCGCGTTTACTTCACTTCTTTCAAACTGCTTAAAAATCATATAAATGGAAGTATTACATCATAATAAGCCTCTATATACCAAAGATACTGAGTTTTCAAAAAGTCAAGAAATTCGATTTTCTAGCCCCTATTATTGTAAAATCGCGTTCACTTCACTTCTTTCAAACTGCTTAAAAATCATATAAATGGTTGTATCACCTCATATTCAGCCTATATATACCAAGAATATTGAGTTTTCAACAAGTCAAGAAAATCGATTTTCTAGCACCTAGTGAGTGTAAAATCGCGTTTACTTCACTTCTTTCAATCTTCGAAAAAATCATATAAATGGTTGTATCACCTCATAATAAGCCTATATATACCAAAAATATTGAGTTTTCAACAAGTCAAGAAAATCGATTTTCTAGCACCTAGTGAGTGTAAAATCGCGTTTACTTCCCTTCTTTCAAACTGCTTAAAAATCATATTAATGGATGTATCACATCATAAAAAGCCTCTATATACCAAAGATACTGAGTTTTCAAAAAGTCAAGAAATTCGATTTTCTAGCCCCTATTGATTGTAAAATCGCGTTTACTTCACTTGCTTCAAACTGCTTAAAAATCATATACCTAAATGGTTGTATCCCCTAATAGTAAACCTATATATACCAAGAATATTCAGTTTTCAACAAGTCAAGAAAATCGATTTTCTAGCACCTAGTGAGTGTAAAATCGCGTTTACTCCACTTCTTTCAAACTGCTTAAAAATCATATAAATGGATGTATCACCTCATAATAAGCCTCTATATACCAAGAATACTGAGTTTTTAATAAATCAAGAAAATTGATTTTCTAGCCCCTAGTGAGTGTAAAATCGCGTTTACTTCACTTCTTCCAACTGCTTAAAAATCATATAAATGGATGTATCACCTCATAATAAGCCTCTATATACCAAGAATACTGAGTTTTTAATAAATCAAGAAAATTGATTTTCTAGCCCCTAGTGAGTGTAAAATCGCGTTTACTTCACTTCTTCCAACTGCTTAAAAATCATATAAATGGATGTATCACCTCATAATAAGCCTCTATATACCAAGAATACTGAGTTTTCAACAAGTGAAGAAAATCAATTTTCTAGCCCCTAGTGAGTGTATAATCGCGTTTACTTCACTTCTTTCAAACTGCTTAAAAATCATACAAATGGATGTATCACATCATATTAAGCCTCTATATACCAAAGATACTGAGTTTTCAAAAAGTCAAGAAATTCGATTTTCTAGCCCCTAGTGAGTGTAAAATCGCGTTTACTTCACTTCTTTCAAACTGCTTAAAAATCATATAAATGGATGTATCACCTCATAATAAGCCTCTATATACCAAGAATATTCAGTTTTTAACAAGTCAAGAAAATCGATTTTCTAGCCCCTACTGAGTGTAAAATCGCGTTTACTTCACTTCTTTCAAACTGCATAAAAATCATATAAATGGATGTATCACATCACAATAAGCCTCTATATACCAAAGATACTGAGTTTTCAAAAAGTCAAGAAATTCGATTTTCTAGCCCCTATTGATTGTAAAATCGCGTTTACTTCACTTCTTTTAAACTGCTTAAAAATCATATACCTCATAATAAGCCTATATATACCAAGAATATTGAGTTTTCAGCCAGTCAAGAAAATCGATTTTCTAGCACCTAGTGAGTGTAAAATCGCGTTTACTTCACTTCTTTCAATCTTCGAAAAAATCATATAAATGGTTCTTTCACCTCATAATAAGCCTGTATATACCAAGAATATTGAGTTTTTAACAAGTCAAGAAAATCGATTTTCTAGCCCCTAGTGAGTGTAAAATAGCGTTTACTTCACTTGTTTCAAACTGCTTAAAAATGATATACCGAAATGGTTGTATCACCTAATAATAAACCTATATATACCAAGAATATTCAGTTTTCAACAAGTCAAGAAAATCGATTTTCTAGCACCTGGTGAGTGTAAAATCGCGTTTACTCCACTTCTTTCAATCTTCGAAAAAATCATATAAACGGTTGTTTCACATTATAATAAGCCTATTTATACCAAGAATACTGAGTTTTTAAAAAGTCAAGAAATTCGATTTTCTAGCCCCTAGTGAGTGTAAAATCGCGTTTACTTCACTTCTTTCAAACTGCTTAAAAATCATATAAATGGATGTATCACCTCATAATAAGCCTCTATACACCAAAGATACTGAGTTTTCAAGAAGTCAAAAAATTCGATATTCTAGCCCCTAGTGAGTGTAAAATCGCGTTTACTTCACTTCTTTCAAACTGCTTAAAAATAATATAAATGGATGTATCACCTCATAATAAGCCTATATATACCAAGAATATTGAGTTTTCAACAAGTCAAGAAAATCGATTTTCTAGCACCTAGTGAGTGTAAAATCGCGTTTACTTCACTTCTTTCAATCTTCGAAAAAATCATATAAATGGTTGTTTCACGTCCTAATAAGCCTATTTATAAGAAGAATACTGAGTTTTTAAAAAGTCAAGAAATTTGATTTTCTAGCCCCTAGTGAGTGTAAAATCGCGTTTACTTCACTTCTTTCAAACTGCTTAAAAATCATATAAATGGATGTATCACCTCATAATAAGCCTCTATATACCAAGAATACTGAGTTTCAACAAGTGAAGAAAATCAATTTTCTAGCCCCTAGTGAGTGTAAAATCGCGTTTACTTCACTTCTTTCAAACTGCTTAATAACATACAAATGGTTGTATCACCTCATAATAAGCCTATATATACCAAAAATTTTGAGTTTTCAACAAGTCAAGAAAATCGATTTTCTAGCACCTAGTGAGTGTAAAATCGCGTTTACTTCCCTTCTTTCAAACTGCTTAAAAATCATATAAATGGATGTATCACATCATAATAAGCCTCTATATACCAAAGATACTGAATTTTCAAAAAGTCAAGAAATTCGATTTTCTAGCCCCTATTGATTGTAAAATCGCGTTTACTTCACTTGTTTCAAACTGCTTAAAAATCATATACCTAAATGGTTGTATCACCTAGTAATAAACCTATATATATATATTAAGAATATTCAGTTTTCAACAAGTCAAGAAAATCGATTTTCTAGCACCTAGTGAGTGTAAAATCGCGTTTACTCCACTTCTTTCAATCTTCGAAAAAATCATATAAATGGTTGTTTCACGTCATAATAAGCCTATTTATACCAAGAATACTGAGTTTTTTAAAAGTCACGAAATTAGATTTTCTAGCCCCTAGTGAGTGTAAAATCGCCTTTACTTCACTTCTTTCAACCTGCTTAAAAATCATATAAATGGATGTATCACCTCATAATAAGCCTCTATATACCAATAATACTGAGTTTTTAATAAATCAAGAAAATTGATTTTCTAGCCCCTAGTGAGTGTAAAATCGCGTTTACTTCACTTCTTCCAACTGCTTAAAAATCATATAAATGGATGTATCACCTCAAAATAAGCCTCTATATACCAAGAATACTGAGTTTTCAACAAGTGAAGAAAATCAATTTTCTAGCCCCTAGTGAGTGTATAATCGCGTTTACTTCACTTCTTTCAATCTTCGAAAAAATCATATAAATGGTTGTTTCACGTCCTAATAAGCCTATTTATACCAAGAATACTGAGTTTTTAAAAAGTCAAGAAATTTGATTTTCTAGCCCCTAGTGAGTGTAAAATCGCGTTTACTTCACTTCTTTCAAACTGCTTAAAAATCATATAAATGGATGTATCACCTCATAATAAGCCTCTATATACCAAGAGTATTGAGTTTTTAACAAGTGAAGAAATTCAATTTTCTGGCCCCTAGTGAGTGTAATATCGCGTTTACTTCACTTGTTTCAAACTGGTTAAAAATCATATAAATGGATGTATCACATCATAATAAGCCTCTATATACCAAGAATATTGAGTTTTTAACAAGTCAACAAAATCGATTTTCTAGCCCCTAGTGAGTGTAAAATCGCGTTTACTTCACTTCTTTCAAACTGCTTAAAAATCATATAAATGGATGTATCACATCATAATAAGCCTCTATATAACAAAGATACTGAGTTTTCAAAAAGTCAAGAAATTCGATTTTCTAGCCCCTATTGATTGTAAAATCGCGTATATTTCACTTCTTTTAAACTGCTTAAAAATCATATACCTCATAATGAGCCTATATATACCAAGAATATTGAGTTTTCAGCCAGTCAAGAAAATCGATTTTCTAGCACCTAGTGAGTGTAAAACCGCGTTTACTTACTTCTTTCAATCTTCGAAAAGATCATAAAAATGGTTGTTTCACCTCATAATAAGCCTCTATATACCAAGAATATTGAATTTTTAACAAGTCAAGAAAATCGATTTTCTAGCCCCTAGTGAGTGTAAAATCGCGTTTACTTCACTTCTTTCAAACTGCTTAAAAATCATATAAATGGTTGTATCACCTCATAATAAGCCTATATATACCAAGAATATTGAGTTTTCAACAAGTCATAGAAATCGATTTTGTAGCACCTAGTGAGTGTAAAATCGCGTTTACTTCACGTCTTTGAATCTTCTAAAAAATCATATAAATGGTTGTTTCACGTCATAATAAGCCTAAATTTATCAAGAATACTGAGTTTTCAAATAGTCAAGAAATTCGATTTTCTAGCCCCTATTGATTGTAAAATCGCGTTTACTTCACTTCTTTCAAGTTACTTAAAAATCATATAAATGGTTGTATCACCTCATAATAAGCCTATATATACCAAGAATATTGAGTTTTCTACAAGTCAAGAAATTCATTTTTCTAGCACCTAGTGAGTGTAAAATCGCGTTTACTTCCCTTCTTTCAAACTGCTTAAAAATCATATAAATGGATGTATCACATCATAATAAGCCTCTATATACCAAAGATACTGAGTTTTCAAAAAGTCAAGAAATTCGATTTTCTAGCCCCTATTGATTGTAAAATCGCGTTTACTTCACATGTTTCAAACTGCTTAAAAATCATATACCTAAATGGTTGTATCACCTAATAATAAACCTATATATACCAAGAACATTCAGTTTTCAACAAGTCAAGAAAATCGAATTTCCAGCACCTAGTGAGTGTAAAATCGCGTTTACTCCACTTCTTTCAATCTTCGAAAAAATCATATAAATGGTTGTTTCACGTCATAATAAGCCTATTTATACCAAGAATACTGAGTTTTTAAAAAGTCAAGAAATTCGATTTTCTTGCCCCTAGTGAGTGTAAAATCGCGTTTACTTCACTTCTTTCAAACTGCTTAAAAATCATATAAATGGATGTATCACCTCATAATAAGCCTCTATATACCAAGAATACTGAGTTTTTAATAAATCAAGAAAATTGATTTTCTAGCCCCTAGTGAGTGTAAAATCGCGCTTACTTCACCTCTTCCAACTGCATAAAAATCATATAAATGGATGTATCACCTCATAATAAGCCTCTATATACCAGGAATACTGAGTTTTCAACAAGTGAAGAAAATCAATTTTCTAGCCCCTAGTGAGTGTATAATCGCGTTTACTTCACTTTTTTCACACTGCTTAGAAATCATACAAATGGATGTATCACATCATATTAAGCCTCTATATACCAAAGATACTGAGTTTTCAAAAAGTCAAGAAATTCGATTTTCTAGCTCCTAGTGAGTGTAAAATCGCGTTTACTTCACTTCTTTCAAACTGCTTAAAAATCATATAAATGGATGTATCACCTCATAATAAGCCTCCATATACCAAGAGTATTGAGTTTTTAACAAGTGAAGAAAATCAATTTTCTAGCCCCTAGGGAGTGTAAAATCGCGTTTACTTTTCTTGTTTCAAACTGGTTAAAAATCATATAAATGGATGTATCACATCATAATAAGCCTCTATATACCAAAGATACTGAGTTTTCAAGAAGTCAAGAAATTCGATTTTCTAGCCCCTAGTGAGTGTAAAATCGCGTTTACTTCACTTCTTTCAAGCTGCTTAAAAATCATATAAATGGATGTATCACCTCATAATAAGCCGCTATATACCAAGAATATTCAGTTTTTAACAAGTCAAGAAAATCGATTTTCTAGCCCCTAGTGAGTGTAAAATCGCGTTTACTTCACTTCTTTCAAACTGCTTAAAAATCATATAAATGGATGCATCACATCATAATAAGCCTCTATATACCAAGAATACTGAGTTTTCAACAAGTGAAGAAAATCAATTTTCTAGCCCCTAGTGAGTGTAAAATAGCGTTTACTTCACTTGTTTCAAACTGCTTAAAAATCATATACCTCAATGGTTGTATCACCTAATAATAAACCTATATATACCAAGAATATTCTGTTTTCAACAAGTCAAGAAATTCGATTTTCTAGCACCTAATGAGTGTAAAATCGGGTTAACTTCACTTCTTTCAATCTTCGAAAAAATCATATAAATGTTTGTTTCACGTCCTAATAAGCCTATTTATACCAAGAATACTGGGATTTTAAAAAGTCAAGAAATTTGATTTTCTAGCCCCTAGTAAGTGTAAAATCGCGTTCACTTCACTTCTTTCAAACTGCTTAAAAATCATATAAATGGATGTATCACCTCATAATAAGCCTCTATATACCAAGAATACTGAGTTTTCAACAAGTGAAGAAAATCAATTTTCTAGCCCCTAGTGAGTGTAAAATCGCGTTTTCTTTACTTCTTTCAAACTGCTTAAAAACATACAAATGGTTGTATCACCTCATAATAAGCCTATATATACCAAAAATATTGAGTTTTCAACAAGTCAAGAAAATCGATTTTCTAGCACCTAGTGAGTGTAAAATCGCGTTTACTTCACTTCTTTCAATCATTGAAAAAATCATATAAATGGTTGTTTCACGTCATAATAGGCGTATATATACCAAGAATACTGAGTTTTTAAAAAGTCAAGAAATTCGATTTTCTAGCTCCTAGTGAGTGTAAAATCGCGTTTACTTCACTGGGTTCAAACTGCTTAAAAATCATATAAATGGATGTATCACATCATAATAAGCCACTATATACCAAGAATATTGAGTTTTTAACAAGTCAAGAAAATCGATTTTCTAGCACCTAGTGAGTGTAAAATCGCGTTTACTTCCCTTCTTTCAAACTGCTTAAAAATCATATAAATGGATGTATCACATCACAATAAGCCTCTATATACCAAAGATACTGAGTTTTCAAAAAGTCAAGAAATTCGATTTTCTAGCCCCTATTGATTGTAAAATCGCGTTTACTTCACTTGTTTCAAACTGCTTAAAAATCATATATCTAAATGGTTGTATCACCTAATAATAAACCTATATATATCAAGAATATTCAGTTTTCAACAAGTCAAGAAAATCGATTTTCTAGCACCTAGTGAGTGTAAAATCGCGTTTACTCCACTTCTTTCAATCTTCGAAAAAATCATATAAATGGTTGTTTCACGTCATAATAAGCCTATTTATACAAAGAATACTGAGTTTTTAATAAATGAAGAAAATTGATTTTCTAGCCCCTAGTGTGTGTAAAATCGCGTTTACTTCACTTCTTCCAACTGCTTAAACATCATATAAATGGATGTATCACCTCATAATAAGCCTATATATACCAAGAATATTGAGTTTTCAACAAGTCAAGAACATCGATTTTCTAGACCCTAGTGAGTGTAAAATCGCGTTTACTTCACTTCTTTCAAACTGCTTAAAAATCATATAAATGGATGTATCACCTCATAATAAGCCTCTATATACCAAGAATATTGAACTTTTAACAAGTCCTGAAAATCGATTTTCTAGCCCCTAGTGAGTGTAAAATCGCGTTTACTTCACTCCTTTCAATCTTCGAAAAAATCATATAAATGGTTGTTTCACGTCATAATAGGCGTATATATACCAAGAATACTGAGTTTTTAAAAAGTCAAGAAATTCGATTTTCTAGCTCCTAGTGAGTGTAAAATCGCGTTTACTTCACTTCTTTCAAACTGCTTAAAAATCATACAAATGGGTGTATCACATCATATTAAGCCTCTATATACCAAAGATACTGAGTTTTCAGAAAGTCAAGAAATTCGATTTTCTAGCTCCTAGTGAGTGTAAAATCGCGTTTACTTCACTTCTTTCAAACTGCTTAAAAATCATATAAATGGATGTATCACCTCATAATAAGCCTCTATATACCAAGAGTATTGAGTTTTTAACAAGTGAAGAAAATCAATTTTCTAGCCTCTAGTGAGTGTAAAATCGCGTTTACTTCTCTTGTTTCAAACTGGTTAAAAATCATATAAATGGATGTATCACATCATAATAAGCCTCTATATACCAAAGATACTGAGTTTTCAAGAAGTCAAGAAATTCGATTTTCTAGCCCCTAGTGAGTGTAAAATCGCGTTTACTTCACTTCTTTCAAACTGCTTAAAAATCATATAAATGGATGTATCAGATCATAATAAGCCTCTATATATCAAGAATATTCAGTTTTCAACAAGTCAAGAAAATCGATTTTCTAGCACCTAGTGAGTGTAAAATCGCGTTTACTCCACTTCTTTCAATCTTCGAAAAAATCATATAAATGGTTGTTTAACGTCATAACAAGCCTATTTATACCAAGAATACTGAGTTTTTAAAAAGTCAAGAAATTCGATTTTCTAGCCCCTAGTGAGTGTAAATTCGCGTTTACTTCACTTCTTTCAAACTGCTTAAAAATCATATAAATGGATGTATCACCTCATAATAAGCCTCTATATACCATGAATACTGAGTTTTTAATAAATCAAGAAAATTGATTTTCTAGCCCCTAGTGAGTGTAAAATCGCGTTTACTTCACTTCTTCCAACTGCTTAAAAATCATATAAATGGATGTATCACCTCATAATAAGCCTCTATATACCAAGAATACTGAGTTTTCAACAAGTGAAGAAAATCAATTTTCTAGCCCCTAGTGAGTGTATAATCGCGTTTACTTCACTTCTTTCAAACTGCTTAAAAATCATACAAATGGATGTATCACATCATATTAAGCCTCTATATATCAATGATACTGAGTTTTCAAAAAGTCAAGAAATTCGATATTCTAGCTCCTAGTGAGTGTAAAATCGCGTTTACTTCACTTCTTTCAAACTGCTTAAAAATCATATAAATGGATGTATCACCTCATAATAAGCCTCTATATACCAAGAATATTCAGTTTTTAACAAGTCAAGAAAATCGATTTTCTAGCCCCTAGTGAGTGTAAAATCGCGTTTACTTCACTTCTTTTAAACTGCTTAAAAATCATATACCTCATAATAAGCCTATATATACCAAGAATATTGAGTTTTCAGCCAGTCAAGAAAATCGATTTTCTAGCACCTAGTGAGTGTAAAATCGTGTTTACTTCACTTCTTTCAATCTTCGAAAAAATCATATAAATGGTCGTTTCACCTCTTAATAAGCCTGTATATACCAAGAATATTGAGTTTTTAACAAGTCAAGAAAATCGATTTTCTAGCCCCAGTGAGTGTAAAATAGCGTTTACTTCACTTCTTTCAAACTGCTTAAAAATCATATACCTAAATGGTTGTATCACCTAATAATAAACCTATATATACCAAGAATATTCAGTTTTCAACAAGTCAAGAAAATCGATTTTCTAGCACCTAGTGAGTGTAAAATCGCGTTTACTCCACTTCTTTCAATCTTCGAAACAATCATATAAATGGTTGTTTCACGTCATAATAAGCCTATTTATACCAAGAATACTGAGTTTTTAAAAAGTCAAGAAATTCGATTTTCTAGCCCCTAGTGAGTGTAAAATCGCGTTTACTTCACTTCTTTCAAACTGCTTAAAAATCATATAAATGGATGTATCACCTCATAATAAGCCTCTATATACCAAGAATACTGAGTTTTTAATAAATCAAGAAAATTGATTTTCTAGCCCCTAGTGAGTGTAAAATCGCGTTTACTTCACTTCTTCCAACTGCTTAAAAATCATATAAATGGTCGTTTCACCTCTTAATAAGCCTGTATATACCAAGAATATTGAGTTTTTAACAAGTCAAGAAAATCGATTTTCTAGCCCCTAGTGAGTGTAAAATAGCGTTTACTTCACTTCTTTCAAACTGCTTAAAAATCATATACCTAAATGGTTGTATCACCTCATAATAAGCCTATATATACCAAGAATATTGAGTTTTCAGCCAGTCAAGAAAATCGATTTTCTAGCCCCTATTGATTGTAAAATCGCGTTTAGTTCACTTCTTTCAAACTTCGAAAAAATCATATAAATGGTTGTACCACCTCATAGTAAACCTATATATACCAAGAATATTCAGTTTTCAACAAGTCAAGAAAATCGATTTTCTAGCACCTAGTGAGTGTAAAATCGCGTTTACTTCACTTCTTTCAAACTTCGAAAAAATCATATAAATGGTTGTAGCACCTCATAATAAGCCTCTATATACCAAGAATGCTGAGTTTTCAACAAGTGAAGAAAATCAATTTTCTAGCCTTTTGTGAGTGTAAAATCGCGTTTACTTCACTTCTTTCAAACTGCTTAAAAACATATAATTGGTTGTATCACCTCATAATAAGCCTATATATACCAAAAATATTGAGTTTTCAACAAGTCAAGAAAATCGATTTTCTAGCACCTAGTGAGTGTAAAATCGTGTTTACTTCACTTCTTTCAATCAACGAAAAAATCATATAAATGGTTGTTTCATCTCATAATAAGCCTCTATATACCAAGATTATTGAGTTTTTAACAAGTCAAGAAAATCGATTTTCTAGCCCCTAGTAAGTGTAAAATCGCGTTTACTTCACTTCTTTCAAACTGCTTAAATATCATATAAATGGTTGTATCACCTCATAATAAGCCTATATATACCAAGAATATTGAGTTTTCAACAAGTCATAGCAATCGATTTTGTAGCACCTATTGAGTGTAAAATCGCGTTTACTAAAGTTCTTTGAATCTTCGAAAAAATCATATAAATGGTTGTTTCACGTCATAATAAGCCTATATATATATCAAGAATACTGAGTATTTAAAAAGTCAAGAAATTCGATCTTCTAGCACCTAGTGAGTGTAAAATCGCGTTTGCTTCACTTCTTTCAAACTGCTTAAGAATCATATAAATGGATGTATCACCTCATAATAAGCCTCTATCTACCAAGAGTATTGAGTTTTTAACAAGTGAAGAAAATCAATTTTCTAGCCCCTAGTGAGTGTAAAATCGCGTTTACTTCTCTTGTTTCAAACTGGTTAAAAATCATATAAATGGATGTATCACATCATAATAAGCCTCTATATACCAAAGATACTGAGTTTTCAAGAAGTCAAGAAATTCGATTTTCTAGCCCCTAGTGAGTGTAAAATCGCGTTTACTTCACTTCTTTCAAACTGCTTAAAAATCATATAAATGGATGTATCACATCATAATAAGCCTCTATATACCAAGAATATTCAGTTTTCAACAAGTCAAGAAAATCGATTTCCTAGCACCTAGTGAGTGTAAAATCGCGTTTACTCCACTTCTTTCAATCTTCGAAAAAATCATATAAATGGTTGTTTCACGTCATAATAAGCCTATTTATACCAAGAATACTGAGTTTTTAAAAAGTCAAGAAATTCGATTTTCTAGCCCCTAGTGAGTGTAAAATCGCGTTTACTTCACTTCTTTCAAACTGCTTAAAAATCATATAAATGGATGTATCACCTCATAATAAGCCTCTATATACCATGAATACTGAGTTTTTAATAAATCAAGAAAATTGATTTTCTAGCCCCTAGTGAGTGTAAAATCGCGTTTACTTCACTTCTTACAACTGCTTAAAAATCATATAAATGGATGTATCACCTCATAATAAGCCTCTATATACCAAGAATACTGAGTTTTCAACAAGTGAAGAAAATCAATTTTCTAGCCCCTAGTGAGTGTATAATCGCGTTTACTTCACTTCTTTCAAACTGCTTAAAAATCATACAAATGGATGTATCACATCATATTAAGCCTCTATATATCAAAGATACTGAGTTTTCAAAAAGTCAAGAAATTCGATATTCTAGCTCCTAGTGAGTGAAAAATCGCGTTTACTTCACTTCTTTCAAACTGCTTAAAAATCATATAAATGGATGTATCACCTCATAATAAGCCTCTATATACCAAGAATATTCAGTTTTTAACAAGTCAAGAAAATCGATTTTCTAGCCCCTAGTGAGTGTAAAATCGCGTTTACTTCACTTCTTTCAAACTCCTTAAAAATCATATAAATGGATGTATCACATCATAATAAGCCTCTATATACCAAAGATACTGAGTTTTCAAAAAGTCAAGAAATTCGATTTTCTAGCCCCTATTGATTGTAAAATCGCGTTTACTTCACTTCTTTTAAACTGCTTAAAAATCATATACCTCATAATAAGCCTATATATACCAAGAATATTGAGTTTTCAGCCAGTCAAGAAAATCGATTTTCTAGCACCTAGTGAGTGTAAAATCGTGTTTACTTCACTTTTTTCAATCTTCGAAAAAATCATATAAATGGTCGTTTCACCTGTTAATAAGCCTGTATATACCAAGAATATTGAGTTTTTAACAAGTCAAGAAAATCGATTTTCTAGCCCCTAGTGAGTGTAAAATAGCGTTTACTTCACTTCTTTCAAACTGCTTAAAAATCATATAAATGGATATATAACCTCATAATAAGCCTCTATATAACAAGAATATTGAGTTTTCAACAAGTGAAGAAAATCAATTTTCTAGCCCCTAGTGAGTTTATAATCGCGTTTACTTCACTTCTTTCAAACTGCTTAAAATCATACAAATGCATGCATCACATCATATTAAGCCTGTATATACCAAAGATACTGAGTATTCAAAAAGTCAAGAAATTCGATTTTCTAGCCCCTATTGATTGTAAAATCGCGTTTACTTCACTTCTTTCAAACTTCGAAAAAATCATATAAATGGTTGTACCACCTCATAGTAAACCTATATATACCAAGAATATTCAGTTTTCAACAAGTCAAGAAAATCGATTTTCTAGCACCTAGTGAGTGTAAAATCGCGTTTACTTCACTTCTTTCAAACTTCGAAAAAATCATATAAATGGTTGTAGCACCTCATAATAAGCCTCTATATACCAAGAATGCTGAGTTTTCAACAAGTGAAGAAAATCAATTTTCTAGCCCCTTGTGAGTATAAAATCGCGTTTACTTCACTTCTTTCAAACTGCTTAAAAACATATAAATGGTTGTATCACCTCATAATAAGCCTATATATACCAAAAATATTGAGTTTTCAACAAGTCAAGAAAATCGATTTTCTAGCACCTAGTGAGTGTAAAATCGTGTTTACTTCACTTCTTTCAATCATCGAAAAAATCATATAAATGGTTGTTTCATCTCATAATAAGCCTCTATATACCAAGAATATTGAGTTTTTAACAAGTCAAGAAAATCGATTTTCTAGCCCCTAGTAAGTGTAAAATCGCGTTTACTTCACTTCTTTCAAACTGCTTAAATATCATATAAATGGTTGTATCACCTCATAATAAGCCTATATATACCAAGAATATTGAGTTTTCAACAAGTCATAGAAATCGATTTTGTAGCAGCTATTGAGTGTAAAATCGCGTTTACTTCACTTCTTTGAATCTTCGAAAAAATCATATAAATGGTTGTTTGACGTCATAATAAGCCTATATATATCAAGAATACTGAGTATTTAAAAAGTCAAGAAATTCGATCTTCTAGCACCTAGTGAGTGTAAAATCGCGTTTGCTTCAATGGTTTCAAACTGCTTAAGAATCATATAAATGGATGTATCACCTCATAATAAGCCTCTATATACCAAGAATACTGAGTTTTTAATAAATCAAGAAAATTGATTTTCTAGCCCCTAGTGAGTGTAAAATCGCGTTTACTTCACTTCTTCCAACTGCTTAAAAATCATATAAATGGATGTATCACCTCATAATAAGCCTCTATATACCATGAATACTGAGTTTTTAATAAATCAAAAAAATTGATTTTCTAGCCCCTAGTGAGTGTAAAATCGCGTTTACTTCACTTCTTCCAACTGCTTAAAAATCATATAAATGGATGTATCACCTCATAATAAGCCTCTATATACCAAGAATATTCAGTTTTCAACAAGTCAAGAAAATCGATTTTCTAGCACCTAGTGAGTGTAAAATCGCGTTTACTCCACTTCTTTCAATCTTCGAAAAAATCATATAAATCGTTGTTTCACGTCATAATAAGCCTATTCATACCAAGAATACTGAGTTTTTAAAAAGTCAAGAAATTCGATTTTCTAGCCCCTAGTGAGTGTAAAATCGCGTTTGCTTCACTTCTTTCAAACTGCTTAAAAATCATATAAATGGATGTATCACCTCATAATAAGCTTCTATATACCATGAATACTGAGTTTTTAATAAATCAAGAAAATTGATTTTCTAGCCCCTAGTGAGTGTAAAATCGCGTTTACTTCACTTCTTCCAACTGCTTAAAAATCATATAAATGGATGTATCACCTCATAATAAGCCTCTATATACCAAGAATACTGAGTTTTCAACAAGTGAAGAAAATCAATTTTCTAGCCCCTAGTGAGTGTATAATCGCGTTTACTTCACTTCTTTCAAACTGCTTAAAAATCATACAAATGGATGTATCACATCATATTAAGCCTCTATATATCAAAGATACTGAGTTTTCAAAAAGTCAAGAAATTCGATTTTCTAGCTCCTAGTGAGTGTAAAATCGCATTTACTTCACTTCTTTCAAACTGCTTAAAAATCATATAAATGGATGTATCACCTCATAATAAGCCTCTATATACCAAGAATATTCAGTTTTTAACAAGTCAAGAAAATCGATTTTCTAGCCCCTAGTGAGTGTAAAATCGCGTTTACTTCACTTCTTTCAAACTGCTTAAAAATCATATAAATGGATGTATCACATCATAATAAGCCTCTATATACCAAAGATACTGAGTTTTCAAAAAGTCAAGAAATTCGATTTTCTAGCCCTTATTGATTGTAAAATCGCGTTTACTTCACTTCTTTTAAACTGCTTAAAAATCATATACCTCATAATAAGCCTATATATACCAAGAATATTGAGTTTTCAGCCAGTCAAGAAAATCGATTTTCTAGCACCTAGTGAGTTTAAAATCGCGTTTACTTCACTTCTTTATAACTGCTTAAAAATCATATACATGGATGTATCACATCGTAATAAGCCTCTATATACCAAAGATACTGAGTTTTCAAAAAGTGAAGAAATTCGATTTTCTAGCCCCTATTGATTGTAAAATCGCATTTACTTCACTTCTTTCAAGCTGCTTAAAAATCATATAAATGGTTGTATCACCTTATAATAAGCCTATATATACCAAGAATATTAAGTTTTCAACAAGTCAAGGAAATCGATTTTCTAGCACCTAGTGAGTGTAAAATCGCGTTTACTTCACTTCTTTCAATCTTCGAAAAAATCATATAAATGGTTGTTTCACGTCATAATAAGCCTATATATACCAAGAATACTGAGTTTTTAAAAAGGCAAGAAATTCGATTTGCTAGCCCCTAGTGAGTGTAAAATCGCGTTTACTTCACTTCTTTCAAACTCCTTAAAAATCATATAAATGGATGTATCAGCTCATAATAAGCCTGTGTTTACCAAGAATATTTAGTTTTTAAAAAGTCAAGAAAATCGATTTTCTAGCCCCTAGTGAGTGTAAAATCGCGTGTACTCTCACTTTTTACAAAGTGCTTAAAAATCATACAAATAGATGTATCACATCATAATAAGCCTACATACAGCAAGAATTTTGAGTTTCATACATGTCACGAAATTTTAATTTCTAGCCTCTAGTGATTGTAAAATCGCGTGTTCTTAACTTTTTTGAAACTGCGTAAAAGTCATATAAAAGGATGTATCACATCATAATAAGCCTATATATACCAAGAATATCGAGTTTCCAAAAAGAAATGAACTCGAATTTCTATACTCTAGTGAGTGTAAAATCGCGATTTCTTAACTTCTTCCCAAATGCGTAAAAGTCATATAAATGAATGTATCACATATTTATAATCATCTATATACTAACAATATTGAGCTTTCAACAAGTTATGAAATTCGAATATCTAGCCTCTAGTGAGTGTAAAATCGCGTTTTCTTAACTTGCTTCAAACTGCGTAAAAATCATATAAATGGATGTATCACCTCATAATAAGCCTCTATATACCAAGAATATTGAGTTTTTAACAAGTGAAGAAAATCGATTTTCTAGCCCCTAGTGAGTGTAAAATCGCGTTTTCTTAACGTCTTTCAAACTGCTTAAAAACATACAAATGGTTGTATCACCTCATAATAAGCCTATATATACCAAAAATATTGAGTTTTCAACAAGTCAAGAAAATCGATTTTCTAGCACCTAGTGAGTGTAAAATCGCGTTTACTTCACTTCTTTCAATCATTGAAAAAATCATATAAATGGTTGTTTCACGTCATAATAGGCGTATATATAGCAAGAATACTGAGTTTTTAAAAAGTCAAGAAATTCGATTTTCTAATTCCTAGTGAGTGTAAAATAGCGTTTACTTCACTAGGTTCAAACTGCTTAAAAATCATATAAATGGATGTATCACCTCATAATAAGCCTCTATATACCAAGAATACTGAGTTTTCAACAAGTGATGAAAATCAATTTTCTAGCCCCTAGTGAGTGTATAATCGCGTTTACTTCACTTCTTTCAAACTGCTTAAAAATCATACAAATGTATGTTTCACATCATATTAAGCCTCTATATACCAAGGATACTGAGTTTTTAAAATGTCAAGAAATTCGATTTTCTAGCCCCTATTGATTGTAAAATCGCGTTTACTTCACTTCTTTTAAACTGCTTAAAAATCATATACCTCATAATAAGCCTATATATACCAAGAATATTGAGTTTTCAGCCAGTCAAGAAAATCGATTTTCTAGCACCTAGTGAGTGTAAAATCGTGTTTACTTCACTTTTTTCAATCTTCGAAAAAATCATATAAATGGTCGTTTCACCTCTTAATAAGCCTGTATATACCAAGAATATTGAGTTTTTAACAAGTCAAGAAAATCGATTTTCTAGCCCCTAGTGAGTGTAAAATAGCGTTTACTTCACTTCTTTCAAACTGCTTAAAAATCATATACCTAAATGGTTGTATCACCTAATAATAAACCTATATATACCAAGAATATTCAGTTTTCAACAAGTCAAGAAAATCGATTTTCTAGCACCTAGTGAGTGTAAAATCGCGTTTACTCCACTTCTTTCAATCTTCGAAACAATCATATAAATGGTTGTTTCACGTCATAATAAGCCTATTTATACCAAGAATACTGAGTTTTTAAAAAGTCAAGAAATTCGATTTTCTAGCCCCTAGTGAGTGTAAAATCGCGTTTACTTCACTTCTTTCAAACTGCTTAAAAATCATATAAATGGATATATCACCTCATAATAAGCCTCTATATAACAAGAATATTGAGTTTTCAACAAGTGAAGAAAATCAATTTTCTAGCCCCTAGTGAGTTTATAATCGCGTTTACTTCACTTCTTTCAAACTGCTTAAAATCATACAAATGCATGCATCACATCATATTAAGCCTGTATATACCAAAGATACTGAGTATTCAAAAAGTCAAGAAATTCGATTTTCTAGCCCCTATTGATTGTAAAATCGCGTTTACTTCACTTCTTTCAAACTTCGAAAAAATCATATAAATGGTTGTACCACCTCATAGTAAACCTATATATACCAAGAATATTCAGTTTTCAACAAGTCAAGAAAATCGATTTTCTAGCACCTAGTGAGTGTAAGATCGCGTTTACTTCACTTCTTTCAAACTTCGAAAAAATCATATAAATGGTTGTAGCACCTCATAATAAGCCTCTATATACCAAGAATGCTGAGTTTTCAACAAGTGAAGAAAATCAATTTTCTAGCCCCTTGTGAGTGTAAAATCGCGTTTACTTCACTTCTTTCAAACTGCTTAAAAACATATAAATGGTTGTATCACCTCATAATAAGCCTATATATACCAAAAATATTGAGTTTTCAACAAGTCAAGAAAATCGATTTTCTAGATCCTAGTGAGTGTAAAATCGTGTTTACTTCACTTCTTTCAATCATCGAAAAAATCATATAAATGGTTGTTTCATCTCATAATAAGCCTCTATATACCAAGAATATTGAGTTTTTAACAAGTCAAGAAAATCGATTTTCTAGCCCCTAGTAAGTGTAAAATCGCGTTTACTTCACTTCTTTCAAACTGCTTAAATATCATATAAATGGTTGTATCACCTCATAATAAGCCTATATATACCAAGAACTTTGAGTTTTCAACAAGTCATAGAAATCGATTTTGTAGCACCTATTGAGTGTAAAATCGCGTTTACTTCACTTCTTTGAATCTTCGAAAAAATCATATAAATGGTTGTTTCACGTCATAATAAGCCTATATATATCAAGAATACTGAGTATTTAAAAAGTCAAGAAATTCGATCTTCTAGCACCTAGTGAGTGTAACATCGCGTTTGCTTCACTTCTTTCAAACTGCTTAAGAATCATATAAATGGATGTATCACCTCATAATAAGCCTCTATATACCAAGAATACTGAGTTTTTAATAAATCAAGAAAATTGATTTTCTAGCCCCTAGTGAGTGTAAAATCGCGTTTACTTCACTTCTTCCAACTGCTTAAAAATCATATAAATGGATGTATCACCTCATAATAAGCCTCTATATACCATGAATACTGAGTTTTTAATAAATCAAGAAAATTGATTTTCTAGCCCCTAGTGAGTGTAAAATCGCGTTTACTTCACTTCTTCCAACTGCTTATAAATCATATAAATGGATGTATCACCTCATAATAAGCCTCTATATACCAAGAATATTCAGTTTTCAACAAGTCAAGAAAATCGATTTTCTAGCACCTAGTGAGTGTAAAATCGCGTTTACTCCACTTCTTTCAATCTTCGAAAAAATCATATAAATCGTTGTTTCACGTCATAATAAGCCTATTTATACCAAGAATACTGAGTTTTTAAAAAGTCAAGAAATTCGATTTTCTAGCCCCTAGTGAGTGTAAAATCGCGTTTGCTTCACTTCTTTCAAACTGCTTAAAAATCATATAAATGGATGTATCACCTCATAATAAGCTTCTATATACCATGAATACTGAGTTTTTAATAAATCAAGAAAATTGATTTTCTAGCCATTAGTGAGTTTAAAATCGCGTTTACTTCACTTCTTCCAACTGCTTAAAAATCATATAAATGGATGTATCACCTCATAATAAGCCTCTATATACCAAGAATACTGAGTTTTCAACAAGTGAAGAAAATCAATTTTCTAGCCCCTAGTGAGTGTATAATCGCGTTTACTTCACTTCTTTCAAACTGCTTAAAAGTCATACAAATGGATGTATCACATCATATTAAGCCTCTATATATCAAAGATACTGAGTTTTCAAAAAGTCAAGAAATTCGATTTTCTAGCTCCTAGTGAGTGTAAAATCGCATTTACTTCACTTCTTTCAAACTGCTTAAAAATCATATAAATGGATGTATCACCTCATAATAAGCCTCTATATACCAAGAATATTCAGTTTTTAACAAGTCAAGAAAATCGATTTTCTAGCCCCTAGTGAGTGTAAAATCGCGTTTACTTCACTTCTTTCAAACTGCTTAAAAATCATATAAATGGATGTATCACATCATAATAAGCCTCTATATACCAAAGATACTGAGTTTTCAAAAAGTCAAGAAATTCGATTTTCTAGCCCCTATTGATTGTAAAATCGCGTTTACTTCACTTCTTTTAAACTGCTTAAAAATCATATACCTCATAATAAGCCTATATATACCAAGAATATTGAGTTTTCAGCCAGTCAAGAAAATCGATTTTCTAGCACCTAGTGAGTGTAAAATCGCGTTTACTTCACTTCTTTATAACTGCTTAAAAATCATATACATGGATGTATCACATCGTAATAAGCCTCTATATACCAAAGATACTGAGTTTTCAAAAAGTGAAGAAATTCGATTTTCTAGCCCCTATTGATTGGAAAATCGCATTTACTTCACTTCTTTCAAGCTGTTTAAAAATCATATAAATGGTTGTATCACCTTATAATAGGCCTATATATACCAAGAATATTGAGTTTTCAACAAGTCAAGGAAATCGATTTTCTAGCACCTAGTGAGTGTAAAATCGCGTTTACTTCACTTCTTTCAATCTTCGAAAAAATCATATAAATGGTTGTTTCACGTCATAATAAGCCTATATATACCAAGAATACTGAGTTTTTAAAAAGGCAAGAAATTCGATTTGCTAGCCCCTAGTGAGTGTAAAATCGCGTTTACTTCACTTCTTTCAAACTCCTTAAAAATCATATAAATGGATGTATCAGCTCAAAATAAGCCTCTGTTTACCAAGAATATTTAGTTTTTAAAAAGTCAAGAAAATCGATTTTCTAGCCCCTAGTGAGTGTAAAATCGCGTGTACTCTCACTTTTTACAAACTGCTTAAAAATCATACAAATGGATGTATCACATCATAATAAGCCTACATACACCAAGAATTTTGAGTTTCATACATGTCACGAAATTTTAATTTCTAGCCTCTAGTGATTGTAAAATCGCGTGTTCTTAACTTTTTTGAAACTGCGTAAAAGTCATATAAAAGGATGTATCACATCATAATAAGCCTATATATACCAAGAATATTGAGTTTTCAACAAGTCAAGAAATTCGATTTTCTAGCCCCTATTGATTGTAAAATCGCGTTTACTTCACTTCTTTTAAACTGCTTAAAAATCATATACCTCATAATAAGCCTATATATACCAAGAATATTGAGTTTTCAGCCAGTCAAGAAAATCGATTTTCTAGCACCTAGTGAGTGTAAAATCGTGTTTACTTCACTTTTTTCAATCTTCGAAAAAATCATATAAATGGTCGTTTCACCTCTTAATAAGCCTGTATATACCAAGAATATTGAGTTTTTAACAAGTCAAGAAAATCGATTTTCTAGCCCCTAGTGAGTGTAAAATAGCGTTTACTTCACTTCTTTCAAACTGCTTAAAAATCATATACCTAAATGGTTGTATCACCTAATAATAAACCTATATATACCAAGAATATTCAGTTTTCAACAAGTCAAGAAAATCGATTTTCTAGCACCTAGTGAGTGTAAAATCGCGTTTACTCCACTTCTTTCAATCTTCGAAACAATCATATAAATGGTTGTTTCACGTCATAATAAGCCTATTTATACCAAGAATACTGAGTTTTTAAAAAGTCAAGAAATTCGATTTTCTAGCCCCTAGTGAGTGTAAAATCGCGTTTACTTCACTTCTTTCAAACTGCTTAAAAATCATATAAATGGATATATCACCTCATAATAAGCCTCTATATAACAAGAATATTGAGTTTTCAACAAGTGAAGAAAATCAATTTTCTAGCCCCTAGTGAGTTTATAATCGCGTTTACTTCACTTCTTTCAAACTGCTTAAAATCATACAAATGCATGCATCACATCATATTAAGCCTGTATATACCAAAGATACTGAGTATTCAAAAAGTCAAGAAATTCGATTTTCTAGCCCCTATTGATTGTAAAATCGCGTTTACTTCACTTCTTTCAAACTTCGAAAAAATCATATAAATGGTTGTACCACCTCATAGTAAACCTATATATACCAAGAATATTCAGTTTTCAACAAGTCAAGAAAATCGATTTTCTAGCACCTAGTGAGTGTAAGATCGCGTTTACTTCACTTCTTTCAAACTTCGAAAAAATCATATAAATGGTTGTAGCACCTCATAATAAGCCTCTATATACCAAGAATGCTGAGTTTTCAACAAGTGAAGAAAATCAATTTTCTAGCCCCTTGTGAGTGTAAAATCGCGTTTACTTCACTTCTTTCAAACTGCTTAAAAACATATAAATGGTTGTATCACCTCATAATAAGCCTATATATACCAAAAATATTGAGTTTTCAACAAGTCAAGAAAATCGATTTTCTAGATCCTAGTGAGTGTAAAATCGTGTTTACTTCACTTCTTTCAATCATCGAAAAAATCATATAAATGGTTGTTTCATCTCATAATAAGCCTCTATATACCAAGAATATTGAGTTTTTAACAAGTCAAGAAAATCGATTTTCTAGCCCCTAGTAAGTGTAAAATCGCGTTTACTTCACTTCTTTCAAACTGCTTAAATATCATATAAATGGTTGTATCACCTCATAATAAGCCTATATATACCAAGAACTTTGAGTTTTCAACAAGTCATAGAAATCGATTTTGTAGCACCTATTGAGTGTAAAATCGCGTTTACTTCACTTCTTTGAATCTTCGAAAAAATCATATAAATGGTTGTTTCACGTCATAATAAGCCTATATATATCAAGAATACTGAGTATTTAAAAAGTCAAGAAATTCGATCTTCTAGCACCTAGTGAGTGTAACATCGCGTTTGCTTCACTTCTTTCAAACTGCTTAAGAATCATATAAATGGATGTATCACCTCATAATAAGCCTCTATATACCAAGAATACTGAGTTTTTAATAAATCAAGAAAATTGATTTTCTAGCCCCTAGTGAGTGTAAAATCGCGTTTACTTCACTTCTTCCAACTGCTTAAAAATCATATAAATGGATGTATCACCTCATAATAAGCCTCTATATACCATGAATACTGAGTTTTTAATAAATCAAGAAAATTGATTTTCTAGCCCCTAGTGAGTGTAAAATCGCGTTTACTTCACTTCTTCCAACTGCTTATAAATCATATAAATGGATGTATCACCTCATAATAAGCCTCTATATACCAAGAATATTCAGTTTTCAACAAGTCAAGAAAATCGATTTTCTAGCACCTAGTGAGTGTAAAATCGCGTTTACTCCACTTCTTTCAATCTTCGAAAAAATCATATAAATCGTTGTTTCACGTCATAATAAGCCTATTTATACCAAGAATACTGAGTTTTTAAAAAGTCAAGAAATTCGATTTTCTAGCCCCTAGTGAGTGTAAAATCGCGTTTGCTTCACTTCTTTCAAACTGCTTAAAAATCATATAAATGGATGTATCACCTCATAATAAGCTTCTATATACCATGAATACTGAGTTTTTAATAAATCAAGAAAATTGATTTTCTAGCCATTAGTGAGTTTAAAATCGCGTTTACTTCACTTCTTCCAACTGCTTAAAAATCATATAAATGGATGTATCACCTCATAATAAGCCTCTATATACCAAGAATACTGAGTTTTCAACAAGTGAAGAAAATCAATTTTCTAGCCCCTAGTGAGTGTATAATCGCGTTTACTTCACTTCTTTCAAACTGCTTAAAAGTCATACAAATGGATGTATCACATCATATTAAGCCTCTATATATCAAAGATACTGAGTTTTCAAAAAGTCAAGAAATTCGATTTTCTAGCTCCTAGTGAGTGTAAAATCGCATTTACTTCACTTCTTTCAAACTGCTTAAAAATCATATAAATGGATGTATCACCTCATAATAAGCCTCTATATACCAAGAATATTCAGTTTTTAACAAGTCAAGAAAATCGATTTTCTAGCCCCTAGTGAGTGTAAAATCGCGTTTACTTCACTTCTTTCAAACTGCTTAAAAATCATATAAATGGATGTATCACATCATAATAAGCCTCTATATACCAAAGATACTGAGTTTTCAAAAAGTCAAGAAATTCGATTTTCTAGCCCCTATTGATTGTAAAATCGCGTTTACTTCACTTCTTTTAAACTGCTTAAAAATCATATACCTCATAATAAGCCTATATATACCAAGAATATTGAGTTTTCAGCCAGTCAAGAAAATCGATTTTCTAGCACCTAGTGAGTGTAAAATCGCGTTTACTTCACTTCTTTATAACTGCTTAAAAATCATATACATGGATGTATCACATCGTAATAAGCCTCTATATACCAAAGATACTGAGTTTTCAAAAAGTGAAGAAATTCGATTTTCTAGCCCCTATTGATTGGAAAATCGCATTTACTTCACTTCTTTCAAGCTGTTTAAAAATCATATAAATGGTTGTATCACCTTATAATAGGCCTATATATACCAAGAATATTGAGTTTTCAACAAGTCAAGGAAATCGATTTTCTAGCACCTAGTGAGTGTAAAATCGCGTTTACTTCACTTCTTTCAATCTTCGAAAAAATCATATAAATGGTTGTTTCACGTCATAATAAGCCTATATATACCAAGAATACTGAGTTTTTAAAAAGGCAAGAAATTCGATTTGCTAGCCCCTAGTGAGTGTAAAATCGCGTTTACTTCACTTCTTTCAAACTCCTTAAAAATCATATAAATGGATGTATCAGCTCATAATAAGCCTCTGTTTACCAAGAATATTTAGTTTTTAAAAAGTCAAGAAAATCGATTTTCTAGCCCCTAGTGAGTGTAAAATCGCGTGTACTCTCACTTTTTACAAACTGCTTAAAAATCATACAAATGGATGTATCACATCATAATAAGCCTACATACACCAAGAATTTTGAGTTTCATACATGTCACGAAATTTTAATTTCTAGCCTCTAGTGATTGTAAAATCGCGTGTTCTTAACTTTTTTGAAACTGCGTAAAAGTCATATAAAAGGATGTATCACATCATAATAAGCCTATATATACCAAGAATATCGAGTTTCCAAAAAGAAATGAACTCGAATTTCTATACTCTGGTGAGTGTAAAATCGCGATTTCTTAACTTCTTCCCAAATGCGTAAAAGTCATATAAATGAATGTATCACATATTTATAATCATCTATATACTAACAATATTGAGCTTTCAACAAGTTATGAAATTCGAATATCTAGCCTCTAGTGAGTGTAAAATCGCGTTTTCTTAACTTGCTTCAAACTGCGTAAAAATCATATAAATGGATGTATCACCTCATAATAAGCCTCTATATACCAAGAATATTGAGTTTTTAACAAGTGAAGAAAATCGATTTTCTAGCCCCTAGTGAGTGTAAAATCGCGTTTTCTTCACGTCTTTCAAACTGCTTAAAAACATACAAATGGTTGTATCACCTCATAATAAGCCTATATATACCAAAAATATTGAGTTTTCAACAAGTCAAGAAAATCGATTTTCTAGCACCTAGTGAGTGTAAAATCGCGTTTACTTCACTTCTTTCAATCATTGAAAAAATCATATAAATGGTTGTTTCACGTCATAATAGGCGTATATATAGCAAGAATACTGAGTTTTTAAAAAGTCAAGAAATTCGATTTTCTAATTCCTAGTGAGTGTAAAATCGCGTTTACTTCACTTGGTTCAAACTGCTTAAAAATCATATAAATGGATGTATCACCTCATAATAAGCCTCTATATACCAAGAATACTGAGTTTTCAACAAGTGATGAAAATCAATTTTCTAGCCCCTAGTGAGTGTATAATCGCGTTTACTTCACTTCTTTCAAACTGCTTAAAAATCATACAAATGGATGTTTCACATCATATTAAGCCTCTATATACCAAGGATACTGAGTTTTTAAAATGTCAAGAAATTCGATTTTCTAGCCCCTATTGATTGTAAAATCGCGTTTACTTCACTTCTTTTAAACTGCTTAAAAATCATATACCTCATAATAAGCCTATATATACCAAGAATATTGAGTTTTCAGCCAGTCAAGAAAATCGATTTTCTAGCACCTAGTGAGTGTAAAATCGTGTTTACTTCACTTTTTTCAATCTTCGAAAAAATCATATAAATGGTCGTTTCACCTCTTAATAAGCCTGTATATACCAAGAATATTGAGTTTTTAACAAGTCAAGAAAATCGATTTTCTAGCCCCTAGTGAGTGTAAGATAGCGTTTACTTCACTTCTTTCAAACTGCTTAAAAATCATATACCTAAATGGTTGTATCACCTAATAATAAACCTATATATACCAAGAATATTCAGTTTTCAACAAGTCAAGAAAATCGATTTTCTAGCACCTAGTGAGTGTAAAATCGCGTTTACTCCACTTCTTTCAATCTTCGAAACAATCATATAAATGGTTGTTTCACGTCATAATAAGCCTATTTATACCAAGAATACTGAGTTTTTAAAAAGTCAAGAAATTCGATTTTCTAGCCCCTAGTGAGTGTAAAATCGCGTTTACTTCACTTCTTTCAAACTGCTTAAAAATCATATAAATGGATATATCACCTCATAATAAGCCTCTATATAACAAGAATATTGAGTTTTCAACAAGTGAAGAAAATCAATTTTCTAGCCCCTAGTGAGTTTATAATCGCGTTTACTTCACTTCTTTCAAACTGCTTAAAATCATACAAATGCATGCATCACATCATATTAAGCCTGTATATACCAAAGATACTGAGTATTCAAAAAGTCAAGAAATTCGATTTTCTAGCCCCTATTGATTGTAAAATCGCGTTTACTTCACTTCTTTCAAACTTCGAAAAAATCATATAAATGGTTGTACCACCTCATAGTAAACCTATATATACCAAGAATATTCAGTTTTCAACAAGTCAAGAAAATCGATTTTCTAGCACCTAGTGAGTGTAAGATCGCGTTTACTTCACTTCTTTCAAACTTCGAAAAAATCATATAAATGGTTGTTGCACCTCATAATAAGCCTCTATATACCAAGAATGCTGAGTTTTCAACAAGTGAAGAAAATCAATTTTCTAGCCCCTTGTGAGTGTAAAATCGCGTTTACTTCACTTCTTTCAAACTGCTTAAAAACATATAAATGGTTGTATCACCTCATAATAAGCCTATATATACCAAAAATATTGAGTTTTCAACAAGTCAAGAAAATCGATTTTCTAGCACCTAGTGAGTGTAAAATCGTGTTTACTTCACTTCTTTCAATCATCGAAAAAATCATATAAATGGTTGTTTCATCTCATAATAAGCCTCTATATACCAAGAATATTGAGTTTTTAACAAGTCAAGAAAATCGATTTTCTAGCCCCTAGTAAGTGTAAAATCGCGTTTACTTCACTTCTTTCAAACTGCTTAAATATCATATAAATGGTTGTATCACCTCATAATAAGCCTATATATACCAAGAATTTTGAGTTTTCAACAAGTCATAGAAATCGATTTTGTAGCACCTATTGAGTGTAAAATCGCGTTTACTTCACTTCTTTGAATCTTCGAAAAAATCATATAAATGGTTGTTTCACGTCATAATAAGCCTATATATATCAAGAATACTGAGTATTTAAAAAGTCAAGAAATTCGATCTTCTAGCACCTAGTGAGTGTAACATCGCGTTTGCTTCACTTCTTTCAAACTGCTTAAGAATCATATAAATGGATGTATCACCTCATAATAAGCCTCTATATACCAAGAATACTGAGTTTTTAATAAATCAAGAAAATTGATTTTCTAGCCCCTAGTGAGTGTAAAATCGCGTTTACTTCACTTCTTCCAACTGCTTAAAAATCATATAAATGGATTTATCACCTCATAATAAGCCTCTATATACCATGAATACTGAGTTTTTAATAAATCAAGAAAATTGATTTTCTAGCCCCTAGTGAGTGTAAAATCGCGTTTACTTCACTTCTTCCAACTGCTTATAAATCATATAAATGGATGTATCACCTCATAATAAGCCTCTATATACCAAGAATATTCAGTTTTCAACAAGTCAAGAAAATCGATTTTCTAGCACCTAGTGAGTGTAAAATCGCGTTTACTCCACTTCTTTCAATCTTCGAAAAAATCATATAAATCGTTGTTTCACGTCATAATAAGTCTATTTATACCAAGAATACTGAGTTTTTAAAAAGTCAAGAAATTCGATTTTCTAGCCCCTAGTGAGTGTAAAATCGCGTTTGCTTCACTTCTTTCAAACTGCTTAAAAATCATATAAATGGATGTATCACCTCATAATAAGCTTCTATATACCATGAATACTGAGTTTTTAATAAATCAAGAAAATTGATTTTCTAGCCATTAGTGAGTTTAAAATCGCGTTTACTTCACTTCTTCCAACTGCTTAAAAATCATATAAATGGATGTATCACCTCATAATAAGCCTCTTTATACCAAGAATACTGAGTTTTCAACAAGTGAAGAAAATCAATTTTCTAGCCCCTAGTGAGTGTATAATCGCGTTTACTTCACTTCTTTCAAACTGCTTAAAAGTCATACAAATGGATGTATCACATCATATTAAGCCTCTATATATCAAAGATACTGAGTTTTCAAAAAGTCAAGAAATTCGATTTTCTAGCTCCTAGTGAGTGTAAAATCGCATTTACTTCACTTCTTTCAAACTGCTTAAAAATCATATAAATGGATGTATCACCTCATAATAAGCCTCTATATACCAAGAATATTCAGTTTTTAACAAGTCAAGAAAATCGATTTTCTAGCCCCTAGTGAGTGTAAAATCGCGTTTACTTCACTTCTTTCAAACTGCTTAAAAATCATATAAATGGATGTATCACATCATAATAAGCCTCTATATACCAAAGATACTGAGTTTTCAAAAAGTCAAGAAATTCGATTTTCTAGCCCCTATTGATTGTAAAATCGCGTTTACTTCACTTCTTTTAAACTGCTTAAAAATCATATACCTCATAATAAGCCTATATATACCAAGAATATTGAGTTTTCAGCCAGTCAAGAAAATCGATTTTCTAGCACCTAGTGAGTGTAAAATCGCGTTTACTTCACTTCTTTATAACTGCTTAAAAATCATATACATGGATGTATCACATCGTAATAAGCCTCTATATACCAAAGATACTGAGTTTTCAAAAAGTGAAGAAATTCGATTTTCTAGCCCCTATTGATTGTAAAATCGCATTTACTTCACTTCTTTCAAGCTGCTTAAAAATCATATAAATGGTTGTATCACCTTATAATAAGCCTATATATACCAAGAATATTGAGTTTTCAACAAGTCAAGGAAATCGATTTTCTAGCACCTAGTGAGTGTAAAATCGCGTTTACTTCACTTCTTTCAATCTTCGAAAAAATCATATAAATGGTTGTTTCACGTCATAATAAGCCTATATATACCAAGAATACTGAGTTTTTAAAAAGGCAAGAAATTCGATTTGCTAGCCCCTAGTGAGTGTAAAATCGCGTTTACTTCACTTCTTTCAAACTCCTTAAAAATCATATAAATGGATGTATCAGCTCATAATAAGCCTCTGTTTACCAAGAATATTTAGTTTTTAAAAAGTCAAGAAAATCGATTTTCTAGCCCCTAGTGAGTGTAAAATCGCGTGTACTCTCACTTTTTACAAACTGCTTAAAAATCATACAAATGGATGTATCACATCATAATAAGCCTACATACACCAAGAATTTTGAGTTTCATACATGTCACGAAATTTTAATTTCTAGCCTCTAGTGATTGTAAAATCGCGTGTTCTTAACTTTTTTGAAACTGCGTAAAAGTCATATAAAAGGATGTATCACATCATAATAAGCCTATATATACCAAGAATATCGAGTTTCCAAAAAGAAATGAACTCGAATTTCTATATACTCTAGTGAGTGTAAAATCGCGATTTCTTAACTTCTTCCCAAATGCGTAAAAGTCATATAAATGAATGTATCACATATTTATAATCATCTATATACTAAGAATATTGAACTTTCAACAAGTTATGAAATTCGAATTTCTAGCCTCTAGTGAGTGTAAAATCGCGTTTTCTTAACTTGCTTCAAACTGCGTAAAAATCATATAAATGGATGTATCACCTCATAATAAGCCTCTATATACCAAGAATATTGAGTTTTTAACAAGTGAAGAAAATCGATTTTCTAGCCCCTAGTGAGTGTAAAATCGCGTTTTCTTCACGTCTTTCAAACTGCTTAAAAACATACAAATGGTTGTATCACCTCATAATAAGCCTATATATACCAAAAATATTGAGTTTTCAAAATGTCAAGAAATTCGATTTTCTAGCCCCTATTGATTGTAAAATCGCGTTTACTTCACTTCTTTCAAACTTCGAAAAATCATATAAATGGTTGTACCACCTCATAATAAGCCTATATATACCAAGAATATTGAGTTTTCAACAAGTCAAGAAAATCGATTTTCTAGACCCTAGTGAGTGTAAAATCGCGTTTACTTCACTTCTTTCAAACTGCGTAAAAATCATATAAATGGACGTATCACCTCATAATAAGCCTCTATATACCAAGAATATTGATCTTTTAACAAGTCAAGAAAATCGATTTTCTAGCCCCTAGTGAGTGTAAAATCGCGTTTACTTCACTCCTTTCAATCTTCGAAAAAATCATATAAATGGTTGTTTCACGCCATAATAAGCCTATTTATACCAAGAATACTGAGTTTTTAAAAAGTCAAGAAATTCAATTTCCTAGCCCCTAGTGAGTGTATAATCGCGTTTACTTCACGTCTTTCAAACTGCTTAAAAACATACAAATGGTTGTATCACCTCATAATAAGCCTATATATACCAAAAATATTGAGTTTTCAACAAGTCAAGAAATTCGATTTTCTAGCCCCTAGTGAGTGTAAAATCGCGTTTACTTCACTTCTTTCAAACCGCTTAAAAATCATATAAATGGATGTATCACCTCATAATAAGCCTCTATTACCAAGAATATTGAGCTTTTAACAAGTCAAGAAAATCGATTTTCTAGCCCCTATTGATTTTAAAATCGCGTTTACTCTACTTCTTTCAAACTGCTTAAAAATCACATAAATGGTTGTATCACCTCATAATAGGCCTATATATACCAAGAATATTCAGTTTTCAACAAGTCAAGAAAATCGATTTTCTAGCACCTAGTGAGTGTAAAATCGCGTTTACTTCACTTCTTTCAAACTGCTTAAAAATCATATAAATGGATGTATCACCTCATAATAAGCTTCTATATACCATGAATACTGAGTTTTTAATAAATCAAGAAAATTGATTTTCTAGCCCCTAGTGAGTGTAAAATCGCGTTTACTTCACTTCTTCCAACTGCTTAAAAATCATATAAATGGATGTATCACCTCATAATAAGCCTCTATATACCAAGAATACTGAGTTTTCAACAAGTGAAGAAAATCAATTTTCTAGCCCCTAGTGAGTGTAAAATCGCGTTTACTTCACTTCTTTCAAACTGCTTAAAAATCATAATTGGATGTATCACATCATAATAAGCCTCTATATACCAAAGATACTGAGTTTTCAAAACGTCAAGAAATTCGATTTTCTAGCCCCTATTGATTGTAAAATCGCGTTTACTTCACTTCTTTTAAACTGCTTAAAAATCATATACCTCATAATAAGCCTATATATACCAAGAATATTGAGTTTTCAGCCAGTCAAGAAAATCGATTTTCTAGCACCTAGTGAGTGTAAAATCGTGTTTACTTCACTTCTTTCAATCTTCGAAACAATCATATAAATGGTTGTTTCACGTCATAATAAGCCTATTTATACCAAGAATACTGAGTTTTTAAAAAGTCAAGAAATTCGATTTTCTAGCCCCTAGTGAGTGTAAAATCGCGTTTACTACACTTCTTTCAAACTGCTTAAAAATCATATAAATGGATATATCACCTCATAATAAGCCTCTATATAACAAGAATATTGAGTTTTCAACAAGTGAAGAAAATCAATTTTCTAGCCCCTAGTGAGTTTATAATCGCGTTTACTTCACTTCTTTCAAACTGCTTAAAAATCATACAAATGCATGCATCACATCATATTAAGCCTGTATATACCAAAGATACTGAGTATTCAAAAAGTCAAGAAATTCGATTTTCTAGCCCATATTGATTGTAAAATCGCGTTTACTTCACTTCTTTCAAACTTCGAAAAAATCATATAAATGGTTGTACCACCTCATAGTAAACCTATAAATACCAAGAATATTCAGTTTTCAACAAGTCAAGAAAATCGATTTTCTAGCACCTAGTGAGTGTAAAATCGCGTTTACTTCACTTCTTTCAAACTTCGAAAAAATCATATAAATGGTTGTAGCACCTCATAATAAGCCTCTATATACCAAGAATGCTGAGCTTTTAACAAGTGAAGAAAATCAATTTTCTAGCCCCTTGTGAGTGTAAAATCGCGTTTACTTCAGTTCTTTCAAACTGCTTAAAAATCATATAAATGGACGTATCACCTCATAATAAGCCTCTATATACCAAGAATATTGATCTTTTAACAATTCAAGAAAATCGATTTTCTAGCCCCTAGTGAGTGTAAAATCGCGTTTACTTCACTCCTTTCAATCTTCAAAAAAATCATATAAATGGTTGTTTCACGCCATAATAAGCCTATTTATACCAAGAATACTGAGTTTTTAAAAAGTCAAGAAATTCAATTTCCTAGCCCCTAGTGAGTGTATAATCGCGTTTACTTCACGTCTTTCAAACTGCTTTAAAACATACAAATGGTTGTATCACCTCATAATAAGCCTATATATACCAAAAATATTGAGTTTTCAACAAGTCAAGAAATTCGATTTTCTAGCCCCTAGTGAGTGTAAAATCGCGTTTACTTCACTTCTTTCAAACCGCTTAAAAATCATATAAATGGATGTATCACCTCATAATAAGCCTCTATTACCAAGAATATTGAGCTTTTAACAAGTCAAGAAAATCGATTTTCTAGCCCCTATTGATTGTAAAATCGCGTTTACTCTACTTCTTTCAAACTGCTTAAAAATCACATAAATGGTTGTATCACCTCATAATAGGCCTATATATACCAAGAATATTCAGTTTTCAACAAGTCAAGAAAATCGATTTTCTAGCACCTAGTGAGTGTAAAATCGCGTTTACTCCACTTCTTTCAATCTTCGAAAAAATCATATAAATGGTTGTTTCACGTCATAATAAGCCTATTTATACCAAGAATACTGAGTTTTTAAAAAGTCAAGAAATTCGATTTTCTAGCCCCTAGTGAGTGTAAAATCGCGTTTACTTCACTTCTTTCAAACTGCTTAAAAATCATATAAATGGATGTATCACCTCATAATAAGCTTCTATATACCATGAATACTGAGTTTTTAATAAATCAAGAAAATTGATTTTCTAGCCCCTAGTGAGTGTAAAATCGCGTTTACTTCACTTCTTCCAACTGCTTAAAAATCATATAAATGGATGTATCACCTCATAATAAGCCTCTATATACCAAGAATACTGAGTTTTCAACAAGTGAAGAAAATCAATTTTCTAGCCCCTAGTGAGTGTATAATCGCGTTTACTTCACTTCTTTCAAACTGCTTAAAAATCATACAAATGGATGTATCACATCATATTAAGCCTCTATATATCAAAGATAATGAGTTTTCAAAAAGTCAAGAAATTCGATTTTCTAGCTCCTAGTGAGTGTAAAATCGCATTTACTTCACTTCTTTCAAACTGCTTAAAAATCATATAAATGGATGTATCACCTCATAATAAGCCTCTATATACCAAGAATATTCAGTTTTTAACAAGTCAAGAAAATCGATTTTCTAGCCCCTAGTGAGTGTAAAATCGCGTTTACTTCACTTCTTTCAAACTGCTTAAAAATCATATAAATGGATGTATCACATCATAATAAGCCTCTATATACCAAAGATACTGAGTTTTCAAAAAGTCAAGAAATTCGATTTTCTAGCCCCTATTGATTGTAAAATCGCGTTTACTTCACTTCTTTTAAACTGCTTAAAAATCATATACCTCATAATAAGCCTATATATACCAAGAATATTGAGTTTTCAGCCAGTCAAGAAAATCGATTTTCTAGCACCTAGTGAGTGTAAAATCGCGTTTACTTCACTTCTTTATAACTGCTTAAAAATCATATACATGGATGTATCACATCGTAATAAGCCTCTATATACCAAAGATACTGAGTTTTCAAAAAGTGAAGAAATTCGATTTTCTAGCCCCTATTGATTGTAAAATCGCATTTACTTCACTTCTTTCAAGCTGCTTAAAAATCATATAAATGGTTGTATCACCTTATAATAAGCCTATATATACCAAGAATATTGAGTTTTCAACAAGTCAAGGAAATCGATTTTCTAGCACCTAGTGAGTGTAAAATCGCGTTTACTTCACTTCTTTCAATCTTCGAAAAAATCATATAAATGGTTGTTTCACGTCATAATAAGCCTATATATACCAAGAATACTGAGTTTTTAAAAAGGCAAGAAATTCGATTTGCTAGCCCCTAGTGAGTGTAAAATCGCGTTTACTTCACTTCTTTCAAACTCCTTAAAAATCATATAAATGGATGTATCAGCTCATAATAAGCCTCTGTTTACCAAGAATATTTAGTTTTTAAAAAGTCAAGAAAATCGATTTTCTAGCCCCTAGTGAGTGTAAAATCGCGTGTACTCTCACTTTTTACAAACTGCTTAAAAATCATACAAATGGATGTATCACATCATAATAAGCCTACATACACCAAGAATTTTGAGTTTCATACATGTCACGAAATTTTAATTTCTAGCCTCTAGTGATTGTAAAATCGCGTGTTCTTAACTTTTTTGAAACTGCGTAAAAGTCATATAAAAGGATGTATCACATCATAATAAGCCTATATATACCAAGAATATCGAGTTTCCAAAAAGAAATGAACTCGAATTTCTATATACTCTAGTGAGTGTAAAATCGCGATTTCTTAACTTCTTCCCAAATGCGTAAAAGTCATATAAATGAATGTATCACATATTTATAATCATCTATATACTAAGAATATTGAACTTTCAACAAGTTATGAAATTCGAATTTCTAGCCTCTAGTGAGTGTAAAATCGCGTTTTCTTAACTTGCTTCAAACTGCGTAAAAATCATATAAATGGATGTATCACCTCATAATAAGCCTCTATATACCAAGAATATTGAGTTTTTAACAAGTGAAGAAAATCGATTTTCTAGCCCCTAGTGAGTGTAAAATCGCGTTTTCTTCACGTCTTTCAAACTGCTTAAAAACATACAAATGGTTGTATCACCTCATAATAAGCCTATATATACCAAAAATATTGAGTTTTCAAAATGTCAAGAAATTCGATTTTCTAGCCCCTATTGATTGTAAAATCGCGTTTACTTCACTTCTTTCAAACTTCGAAAAATCATATAAATGGTTGTACCACCTCATAATAAGCCTATATATACCAAGAATATTGAGTTTTCAACAAGTCAAGAAAATCGATTTTCTAGACCCTAGTGAGTGTAAAATCGCGTTTACTTCACTTCTTTCAAACTGCTTAAAAATCATATAAATGGACGTATCACCTCATAATAAGCCTCTATATACCAAGAATATTGATCTTTTAACAAGTCAAGAAAATCGATTTTCTAGCCCCTAGTGAGTGTAAAATCGCGTTTACTTCACTCCTTTCAATCTTCGAAAAAATCATATAAATGGTTGTTTCACGCCATAATAAGCCTATTTATACCAAGAATACTGAGTTTTTAAAAAGTCAAGAAATTCAATTTCCTAGCCCCTAGTGAGTGTATAATCGCGTTTACTTCACGTCTTTCAAACTGCTTAAAAACATACAAATGGTTGTATCACCTCATAATAAGCCTATATATACCAAAAATATTGAGTTTTCAACAAGTCAAGAAATTCGATTTTCTAGCCCCTAGTGAGTGTAAAATCGCGTTTACTTCACTTCTTTCAAACCGCTTAAAAATCATATAAATGGATGTATCACCTCATAATAAGCCTCTATTACCAAGAATATTGAGCTTTTAACAAGTCAAGAAAATCGATTTTCTAGCCCCTATTGATTTTAAAATCGCGTTTACTCTACTTCTTTCAAACTGCTTAAAAATCACATAAATGGTTGTATCACCTCATAATAGGCCTATATATACCAAGAATATTCAGTTTTCAACAAGTCAAGAAAATCGATTTTCTAGCACCTAGTGAGTGTAAAATCGCGTTTACTTCACTTCTTTCAAACTGCTTAAAAATCATATAAATGGATGTATCACCTCATAATAAGCTTCTATATACCATGAATACTGAGTTTTTAATAAATCAAGAAAATTGATTTTCTAGCCCCTAGTGAGTGTAAAATCGCGTTTACTTCACTTCTTCCAACTGCATAAAAATCATATAAATGGATGTATCACCTCATAATAAGCCTCTATATACCAAGAATACTGAGTTTTCAACAAGTGAAGAAAATCATTTTTCTAGCCCCTAGTGAGTGTATAATCGCGTTTACTTCACTTCTTTCAAACTGCTTAAAAATCATACAAATGGATGTATCACATCATATTAAGCCTCTATATATCAAAGATACTGAGTTTTCAAAAAGTCAAGAAATTCGATTTTCTAGCTCCTAGTGAGTGTAAAATCGCATTTACTTCACTTCTTTCAAACTGCTTAAAAATCATATAAATGGATGTATCACCTCATAATAAGCCTCTATATACCAAGAATATTCAGTTTTTAACAAGTCAAGAAAATCGATTTTCTAGCCCCTAGTGAGTGTAAAATCGCGTTTACTTCACTTCTTTCAAACTGCTTAAAAATCATAATTGGATGTATCACATCATAATAAGCCTCTATATACCAAAGATACTGAGTTTTCAAAACGTCAAGAAATTCGATTTTCTAGCCCCTATTGATTGTAAAATCGCGTTTACTTCACTTCTTTTAAACTGCTTAAAAATCATATACCTCATAATAAGCCTATATATACCAAGAATATTGAGTTTTCAGCCAGTCAAGAAAATCGATTTTCTAGCACCTAGTGAGTGTAAAATCGTGTTTACTTCACTTCTTTCAATCTTCGAAACAATCATATAAATGGTTGTTTCACGTCATAATAAGCCTATTTATACCAAGAATACTGAGTTTTTAAAAAGTCAAGAAATTCGATTTTCTAGCCCCTAGTGAGTGTAAAATCGCGTTTACTGCACTTCTTTCAAACTGCTTAAAAATCATATAAATGGATATATCACCTCATAATAAGCCTCTATATAACAAGAATATTGAGTTTTCAACAAGTGAAGAAAATCAATTTTCTAGCCCCTAGTGAGTTTATAATCGCGTTTACTTCACTTCTTTCAAACTGCTTAAAAATCATACAAATGCATGCATCACATCATATTAAGCCTGTATATACCAAAGATACTGAGTATTCAAAAAGTCAAGAAATTCGATTTTCTAGCCCATATTGATTGTAAAATCGCGTTTACTTCACTTCTTTCAAACTTCGAAAAAATCATATAAATGGTTGTACCACCTCATAGTAAACCTATAAATACCAAGAATATTCAGTTTTCAACAAGTCAAGAAAATCGATTTTCTAGCACCTAGTGAGTGTAAAATCGCGTTTACTTCACTTCTTTCAAACTTCGAAAAAATCATATAAATGATTGTAGCACCTCATAATAAGCCTCTATATACCAAGAATGCTGAGTTTTTAACAAGTGAAGAAAATCAATTTTCTAGCCCCTTGTGAGTGTAAAATCGCGTTTACTTCACTTCTTTCAAACTGCTTAAAAACATATAAATGGTTGTATCACCTCATAATAAGCCTATATATACCAAAAATATTGAGTTTTCAACAAGTCAAGAAAATCGATTTTCTAGCCCCTAGTAAGTGTAAAATCGCGTTTACTTCACTTCTTTCAAACTGCTTAAAAATCATATAAATGGTTGTATCACCTCATAATAAGCCTATATATACCAAGAATATTCAGCTTTCAACAAGTCAAGAAAATCGATTTTCTAGCACCTAGTGAGTGTAAAATCGTGTTTACTTCACTTCTTTCAATCATCGAAAAAATCATATAAATGGTTGTTTCATCTCATAATAAGCCTCTATATACCAAGAATATTGAGTTTTTAACAAGTCAAGAAAATCGATTTTCTAGCCCCTATTGATTGTAAAATCGCATTTGCTTCACTTCTTTCAAGCTGCTTAAAAATCATATAAATGGATGTATCACCTTATAATAAGCCTATATATACCAAGAATATTGAGTTTTCAACAAGTCAAGGAAATCGATTTTCTAGCACCTAGTGAGTGTAAAATCGCGTTTACTTCACTTCTTTGAATCTTCGAAAAAATCATATAAATGGTTGTTTCAAGTCATAATAAGCCTATATATACCAAGAATACTGAGTTTTTAAAAAGGCAAGAAATTCGATTTGGTAGCCCCTAGTGAGTGTAAAATCGCGTTTACTTCACTTCTTTCAAACTCCTTAAAAATCATATAAATGGATGTATCAGCTCATAATAAGCCTCGGTTTACCAAGAATATTTAGTTTTTAAAAAGTCAAGAAAATCGATTTTCTAGCCCCTAGTGAGTGTAAAATCGCGTGTACTCTCACTTTTTACAAACTGCTTAAAAATCATACAAATGGATGTATCACATCATAATAAGCCTACATACACCAAGAATTTTGAGTTTCATACATGTCACGAAATTTTAATTTCTAGCCTCTAGTTATTGTAAAATCGCGTGTTCTTAACTTTTTTGAAACTGCGTAAAAATCATATAAAAGGATGTATCACATCATAATAAGCCTATATATACCAAGAATATCGAGTTTCCAAAAAGAAATGAACTCGAATTTCTATACTCTAGTGAGTGTAAAATCGTGATTTCTTAACTTCTTCCCAAATGCGTAAAAGTCATATAAATGAAAGTATCACATATTTATAATCATCTATATACTAAGAATATTGAGCTTTCAACAAGTTATGAAATTCGAATTTCTAGCCTCTAGTGAGTGTAAAATCGCGTTTTCTTAACTTGCTTCAAACTGCGTAAAAATCATATAAATGGATGTATCACCTCATAATAAGCCTCTATATACCAAGAATATTGAGTTTTTAACAAGTGAAGAAAATCGATTTTCTAGCCCCTAGTGAGTGTAAAATCGCGTTTTCTTCACGTCTTTCAAACTGCTTAAAAACATACAAATGGTTGTATCACCTCATAATAAGCCTATATATACCAAAAATATTGAGTTTTCAACAAGTCAAGAAAATCGATTTTCTAGCACCTAGTGAGTGTAAAATCGCGTTTACTTCACTTCTTTCAATCATTGAAAAAATCATATAAATAGGTTGTTTCACGTCATAATAGGCGTATATATAGCAAGAATACTGAGTTTTTAAAAAGTCAAGAAATTCGATTTTCTAATTCCTAGTGAGTGTAAAATCGCGTTTACTTCACTTGGTTCAAACTGCTTAAAAATCATATAAATGGATGTATCACATCATAATAAGCCTCTATATACCAAGAATATTGAGTTTTTAACAAGTCAAAAAAGTCGATTTTCTAGCCCCTAGTGAGTGTAAATTCGCGTTTACTTCACTTCTTTCAAACTGCTTAAAAATCATATAAATGGATGTATCACCTCATAATAAGCCTTTATATACCAAGAATATTGAGTTTTTAACAAATCAAGAAAATTGATTTTCTAGCCCCTAGTGAGTGTAAAATCGCGTTTACTTCACTTCTTTAAAACTGCTTAAAAATCATATAAATGGATGTATCACCTCATAATAAGCCTCTATATACCAAGAATACTGAGTTTTCAACAAGTGATGAAAATAAATTTTCTAGCCCCTAGTGAGTGTATAATTGCGTTTACTTCACTTCTTTCAAACTGCTTAAAAATCATACAAATGGATGTTTCACATCATATTAAGCCTCTATATACCAAAGATACTGAGTTTTCAAAATGTCAAGAAATTCGATTTTCAAGCCCCTATTGATTGTAAAATCGCGTTTACTTCACTTGTTTTAAACTGCTTAAAAATCATATACCTAAATGGTTGTATCACCTAATAATAAACCTATATATACCAAGAATATTCAGTTTTCAGCAAGTCAAGAAAATCGATTTTCTAGCACCTAGTGAGTGTAAAATCGCGTTTACTTCACTTCTTTCAATCTTTGAAAAAATCATATAAATGGTTGTTTCACGTCATAATAAGTCTATTTATACCAAGAATACTGAGTTTTTAAAAAGTCAAGAAGTTCGATTTTCTAGCCCCTAGTGAGTATAAAATCGCGTTTACTTCACTTCTTTCAAACTGCTTAAATATCATATAAATGGATGTATCACCTCATAATAAGCCTCTATATACCAAGAATACTGAGTTTTTAATAAATCAAGAAAATTGATTTTCTAGCCCCTAGTGAGTGTAAAAGCGCGTTTACTTCACTTCTTCCAACTGCTTAAAAATCATATAAATGGATGTATCACCTCATAATAAGCCTATATATACCAAGAATACTGAGTTTTCAACAAGTGAAGAAAATCAATTTTCTAGCCCCTAGTGAGTGTATAATCGCGTTTACTTCACTTCTTTCAAACTACTTAAAAATCATACAAATGGATGTATCACATCATATTAAGCCTCTATATATCAAAGATACTGAGTTTTCAAAAAGTCAAGAAATTCGATTTTCTAGCTCCTAGTGAGTGTAAAATCGCGTTTACTTCACTTCTTTCAAACTGGTTAAAAATCATATAAATGGATGTATCACATCATAATAAGCCTCTATATAACAAAGATACTGAGTTTTCAAGAAGTCAAGAAATTCTATTTTCTAGCCCCTAGTGAGTGTAAAATCGCGTTTACTTCACTTCTTTCAAACTGCTTAAAAATCATATAAATGGATGTATCACCTCATAATAAGCCTCTATATACCAAGAATATTCAGTTTTTAACAAGTCAAGAAAATCGATTTTCTAGCCCCTAGTGAGTGTAAAATCGCGTTTACTTCACTTCTTTCAAACTGCTTAAAAATCATATAAATGGATGTATCACATCATAATAAGCCTCTATATACCAAAGATACTGAGTTTTCAAAAAGTCAAGAAATTCGATTTTCTAGCCCCTATTGATTGTAAAATCGCGTTTACTTCACTTCTTTTAAACTGCTTAAAAATCATATACCTCATAATAAGCCTATATATACCAAGAATATTGAGTTTTCAGCCAGTCAAGAAAATCGATTTTCTAGCACCTAGTGAGTGTAAAATCGCGTTTACTTCACTTCTTTCAATCTTCGAAAAAATCATATAAATGGTCGTTTCACCTCTTAATAAGCCTGTATATACCAAGAATATTGAGTTTTTAACAAGTCAAGAAAATGGATTTTCTAGCCCCTAGTAAGTGTAAAATAGCGTTTACTTCACTTGTTTCAAACTGCTTAAAAATCATAAACCTAAATCGTTGTATCACCTAATAATAAACCTATATATACCAAGAATATTCAGTTTTCAGCCAGTCAACAAAATCGATTTTCTAGCACCTAGTGAGTGTAAAATCGCTTTTACTTCACTTCTTTCAATCTTCGAAAAAATCATTTAATGGTCGTTTCACCTCTTAATAAGCCTGTATATACCAAGAATATTGAGTTTTTAACAAGTCAAGAAATTCGATTTTCTAGCCTCTAGTGAGTGTAAAATAGCTTTACTTCACTTCTTTCAAACTGCTTAAAAATCATATAAATGGATATATCACCTCATAATAAGCCTCTATATAACAAGAATACTGAGTTTTTAACAAGTGAAGAAAATCAATTTTCTAGCCCCTAGTGAGTGTAAAATCGTGTTTACTTCACTTCTTTCAAACTGCTTAAAAATCATACAAATGGATGCATCACATCATATTAAGCCTGTATATACCAAAGATACTGAGTATTCAAAAAGTCAAGAAATTCGATTTTCTAGCCCCTATTGATTGTAAAATCGCGTTTACTTCACTTCTTTCAAACTTCGAAAAAATCATATAAATGGTTGTACTACCTCATAATAAACCTATATATATACCAAGAATATTCAGTTTTCAACAAGTCAAGAAAATCGATTTTCTACCACCTAGTGAGTGTAAAATCGCGTTTACTCCACTTCTTTCAATCTTCGAAAAAATCGTATAAATGGTTGTTTCACGTCATATTAAGCCTATTTATACCAAGAATACTGAGTTTTTAAAAAGTCAAGAAATTCGATTTTCTAGCCCCTAGTGAGTGTAAAATCGCGTTTACTTCACTTCTTTCAAACTGCTTAAAAATCATATAAATGGATGTATCACCTCATAATAAGCCTCTATATACCAAGAATATTGAGTTTTTAACAAATCAAGAAAATTGATTTTCTAGCCCCTAGTGAGTGTAAAATCGCGTTTACTTCACTTCTTTCAAACTGCTTACAAATCATATAAATGGATGTATCACATCATAATAAGCCTCTATATACCAAGAATACTGAGTTTTCAACAAGTGAAGAAAATGAATTTTCTAGCCCCTAGTGAGTGTATAATCGCGTTTACATCACTTGTTTCAAACTGCTTAAAAATCATACAAATGGACGTATCACATCATATTAAGCCTCTATATACCAAAGATACTGAGTTTTCAAAAAGTCAAGAAATTCGATTTTCTAGCCCCTATTGATTGTAAAATCGCGTTTACTTCACTTTTTTCAAACTTCGAAAAAATCATATAAATGGTTGTACCACCTCATAATAAGCCTATATATACCAAGAATATTGAGTTTTCAACAAGTCAAGAAAATCGATTTTCTAGCCCCTAGTGAGTGTAAAATCCCGTTTACTTCACTTCTTTCAAACTGCTTAAAAATCATATAAATGGATGTATCACCTCATAATAAGCCTCTATATACCAAGAATATTGAACTTTTAACAAGTCAAGAAAATCGATTTTCTAGCCCCTAGTGAGTGTAAAATCTCGTTTACTTCACTTCTTTCAATCTTCGAAAAAATCATATAAATGGTTGTATCACGTCATAATAAGCCTATTTATACCAAGAATACTGATTTTTTAAAAAGTCAAGAAATTCGATTTTCTAGCCCCTAGTGAGTGTAAAATCCCGTTTACTTCACTTCTTTCAAACTGCTTAAAAATCATATAAATGGATGTATCACCTCATAATAAGCCTCTATATACCAAGAATACTGAGTTTTCAACAAGTGAAGAAAATCAATTTTCTAGCCCCTAGTGAGTGTAAAATCGCGTTTACTTCACTTCTTTCAAACTGCTTAAAAACAAAAAAATGGATGTATCACATCATAATAAGCCTCTATATTCCAAAGATACTGAGTTTTTAAAAAGTCAAGAAATTCGATTTTCCAGCCCCTATTGATTATAAAATCGCGTTTACTTCACTTCTTTCAAACTGCTTAAAAACATATAAATGGTTGTATCACCTCATAATAAGCCTATATATACCAAAAATATTGAGTTTTCAACAAGTCAACAAAATCGATTTTCTAGCACCTAGTGACTGTAAAATCGTGTTTACTTCACTTTATTCAATCTTCGAAAAAATCATATAAATGGTTGTTTCATCTCATAATAAGCCTCTATATACCAAGAATATTTAGTTTTTAACAAGTCAAGAAAATCGATTTTCTAGCCCCTAGTGAGTGTAAAATCGCGTTTACTTCACTTCTTTCAAAGTGCTTAAAAATCATATAAATGGATGTATCACATCATAATAAGCCTCTATATACCAAAGATACTGAGTTTTAAAAAGTAAAGAAATTCGATTTTCTAGCCCCTATTGATTGTAAAATCGCGTTTACTTCACTTCTTTTAAACTGCTTAAAAATCATATACCTCATAATAAGCCTATATATACCAAGAATATTGAGTTTTCAGCCAGTCAAGAAAATCGATTTTCTAGCACCTAGTGAGTGTAAAATCGCGTTTACTTCACTTCTTTCAATCTTCGAAAAAATCATATAAATGGTCGTTTCACCTCTTAATAAGCCTGTATATACCAAGAATATTGAGATTTTAACAAGTCAAGAAAATCGATTTTCTAGCCCCTAGTGAGTGTAAAATAGCGTTTACTTCACTTGTTTCAAACTGCTTAAAAATCATATACCTAAATGGTTGTATCACCTAATATAAACCTATATATACCAAGAATATTCAGTTTTCAACAAGTCAAGAAAATCGATTTTCTAGCACCTAGTGAGTGTAAAATCGCGTTTACTTCACTTCTTTCAATCTTCGAAAAAATCATATAAATGGTTGTTTCACGTCATAATAAGCCTATTTATACCAAGAATACTGAGTTTTTAAAAAGTCAAGAAATTCGATTTTCTAGCCCCTAGTGAGTGTAAAATCGCGTTTACTTCACTTCTTTCAAACTGCTTAAAAATCATATAAATGGATATATCACCTCATAATAAGCCTCTATATAACAAGAATACTGAGTTTTCAACAAGTGAAGAAAATCAATTTTCTAGCCCTTGTGAGTTTATAATCGCGTTTACTTCACATTTGTTTCAAACTGCTTAAAAACCATACAAATGGATGCATCACATCATATTAAGCCTGTATATACCAAAGATACTGAGTATTCAAAAAGTCAAGAAATTCGATTTTCTAGCCCCTATTGATTGTAAAATCGCGTTTACTTCACTTCTTTCAAACTTCGAAAAAATCATATAAATGGTTGTACCACCTCATAATAAACCTATATATACCAAGAATATTCAGTTTTCAACAAGTCAAGAAAATCGATTTTCTAGCACCTAGTGAGTATAAAATCGCGTTTACTCCACTTCTTTCAATCTTCGAAAAAATCGTATAAATGGTTGTTTCACGTCATAATAAGCCTATTTATGCCAAGATTACTGAGTTTTTAAAAAGTCAAGAAATTCGATTTTCTAGCCCATAGTGAGTGTAAAATCGCGTTTACTTCACTTCTTTCAAACTGCTTAAAAATCATATAAATGGATGTATCACCTCATAATAAGCCTCTATATACCAAGAATACTGAGTTTTTAATAAATCAAGAAAATTGATTTTCTAGCCCCTGAGTGTAAAATCGCGTTTACTTCACTTCTTCCAACTGCTTAAAAATCATATAAATGGATGTATCACCTCATAATAAGCCTCTATATACCAAGAATACTGAGTTTTCAACAAGTGAAGAAAATCAATTTTCTAGCCCCTAGTGAGTGTATAATCGCGTTTACTTCACTTCTTTCAAACTGCTTAAAAATCATACAAATGGATGTATCACATCATATTAAGCCTCTATATATCAAAGATACTGAGTTTTCAAAAAGTCAAGAAATTCGATTTTCTAGCTCCTAGTGAGTGTAAAATCGCGTTTACTTCACTTCTTTCAAACTGGTTAAAAATCATATAAATGGATGTATCACATCATAATAAGCCTCTATATACCAAAGATACTGAGTTTTCAAGAAGTCAAGAAATTCTATTTTCTAGCCCCTAGTGAGTGTAAAATCGCGTTTACTTCACTTCTTTCAAACTGCTTAAAAAGCATATAAATGGATGTATCACCTCATAATGAGCCTCTATATACCAAGAATATTCAGTTTTTAACAAGTCAAGAAAATCGATTTTCTAGCCCCTAGTGAGTGTAAAATCGCGTTTACTTCACTTCTTTCAAACTGCTTAAAAATCATATAAATGGATGTATCACATCATAATAAGCCTCTATATACCAAAGATACTGAGTTTTCAAAAAGTCAAGAAATTCGATTTTCTAGCCCCTATTGATTGTAAAATCGCGTTTACTTCACTTCTTTTAAACTGCTTAAAAATCATATACCTCATAATAAGCCTATATATACCAAGAATATTGAGTTTTCAGCCAGTCAAGAAAATCGATTTTCTAGCACCTAGTGAGTGTAAAATCGCGTTTACTTCACTTCTTTCAATCTTCGAAAAAATCATATAAATGGTCGCTTCACCTCTTAATAAGCCTGTATATACCAAGAATATTGAGTTTTTAACAAGTCAAGGAATTCGGTTTTCTAGCCCCTAGTGAGTGTAAAATCGCGTTTACTTCACTTCTGTCAAACTGCTTAAAAATCATATAAATGGATATATCACCTCATAATAAGGCTCTATAGAACAAGAATCCTGAGTTTTCATCAAGTGAAGAAAATCAATTTTCTAGCACCTAGTGAGTGTAAAATCGCGTTTACTTCACTTCTTATAAACTGCTTAAAAATCATATAAATGGATGTATCACATCATAATAAGCCTCTATATACCAAAGATACTGAGTTTTCAAAAAGTCAAGAAATTCGATTTTCTAGCCCCTATTGATTGTAAAATAGCGTTTACTTCACTTGTTTCAAACTGCTTAAAAATCATATACCTAAATGGTTGTATCACCTAATATAAACCTATATATTCCAAGAATATTCAGTTTTCAACAAGTCAAGAAAATCGATTTTCTAGCACCTAGTGAGTGTAAAATCGCGTTTACTCCACTTCTTTCAATCTTCGAAAAAATCATATAAATGGTTGTTTCACGTCATAATAAGCCTATTTATACCAAGAATACTGAGTTTTTAAAAAGTCAAGAAATTCGATTTTCTAGCCCCTAGTGAGTGTAAAATCGCGTTTACTTCACTTCTTTCAAACTGCTTAAAAATCATATAAATGGATATATCACCTCATAATAAGGCTCTATAGAACAAGAATCCTGAGTTTTCATCAAGTGAAGAAAATCAATTTTCTAGCACCTAGTGAGTGTAAAATCGCGTTTACTTCACTTCTTATAAACTGCTTAAAAATCATATAAATGGATGTATCACATCATAATAAGCCTCTATATACCAAAGATACTGAGTTTTCAAAAAGTCAAGAAATTCGATTTTCTAGCCCCTATTGATTGTAAAATAGCGTTTACTTCACTTGTTTCAAACTGCTTAAAAATCATATACCTAAATGGTTGTATCACCTAATATAAACCTATATATTCCAAGAATATTCAGTTTTCAACAAGTCAAGAAAATCGATTTTCTAGCACCTAGTGAGTGTAAAATCGCGTTTACTCCACTTCTTTCAATCTTCGAAAAAATCATATAAATGGTTGTTTCACGTCATAATAAGCCTATTTATACCAAGAATACTGAGTTTTTAAAAAGTCAAGAAATTCGATTTTCTAGCCCCTAGTGAGTGTAAAATCGCGTTTACTTCACTTCTTTCAAACTGCTTAAAAATCATATAAATGGATATATCACCTCATAATAAGCCTCTATATAACAAGAATACTGAGTTTTCAACAAGTGAAGAAAATCAATTTTCTAGCCCCTAGTGAGTTTATAATCGCGTTTACTTCACTTCTTTCAAACTGCTTAAAAATCATACAAATGGATGCATCACATCATATTAAGCCTGTATATACCAAAGATACAGAGTATTCAAAAAGTCAAGAAATTCGATTTTCTAGCCCCTATTGATTGTAAAATCGCGTTTACTTCACTTCTTTCAAACTGCTTAAAAACATATAAATGGTTGTATCACCTCATAATAAGCCTATATATACCAAAAATATTGAGTTTTCAACAAGTCAAGAAAATCGATTTTCTAGCACCTAGTGAGTGTAAAATCGTGTTTACTTCACTTCTTTCAATCTTCGAAAAAATCGTATAAATGGTTGTTTCACGTCATATTAAGCCTATTTCTACCAAGAATACTGAGTTTTTAAAAAGTCAAGAAATTCGATTTTCTAGCCCCTAAGGAGGGTAAAATCGCGTTTACTTCACTTCTTTCAGACTGCTTAAAAATCATATAAATGGATGTATCACCTCATAATAAGCCTCTATATACCCAGAATATTGAGTTTTTAACAAATCAAGAAAATTGATTTTCTAGCCCCTAGTGAGTGTAAAATCACGTTTACTTCACTTCTTTCAAACTGCTTAAAAATCATATAAATGGATGTATCACCTCATAATAAGCCTCTATATACCAAGAATATTGAACTTTTAACAAGTCAAGAAAAACGATTTTCTAGCCCCTAGTGAGTGTAAAATCGCGTTTACTTCACTTCTTTCAATCTTCGAAAAAATCATATGAATGGTTGTTTCACGTCATAATAAGCCTATTTATACCAAGAATACTGAGTTTTTAAAAAGTCAAGAAATTCGATTTTCTAGCCCCTAGTGAGTGTAAAATCCCGTTTACTTCACTTCTTTCAAACTGCTTAAAAATCATATGAATGGATGTATCACCTCATAATAAGCCTCTATATACCAAGAATACTGAGTTTTCAACAAGTGAAGAAAATCAATTTTATAGCCCCTAGTGAGTGTAAAATCGTGTTTACTTCACTTCTTTCAAACTGCTTAAAAACATACAAATGGATGTATCACATCATAATAAGCCTCTATATTCCAAAGATACTGAGTTTTCAAAAAGTCAAGAAATTCGATTTTCTAGCCCCTATTGATTGTAAAATCGCGTTTACTTCACTTCTTTCAAACTGCTTAAAAACATATAAATGGTTGTATCACCTCATAATAAGCCTATATATACCAAAAATATTGAGTTTTCAACAAGTCAAGAAAATCGATTTTCTAGCACCTAGTGAGTGTAAAATCGTGTTTACTTCACTTCTTTCAATCTTCGAAAAAATCATATAAATGGTTGTTTCACGTCATAATAAGCCTATTTATACCAAGAATACTGAGTTTTTAAAAAGTCAAGAAATTCGATTTCCTAGCCCCTAGTGTGTTTAAAATTGCGTTTACTTCACTTCTTTCAAATTGCTTAAAAATCATATAAATGGATGTATCACCTCATAATAAGCCTCTATATACCAAGAATACTGAGTTTTCAACAAGTGAAGAAAATCAATTTTCTAGCCCTTAGTGAGTGTAAAAACGCGTTTACTTCACTTCTTTCAAACTGCTTGTAAATCATACAAATGGATGTATCACATCATAATACGCCTCTATATACCAAAGATACTGAGTTTTCAAAAAGTCAAGAAGTTCGATTTTCTAGCCCCTATTGATTGTAAAATCGCGTTTACTTCACTTCTTTCAAACTGCTTAAAAATCATATAAATGGAAGTATCACCTCATAATAAGCCTCTATATACCAGGAATATTGAGTTTTTAACAAGTGAAGAAAATCATGTTTCTAGCCCCTAGTGAGTGTAAAATCGCGTTTACTTCACTTCTTTCAAACTGCTTAAAAACTATACAAATGGGTGTATCACATTATAATAAGCCTCTATATACCAAAGATACTGAGTTTTCAAAAAGTCAAGAAATTCGATTTTCTAGCCCCTATTGATTGTAAAATCGCGTTTACTTCACTTCTTTTAAACTGCTTAAAAATCATATACCTCATAATAAGCCTATATATACCAAGAATATTGAGTTTTCAGCCAGTCAAGAAAATCGATTTTCTAGCACCTAGTGAGTGTAAAATCGCGTTTACTTCACTTCTTTCAATCTTCGAAAAAATCATATAAATGGTCGTTTCACCTCTTAATAAGCCTGTATATACCAAGAATATTGAGTTTTTAACAAGTCAAGAAAATGGATTTTCTAGCCCCTAGTAAGTGTAAAATAGCGTTTACTTCACTTGTTTCAAACTGCTTAAAAATCATAAACCTAAATCGTTGTATCACCTAATAATAAACCTATATATACCAAGAATATTCAGTTTTCAGCCAGTCAACAAAATCGATTTTCTAGCACCTAGTGAGTGTAAAATCGCTTTTACTTCACTTCTTTCAATCTTCGAAAAAATCATATAAATGGTCGTTTCACCTCTTAATAAGCCTGTATATACCAAGAATATTGAGTTTTTAACAAGTCAAGAAATTCGATTTTCTAGCCTCTAGTGAGTGTAAAATAGCTTTACTTCACTTCTTTCAAACTGCTTAAAAATCATATAAATGGATATATCACCTCATAATAAGCCTCTATATAACAAGAATACTGAGTTTTTAACAAGTGAAGAAAATCAATTTTCTAGCCCCTAGTGAGTGTAAAATCGTGTTTACTTCACTTCTTTCAAACTGCTTAAAAATCATACAAATGGATGCATCACATCATATTAAGCCTGTATATACCAAAGATACTGAGTATTCAAAAAGTCAAGAAATTCGATTTTCTAGCCCCTATTGATTGTAAAATCGCGTTTACTTCACTTCTTTCAAACTTCGAAAAAATCATATAAATGGTTGTACTACCTCATAATAAACCTATATATATACCAAGAATATTCAGTTTTCAACAAGTCAAGAAAATCGATTTTCTACCACCTAGTGAGTGTAAAATCGCGTTTACTCCACTTCTTTCAATCTTCGAAAAAATCGTATAAATGGTTGTTTCACGTCATATTAAGCCTATTTATACCAAGAATACTGAGTTTTTAAAAAGTCAAGAAATTCGATTTTCTAGCCCCTAGTGAGTGTAAAATCGCGTTTACTTCACTTCTTTCAAACTGCTTAAAAATCATATAAATGGATGTATCACCTCATAATAAGCCTCTATATACCAAGAATATTGAGTTTTTAACAAATCAAGAAAATTGATTTTCTAGCCCCTAGTGAGTGTAAAATCGCGTTTACTTCACTTCTTTCAAACTGCTTACAAATCATATAAATGGATGTATCACATCATAATAAGCCTCTATATACCAAGAATACTGAGTTTTCAACAAGTGAAGAAAATGAATTTTCTAGCCCCTAGTGAGTGTATAATCGCGTTTACATCACTTGTTTCAAACTGCTTAAAAATCATACAAATGGACGTATCACATCATATTAAGCCTCTATATACCAAAGATACTGAGTTTTCAAAAAGTCAAGAAATTCGATTTTCTAGCCCCTATTGATTGTAAAATCGCGTTTACTTCACTTTTTTCAAACTTCGAAAAAATCATATAAATGGTTGTACCACCTCATAATAAGCCTATATATACCAAGAATATTGAGTTTTCAACAAGTCAAGAAAATCGATTTTCTAGCCCCTAGTGAGTGTAAAATCCCGTTTACTTCACTTCTTTCAAACTGCTTAAAAATCATATAAATGGATGTATCACCTCATAATAAGCCTCTATATACCAAGAATATTGAACTTTTAACAAGTCAAGAAAATCGATTTTCTAGCCCCTAGTGAGTGTAAAATCTCGTTTACTTCACTTCTTTCAATCTTCGAAAAAATCATATAAATGGTTGTATCACGTCATAATAAGCCTATTTATACCAAGAATACTGATTTTTTAAAAAGTCAAGAAATTCGATTTTCTAGCCCCTAGTGAGTGTAAAATCCCGTTTACTTCACTTCTTTCAAACTGCTTAAAAATCATATAAATGGATGTATCACCTCATAATAAGCCTCTATATACCAAGAATACTGAGTTTTCAACAAGTGAAGAAAATCAATTTTCTAGCCCCTAGTGAGTGTAAAATCGCGTTTACTTCACTTCTTTCAAACTGCTTAAAAACAAAAAAATGGATGTATCACATCATAATAAGCCTCTATATTCCAAAGATACTGAGTTTTTAAAAAGTCAAGAAATTCGATTTTCCAGCCCCTATTGATTATAAAATCGCGTTTACTTCACTTCTTTCAAACTGCTTAAAAACATATAAATGGTTGTATCACCTCATAATAAGCCTATATATACCAAAAATATTGAGTTTTCAACAAGTCAACAAAATCGATTTTCTAGCACCTAGTGACTGTAAAATCGTGTTTACTTCACTTTATTCAATCTTCGAAAAAATCATATAAATGGTTGTTTCATCTCATAATAAGCCTCTATATACCAAGAATATTTAGTTTTTAACAAGTCAAGAAAATCGATTTTCTAGCCCCTAGTGAGTGTAAAATCGCGTTTACTTCACTTCTTTCAAAGTGCTTAAAAATCATATAAATGGATGTATCACATCATAATAAGCCTCTATATACCAAAGATACTGAGTTTTAAAAAGTCAAGAAATTCGATTTTCTAGCCCCTATTGATTGTAAAATCGCGTTTACTTCACTTCTTTTAAACTGCTTAAAAATCATATACCTCATAATAAGCCTATATATACCAAGAATATTGAGTTTTCAGCCAGTCAAGAAAATCGATTTTCTAGCACCTAGTGAGTGTAAAATCGCGTTTACTTCACTTCTTTCAATCTTCGAAAAAATCATATAAATGGTCGTTTCACCTCTTAATAAGCCTGTATATACCAAGAATATTGAGATTTTAACAAGTCAAGAAAATCGATTTTCTAGCCCCTAGTGAGTGTAAAATAGCGTTTACTTCACTTGTTTCAAACTGCTTAAAAATCATATACCTAAATGGTTGTATCACCTAATATAAACCTATATATACCAAGAATATTCAGTTTTCAACAAGTCAAGAAAATCGATTTTCTAGCACCTAGTGAGTGTAAAATCGCGTTTACTTCACTTCTTTCAATCTTCGAAAAAATCATATAAATGGTTGTTTCACGTCATAATAAGCCTATTTATACCAAGAATACTGAGTTTTTAAAAAGTCAAGAAATTCGATTTTCTAGCCCCTAGTGAGTGTAAAATCGCGTTTACTTCACTTCTTTCAAACTGCTTAAAAATCATATAAATGGATATATCACCTCATAATAAGCCTCTATATAACAAGAATACTGAGTTTTCAACAAGTGAAGAAAATCAATTTTCTAGCCCTTGTGAGTTTATAATCGCGTTTACTTCACATTTGTTTCAAACTGCTTAAAAACCATACAAATGGATGCATCACATCATATTAAGCCTGTATATACCAAAGATACTGAGTATTCAAAAAGTCAAGAAATTCGATTTTCTAGCCCCTATTGATTGTAAAATCGCGTTTACTTCACTTCTTTCAAACTTCGAAAAAATCATATAAATGGTTGTACCACCTCATAATAAACCTATATATACCAAGAATATTCAGTTTTCAACAAGTCAAGAAAATCGATTTTCTAGCACCTAGTGAGTGTAAAATCGCGTTTACTCCACTTCTTTCAATCTTCGAAAAAATCGTATAAATGGTTGTTTCACGTCATAATAAGCCTATTTATGCCAAGATTACTGAGTTTTTAAAAAGTCAAGAAATTCGATTTTCTAGCCCATAGTGAGTGTAAAATCGCGTTTACTTCACTTCTTTCAAACTGCTTAAAAATCATATAAATGGATGTATCACCTCATAATAAGCCTCTATATACCAAGAATACTGAGTTTTTAATAAATCAAGAAAATTGATTTTCTAGCCCCTGAGTGTAAAATCGCGTTTACTTCACTTCTTCCAACTGCTTAAAAATCATATAAATGGATGTATCACCTCATAATAAGCCTCTATATACCAAGAATACTGAGTTTTCAACAAGTGAAGAAAATCAATTTTCTAGCCCCTAGTGAGTGTATAATCGCGTTTACTTCACTTCTTTCAAACTGCTTAAAAATCATACAAATGGATGTATCACATCATATTAAGCCTCTATATATCAAAGATACTGAGTTTTCAAAAAGTCAAGAAATTCGATTTTCTAGCTCCTAGTGAGTGTAAAATCGCGTTTACTTCACTTCTTTCAAACTGGTTAAAAATCATATAAATGGATGTATCACATCATAATAAGCCTCTATATACCAAAGATACTGAGTTTTCAAGAAGTCAAGAAATTCTATTTTCTAGCCCCTAGTGAGTGTAAAATCGCGTTTACTTCACTTCTTTCAAACTGCTTAAAAAGCATATAAATGGATGTATCACCTCATAATGAGCCTCTATATACCAAGAATATTCAGTTTTTAACAAGTCAAGAAAATCGATTTTCTAGCCCCTAGTGAGTGTAAAATCGCGTTTACTTCACTTCTTTCAAACTGCTTAAAAATCATATAAATGGATGTATCACATCATAATAAGCCTCTATATACCAAAGATACTGAGTTTTCAAAAAGTCAAGAAATTCGATTTTCTAGCCCCTATTGATTGTAAAATCGCGTTTACTTCACTTCTTTTAAACTGCTTAAAAATCATATACCTCATAATAAGCCTATATATACCAAGAATATTGAGTTTTCAGCCAGTCAAGAAAATCGATTTTCTAGCACCTAGTGAGTGTAAAATCGCGTTTACTTCACTTCTTTCAATCTTCGAAAAAATCATATAAATGGTCGCTTCACCTCTTAATAAGCCTGTATATACCAAGAATATTGAGTTTTTAACAAGTCAAGGAATTCGGTTTTCTAGCCCCTAGTGAGTGTAAAATCGCGTTTACTTCACTTCTGTCAAACTGCTTAAAAATCATATAAATGGATATATCACCTCATAATAAGGCTCTATAGAACAAGAATCCTGAGTTTTCATCAAGTGAAGAAAATCAATTTTCTAGCACCTAGTGAGTGTAAAATCGCGTTTACTTCACTTCTTATAAACTGCTTAAAAATCATATAAATGGATGTATCACATCATAATAAGCCTCTATATACCAAAGATACTGAGTTTTCAAAAAGTCAAGAAATTCGATTTTCTAGCCCCTATTGATTGTAAAATAGCGTTTACTTCACTTGTTTCAAACTGCTTAAAAATCATATACCTAAATGGTTGTATCACCTAATATAAACCTATATATTCCAAGAATATTCAGTTTTCAACAAGTCAAGAAAATCGATTTTCTAGCACCTAGTGAGTGTAAAATCGCGTTTACTCCACTTCTTTCAATCTTCGAAAAAATCATATAAATGGTTGTTTCACGTCATAATAAGCCTATTTATACCAAGAATACTGAGTTTTTAAAAAGTCAAGAAATTCGATTTTCTAGCCCCTAGTGAGTGTAAAATCGCGTTTACTTCACTTCTTTCAAACTGCTTAAAAATCATATAAATGGATATATCACCTCATAATAAGGCTCTATAGAACAAGAATCCTGAGTTTTCATCAAGTGAAGAAAATCAATTTTCTAGCACCTAGTGAGTGTAAAATCGCGTTTACTTCACTTCTTATAAACTGCTTAAAAATCATATAAATGGATGTATCACATCATAATAAGCCTCTATATACCAAAGATACTGAGTTTTCAAAAAGTCAAGAAATTCGATTTTCTAGCCCCTATTGATTCTAAAATAGCGTTTACTTCACTTGTTTCAAACTGCTTAAAAATCATATACCTAAATGGTTGTATCACCTAATATAAACCTATATATTCCAAGAATATTCAGTTTTCAACAAGTCAAGAAAATCGATTTTCTAGCACCTAGTGAGTGTAAAATCGCGTTTACTCCACTTCTTTCAATCTTCGAAAAAATCATATAAATGGTTGTTTCACGTCATAATAAGCCTATTTATACCAAGAATACTGAGTTTTTAAAAAGTCAAGAAATTCGATTTTCTAGCCCCTAGTGAGTGTAAAATCGCGTTTACTTCACTTCTTTCAAACTGCTTAAAAATCATATAAATGGATATATCACCTCATAATAAGCCTCTATATAACAAGAATACTGAGTTTTCAACAAGTGAAGAAAATCAATTTTCTAGCCCCTAGTGAGTTTATAATCGCGTTTACTTCACTTCTTTCAAACTGCTTAAAAATCATACAAATGGATGCATCACATCATATTAAGCCTGTATATACCAAAGATACTGAGTATTCAAAAAGTCAAGAAATTCGATTTTCTAGCCCCTATTGATTGTAAAATCGCGTTTACTTCACTTCTTTCAAACTGCTTAAAAACATATAAATGGTTGTATCACCTCATAATAAGCCTATATATACCAAAAATATTGAGTTTTCAACAAGTCAAGAAAATCGATTTTCTAGCACCTAGTGAGTGTAAAATCGTGTTTACTTCACTTCTTTCAATCTTCGAAAAAATCGTATAAATGGTTGTTTCACGTCATATTAAGCCTATTTCTACCAAGAATACTGAGTTTTTAAAAAGTCAAGAAATTCGATTTTCTAGCCCCTAAGGAGGGTAAAATCGCGTTTACTTCACTTCTTTCAGACTGCTTAAAAATCATATAAATGGATGTATCACCTCATAATAAGCCTCTATATACCCAGAATATTGAGTTTTTAACAAATCAAGAAAATTGATTTTCTAGCCCCTAGTGAGTGTAAAATCACGTTTACTTCACTTCTTTCAAACTGCTTAAAAATCATATAAATGGATTTATCACCTCATAATAAGCCTCTATATACCAAGAATATTGAACTTTTAACAAGTCAAGAAAAACGATTTTCTAGCCCCTAGTGAGTGTAAAATCGCGTTTACTTCACTTCTTTCAATCTTCGAAAAAATCATATGAATGGTTGTTTCACGTCATAATAAGCCTATTTATACCAAGAATACTGAGTTTTTAAAAAGTCAAGAAATTCGATTTTCTAGCCCCTAGTGAGTGTAAAATCCCGTTTACTTCACTTCTTTCAAACTGCTTAAAAATCATATGAATGGATGTATCACCTCATAATAAGCCTCTATATACCAAGAATACTGAGTTTTCAACAAGTGAAGAAAATCAATTTTATAGCCCCTAGTGAGTGTAAAATCGTGTTTACTTCACTTCTTTCAAACTGCTTAAAAACATACAAATGGATGTATCACATCATAATAAGCCTCTATATTCCAAAGATACTGAGTTTTCAAAAAGTCAAGAAATTCGATTTTCTAGCCCCTATTGATTGTAAAATCGCGTTTACTTCACTTCTTTCAAACTGCTTAAAAACATATAAATGGTTGTATCACCTCATAATAAGCCTATATATACCAAAAATATTGAGTTTTCAACAAGTCAAGAAAATCGATTTTCTAGCACCTAGTGAGTGTAAAATCGTGTTTACTTCACTTCTTTCAATCTTCGAAAAAATCATATAAATGGTTGTTTCACGTCATAATAAGCCTATTTATACCAAGAATACTGAGTTTTTAAAAAGTCAAGAAATTCGATTTCCTAGCCCCTAGTGTGTTTAAAATTGCGTTTACTTCACTTCTTTCAAATTGCTTAAAAATCATATAAATGGATGTATCACCTCATAATAAGCCTCTATATACCAAGAATACTGAGTTTTCAACAAGTGAAGAAAATCAATTTTCTAGCCCTTAGTGAGTGTAAAAACGCGTTTACTTCACTTCTTTCAAACTGCTTGTAAATCATACAAATGGATGTATCACATCATAATACGCCTCTATATACCAAAGATACTGAGTTTTCAAAAAGTCAAGAAGTTCGATTTTCTAGCCCCTATTGATTGTAAAATCGCGTTTACTTCACTTCTTTCAAACTGCTTAAAAATCATATAAATGGAAGTATCACCTCATAATAAGCCTCTATATACCAGGAATATTGAGTTTTTAACAAGTGAAGAAAATCATGTTTCTAGCCCCTAGTGAGTGTAAAATCGCGTTTACTTCACTTCTTTCAAACTGCTTAAAAACTATACAAATGGGTGTATCACATTATAATAAGCCTCTATATACCAAAGATACTGAGTTTTCAAAAAGTCAAGAAGTTCGATTTTCTAGCCCCTATTGATTGTAAAATCGCGTTTACTTCACTTCTTTCAAACTGCTTAAAAATCATATAAATGGAAGTATCACCTCATAATAAGCCTCTATATACCAAGAATATTGAGCTTTTAACAAGTCAAGAAAATCGATTTTCTAGCCCCTATTGATTGTAAAATCGCGTTTACTTCACTTCTTTCAAACTGCTTAAAAATCACATAAATGGTTGTATCACCTCATAATAAGCCTATATATACCAAGAATATTGAGTTTTCAACAAGTCAAGAAAATCGATTTTCTAGCGCCTAGTGAGTGTAAAATCGCGTTTACTTCACTTCTTTCAAACTGCTTAAAAATCATATAAATGGATGTATCACCTCATAATAAGCCTCTATATACCAAGAATACTGAGTTTTTAATAAATCAAGAAAATTGATTTTCTAGCCCCTAGTGAGTGTAAAATCGCGTTTACTTCACTTCTTCCAACTGCTTAAAAATCATATAAATGGATGTAGCACCTCATAATACGCCTCTATATACCAAGAATACTGAGTTATCAACAAGTGAAGAAAATCAATTTTCTAGCCCCTAGTGAGTGTATAATCGCGTTTACTTCACTTCTTTTAAACTGCTTAAAAATCATACAAATGGATGTATCACATCATATTAACCCTCTATATACCAAAGATACTGAGTTTTCAAAAAGTCAAGAAATTCGATTTTCTAGCTAGTAGTGAGTGTAAAATCGCGTTTACTTCACTTCTTTCAAACTGCTTAAAAATCATATAAATGGATGTATCACCTCATAATAAACCTCTATATACCAAGAGTATTGAGTTTTTAAGAAGTGAAGAAAATCAATTTTCCAGCCCCTAGTGAGTGTAAAATCGCGTTTACTTCTCTTAATTCCAACTGGTTAAAAATCATATAAATGGATGTATCACATCATAATAAGCCTCTATATACCAAAGATACTGAGTTTTCAAGAAGTCAAGAAATTCAATTTTCTAGCCCCTAGTGAGTGTAAAATCGCGTTTACTTCACTTCTTTCAAATTGCTTAAAAATCATATAAATGGATGTATCACCTCATAATAAGCCTCTATATACCAAGAATATTCTATTTTTAACAAGTCAAGAAAATCGATTTTCTAGCCCCTAGTGAGTGTAAAATCGCATTTACTTCACTTCTTTCAAACTGCTTAAAAATCATATAAATGGATGTATTACATCATAATAACCCTCTATATACCAAAGATACTGAGTTTTCAAAAGGTCAAGAAATTCGATTTTCTAGCCCCTATTGATTGTAAAATCGCGTTTACTTCACTTCTTTCAAACTTCGAAAAAATCATATAAATGGTTGTACCACCTCATAATAAGCCTATATATACCAAGAATATTGAGTTTTCAACAAGTCAAGAAAATCGATTTTCTAGCCCCTAGTGATTGTAAAATCGCGTTTACTTCACTTCTTTCAAACTGCTTAAAAATCATATAAATGGATGTATCACCTCATAATAAGCCTCTATATACCAAGAATATTGAGTTTTTAACAAATCAAGAAAATTGATTTTCTAGCCCCTAGTGAGTGTAAAATCGCGTTTACTTCACTTCTTTAAAACTGCTTAAAAATCATACAAATGGATGTATCACATCATATTAAGCCTCTATATACCAAAGATACTGAGTTTTCAAAAAGTCAAGAAATTAGATTTTCTAGCCCCTATTGATTGTAAAATCGCGTTTACTTCACTTCTTTCAAACTTCGAAAAAATGATATAAATGGTTGTACCACCTCATAATAAGCCTATATATACCAAGAATATTGAGTTTTCAACAAGTCAAGAAAATCGATTTTCTAGCCCCTAGTGATTGTAAAATCGCGTTTACTTCACTTCTTTCAAACTGCTTAAAAATCATATAAATGGATGTATCACCTCATAATAAGCCTCTATATACCAAGAATATTGAACTTTTAACAAGTCAAGAAAATCGATTTTTTGCCCCTAGTGAGTGTAAAATCGCGTTTACTTCACTTCTTTCAATCTTCGAAAAAATCATATAAATGGTTGATGCACGTCATAATAAGCCTATTTATACCAAGAATAATGAGTTTTTAAAAAGTCAAGAAATTCGATTTTCTAGCCCCTGGTGAGTGTAAAATCCCGTTTACTTCACTTCTTTCAAACTGCTTAAAAATCACATAAATGGATGTATCACCTCATAATAAGCCTCTATATACCAAGAATATTGAGTTTTTAACAAGTCAAGAAAATCAATTTTCTAGCCCCTAGTGAGTTTATAATCGCGTTTACTTCACTTCTTTCAAACTGCTTAAAAATCATACAAATGGATGCATCACATCATATTAAGCCTGTATATACCAAAGATACTGAGTATTCAAAAAGTCAAGAAATTCGATTTTCTAGCCCCTATTGATTGTAAAATCGCGTTTACTTCACTTCTTTCAAACTGCTTAAAAACATATAAATGGTTGTATCACCTCATAATAAGCCTATATATACCAAAAATATTGAGTTTTCAACAAGTCAAGAAAATCGATTTTCTAGCACCTAGTGAGTGTAAAATCGTGTTTACTTCACTTCTTTCAATCTTCGAAAAAATCGTATAAATGGTTGTTTCACGTCATATTAAGCCTATTTCTACCAAGAATACTGAGTTTTTAAAAAGTCAAGAAATTCGATTTTCTAGCCCCTAAGGAGGGTAAAATCGCGTTTACTTCACTTCTTTCAGACTGCTTAAAAATCATATAAATGGATGTATCACCTCATAATAAGCCTCTATATACCCAGAATATTGAGTTTTTAACAAATCAAGAAAATTGATTTTCTAGCCCCTAGTGAGTGTAAAATCACGTTTACTTCACTTCTTTCAAACTGCTTAAAAATCATATAAATGGATGTATCACCTCATAATAAGCCTCTATATACCAAGAATATTGAACTTTTAACAAGTCAAGAAAAACGATTTTCTAGCCCCTAGTGAGTGTAAAATCGCGTTTACTTCACTTCTTTCAATCTTCGAAAAAATCATATGAATGGTTGTTTCACGTCATAATAAGCCTATTTATACCAAGAATACTGAGTTTTTAAAAAGTCAAGAAATTCGATTTTCTAGCCCCTAGTGAGTGTAAAATCCCGTTTACTTCACTTCTTTCAAACTGCTTAAAAATCATATGAATGGATGTATCACCTCATAATAAGCCTCTATATACCAAGAATACTGAGTTTTCAACAAGTGAAGAAAATCAATTTTATAGCCCCTAGTGAGTGTAAAATCGTGTTTACTTCACTTCTTTCAAACTGCTTAAAAACATACAAATGGATGTATCACATCATAATAAGCCTCTATATTCCAAAGATACTGAGTTTTCAAAAAGTCAAGAAATTCGATTTTCTAGCCCCTATTGATTGTAAAATCGCGTTTACTTCACTTCTTTCAAACTGCTTAAAAACATATAAATGGTTGTATCACCTCATAATAAGCCTATATATACCAAAAATATTGAGTTTTCAACAAGTCAAGAAAATCGATTTTCTAGCACCTAGTGAGTGTAAAATCGTGTTTACTTCACTTCTTTCAATCTTCGAAAAAATCATATAAATGGTTGTTTCACGTCATAATAAGCCTATTTATACCAAGAATACTGAGTTTTTAAAAAGTCAAGAAATTCGATTTCCTAGCCCCTAGTGTGTTTAAAATTGCGTTTACTTCACTTCTTTCAAATTGCTTAAAAATCATATAAATGGATGTATCACCTCATAATAAGCCTCTATATACCAAGAATACTGAGTTTTCAACAAGTGAAGAAAATCAATTTTCTAGCCCTTAGTGAGTGTAAAAACGCGTTTACTTCACTTCTTTCAAACTGCTTGTAAATCATACAAATGGATGTATCACATCATAATACGCCTCTATATACCAAAGATACTGAGTTTTCAAAAAGTCAAGAAGTTCGATTTTCTAGCCCCTATTGATTGTAAAATCGCGTTTACTTCACTTCTTTCAAACTGCTTAAAAATCATATAAATGGAAGTATCACCTCATAATAAGCCTCTATATACCAGGAATATTGAGTTTTTAACAAGTGAAGAAAATCATGTTTCTAGCCCCTAGTGAGTGTAAAATCGCGTTTACTTCACTTCTTTCAAACTGCTTAAAAACTATACAAATGGGTGTATCACATTATAATAAGCCTCTATATACCAAAGATACTGAGTTTTCAAAAAGTCAAGAAGTTCGATTTTCTAGCCCCTATTGATTGTAAAATCGCGTTTACTTCACTTCTTTCAAACTGCTTAAAAATCATATAAATGGAAGTATCACCTCATAATAAGCCTCTATATACCAAGAATATTGAGCTTTTAACAAGTCAAGAAAATCGATTTTCTAGCCCCTATTGATTGTAAAATCGCGTTTACTTCACTTCTTTCAAACTGCTTAAAAATCACATAAATGGTTGTATCACCTCATAATAAGCCTATATATACCAAGAATATTGAGTTTTCAACAAGTCAAGAAAATCGATTTTCTAGCGCCTAGTGAGTGTAAAATCGCGTTTACTTCACTTCTTTCAAACTGCTTAAAAATCATATAAATGGATGTATCACCTCATAATAAGCCTCTATATACCAAGAATACTGAGTTTTTAATAAATCAAGAAAATTGATTTTCTAGCCCCTAGTGAGTGTAAAATCGCGTTTACTTCACTTCTTCCAACTGCTTAAAAATCATATAAATGGATGTAGCACCTCATAATACGCCTCTATATACCAAGAATACTGAGTTATCAACAAGTGAAGAAAATCAATTTTCTAGCCCCTAGTGAGTGTATAATCGCGTTTACTTCACTTCTTTTAAACTGCTTAAAAATCATACAAATGGATGTATCACATCATATTAACCCTCTATATACCAAAGATACTGAGTTTTCAAAAAGTCAAGAAATTCGATTTTCTAGCTAGTAGTGAGTGTAAAATCGCGTTTACTTCACTTCTTTCAAACTGCTTAAAAATCATATAAATGGATGTATCACCTCATAATAAACCTCTATATACCAAGAGTATTGAGTTTTTAAGAAGTGAAGAAAATCAATTTTCCAGCCCCTAGTGAGTGTAAAATCGCGTTTACTTCTCTTAATTCCAACTGGTTAAAAATCATATAAATGGATGTATCACATCATAATAAGCCTCTATATACCAAAGATACTGAGTTTTCAAGAAGTCAAGAAATTCAATTTTCTAGCCCCTAGTGAGTGTAAAATCGCGTTTACTTCACTTCTTTCAAATTGCTTAAAAATCATATAAATGGATGTATCACCTCATAATAAGCCTCTATATACCAAGAATATTCTATTTTTAACAAGTCAAGAAAATCGATTTTCTAGCCCCTAGTGAGTGTAAAATCGCATTTACTTCACTTCTTTCAAACTGCTTAAAAATCATATAAATGGATGTATTACATCATAATAACCCTCTATATACCAAAGATACTGAGTTTTCAAAAGGTCAAGAAATTCGATTTTCTAGCCCCTATTGATTGTAAAATCGCGTTTACTTCACTTCTTTCAAACTTCGAAAAAATCATATAAATGGTTGTACCACCTCATAATAAGCCTATATATACCAAGAATATTGAGTTTTCAACAAGTCAAGAAAATCGATTTTCTAGCCCCTAGTGATTGTAAAATCGCGTTTACTTCACTTCTTTCAAACTGCTTAAAAATCATATAAATGGATGTATCACCTCATAATAAGCCTCTATATACCAAGAATATTGAGTTTTTAACAAATCAAGAAAATTGATTTTCTAGCCCCTAGTGAGTGTAAAATCGCGTTTACTTCACTTCTTTAAAACTGCTTAAAAATCATACAAATGGATGTATCACATCATATTAAGCCTCTATATACCAAAGATACTGAGTTTTCAAAAAGTCAAGAAATTAGATTTTCTAGCCCCTATTGATTGTAAAATCGCGTTTACTTCACTTCTTTCAAACTTCGAAAAAATGATATAAATGGTTGTACCACCTCATAATAAGCCTATATATACCAAGAATATTGAGTTTTCAACAAGTCAAGAAAATCGATTTTCTAGCCCCTAGTGATTGTAAAATCGCGTTTACTTCACTTCTTTCAAACTGCTTAAAAATCATATAAATGGATGTATCACCTCATAATAAGCCTCTATATACCAAGAATATTGAACTTTTAACAAGTCAAGAAAATCGATTTTTTGCCCCTAGTGAGTGTAAAATCGCGTTTACTTCACTTCTTTCAATCTTCGAAAAAATCATATAAATGGTTGATGCACGTCATAATAAGCCTATTTATACCAAGAATAATGAGTTTTTAAAAAGTCAAGAAATTCGATTTTCTAGCCCCTGGTGAGTGTAAAATCCCGTTTACTTCACTTCTTTCAAACTGCTTAAAAATCACATAAATGGATGTATCACCTCATAATAAGCCTCTATATACCAAGAATATTGAGTTTTTAACAAGTCAAGAAAATCGATTTTCTAGCCCCTAGTAAGTGTAAAATCGCGTTTACTTCACTTCTTTCAAACTGCTTAAAAATCATATAAATGGTTGTATCACCTCATAATAAGCCTATATATACCAAGAATATTGAGTTTTCAACAACTCATAGAAAGCGATTTTGTAGCACCTAGTGAGTGTAAAATCGCGTTTACTTCACTTCTTTGAATCTTCGAAAAAATCATATAAATGGTTGTTTCACGCCATAATAAGCCTATATATATATCAAGAATACTGAGTATTTAAAAAGTCAAGAAATTCGATCTTCTAGCACCTAGTGAGTGTAAAATCGCGTTTACTTCACTTCTTTATAACTGCTTAAAAATCATATACATGGATGTATCACATCATAATCAGCCTCTATATTCCAAAGATACTGAGTTTTCAAAAAGTCAAGAAATTCGATTTTCTAGCCCCTATTGATTGTAAAACCGCGTTTACTTCACTTCTTTCAAGCTGCTTAAAAATCATATAAATGGTTGTATCACCTCATAATAAGCCTATATATACCAAGAATATTGAGTTTTCAACAAGTCAAGAAAATCGATTTTCTAGCACCTAGTGAGTGTAAAATCGCGTTTACTTCACTTCTTTCAATCTTCGAAAAAATGATATAAATGGTTGTATCACCTCATAATAAGCCTCTATGTACCAAGAATACTGAGATTTCAACAAGTGAAGAAAATCAATTTTCTAGCCACTAGTGAGTGTAAAATCGCGTTTACTTCACTTCTTTCAAACTGCTTAAAAGCATATAAATGGCTGTATCACCTCATAAGAAGCCTATATATACCAAAAATATTGAGTTTTCAACAAGTCAAGAAAATCGATTTTCTAGCACCTAGTGAGTGTAAAATCGTGTTTACTTCACTTCTTGTAATCTTCGAAAAAATCATATAAAAAGTTGTTTCATCTCATAATAAGCCTATATATACCAAGAATATTGAGTTTTTAACAAGTCAAGAAAATCGATTTTCTAGCCCCTAGTGAGTGTAAAATCGCGTTTACTTCACTTCTTTCAAACTGCTTGAAAATCATATAAATGGATGTATCACATCATAATAAGCCTCTATATACCAAAGATACTGAGTTTTCAAAAAGTCAAGAAATTCTATTTTCTAGCCCCCATTGATTGTAAAATCGCGTTTACTTCACTTCCTTTTAAACTGCTTAAAAATCATATACCTCATAATAAGCCTATATATACCAAGAATGTTGAGTTTTCAGCCAGACAAGAAAATCGATTTTCTAGCACCTAGTGAGTGTAAAATCGCTTTTACTTCACTTCTTTCAATCTTCGAAAAAATCATATAAATGGTCGTTTCACCTCTTAATAAGCCTGTATATACCAAGAATATTGAGTTTTTAACAAGTCAAGAAAATCGATTTTCTAGCCCCTAGTGAGTGTAAAATAGCGTTTACTTCACTTGTTTTCAACTGCTTAAAAATCATATACCTAAATGGTTGTATCACCTAATAATAAACCTATATATACCAAGAATATTCAGTTTTCAACAAGTCAAGAAAATCGATTTTCTAGCACCTAGTGAGTGTAAAATCGCGTTTACCTCACTTCTTTCAAACTGCTTAAAAACATACAAATGGATGTATCACATCATAATAAGCCTCTATAATCCAAAGATACTGAGTTTTCAAAAAGTCAAGAAATTCGATTTTCTAGCCCCTATTGATTGTAAAATCGCGTTTACTTCACTTCTTTCAAACTGCTTAAAAACATATAAATGGCTGTATCACCTCATAATAAGCCTATATATACCAAAAATATTGAGTTTTCAACAAGTCAAGAAAATCGATTTTCTAGCACCTAGTGAGTGTAAAATCGTGTTTACTTCACTTCTTTTAATCTTCGAAAAAATCATATAAATGGTTGTTTCATCTCATAATAAGCCTCTATATACCAAGAATATTGAGTTTTTAACAAGTCAAGAAAATCGATTTTCTAGCCCCTAGTGAGTGTAAAATCGCGTTTACTTCACTTCTTTCAAACTGCTTGAAAATCATATAAATGGATGTATCACATCATAATAAGCCTCTATATACCAAAGATACTGAGTTTTCAAAAAGTCAAGAAATTCGATTTTCTAGCCCCTATTGAGTGTAAAATCGCGTTTACTTCACTTCTTTTAATCTTCGAAAAAATCATATAAATGGTTGTTTCACGTCATAATAAGCCTATTTATACCAAGAATACTGAGTTTTTAAAAAGTCAAGAAATTCGATTTTCTAGCCCCTAGTGAGTGTAAAATCGCGTTTACTTCACTTCTTTCAAACTGCTTAAAAATCATATAAATGGATATATCACCTCATAATAAGCCTCTATATAACAAGAATACTGAGTTTTCAACAAGTGAGGAAAATCAATTTTCTAGCCCCTAGTGAGTTTATAATCGCGTTTACTTCACTTCTTTCAAACTGCTTAAAAATCATATAAATGGATGTATCACATCATATTAAGCCTCTATATACCAAAGATACTGAGTTTTCAAAAAGTCAAGAAATTCGATTTTCTAGCCCCTATTGATTGTAAAATCGCGTTTACTTCACTTCTTTCAAACTTCGAAAAAATCATATAAATGGTTGTACCACCTCATAATAAGCCTATATATACCAAGAATACTGAGTTTTCAACAAGTCAAGAAAATCGATTTTCTAGCCCCTAGTGAGTGTAAAATCGCGTTTACTTCACTTCTTTCAATCTTCGAAAAAATCATATAAGTGGTTGTTTCACGTCATAATAAGCCTATTTATACCAAGAATACTGAGTTTTTAAAAAATCAAGAAATTCGATTTCTTAGCCCCTAGTGAGTTTAAAATTGCGTTTACTTCACTTCTTTCAAATTGCTTAAAAATCATATAAATGGATGTATCACCTCATAATAAGCCTCTATATATCAAGAATACTGAGTTTTCAACAAGTGAAGAAAATCAATTTTCTAGCCCTTAGTGAGTGTAAAAACGCGTTTACTTCACTTCTTTCAAACTGCTTGTAAATCATACAAATGGATGTATCACATCATAATACGCCTCTATATACCAAAAATACTGAGTTTTAAAAAGTCAAGAAATTCGATTTTCTAGCCCCTATTGATTGTAAAATCGCGTTTACTTCACTTCTTTCAAACTTCGAAAAAATCATATAAATGGTTGTTTCACGTCATAATAAGCCTATATATACCAAGAATACTGATTTTTCAAAAAGTCAAGAAATTCGATTTTCTAGCCCCTAGTGAGTATAAAATCGCGTTTACTTCACGGCTTTCAAACTGCTTAAAAATCATATAAATGGAAGTATCACCTCATAATAAGCCTCTATATACCAGGAATATTGAGTTTTTAACAAGTGAAGAAAATCAATTTTCTAGCCCCTATTGCTTGTAAAATCGCGTTTACGTCACTTCTTTCAAACTGCTTAAAAATCATATAAATGGTTGTATCACCTCATAATAAGCCTATATATACCAAGAATATTGAGTTTTCAACAAGTCAAGAAAATCGATTTTCTAGCGCCTAGTGAGTGTAAAATCGCGTTTACTTCACTTCTTTCAAACTGCTTAAAAATCATATAAATGGATGTATCACCTCATAATAAGCCTCTATATACCAAGAATACTGAGTTTTTAATAAATCAAGAAAATTGATTTTTTAGCCCCTAGTGAGTGTAAAATCGCGTTTACTTCACTTCTTCCAACTGCTTAAAAATCATATAAATGGATGTATCACCTCATAATAAGCCTCTATATACCAAGAATACTGAGTTTTTAACAAGTGAAGAAAATCAATTTTCTAGCCCCTAGTGAGTGTATAATCGCGTTTACTTCACTTCTTTCAAACTGCTTAAAAATCATATAAATGGAAGTATCACCTCATAATAAGCCTCTATATACCAAGAGTATTGAGTTTTTAAGAAGTGAAGAAAATCAATTTTCTAGCCCCTAGTGAGTGTAAAATCGCGTTTACTTCTCTTAATTCAAACTGGTTAAAAATCATATAATTGAATGTATCACATCATAATAAGCCTCTATACACCAAAGATACTGAGTTTTCAAGAAGTCAAGAAATTCGATTTTCTAGCCCCTAGTGAGTGTAAAATCGCGTTTACTTCACTTCTTTCAAACTGCTTAAAAATCATATAAATGGATGTATCACCTCATAATAAGCCTGTATATACCAAGAATATTCTGTTTTTAACTAGTCAAGACAATCGATTTTCTAGCCCCTAGTGAGTGTAAAATCGCGTTTACTTCACTTCTTTCAAACTGCTTAAAAACTATACAAATGGGTGTATCACATTATAATAAGCCTCTATATACCAAAGATACTGAGTTTTCAAAAAGTCAAGAAGTTCGATTTTCTAGCCCCTATTGATTGTAAAATCGCGTTTACTTCACTTCTTTCAAACTGCTTAAAAATCATATAAATGGAAGTATCACCTCATAATAAGCCTCTATATACCAAGAATATTGAGCTTTTAACAAGTCAAGAAAATCGATTTTCTAGCCCCTATTGATTGTAAAATCGCGTTTACTTCACTTCTTTCAAACTGCTTAAAAATCACATAAATGGTTGTATCACCTCATAATAAGCCTATATATACCAAGAATATTGAGTTTTCAACAAGTCAAGAAAATCGATTTTCTAGCGCCTAGTGAGTGTAAAATCGCGTTTACTTCACTTCTTTCAAACTGCTTAAAAATCATATAAATGGATGTATCACCTCATAATAAGCCTCTATATACCAAGAATACTGAGTTTTTAATAAATCCAGAAAATTGATTTTCTAGCCCCTAGTGAGTGTAAAATCGCGTTTACTTCACTTCTTCCAACTGCTTAAAAATCATATAAATGGATGTAGCACCTCATAATACGCCTCTATATACCAAGAATACTGAGTTATCAACAAGTGAAGAAAATCAATTTTCTAGCCCCTAGTGAGTGTATAATCGCGTTTACTTCACTTCTTTTAAACTGCTTAAAAATCATACAAATGGATGTATCACATCATATTAACCCTCTATATACCAAAGATACTGAGTTTTCAAAAGTCAAGAAATTCGATTTTCTAGCTAGTAGTGAGTGTAAAATCGCGTTTACTTCACTTCTTTCAAACTGCTTAAAAATCATATAAATGGATGTATCACCTCATAATAAACCTCTATATACCAAGAGTATTGAGTTTTTAAGAAGTGAAGAAAATCAATTTTCCAGCCCCTAGTGAGTGTAAAATCGCGTTTACTTCTCTTAATTCCAACTGGTTAAAAATCATATAAATGGATGTATCACATCATAATAAGCCTCTATATACCAAAGATACTGAGTTTTCAAGAAGTCAAGAAATTCAATTTTCTAGCCCCTAGTGAGTGTAAAATCGCGTTTACTTCACTTCTTTCAAATTGCTTAAAAATCATATAAATGGATGTATCACCTCATAATAAGCCTCTATATACCAAGAATATTCTATTTTTAACAAGTCAAGAAAATCGATTTTCTAGCCCCTAGTGAGTGTAAAATCGCATTTACTTCACTTCTTTCAAACTGCTTAAAAATCATATAAATGGATGTATTACATCATAATAACCCTCTATATACCAAAGATACTGAGTTTTCAAAAGGTCAAGAAATTCGATTTTCTAGCCCCTATTGATTGTAAAATCGCGTTTACTTCACTTCTTTCAAACTTCGAAAAAATCATATAAATGGTTGTACCACCTCATAATAAGCCTATATATACCAAGAATATTGAGTTTTCAACAAGTCAAGAAAATCGATTTTCTAGCCCCTAGTGATTGTAAAATCGCGTTTACTTCACTTCTTTCAAACTGCTTAAAAATCATATAAATGGATGTATCACCTCATAATAAGCCTCTATATACCAAGAATATTGAGTTTTTAACAAATCAAGAAAATTGATTTTCTAGCCCCTAGTGAGTGTAAAATCGCGTTTACTTCACTTCTTTAAAACTGCTTAAAAATCATACAAATGGATGTATCACATCATATTAAGCCTCTATATACCAAAGATACTGAGTTTTCAAAAAGTCAAGAAATTAGATTTTCTAGCCCCTATTGATTGTAAAATCGCGTTTACTTCACTTCTTTCAAACTTCGAAAAAATGATATAAATGGTTGTACCACCTCATAATAAGCCTATATATACCAAGAATATTGAGTTTTCAACAAGTCAAGAAAATCGATTTTCTAGCCCCTAGTGATTGTAAAATCGCGTTTACTTCACTTCTTTCAAACTGCTTAAAAATCATATAAATGGATGTATCACCTCATAATAAGCCTCTATATACCAAGAATATTGAACTTTTAACAAGTCAAGAAAATCGATTTTTTGCCCCTAGTGAGTGTAAAATCGCGTTTACTTCACTTCTTTCAATCTTCGAAAAAATCATATAAATGGTTGATGCACGTCATAATAAGCCTATTTATACCAAGAATAATGAGTTTTTAAAAAGTCAAGAAATTCGATTTTCTAGCCCCTGGTGAGTGTAAAATCCCGTTTACTTCACTTCTTTCAAACTGCTTAAAAATCACATAAATGGATGTATCACCTCATAATAAGCCTCTATATACCAAGAATATTGAGTTTTTAACAAGTCAAGAAAATCGATTTTCTAGCCCCTAGTAAGTGTAAAATCGCGTTTACTTCACTTCTTTCAAACTGCTTAAAAATCATATAAATGGTTGTATCACCTCATAATAAGCCTATATATACCAAGAATATTGAGTTTTCAACAACTCATAGAAAGCGATTTTGTAGCACCTAGTGAGTGTAAAATCGCGTTTACTTCACTTCTTTGAATCTTCGAAAAAATCATATAAATGGTTGTTTCACGCCATAATAAGCCTATATATATATCAAGAATACTGAGTATTTAAAAAGTCAAGAAATTCGATCTTCTAGCACCTAGTGAGTGTAAAATCGCGTTTACTTCACTTCTTTATAACTGCTTAAAAATCATATACATGGATGTATCACATCATAATCAGCCTCTATATTCCAAAGATACTGAGTTTTCAAAAAGTCAAGAAATTCGATTTTCTAGCCCCTATTGATTGTAAAACCGCGTTTACTTCACTTCTTTCAAGCTGCTTAAAAATCATATAAATGGTTGTATCACCTCATAATAAGCCTATATATACCAAGAATATTGAGTTTTCAACAAGTCAAGAAAATCGATTTTCTAGCACCTAGTGAGTGTAAAATCGCGTTTACTTCACTTCTTTCAATCTTCGAAAAAATGATATAAATGGTTGTATCACCTCATAATAAGCCTCTATGTACCAAGAATACTGAGATTTCAACAAGTGAAGAAAATCAATTTTCTAGCCACTAGTGAGTGTAAAATCGCGTTTACTTCACTTCTTTCAAACTGCTTAAAAGCATATAAATGGCTGTATCACCTCATAAGAAGCCTATATATACCAAAAATATTGAGTTTTCAACAAGTCAAGAAAATCGATTTTCTAGCACCTAGTGAGTGTAAAATCGTGTTTACTTCACTTCTTGTAATCTTCGAAAAAATCATATAAAAAGTTGTTTCATCTCATAATAAGCCTATATATACCAAGAATATTGAGTTTTTAACAAGTCAAGAAAATCGATTTTCTAGCCCCTAGTGAGTGTAAAATCGCGTTTACTTCACTTCTTTCAAACTGCTTGAAAATCATATAAATGGATGTATCACATCATAATAAGCCTCTATATACCAAAGATACTGAGTTTTCAAAAAGTCAAGAAATTCTATTTTCTAGCCCCTATTGATTGTAAAATCGCGTTTACTTCACTTCCTTTTAAACTGCTTAAAAATCATATACCTCATAATAAGCCTATATATACCAAGAATGTTGAGTTTTCAGCCAGACAAGAAAATCGATTTTCTAGCACCTAGTGAGTGTAAAATCGCTTTTACTTCACTTCTTTCAATCTTCGAAAAAATCATATAAATGGTCGTTTCACCTCTTAATAAGCCTGTATATACCAAGAATATTGAGTTTTTAACAAGTCAAGAAAATCGATTTTCTAGCCCCTAGTGAGTGTAAAATAGCGTTTACTTCACTTGTTTTCAACTGCTTAAAAATCATATACCTAAATGGTTGTATCACCTAATAATAAACCTATATATACCAAGAATATTCAGTTTTCAACAAGTCAAGAAAATCGATTTTCTAGCACCTAGTGAGTGTAAAATCGCGTTTACCTCACTTCTTTCAAACTGCTTAAAAACATACAAATGGATGTATCACATCATAATAAGCCTCTATAATCCAAAGATACTGAGTTTTCAAAAAGTCAAGAAATTCGATTTTCTAGCCCCTATTGATTGTAAAATCGCGTTTACTTCACTTCTTTCAAACTGCTTAAAAACATATAAATGGCTGTATCACCTCATAATAAGCCTATATATACCAAAAATATTGAGTTTTCAACAAGTCAAGAAAATCGATTTTCTAGCACCTAGTGAGTGTAAAATCGTGTTTACTTCACTTCTTTTAATCTTCGAAAAAATCATATAAATGGTTGTTTCATCTCATAATAAGCCGCTATATACCAAGAATATTGAGTTTTTAACAAGTCAAGAAAATCGATTTTCTAGCCCCTAGTGAGTGTAAAATCGCGTTTACTTCACTTCTTTCAAACTGCTTGAAAATCATATAAATGGATGTATCACATCATAATAAGCCTCTATATACCAAAGATACTGAGTTTTCAAAAAGTCAAGAAATTCGATTTTCTAGCCCCTATTGAGTGTAAAATCGCGTTTACTTCACTTCTTTTAATCTTCGAAAAAATCATATAAATGGTTGTTTCACGTCATAATAAGCCTATTTATACCAAGAATACTGAGTTTTTAAAAAGTCAAGAAATTCGATTTTCTAGCCCCTAGTGAGTGTAAAATCGCGTTTACTTCACTTCTTTCAAACTGCTTAAAAATCATATAAATGGATATATCACCTCATAATAAGCCTCTATATAACAAGAATACTGAGTTTTCAACAAGTGAGGAAAATCAATTTTCTAGCCCCTAGTGAGTTTATAATCGCGTTTACTTCACTTCTTTCAAACTGCTTAAAAATCATATAAATGGATGTATCACATCATATTAAGCCTCTATATACCAAAGATACTGAGTTTTCAAAAAGTCAAGAAATTCGATTTTCTAGCCCCTATTGATTGTAAAATCGCGTTTACTTCACTTCTTTCAAACTTCGAAAAAATCATATAAATGGTTGTACCACCTCATAATAAGCCTATATATACCAAGAATACTGAGTTTTCAACAAGTCAAGAAAATCGATTTTCTAGCCCCTAGTGAGTGTAAAATCGCGTTTACTTCACTTCTTTCAATCTTCGAAAAAATCATATAAGTGGTTGTTTCACGTCATAATAAGCCTATTTATACCAAGAATACTGAGTTTTTAAAAAATCAAGAAATTCGATTTCTTAGCCCCTAGTGAGTTTAAAATTGCGTTTACTTCACTTCTTTCAAATTGCTTAAAAATCATATAAATGGATGTATCACCTCATAATAAGCCTCTATATATCAAGAATACTGAGTTTTCAACAAGTGAAGAAAATCAATTTTCTAGCCCTTAGTGAGTGTAAAAACGCGTTTACTTCACTTCTTTCAAACTGCTTGTAAATCATACAAATGGATGTATCACATCATAATACGCCTCTATATACCAAAAATACTGAGTTTTAAAAAGTCAAGAAATTCGATTTTCTAGCCCCTATTGATTGTAAAATCGCGTTTACTTCACTTCTTTCAAACTTCGAAAAAATCATATAAATGGTTGTTTCACGTCATAATAAGCCTATATATACCAAGAATACTGATTTTTCAAAAAGTCAAGAAATTCGATTTTCTAGCCCCTAGTGAGTATAAAATCGCGTTTACTTCACGGCTTTCAAACTGCTTAAAAATCATATAAATGGAAGTATCACCTCATAATAAGCCTCTATATACCAGGAATATTGAGTTTTTAACAAGTGAAGAAAATCAATTTTCTAGCCCCTATTGCTTGTAAAATCGCGTTTACGTCACTTCTTTCAAACTGCTTAAAAATCATATAAATGGTTGTATCACCTCATAATAAGCCTATATATACCAAGAATATTGAGTTTTCAACAAGTCAAGAAAATCGATTTTCTAGCGCCTAGTGAGTGTAAAATCGCGTTTACTTCACTTCTTTCAAACTGCTTAAAAATCATATAAATGGATGTATCACCTCATAATAAGCCTCTATATACCAAGAATACTGAGTTTTTAATAAATCAAGAAAATTGATTTTTTAGCCCCTAGTGAGTGTAAAATCGCGTTTACTTCACTTCTTCCAACTGCTTAAAAATCATATAAATGGATGTATCACCTCATAATAAGCCTCTATATACCAAGAATACTGAGTTTTTAACAAGTGAAGAAAATCAATTTTCTAGCCCCTAGTGAGTGTATAATCGCGTTTACTTCACTTCTTTCAAACTGCTTAAAAATCATATAAATGGAAGTATCACCTCATAATAAGCCTCTATATACCAAGAGTATTGAGTTTTTAAGAAGTGAAGAAAATCAATTTTCTAGCCCCTAGTGAGTGTAAAATCGCGTTTACTTCTCTTAATTCAAACTGGTTAAAAATCATATAATTGAATGTATCACATCATAATAAGCCTCTATACACCAAAGATACTGAGTTTTCAAGAAGTCAAGAAATTCGATTTTCTAGCCCCTAGTGAGTGTAAAATCGCGTTTACTTCACTTCTTTCAAACTGCTTAAAAATCATATAAATGGATGTATCACCTCATAATAAGCCTGTATATACCAAGAATATTCTGTTTTTAACTAGTCAAGACAATCGATTTTCTAGCCCCTAGTGAGTGTAAAATCGCGTTTACTTCACTTCTTTCATACTGCTTAAAAATCATATAAATGGATGTATCACATCATATTAAGCGTCTATATACCAAAGATAGTGAGTTTTCAAAAAGTCAAGAAATTAGATTTTCTAGCCCCTATTGATTGTAAAATCGCGTTTACTTCACTTCTTTCAAACTTCGAAAAAATGATATAAATGGTTGTACCACCTCATAATAAGCCTATATATACCAAGAATATTGAGTTTTCAACAAGTCAAGAAAATCGATTTTCTAGCCCCTAGTGATTGTAAAATCGCGTTTACTTCACTTCTTTCAAACTGCTTAAAAATCATATAAATGGATGTATCACCTCATAATAAGCCTCTATATACCAAGAATATTGAACTTTTAACAAGTCAAGAAAATCGATTTTCTAGCCCCTAGTGAGTGTAAAATCGCGTTTACTTCTCTTAATTCAAACTGGTTAAAAATCATATAATTGAATGTATCACATCATAATAAGCCTCTATACACCAAAGATACTGAGTTTTCAAGAAGTCAAGAAATTCGATTTTCTAGCCCCTAGTGAGTGTAAAATCGCGTTTACTTCACTTCTTTCAAACTGCTTAAAAATCATATAAATGGATGTATCACCTCATAATAAGCCTGTATATACCAAGAATATTCTGTTTTTAACTAGTAAAGACAATCGATTTTCTAGCCCCTAGTGAGTGTAAAATCGCGTTTACTTCACTTCTTTCAAACTGCTTGAAAATCATATAAATGGATGTATCACATCATAATAAGCCTCTATATACCAAAGATACTGAGTTTTCAAAAAGTCAAGAAATTCGTTTTTCTAGCCCCTATTGAGTGTAAAATCGCGTTTACTTCACTTCTTTTAATCTTCGAAAAAATCATATAAATGGTTGTTTCACGTCATAATAAGCCTATTTATACCAAGAATACTGAGTTTTTAAAAAGTCAAGAAATTCGATTTTCTAGCCCCTAGTGAGTGTAAAATCGCGTTTACTTCACTTCTTTCAAACTGCTTAAAAATCATATAAATGGATATATCACCTCATAATAAGCCTCTATATAACAAGAATACTGAGTTTTCAACAAGTGAGGAAAATCAATTTTCTAGCCCCTAGTGAGTTTATAATCGCGTTTACTTCACTTCTTTCAAACTGCTTAAAAATCATACAAATGGATGCATCACATCATATTAAGCCTGTATATACCAAAGATACTGAGTATTCAAAAAGTCAAGAAATTCGATTTTCTAGCCCCTATTGATTGTAAAATCGCGTTTACTTCACTTCTTTCAAACTTCGAAAAAATCATATAAATGGTTGTACCACCTCATAATAAACCTATATATACCAAGAATATTCAGTTTTCAACAAGTCAAGAAAATCGATTTTCTAGCACCTAGTGAGTGTAAAATCGCGTTTACTCCACTTCTTTCAATCTTCGAAAAAATCGTATAAATGGTTGTTTCACGTCATATTAAGCCTATTTATACCAAGAATACTGAGTTTTTAAAAAGTCAAGAAATTCGATTTTCTAGCCCCTAGTGAGTGTAAAATCGCGTTTACTTCACTTCTTTCAAACTGCTTAAAAATCATATAAATGGATGTATCACCTCATAATAAGCCTCTATATACCAAGAATATTGAGTATTTAACAAATCAAGAAAATTGATTTTCTAGCCCCTAGTGAGTGTAAAATCGCGTTTACTTCACTTCTTTCAAACTGCTTAAAAATCATATAAATGGATGTATCACCTCATAATAAGCCTCTATATACCAAGAATATTGAACTTTTAACAAGTCAAGAAAATCGATTTTCTAGCCCCTAGTGAGTGTAAAATCGCGTTTACTTCACTTCTTTCAAACTGCTTAAAGACATACAAATGGATGTATCACATCATAATAAGCCTCTATATTCCAAAGATACTGAGTTTTCAAAAAGTCAAGAAATTCGATTTTCTAGCCCCTATTGATTGTAAAATCGCGTTTACTTCACTTCTTTCAAACTGCTTAAAAATCATATAAATGGTTGTATCACCTCATAATAAGCCTATATATACCAAGAATATTGAGTTTTCAACAAGTCATAGAAATCGATTTTGTAGCACCTAGTGAGTGTAAAATCGCGTTTACTTCACTTCTTTGAATCTTCGAAAAAATCATATAAATGGTTGTTTCACGTCATAATAAGCCTATATATATCAAGAATACTGAGTATTTAAAAAGTCAAGAAATTCGATCTTCTAGCACCTAGTGAGTGTGAAATCGCGTTTACTTCACTTCTTTATAACTGCTTAAAAATCATATACATGGATGTATCACATCATAATAAGCCTCTATATACCAAAGATACTGAGTTTTCAAAAAATCAAGAAATTCGATTTTCTAGCCCCTATTGATTGTAAAACCGCGTTTACTTCACTTCTTTCAAGCTGCTTAAAAATCATATAAATGGTTGTATCACCTCATAATAAGCCTATATATACCAAGAATATTGAGTTTTCAACAAGTCAAGAAAATCGATTTTCTAGCACCTAGTGAGTGTAAAATCGCGTTTACTTCACTTCTTTCAATCTTCGAAAAAATCATATAAATGGTTGTTTCACGTCATAATAAGCCTATATATACCAAGAATACTGAGTTTTTAAAAAGTCAAGAAATTCGATTTGCTAGCCCCTAGTGAGTGTAAAATCGCGTTTACTTCACTTCTTTCAAACTGCTTAAAAATCATATAAATGGATGTATCAGCTCATAATAAGCCTGTGTTTACCAAGAATATTTAGTTTTTAAAAAGTCAAGAAAATCGAGTTTCTAGCCCCTAGTGAGTGTAAAATCGCGTGTACTCTCACTTTTTTCAAACTGCTTAAAAATCATACAAATGGATGTATCACATCATAATAAGCCTACATACACCAAGTATTTTGAGTTTCATACATGTCACGAAATTTTAATTTCTAGCCTCTAGTGATTGTAAAATCGCGTGTTCTTAACTTTTTTGAAACTGCGTAAAAGTCATATAAAAGGATGTATCACATCATAATAAGCCTATATATACCAAGAATTTTGAGTTTCCAAAAAGAAATGAACTCGAATTTCTATACTCTAGTGAGTGTAAAATCGCGATTTCTTAACTTCTTCCCAACTGCGTAAAAGTCATATAAATGAATGTATCACATATTTATAATCGTCTATATACTAAGAATATTGAGCTTTCAACAAGTTATGAAATTCGAATTTCTAGCCTCTAGTGAGTGTAAAATCGCGTTTTCTTAACTTGCTTCAAACTGCGTAAAAATCATTTAAATGGATGAATCACCTCATAATAAGCCTCTATATACCAAGAATATTGAGTTTTTAAGTGAATAAAATCGATTTTCTAGCACCTAGTGAGTGTAAAATCGCGTTTACTTCACTTCTTTCAATCTTCGAAAAAATCATATAAGTGGTTGTTTCACGTCATAATAAGCCTATTTATACCAAGAATACTGAGTTTTTAAAAAATCAAGAAATTCGATTTCTTAGCCCCTAGTGAGTTTAAAATTGCGTTTACTTCACTTCTTTCAAATTGCTTAAAAATCATATAAATGGATGTATCACCTCATAATAAGCCTCTATATATCAAGAATACTGAGTTTTCAACAAGTGAAGAAAATCAATTTTCTAGCCCTTAGTGAGTGTAAAAACGCGTTTACTTCACTTCTTTCAAACTGCTTGTAAATCATACAAATGGATGTATCACATCATAATACGCCTCTATATACCAAAAATACTGAGTTTTAAAAAGTCAAGAAATTCGATTTTCTAGCCCCTATTGATTGTAAAATCGCGTTTACTTCACTTCTTTCAAACTTCGAAAAAATCATATAAATGGTTGTTTCACGTCATAATAAGCCTATATATACCAAGAATACTGATTTTTCAAAAAGTCAAGAAATTCGATTTTCTAGCCCCTAGTGAGTATAAAATCGCGTTTACTTCACGGCTTTCAAACTGCTTAAAAATCATATAAATGGAAGTATCACCTCATAATAAGCCTCTATATACCAGGAATATTGAGTTTTTAACAAGTGAAGAAAATCAATTTTCTAGCCCCTATTGCTTTTAAAATCGCGTTTACGTCACTTCTTTCAAACTGCTTAAAAATCATATAAATGGTTGTATCACCTCATAATAAGCCTATATATACCAAGAATATTGAGTTTTCAACAAGTCAAGAAAATCGATTTTCTAGCGCCTAGTGAGTGTAAAATCCCGTTTACTTCACTTCTTTCAAACTGCTTAAAAATCATATAAATGGATGTATCACCTCATAATAAGCCTCTATATACCAAGAATACTGAGTTTTCAACAAGTGAAGAAAATCAATTTTCTAGCCCCTAGTGAGTGTAAAATCGCGTTTACTTCACTTCTTTCAAACTGCTTAAAAACAAAAAAATGGATGTATCACATCATAATAAGCCTCTATATTCCAAAGATACTGAGTTTTTAAAAAGTCAAGAAATTCGATTTTCCAGCCCCTATTGATTATAAAATCGCGTTTACTTCACTTCTTTCAAACTGCTTAAAAACATATAAATGGTTGTATCACCTCATAATAAGCCTATATATACCAAAAATATTGAGTTTTCAACAAGTCAACAAAATCGATTTTCTAGCACCTAGTGAGTGTAAAATCGTGTTTACTTCACTTTATTCAATCTTCGAAAAAATCATATAAATGGTTGTTTCATCTCATAATAAGCCTCTATATACCAAGAATATTTAGTTTTTAACAAGTCAAGAAAATCGATTTTCTAGCCCCTAGTGAGTGTAAAATCGCGTTTACTTCACTTCTTTCAAAGTGCTTAAAAATCATATAAATGGATGTATCACATCATAATAAGCCTCTATATACCAAAGATACTGAGTTTTAAAAAGTCAAGAAATTCGATTTTCTAGCCCCTATTGATTGTAAAATCGCGTTTACTTCACTTCTTTTAAACTGCTTAAAAATCATATACCTCATAATAAGCCTATATATACCAAGAATATTGAGTTTTCAGCCAGTCAAGAAAATCGATTTTCTAGCACCTAGTGAGTGTAAAATCGCGTTTACTTCACTTCTTTCAATCTTCGAAAAAATCATATAAATGGTCGTTTCACCTCTTAATAAGCCTGTATATACCAAGAATATTGAGTTTTTAACAAGTCAAGAAAATCGATTTTCTAGCCCCTAGTGAGTGTAAAATAGCGTTTACTTCACTTGTTTCAAACTGCTTAAAAATCATATACCTAAATGGTTGTATCACCTAATATAAACCTATATATACCAAGAATATTCAGTTTTCAACAAGTCAAGAAAATCGATTTTCTAGCACCTAGTGAGTGTAAAATCGCGTTTACTTCACTTCTTTCAATCTTCGAAAAAATCATATAAATGGTTGTTTCACGTCATAATAAGCCTATTTATACCAAGAATACTGAGTTTTTAAAAAGTCAAGAAATTCGATTTTCTAGCCCCTAGTGAGTGTAAAATCGCGTTTACTTCACTTCTTTCAAACTGCTTAAAAATCATATAAATGGATATATCACCTCATAATAAGCCTCTATATAACAAGAATACTGAGTTTTCAACAAGTGAAGAAAATCAATTTTCTAGCCCTTGTGAGTTTATAATCGCGTTTACTTCACATTTGTTTCAAACTGCTTAAAAACCATACAAATGGATGCATCACATCATATTAAGCCTGTATATACCAAAGATACTGAGTATTCAAAAAGTCAAGAAATTCGATTTTCTAGCCCCTATTGATTGTAAAATCGCGTTTACTTCACTTCTTTCAAACTTCGAAAAAATCATATAAATGGTTGTACCACCTCATAATAAACCTATATATACCAAGAATATTCAGTTTTCAACAAGTCAAGAAAATCGATTTTCTAGCACCTAGTGAGTGTAAAATCGCGTTTACTCCACTTCTTTCAATCTTCGAAAAAATCGTATAAATGGTTGTTTCACGTCATAATAAGCCTATTTATGCCAAGATTACTGAGTTTTTAAAAAGTCAAGAAATTCGATTTTCTAGCCCATAGTGAGTGTAAAATCGCGTTTACTTCACTTCTTTCAAACTGCTTAAAAATCATATAAATGGATGTATCACCTCATAATAAGCCTCTATATACCAAGAATACTGAGTTTTTAATAAATCAAGAAAATTGATTTTCTAGCCCCTGAGTGTAAAATCGCGTTTACTTCACTTCTTCCAACTGCTTAAAAATCATATAAATGGATGTATCACCTCATAATAAGCCTCTATATACCAAGAATACTGAGTTTTCAACAAGTGAAGAAAATCAATTTTCTAGCCCCTAGTGAGTGTATAATCGCGTTTACTTCACTTCTTTCAAACTGCTTAAAAATCATACAAATGGATGTATCACATCATATTAAGCCTCTATATATCAAAGATACTGAGTTTTCAAAAAGTCAAGAAATTCGATTTTCTAGCTCCTAGTGAGTGTAAAATCGCGTTTACTTCACTTCTTTCAAACTGGTTAAAAATCATATAAATGGATGTATCACATCATAATAAGCCTCTATATACCAAAGATACTGAGTTTTCAAGAAGTCAAGAAATTCTATTTTCTAGCCCCTAGTGAGTGTAAAATCGCGTTTACTTCACTTCTTTCAAACTGCTTAAAAAGCATATAAATGGATGTATCACCTCATAATGAGCCTCTATATACCAAGAATATTCAGTTTTTAACAAGTCAAGAAAATCGATTTTCTAGCCCCTAGTGAGTGTAAAATCGCGTTTACTTCACTTCTTTCAAACTGCTTAAAAATCATATAAATGGATGTATCACATCATAATAAGCCTCTATATACCAAAGATACTGAGTTTTCAAAAAGTCAAGAAATTCGATTTTCTAGCCCCTATTGATTGTAAAATCGCGTTTACTTCACTTCTTTTAAACTGCTTAAAAATCATATACCTCATAATAAGCCTATATATACCAAGAATATTGAGTTTTCAGCCAGTCAAGAAAATCGATTTTCTAGCACCTAGTGAGTGTAAAATCGCGTTTACTTCACTTCTTTCAATCTTCGAAAAAATCATATAAATGGTCGCTTCACCTCTTAATAAGCCTGTATATACCAAGAATATTGAGTTTTTAACAAGTCAAGGAATTCGGTTTTCTAGCCCCTAGTGAGTGTAAAATCGCGTTTACTTCACTTCTTATAAACTGCTTAAAAATCATATAAATGGATGTATCACATCATAATAAGCCTCTATATACCAAAGATACTGAGTTTTCAAAAAGTCAAGAAATTCGATTTTCTAGCCCCTATTGATTGTAAAATAGCGTTTACTTCACTTGTTTCAAACTGCTTAAAAATCATATACCTAAATGGTTGTATCACCTAATATAAACCTATATATTCCAAGAATATTCAGTTTTCAACAAGTCAAGAAAATCGATTTTCTAGCACCTAGTGAGTGTAAAATCGCGTTTACTCCACTTCTTTCAATCTTCGAAAAAATCATATAAATGGTTGTTTCACGTCATAATAAGCCTATTTATACCAAGAATACTGAGTTTTTAAAAAGTCAAGAAATTCGATTTTCTAGCCCCTAGTGAGTGTAAAATCGCGTTTACTTCACTTCTTTCAAACTGCTTAAAAATCATATAAATGGATATATCACCTCATAATAAGCCTCTATATAACAAGAATACTGAGTTTTCAACAAGTGAAGAAAATCAATTTTCTAGCCCCTAGTGAGTTTATAATCGCGTTTACTTCACTTCTTTCAAACTGCTTAAAAATCATACAAATGGATGCATCACATCATATTAAGCCTGTATATACCAAAGATACTGAGTATTCAAAAAGTCAAGAAATTCGATTTTCTAGCCCCTATTGATTGTAAAATCGCGTTTACTTCACTTCTTTCAAACTGCTTAAAAACATATAAATGGTTGTATCACCTCATAATAAGCCTATATATACCAAAAATATTGAGTTTTCAACAAGTCAAGAAAATCGATTTTCTAGCACCTAGTGAGTGTAAAATCGTGTTTACTTCACTTCTTTCAATCTTCGAAAAAATCGTATAAATGGTTGTTTCACGTCATATTAAGCCTATTTCTACCAAGAATACTGAGTTTTTAAAAAGTCAAGAAATTCGACTTTCTAGCCCCTAAGGAGGGTAAAATCGCGTTTACTTCACTTCTTTCAGACTGCTTAAAAATCATATAAATGGATGTATCACCTCATAATAAGCCTCTATATACCCAGAATATTGAGTTTTTAACAAATCAAGAAAATTGATTTTCTAGCCCCTAGTGAGTGTAAAATCACGTTTACTTCACTTCTTTCAAACTGCTTAAAAATCATATAAATGGATGTATCACCTCATAATAAGCCTCTATATACCAAGAATATTGAACTTTTAACAAGTCAAGAAAAACGATTTTCTAGCCCCTAGTGAGTGTAAAATCGCGTTTACTTCACTTCTTTCAATCTTCGAAAAAATCATATGAATGGTTGTTTCACGTCATAATAAGCCTATTTATACCAAGAATACTGAGTTTTTAAAAAGTCAAGAAATTCGATTTTCTAGCCCCTAGTGAGTGTAAAATCCCGTTTACTTCACTTCTTTCAAACTGCTTAAAAATCATATGAATGGATGTATCACCTCATAATAAGCCTCTATATACCAAGAATACTGAGTTTTCAACAAGTGAAGAAAATCAATTTTATAGCCCCTAGTGAGTGTAAAATCGTGTTTACTTCACTTCTTTCAAACTGCTTAAAAACATACAAATGGATGTATCACATCATAATAAGCCTCTATATTCCAAAGATACTGAGTTTTCAAAAAGTCAAGAAATTCGATTTTCTAGCCCCTATTGATTGTAAAATCGCGTTTACTTCACTTCTTTCAAACTGCTTAAAAACATATAAATGGTTGTATCGCCTCATAATAAGCCTATATATACCAAAAATATTGAGTTTTCAACAAGTCAAGAAAATCGATTTTCTAGCACCTAGTGAGTGTAAAATCGTGTTTACTTCACTTCTTTCAATCTTCGAAAAAATCATATAAATGGTTGTTTCACGTCATAATAAGCCTATTTATACCAAGAATACTGAGTTTTTAAAAAGTCAAGAAATTCGATTTCCTAGCCCCTAGTGTGTTTAAAATTGCGTTTACTTCACTTCTTTCAAATTGCTTAAAAATCATATAAATGGATGTATCACCTCATAATAAGCCTCTATATACCAAGAATACTGAGTTTTCAACAAGTGAAGAAAATCAATTTTCTAGCCCTTAGTGAGTGTAAAAACGCGTTTACTTCACTTCTTTCAAACTGCTTGTAAATCATACAAATGGATGTATCACATCATAATACGCCTCTATATACCAAAGATACTGAGTTTTCAAAAAGTCAAGAAGTTCGATTTTCTAGCCCCTATTGATTGTAAAATCGCGTTTACTTCACTTCTTTCAAACTGCTTAAAAATCATATAAATGGAAGTATCACCTCATAATAAGCCTCTATATACCAGGAATATTGAGTTTTTAACAAGTGAAGAAAATCATGTTTCTAGCCCCTAGTGAGTGTAAAATCGCGTTTACTTCACTTCTTTCAAACTGCTTAAAAACTATACAAATGGGTGTATCACATTATAATAAGCCTCTATATACCAAAGATACTGAGTTTTCAAAAAGTCAAGAAGTTCGATTTTCTAGCCCCTATTGATTGTAAAATCGCGTTTACTTCACTTCTTTCAAACTGCTTAAAAATCATATAAATGGAAGTATCACCTCATAATAAGCCTCTATATACCAAGAATATTGAGCTTTTAACAAGTCAAGAAAATCGATTTTCTAGCCCCTATTGATTGTAAAATCGCGTTTACTTCACTTCTTTCAAACTGCTTAAAAATCACATAAATGGTTGTATCACCTCATAATAAGCCTATATATACCAAGAATATTGAGTTTTCAACAAGTCAAGAAAATCGATTTTCTAGCGCCTAGTGAGTGTAAAATCGCGTTTACTTCACTTCTTTCAAACTGCTTAAAAATCATATAAATGGATGTATCACCTCATAATAAGCCTCTATATACCAAGAATACTGAGTTTTTAATAAATCAAGAAAATTGATTTTCTAGCCCCTAGTGAGTGTAAAATCGCGTTTACTTCACTTCTTCCAACTGCTTAAAAATCATATAAATGGATGTAGCACCTCATAATACGCCTCTATATACCAAGAATACTGAGTTATCAACAAGTGAAGAAAATCAATTTTCTAGCCCCTAGTGAGTGTATAATCGCGTTTACTTCACTTCTTTTAAACTGCTTAAAAATCATACAAATGGATGTATCACTTCATATTAACCCTCTATATACCAAAGATACTGAGTTTTCAAAAAGTCAAGAAATTCGATTTTCTAGCTAGTAGTGAGTGTAAAATCGCGTTTACTTCACTTCTTTCAAACTGCTTAAAAATCATATAAATGGATGTATCACCTCATAATAAACCTCTATATACCAAGAGTATTGAGTTTTCAACAAGTCAAGAAAATCGATTTTCTAGCCCCTAGTGATTGTAAAATCGCGTTTACTTCACTTCTTTCAAACTGCTTAAAAATCATATAAATGGATGTATCACTTCATAATAAGCCTCTATATACCAAGAATATTGAGTTTTTAACAAATCAAGAAAATTGATTTTCTAGCCCCTAGTGAGTGTAAAATCGCGTTTACTTCACTTCTTTAAAACTGCTTAAAAATCATACAAATGGATGTATCACATCATATTAAGCCTCTATATACCAAAGATACTGAGTTTTCAAAAAGTCAAGAAATTAGATTTTTTAGCCCCTATTGATTGTAAAATCGCGTTTACTTCACTTCTTTCAAACTTCGAAAAAATGATATAAATGGTTGTACCACCTCATAATAAGCCTATATATACCAAGAATATTGAGTTTTCAACAAGTCAAGAAAATCGATTTTCTAGCCCCTAGTGATTGTAAAATCGCGTTTACTTCACTTCTTTCAAACTGCTTAAAAATCATATAAATGGATGTATCACCTCATAATAAGCCTCTATATACCAAGAATATTGAACTTTTAACAAGTCAAGAAAATCGATTTTTTGCCCCTAGTGAGTGTAAAATCGCGTTTACTTCACTTCTTTCAATCTTCGAAAAAATCATATAAATGGTTGATGCACGTCATAATAAGCCTATTTATACCAAGAATAATGAGTTTTTAAAAAGTCAAGAAATTCGATTTTCTAGCCCCTGGTGAGTGTAAAATCCCGTTTACTTCACTTCTTTCAAACTGCTTAAAAATCACATAAATGGATGTATCACCTCATAATAAGCCTCTATATACCAAGAATATTGAGTTTTTAACAAGTCAAGAAAATCGATTTTCTAGCCCCTAGTAAGTGTAAAATCGCGTTTACTTCACTTCTTTCAAACTGCTTAAAAATCATATAAATGGTTGTATCACCTCATAATAAGCCTATATATACCAAGAATATTGAGTTTTCAACAACTCATAGAAAGCGATTTTGTAGCACCTAGTGAGTGTAAAATCGCGTTTACTTCACTTCTTTGAATCTTCGAAAAAATCATATAAATGGTTGTTTCACGCCATAATAAGCCTATATATATATATCAAGAATACTGAGTATTTAAAAAGTCAAGAAATTCGATCTTCTAGCACCTAGTGAGTGTAAAATCGCGTTTAATTCACTTCTTTATAACTGCTTAAAAATCATATACATGGATGTATCACATCATAATCAGCCTCTATATTCCAAAGATACTCAGTTTTCAAAAAGTCAAGAAATTCGATTTTCTAGCCCCTATTGATTGTAAAACCGCGTTTACTTCACTTCTTTCAAGCTGCTTAAAAATCATATAAATGGTTGTATCACCTCATAATAAGCCTATATATACCAAGAATATTGAGTTTTCAACAAGTCAAGAAAATCGATTTTCTAGCACCTAGTGAGTGTAAAATCGCGTTTACTTCACTTCTTTCAATCTTCGAAAAAATGATATAAATGGTTGTATCACCTCATAATAAGCCTCTATGTACCAAGAATACTGAGATTTCAACAAGTGAAGAAAATCAATTTTCTAGCCACTAGTGAGTGTAAAATCGCGTTTACTTCACTTCCTTCAAACTGCTTAAAAACATACAAATGGATGTATCACATCATAATAAGCCTCTATATTCCAAAGATACTGAGTTTTCAAAAAGTCAAGAAATTCGATTTTCTAGCCCCTATTGATTGTAAAATCGCGTTTACTTCACTTCTTTCAAACTGCTTAAAAGCATATAAATGGCTGTATCACCTCATAAGAAGCCTATATATACCAAAAATATTGAGTTTTCAACAAGTCAAGAAAATCGATTTTCTAGCACCTAGTGAGTGTAAAATCGTGTTTACTTCACTTCTTGTAATCTTCGAAAAAATCATATAAAAAGTTGTTTCATCTCATAATAAGCCTATATATACCAAGAATATTGAGTTTTTAACAAGTCAAGAAAATCGATTTTCTAGCCCCTAGTGAGTGTAAAATCGCGTTTACTTCACTTCTTTCAAACTGCTTGAAAATCATATAAATGGATGTATCACATCATAATAAGCCTCTATATACCAAAGATACTGAGTTTTCAAAAAGTCAAGAAATTCTATTTTCTAGCCCCTATTGATTGTAAAATCGCGTTTACTTCACTTCCTTTTAAACTGCTTAAAAATCATATACCTCATAATAAGCCTATATATACCAAGAATGTTGAGTTTTCAGCCAGACAAGAAAATCGATTTTCTAGCACCTAGTGAGTATAAAATCGCTTTTACTTCACTTCTTTCAATCTTCGAAAAAATCATATACATGGTCGTTTCACCTCTTAATAAGCCTGTATATACCAAGAATATTGAGTTTTTAACAAGTCAAGAAAATCGATTTTCTAGCCCCTAGTGAGTGTAAAATAGCGTTTACTTCACTTGTTTTCAACTGCTTAAAAATCATATACCTAAATGGTTGTATCACCTAATAATAAACCTATATATACCAAGAATATTCAGTTTTCAACAAGTCAAGAAAATCGATTTTCTAGCACCTAGTGAGTGTAAAATCGCGTTTACCTCACTTCTTTCAAACTGCTTAAAAACATACAAATGGATGTATCACATCATAATAAGCCTCTATAATCCAAAGATACTGAGTTTTCAAAAAGTCAAGAAATTCGATTTTCTAGCCCCTATTCATTGTAAAATCGCGTTTACTTCACTTCTTTCAAACTGCTTAAAAACATATAAATGGCTGTATCACCTCATAATAAGCCTATATATACCAAAAATATTGAGTTTTCAACAAGTCAAGAAAATCGATTTTCTAGCACCTAGTGAGTGTAAAATCGTGTTTACTTCACTTCTTTTAATCTTCGAAAAAATCATATAAATGGTTGTTTCATCTCATAATAAGCCTCTATATACCAAAGATACTGAGTTTTCAAAAAGTCAAGAAATTCGATTTTCTAGCCCCTATTGAGTGTAAAATCGCGTTTACTTCACTTCTTTCAATCTTCGAAAAAATCATATAAGTGGTTGTTTCACGTCATAATAAGCCTATTTATACCAAGAATACTGAGTTTTTAAAAAATCAAGAAATTCGATTTCTTAGCCCCTAGTGAGTTTAAAATTGCGTTTACTTCACTTCTTTCAAATTGCTTAAAAATCATATAAATGGATGTATCACCTCATAATAAGCCTCTATATATCAAGAATACTGAGTTTTCAACAAGTGAAGAAAATCAATTTTCTAGCCCTTAGTGAGTGTAAAAACGCGTTTACTTCACTTCTTTCAAACTGCTTGTAAATCATACAAATGGATGTATCACATCATAATACGCCTCTATATACCAAAAATACTGAGTTTTAAAAAGTCAAGAAATTCGATTTTCTAGCCCCTATTGATTGTAAAATCGCGTTTACTTCACTTCTTTCAAACTTCGAAAAAATCATATAAATGGTTGTTTCACGTCATAATAAGCCTATATATACCAAGAATACTGATTTTTCAAAAAGTCAAGAAATTCGATTTTCTAGCCCCTAGTGAGTATAAAATCGCGTTTACTTCACGGCTTTCAAACTGCTTAAAAATCATATAAATGGAAGTATCACCTCATAATAAGCCTCTATATACCAGGAATATTGAGTTTTTAACAAGTGAAGAAAATCAATTTTCTAGCCCCTATTGCTTGTAAAATCGCGTTTACGTCACTTCTTTCAAACTGCTTAAAAATCATATAAATGGTTGTATCACCTCATAATAAGCCTATATATACCAAGAATATTGAGTTTTCAACAAGTCAAGAAAATCGATTTTCTAGCGCCTAGTGAGTGTAAAATCGCGTTTACTTCACTTCTTTCAAACTGCTTAAAAATCATATAAATGGATGTATCACCTCATAATAAGCCTCTATATACCAAGAATACTGAGTTTTTAATAAATCAAGAAAATTGATTTTTTAGCCCCTAGTGAGTGTAAAATCGCGTTTACTTCACTTCTTCCAACTGCTTAAAAATCATATAAATGGATGTATCACCTCATAATAAGCCTCTATATACCAAGAATACTGAGTTTTTAACAAGTGAAGAAAATCAATTTTCTAGCCCCTAGTGAGTGTATAATCGCGTTTACTTCACTTCTTTCAAACTGCTTAAAAATCATATAAATGGAAGTATCACCTCATAATAAGCCTCTATATACCAAGAGTATTGAGTTTTTAAGAAGTGAAGAAAATCAATTTTCTAGCCCCTAGTGAGTGTAAAATCGCGTTTACTTCTCTTAATTCAAACTGGTTAAAAATCATATAATTGAATGTATCACATCATAATAAGCCTCTATACACCAAAGATACTGAGTTTTCAAGAAGTCAAGAAATTCGATTTTCTAGCCCCTAGTGAGTGTAAAATCGCGTTTACTTCACTTCTTTCAAACTGCTTAAAAATCATATAAATGGATGTATCACCTCATAATAAGCCTGTATATACCAAGAATATTCTGTTTTTAACTAGTCAAGACAATCGATTTTCTAGCCCCTAGTGAGTGTAAAATCGCGTTTACTTCACTTCTTTCATACTGCTTAAAAATCATATAAATGGATGTATCACATCATATTAAGCGTCTATATACCAAAGATAGTGAGTTTTCAAAAAGTCAAGAAATTAGATTTTCTAGCCCCTATTGATTGTAAAATCGCGTTTACTTCACTTCTTTCAAACTTCGAAAAAATGATATAAATGGTTGTACCACCTCATAATAAGCCTATATATACCAAGAATATTGAGTTTTCAACAAGTCAAGAAAATCGATTTTCTAGCCCCTAGTGATTGTAAAATCGCGTTTACTTCACTTCTTTCAAACTGCTTAAAAATCATATAAATGGATGTATCACCTCATAATAAGCCTCTATATACCAAGAATATTGAACTTTTAACAAGTCAAGAAAATCGATTTTCTAGCCCCTAGTGAGTGTAAAATCGCGTTTACTTCTCTTAATTCAAACTGGTTAAAAATCATATAATTGAATGTATCACATCATAATAAGCCTCTATACACCAAAGATACTGAGTTTTCAAGAAGTCAAGAAATTCGATTTTCTAGCCCCTAGTGAGTGTAAAATCGCGTTTACTTCACTTCTTTCAAACTGCTTAAAAATCATATAAATGGATGTATCACCTCATAATAAGCCTGTATATACCAAGAATATTCTGTTTTTAACTAGTCAAGACAATCGATTTTCTAGCCCCTAGTGAGTGTAAAATCGCGTTTACTTCACTTCTTTCAAACTGCTTGAAAATCATATAAATGGATGTATCACATCATAATAAGCCTCTATATACCAAAGATACTGAGTTTTCAAAAAGTCAAGAAATTCGTTTTTCTAGCCCCTATTGAGTGTAAAATCGCGTTTACTTCACTTCTTTTAATCTTCGAAAAAATCATATAAATGGTTGTTTCACGTCATAATAAGCCTATTTATACCAAGAATACTGAGTTTTTAAAAAGTCAAGAAATTCGATTTTCTAGCCCCTAGTGAGTGTAAAATCGCGTTTACTTCACTTCTTTCAAACTGCTTAAAAATCATATAAATGGATATATCACCTCATAATAAGCCTCTATATAACAAGAATACTGAGTTTTCAACAAGTGAGGAAAATCAATTTTCTAGCCCCTAGTGAGTTTATAATCGCGTTTACTTCACTTCTTTCAAACTGCTTAAAAATCATACAAATGGATGCATCACATCATATTAAGCCTGTATATACCAAAGATACTGAGTATTCAAAAAGTCAAGAAATTCGATTTTCTAGCCCCTATTGATTGTAAAATCGCGTTTACTTCACTTCTTTCAAACTTCGAAAAAATCATATAAATGGTTGTACCACCTCATAATAAACCTATATATACCAAGAATATTCAGTTTTCAACAAGTCAAGAAAATCGATTTTCTAGCACCTAGTGAGTGTAAAATCGCGTTTACTCCACTTCTTTCAATCTTCGAAAAAATCGTATAAATGGTTGTTTCACGTCATATTAAGCCTATTTATACCAAGAATACTGAGTTTTTAAAAAGTCAAGAAATTCGATTTTCTAGCCCCTAGTGAGTTTAAAATCGCGTTTACTTCACTTCTTTCAAACTGCTTAAAAATCATATAAATGGATGTATCACCTCATAATAAGCCTCTATATACCAAGAATATTGAGTATTTAACAAATCAAGAAAATTGATTTTCTAGCCCCTAGTGAGTGTAAAATCGCGTTTACTTCACTTCTTTCAAACTGCTTAAAAATCATATAAATGGATGTATCACCTCATAATAAGCCTCTATATACCAAGAATATTGAACTTTTAACAAGTCAAGAAAATCGATTTTCTAGCCCCTAGTGAGTGTAAAATCGCGTTTACTTCACTTCTTTCAAACTGCTTAAAAACATACAAATGGATGTATCACATCATAATAAGCCTCTATATTCCAAAGATACTGAGTTTTCAAAAAGTCAAGAAATTCGATTTTCTAGCCCCTATTGATTGTAAAATCGCGTTTACTTCACTTCTTTCAAACTGCTTAAAAATCATATAAATGGTTGTATCACCTCATAATAAGCCTATATATACCAAGAATATTGAGTTTTCAACAAGCCATAGAAATCGATTTTGTAGCACCTAGTGAGTGTAAAATCGCGTTTACTTCACTTCTTTGAATCTTCGAAAAAATCATATAAATGGTTGTTTCACGTCATAATAAGCCTATATATATCAAGAATACTGAGTATTTAAAAAGTCAAGAAATTCGATCTTCTAGCACCTAGTGAGTGTGAAATCGCGTTTACTTCACTTCTTTATAACTGCTTAAAAATCATATACATGGATGTATCACATCATAATAAGCCTCTATATACCAAAGATACTGAGTTTTCAAAAAATCAAGAAATTCGATTTTCTAGCCCCTATTGATTGTAAAACCGCGTTTACTTCACTTCTTTCAAGCTGCTTAAAAATCATATAAATGGTTGTATCACCTCATAATAAGCCTATATATACCAAGAATATTGAGTTTTCAACAAGTCAAGAAAATCGATTTTCTAGCACCTAGTGAGTGTAAAATCGCGTTTACTTCACTTCTTTCAATCTTCGAAAAAATCATATAAATGGTTGTTTCACGTCATAATAAGCCTATATATACCAAGAATACTGAGTTTTTAAAAAGTCAAGAAATTCGATTTGCTAGCCCCTAGTGAGTGTAAAATCGCGTTTACTTCACTTCTTTCAAACTGCTTAAAAATCATATAAATGGATGTATCAGCTCATAATAAGCCTCTGTTTACCAAGAATATTTAGTTCTTAAAAAGTCAAGAAAATCGAGTTTCTAGCCCCTAGTGAGTGTAAAATCGCGTGTACTCTCACTTCTTTCAAATTGCTTAAAAATCATATAAATGGATGTATCACCTCATAATAAGCCTCTATATATCAAGAATATTGAGTTTTCAACAAGTGAAGAAAATCAATTTTCTAGCCCTTAGTGAGTGTAAAAACGCGTTTACTTCACTTCTTTCAAACTGCTTGTAAATCATACAAATGGATGTATCACATCATAATACGCCTCTATATACCAAAAATACTGAGTTTTAAAAAGTCAAGAAATTCGATTTTCTAGCCCCTATTGATTGTAAAATCGCGTTTACTTCACTTCTTTCAAACTTCGAAAAAATCATATAAATGGTTGTTTCACGTCATAATAAGCCTATATATACCAAGAATACTGATTTTTCAAAAAGTCAAGAAATTCGATTTTCTAGCCCCTAGTGAGTATAAAATCGCGTTTACTTCACGGCTTTCAAACTGCTTAAAAATCATATAAATGGAAGTATCACCTCATAATAAGCCTCTATATACCAGGAATATTGAGTTTTTAACAAGTGAAGAAAATCAATTTTCTAGCCCCTATTGCTTGTAAAATCGCGTTTACGTCACTTCTTTCAAACTGCTTAAAAATCATATAAATGGTTGTATCACCTCATAATAAGCCTATATATACCAAGAATATTGAGTTTTCAACAAGTCAAGAAAATCGATTTTCTAGCGCCTAGTGAGTGTAAAATCGCGTTTACTTCACTTCTTTCAAACTGCTTAAAAATCATATAAATGGATGTATCACCTCATAATAAGCCTCTATATACCAAGAATACTGAGTTTTTAATAAATCAAGAAAATTGATTTTTTAGCCCCTAGTGAGTGTAAAATCGCGTTTACTTCACTTCTTCCAACTGCTTAAAAATCATATAAATGGATGTATCACCTCATAATAAGCCTCTATATACCAAGAATACTGAGTTTTTAACAAGTGAAGAAAATCAATTTTCTAGCCCCTAGTGAGTGTATAATCGCGTTTACTTCACTTCTTTCAAACTGCTTAAAAATCATATAAATGGAAGTATCACCTCATAATAAGCCTCTATATACCAAGAGTATTGAGTTTTTAAGAAGTGAAGAAAATCAATTTTCTAGCCCCTAGTGAGTGTAAAATCGCGTTTACTTCTCTTAATTCAAACTGGTTAAAAATCATATAATTGAATGTATCACATCATAATAAGCCTCTATACACCAAAGATACTGAGTTTTCAAGAAGTCAAGAAATTCGATTTTCTAGCCCCTAGTGAGTGTAAAATCGCGTTTACTTCACTTCTTTCAAACTGCTTAAAAATCATATAAATGGATGTATCACCTCATAATAAGCCTGTATATACCAAGAATATTCTGTTTTTAACTAGTCAAGACAATCGATTTTCTAGCCCCTAGTGAGTGTAAAATCGCGTTTACTTCACTTCTTTCATACTGCTTAAAAATCATATAAATGGATGTATCACATCATATTAAGCGTCTATATACCAAAGATAGTGAGTTTTCAAAAAGTCAAGAAATTAGATTTTCTAGCCCCTATTGATTGTAAAATCGCGTTTACTTCACTTCTTTCAAACTTCGAAAAAATGATATAAATGGTTGTACCACCTCATAATAAGCCTATATATACCAAGAATATTGAGTTTTCAACAAGTCAAGAAAATCGATTTTCTAGCCCCTAGTGATTGTAAAATCGCTTTTACTTCACTTCTTTCAAACTGCTTAAAAATCATATAAATGGATGTATCACCTCATAATAAGCCTCTATATACCAAGAATATTAAACTTTTAACAAGTCAAGAAAATCGATTTTCTAGCCCCTAGTGAGTGTAAAGTCGCGTTTACTTCACTTCTTTCAATCTTCGAAAAAATCATATAAATGGTTGTTTCACGTCATAATAAGCCTATTTATACCAAGAATACTGGGTTTTTAAAAAGTCAAGAAATTCGATTTTCTAGCCCCTGGTGTGTGTAAAATCCCGTTTACTTCACTTCTTTCAAACTGCTTAAAAACATACAAATGGATGTATCACATCATTATAAGCCTCTATATTCCAAAGATACTGAGTTTTCAAAAAGTCAAGAAATTCGATTTTCTAGCCCCTATTGATTGTAAAATCGCGTTTATTTCACTTCTTTCAAACTTCGAAAAAATCAAATAAATGGTTGTAGCACCTCATAATAAGCGTCCATATACCAAGAATACTGAGTTTTCAACAAGTGAAGAAAATCAATTTTCTAGCCCCTAGTGAGTATATAATCGCGTTTACTTCACTTCTTTCAAACTGCTTAAAAATCATACAAATGGATGCATCACATCATATTAAGCCTCTATATACCAAAGATACTGAGTATTCAAAAAGTCAAGAAATTCGATTTTCCAGCCCCTATTGATTGTAAAATCGCGTTTACTTCACTTCTTTAAAACTTCGAAAAAATCATATAAATGGTTGTACCACCTCATTATAAACCTATATATACCAAGAATATTCAGTTTTCAACAAGTCAAGAAAATCGATTTTCTAGCACCTAGTGAGTGTAAAATCGCGTTTACTCCACTTCTTTCAATTTTCGAAAAAATCGTATAAAAGGTTGTTTCGCGTCATATTAAGCCAATTTATACCAAGAATACTGAGTTTTTAAAAAGTCAAGAAATTCGATTTTCTAGCCCCTAGTGAGTGTAAAATAGCGTTTACTTCACTTCTTTCAAACTGCTTAAAAATCATATAAATGGATGTATCACCTCATAATAAGCCTCTGTTACCAAGAATATTGAGCTTTTAACAAGTCAAGAAAATCGATTTTCTAGCCCCTATTGCTTGTAAAATCGCGTTTACTTCACTTCTTTCAAACTGCTTAAAAATCATATAAATGGTTGTATCACCTCATAATAAGCCTATATATACCAAGAATATTGAGTTTTCAACAAGTCAAGAAAATCGATTTTCTAGCGCCTAGTGAATGTAAAATCGCGTTTACTTCACTTCTTTCAAACTGCTTAAAAATCATATAAATGGATGTATCACCTCATAATAAGCCTCTATATACCAAGAATACTGAGTTTTTAACATGTCAAGAAAATCGATTTTCTAGCCCCTATTGATTGTAAAATCGCGTTTACTTCACTTCTTTCAAACTGCTTAAAAATCATATAAATGGATGTATCACCTCATAATAAGCCTCTATATACCAAGAATACTGAGTTTTTAATAAATCAAGAAAATTGATTTTCTAGCCCCTAGTGAGTGTAAAATCGCGTTTACTTCTCTTAATTCAAACTGGTTAAAAATCATATAAATGGATGTATCACATCATAATAAGCCTCTATATACCAAACATACTGAGTTTTCAAGAAGTCAAGAAATTCGATTTTCTAGCCCCTAGTGAGTGTAAAATCGCGTTTACTTCACTTCTTTCAAACTGCTTAAAAATCATATAAATGGATGTATCACCTCATAATAAGCCTCTATATACCAAGAATATTCTGTTTTTAACAATTCAAGAAAATCGATTTTCTAGCCCCTAGTGAGTGTAAAATCGCGTTTACTTCACTTCTTTCATACTGCTTAAAAATCATATAAATGGATTTATCACATCATAATAAGCCTCTATATACCAAAGATACTGAGTTTTCAAAAAGTCAAGAAATTCGATTTTCCAACCCCTATTGATTGTAAAATCGCGTTTACTTCACTTCTTTCAAACTTCGAAAAAATCATATAAATGGTTGTACCACCTCATAATAAACCTATATATACCAAGAATATTCAGTTTTCAACAAGTCAAGAAAATCGATTTTCTAGCACCTAGTGAGTGTAAAATCGCGTTTACTCCACTTCTTTCAATCTTCGAAAAAATCGTATAAATGGTTGTTTCTCGTCATATTAAGCCTATTTATACCAAGAATACTGAGTTTTTAAAAAGTCAAGTAATTCGATTTTCTAGCCCCTAGTGAGTGTAAAATCGCGTTTACTTCACTTCTTTCAAACTGCTTAAAAATCATATAAATGGATGTATCACCTCATAATAAGCCTCTATATACCAAGAATATTGAGTTTTTAACAAAAATATAGAAAATTGATTTTCTAGCCCCTAGTGAGTGTAAAATCGCGTTTACTTCACTTCTTTCAAACTGCTTAAAAACATATAAAGAGTTGTATCACCTCATAATAAGCCTATATATACCAAAAATATTGAGTTTTCAACAAGTCAAGAAAATCGATTTTCTAGCACCTGGTGAGTGTAAAATCGTGTTTACTTCACTTCTTTCAATCTTCGAAAAAATCATATAAATGGTTGTTTCATCTCATAATAAGCCTCTATATACCAAGAATATTGAGTTTTTAACAAGTCAAGAAAATCGATTTTCTAGCCCCTAGTAAGTGTAAAATCGCGTTTACTTCACTTCTTTCAAACTGCTTAAAAATCATATAAACAGTTGTATCACCTCATAATAAGCCTATATATACCAAGAATATTGAGTTTTCAACAAGTCATAGAAATCGATTTTGTAGCACCTAGTGAGTGTAAAATCGCGTTTACTTCACTTCTTTGAATCTTCGAAAAAATCATATAAACGGCTGTTTCACGTCATAATAAGCCTATATATATCAAGAAAACTGAGTTTTTAAAAAGACAAGAAATTCGATTTTCTAGCCCCTAGTGAGTGTAAAATCGCGTTTACTTCACGGCTTTCAAACTGCTTAAAAATCATATAAATGGAAGTATCACCTCATAATAAGCCTCTATATACCAGGAATATTGAGTTTTTAACAAGTGAAGAAAATCAATTTTCTAGCTCCTAGTGAGTGTAAAATCGCGTTTACTTCACTTCTTTCAAACTGCTTAAAAATCAAACAAATGGGTGTATCACATCATAATAAGCCTCTATATACCAAAGATACTAAGTTTTCAAAAAGTCAAGAAATTCGATTTTCTAGCCCCTAGTGAGTGTAAAATCGCGATTACTTCACTTCTTTCAAACTGCTTAAAAATCATATAAATGGATGTATCACCTCATAATAAGCCTATATTACCAAGAATATTGAGCTTTTAACAAGTCAAGAAAATCGATTTTCTAGCCCCTATTGATTGTAAAATCGCGTTTACTTCACTTCTTTCAAACTGCTTAAAAATCACATAAATGGTTGTATCACCTCATAATAAGCCTATATATACCAAGAATATTAAATTTTCAACAAGTCAAGAAAATCGATATTCTAGCACCTAGTGAGTGTAAAATCGCGTTTACTTCACTTCTTTCAAACTGCTTAAAAATCATATAAGTGGATGTATCACCTCATAATAAGCCTCTATATACCAAGAATACTGAGTTTTTAATAAATCAAGAAAATTGATTTTCTAGCCCCTAGTGAGTGTAAAATCGCGTTTACTTCGCTTCTTCCAACTGCTTAAAAATCATATAAATGGATGTATCACCTCATAATAAGCATCTATGTACCAAGAATACTGAGTTTTTAACAAGTGAAGAAAATCATTTTTCTAGCTCCTAGTGAGTATATAATCGCGTTTACTTCACTTCTTTCAAACTGCTTAAAAATCATACAAATGGATGAATCACATCATATTAAGCCTCTATATGCCAAAGATATTGAGTTTTCAAAAAGTCAAGAAATTCGATTTTCTAGCTCCTAGTGAGTGTAAAATCGAGTTTACCTCACTTCTTTCAAACTGCTTAAAAATCATATAAATGGATGTATCACCTCATAATAAGCCTTTATATACCAAGAGTATTGAGTTTTTAAGAAGTGAAGAACATCAATTTTCTAGCCCCTAGTGAGTGTAAAATCGCGTTTATTTCTCTTGTTTCAAACTGGTTAAAAATCATATAAATTGATGTATCACATCATAATAATCCTCTATATACCAAAGATACTGAGTTTTCAAGAAGTCAAGAAATTCGATTTTCCAGCCCCTAGTGAGTGTAAAATCGCGTTTACTTCACTTCTTTCAAACTGCTTAAAAATCATATAAATGTATGTATCACCTCATTATAGCCTCTATATACCAAGAATATTCAGTTTTTAACAAGTCAAGAAAATCGATTTTCTTGCCCCTAGTGAGTGTAAAATCGCGTTTACTTCACTTCTTTCAAACTGCTTAAAAATCCTATAAATGGATGTATCACATCATAATAAGCCTCTATATACCAAAGATACTGAGTTTTTAAAAAGTCAAGAAATTCGATTTTCTAGCCCCTAGTGAGTGTAAAATCCCGTTTACTTCACTTCTTTGAAACTGCTTAAAAATCATATAAATGGATGTATCACCTCATAATAAGCCTCTATATACCAAAGATACTGAGTTTTCAAAAAGTCAAGAAATTCGATTTTCTAGCCCCTATTGATTGTAAAATCGCGTTTACTTCACTTCTTTCAAACTGCTTAAAAACATATAAATGGCTGTATCACCTCATAATAAGCCTATATATACCAAAAATATTGAGTTTTCAACAAGTCAAGAAAATCGATTTTCTAGCACCTAGTGAGTGTAAAATCGTGTTTACTTCACTTCTTTTAATCTTCGAAGAAATCATATAAATGGTTGTTTCATCTCATAATAAGCCTCTATATACCAAGAATATTGAGTTTTTAACAAGTCAAGAAAATCGATTTTCAAGCCCCTAGTGAGTGTAAAATCGCGTTTACTTCACTTCTTTCAAACTGCTTGAAAATCATATAAATGGATGTATCACATCATAATAAGCCTGTATATACCAAAGATACTGAGTTTTCTAAAAGTCAAGAAATTCGATTTTCTAGCCCCTATTGATTGTAAAATCGCGTTTACTTCACTTCCTTTTAAACTGCTTAAAAATCATATACCTCATAATAAGCCTATATATACCAAGAATATTGAGTTTTCAGCCAGTCAAGAAAATCGATTTTCTAGCACCTAGTGAGTGTAAAATCGCGTTTAATTCACTTCTTTCAATCTTCGAAAAAATCATATAAATGGTCGTTTCACCTCTTAATAAGCCTGTATATACCAAGAATATTGAGTTTTTAACAAGTCAAGAAAATCGATTTTCTAGCCCCTAGTGAGTGTAAAATAGCGTTTACTTCACTTGTTTTCAACTGCTTAAAAATCATATACCTAAATGGTTGTATCACCTAATAATAAACCTATATATACCAAGAATATTCAGTTTTCAACAAGTCAAGAAAATCGATTTTCTAGCACCTAGTGAGTGTAAAATCGCGTTTACTCCACTTCTTTCAATCTTCGAAAAAATCATATAAATGGTTGTTTCACGTCATAATAAGCCTATTTATACCAGGAATACTGAGTTTTTAAAAAGTCAAGAAATTCGATTTTCTAGCCCCTAGTGAGTGTAAAATCGCGTTTACTTCACTTCTTTCAAACTGCTTAAAAATCATAAAAATGGATATATCACCTCATAATAAGCCTCTATATAACAAGAATACTGAGTTTTCAACAAGTGAAGAAAATCAATTTTCTAGCCCCTAGTGAGTTTATAATCGCGCTTACTTCACTTCTTTCAAACTGCTTAAAAATCAAACAAATGGGTGTATCACATCATAATAATCCTCTATATACCAAAGATACTAAGTTTTCAAAAAGTCAAGAAATTCGATTTTCTAGCCCCTAGTGAGTGTAAAATCGCGTTTACTTCACTTCTTTCAAATTGCTTAAAAATCATATAAATGGATGTATCACCTCATAATAAGCCTCTATATACCAGGAATATTGAGTTTTTAACAAGTGAAGAAAATCAATTTTCTAGCTCCTAGTGAGTGTAAAATCGCGTTTACTTCACTTCTTTAAAACTGCTTAAAAATCAAACAAATGGGTGTATCACATCATAATAAGCCTCTATATACCAAAGATACTAAGTTTTCAAAAAGTCAAGAAATTCGATTTTCTAGCCCCTAGTGAGTGTAAAATCGCGTTTACTTCACTTCTTTCAAACTGCTTAAAAATTATATAAATGGATGTATCACCTCATAATAAGCCTCTATATACCAAGAATACTGAGTTTTTAATAAATCAAGAAAATTGATTTTCTAGCCCCTAGTGAGTGTAAAATCGCGTTTACTTCGCTTCTTCCAACTGCTTAAAAATCATATAAATGGATGTATCACCTCATAATAAGCCTCTATATACCAAGAATACTGAGTTTTTAACAAGTGAAGAAAATCATTTTTCTAGCCCCTAGTGAGTGTATAATCGCGTTTACTTCACTTCTTTCAAACTGCTTAAAAATCATACAAATGGATGAATCACATATTATTAAGCCTCCATATACCAAAGATACTGAGTTTTCAAAAAGTCAAGAAATTCGATTTTCTAGCTCCTATTGAGTGTAAAATCGAGTTTACCTCACTTCTTTCAAACTGCTTAAAAATCATATAAATGGATGTATCACCTCATAATAAGCCTCTATATACCAAGAGTATTGAGTTTTTAAGAAGTGAAGAACATCAATTTTCTAGCCCCTAGTGAGTGTAAAATCGCGTTTACTTCTCTTGTTTAAACTGCTTAAAAATCATATAAATGGATGTATCACCTCATTATAAGCCTCTATATACCAAGAATATTCAGTTTTTAACAAGTCAAGAAATTCGATTTTCTAGCCCCTATTGATTGTAAAATCCCGTTTACTTCACTTCTTTCAAACTGCTTAAAAACCATATACCTCATACTAAGCCTATATATACCAAGAATATTGAGTTTTCAGCCAGTCAAGAAAATCGATTTTCTAGCCCCTAGTGAGTGTAAAATAGCGTTTACTTCACTTGTTTCAAACTGCTTAAAAATCATATACTTAAATGGTTGTATCACCTAATAATAAACCTATATATACCAAGAATATTCAGTTTTCAACAAGTCAAGCAAATCGATTTTCTAGCACCTAGTGAGTGTAAAATCGCGTTTACTCCACTTCTTTCAATCTTCGAAAAAATCATATAAATGGTTGTTTCACGTCATATTAAGCCTATTTATACCAAGAATACTGAGTTTTTAAAAAGTCAAGAAATTCGATTTTCTAGCCCCTAGTGAGTGTAAAATCGCTTTTACTTCACTTCTTTCCAACTGCTTAAAAATCACATAAATGGATATATCACCTCATAATAAGCCTCTATATACCAAGAATACTGAGTTTTCAACAAGTGAAGAAAATCAATTTTCTAGCCCCTAGTGAGTATATAATCGCGTTTACTTCACTTCTTTCAAACTGCTTAAAAATCATACAAATGGATGCATCACATCATATTAAGCCTCTATATACCAAAGATACTGAGTATTCAAAAAGTCAAGAAATTCGATTTTCCAGCCCCTATTGATTGTAAAATCGCGTTTACTTCACTTCTTTAAAACTTCGAAAAAATCATATAAATGGTTGTACCACCTCATTATAAACCTATATATACCAAGAATATTCAGTTTTCAACAAGTCAAGAAAATCGATTTTCTAGCACCTAGTGAGTGTAAAATCGCGTTTACTCCACTTCTTTCAATTTTCGAAAAAATCGTATAAAAGGTTGTTTCGCGTCATATTAAGCCAATTTATACCAAGAATACTGAGTTTTTAAAAAGTCAAGAAATTCGATTTTCTAGCCCCTAGTGAGTGTAAAATAGCGTTTACTTCACTTCTTTCAAACTGCTTAAAAATCATATAAATGGATGTATCACCTCATAATAAGCCTCTGTTACCAAGAATATTGAGCTTTTAACAAGTCAAGAAAATCGATTTTCTAGCCCCTATTGCTTGTAAAATCGCGTTTACTTCACTTCTTTCAAACTGCTTAAAAATCATATAAATGGTTGTATCACCTCATAATAAGCCTATATATACCAAGAATATTGAGTTTTCAACAAGTCAAGAAAATCGATTTTCTAGCGCCTAGTGAATGTAAAATCGCGTTTACTTCACTTCTTTCAAACTGCTTAAAAATCATATAAATGGATGTATCACCTCATAATAAGCCTCTATATACCAAGAATACTGAGTTTTTAACATGTCAAGAAAATCGATTTTCTAGCCCCTATTGATTGTAAAATCGCGTTTACTTCACTTCTTTCAAACTGCTTAAAAATCATATAAATGGATGTATCACCTCATAATAAGCCTCTATATACCAAGAATACTGAGTTTTTAATAAATCAAGAAAATTGATTTTCTAGCCCCTAGTGAGTGTAAAATCGCGTTTACTTCTCTTAATTCAAACTGGTTAAAAATCATATAAATGGATGTATCACATCATAATAAGCCTCTATATACCAAACATACTGAGTTTTTAAGAAGTCAAGAAATTCGATTTTCTAGCCCCTAGTGAGTGTAAAATCGCGTTTACTTCACTTCTTTCAAACTGCTTAAAAATCATATAAATGGATGTATCACCTCATAATAAGCCTCTATATACCAAGAATATTCTGTTTTTAACAATTCAAGAAAATCGATTTTCTAGCCCCTAGTGAGTGTAAAATCGCGTTTACTTCACTTCTTTCATACTGCTTAAAAATCATATAAATGGATTTATCACATCATAATAAGCCTCTATATACCAAAGATACTGAGTTTTCAAAAAGTCAAGAAATTCGATTTTCCAACCCCTATTGATTGTAAAATCGCGTTTACTTCACTTCTTTCAAACTTCGAAAAAATCATATAAATGGTTGTACCACCTCATAATAAACCTATATATACCAAGAATATTCAGTTTTCAACAAGTCAAGAAAATCGATTTTCTAGCACCTAGTGAGTGTAAAATCGCGTTTACTCCACTTCTTTCAATCTTCGAAAAAATCGTATAAATGGTTGTTTCTCGTCATATTAAGCCTATTTATACCAAGAATACTGAGTTTTTAAAAAGTCAAGTAATTCGATTTTCTAGCCCCTAGTGAGTGTAAAATCGCGTTTACTTCACTTCTTTCAAACTGCTTAAAAATCATATAAATGGATGTATCACCTCATAATAAGCCTCTATATACCAAGAATATTGAGTTTTTAACAAAAATATAGAAAATTGATTTTCTAGCCCCTAGTGAGTGTAAAATCGCGTTTACTTCACTTCTTTAAAACTGCTTAAAAATCATATAAATGGATGTATCACCTCATATTAAGCCTCTATATACCAAAGATAGTGAGTTTTCAAAAAGTCAAGAAATTAGATTTTCTAGCAGCTATTGATTGTAAAATCGCGTTTACTTCACTTCTTTCAAACTTCGAAAAAATGATATAAATGGTTGTACCGCCTCATATAAAGCCTATATATACCAAGAATATTGAGTTTTCAACAAGTCAAGAAAATCGATTTTCTAGCCCCTAGTGATTGTAAAATCGCGTTTACTTCACTTCTTTCAAACTGCTTAAAAATCATATAAATGGATGTATCACCTCATAATAAGCCTCTATATACCAAGAATATTGAACTTTTAACAAGTCAAGAAAATCGATTTTCTAGCCCCTAGTGAGTGTAAAATCGCGTTTACTTCACTTCTTTCAATCTTCGAAAAAATCATATAAATGGTTGTTTCACGTCATAATAAGCCTATTTATACCAAGAATACTGAGTTCTTAAAAAGTCAAAAAATTCGATTTTCTAGCCCCTGGTGTGTGTAAAATCCCGTTTACTTCACTTCTTTCAAACTGCTTAAAAATCATATAAATGGATGTATCACCTCATAATTAGCCTCTATATACCAAGAATACTGAGTTTTCAACAAGTGAAGAAAATCAATTTTCTAGCCCCTAGTGAGTGTAAAATCGCGTTTACTTCACTTCTTTCAAATTGCTTAAAAACATACAAATGGATGTATCACATCATAATAAGCCTCTATATTCCAAAGATACTGAGTTTTCAAAAAGTCAAGAAATTCGATTTTCTAGCCCCTATTGATTGTAAAATCGCGTTTACTTCACTTCTTTCAAAACTTCGAAAAAATCAAATAAATGGTTGTAGCACCTCATAATAAGCCTCTATATACCAAGAATACTGAGTTTTCAACAAGTGAAGAAAATCAATTTTCTAGCCCCTAGTGAGTGTAAAATCGCGTTTACTTCACTTCTTTCAAACTGCTTAAAAACATATAAATGGTTGTATCACCTCATAATAAGCCTATATATACCAAAAACATTGAGTTTTCAACAAGTCAAGAAAATCGATTTTCTAGCACCTGGTGAGTGTAAAATCGTGTTTACTTCACTTCTTTCAATCTTCGAAAAAATCATATAAATGGTTGTTTCATCTCATAATAAGCCTCTATATACCAAGAATATTGAGTTTTTAACAAGTCAAGAAAATCGATTTTCTAACCCCTAGTAAGTGTATAATCGCGTTTACTTCACTTCTTTCAAACTGCTTAAAAATCATATAAACAGTTGTATCACCTCATAATAAGCCTATATATACCAAGAATATTGAGTTTTCAACAAGTCATAGAAATCGATTTTGTAGCACCTAGTGAGTGTAAAATCGCGTTTACTTCACTTCTTTGAATCTTCGAAAAAATCATATAAATGGTTGTTTCACGTCATAATAAGCCTATATATATCATGAATACTGAGTTTTTAAAAAGTCAAGAAATTCGATTTTCTAGCCCCTAGTGAGTGTAAAATCGCGTTTACTTCACTTCTTTCAAGCTGCTTAAAAATCATATAAATGGTTGTATCACCTCATAATAAGCCTATATATACCAAGAATATTGAGCTTTCAACAAGTCAAGAAAATCGATTTTCTAGCACCTAGTGAGTGTAAAATCGCGTTTACTTCACTTCTTTCAATCTTCGAAAAAATCATATAAATGGTTGTTTCACGTCATAATAAGCCTATATATACCAAGAATACTGAGTTTTTAAAAAGTCAAGAAATTCGATTTGCTAGCCCCTAGTGAGTGTAAAATCGCGTTTACTTCACGGCTTTCAAACTGCTTAAAAATTATATAAATGGAAGTAACACCTCATAATAAGCCTCTAAATACCAGGAATATTGAGTTTTTAACAAGTGAAGAAAATCAATTTTCTAGCTCCTAGTGAGTGTAAAATCGCGTTTACTTCACTTCTTGCAAACTGCTTAAAAATCAAATCATCTTGCAAACTGCTTAAAAATCAAACAAATGGGTGTATCACATCATAATAAGCCTCTATATACCAAAGATACTAGGTTTTCAAAAAATCAAGAAATTCGATTTTCTAGCCCCTAGTGAGTGTAAAATCGCGTTTACTTCACTTCTTTCAAACTGCTTAAAAATCACATAAATGGTTGTATCACCTCATAATAAGCCTATATATACAAGAATATTGAGTTTTCAACAAGTCAAGAAAATCGATATTCTAGCACCTAGTGAGTGTAAAATCGCGTTTACTTCACTTCTTTCAAACTGCTTAAAAATCATATAAATGGATGTATCACCTCATAATAAGCCTCTATATACCAAGAATACTGAGTTTTTAATAAATCAAGAAAATTGATTTTCTAGCCCCTAGTGAGTGTAAAATCGCGTTTACTTCGCTTCTTCCAACTACTTAAAAATCATATAAATGGATGTATCACCTCATAATAAGCCTCTATGTACCAAGAATACTGAGTTTTTAACAAGTGAAGAAAATCATTTTTCTAGCCCCTAGTGAGGATATAATCGCGTTTACTTCACTTCTTTCAAACTGCTTAAAAATCATACAAATGGATGAATCACATCATATTAAGCCTCTATATACCAAAGATACTGAGTTTTCAAAAAGTCAAGAAATTCGATTTTCTAGCTCCTAGTGAGTGTAAAATCGAGTTTACTTCACTTCTTTCAAACTGGTTAAAAATCATATAAATTGATGTATCACATCATAATAAGCCTCTATATACCAAAGATACTGAGTTTTCAAGAAGTCAAGAAAATCGATTTTCTAGCCCCTAGTGAGTGTAAAATCGCGTTTACTTCACTTCTTTCAAACTGCTTAAAAATCATATAAATGGATGTATCACCTCATAATAAGCCTCTATATACCAAGAATATTCTGTTTTTAACAATTCAAGAAAATCGATTTTCTAGCCCCTAGTGAGTGTAAAATCGCGTTTACTTCACTTCTTTCATACTGCTTAAAAATCATATAAATGGATTTATCACATCATAATAAGCCTCTATATACCAAAGATACTGAGTTTTCAAAAAGTCAAGAAATTCGATTTTCCAACCCTTATTGATTGTAAAATCGCGTTTACTACACTTCTTTCAAACTTCGAAAAAATCATATAAATGGTTGTACCACCTCATAATAAACCTATATATACCAAGAATATTCAGTTTTCAACAAGTCAAGAAAATCGATTTTCTAGCACCTAGTGAGTGTAAAATCGCGTTTACTCCACTTCTTTCAATCTTCGAAAAAATCGTATAAATGGTTGTTTCACGTCATATTAAGCCTATTTATACCAAGAATACTGAGTTTTTAAAAAGTCAAGTAATTCGATTTTCTAGCCCCTAGTGAGTGTAAAATCGCGTTTACTTCACTTCTTTAAAACTGCTTAAAAATCATATAAATGGATGTATCACCTCATAATAAGCCTCTATATACCAAGAATACTGAGTTTTCAACAAGTGAAGAAAATCAATTTTCTAGCCCCTAGTGAGTGTATAATCGCGTTTACTTCACTTCTTTCAAACTGCTTAAAAATCATACAAATGGATGTATCACATCATATTAAGCCTCTATATACCAAAGATAGTGAGTTTTCAAAAAGTCAAGAAATTAGATTTTCTAGCAGCTATTGATTGTAAAATCGCGTTTACTTCACTTCTTTCAAACTTCGAAAAAATGATATAAATGGTTGTACCGCCTCATATAAAGCCTATATATACCAAGAATATTGAGTTTTCAACAAGTCAAGAAAATCGATTTTCTAGCCCCTAGTGATTGTAAAATCGCGTTTACTTCACTTCTTTCAAACTGCTTAAAAATCATATAAATGGATGTATCACCTCATAATAAGCCTCTATATACCAAGATTATTGAACTTTTAACAAGTCAAGAAAATCGATTTTCTAGCCCCTAGTGAGTGTAAAATCGCGTTTACTTCACTTCTTTCAAACTGCTTAAAAATCATATAAATGGATGTATCACCTCATAATAAGCCTCTATATACCAAGAATACTGAGTTTTCAACAAGTGAAGAACATCAATTTTCTAGCCCCTAGTGAGTGTAAAATCGCGTTTACTTCACTTGTTTCAAACTGCTTAAAAATCATATAAATGGATGTATCACCTCATAATAAGCCTCTATATACCAAGAATACTGAGTTTTCAACAAGTGAAGAAAATCAATTTTCTAGCCCCTAGTGAGTGTAAAATCGCGTTTACTTCACTTCTTTCAAACTGCTTAAAAACATACAAATGGATGTATTACATCATAATAAGCCTCTATATTCCAAAGATACTGAGTTTTCAAAAAGTCAAGAAATTCGATTTTCTAGCCCCTATTGATTGTAAAATCGCGTTTACTTCACTTCTTTCAAACTGCTTAAAAACATATAAATGGCTGTATCACCTCATAATAAGCCTATATATACCAAAAATATTGAGTTTTCAACAAGTCAAGAAAATCGATTTTCTAGCACCTAGTGAGTGTAAAATCGTGTTTACTTCACTTCTTTTAATTTTTCGAAAAAATCATATAAATGGTTGTTTCATCTCATAATAAGCCTCTATATACCAAGAATATTGAGTTTTTAACAAGTCAAGAAAATCGATTTTCTAACCCCTAGTGAGTGTAAAATCGCGTTTACTTCACTTCTTTCAAACTGCTTGAAAATCATATAAATGGATGTATCACATCATAATAAGCCTCTATATACCAAAGATACTGAGTTTTCAAGAAGTCAAGAAATTCGATTTTCTAGCCCCTATTGATTGTAAAATCGCGTTTACTTCACTTCCTTTTAAACTGCTTAAAAATCATATACCTCATAATAAGCCTATATATACCAAGAATATTGAGTTTTCAGCCAGTCAAGAAAATCGATTTTCTAGCACCTAGTGAGTGTAAAACCGCGTTTAATTCACTTCTTTCAATCTTCGAAAAAATCATATAAATGGTCGTTTCACCTCTTAATAAGCCTGTATATACCAAGAATATTGAGTTTTTAACAAGTCAAGAAAATCGATTTTCTAGCCCCTAGTGAGTGTAAAATAGCGTTTGCTTCACTTGTTTTCAACTGCTTAAAAATCATATACCTAAATGGTTGTATCACCTAATAATAAACCTATATATACCAAGAATATTCAGTCTTCAACAAGTCAAGAAAATCGATTTTCTAGCACCTAGTGAGTGTAAAATCGCGTTTACTCCACTTCTTTCAATCTTCGAAAAAATCATATAAATGGTTGTTTCACGTCATAATAAGCCTATTTATACCAAGAATACTGAGTTTTTAAAAAGTCAAGAAATTCGATTTTCTAGCCCCTAGTGAGTGTAAAATCGCGTTTACTTCACTTCTTTCAAACTGCTTAAAAATCATATAAATGGATATATCACCTCATAATAAGCCTCTATATAACAAGAATACTGAGTTTTCAACAAGTGAAGAAAATCAATTTTCTAGCCCCTAGTGAGTTTATAATCGCGTTTACTTCACTTCTTTCAAACTGCTTAAAAATCAAACAAATGGGTGTATCACATCATAATATGCCTCTATATACCAAAGATACTAAGTTTTCAAAAAGTCAAGAAATTCGATTTTCTAGCCCCTAGTGAGTGTAAAATCGCGTTTACTTCACTTCTTTCAAACTGCTTAAAAATCATATAAATGGGTGTATCACCTCATAATAAGCCTCTATATACCAGGAATATTGAGTTTTTAACAAGTGAAGAAAATCAATTTTCTAGCTACTAGTGAGTGTAAAATCGCGTTTACTTCACTTCTTTAAAACTGCTTAAAAATCAAACAAATGGGTGTATCACATCATAATAAGCCTCTATATACCAAAGATACTAAGTTTTCACAAAGTCAAGAAATTCGATTTTCTAGCCCCTAGTGAGTGTAAAATCGCGTTTACTTCACTTCTTTCAAACTGCTTAAAAATCATATAAATGGATGTATCACCTCATGATAAGCCTCTATTACCAAGAATATTGAGCTTTTAACAAGTCAAGAAAATCGATTTTCTAGCCCCTATTGATTGTAAAATCGCGTTTACTTCACTTCTTTCAAACTGCTTAAAAATCACATAAATGGTTGTATCACCTCATAATAAGCCTATATATACCAAGAATATTGAGTTTTCAACAAGTCAAGAAAATCGATATTCTAGCACCTAGTGAGTGTAAAATCGCGTTTACTTCACTTCTTTCAAACTGCTTAAAAATCATATAAATGGATGTATCACCTCATAATAAGCCTCTATATACCAAGAATACTGAGTTTTTAAAAAGTCAAGAAATTCGATTTGCTAGCCCCTAGTGAGTGTAAAATCGCGTTTACTTCACGGCTTTCAAACTGCTTAAAAATTATATAAATGGAAGTAACACCTCATAATAAGCCTCTAAATACCAGGAATATTGAGTTTTTAACAAGTGAAGAAAATCAATTTTCTAGCTCCTAGTGAGTGTAAAATCGCGTTTACTTCACTTCTTGCAAACTGCTTAAAAATCAAATCATCTTGCAAACTGCTTAAAAATCAAACAAATGGGTGTATCACATCATAATAAGCCTCTATATACCAAAGATACTAGGTTTTCAAAAAATCAAGAAATTCGATTTTCTAGCCCCTAGTGAGTGTAAAATCGCGTTTACTTCACTTCTTTCAAACTGCTTAAAAATCACATAAATGGTTGTATCACCTCATAATAAGCCTATATATACAAGAATATTGAGTTTTCAACAAGTCAAGAAAATCGATATTCTAGCACCTAGTGAGTGTAAAATCGCGTTTACTTCACTTCTTTCAAACTGCTTAAAAATCATATAAATGGATGTATCACCTCATAATAAGCCTCTATATACCAAGAATACTGAGTTTTTAATAAATCAAGAAAATTGATTTTCTAGCCCCTAGTGAGTGTAAAATCGCGTTTACTTCGCTTCTTCCAACTGCTTAAAAATCATATAAATGGATGTATCACCTCATAATAAGCCTCTATGTACCAAGAATACTGAGTTTTTAACAAGTGAAGAAAATCATTTTTCTAGCCCCTAGTGAGGATATAATCGCGTTTACTTCACTTCTTTCAAACTGCTTAAAAATCATACAAATGGATGAATCACATCATATTAAGCCTCTATATACCAAAGATACTGAGTTTTCAAAAAGTCAAGAAATTCGATTTTCTAGCTCCTAGTGAGTGTAAAATCGAGTTTTCCTCACTTCTTTCAAACTGCTTAAAAATCATATAAATGGATGTATCACCTCATAATAAGCCTTTATATACCAAGAGTATTGAGTTTTTAAGAAGTGAAGAACATCAATTTTCTAGCCCCTAGTGAGTGTAAAATCGCGTTTACTTCTCTTGTTTCAAACTGGTTAAAAATCATATAAATTGATGTATTACATCATAATAAGCCCCTATATACCAAAGATACTGAGTTTTCAAGAAGTCAAGAAATTCGATTTTCTAGCCCCTAGTGAGTGTAAAATCGCGTTTACTTCACTTCTTTCAAACTGCTTAAAAATCATATAAATGTATGTATCACCCCATTATAGCCTCTATATACCAAGAATATTCAGTTTTTAACAAGTCAAGAAAATCGATTTTCTAGCCCCTAGTGAGTGTAAAATCGCGTTTACTTCACTTCTTTCAATCTGCTTAAAAATCCTATAAATGGATGTATCACATCATAATAAGCCTCTATATACCAAAGATACTGAGTTTTTAAAAAGTCAAGAAATTCGATTTTCTAGCCCCTAGTGAGTGTAAAATCCCGTTTACTTCACTTCTTTCAAACTGCTTAAAAATCATATAAATGGATGTATCACCTCATAATAAGCCTCTATATACCAAGAATACTGAGTTTTCAACAAGTGAAGAAAATCAATTTTCTAGCCCCTAGTGAGTGTAAAATCGCGTTTACTTCACTTCTTTCAAACTGCTTAAAAACATACAAATGGATGTATTACATCATAATAAGCCTCTATATTCCAAAGATACTGAGTTTTCAAAAAGTCAAGAAATTCGATTTTCTAGCCCCTATTGATTGTAAAATCAGGTTTACTTCACTTCTTTCAAACTGCTTAAAAACATATAAATGGCTGTATCACCTCATAATAAGCCTATATATACCAAAAATATTGAGTTTTCAACAAGTCAAGAAAATCGATTTTCTAGCACCTAGTGAGTGTAAAATCGTGTTTACTTCACTTCTTTTAATTTTTCGAAAAAATCATATAAATGGTTGTTTCATCTCATAATAAGCCTCTATATACCAAGAATATTGAGTTTTTAACAAGTCAAGAAAATCGATTTTCTAACCCCTAGTGAGTGTAAAATCGTGTTTACTTCACTTCTTTCAAACTGCTTGAAAATCATATAAATGGATGTATCACATCATAATAAGCCTCTATATACCAAAGATACTGAGTTTTCAAGAAGTCAAGAAATTCGATTTTCTAGCCCCTATTGATTGTAGAATCGCGTTTACTTCACTTCCTTTTAAACTGCTTAAAAATCATATACCTCATAATAAGCCTATATATACCAAGAATATTGAGTTTTCAGCCAGTCAAGAAAATCGATTTTCTAGCACCTAGTGAGTGTAAAACCGCGTTTAATTCACTTCTTTCAATCTTCGAAAAAATCATATAAATGGTCGTTTCACCTCTTAATAAGCCTGTATATACCAAGAATATTGAGTTTTTAACAAGTCAAGAAAATCGATTTTCTAGCCCCTAGTGAGTGTAAAATAGCGTTTGCTTCACTTGTTTTCAACTGCTTAAAAATCATATACCTAAATGGTTGTATCACCTAATAATAAACCTATATATACCAAGAATATTCAGTCTTCAACAAGTCAAGAAAATCGATTTTCTAGCACCTAGTGAGTGTAAAATCGCGTTTACTCCACTTCTTTCAATCTTCGAAAAAATCATATAAATTATTGTTTCACGTCATAATAAGCCTATTTATACCAAGAATACTGAGTTTTTAAAAAGTCAAGAAATTCGATTTTCTAGCCCCTAGTGAGTGTAAAATCGCGTTTACTTCACTTCTTTCAAACTGCTTAAAAATCATATAAATGGATATATCACCTCATAATAAGCCTCTATATAACAAGAATACTGAGTTTTCAACAAGTGAAGAAAATCAATTTTCTAGCCCCTAGTGAGTTTATAATCGCGTTTACTTCACTTCTTTCAAACTGCTTAAAAATCAAACAAATGGGTGTATCACATCATAATATGCCTCTATATACCAAAGGTACTAAGTTTTCAAAAAGTCAAGAAATTCGATTTTCTAGCCCCTAGTGAGTGTAAAATCGCGTTTACTTCACTTCTTTCAAACTGGTTAAAAATCATATAAATGGGTGTATCACCTCATAATAAGCCTCTATATACCAGGAATATTGAGTTTTTAACAAGTGAAGAAAATCAATTTTCTAGCTCCTAGTGAGTGTAAAATCGCGTTTACTTCACTTCTTTAAAACTGCTTAAAAATCAAACAAATGGGTGTATCACATCATAATAAGCCTCTATATACCAAAGATACTAAGTTTTCACAAAGTCAAGAAATTCGATTTTCTAGCCCCTAGTGAGTGTAAAATCGCGTTTACTTCACTTCTTTCAAACTGCTTAAAAATCATATAAATGGATGTATCACCTCATAATAAGCCTCTATTACCAAGAATATTGAGCTTTTAACTAGTCAAGAAAATCGATTTTCTAGCCCCTATTGATTGTAAAATCGCGTTTACTTCACTTCTTTCAAACTGCTTAAAAATCACATAAATGGTTGTATCACCTCATAATAAGCCTATATATACCAAGAATATTGAGTTTTCAACAAGTCAAGAAAATCGATATTCTAGCACCTAGTGAGTGTAAAATCGCGTTTACTTCACTTCTTTCAAACTGCTTAAAAATCATATAAATGGATGTATCACCTCATAATAAGCCTCTATATACCAAGAATACTGAGTTTTTAATAAATCAAGAAAATTGATTTTCTAGCCCCTAGTGAGTGTAAAATCGCGTTTACTTCGCTTCTTCCAACTGCTTAAAAATCATATAAATGGATGTATCACCTCATAATAAGCCTCTATATACCAAGCATACTGAGTTTTTAACAAGTGAAGAAAATCATTTTTCTAGCCCCTAGTGAGTGTATAATCGCGCTTACTTCACTTCTTTCAAACTGCTTAAAAATCATACAAATGGATGAATCACATATTTTTAAGCCTCTATGTACCAAAGATACTCAGTTTTCAAAAAGTCAAGAAATTCGATTTTCTAGCTCCTAGTGAGTGTAAAATCGAGTTTACCTCACTTCTTTCAAACTGCTTAAAAATCATATAAATGGATGTATCACCTCATAATAAGCCTCTATATACCAAGAGTATTGAGTTTTTAAGAAGTGAAGAACATCAATTTTCTAGCCCCTAGTGAGTGTAAAATCGCGTTTACTTCTATTGTTTCAAACTGGTTAAAAATCATATAAATTGATGTATCACATCATAATAAGCCTCTATATACCAAAGATACTGAGTTTTCAAAAAGTCAAGAAGTTCGATTTTCTAGCCCCTAGTGAGTGTAAAATCGCGTTTACTTCACTTCTTTTAAACTGCTTAAAAATCATATAAATGGATGTATCACCTCATTATAAGCCTCTATATACCAAGAATATTCAGTTTTTAACAAGTCAAGAAAATCGATTTTCTAGCCCCTAGTGAGTGTAAGATCGCGTTTACTTCACTTCTTTCAAACTGCTTTAAAATCCTATAAATGGATGTATCACATCATAATAAGCCTCTATATACCAAAGATACTGAGTTTTCAAAAAGTCAAGAAATTCGATTTTCTAGCCCCTATTGATTGTAAAATCGCGTTTACTTCACTTCTTTCAAACTGCTTAAAAACCATATACCTCATACTAAGCCTATATATACCAAGAATATTGAGTTTTCAGCCAGTCAAGAAAATCGATTTTCTAGCACCTAGTGAGTGTAAAATCGCGTTTACTTCACTTCTTTCAATCTTCGAAAAAATCATATAAATGGTTGTTTCACCTCATAATAAGCCTGTATATACCATGAATATTGAGTTTTTAACAAGTCAAGAAAATCGATTTTCTAGCCCCTAGTGAGTGTAAAATAGCGTTTACTTCACTTGTTTCAAACTGCTTAAAAATCATATACTTTAATGGTTGTATCACCTAATAATACACCTATATATACCAAGAATATTCAGTTTTCAACAAGTCAAGCAAATCGATTTTCTAGCACCTAGTGAGTGTAAAATCGCGTTTACTCCTCTTCTTTCAATCTTCGAAAAAATCATATAAATGGTTGTTTCACGTCATAATAAGCCTATTTATACCAAGAATACTGAGTTTTTAAAAAGTCAAGAAATTCGATTTTCTAGCCCCTAGTGAGTGTAAAATCGCTTTTACTTCACTTCTTTCAAACTGCTTAAAAATCACATAAATGGATATATCACCTCCTAATAAGCCTCTATATACCAAGAATACTGAGTTTTCAACAAGTGAAGAAAATCAATTTTCTAGCCCCTAGTGAGTGTATAATCGCGTTTACTTCACTTCTTTCAAACTGCTTAAAAATCATACAAATGGATGCATCACATCATATTAAGCCTCTATATACCAAAGATACTGAGTATTCAAAAAGTCAAGAAATTCGATTTTCCAGCCCCTATTGATTGTAAAATCGCGTTTACTTCACTTCTTTAAAACTTCGAAAAAATCATATAAATGGTTGTACCACCTCATTATAAACCTATATATACCAAGAATATTCAGTTTTCAACAAGTCAAGAAAATCGATTTTCTAGCACCTAGTGAGTGTAAAATCGCGTTTACTCCACTTCTTTCAATTTTCGAAAAAATCGTATAAAAGGTTGTTTCGCGTCATATTAAGCCTATTTATACCAAGAATACTGAGTTTTTAAAAAGTCAAGAAATTCGATTTTCTAGCCCCTAGTGAGTGTAAAATAGCGTTTACTTCACTTCTTTCAAACTGCTTAAAAATCATATAAATGGATGTATCACCTCATAATAAGCCTCTGTTACCAAGAATATTGAGCTTTTAACAAGTCAAGAAAATCGATTTTCTAGCCCCTATTGCTTGTAAAATCGCGTTTACTTCAGTTCTTTCAAACTGCTTAAAAATCATATAAATGGTTGTATCACCTCATAATAAGCCTATATATACCAAGAATATTGAGTTTTCAACAAGTCAAGAAAATCGATTTTCTAGCGCCTAGTGAATGTAAAATCGCGCTTACTTCACTTCTTTCAAACTGCTTAAAAATCATATAAATGGATGTATCACCTCATAATAAGCCTCTATATACCAAGAATACTGAGTTTTTAATAAATCAAGAAAATTGATTTTCTAGCCCCTAGTGAGTGTAAAATCGCGTTTACTTCACTTCTTCCAACTGCTTAAAAATTATATAAATGAATGTATCACCTCATAATAAGCCTCTATTACCAAGAATATTGAGCTTTTAACATGTCAAGAAAATCGATTTTCTAGCCCCTATTGATTGTAAAATCGCGTTTACTTCACTTCTTTCAAACTGCTTAAAAATCACATAAATGGTTGTATCACCTCATAATAAGCCTATATATACCAAGAATATTGAGTTTTCAACAAGTCAAGAAAATCGATATTCTAGCACCTAGTGAGTGTAAAATCGCGTTTACTTCACTTCTTTCAAACTGCTTAAAAATCATATAAATGGATGTATCACCTCATAATAAGCCTCTATATACCAAGAATACTGAGTTTTTAATAAATCAAGAAAATTGATTTTCTAGCCCCTAGTGAGTGTAAAATCGCGTTTACTTCTCTTAATTCAAACTGGTTAAAAATCATATAAATGGATGTATCACCTCATAATAAGCCTCTATATACCAAGAATATTCTGTTTTTAACAATTCAAGAAAATCGATTTTCTAGCCCCTAGTGTGTGTAACATCGCGTTTACTTCACTTCTTTCATACTGCTTAAAAATCATATAAATGGATGTATCACATCATAATAAGCCTCTATATACCAAAGATACTGAGTTTTCAAAAAGTCAAGAAATTCGATTTTCTAGCCCCTATTGATTGTAAAATCGCGTTTACTTCACTTCTTTCAAACTTCGAAAAAATCATATAAATGGTTGTACCACCTCATAATAAACCTATATATACCAAGAATATTCAGTTTTCAACAAGTCAAGAAAATCGATTTTCTAGCACCTAGTGAGTGTAAAATCGCGTTTACTCCACTTCTTTCAATCTTCGAAAAAATCGTATAAATGGTTGTTTCACGTCATATTAAGCCTATTTATACCAAGAATACTGAGTTTTTAAAAAGTGAAGTAATTCGATTTTCTAGCCCCTAGTGAGTGTAAAATCGCGTTTACTTCACTTCTTTCAAACTGCTTAAAAATCATATAAATGGATGTATCACCTCATAATAAGCCTATATATACCAAGAATATTGAGTTTTCAACATGTCAAGAAAATCGATTTTCTAGCCCCTAGTGATTGTAAAATCGCGTTTACTTCACTTCTTTCAAACTGCTTAAAAATCATATAAATGGATGTATCACCTCATAATAAGCCTCTATATACCAAGAATATTGAACTTTTAACAAGTCAAGAAAATCGATTTTCTAGCCCCTAGTGAGTGTAAAATCGCGTTTACTTCACTTCTTTCAATCTTCGAAAAAATCATATAAATGGTTGTTTCACGTCATAATAAGCCTATTTATACCAAGAATACTGAGTTTTTAAAAAGTCAAGAAATTCGATTTTCTAGCCCCTGGTGTGTGTAAAATCCCGTTTACTTCACTTCTTTCAAACTGCTTAAAAATCATATAAATGGATGTATCACCTCATAATAAGCCTCTATATACCAAGAATACTGAGTTTTCAACAAGTGAAGAACATCAATTTTCTAGCCCCTAGTGAGTGTAAAATCGCGTTTACTTCACTTGTTTCAAACTGCTTAAAAATCATATAAATGGATGTATCACCTCATAATAAGCCTCTATATACCAAGAATACTGAGTTTTTAATAAATCAAGAAAATTGATTTTCTAGCCCCTAGTGAGTGTAAAATCGCGTTTACTTCGCTTCTTCCAACTGCTTAAAAATCATATAAATGGATGTATCACCTCATAATAAGCCTCTATATACCAAGAATACTGAGTTTTTAACAAGTGAAGTAAATCATTTTTCTAGCCCCTAGTGAGTGTATAATCGCGTTTACTTCACTTCTTTCAAACTGCTTAAAAATCATACAAATGGATGAATCAAATATTTTTAAGCCTCTATGTACCAAAGATACTCAGTTTTCAAAAAGTCAAGAAATTCGATTTTCTAGCTCCTAGTGTGTGTAAAATCGAGTTTACCTCACTTCTTTCAAACTGCTTAAAAATCATATAAATGGATGTATCACCTCATAATAAGCCTCTATATACCAAGAGTATTGAGTTTTTAAGAAGTGAAGAACATCAATTTTCTAGCCCCTAGTGAGTGTAAAATCGCGTTTACTTCTATTGTTTCAAACTGGTTAAAAATCATATAAATTGATGTATCACATCATAATAAGCCTCTATATACCAAAGATACTGAGTTTTCAAAAAGTCAAGAACTTCGATTTTCTAGCCCCTAGCGAGTGTAAAATCGCGTTTACTTCACTTCTTTTAAACTGCTTAAAAATCATATAAATGGATGTATCACCTCATTATAAGCCTCTATATACCAAGAATCTTCAGTTTTTAACAAGTCAAGAAAATCGATTTTCTAGCCCCTAGTGAGTGTAAGATCGCGTTTACTTCACTTCTTTCAAACTGCTTTAAAATCCTATAAATGGATGTATCACATCATAATAAGCCTCTATATACCAAAGATACTGAGTTTTCAAAAAGTCAAGAAATTCGATTTTCTAGCCCCTATTGATTGTAAAATCGCGTTTACTTCACTTCTTTCAATCTTCGAAAAAATCATAAATGGTTGTTTCACCTCATAATAGGCCTGTATATACCAAGAATATTGAGTTTTTAACAAGTCAAGAAAATCGATTTTCTAGCACCTAGTGAGTGTAAAATCGCGTTTACTCCACTTCTTTCAATTTTCAAAAATCGTATAAAAGGTTGTTTCGCGTCATATTAAGCCTATTTATACCAAGAATACTGAGTTTTTAAAAAGTCAAGAAATTCGATTTTCTAGCCCCTAGTGAGTGTAAAATAGCGTTTACTTCACTTCTTTCAAACTGCTTAAAAATCATATAAATGGATGTATCACCTCATAATAAGCCTCTGTTACCAAGAATATTGAGCTTTTAACAAGTCAAGAAAATCGATTTTCTAGCCCCTATTGCTTGTAAAATCGCGTTTACTTCAGTTCTTTCAAACTGCTTAAAAATCATATAAATGGTTGTATCACCTCATAATAAGCCTATATATACCAAGAATATTGAGTTTTCAACAAGTCAAGAAAATCGATTTTCTAGCGCCTAGTGAATGTAAAATCGCGTTTACTTCACTTCTTTCAAACTGCTTAAAAATCATATAAATGGATGTATCACCTCATAATAAGCCTCTATATACCAAGAATACTGAGTTTTTAATAAATCAAGAAAATTGATTTTCTAGCCCCTAGTGAGTGTAAAATCGCGCTTACTTCTCGTAATTCAAACTGGTTAAAAATCATATAAATGGATGTATCACATCATAATAAGCCTCTATATACCAAAGATACTGAGTTTTCAAGAAGTCAAGAAATTCGATTTTCTAGCCCCTAGTGAGTGTAAAATCGCGTTTACTTCACTTCTTTCAAACTGCTTAAAAATCATATAAATGGATGTATCACCTCATAATAAGCCTCTATATACCAAGAATATTCTGTTTTTAACAATTCAAGAAAATCGATTTTCTAGCCCCTAGTGAGTGTAACATCGCGCTTACTTCACTTCTTTCATACTGCTTAAAAATCATATAAATGGATGTATCACATCATAATAAGCCTCTATATACCAAAGATACTGAGTTTTCAAGAAGTCAAGAAATTCGATTTTCTAGCCCCTATTGATTGTAAAATCGCGTTTACTTCACTTCTTTCAATCTTCGAAAAAACCATATAAATGGTTGTACCACCTCATAATAAACCTATATATACCAAGAATATTCAGTTTTCATCAAGTCAAGAAAATCGATTTTCTAGCACCTAGTGAGTGTAAAATCGCGTTTACTCCACTTCTTTCAATCTTCGAAAAAATCGTATAAATGGTTGTTTCACGTCATATTAAGCCTATTTATACCAAGAATACTGAGTTTTTAAAAAGTCAAGTAATTCGATTTTCTAGCCCCTAGTGAGTGTAAAATCGCGTTTACTTCACTTCTTTCAAACTGCTTAAAAATCATATAAATGGATGTATTACCTCATAATAAGCCTCTATATACCAAGAATATTGAGTTTTTAACAAAAATATAGAAAATTGATTTTCTAGCCCCTAGTGAGTGTAAAATCGCTTTTACTTCACTTCTTTAAAACTGCTTAAAAATCATATAAATGGATGTATCACCTCATAATAAGCCTCTATATACCAAGAATACTGAGTTTTCAACAAGTGAAGAAAATCAATTTTCTAGCCCCTAGTGAGTGTATAATCGCGTTTACTTCACTTCTTTCAAACTGCTTAAAAATCATACAAATGGATGTATCACATCATATTAAGCCTCTATATACCAAAGATAGTGAGTTTTCAAAAAGTCAAGAAATTAGATTTTCTAGCCCCTATTGATTGTAAAATCGCGTTTACTTCACTTCTTTCAAACTTCGAAAAAATGATATAAATGGTTGTACCGCCTCATAATAAGCCTATATATACCAAGAATATTGAGTTTTCAACAAGTCAAGAAAATCGATTTTCTAGCCCCTAGTGAGTGTAAAATCGCGTTTACTTCACTTCTTTCAAATTGCTTAAAAACATACAAATAGATGTATCACATCATAATAAGCCTCTATATTCCAAAGATACTGAGTTTTCAAAAAGTCAAGAAAATCGATTTTCTAGCCCCTATTGATTGTAAAATCGCGTTTACTTCACTTCTTTCAAACTTCGAAAAAATCAAATAAATGGTTGTAGCACCTCATAATAAGCCTCTATATACCAAGAATACTGAGTTTTCAACAAGTGAAGAAAATCAATTTTCTAGCCCCTAGTGAGTGTAAAATCGCGTTTACTTCACTTCTTTCAAACTGCTTAAAAACATATAAATGGTTGTATCACCTCATAATAAGCCTATATATACCAAAAATATTGAGTTTTCAACAAGTCAAGAAAATCGATTTTCTAGCACCTGGTGAGTGTAAAATCGTGTTTACTTCACTTCCTTCAATCTTCGAAAAAATCATATAAATGATTGTTTCATCTCATAATAAGCCTCTATATACCAAGAATATTGAGTTTTTAACAAGTCAAGAAAATCGATTTTCTAACCCCTAGTAAGTGTAAAATCGCGTTTACTTCACTTCTTTCAAGCTGCTTAAAAATCATATAAATGGTTGTATCACCTCATAATAAGCCTATATATACCAAGAATATTGAGTTTTCAACAAGTCAAGAAAATCGATTTTCTAGCACCTAGTGAGTGTAAAATCGCGTTTACTTCACTTCTTTCAATCTTCGAAAAAATCATATAAATGGTTGTTTCACGTCATAATAAGCCTATATATACCAAGAATACTGAGTTTTTAAAAAGTCAAGAAATTCGATTTGCTAGCCCCTAGTGAGTGTAAAATCGCGTTTACTTCACGGCTTTCAAACTGCTTAAAAATCATATAAATGGAAGTAACACCTCATAATAAGCCTCTATATACCAGGAATATTGAGTTTTTAACAAGTGAAGAAAATCAATTTTCTAGCTCCTAGTGAGTGTAAAATCGCGTTTACTTCACTTCTTGCAAACTGCTTAAAAATCAAACAAATGGGTGTATCACATCATAATAAGCCTCTATATAGCAAAGATACTAAGTTTTCAAAAAGTCAAGAAATTCGATTTTCTAGCCCCTAGTGAGTGTAAAATCGCGTTTACTTCACTTCTTTCAAACTGCTTAAAAATCACATAAATGGTTGTATCACCTCATAATAAGCCTCTATATACCAAGCATATTGAGTTTTCAACAAGTCAAGAAAATCGATATTCTAGCACCTAGTGAGTGTAAAATCGCGTTTACTTCACTTCTTTCAAACTGCTTAAAAATCATATAAATGGATGTATCACCTCATAATAAGCCTCTATATACCAAGAATACTGAGTTTTTAATAACTCAAGAAAATTGATTTTCTAGCACCTAGTGAGTGTAAAATCGCGTTTACTCCACTTCTTTCAATCTTCGAAAAAATCGTATAAATGGTTGTTTCACGTCATATTAAGCCTATTTATACCAAGAATACTGAGTTTTTAAAAAGTCAAGTAATTCGATTTTCTAGCCCCTAGTGAGTGTAAAATCGCGTTTACTTCACTTCTTTCAAACTGCTTAAAAATCATATAAATGGATGTATTACCTCATAATAAGCCTCTATATACCAAGAATATTGAGTTTTTAACAAAAATATAGAAAATTGATTTTCTAGCCCCTAGTGAGTGTAAAATCGCTTTTACTTCACTTCTTTAAAACTGCTTAAAAATCATATAAATGGATGTATCACCTCATAATAAGCCTCTATATACCAAGAATACTGAGTTTTCAACAAGTGAAGAAAATCAATTTTCTAGCCCCTAGTGAGTGTATAATCGCGTTTACTTCACTTCTTTCAAACTGCTTAAAAATCATACAAATGGATGTATCACATCATATTAAGCCTCTATATACCAAAGATAGTGAGTTTTCAAGAAGTCAAGAAATTAGATTTTCTAGCCCCTATTGATTGTAAAATCGCGTTTACTTCACTTCTTTCAAACTTCGAAAAAATGATATAAATGGTTGTACCGCCTCATAATAAGCCTATATATACCAAGAATATTGAGTTTTCAACAAGTCAAGAAAATCGATTTTCTAGCCCCTAGTGATTGTAAAATCGCGTTTACTTCACTTCTTTCAAACTGCTTTAAAATCATATAAATGGATGTATCACCTCATAATAAGCCTCTATATACCAAGAATACTGAGTTTTTAAAAAGTCAAGAAATTCGATTTTCTAGCCCCAGGTGTGTGTAAAATCCCGTTTACTTCACTTCTTTCAAACTGCTTAAAAATCATATAAATGGATGTATCACCTCATAATAAGCCTCTATATACCAAGAATACTGAGTTTTCAAAAAGTGAAGAAAATCAATTTTCTAGCCCCTAGTGAGTGTAAAATCGCGTTTACTTCACTTCTTTCAAATTGCTTAAAAACATACAAATGGATGTATCACATCATAATAAGCCTCTATATTCCAAAGATACTGAGTTTTCAAAAAGTCAAGAAAATCGATTTTCTAGCCCCTATTGATTGTAAAATCGCGTTTACTTCACTTCTTTCAAACTTCGAAAAAATCAAATAAATGGTTGTAGCACCTCATAATATGCCTCTACATACCAAGAATACTGAGTTTTCAACAAGTGAAGAAAATCAATTTTCTAGCCCCTAGTGAGTGTAAAATCGCGTTTACTTCACTTCTTTCAAACTGCTTAAAAACATATAAATGGTTGTATCACCTCATAATAAGCCTATATATACCAAAAATATTGAGTTTTCAACAAGTCAAGAAAATCGATTTTCTAGCACCTGGTGAGTGTAAAATCGTGTTTACTTCACTTCCTTCAATCTTCGAAAAAATCATATAAATGGTTGTTTCATCTCATAATAAGCCTCTATATACCAAGAATATTGAGTTTTTAACAAGTCAAGAAAATCGATTTTCTAACCCCTAGTAAGTGTAAAATCGCGTTTACTTCACTTCTTTCAAACTGCTTAAAAATCATATAAACAGTTCTATCACCTCATAATAAGCCTATATATACCAAGAATATTGAGTTTTCAACGAGTCATAGAAATCGATTTTGTAGCACCTAGTGAGTGTAAAATCGCGTTTACCTCACTTCTTTGAATCTTCGAAAAAATCATATAAATGGTTGTTTCACGTCATAATAAGCCTATATATATCAAGAATACTGAGTTTTTATAAAGTCAAGAAATTCGATTTTCTAGCCTCTAGTGAGTGTAAAATCGCGTTTACTTCACTTCTTTCAAGCTGCTTAAAAATCATATAAATGGTTGTATCACCTCATAATAAGCCTATATATACCAAGAATATTGAGCTTTCAACAAGTCAAGAAAATCGATTTTCTAGCACCTAGTGAGTGTAAAATCGCGTTTACTTCACTTCTTTCAATCTTCGAAAAAATCATATAAATGGTTGTTTCACGTCATAATAAGCCTATATATACCAAGAATACTGAGTTTTTAAAAAGTCAAGAAATTCGATTTGCTAGCCCCTAGTGAGTGTAAAATCGCGTTTACTTCACGGCTTTCAAACTGCTTAAAAATCATATAAATGGAAGTAACACCTCATAATAAGCCTCTATATACCAGGAATATTGAGTTTTTAACAAGTGAAGAAAATCAATTTTCTAGCTCCTAGTGAGTGTAAAATCGCGTTTACTTCACTTCTTGCAAACTGCTTAAAAATCAAACAAATGGGTGTATCACATCATAATAAGCCTCTATATACCAAAGATACTAAGTTTTCAAAAAGTCAAGAAATTCGATTTTCTAGCCCCTAGTGAGTGTAAAATCGCGTTTACTTCACTTCTTTCAAACTGCTTAAAAATCACATAAATGGTTGTATCACCTCATAATAAGCCTCTATATACCAAGCATATTGAGTTTTCAACAAGTCAAGGAAATCGATATTCTAGCACCTAGTGAGTGTAAAATCACGTTTACTTCACTTCTTTCGAACTGCTTAAAAATCATATAAATGTATGTATCACCTCATAATAATCATCTATATCAAGAAAACTCAGTTTTCAACAAGTCAAGAAATTCGATATTTTAGCCCCTAGTGAGCGTAAAATCGCGTATACTTTACTTCTTTCAAACTGCATAAAAATCACATAAAGGGATGTATCACCTCATAAAAAGCCTCTATATAACAAGAATACTGAGTTTTCAAGAAATCAAGAAATTCGATTTTCTATCCACTAGTGAGTGTAAAATCGCGTTTACTTCACTTCCTTTAAACTGCTTAAAAATCATATAAATGGATGTATCACCTCATAATAAGCCTCTATATACCAAGAATACTGAGTTTTCAAAAAGTCAACAAATTCGATTTTCTAGCCCCTAGTGAGTGTAAAATTGCGTTTACTTCACTTCTTTCAAACTGCTTAAAAATCATATACATGGATGTATCACCTCATAATAAGCCTATATATATACCAAGAATACTAAGTTTTCAAAAAGTCAAGAATTTCGATTTTCTAGCCCCTAGTGAGTGTAAAATCGCGTTTACTTCACTTCTTTCAAACTCCTTAAATATCATATAAATGGATATTTCACGTCATAATAAGCCTTTATATACCAAGAATACTAAGTTTTTAACAAGTCTAGAAATTCGATTTTCTAGCCCCTAGTGAGAGTAATATCGCGTTTACTTCACTTCTTTCAAACTGCATAAAAATCATATAAATGGATATTTCACGTCATAATAAGCCTATATATACCAAGAATACTAAGTTTTTAACAAGTCAAGAAATTCGATTTTCTAGCCCCTAGTAAGTGTAAAATCGCATTTACTTCACTTCTTTCAAACTGCTTAAAAATCATATAAATGGATGTTTCACTTCATTATAAGCCTACATATACCAGGAATATTGAGTTTTCAACAAGTCAAGAAATTCAATTTTCTAGCCCCTAGTGACAGTAAAATCGCGTTTACTTCACTTCTTTCAAACTGCATAAAAATCATATAAATGAATGTATCACCTCATAGAAAGCCTCTATATACCACGAATACTGAGTTTTCAAAAAGTCAAGAAATTCGATTTTCTATCCTCTAGTGAATGTAAAATGGCGTTTACTTCACTTCTTTCAAACTGCTTAAAAATCATATAAATGGATGTATCACCTCATAATAAGCCTCTATATACCAAGAATACTGAGTTTTCAAAAAGTCAAGAAATTCGATTTTCTAGCCCCTAGTGGGTGTAAAATTGCGTTTACTTCACTTCTTTCAAACTGCTTAAAAATCATATACATGGATGTATCACCTCATAATAAGCCTATATATACCAAGAATACTAAGTTTTCAAAAAGTCAAGAATTTCGATTTTCTAGCCCCTAGTGAGTGTAAAATCGCGTTTACTTCACTTCTTTCAAACTCCTTAAATATCATATAAATGGATATTTCACGTCATAATAAGCCTATATATACCAAGAATACTAAGTTTTCAAAAAGTCAAGAATTCTGATTTTCTAGCCCCTAGTGAGTGTAAAATCGCGTTTACTTCTCTTCTTTCAAACTGCTTAAAGTCATATAAATGGATGTTCCACTTCATTATAAGCCTATATATACAAGAATACTGAGTTTTCATAAAGTCCAGAAATTCGATTTTCTAGCCCCTAGTGAGTGTAAAATCGCGTTTACTTCACTTCTTTCAAACTGCTTAAAAATCATATAAAAGGATGTTTCACGTCATTATAAGCCTACATATACCAAGAATATTGAGTTTTCTACAAGTCAAGAAATTCAATTTTCTAGCCCCTAGTGAGAGTAAAATCGCGTTTACTTCACTTCTTTCAAACTGTTTAAAAATCATATAAATGGATGTATCACGTCATAATAAGCCTCTATATACCAAGAATACTGAGTTTTCAATAAGTCAAGAAATTCGATTTTCTAGCCCCTTGGGAGCGTAAAATCACGTTTACTTCACTTCTTTCGAACTGCTTAAAAATCATATAAATGGATGTATTACCTCATAATAAGCCTCTATATACCAAGAATACTGAGTTTTCAAAAAGTCAAAAAATTCGATTTTCTAGCCCCTAGTGAGTGTAAAATTGCGTTTACTTCACTTCTTTCAAACTGCTTAAAAATCATATACATGGATGTATCACCTCATAATAAGCCTATATATACCAAGAATACTAAGATTTCAAAAAGTCAAGAATTTCGATTTTCTAGCCCCTAGTGAGTGTAAAATCGCGTTTACTTCACTTCTTTCAAACTCCTTAAATATCATATAAATGGATATTTCACGTCAAAGTAAGCCTATATATACCAAGAATACTAAGTTTTCAAAAAGTCAAGAATTTCGATTTTCTAGCCCCTAGTGAGTGTAAAATGGCGTTTACTTCACTTCTTTCAAACTGCTTAAAAATCATATAAATGCATGTTTCACTTCATTATAAGCCTACATATACCAAGAATATTGAGTTTTCAACAAGTCAAGAAATTCAATTTTCTAGCCCCTAGTGACAGTAAAATCGCGTTTACTTCACTTCTTTCAAACTGCATAAAAATCATATAAATGGATGTATCACCTCATAATAAGCCTCTATATAACAAGAATACTGAGTTTTCAAAAAGTCAAGAATTTCGATTTTCTAGTCCCTAGTGAGTGTAAAATCGCGTTTACTTCACTTCTTTCAAACTCCTTAAATATCATATAAATGGATATTTCACGTCATAATAAGCCTATATATACCAAGAATACTAAGTTTTTAACAAGTCAAGAAATTCGATTTTCTAGCCCCTAGTAATTGTAAAATCGCATTTACTTCACTTCTTTCAAACTGCTTAAAAATCATATAAATGTATGTATCACCTCATAATAAGCATCTATATACCAAGAAAAGTCTGTTTTCATCAAGTCAAGAAATTCGATATTTTAGCCCCTAGTGAGCGTAAAATCGCGTATACTTTACGTCTTTCAAACTGCATAAAAATCACTTAAAGGGATGTATCACCTCATAAAAAGCCTCTATATAACAAGAATACTAAGTTTATAACAAGTCAAGAAATTCGATTATCTAGCCCCTAGTGAGTGTAAAATCGCGTTTACTTCACTTCTTTCAAACTGCTTAAAAATCATATAAATGGATGTATCACCTCATAATAAGCCTCTATATACCAAGAATACTAAGTTTTCAAAAAGTCAAGAATTTCGATTTTCTAGCCCCTAGTGAGTGTAAAATCGCGTTTACATCACTTCTTTTAGACTGCTTAAAAATCATATAAATGGATGTATCACGACATAATAAGCCTCTATATACCAAGAATATTCAGTTTTCAACAAGTCAAGAAATTCGATTTTCTAGCCCCTAGTGAGTGTAAAATCGCGTTTACTTCACTTCTTTCACACTGCATAAAAATCATATAAATGGATGTTTCACGTCATAATAAGCCTATATCTACCAAGAATACTATGTTTTCAACAAGTCAAGAAATTCGATTTTCTAGACCCTAGTGAGTGTAAAATCACGTTTACTTCACTTCTTTCAAACTGCTTAAAAATCAAATAAAGGGATGTATCACCTCATAAAAAGCCTCTATATAACAAGAATACTGAGTTCTCAAAAAGTCAAGAATATCGATTTTCTAGCCCCTAGTGAGTGTAAAATCGCGTTTACTTCACTTCTTTCAAACTGCTTAAAAATCAAATAAAGGGATGTATCACCTCATAAAAAGCCTCTATATTACAAGATTACTGAGTTCTCAAAAAGTCAATAATTTCGATTTTCTAGCCCCCAGTGAGTTTAAAATCGCGTTTACTTCACTTCTTTCAAACTCCTTAAAAATCATATAAATAGATGTTTCACGTCATTATAAACCGATATATACCAAGAATACTGAGTTTTCATAAAGTCAAGAAATTCGATTTTCTAGCCCCTAGTGAGTGTAAAATCACGTTTACTTCACTTCTTTCGAACTGCTTAAAAATCATATAAATGTATGTATCACCTCATAATAATCATCTATATCAAGAAAACTCAGTTTTCAACAAGTCAAGAAATTCGATATTTTAGCCCCTAGTGAGCGTAAAATCGCGTATACTTTACTTCTTTCAAACTGCATAAAAATCACATAAAGGGATGTATCACCTCATAAAAAGCCTCTATATAACAAGAATACTGAGTTTTCAAGAAATCAAGAAATTCGATTTTCTATCCACTAGTGAGTGTAAAATCGCGTTTACTTCACTTCTTTTAAACTGCTTAAAAATCATATAAATGGATGTATCACCTCATAATAAGCCTCTATATACCAAGAATACTGAGTTTTCAAAAAGTCAACAAATTCGATTTTCTAGCCCCTAGTGAGTGTAAAATTGCGTTTACTTCACTTCTTTCAAACTGCTTAAAAATCATATACATGGATGTATCACCTCATAATAAGCCTATATATATACCAAGAATACTAAGTTTTCAAAAAGTCAAGAATTTCGATTTTCTAGCCCCTAGTGAGTGTAAAATCGCGTTTACTTCACTTCTTTCAAACTCCTTAAATATCATATAAATGGATATTTCACGTCATAATAAGCCTTTATATACCAAGAATACTAAGTTTTTAACAAGTCTAGAAATTCGATTTTCTAGCCCCTAGTGAGAGTAATATCGCGTTTACTTCACTTCTTTCAAACTGCATAAAAATCATATAAATGGATATTTCACGTCATAATAAGCCTATATATACCAAGAATACTAAGTTTTTAACAAGTCAAGAAATTCGATTTTCTAGCCCCTAGTAAGTGTAAAATCGCATTTACTTCACTTCTTTCAAACTGCTTAAAAATCATATAAATGGATGTATCACCTCATAATAAGCCTCTATATACCAAGAATACTAAGTTTTCAAAAAGTCAAGAATTTTGATTTTCTAGCCCCTAGTGAGTGTAAAATGGCGTTTACTTCACTTCTTTCAAACTGCTTAAAAATCATATAAATGGATGTTTCACTTCATTATAAGCCTACATATACCAGGAATATTGAGTTTTCAACAAGTCAAGAAATTCAATTTTCTAGCCCCTAGTGACAGTAAAATCGCCTTTACTTCACTTCCTTCAAACTGCATAAAAATCATATAAATGAATGTATCACCTCATAGAAAGCCTCTATATACCACGAATACTGAGTTTTCAAAAAGTCAAGAAATTCGATTTTCTATCCTCTAGTGAATGTAAAATCGCGTTTACTTCACTTCTTTCAAACTGCTTAAAAATCATATAAATGGATGTATCACCTCATAATAAGCCTCTATATACCAAGAATACTGAGTTTTCAAAAAGTCAAGAAATTCGATTTTCTAGCCCCTAGTGAGTGTAAAATTGCGTTTACTTCACTTCTTTCAAACTGCTTAAAAATCATATACATGGATGTATCACCTCATAATAAGCCTATATATACCAAGAATACTAAGTTTTCAAAAAGTCAAGAATTTCGATTTTCTAGCCCCTAGTGAGTGTAAAATCGCGTTTACTTCACTTCTTTCAAACTCCTTAAATATCATATAAATGGATATTTCACGTCATAATAAGCCTATATATACCAAGAATACTAAGTTTTCAAAAAGTCAAGAATTCTGATTTTCTAGCCCCTAGTGAGTGTAAAATCGCGTTTACTTCTCTTCTTTCAAACTGCTTAAAATCATATAAATGGATGTTCCACTTCATTATAAGCCTATATATACAAGAATACTGAGTTTTCATTAAGTCCAGAAATTCGATTTTCTAGCCCCTAGTGAGTGTAAAATCGCGTTTACTTCACTTCTTTCAAACTGCTTAAAAATCATATAAAAGGATGTTTCACGTCATTATAAGCCTACATATACCAAGAATATTGAGTTTTCTACAAGTCAAGAAATTCAATTTTCTAGCCCCTAGTGAGAGTAAAATCGCGTTTACTTCACTTCTTTCAAACTGTTTAAAAATCATATAAATGGATGTATCACGTCATAATAAGCCTCTATATACCCAGAATACTGAGTTTTCAATAAGTCAAGAAATTCGATTTTCTAGCCCCTAGTGAGCGTAAAATCACGCTTTCCACACTTCTTACAAACTTCGAAAAACCATATAAATGGATGTTTCACGTCATAATAAGCCTATATATACCAAGAATACTAAGTTTTCAACAAGTCAAGAAATTCGATTTTCCAGCCCCTAGTGAGTGTAAAATCACGTTTACTTCACTTCTTTCAAACTGCTTAAAAATCATATAAATGAGTGTATTACCTCATAAAAAGCCTCTATATAGCAAGAATACTGAATTTTCAAAAAGTCAAGAATTTCGATTTTCTAGTCCCTAGTAATTGTAAAATCGCGTTTACTTCACTTCTTTCAAACTGCTTAAAAATCATATAAATAGATGTTTTACGTCATTATAAGCCTATATATACCAAGAATACTGAGTTTTCATAAAGTCAAGAAATTCGATTTTCTAGCCCCTAGTGAGTGTAAAATCACGCTTACTTCACTTCTTTCAAACTGCTTAAAAATCATATAAATGTATTATCACCCCATACATAAGCATCTATATACCAAGAAAACTCAGTTTTCAACAAGTCAAGAAATTCGATATTTTAGCCCCTAGTGAGCGTAAAATCGCGTATACTTTACTTCTTTCAATCTGCATAAAAATCATATAAATGGATGTTTCACGTCATAATAAGCCTATATATTCCAAGAATACTGAGGTCTAAAAAAGACAAGAAATTCGATTTTCTAGCCCCTAGTGAGTGTAAAATCGCGTTTTCTTCACTTCTTTCAAACTGCTTAAAAATCATATAATTGGATGTATCACGTCATTATAAGCCTATATATACCAAGAATACTGAGTTTTCAAGAAGTCAAGAAATTCGATTTTCTATCCCCTAGTGAGTGTAAAATCGCGTTTACTTCACTTCTTTCAAACTGCTTAAAAATCATATACATGGATATATCACCTCATAATAAGCCTATATATACCAAGAATACTAAGTTTTCAAAAAGTCAAGAAATTCGATTTTCTATCCCCTAGTGAGTGTAAAATCGCGTTTAATTCACTTCTTTCAAACTGTTTAAAAATCATATACATGGATGTATCACCTCATAATAAGCCTATATATACCAAGAATACTAAGTTTTCAAAAAGTCAAGAATTTCGATTTTCTAGTCCCTAGTGAGTGTAAAATCGCGTTTCCTTCACTTCTTTCAAACTCCTTAAATATCATATAAATGGATATTTCACGTCATAATAAGCCTATATATACCAAGAATACTAAGTTTTTAACAAGTCAAGAAATTCGATTTTCTAGCCCCTAGTAATTGTAAAATCGCATTTACTTCACTTCTTTCAAACTGCTTAAAAATCATATAAATGGATGTATCACCTCATAATAAGCCTCTTTATACCAAGAATACTAAGTTTTAAAAAGTCAAGAAATTCGATTTTCTAGCCCCCAGTGAGTGTAAAATCGCGGTTACTTCACTTCTTTCAAACTGTTTAAAAATCATATAAATGGATGTATCACGTCATAATAAGCCTCTATATACCAAGAATACTGAGTTTTCAATAAGTCAAGAAATTCGATTTTCTAGCCCCTAGTGAGCGTAAAATCACGCTTTCCACACTTCTTACAAACTTCGAAAAACCATATAAATGGATGTTTCACGTCATAATAAGCCTATATATACCAAGAATACTAAGTTTTCAACAAGTCAAGAAATTCGATTTTCTAGCCCCTAGTGAGTGTAAAATCACGTTTACTTCACTTCTTTCAAACTGCTTAAAAATCATATAAATAGATGTTTTACGTCATTATAAGCCTATATATACCAAGAATACTGAGTTTTCATAAAGTCAAGAAATTCGATTTTCTAGCCCCTAGTGAGTGTAAAATCACGCTTACTTCACTTCTTTCAAACTGCTTAAAAATCATATAAATGTATTATCACCCCATACATAAGCATCTATATACCAAGAAAACTCAGTTTTCAACAAGTCAAGAAATTCGATATTTTAGCCCCTAGTGAGCGTAAAATCGCGTATACTTTACTTGTTTCAATCTGCATAAAAATCATATAAATGGATGTTTCACGTCATAATAAGCCTATATATTCCAAGAATACTGAGGTCTAAAAAAGACAAGAAATTCGATTTTCTAGCCCCTAGTGAGTGTAAAATCGCGTTTTCTTCACTTCTTTCAAACTGCTTAAAAATCATATAATTGGATGTATCACGTCATTATAAGCCTATATATACCAAGAATACTGAGTTTTCAAGAAGTCAAGAAATTCGATTTTCTATCCCCTAGTGAGTGTAAAATCGCGTTTACTTCACTTCTTTCAAACTGCTTAAAAATCATATACATGGATATATCACCTCATAATAAGCCTATATATACCAAGAATACTAAGTTTTCAAAAAGTCAAGAAATTCGATTTTCTAGCCCCTAGTGAGTGTAAAATCGCATTTACTTCACTTCTTTCAAACTGCTTAAAAATCATATACATGGATGTATCACCTCATAATAAGCCTATATATACCAAGAATATTGAGTTTTTAACAAGTCAAGAAATTCAATTTTCTAGCCCCTAGTGAGAGTAAAATCGCGTTTACTTCACTTCTTTCAAACTGCATAAAAATCATATAAATGGATATTTCACGTCATAATAAGCCTATATATACCAAGAATACTAAGTTTTTAACAAGTCAAGAAATTCGATTTTCTAGCGCCTAGTAAGTGTAAAATCGCATTTACTTCACTTCTTTCAAACTGCTTAAAAATCATATAAATGGATGTATCACCTCATAATAAGCCTCTATATACCAAGAATACTAAGTTTTCAAAAAGTCAAGAATTTCGATTTTCTAGCCCCTAGTGAGTGTAAAATGGCGTTTACTTCACTTCTTTCAAACTGCTTAAAAATCATATAAATGAATGTATCACCTCATAAAAAGCCTCTATATACCAAGAGTACTGAGTTTTCAAAAAGTCAAGAAATTCGATTTTCTATCCCCTAGTGAATGTAAAATCGCGTTTACTTCACTTCATTCAAACTGCTTAAAAATCATATAAATGGATGTATCACCTCATAATAAGCCTCTATATACCAAGAATACTGAGTTCTCAAAAAGTCAAGATATTCGATTTTCTAGCCCCTAGTGAGTGTAAAATTGCGTTTACTTCACTTCTTTCAAACTGCTTAAAAATCATATACATGGATGTATCACCTCATAATAAGCCTATATATACCAAGAATACTAAGTTTTCAAAAAGTCAAGAATTTCGATTTTCTAGCCCCTAGTGAGTGTAAAATCGCGTTTACTTCACTTCTTTCAAACTCCTTAAATATCATATAAATGGATATTTCACGTCATAATAAGCCTATATATACCAAGAATACTAAGTTTTTAACAAGTCAAGAAATTCAATTTTCTAGCCCCTAGTGAGAGTAAAATCGCGTTTACTTCACTTCTTTCAAACTGCATAAAAATCATATAAATGGATATTTCACGTCATAATAAGCCTATATATACCAAGAATACTAAGTTTTTAACAAGTCAAGAAATTCGATTTTCTAGCCCCTAGTAAGTGTAAAATCGCATTTACTTCACTTCTTTCAAACTGCTTAAAAATCATATAAATGGATGTATCACCTCATAATAAGCCTCTATATACCAAGAATACTAAGTTTTCAAAAAGTCAAGAATTTCGATTTTCTAGCCCCTAGTGAGTGTAAAATGGCGTTTACTTCACTTCTTTCAAACTGCTTAAAAATCATATAAATGGATGTTTCACTTCATTATAAGCCTACATATGCCAGGAATATTGAGTTTTCAACAAGTCAAGAAATTCAATTTTCTAGCCCCTAGTGACAGTAAAATCGCGTTTACTTCACTTCTTTATAACTGCATTAAAATCATATAAATGAATGTATCACCTCATAAAAAGCCTCTATATACCAAGAGTACTGAGTTTTCAAAAAGTCAAGAATTTCGATTTTCTAGCCCCTAGTGAGTGTAAAATCGCGTTTACTTCACTTCTTTCAAACTGCATAAAAATCATATAAATGGATATTTCACGTCATAATAAGCCTATATATACCAAGAATACTAAGTTTTTAACAAGTCAAGAAATTCGATTTTCTAGCCCCTAGTAAGTGTAAAATCGCATTTACTTCACTTCTTTCAAACTGCTTAAAAATCATATAAATGGATGTATCACCTCATAATAAGCCTATATATACCAAGAATACTAAGTTTTCAAAAAGTCAAGAATTTCGATTTTCTAGTCCCTAGTGAGTGTAAAATCGCGTTTCCTTTACTTCTTTCAAACTCCTTAAATATCATATAAATGGATATTTCACGTCATAATAAGCCTATATATACCAAGAATACTAAGTTTTTAACAAGTCAAGAAATTCGATTTTCTAACCCCTAGTGAGAGTAAAATCGCGTTTACTTCACTTCTTTCAAACTGCATAAATATCATATAAATGGATATTTCACGTCATAATAAGCCTATATATACGAAGAATACTAAGTTTTTAACAAGTCAAGAAATTCGATTTTCTAGCCCCTAGTAATTGTAAAATCGCATTTACTTCACTTCTTTCAAACTGCTTAAAAATCATATAAATGGATGTATCACCTCATAATAAGCCTCTTTATACCAAGAATACTAAGTTTTAAAAAGTCAAGAAATTCGATTTTCTAGCCCCTATTGAGTGTAAAATCGCGTTTACTTCACTTCTTTCAAACTGTTTAAAAATCATATAAATGGATGTATCACGTCATAATAAGCCTCTATATACCAAGAATACTGAGTTTTCAATAAGTCAAGAAATTCGATTTTCTAGCCCCTAGTGAGCGTAAAATCACGCTTTCCACACTTCTTACAAACTTCGAAAAACCATATAAATGGATGTTTCACGTCATAATAAGCCTATATATACCAAGAATACTAAGTTTTCAACAAGTCAAGAAATTCGATTTTCCAGCCCCTAGTGAGTGTAAAATCACGTTTACTTCACTTCTTTCAAACTGCTTAAAAATCATATAAATGAGTGTATTACCTCATAAAAAGCCTCTATATAGCAAGAATACTGAATTTTCAAAAAGTCAAGAATTTCGATTTTCTAGCCCCTAGTGAGTGTAAAATCGCGTTTACTTCACTTCTTTCAAACTGCTTAAAAATCATATACATGGATATATCACCTCATAATAAGCCTATATATACCAAGAATACTAAGTTTTCAAAAAGTCAAGAAATTCGATTTTCTAGCCCCTAGTGAGTGTAAAATCGCATTTACTTCACTTCTTTCAAACTGCTTAAAAATCATATACATGGATGTATCACCTCATAATAAGCCTATATATACCAAGAATATTGAGTTTTTAACAAGTCAAGAAATTCAATTTTCTAGCCCCTAGTGAGAGTAAAATCGCGTTTACTTCACTTCTTTCAAACTGCATAAAAATCATATAAATGGATATTTCACGTCATAATAAGCCTATATATACCAAGAATACTAAGTTTTTAACAAGTCAAGAAATTCGATTTTCTAGCGCCTAGTAAGTGTAAAATCGCATTTACTTCACTTCTTTCAAACTGCTTAAAAATCATATAAATGGATGTATCACCTCATAATAAGCCTCTATATACCAAGAATACTAAGTTTTCAAAAAGTCAAGAATTTCGATTTTCTAGCCCCTAGTGAGTGTAAAATGGCGTTTACTTCACTTCTTTCAAACTGCTTAAAAATCATATAAATGGATGTTTCACTTCATTATAAGCCTACATATGCCAGGAATATTGAGTTTTCAACAAGTCAAGAAATTCAATTTTCTAGCCCCTAGTGACAGTAAAATCGCGTTTACTTCACTTCTTTATAACTGCATTAAAATCATATAAATGAATGTATCACCTCATAAAAAGCCTCTATATACCAAGAGTACTGAGTTTTCAAAAAGTCAAGAAATTCGATTTTCTATCCCCTAGTGAATGTAAAATCGCGTTTACTTCACTTCATTCAAACTGCTTAAAAATCATATAAATGGATGTATCACCTCATAATAAGCCTCTATATACCAAGAATACTAAGTTTTCAAAAAGTCAAGAATTTCGATTTTCTAGTCCCTAGTGAGTGTAAAATCGCGTTTCCTTTACTTCTTTCAAACTCCTTAAATATCATATAAATGGATATTTCACGTCATAATAAGCCTATATATACCAAGAATACTAAGTTTTTAACAAGTCAAGAAATTCGATTTTCTAACCCCTAGTGAGAGTAAAATCGCGTTTACTTCACTTCTTTCAAACTGCATAAATATCATATAAATGGATATTTCACGTCATAATAAGCCTATATATACGAAGAATACTAAGTTTTTAACAAGTCAAGAAATTCGATTTTCTAGCCCCTAGTAATTGTAAAATCGCATTTACTTCACTTCTTTCAAACTGCTTAAAAATCATATAAATGGATGTATCACCTCATAATAAGCCTCTTTATACCAAGAATACTAAGTTTTAAAAAGTCAAGAAATTCGATTTTCTAGCCCCTAGTGAGTGTAAAATCGCGTTTACTTCACTTCTTTCAAACTGTTTAAAAATCATATAAATGGATGTATCACGTCATAATAAGCCTCTATATACCAAGAATACTGAGTTTTCAATAAGTCAAGAAATTCGATTTTCTAGCCCCTAGTGAGCGTAAAATCACGCTTTCCACACTTCTTACAAACTTCGAAAAACCATATAAATGGATGTTTCACGTCATAATAAGCCTATATATACCAAGAATACTAAGTTTTCAACAAGTCAAGAAATTCGATTTTCCAGCCCCTAGTGAGTGTAAAATCACGTTTACTTCACTTCTTTCAAACTGCTTAAAAATCATATAAATGAGTGTATTACCTCATAAAAAGCCTCTATATAGCAAGAATACTGAATTTTCAAAAAGTCAAGAATTTCGATTTTCTAGCCCCTAGTAATTGTAAAATCGCGTTTACTTCACTTCTTTCAAACTGCTTAAAAATCATATAAATAGATGTTTTACGTCATTATAAGCCTATATATACCAAGAATACTGAGTTTTCATAAAGTCAAGAAATTCGATTTTCTAGCCCCTAGTGAGTGTAAAATCACGCTTACTTCACTTCTTTCAAACTGCTTAAAAATCATATAAATGTATTATCACCCCATACATAAGCATCTATATACCAAGAAAACTCAGTTTTCAACAAGTCAAGAAATTCGATATTTTAGCCCCTAGTGAGCGTAAAATCGCGTATACTTTACTTCTTTCAATCTGCATAAAAATCATATAAATGGATGTTTCACGTCATAATAAGCCTATATATTCCAAGAATACTGAGGTCTAAAAAAGACAAGAAATTCGATTTTCTAGCCCCTAGTGAGTGTAAAATCGCGTTTTCTTCACTTCTTTCAAACTGCTTAAAAATCATATAATTGGATGTATCACGTCATTATAAGCCTATATATACCAAGAATACTGAGTTTTCAAGAAGTCAAGAAATTCGATTTTCTATCCCCTAGTGAGTGTAAAATCGCGTTTAATTCACTTCTTTCAAACTGTTTAAAAATCATATACATGGATGTATCACCTCATAATAAGCCTATATATACCAAGAATACTAAGTTTTCAAAAAGTCAAGAATTTCGATTTTCTAGTCCCTAGTGAGTGTAAAATCGCGTTTCCTTCACTTCTTTCAAACTCCTTAAATATCATATAAATGGATATTTCACGTCATAATAAGCCTATATATACCAAGAATACTAAGTTTTTAACAAGTCAAGAAATTCGATTTTCTAGCCCCTAGTAATTGTAAAATCGCATTTACTTCACTTCTTTCAAACTGCTTAAAAATCATATAAATGGATGTATCACCTCATAATAAGCCTCTTTATACCAAGAATACTAAGTTTTAAAAAGTCAAGAAATTCGATTTTCTAGCCCCCAGTGAGTGTAAAATCGCGTTTACTTCACTTCTTTCAAACTGTTTAAAAATCATATAAATGGATGTATCACGTCATAATAAGCCTCTATATACCAAGAATACTGAGTTTTCAATAAGTCAAGAAATTCGATTTTCTAGCCCCTAGTGAGCGTAAAATCACGCTTTCCACACTTCTTACAAACTTCGAAAAACCATATAAATGGATGTTTCACGTCATAATAAGCCTATAAATACCAAGAATACTAAGTTTTCAACAAGTCAAGAAATTCGATTTTCTAGCCCCTAGTGAGTGTAAAATCGCGTTTACTTCACTTCTTTCAAACTGCTTAAAAATCATATACATGGATATATCACCTCATAATAAGCCTATATATACCAAGAATACTAAGTTTTCAAAAAGTCAAGAAATTCGATTTTCTAGCCCCTAGTGAGTGTAAAATTGCGTTTACTTCACTTCTTTCAAACTGCTTAAAAATCATATAAATGGATGTATCACGTCATAATAAGCCTCTATATACCAAGAATACTGAGTTTTCAATAAGTCAAGAAATTCGATTTGCTAGCCCCTAGAGAGCGTAAAATCACGCTTTCCACACTTCTTACAAACTTCGAAAAACCATATAAATGGATGTTTCACGTCATAATAAGCCTATATATACCAAGAATACTAAGTTTTCAACAAGTCAAGAAATTCGATTTTCTAGACCCTAGTGAGTGTAAAATCAGGTTTACTTCACTTCTTTCAAACTGCTTAAAAATCAAATAAAGGGATGTATCACCTCATAAAAAGCCTGTATATAACAAGAATACTGAGTTCTCAAAAAGTCAAGAATATCGACTTTCTATCCCCTAGTGAGTGTAAAATCGCGTTTAATTCACTTCTTTCAAACTGTTTAAAATTCATATACATGGATGTATCACCTCATAATAAGCCTATATATACCAAGAATACTAAGTTTTCAAAAAGTCAAGAATTTCGATTTTCTAGTCCCTAGTGAGTGTAAAATCGCGTTTCCTTTACTTCTTTCAAACTCCTTAAATATCATATAAATGGATATTTCACGTCATAATAAGCCTATATATACCAAGAATACTAAGTTTTTAACAAGTCAAGAAATTCGATTTTCTAACCCCTAGTGAGAGTAAAATCGCGTTTACTTCACTTCTTTCAAACTGCATAAATATCATATAAATGGATATTTCACGTCATAATAAGCCTATATATACGAAGAATACTAAGTTTTTAACAAGTCAAGAAATTCGATTTTCTAGCCCCTAGTAATTGTAAAATCGCGTTTACTTCACTTCTTTCAAACTGTTTAAAAATCATATAAATGGATGTATCACGTCATAATAAGCCTCTATATACCAAGAATACTGAGTTTTCAATAAGTCAAGAAATTCGATTTTCTAGCCCCTAGTGAGCGTAAAATCACGCTTTCCACACTTCTTACAAACTTCGAAAAACCATATAAATGGATGTTTCACGTCATAATAAGCCTATATATACCAAGAATACTAAGTTTTCAACAAGTCAAGAAATTCGATTTTCCAGCCCCTAGTGAGTGTAAAATCACGTTTACTTCACTTCTTTCAAACTGCTTAAAAATCATATAAATGAGTGTATTACCTCATAAAAAGCCTCTATATAGCAAGAATACTGAATTTTCAAAAAGTCAAGAATTTCGATTTTCTAGCCCCTAGTAATTGTAAAATCGCGTTTACTTCACTTCTTTCAAACTGCTTAAAAATCATATAAATAGATGTTTTACGTCATTATAAGCCTATATATACCAAGAATACTGAGTTTTCATAAAGTCAAGAAATTCGATTTTCTAGCCCCTAGTGAGTGTAAAATCACGCTTACTTCACTTCTTTCAAACTGCTTAAAAATCATATAAATGTATTATCACCCCATACATAAGCATCTATATACCAAGAAAACTCAGTTTTCAACAAGTCAAGAAATTCGATATTTTAGCCCCTAGTGAGCGTAAAATCGCGTATACTTTACTTCTTTCAATCTGCATAAAAATCATATAAATGGATGTTTCACGTCATAATAAGCCTATATATTCCAAGAATACTGAGGTCTAAAAAAGACAAGAAATTCGATTTTCTAGCCCCTAGTGAGTGTAAAATCGCGTTTTCTTCACTTCTTTCAAACTGCTTAAAAATCATATAATTGGATGTATCACGTCATTATAAGCCTATATATACCAAGAATACTGAGTTTTCAAGAAGTCAAGAAATTCGATTTTCTATCCCCTAGTGAGTGTAAAATCGCGTTTACTTCACTTCTTTCAAACTGCTTAAAAATCATATACATGGATATATCACCTCATAATAAGCCTATATATACCAAGAATACTAAGTTTTCAAAAAGTCAAGAAATTCGATTTTCTATCCCCTAGTGAGTGTAAAATCGCGTTTAATTCACTTCTTTCAAACTGTTTAAAAATCATATACATGGATGTATCACCTCATAATAAGCCTATATATACCAAGAATACTAAGTTTTCAAAAAGTCAAGAATTTCGATTTTCTAGCCCCTAGTGAGTGTAAAATCGCGTTTACTTCACTTCTTTCAAACTCCTTAAATATCATATAAATGGATATTTCACGTCATAATAAGCCTATATATTCCAAGAATACTAAGTTTTTAACAAGTCAAGAAATTCAATTTTCTAGCCCCTAGTGAGAGTAAAATCGCGTTTACTTCACTTCTTTCAAACTGCATAAAAATCATATAAATGGATATTTCACGTCATAATAAGCCTATATATACCAAGAATACTAAGTTTTTAACAAGTCAAGAAATTCGATTTTCTAGCCCCTAGTAAGTGTAAAATCGCATTTACTTCACTTCTTTCAAACTGCTTAAAAATCATATAAATGGATGTATCACCTCATAATAAGCCTATATATACCAAGAATACTAAGTTTTCAAAAAGTCAAGAATTTCGATTTTCTAGTCCCTAGTGAGTGTAAAATCGCGTTTCCTTTACTTCTTTCAAACTCCTTAAATATCATATAAATGGATATTTCACGTCATAATAAGCCTATATATACCAAGAATACTAAGTTTTTAACAAGTCAAGAAATTCGATTTTCTAACCCCTAGTGAGAGTAAAATCGCGTTTACTTCACTTCTTTCAAACTGCATAAATATCATATAAATGGATATTTCACGTCATAATAAGCCTATATATACGAAGAATACTAAGTTTTTAACAAGTCAAGAAATTCGATTTTCTAGCCCCTAGTAATTGTAAAATCGCATTTACTTCACTTCTTTCAAACTGCTTAAAAATCATATAAATGGATGTATCACCTCATAATAAGCCTCTTTATACCAAGAATACTAAGTTTTAAAAAGTCAAGAAATTCGATTTTCTAGCCCCTAGTGAGTGTAAAATCGCGTTTACTTCACTTCTTTCAAACTGTTTAAAAATCATATAAATGGATGTATCACGTCATAATAAGCCTCTATATACCAAGAATACTGAGTTTTCAATAAGTCAAGAAATTCGATTTTCTAGCCCCTAGTGAGCGTAAAATCACGCTTTCCACACTTCTTACAAACTTCGAAAAACCATATAAATGGATGTTTCACGTCATAATAAGCCTATATATACCAAGAATACTAAGTTTTCAACAAGTCAAGAAATTCGATTTTCCAGCCCCTAGTGAGTGTAAAATCACGTTTACTTCACTTCTTTCAAACTGCTTAAAAATCATATAAATGAGTGTATTACCTCATAAAAAGCCTCTATATAGCAAGAATACTGAATTTTCAAAAAGTCAAGAATTTCGATTTTCTAGCCCCTAGTAATTGTAAAATCGCGTTTACTTCACTTCTTTCAAACTGCTTAAAAATCATATAAATAGATGTTTTACGTCATTATAAGCCTATATATACCAAGAATACTGAGTTTTCATAAAGTCAAGAAATTCGATTTTCTAGCCCCTAGTGAGTGTAAAATCACGCTTACTTCACTTCTTTCAAACTGCTTAAAAATCATATAAATGTATTATCACCCCATACATAAGCATCTATATACCAAGAAAACTCAGTTTTCAACAAGTCAAGAAATTCGATATTTTAGCCCCTAGTGAGCGTAAAATCGCGTATACTTTACTTCTTTCAATCTGCATAAAAATCATATAAATGGATGTTTCACGTCATAATAAGCCTATATATTCCAAGAATACTGAGGTCTAAAAAAGACAAGAAATTCGATTTTCTAGCCCCTAGTGAGTGTAAAATCGCGTTTTCTTCACTTCTTTCAAACTGCTTAAAAATCATATAATTGGATGTATCACGTCATTATAAGCCTATATATACCAAGAATACTGAGTTTTCAAGAAGTCAAGAAATTCGATTTTCTATCCCCTAGTGAGTGTAAAATCGCGTTTACTTCACTTCTTTCAAACTGCTTAAAAATCATATACATGGATATATCACCTCATAATAAGCCTATATATACCAAGAATACTAAGTTTTCAAAAAGTCAAGAAATTCGATTTTCTATCCCCTAGTGAGTGTAAAATCGCGTTTAATTCACTTCTTTCAAACTGTTTAAAAATCATATACATGGATGTATCACCTCATAATAAGCCTATATATACCAAGAATACTAAGTTTTCAAAAAGTCAAGAATTTCGATTTTCTAGTCCCTAGTGAGTGTAAAATCGCGTTTCCTTCACTTCTTTCAAACTGCTTAAATATCATATAAATGGATATTTCACGTCATAATAAGCCTATATATACCAAGAATACTAAGTTTTTAACAAGTCAAGAAATTCGATTTTCTAGCCCCTAGTAATTGTAAAATCGCATTTACTTCACTTCTTTCAAACTGCTTAAAAATCATATAAATGGATGTATCACCTCATAATAAGCCTGTATATACCAAGAATACTGAGTTTTCAATAAGTCAAGAAATTCGATTTTCTAGCCCCTAGTGAGTGTAAAATCACGTTTACTTCACTTCTTTCAAACTGTTTAAAAATCATATAAATGGATGTATCACGTCATAATAAGCCTCTATATACCAAGAATACTGAGTTTTAAAAAGTCAAGAAATTCGATTTTCTAGCCCCCAGTGAGTGTAAAATCGCGTTTACTTCACTTCTTTCAAACTGTTTAAAAATCATATAAATGGATGTATCACGTCATAATAAGCCTCTATATACCAAGAATACTGAGTTTTCAATAAGTCAAGAAATTCGATTTTCTAGCCCCTAGTGAGCGTAAAATCACGCTTTCCACACTTCTTACAAACTTCGAAAAACCATATAAATGGATGTTTCACGTCATAATAAGCCTATATATACCAAGAATACTAAGTTTTCAACAAGTCAAGAAATTCGATTTTCTAGCCCCTAGTGAGTGTAAAATCACGTTTACTTCACTTCTTTCAAACTGCTTAAAAATCATATAAATGAGTGTATTACCTCATAAAAAGCCTCTATATAACAAGAATACTGAATTTTCAAAAAGTCAAGAATTTCGATTTTCTAGCCCCTAGTAATTGTAAAATCGCGTTTACTTCACTTCTTTCAAACTGCTTAAAAATCATATAAATAGATGTTTTACGTCATTATAAGCCTATATATACCAAGAATACTGAGTTTTCATAAAGTCAAGAAATTCGATTTTCTAGCCCCTAGTGAGTGTAAAATCACGCTTACTTCACTTCTTTCAAACTGCTTAAAAATCATATAAATGTATTATCACCCCATACATAAGCATCTATATACCAAGAAAACTCAGTTTTCAACAAGTCAAGAAATTCGATATTTTAGCCCCTAGTGAGCGTAAAATCGCGTATACTTTACTTCTTTCAATCTGCATAAAAATCATATAAATGGATGTTTCACGTCATAATAAGCCTATATATTCCAAGAATACTGAGGTCTAAAAAAGACAAGAAATTCGATTTTCTAGCCCCTAGTGAGTGTAAAATCGCGTTTTCTTCACTTCTTTCAAACTGCTTAAAAATCATATAATTGGATGTATCACGTCATTATAAGCCTATATATACCAAGAATACTGAGTTTTCAAGAAGTCAAGAAATTCGATTTTCTATCCCCTAGTGAGTGTAAAATCGCGTTTACTTCACTTCTTTCAAACTGCTTAAAAATCATATACATGGATATATCACCTCATAATAAGCCTATATATACCAAGAATACTAAGTTTTCAAAAAGTCAAGAAATTCGATTTTCTAGCCCCTAGTGAGTGTAAAATCGCGTTTACTTCACTTCTTTCAAACTGCTTAAAAATCATATACATGGATGTATCACCTCATAATAAGCCTATATATACCAAGAATATTGAGTTTTTAACAAGTCAAGAAATTCAATTTTCTAGCCCCTAGTGAGAGTAAAATCGCGTTTACTTCACTTCTTTCAGACTGTTTAAAAATCATATAAATGGATGTATCACGTCATAATAAGCCTCTATATACCAAGAATACTGAGTTTTCAATAAGTCAAGAAATTCGATTTGCTAGCCCCTAGAGAGCGTAAAATCAGGTTTACTTCACTTCTTTCAAACTGCTTAAAAATCAAATAAAGGGATGTATCACCTCATAAAAAGCCTGTATATAACAAGAATACTGAGTTCTCAAAAAGTCAAGAATATCGACTTTCTATCCCCTAGTGAGTGTAAAATCGCGTTTAATTCACTTCTTTCAAACTGTTTAAAATTCATATACATGGATGTATCACCTCATAATAAGCCTATATATACCAAGAATACTAAGTTTTCAAAAAGTCAAGAATTTCGATTTTCTAGTCCCTAGTGAGTGTAAAATCGCGTTTCCTTTACTTCTTTCAAACTCCTTAAATATCATATAAATGGATATTTCACGTCATAATAAGCCTATATATACCAAGAATACTAAGTTTTCAACAAGTCAAGAAATTCGATTTTCCAGCCCCTAGTGAGTGTAAAATCACGTTTACTTCACTTCTTTCAAACTGCTTAAAAATCATATAAATGAGTGTATTACCTCATAAAAAGCCTCTATATAGCAAGAATACTGAATTTTCAAAAAGTCAAGAATTTCGATTTTCTAGCCCCTAGTAATTGTAAAATCGCGTTTACTTCACTTCTTTCAAACTGCTTAAAAATCATATAAATAGATGTTTTACGTCATTATAAGCCTATATATACCAAGAATACTGAGTTTTCATAAAGTCAAGAAATTCGATTTTCTAGCCCCTAGTGAGTGTAAAATCACGCTTACTTCACTTCTTTCAAACTGCTTAAAAATCATATAAATGTATTATCACCCCATACATAAGCATCTATATACCAAGAAAACTCAGTTTTCAACAAGTCAAGAAATTCGATATTTTAGCCCCTAGTGAGCGTAAAATCGCGTATACTTTACTTCTTTCAATCTGCATAAAAATCATATAAATGGATGTTTCACGTCATAATAAGCCTATATATTCCAAGAATACTGAGGTCTAAAAAAGACAAGAAATTCGATTTTCTAGCCCCTAGTGAGTGTAAAATCGCGTTTTCTTCACTTCTTTCAAACTGCTTAAAAATCATATAATTGGATGTATCACGTCATTATAAGCCTATATATACCAAGAATACTGAGGTCTAAAAAAGTCAAGAAATTCGATTTTCTATCCCCTAGTGAGTGTAAAATCGCGTTTACTTCACTTCTTTCAAACTGCTTAAAAATCATATACATGGATATATCACCTCATAATAAGCCTATATATACCAAGAATACTAAGTTTTCAAAAAGTCAAGAAATTCGATTTTCTATCCCCTAGTGAGTGTAAAATCGCGTTTAATTCACTTCTTTCAAACTGTTTAAAAATCATATACATGGATGTATCACCTCATAATAAGCCTATATATACCAAGAATACTAAGTTTTCAAAAAGTCAAGAATTTCGATTTTCTAGCCCCTAGTGAGTGTAAAATCGCGTTTACTTCACTTCTTTCAAACTCCTTAAATATCATATAAATGGATATTTCACGTCATAATAAGCCTATATATACCAAGAATACTAAGTTTTTAACAAGTCAAGAAATTCAATTTTCTAGCCCCTAGTGAGAGTAAAATCGCGTTTACTTCACTTCTTTCAAACTGCATAAAAATCATATAAATGGATATTTCACGTCATAATAAGCCTATATATACCAAGAATACTAAGTTTTTAACAAGTCAAGAAATTCGATTTTCTAGCCCCTAGTAAGTGTAAAATCGCATTTACTTCACTTCTTTCAAACTGCTTAAAAATCATATAAATGGATGTATCACCTCATAATAAGCCTATATATACCAAGAATACTAAGTTTTCAAAAAGTCAAGAATTTCGATTTTCTAGTCCCTAGTGAGTGTAAAATCGCGTTTCCTTTACTTCTTTAAAACTCCTTAAATATCATATAAATGGATATTTCACGTCATAATAAGCCTATATATACCAAGAATACTAAGTTTTTAACAAGTCAAGAAATTCGATTTTCTAACCCCTAGTGAGAGTAAAATCGCGTTTACTTCACTTCTTTCAAACTGCATAAATATCATATAAATGGATATTTCACGTCATAATAAGCCTATATATACGAAGAATACTAAGTTTTTAACAAGTCAAGAAATTCGATTTTCTAGCCCCTAGTAATTGTAAAATCGCATTTACTTCACTTCTTTCAAACTGCTTAAAAATCATATAAATGGATGTATCACCTCATAATAAGCCTCTTTATACCAAGAATACTAAGTTTTAAAAAGTCAAGAAATTCGATTTTCTAGCCCCTAGTGAGTGTAAAATCGCGTTTACTTCACTTCTTTCAAACTGTTTAAAAATCATATAAATGGATGTATCACGTCATAATAAGCCTCTATATACCAAGAATACTGAGTTTTCAATAAGTCAAGAAATTCGATTTTCTAGCCCCTAGTGAGCGTAAAATCACGCTTTCCACACTTCTTACAAACTTCGAAAAACCATATAAATGGATGTTTCACGTCATAATAAGCCTATATATACCAAGAATACTAAGTTTTCAACAAGTCAAGAAATTCGATTTTCCAGCCCCTAGTGAGTGTAAAATCACGTTTACTTCACTTCTTTCAAACTGCTTAAAAATCATATAAATGAGTGTATTACCTCATAAAAAGCCTCTATATAGCAAGAATACTGAATTTTCAAAAAGTCAAGAATTTCGATTTTCTAGCCCCTAGTAATTGTAAAATCGCGTTTACTTCACTTCTTTCAAACTGCTTAAAAATCATATAAATAGATGTTTTACGTCATTATAAGCCTCTATATACCAAGAATACTGAGTTTTCAATAAGTCAAGAAATTCGATTTTCTAGCCCCTAGTGAGCGTAAAATCACGCTTTCCACACTTCTTACAAACTTCGAAAAACCATATAAATGGATGTTTCACGTCATAATAAGCCTATATATACCAAGAATACTAAGTTTTCAACAAGTCAAGAAATTCGATTTTCTAGCCCCTAGTGAGTGTAAAATCACGTTTACTTCACTTCTTTCAAACTGCTTAAAAATCATATAAATGTATTATCACCCCATACATAAGCATCTATATACCAAGAAAACTCAGTTTTCAACAAGTCAAGAAATTCGATATTTTAGCCCCTAGTGAGCGTAAAATCGCGTATACTTTACTTCTTTCAATCTGCATAAAAATCATATAAATGGATGTTTCACGTCATAATAAGCCTATATATTCCAAGAATACTGAGGTCTAAAAAAGACAAGAAATTTGATTTTCTAGCCCCTAGTGAGTGTAAAATCGCGTTTTCTTCACTTCTTTCAAACTGCTTAAAAATCATATAATTGGATGTATCACGTCATTATAAGCCTATATATACCAAGAATACTGAGTTTTCAAGAAGTCAAGAAATTCGATTTTCTATCCCCTAGTGAGTGTAAAATCGCGTTTACTTCACTTCTTTCAAACTGCTTAAAAATCATATACATGGATATATCACCTCATAATAAGCCTATATATACCAAGAATACTAAGTTTTCAAAAAGTCAAGAAATTCGATTTTCTATCCCCTAGTGAGTGTAAAATCGCGTTTAATTCACTTCTTTCAAACTGTTTAAAAATCATATACATGGATGTATCACCTCATAATAAGCCTATATATACCAAGAATACTAAGTTTTCAAAAAGTCAAGAATTTCGATTTTCTAGTCCCTAGTGAGTGTAAAATCGCGTTTCCTTCACTTCTTTCAAACTCCTTAAATATCATATAAATGGATATTTCACGTCATAATAAACCTATATATACCAAGAATACTAAGTTTTTAACAAGTCAAGAAATTCGATTTTCTAGCCCCTAGTAATTGTAAAATCGCATTTACTTCACTTCTTTCAAACTGCTTAAAAATCATATAAATGGATGTATCACCTCATAATAAGCCTCTTTATACCAAGAATACTAAGTTTTAAAAAGTCAAGAAATTCGATTTTCTAGCCCCCAGTGAGTGTAAAATCGCGTTTACTTCACTTCTTTCAAACTGTTTAAAAATCATATAAATGGATGTATCACGTCATAATAAGCCTCTATATACCAAGAATACTGAGTTTTCAATAAGTCAAGAAATTCGATTTTCTAGCCCCTAGTGAGCGTAAAATCACGCTTACTTCACTTCTTTCAAACTGCTTAAAAATCATATAAATGTATTATCACCCCATACATAAGCATCTATATACCAAGAAAACTCAGTTTTCAACAAGTCAAGAAATTCGATATTTTAGCCCCTAGTGAGCGTAAAATCGCGTATACTTTACTTCTTTCAATCTGCATAAAAATCATATAAATGGATGTTTCACGTCATAATAAGCCTATATATTCCAAGAATACTGAGGTCTAAAAAAGACAAGAAATTCGATTTTCTAGCCCCTAGTGAGTGTAAAATCGCGTTTTCTTCACTTCTTTCAAACTGCTTAAAAATCATATAATTGGATGTATCACGTCATTATAAGCCTATATATACCAAGAATACTGAGTTTTCAAGAAGTCAAGAAATTCGATTTTCTATCCCCTAGTGAGTGTAAAATCGCGTTTACTTCACTTCTTTCAAACTGCTTAAAAATCATATACATGGATATATCACCTCATAATAAGCCTATATATACCAAGAATACTAAGTTTTCAAAAAGTCAAGAAATTCGATTTTCTAGCCCCTAGTGAGTGTAAAATCGCGTTTACTTCACTTCTTTCAAACTGCTTAAAAATCATATACATGGATGTATCACCTCATAATAAGCCTATATATACCAAGAATATTGAGTTTTTAACAAGTCAAGAAATTCAATTTTCTAGCCCCTAGTGAGAGTAAAATCGCGTTTACTTCACTTCTTTCAGACTGTTTAAAAATCATATAAATGGATGTATCACGTCATAATAAGCCTCTATATACCAAGAATACTGAGTTTTCAATAAGTCAAGAAATTCGATTTGCTAGCCCCTAGAGAGCGTAAAATCACGCTTTCCACACTTCTTACAAACTTCGAAAAACCATATAAATGGATGTTTCACGTCATAATAAGCCTATATATACCAAGAATACTAAGTTTTCAACAAGTCAAGAAATTCGATTTTCTAGACCCTAGTGAGTGTAAAATCAGGTTTACTTCACTTCTTTCAAACTGCTTAAAAATCAAATAAAGGGATGTATCACCTCATAAAAAGCCTGTATATAACAAGAATACTGAGTTCTCAAAAAGTCAAGAATATCGACTTTCTATCCCCTAGTGAGTGTAAAATCGCGTTTAATTCACTTCTTTCAAACTGTTTAAAATTCATATACATGGATGTATCACCTCATAATAAGCCTATATATACCAAGAATACTAAGTTTTCAAAAAGTCAAGAATTTCGATTTTCTAGTCCCTAGTGAGTGTAAAATCGCGTTTCCTTTACTTCTTTCAAACTCCTTAAATATCATATAAATGGATATTTCACGTCATAATAAGCCTATATATACCAAGAATACTAAGTTTTAAACAAGTCAAGAAATTCGATTTTCTAACCCCTAGTGAGAGTAAAATCGCGTTTACTTCACTTCTTTCAAACTGCATAAATATCATATAAATGGATATTTCACGTCATAATAAGCCTATATATACGAAGAATACTAAGTTTTTAACAAGTCAAGAAATTCGATTTTCTAGCCCCTAGTAATTGTAAAATCGCATTTACTTCACTTCTTTCAAACTGCTTAAAAATCATATAAATGGATGTATCACCTCATAATAAGCCTCTTTATACCAAGAATACTAAGTTTTAAAAAGTCAAGAAATTCGATTTTCTAGCCCCTAGAAGAGTGTAAAATCGCGTTTACTTCACTTCTTTCAAACTGTTTAAAAATCATATAAATGGATGTATCACGTCATAATAAGCCTCTATATACCAAGAATACTGAGTTTTCAATAAGTCAAGAAATTCGATTTTCTAGCCCCTAGTGAGCGTAAAATCACGCTTTCCACACTTCTTACAAACTTCGAAAAACCATATAAATGGATGTTTCACGTCATAATAAGCCTATATATACCAAGAATACTAAGTTTTCAACAAGTCAAGAAATTCGATTTTCCAGCCCCTAGTGAGTGTAAAATCACGTTTACTTCACTTCTTTCAAACTGCTTAAAAATCATATAAATGAGTGTATTACCTCATAAAAAGCCTCTATATAACAAGAATACTGAATTTTCAAAAAGTCAAGAATTTCGATTTTCTAGCCCCTAGTAATTGTAAAATCGCGTTTACTTCACTTCTTTCAAACTGCTTAAAAATCATATAAATAGATGTTTTACGTCATTATAAGCCTATATATACCAAGAATACTGAGTTTTCATAAAGTCAAGAAATTCGATTTTCTAGCCCCTAGTGAGTGTAAAATCACGCTTACTTCACTTCTTTCAAACTGCTTAAAAATCATATAAATGTATTATCACCCCATACATAAGCATCTATATACCAAGAAAACTCAGTTTTCAACAAGTCAAGAAATTCGATATTTTAGCCCCTAGTGAGCGTAAAATCGCGTATACTTTACTTCTTTCAATCTGCATAAAAATCATATAAATGGATGTTTCACGTCATAATAAGCCTATATATTCCAAGAATACTGAGGTCTAAAAAAGACAAGAAATTCGATTTTCTAGCCCCTAGTGAGTGTAAAATCGCGTTTTCTTCACTTCTTTCAAACTGCTTAAAAATCATATAATTGGATGTATCACGTCATTATAAGCCTATATATACCAAGAATACTGAGTTTTCAAGAAGTAAAGAAATTCGATTTTCTATCCCCTAGTGAGTGTAAAATCGCGTTTACTTCACTTCTTTCAAACTGCTTAAAAATCATATACATGGATATATCACCTCATAATAAGCCTATATATACCAAGAATACTAAGTTTTCAAAAAGTCAAGAAATTCGATTTTCTATCCCCTAGTGAGTGTAAAATCGCGTTTAATTCACTTCTTTCAAACTGTTTAAAAATCATATACATGGATGTATCACCTCATAATAAGCCTATATATACCAAGAATACTAAGTTTTCAAAAAGTCAAGAATTTCGATTTTCTAGTCCCTAGTGAGTGTAAAATCGCGTTTCCTTCACTTCTTTCAAACTCCTTAAATATCATATAAATGGATATTTCACGTCATAATAAGCCTATATATACCAAGAATACTAAGTTTTTAACAAGTCAAGAAATTCGATTTTCTAGCCCCTAGTAATTGTAAAATCGCATTTACTTCACTTCTTTCAAACTGCTTAAAAATCATATAAATGGATGTATCACCTCATAATAAGCCTCTTTATACCAAGAATACTAAGTTTTAAAAAGTCAAGAAATTCGATTTTCTAGCCCCCAGTGAGTGTAAAATCGCGTTTACTTCACTTCTTTCAAACTGTTTAAAAATCATATAAATGGATGTATCACGTCATAATAAGCCTCTATATACCAAGAATACTGAGTTTTCAATAAGTCAAGAAATTCGATTTTCTAGCCCCTAGTGAGCGTAAAATCACGCTTTCCACACTTCTTACAAACTTCGAAAAACCATATAAATGGATGTTTCACGTCATAATAAGCCTATATATACCAAGAATACTAAGTTTTCAACAAGTCAAGAAATTCGATTTTCTAGCCCCTAGTGAGTGTAAAATCACGTTTACTTCACTTCTTTCAAACTGCTTAAAAATCATATAAATGAGTGTATTACCTCATAAAAAGCCTCTATATAACAAGAATACTGAATTTTCAAAAAGTCAAGAATTTCGATTTTCTAGCCCCTAGTAATTGTAAAATCGCGTTTACTTCACTTCTTTCAAACTGCTTAAAAATCATATAAATAGATGTTTTACGTCATTATAAGCCTATATATACCAAGAATACTGAGTTTTCATAAAGTCAAGAAATTCGATTTTCTAGCCCCTAGTGAGTGTAAAATCACGCTTACTTCACTTCTTTCAAACTGCTTAAAAATCATATAAATGTATTATCACCCCATACATAAGCATCTATATACCAAGAAAACTCAGTTTTCAACAAGTCAAGAAATTCGATATTTTAGCCCCTAGTGAGCGTAAAATCGCGTATACTTTACTTCTTTCAATCTGCATAAAAATCATATAAATGGATGTTTCACGTCATAATAAGCCTATATATTCCAAGAATACTGAGGTCTAAAAAAGACAAGAAATTCGATTTTCTAGCCCCTAGTGAGTGTAAAATCGCGTTTTCTTCACTTCTTTCAAACTGCTTAAAAATCATATAATTGGATGTATCACGTCATTATAAGCCTATATATACCAAGAATACTGAGTTTTCAAGAAGTCAAGAAATTCGATTTTCTATCCCCTAGTGAGTGTAAAATCGCGTTTACTTCACTTCTTTCAAACTGCTTAAAAATCATATACATGGATATATCACCTCATAATAAGCCTATATATACCAAGAATACTAAGTTTTCAAAAAGTCAAGAAATTCGATTTTCTAGCCCCTAGTGAGTGTAAAATCGCGTTTACTTCACTTCTTTCAAACTGCTTAAAAATCATATACATGGATGTATCACCTCATAATAAGCCTATATATACCAAGAATATTGAGTTTTTAACAAGTCAAGAAATTCAATTTTCTAGCCCCTAGTGAGAGTAAAATCGCGTTTACTTCACTTCTTTCAAACTGCATAAAAATCATATAAATGGATATTTCACGTCATAATAAGCCTACATATGCCAGGAATATTGAGTTTTCAACAAGTCAAGAAATTCAATTTTCTAGCCCCTAGTGACAGTAAAATCGCGTTTACTTCACTTCATTATAACTGCATTAAAATCATATAAATGAATGTATCACCTCATAAAAAGCCTCTATATACCAAGAGTACTGAGTTTTCAAAAAGTCAAGAAATTCGATTTTCTATCCCCTAGTGAATGTAAAATCGCGTTTACTTCACTTCATTCAAACTGCTTAAAAATCATATAAATGGATGTATCACCTCATAATAAGCCTCTATATACCAAGAATACTGAGTTTTCAAAACGTCAAGATATTCGATTTTCTAGCCCCTAGTGAGTGTAAAATCGCGTTTACTTCACTTCTTTCAAACTGCTTAAAAATCATATAAAAGGATGTTTCACGTCATTATAAGCCTACATATACCAAGAATATTGAGTTTTCAACAAGTCAAGAAATTCAATTTTCTAGCCCCTAGAGAGCGTAAAATCACGCTTTCCACACTTCTTACAAACTTCGAAAAACCATATAAATGGATGTTTCACGTCATAATAAGCCTATATATACCAAGAATACTAAGTTTTCAACAAGTCAAGAAATTTGATTTTCTAGACCCTAGTGAGTGTAAAATCACGTTTACTTCACTTCTTTCAAACTGCTTAAAAATCATATAAATGGATGTATCACCTCATAAAAAGCCTCTATATAACAAGAATACTCAGTTCTCAAAAAGTCAAGAATATCGATTTTCTAGCCCCTAGTGAGTGTAAAATCGCGTTTACTTCACTTCTTTCAAACTCCTTAAAAATCATATAAATAGATGTTTCACATCATTATAAACCCATATATACCAAGAATACTGAGTTTTCATAAAGTCAAGAAATTCGATTTTCTAGCCCCTAGTGAGTGTAAAATCACGTTTACTTCACTTCTTTCGAACAGCTTAAAAATCATATAAATGTATGTATCACCTCATAATAAGCATTTATATACCAAGAAAACTCAGTTTTCAACAAGTCAAGAAATTCGATATTTTAGCCCCTAGTGAGCGTAAAATCGCGTATACTTTACTTCTTTCAAACTGCATAAAAATCACATAAAGGGATGTATCACCTCATAAAAAGCCTCTATATAACAAGAATACTGAGTTTTCAAAAAGTCAAGAAATTCGATTTTCTAGCCCCTAGTGAGTGTAAAATTGCGTTTACTTCACTTCTTTCAAACTGCTTAAAAATCATATACATGGATGTATCACCTCATAATAAGCCTATATATACCAAGAATACTAAGTTTTCAAAAAGTCAAGAATTTCGATTTTCTAGCCCCTAGTGAGTGTAAAATCGCGTTTACTTCACTTCTTTCAAACTCCTTAAATATCATATAAATGGATATTTCACGTCATAATAAGCCTATATATACCAAGAATACTAAGTTTTTAACAAGTCAAGAAATTCAATTTTCTAGCCCCTAGTGAGAGTAAAATCGCGTTTACTTCACTTCTTTCAAACTGCATAAAAATCATATAAATGGATATTTCACGTCATAATAAGCCTATATATACCAAGAATACTAAGTTTTTAACAAGTCAAGAAATTCGATTTTCTAGCCCCTAGTAAGTGTAAAATCGCATTTACTTCACTTCTTTCAAACTGCTTAAAAATCATATAAATGGATGTATCACCTCATAATAAGCCTCTATATACCAAGAATACTAAGTTTTCAAAAAGTCAAGAATTTCGATTTTCTAGCCCCTAGTGAGTGTAAAATGGCGTTTACTTCACTTCTTTCAAACTGCTTAAAAATCATATAAATGGATGTTTCACTTCATTATAAGCCTACATATACCAAGAATATTGAGTTTTCAACAAGGCAAGAAATTCAATTTTCTAGCTCCTAGTGACAGTAAAATCGCGTTTACTTCACTTCTTTCAAACTGCATAAAAATCATATAAATGAATGTATCACCTCATAAAAAGCCTCTATATACCAAGAATACTGAGTTTTCAAAAAGTCAAGAATTTCGATTATCTAGCCCCTAGTGAGTGTAAAATGGCGCTTACTTCTCTTCTTTCAAACTGCTTAAAATCATATAAATGGATGTTCCACTTCATTATCTAGCCTATATATTCAAGAATACTGAGTTTTCATAAAGTCCAGAAATTCGATTTTCTAGCCCCTAGTGAGTGTAAAATCGCGTTTACTTCACTTCTTTCAAACTGCTTAAAAATCATATAAAAGGATGTTTCACGTCATTATAAGCCTACATATACCAAGAATATTGAGTTTTCAACAAGTCAAGAAATTCGATTTTCTAGCCCCTAGAGAGCGTAAAATCACGCTTTCCACACTTCTTACAAACTTCGAAAAACCATATAAATGGATGTTTCACGTCATAATAGGCCTATATATACCAAGAATACTAAGTTTTCAACAAGTCAAGAAATTTGATTTTCTAGACCCTAGTGAGTGTAAAATCACGTTTACTTCACTTCTTTCAAACTTCTTAAAAATCATATAAATGGATGTATCACCTCATAAAAAGCCTCTATATAACAAGAATACTGAGTTCTCAAAAAGTCAAGAAATTCGATTTTCTAGCCCCTAGTGAGTGTAAAATCACGTTTACTTCACTTCTTTCGAACAGCTTAAAAATCATATAAATGTATGTATCACCTCATAATAAGCATTTATATACCAAGAAAACTCAGTTTTCAACAAGTCAAGAAATTCGATATTTTAGCCCCTAGTGAGCGTAAAATCGCGTATACTTTACTTCTTTCAAACTGCATAAAAATCACATAAAGGGATGTATCACCTCATAAAAAGCCTCTATATAACAAGAATACTGAGTTTTCAAGAAGTCAAGAAATTCGATTTTCTATCCCCTAGTGAGTGTAAAATCGCGTTTAATTCACTTCTTTCAAACTGTTTAAAAATCATATACATGGATGTATCACCTCATAATAAGCCTATATATACCAAGAATACTAAGTTTTCAAAAAGTCAAGAATTTCGAATTTCTAGCCCCTAGTGAGTGTAAAATCGCGTTTACTTCACTTCTTTCAAACTCCTTAAATATCATATAAATGGATATTTCACGTCATAATAAGCCTATATATACCAAGAATACTAAGTTTTTAACAAGTCAAGAAATTCGATTTTCTATCCCCTAGTGAGAGTAAAATCGCGTTTACTTCACTTCTTTCAAACTGCATAAATATCATATAAATGGATATTTCACGTCATAATAAGCCTATATATACCAAGAATACTAAGGTTTTAACAAGTCAAGAAATTCGATTTTCTAGCCCCTAGTAATTGTAAAATCGCATTTACTTCACTTCTTTCAAACTGCTTAAAAATCATATAAATGGATGTATCACCTCATAATAAGCCTCTTTATACCAAGAATACTAAGTTTTCAAAAAGTCAAGAAATTCGATTTTCTAGCCCCTAGTGAGTGTAAAATCGCGTTTACTTCACTTCTTTCAAACTGTTTAAAAATCATATAAATGGATGTATCACGTCATAATAAGCCTCTATATACCAAGAATACTGAGGTTTCAATAAGTCAAGAAATTCGATTTTCTAGCCCCTAGTGAGCGTAAAATCACGCTTTCCACACTTCTTACAAACTTCGAAAAACCATAGAAATGGATGTTTCACGTTATAATAAGCCTATATATACCAAGAATACTAAGTTTTCAACAAGTCAAGAAATTCGATTTTCTAGCCCCTAGTGAGGGTAAAATCACGTTTACTTCACTTCTTTCAAACTGCTTAAAAATCATATAAATGAGTGTATTACCTCATAAAAAGCCTCTATATAACAAGAATACTGAATTTTCAAAAAGTCAAGAATTTCGATTTTCTAGCCCCTAGTGAGTGTAAAATCGCGTTTACTTCACTTCTTTCAAACTGCTTAAAAAGCATATAAATAGATGTTTTACGTCATTATAAGCCTATATATACCAAGAATACTGAGTTTTCATAAAGTCAAGAAATTCGATTTTATAGCCCCTAGTGAGTGTAAAATCACGCCTACTTCACTTCTTTCAAACTGCTTATAAATCATATAAATGTATGTATCACCTCATACATAAGCATCTATATACCAAGAAAACTCAGTTTTCAACAAGTCAAGAAATTCGATATTTTAGCCCCTAGTGAGCGTAAAATCGCGTATACTTTACTTCTTTCAATCTGCATAAAAATCATATAAATGGATGTTTCACGTCATAATAAGCCTATATATTCCAAGAATACTGAGGTCTAAAAAAGACAAGAAATTCGATTTTCTAGCCCCTAGTGAGTGTAAAATCGCGTTTACTTCACTTCTTTCACACTGCATAAAAATCATATAAGTGGATGTATCACATCATAATAAGCCTATATATACCAAGAATACTAAGTTTTCAAAAAGTCAAGAATTTCGATTTTCTAGCCCCTAGTGAGTGTAAAATCGCGTTTACTTCACTTCTTTCAAACTGCTTAAAAATCATATAAATGGATGTTTCACGTCATTATAAACCGATATATACCAAGAATACTGAGTTTTCATAAAGTCAAGAAATTCGATTTTCTAGCCCCTAGTGAGTGTAAAATCACGTTTACTTCACTTCTTTCAAACTGCTTAAAAATCATATAAATGTATGTATCACCTCATAATAAGCATCTATATACCAAGAAAACTCAGTTTTCAACAAGTCAAGAAATTCGATATTTTACCCCCTAGTGAGCGTAAAATCGCGTATACTTTACTTCTTTCAAACTGCATAAAAATCACATAAAGGGATGTATCACCTCATAAAAAGCCTCTATATAACAAGAATACTGAGTTTTCAAGAAGTCAAGAAATTCGATTTTCTATCCCCTAGTGAGTGTAAAATCGCGTTTACTTCACTTCTTTCAAACTGCTTAAAAATCATATAAATGGATGTATCACCTCATAATAAGCCTCTATATACCAAGAATACTGAGTTTTCAAAAAGTCAAGAAATTCGATTTTCTAGACCCTAGTGAGTGTAAAATTGCGTTTACTTCACTTCTTTCAAACTGCTTAAAAATCATATACATGGATGTATCACCTCATAATAAGCCTTTATATACCAAGAATACTAAGTTTTCAAAAAGTCAAGAATTTCCATTTTCGAGCCCCTAGTGTGTGTAAAATCGCGTTTACTTCACTTCTTTCAAACTCCTTAAATATCATATAAATGGATATTTCACGTAATAATAAGCCTATATATACCAAGAATACTAAGTTTTTAACAAGTCAAGAAATTCGATTTTCTAGCCCCTAGTGAGAGTAAAATCGCGTTTACTTCACTTCTATCAAACTGCATAAAAATCATATAAATGGATATTTCACGTCATAATAAGCCTATATATACCAAGAATACTAAGTTTTTAACAAGTCAAGAAATTCGATTTTCTAGCCCCTAGTAAGTGTATAATCGCATTTACTTCACTTCTTTCAAACTGCTTAAAAATCATATAAATGGATGTATCACCTCATAATAAGCCTCTATATACCAGGAATATTAAGTTTTCAAAAAGTCTAGAATTTCGATTTTCTAGACCCTAGTGAGTGTAAAATGGCGTTTACTTCACCTCTTTCAAACTGCTTAAAAATCATATAAATGGATGTTTCACTTCATTATAAGCCTACATATACCAAGAATATTGAGTTTTCAACAAGTCAAGAAATTCAATTTTCTAGCCCCTAGTGACAGTAAAATCGCGTTTACTTCACTTCTTTCAAACTGCATAAAAATCCTATAAATGAATGTATCACCTCATAAAAAGCCTCTATATACCAAGAATACTGAGTTTTCAAAAAGTCAAGAATTTCGATTTTCTAGCCCCTAGTGAGTGTAAAATCGCGCTTACTTCTCTTCTTTGAGACTGCTTAAAAATCATATAAATGGATATTCCACTTCATTATAAGCGTATATATACAAGAATACTGAGTTTTCATAAAGTCCAGAAATTCGATTTTCTAGCCCCTAGTGAGTGTAAAATCACGTTTACTTCACTTCTTTCAAACTGCTTAAAAATCATATAAATGTATGTATCACCTCATAATAAGCATCTATATACCAAGAATATTCAGTTTTCAACAAGTCAAGAAATTCGATTTTCTAACTCCAGTGAGTGTAAAATCGCGTTTACTTCACTTCTTTCAAACTGCTTAAAAATCATATAAATGGATGTATCACCTCATAATAAGCCTCTATATAACAAGAATACTGAGTTTTCAAAAAGTCAAGAATTTCGATTTTCTAGCCCCTAGAGAGCGTAAAATGGCGCTTTCCACACTTCTTACAAACTTCGAAAAACCATATAAATGGATGTTTCACGTCATAATAAGCCTATATATACCAAGAATACTAAGTTTTCAAGAAGTCAAGAAATTCGATTTTCTATCCCCTAGTGAGTGTAAAATCGCGTTTAATTCACTTCTTTCAAACTGTTTAAAAATCATATACATGGATGTATCACCTCATAATAAGCCTATATATACCAAGAATACTAAGTTTTCAAAAAGTCAAGAATTTCGAATTTCTAGCCCCTAGTGAGTGTAAAATCGCGTTTACTTCACTTCTTTCAAACTCCTTAAATATCATATAAATGGATATTTCACGTCATAATAAGCCTATATATACCAAGAATACTAAGTTTTTAACAAGTCAAGAAATTCGATTTTCTATCCCCTAGTGAGAGTAAAATCGCGTTTACTTCACTTCTTTCAAACTGCATAAATATCATATAAATGGATATTTCACGTCATAATAAGCCTATATATACCAAGAATACTAAGGTTTTAACAAGTCAAGAAATTCGATTTTCTAGCCCCTAGTAATTGTAAAATCGCATTTACTTCACTTCTTTCAAACTGCTTAAAAATCATATAAATGGATGTATCACCTCATAATAAGCCTCTTTATACCAAGAATACTAAGTTTTCAAAAAGTCAAGAAATTCGATTTTCTAGCCCCTAGTGAGTGTAAAATCGCGTTTACTTCACTTCTTTCAAACTGTTTAAAAATCATATAAATGGATGTATCACGTCATAATAAGCCTCTATATACCAAGAATACTGAGGTTTCAATAAGTCAAGAAATTCGATTTTCTAGCCCCTAGTGAGCGTAAAATCACGCTTTCCACACTTCTTACAAACTTCGAAAAACCATAGAAATGGATGTTTCACGTTATAATAAGCCTATATATACCAAGAATACTAAGTTTTCAACAAGTCAAGAAATTCGATTTTCTAGCCCCTAGTGAGGGTAAAATCACGTTTACTTCACTTCTTTCAAACTGCTTAAAAATCATATAAATGAGTGTATTACCTCATAAAAAGCCTCTATATAACAAGAATACTGAATTTTCAAAAAGTCAAGAATTTCGATTTTCTAGCCCCTAGTGAGTGTAAAATCGCGTTTACTTCACTTCTTTCAAACTGCTTAAAAAGCATATAAATAGATGTTTTACGTCATTATAAGCCTATATATACCAAGAATACTGAGTTTTCATAAAGTCAAGAAATTCGATTTTATAGCCCCTAGTGAGTGTAAAATCACGCCTACTTCACTTCTTTCAAACTGCTTATAAATCATATAAATGTATGTATCACCTCATACATAAGCATCTATATACCAAGAAAACTCAGTTTTCAACAAGTCAAGAAATTCGATATTTTAGCCCCTAGTGAGCGTAAAATCGCGTATACTTTACTTCTTTCAATCTGCATAAAAATCATATAAATGGATGTTTCACGTCATAATAAGCCTATATATTCCAAGAATACTGAGGTCTAAAAAAGACAAGAAATTCGATTTTCTAGCCCCTAGTGAGTGTAAAATCGCGTTTACTTCACTTCTTTCACACTGCATAAAAATCATATAAGTGGATGTATCACATCATAATAAGCCTATATATACCAAGAATACTAAGTTTTCAAAAAGTCAAGAATTTCGATTTTCTAGCCCCTAGTGAGTGTAAAATCGCGTTTACTTCACTTCTTTCAAACTGCTTAAAAATCATATAAATGGATGTTTCACGTCATTATAAACCGATATATACCAAGAATACTGAGTTATCATAAAGTCAAGAAATTCGATTTTCTAGCCCCTAGTGAGTGTAAAATCACGTTTACTTCACTTCTTTCAAACTGCTTAAAAATCATATAAATGTATGTATCACCTCATAATAAGCATCTATATACCAAGAAAACTCAGTTTTCAACAAGTCAAGAAATTCGATATTTTACCCCCTAGTGAGCGTAAAATCGCGTATACTTTACTTCTTTCAAACTGCATAAAAATCACATAAAGGGATGTATCACCTCATAAAAAGCCTCTATATAACAAGAATACTGAGTTTTCAAGAAGTCAAGAAATTCGATTTTCTATCCCCTAGTGAGTGTAAAATCGCGTTTACTTCACTTCTTTCAAACTGCTTAAAAATCATATAAATGGATGTATCACCTCATAATAAGCCTCTATATACCAAGAATACTGAGTTTTCAAAAAGTCAAGAAATTCGATTTTCTAGACCCTAGTGAGTGTAAAATTGCGTTTACTTCACTTCTTTCAAACTGCTTAAAAATCATATACATGGATGTATCACCTCATAATAAGCCTTTATATACCAAGAATACTAAGTTTTCAAAAAGTCAAGAATTTCCATTTTCGAGCCCCTAGTGTGTGTAAAATCGCGTTTACTTCACTTCTTTCAAACTCCTTAAATATCATATAAATGGATATTTCACGTAATAATAAGCCTATATATACCAAGAATACTAAGTTTTTAACAAGTCAAGAAATTCGATTTTCTAGCCCCTAGTGAGAGTAAAATCGCGTTTACTTCACTTCTATCAAACTGCATAAAAATCATATAAATGGATATTTCACGTCATAATAAGCCTATATATACCAAGAATACTAAGTTTTTAACAAGTCAAGAAATTCGATTTTCTAGCCCCTAGTAAGTGTATAATCGCATTTACTTCACTTCTTTCAAACTGCTTAAAAATCATATAAATGGATGTATCACCTCATAATAAGCCTCTATATACCAGGAATATTAAGTTTTCAAAAAGTCTAGAATTTCGATTTTCTAGACCCTAGTGAGTGTAAAATGGCGTTTACTTCACCTCTTTCAAACTGCTTAAAAATCATATAAATGGATGTTTCACTTCATTATAAGCCTACATATACCAAGAATATTGAGTTTTCAACAAGTCAAGAAATTCAATTTTCTAGCCCCTAGTGACAGTAAAATCGCGTTTACTTCACTTCTTTCAAACTGCATAAAAATCCTATAAATGAATGTATCACCTCATAAAAAGCCTCTATATACCAAGAATACTGAGTTTTCAAAAAGTCAAGAATTTCGATTTTCTAGCCCCTAGTGAGTGTAAAATCGCGCTTACTTCTCTTCTTTGAGACTGCTTAAAAATCATATAAATGGATATTCCACTTCATTATAAGCGTATATATACAAGAATACTGAGTTTTCATAAAGTCCAGAAATTCGATTTTCTAGCCCCTAGTGAGTGTAAAATCACGTTTACTTCACTTCTTTCAAACTGCTTAAAAATCATATAAATGTATGTATCACCTCATAATAAGCATCTATATACCAAGAATATTCAGTTTTCAACAAGTCAAGAAATTCGATTTTCTAACTCCAGTGAGTGTAAAATCGCGTTTACTTCACTTCTTTCAAACTGCTTAAAAATCATATAAATGGATGTATCACCTCATAATAAGCCTCTATATAACAAGAATACTGAGTTTTCAAAAAGTCAAGAATTTCGATTTTCTAGCCCCTAGAGAGCGTAAAATGGCGCTTTCCACACTTCTTACAAACTTCGAAAAACCATATAAATGGATGTTTCACGTCATAATAAGCCTATATATACCAAGAATACTAAGTTTTCAACAAGTCAAGAAATTCGATTTTCTAGACCCTAGTGAGTGTAAAATCACGTTTACTTCACTTCTTTCAAACTGCTTAAAAATCATATAAAAGGATGTATCACCTCATAAAAAGCCTCTATATAACAAGAATACTGAGTTCTCAAAAAGTCAAGAATATCGATTTCCTAGCCCCTAGTGAGTGTAAAATCGCGTTTACTTCACTTCTTTCAAACTCCTTAAAAATCATATAAATAGATGTTTCACGTCATTATAAACCGATATATACCAAGAATACTGAGTTTTCATAAAGTCAAGAAATTCGATTTTCTAGCCCCTAGTGAGTGTAAAATCACGTTTACTTCACTTCTTTCAAACTGCTTAAAAATCATATAAATGTATGTATCACCTCATAATAAGCATCTATATACCAAGAAAACTCAGTTTTCAACAAGTCAAGAAATTCGATATTTTAGCCCCTAGTGAGCGTAAAATCGCGTATACTTTACATCTTTCAAACTGCATAAAAATCACATAAAGGGATGTATCACCTCATAAAGAGCCTCTATATAACAAGAATACTGAGTTTTCAAGAAGTCAAGAAATTCGATTTTCTATCCCCTAGTGAGTGTAAAATCGCGTTTACTTCACTTCTTTCAAACTGCTTAAAAATCATATAAATGGATGTATCACCTCATAATAAGCCTCTATATACCAAGAATACTGAGTTTTCAAAAAGTCAAGAAATTCGATTTTCTAGCCCCTAGTGAGTGTAAAATTGCGTTTACTTCACTTCTTTCAAACTGCTTAAAAATCATATACATGGATGTATCACCTCATAATAAGCCTATATATACCAAGAATACTAAGTTTTCAAAAAGTCAAGAATTTCGATTTTCTAGCCCCTAGTGAGAGTAAAATCGCGTTTACTTCAGTTCTTTCAAACTACATAAAAATCATATAAATGGATATTTCACGTCATAATAAGCCTATATATACCAAGAATACTAAGTTTTTAACAAGTCAAGAAATTCGATTTTCTAGCCCCTAGTAAGTGTAAAATCGCATTTACTTCACTTCTTTCAAACTGCTTAAAAATCATATAAATGGATGTATCACCTCATAATAAGCATCTATATACCAAGAAAACTCAGTTTTCAACAAGTCAAGAAATTCGATATTTTAGCCCCTAGTGAGCGTAAAATCGCGTATACTTTACTTCTTTCAAACTGCATAAAAATCACATAAAGGGATGTATCACCTCATAAAAAGCCTCTATATAACAAGAATACTGAGTTTTCAAGAAGTCAAGAAATTCGATTTTCTATCCCCTAGTGAGTGTAAAATCGCGTTTACTTCACTTCTTTCAAACTGCTTAAAAATCATATAAATGGATGTATCACCTCATAATAAGCCTCTATATACCAAGAATACTGAGTTTTCAAAAAGTCAAGAAATTCGATTTTCTAGCCCCTAGTGAGTGTAAAATCGCGTTTACTTCACTTCTTTCAAACTCCTTAAATATCATATAAATGGATATTTCACGTCATAATAAGCCTATATATACCAAGAATACTAAGTTTTTAACAAGTCAAGAAATTCGATTTTCTATCCCCTAGTGAGAGTAAAATCGCGTTTACTTCACTTCTTTCAAACTGCTTAAATATCATATAAATGGATATTTCACGTCATAATAAGCCTATATATACCAAGAATACTAAGTTTTAAACAAGTCAAGAAATTCGATTTTCTAGCCCCTAGTAAGTGTAAAATCGCATTTACTTCACTTCTTTCAAACTGCTTAAAAATCATATAAATGGATGTATCACCTCATAATAAGCCTCTTTATACCAAGAATACTAAGTTTTCAAAAAGTCAAGAAATTCGATTTTCTAGCCCCTAGTGAGTGTAAAATCGCGTTTACTTCACTTCTTTCAAACTGTTTAAAAATCATATAAATGGATGTATCACGTCATAATAAGCCTCTATATACCAAGAATACTGAGGTTTCAATAAGTCAAGAAATTCGATTTTCTAGCCCCTAGTGAGCGTAAAAACACGCTTTCCACACTTCTAACAAACTTCGAAAAACCATAGAAATGGATGTTTCACGTTATAATAAGCCTATATATACCAAGAATACTAAGTTTTCAATAAGTCAAGAAATTCGATTTTCTAGCCCCTAGTGAGGGTAAAATCACGTTTACTTCACTTCTTTCAAACTGCTTAAAAATCATATAAATGAGTGTATTACCTCATAAAAAGCCTCTATATAACAAGAATACTGAGTTTTCAAAAAGTCAAGAATTTCGATTATCTAGCCCCTAGTGAGTGTAAAATGGCGTTTACTTCTCTTCTTTCAAACTGCTTAAAATCATATAAATGGATGTTCCACTTCATTATCTAGCCTATATATTCAAGAATACTGAGTTTTCATAAAGTCCAGAAATTCGATTTTCTAGCCCTTAGTGAGTGTAAAATCGCGTTTACTTCACTTCTTTCAAACTGCTTAAAAATCATATAAAAGGATGTTTCACGTCATTATAAGCCTACATATACCAAGAATATTGAGTTTTCAACAAGTCAAGAAATTCAATTTTCTAGCCCCTAGAGAGCGTAAAATCACGCTTTCCACACTTCTTACAAACTTCGAAAAACCATATAAATGGATGTTTCACGTCATAATAAGCCTATATATACCAAGAATACTAAGTTTTCAACAAGTCAAGAAATTCGATTTTCTAGCCCCTAGTGAGGGTAAAATCACGTTTACTTCACTTCTTTCAAACTGCTTAAAAATCATATAAATGAGTGTATTACCTCATAAAAAGCCTCTATATAACAAGAATACTGAATTTTCAAAAAGTCAAGAATTTCGATTTTCTAGCCCCTAGTGAGTGTAAAATCGCGTTTACTTCACTTCTTTCAAACTGCTTAAAAAGCATATAAATAGATGTTTTACGTCATTATAAGCCTATATATACCAAGAATACTGAGTTTTCATAAAGTCAAGAAATTCGATTTTATAGCCCCTAGTGAGTGTAAAATCACGCTTACTTCACTTCTTTCAAACTGCTTATAAATCATATAAATGTATGTATCACCTCATACATAAGCATCTATATACCAAGAAAACTCAGTTTTCAACAAGTCAAGAAATTCGATATTTTAGCCCCTAGTGAGCGTAAAATCGCGTATACTTTACTTCTTTCAATCTGCATAAAAATCATATAAATGGATGTTTCACGTCATAATAAGCCTATATATTCCAAGAATACTGAGGTCTAAAAAAGACAAGAAATTCGATTTTCTAGCCCCTAGTGAGTGTAAAATCGCGTTTACTTCACTTCTTTCACACTGCATAAAAATCATATAAGTGGATGTATCACATCATAATAAGCCTATATATACCAAGAATACTAAGTTTTCAAAAAGTCAAGAATTTCGATTTTCTAGCCCCTAGTGAGTGTAAAATCGCGTTTACTTCACTTCTTTCAAACTGCTTAAAAATCATATAAATGGATGTTTCACGTCATTATAAACCGATATATACCAAGAATACTGAGTTTTCATAAAGTCAAGAAATTCGATTTTCTAGCCCCTAGTGAGTGTAAAATCACGTTTACTTCACTTCTTTCAAACTGCATAAAAATCACATAAAGGGATGTATCACCTCATAAAAAGCCTCTATATAACAAGAATACTGAGTTTTCAAAAAGTCAAGAAATTCGATTTTCTATCCCCTAGTGAGTGTAAAATCGCGTTTACTTCACTTCTTTCAAACTGCTTAAAAATCATATAAATGGATGTATCACCTCATAATAAGCCTCTATATACCAAGAATACTGAGTTTTCAAAAAGTCAAGAAATTCGATTTTCTAGACCCTAGTGAGTGTAAAATCGCGTTTACTTCACTTCTTTCAAACTGCTTAAAAATCATATAAATGGATGTATCACCTCATAATAAGCCTCTATATACCAAGAATACTGAGTTTTCAAAAAGTCAAGAAATTCGATTTTCTAGCCCCTAGTGAGTGTAAAATCGCGTTTACTTCACTTCTTTCAAACTCCTTAAATATCATATAAATGGATATTTCACGTCATAATAAGCCTATATATACCAAGAATACTAAGTTTTTAACAAGTCAAGAAATTCGATTTTCTATCCCCTAGTGAGAGTAAAATCGCGTTTACTTCACTTCTTTCAAACTGCTTAAATATCATATAAATGGATATTTCACGTCATAATAAGCCTATATATACCAAGAATACTAAGTTTTAAACAAGTCAAGAAATTCGATTTTCTAGCCCCTAGTAAGTGTAAAATCGCATTTACTTCACTTCTTTCAAACTGCTTAAAAATCATATAAATGGATGTATCACCTCATAATAAGCCTCTTTATACCAAGAATACTAAGTTTTCAAAAAGTCAAGAAATTCGATTTTCTAGCCCCTAGTGAGTGTAAAATCGCGTTTACTTCACTTCTTTCAAACTGTTTAAAAATCATATAAATGGATGTATCACGTCATAATAAGCCTCTATATACCAAGAATACTGAGGTTTCAATAAGTCAAGAAATTCGATTTTCTAGCCCCTAGTGAGCGTAAAATCACGCTTTCCACACTTCTAACAAACTTCGAAAAACCATAGAAATGGATGTTTCACGTTATAATAAGCCTATATATACCAAGAATACTAAGTTTTCAACAAGTCAAGAAATTCGATTTTCTAGCCCCTAGTGAGGGTAAAATCACGTTTACTTCACTTCTTTCAAACTCCTTAAAAATCATATAAATAGATGTTTCACATCATTATAAACCGATATATACCAAGAATACTGAGTTTTCATAAAGTCAAGAAATTCGATTTACTAGCCCCTAGTGAGTGTAAAATCACGTTTACTTCACTTCTTTCAAACTGCTTAAAAATCATATAAATGTATGTATCACCTCATAATAAGCATCTATATACCAAGAAAACTCAGTTTTCAACAAGTCAAGAAATTCGATATTTTAGCCCCTAGTGAGCGTAAAATCGCGTATACTTTACTTCTTTCAAACTGCATAAAAATCACATAAAGGGATGTATCACCTCATAAAAAGCCTCTATATAACAAGAATACTGAGTTTTCAAAAAGTCAAGAAATTCGATTTTCTAGCCCCTAGTGAGTGTAAAATTGCGTTTACTTCACTTCTTTCAAACTGCTTAAAAATCATATACATGGATGTATCACCTCATAATAAGCCTATATATACCAAGAATACTAAGTTTTCAAAAAGTCAAGAATTTCGATTTTCTAGCCCCTAGTGAGTGTAAAATCGCGTTTACTTCACTTCTTTCAAACTGCATAAAAATCATATAAATGGATATTTCACGTCATAATAAGCCTATATATACCAAGAATACTAAGTTTTTAACAAGTCAAGAAATTCGATTTTCTAGCCCCTAGTAAGTGTAAAATCGCATTTACTTCACTTCTTTCAAACTGCTTAAAAATCATATAAATGGATGTATCACCTCATAATAAGCCTCTATATACCAAGAATACTAAGTTTTCAAAAAGTCAAGAATTTCGATTTTCTAGCCCCTAGTGAGTGTAAAATGGCGTTTACTTCACTTCTTTCAAACTGCTTAAAAATCATATAAATGGATGTTTCACTTCATTATAAGCCTACATATACCAAGAATATTGAGTTTTCAACAAGGCAAGAAATTCAATTTTCTAGCTCCTAGTGACAGTAAAATCGCGTTTACTTCACTTCTTTCAAACTGCATAAAAATCACATAAAGGGATGTATCACCTCATAAAAAGCCTCTATATAACAAGAATACTGAGTTTTCAAAAAGTCAAGAAATTCGATTTTCTAGCCCCTAGTGAGTGTAAAATTGCGTTTACTTCACTTCTTTCAAACTGCTTAAAAATCATATAAATGGATGTTTCACTTCATTATAAGCCTACATATACCAAGAATACTAAGTTTTTAACAAGTCAAGAAATTCGATTTTCTAGCCCCTAGTGAGAGTAAAATCGCGTTTACTTCACTTCTATCAAACTGCATAAAAATCATATAAATGGATATTTCACGTCATAATAAGCCTATATATACCAAGAATACTAAGTTTTTAACAAGTCAAGAAATTCGATTTTCTAGCCCCTAGTAAGTGTATAATCGCATTTACTTCACTTCTTTCAAACTGCTTAAAAATCATATAAATGGATGTATCACCTCATAATAAGCCTCTATATACCAGGAATATTAAGTTTTCAAAAAGTCTAGAATTTCGATTTTCTAGACCCTAGTGAGTGTAAAATGGCGTTTACTTCACCTCTTTCAAACTGCTTAAAAATCATATAAATGGATGTTTCACTTCATTATAAGCCTACATATACCAAGAATATTGAGTTTTCAACAAGTCAAGAAATTCGATTTTCTAGCCCCTAGTGAGTGTAAAATCGCGTTTACTTCTCTTCTTTCAAACTGCTTAAAAATCATATAAATGGATATTCCACTTCATTATAAGCGTATATATACAAGAATACTGAGTTTTCATAAAGTCCAGAAATTCGATTTTCTAGCCCCTAGTGAGTGTAAAATCACGTTTACTTCACTTCTTTCAAACTGCATAAAAATCATATAAATGTATGTATCACCTCATAATAAGCATCTATATACCAAGAATATTCAGTTTTCAACAAGTCAAGAAATTCGATTTTCTAACTCCAGTGAGTGTAAAATCGCGTTTACTTCACTTCTTTCAAACTGCTTAAAAATCATATAAATGGATGTATCACCTCATAATAAGCCTCTATATAACAAGAATACTGAGTTTTCAAAAAGTCAAGAATTTCGATTTTCTAGCCCCTAGAGAGCGTAAAATGGCGCTTTCCACACTTCTTACAAACTTCGAAAAACCATATAAATGGATGTTTCACGTCATAATAAGCCTATATATACCAAGAATACTAAGTTTTCAACAAGTCAAGAAATTCGATTTTCTAGACCCTAGTGAGTGTAAAATCACGTTTACTTCACTTCTTTCAAACTGCTTAAAAATCATATAAATGGATGTATCACCTCATAAAAAGCCTCTATATAACAAGAATACTGAGTTCTCAAAAAGTCAAGAATATCGATTTTCTAGCCCCTAGTGAGTGTAAAATCGCGTTTACTTCACTTCTTTCAAACTCCTTAAAAATCATATAAATAGATGTTTCACGTCATTATAAACCGATATATACCAAGAATACTGAGTTTTCATAAAGTCAAGAAATTCGATTTTCTAGCCCCTAGTGAGTGTAAAATCACGTTTACTTCACTTCTTTCAAACTGCTTAAAAATCATATAAATGTATGTATCACCTCATAATAAGCATCTATATACCAAGAAAACTCAGTTTTCAACAAGTCAAGAAATTCGATATTTTAGCCCCTAGTGAGCGTAAAATCGCGTATACTTTACTTCTTTCAAACTGCATAAAAATCACATAAAGGGATGTATCACCTCATAAAGAGCCTCTATATAACAAGAATACTGAGTTTTCAAGAAGTCAAGAAATTCGATTTTCTATCCCCTAGTGAGTGTAAAATCGCGTTTACTTCACTTCTTTCAAACTGCTTAAAAATCATATAAATGGATGTATCACCTCATAATAAGCCTCTATATACCAAGAATACTGAGTTTTCAAAAAGTCAAGAATTTCGATTTTCTAGCCCCTAGTGAGAGTAAAATCGCGTTTACTTCAGTTCTTTCAAACTACATAAAAATCATATAAATGGATATTTCACGTCATAATAAGCCTATATATACCAAGAATACTAAGTTTTTAACAAGTCAAGAAATTCGATTTTCTAGCCCCTAGTAAGTGTAAAATCGCATTTACTTCACTTCTTTCAAACTGCTTAAAAATCATATAAATGGATGTATCACCTCATAATAAGCCTCTATATACCAAGAATACTAAGTTTTCAAAAAGTCAAGAAATTCGATTTTCTAGCCCCTAGTGAGTGTAAAATCACGCTTACTTCACTTCTTTCAAACTGCTTAAAAATCATATAAATGTATGTATCACCTCATACATAAGCATCTATATACCAAGAAAATTTAGTTTTCAACAAGTCAAGAAATTCGATATTTTAGCCCCTAGTGAGCGAAATATCGCGTATACTTTACTTCTTTCAAACTGCATAAAAATCATATAAATGGATGTTTCACGTCATAATAAGCCTATATAATCCAAGAATACTGAGGTCTAAAAAAGACAAGATATTCGATTTTCTAGCCCCTAGTGAGTGTAAAATCGCGTTTTCTTCACTTCTTTCAAACTGCTTAAAAATCATATAATTGGATGTATCACGTCATTATAAGCCTATATATACCAAGAATACTGAGTTTTCAAGAAGTCAAGAAATTCGATTTTCTATCCCCTAGTGAGCGTAAAATCGCGTTTACTTCACTTCTTTCAAACTGCTTATAAATCATATACATGGATGTATCACCTCATAATAAGCCTATATATATACCAAGAATACTAAGTTTTCAACAAGTCAAGAAATTCGATTTTCTAGACCCTAGTGAGTGTAAAATCACGTTTACTTCACTTCTTTCAAACTGCTTAAAAATCAAATAAATGGATGTATCACCTCATAAAAAGCCTCTATATAACAAGAATACTGAGTTCTCAAAAAGTCAAGAATATCGATTTTCTAGCCCATAGTGAGTGTAAAATCGCGTTTACTTCACTTCTTTTAAACTCCTTAAAAATCATATAAATAGATGTTTCACGTCATTATAAACCGATATATACCAAGAATACTGAGTTTTCATAAAGTCAAGAAATTCGATTTACTAGCCCCTAGTGAGTGTAAAATCACGTTTACTTCACTTCTTTCAAACTGCTTAAAAATCATATAAATGTATGTATCACCTCATAATAAGCATCTATATACCAAGAAAACTCAGTTTTCAACAAGTCAAGAAATTCGATATTTTAGCCCCTAGTGAGCGTAAAATCGCGTATACTTTACTTCTTTCAAACTGCATAAAAATCACATAAAGGGATGTATCACCTCATAAAAAGCCTCTATATAACAAGAATACTGAGTTTTCAAGAAGTCAAGAAATTCGATTTTCTATCCCCTAGTGAGTGTAAAATCGCGTTTACTTCACTTCTTTCAAACTGCTTAAAAATCATATAAATGGATGTATCACCTCATAATAAGCCTCTATATACCAAGAATACTGAGTTTTCAAAAAGTCAAGAAATTCGATTTTCTAGCCCCTAGTGAGTGTAAAATCGCGTTTACTTCACTTCTTTCAAACTCCTTAAATATCATATAAATGGATATTTCACGTCATAATAAGCCTATATATACCAAGAATACTAAGTTTTTAACAAGTCAAGAAATTCGATTTTCTATCCCCTAGTGAGAGTAAAATCGCGTTTACTTCACTTCTTTCAAACTGCTTAAATATCATATAAATGGATATTTCACGTCATAATAAGCCTATATATACCAAGAATACTAAGTTTTAAAGAAGTCAAGAAATTCGATTTTCTAGCCCCTAGTAAGTGTAAAATCGCATTTACTTCACTTCTTTCAAACTGCTTAAAAATCATATAAATGGATGTATCACCTCATAATAAGCCTCTTTATACCAAGAATACTAAGTTTTCAAAAAGTCAAGAAATTCGATTTTCTAGCCCCTAGTGAGTGTAAAATCGCGTTTACTTCACTTCTTTCAAACTGTTTAAAAATCATATAAATGGATGTATCACGTCATAATAAGCCTCTATATACCAAGAATACTGAGGTTTCAATAAGTCAAGAAATTCGATTTTCTAGCCCCTAGTGACCGTAAAATCACGCTTTCCACACTTCTAACAAACTTCGAAAAACCATAGAAATGGATGTTTCACGTTATAATAAGCCTATATATACCAAGAATACTAAGTTTTCAACAAGTCAAGAAATTCGATTTTCTAGCCCCTAGTGAAGGTAAAATCACGTTTACTTCACTTCTTTCAAACTGCTTAAAAATCATATAAATGAGTGTATTACCTCATAAAAAGCCTCTATATAACAAGAATACTGAATTTTCAAAAAGTCAAGAATTTCGATTTTCTAGCCCCTAGTGAGTGTAAAATCGCGTTTACTTCACTTCTTTCAAACTGCTTAAAAAGCATATAAATAGATGTTTTACGTCATTATAAGCCTATATATACCAAGAATACTGAGTTTTCATAAAGTCAAGAAATTCGATTTTATAGCCCCCAGTGAGTGTAAAATCACGCTTACTTCACTTCTTTCAAACTGCTTATAAATCATATAAATGGATGTTTCACGTCATAATAAGCCTATATATTCCAAGAATACTGAGGTCTAAAAAAGACAAGAAATTCGATTTTCTAGCCCCTAGTGAGTGTAAAATCGCGTTTACTTCACTTCTTTCACACTGCATAAAAATCATATAAGTGGATGTATCACATCATAATAAGCCTATATATACCAAGAATACTAAGTTTTCAAAAAGTCAAGAATTTCGATTTTCTAGCCCCTAGTGAGTGTAAAATCGCGTTTACTTCACTTCTTTCAAACTGCTTAAAAATCATATAAATGGATGTTTCACGTCATTATAAACGGATATATACCAAGAATACTGAGTTTTCATAAAGTCAAGAAATTCGATTTTCTAGCCCCTAGTGAGTGTAAAATCACGTTTACTTCACTTCTTTCAAACTGCTTAAAAATCATATAAATGTATGTATCACCTCATAATAAGCCTCTATATACCAAGAATACTGAGTTTTCAACATGTCAAGAAATTCAATTTTCTAGCCCCTAGTGAGTGTAAAATCACGTTTACTTCACTTCTTTCAAACTGCTTAAAAATCATATAAATGTATGTATCACCTCATAATAAGCCTCTATATACCAAGAATACTGAGTTTTCAAAAAGTCAAGAAATTCGATATTTTACCCCCTAGTGAGCGTAAAATCGCGTATACTTTACTTCTTTCAAACTGCATAAAAATCACATAAAGGGATGTATCACCTCATAAAAAGCCTCTATATAACAAGAATACTGAGTTTTCAAGAAGTCAAGAAATTCGATTTTCTATCCCCTAGTGAGTGTAAAATCGCGTTTACTTCACTTCTTTCAAACTGCTTAAAAATCATATAAATGGATGTATCACCTCATAATAAGCCTCTATATACCAAGAATACTGAGTTTTCAAAAAGTCAAGAAATTCGATTTTCTAGACCCTAGTGAGTGTAAAATTGCGTTTACTTCACTTCTTTCAAACTGCTTAAAAATCATATACATGGATGTATCACCTCATAATAAGCCTTTATATACCAAGAATACTAAGTTTTCAAAAAGTCAAGAATTTCGATTTTCTAGCCCCTAGTGTGTGTAAAATCGCGTTTACTTCACTTCTTTCAAACTCCTTAAATATCATATAAATGGATATTTCACGTAATAATAAGCCTATATATACCAAGAATACTAAGTTTTTAACAAGTCAAGAAATTCGATTTTCTAGCCCCTAGTGAGAGTAAAATCGCGTTTACTTCACTTCTATCAAACTGCTTAAAAATCATATAAATGGATGTTTCACTTCATTATAAGCCTACATATACCAAGAATATTGAGTTTTCAACAAGTCAAGAAATTCAATTTTCTAGCCCCTAGTGACAGTAAAATCGCGTTTACTTCACTTCTTTCAAACTGCATAAAAATCCTATAAATGAATGTATCACCTCATAAAAAGCCTCTATATACCAAGAATACTGAGTTTTCAAAAAGTCAAGAATTTCGATTTTCTAGCCCCTAGTGAGTGTAAAATCGCGTTTACTTCTCTTCTTTCAAACTGCTTAAAAATCATATAAATGGATGTTCCACTTCATTATAAGCGTATATATACAAGAATACTGAGTTTTCATAAAGTCCAGAAATTCGATTTTCTAGCCCCTAGTGAGTGTAAAATCACGTTTACTTCACTTCTTTCAAACTGCTTAAAAATCATATAAATGTATGTATCACCTCATAATAAGCATCTATATACCAAGAATATTCAGTTTTCAAAAAGTCAAGAATTTCGATTTTCTAACTCCAGTGAGTGTAAAATCGCGTTTACTTCACTTCTTTCAAACTGCTTAAAAATCATATAAATGGATGTATCACCTCATAATAAGCCTCTATATAACAAGAATACTGAGTTTTCAAAACGTCAAGAATGTCGATTTTCTAGCCCCTAGAGAGCGTAAAATCACGCTTTCCACACTTCTTACAAACTTCGAAAAACCATATAAATGGATGTTTCACGTCATAATAAGCCTATATATACCAAGAATACTAAGTTTTCAACAAGTCAAGAAATTCGATTTTCTAGACCCTAGTGAGTGTAAAATCACGTTTACTTCACTTCTTTCAAACTGCTTAAAAATCATATAAAAGGATGTATCACCTCATAAAAAGCCTCTATATAACAAGAATACTGAGTTCTCAAAAAGTCAAGAATATCGATTTTCTAGCCCCTAGTGAGTGTAAAATCGCGTTTACTTCATTTCTTTCAAACTCCTTAAAAATCATATAAATAGATGTTTCACGTCATTATAAACCGATATATACCAAGAATACTGAGTTTTCATAAAGTCAAGAAATTCGATTTTCTAGCCCCTAGTGAGTGTAAAATCACGTTTACTTCACTTCTTTCAAACTGCTTAAAAATCATATAAATGTATGTATCACCTCATAATAAGGATCTATATACCAAGAAAACTCAGTTTTCAACAAGTCAAGAAATTCGATATTTTAGCCCCTAGTGAGCGTAAAATCGCGTATACTTTACTTCTTTCAAACTGCATAAAAATCACATAAAGGGATGTATCACCTCATAAAGAGCCTCTATATAACAAGAATACTGAGTTTTCAAGAAGTCAAGAAATTCGATTTTCTATCCCCTAGTGAGTGTAAAATCGCGTTTACTTCACTTCTTTCAAACTGCTTAAAAATCATATAAATGGATGTATCACCTCATAATAAGCCTCTATATACCAAGAATACTGAGTTTTCAAAAAGTCAAGAAATTCGATTTTCTAGCCCCTAGTGAGTGTAAAATTGCGTTTACTTCACTTCTTTCAAACTGCTTAAAAATCATATACATGGATGTATCACCTCATAATAAGCCTATATATACCAAGAATACTAAGTTTTCAAAAAGTCAAGAATTTCGATTTTCTAGCCCCTAGTGAGAGTAAAATCGCGTTTACTTCAGTTCTTTCAAACTACATAAAAATCATATAAATGGATATTTCACGTCATAATAAGCCTATATATACCAAGAATACTAAGTTTTTAACAAGTCAAGAAATTCGATTTTCTAGCCCCTAGTAAGTGTAAAATCGCATTTACTTCACTTCTTTCAAACTGCTTAAAAATCATATAAATGGATGTATCACCTCATAATAAGCCTATATATACCAAGAATACTAAGTTTTCAAAAAGTCAAGAATTTCGATTTTCTAGCCCCTAGTGAGTGTAAAATCGCGTTTACTTCACTTCTTTCAAACTCCTTAAATATCATATAAATGGATATTTCACGTCATAATAAGCCTATATATACCAAGAATACTAAGTTTTTAACACGTCAAGAAATTCGATTTTCTAGCCCCTAGTGAGAGTAAAATCGCGTTTACTTCAGTTCTTTCAAACTACATAAAAATCATATAAATGGATATTTCACGTCATAATAAGCCTATATATACCAAGAATACTAAGTTTTTAACAAGTCAAGAAATTCGATTTTCTGGCCCCTAGTAAGTGTGAAATCGCATTTACTTCACTTCTTTCAAACTGCTTAAAAATCATATAAATGGATGTATCACCTCATAATAAGCCTCTATATACCAAGAATACTAAGTTTTCAAAAAGTCAAGAAATTCGATTTTCTAGCCCCTAGTGAGTGTAAAATCACGCTTACTTCACTTCTTTCAAACTGCTTAAAAATCATATAAATGTATGTATCACCTCATACATAAGCATCTATATACCAAGAAAGTTTAGTTTTCAACAAGTCAAGAAATTCGATATTTTAGCCCCTAGTGAGCGAAATATCGCGTATACTTTACTTCTTTCAAACTGCATAAAAATCATATAAATGGATGTTTCACGTCATAATAAGCCTATATAATCCAAGAATACTGAGGTCTAAAAAAGACAAGAAATTCGATTTTCTAGCCCCTAGTGAGTGTAAAATCGCGTTTTCTTCACTTCTTTCAAACTGCTTAAAAATCATATAATTGGATGTATCACGTCATTATAAGCCTATATATACCAAGAATACTGAGTTTTCAAGAAGTCAAGAAATTCGATTTTCTATCCCCTAGTGAGCGTAAAATCGCGTTTACTTCACTTCTTTCAAACTGCTTATAAATCATATACATGGATGTATCACCTCATAATAAGCCTATATATACCAAGAATACTAAGTTTTCAAAAAGTCAAGAAATTCGATTTTCAGGCCCCTAGTGAGTGTAAAATCGCGTTTACTTCACTTCTTTCAAACTGCTTAAAAATCATATACATGGATGTATCACCTCATAATAAGCCTAAATATACCAAGAATATTGAGTTTTTAACAAGTCAAGAAATTCAATTTTCTAGCCCCTAGTGAGAGTAAAATCGCGTTTACATCACTTCTTTTAAACTGCTTAAAAATCATATAAATGGATGTATCACCTCATAATATGCCTATATATACGAAGAATACTAAGTTTTCAACAAGTCAAGAAATTCGATTTTCTAGACCCTAGTGAGTGTAAAATCACGTTTACTTCACTTCTTTCAAACTGCTTAAAAATCAAATAAAGGGATGTATCACCTCATAAAAAGCCTCTATATAACAAGAATACTGAGTTCTCAAAAAGTCAAGAATATCGATTTTCTAGCCCCTAGTGAGTGTAAAATCGCGTTTACTTCACTTCTTTTAAACTCCTTAAAAACCATATAAATAGATGTTTCACGTCATTATAAACCGATATATACCAAGAATACTGAGTTTTCATAAAGTCAAGAAATTCGATTTACTAGCCCCTAGTGAGTGTAAAATCACGTTTACTTCACTTCTTTCAAACTGCTTAAAAATCATATAAATGTATGTATCACCTCATAATAAGCATCTATATACCAAGAAAACTCAGTTTTCAACAAGTCAAGAAATTCGATATTTTAGCCCCTAGTGAGCGTAAAATCGCGTATACTTTACTTCTTTCAAACTGCATAAAAATCACATAAAGGGATGTATCACCTCATAAAAAGCCTCTATATAACAAGAATACTGAGTTTTCAAGAAGTCAAGAAATTCGATTTTCTATCCCCTAGTGAGTGTAAAATCGCGTTTACTTCACTTCTTTCAAACTGCTTAAAAATCATATAAATGGATGTATCACCTCATAATAAGCCTCTATATACCAAGAATACTGAGTTTTCAAAAAGTCAAGAAATTCGATTTTCTAGCCCCTAGTAAGTGTAAAATCACGTTTTGTTCACTTCTTTCAAACTGCTTAAAAATCATATAAATGTATGTATCACTTCATAATAAGCATCTATATACCAAGAAAACTCAGTTTTCAACAAGTCAAGAAATTCGATATTTTAGCCCCTAGTGAGCGTAAAATCGCGTATACTTTACTTCTTTCAAACTGCATAAAAATCACATAAAGGGATGTATTACCTCATAAAAAGCCTCTATATAACAAGAATACTGAGTTTTCAAGAAGTCAAGAAATTCGATTTTCTATCCCCTAGTGAGAGTAAAATCGCGTTTACTTCACTTCTTTCAAACTGCATAAAAATCATATAAATGGATATTTCACGTCATAATAAGCCTATATATACCAAGAATACTATGTTTTTTACAAGTCAAGAAATTCGATTTTCTAGCCCCTAGTAAGTGTAAAATCGCATTTACTTCACTTCTTTCAAACTGCTTAAAAATCATATAAATGGATGTATCACCTCATAATAAGCCTCTATATACCAAGAATACTGAGTTTTCAAAAAGTCAAGAAATTCGATTTTCTAGCCCCTAGTAAGTGTAAAATCACGTTTTGTTCACTTCTTTCAAACTGCTTAAAAATCATATAAATGTATGTATCACTTCATAATAAGCATCTATATACCAAGAAAACTCAGTTTTCAACAAGTCAAGAAATTCGATATTTTAGCCCCTAGTGAGCGTAAAATCGCGTATACTTTACTTCTTTCAAACTGCATAAAAATCACATAAAGGGATGTATTACCTCATAATAAGCCTATACATACCAAGAATAGTGAGTTTTTAACAAGTCAAGAAATTCAATTTTCTAGCCCCTAGTGAGAGTAAAATCGCGGTTACTTCACTTCTTTCAAACTGCATAAAAATCATATAAATGGATATTTCACGTCATAATAAGCCTATATATACCAAGAATACTAAGTTTTTAACAAGTCAAGAAATTCGATTTTCTAGCGCCTAGTAAGTGTAAAATCGCATTTACTTCACTTCTTTCAAACTGCTTAAAAATCATATAAATGGATGTATCACCTCATAATAAGCCTCTATATACCAAGAATACTAAGTTTTCAAAAAGTCAAGAATTTCGATTTTCTAGCCCCTAGTGAGTGTAAAATGGCGTTTACTTCACTTCTTTCAAACTGCTTAAAAGTCATATAAATGGATGTTTCACTTCATTATAAGCCTACATATACCAGGAATATTGAGTTTTCAACAAGTCAAGAAATTCAATTTTCTAGCCCCTAGTGACAGTAAAATCGCGTTTACTTCACTTCTTTCAAACTGCATAAAAATCATATAAATGAATGTATCACCTCATAAAAAGCCTCTATATACCAAGAATACTGGGTTTTCAAAAGTCAAGAAATTCGATTTTCTATCCCCTAGTGAATGTAAAATCGCGTTTACTTCACTTCTTTCAAACTGCTCAAAAATCATATAAATGGATGTATCACCTCATAATAAGCCTCTATATACCAAGAATACTGAGTTTTCAATAAGTCAAGAAATTCAATTTTCTAGCCCCTAGTGAGAGTAAAATCGCGTTTACTTCACTTCTTTCAAACTGCATAAAAATCATATAAATGGATATTTCACGTCATATAAAGCCTATATATACCAAGAATACTAAGTTTTTAACAAGTCAAGAAATTCGATTTTCAGCGCCTAGTAAGTGTAAAATCGCATTTACTTCACTTCTTTCAAACTGCTTAAAAATCATATAAATGGATGTATCACCTCATAATAAGCCTCTATATACCAAGAATACTAAGTTTTCAAAAAGTCAAGAATTTCGATTTTCTAGCCCCTAGTGAGTGTAAAATGGCGTTTACTTCACTTCTTTCAAACTGCTTAAAAATCATATAAATGGATGTTTCACTTCATTATAAGCCTACATATACCAGGAATATTGAGTTTTCAACAAGTCAAGAAATTCAATTTTCTAGCCCCTAGTGACAGTAAAATCGCGTTTACTTCACTTCTTTCAAACTGCATAAAAAACATATAAATGAATGTATCACCTCATAAAAAGCCTCTATATACCAAGAATACTGAGTTTTCAAAAAGTAAAGAAATTCGATTTTCTATCCCCTAGTGAATGTAAAATCGTGTTTACTTCACTTCTTTCAAACTGCTTAAAAATCATATAAATGGATGTATCACCTCATAATAAGCCTCTATATACCAAGAATACTGAGTTTTCAATAAGTCAAGAAATTCGATTTCTAGCCCCTAGAGAGCGTAAAATCACGCTTTCCACACTTCTTAGAAACTTCGAAAAACCATATAAATGGATGTTTCACGTCATAATAAGCCTATATATACCAAGAATACTAAGTTTTCAACAAGTAAAGAAATTCGATTTTCTAGACCCTAGTGAGTGTAAAATCACGTTTACTTCACTTCTTTCAAACTGCTTAAAAATCAAATAAAGGGATGTATCACCTCATAAAAAGCCTCTATATAACAAGAATACTGAGTTCTCAAAAAGTCACGAATATCGATTTTCTAGCCCCTAGTGAGTGTAAAATCGCGTTTACTTCACTTCTTTCAAACTCCTTAAAAATCATATACATGGATATATCACCTCATAATAAGCCTATATATACCAAGAATACTAAGTTTTCAAAAAGTCAAGAAATTCGATTTTCTAGCCCCTAGTGAGTGTAAAATCGCGTTTACTTCACTTCTTTCAAACTGCTTAAAAATCATATACATGGATGTATCACCTCATAATAAGCCTACATATACCAAGAATATTGAGTTTTTAACAAGTCAAGAAATTCAATTTTCTAGCCCCTAGTGAGAGTAAAATCGCGTTTACTTCACTTCTTTCAAACTGCATAAAAATCATATAAATGGATATTTCACGTCATAATAAGCCTATATACCAAGAATACTAAGTTTTTAACAAGTCAAGAAATTCGATATTCTAGCCCCTAGTAAGTGCAAAATCGCATTTACTTCAATTCTTTCAAACTGCTTAAAAATCATATAAATGGATGTATCACCTCATAATAAGCCTCTATATACCAAGAATACTAAGTTTTCAAAAAGTCAAGAATTTCGATTTTCTAGCCCCAAGTGAGTGTAAAATCGCGTTTACATCACTTCTTTTAAACTGCTTAAAAATCATATAAATGGATGTATCACGACATAATAAGGCTCTATATACCAAGAATATTCAGTTTTCAACAAGTCAAGAAATTCGATTTTCTAGCCCCTAGTGAGTGTAAAATCGCGTTTACTTCACTTCTTTCAAACTGCTTAAAAATCATATAAATGGATGTTTCACGTCATTATAAACCGATATATACCAAGAATACTGAGTTTTCATAAAGTCAAGAAATTCGATTTTCTAGCCCCTAGTGAGTGTAAAATCACGCTTACTTCACTTCTTTCAAACTGCTTAAAAATCATATAAATGTATGTATCACCTCATAATAAGCCTATATATACCAAGAATATTGAGTTTTTAACAAGTCAAGAAATTCAATTTTCTAGCCCCTAGTGAGAGTAAAATCGCGGTTACTTCACTTCTTTCAAACTACATAAAAATCATATAAATGGATATTTCACGTCATAATAATTCTATATATACCAAGAATAAGTTTTTAACAAGTCAAGAAATTCGTTTTTCTAGCCCCTAGTGAGTGTAAAATGGCGTTTACTTCACTTCTTTCAAACTGCTTAAAAATCATATAAATGGATGTTTCACTTCATTATAAGCCTACATATACCAGGAATATTGAGTTTTCAACAAGTCAAGAAATTCAATTTTCTAGCCCCTAGTGACAGTAAAATCGCGTTTACTTCACTTCTTTCAAACTGCATAAAAATCATATAAATGAATGTATCACCTCATAAAAAGCCTCTATATACCAAGAATACTGAGTTTTCAAAAAGTCAAGAAATTCGATTTTCTAGCCCCTAGTGAGAGTAAAATCGCGTTTACTTCACTTCTATCAAACTGCATAAAAATCATATAAATGGATATTTCACGTCATAATAAGCCTATATATACCAAGAATACTAAGTTTTTAACAAGTCAAGAAATTCGATTTTCTAGCGCCTAGTAAGTGTAAAATCGCATTTACTTCACTTCTTTCAAACTGCTTAAAAATCATATAAATGGATGTATCACCTCATAATAAGCCTCTATATACCAAGAATACTAAGTTTTCAAAAAGTCAAGAATTTCGATTTTCTAGCCCCTAGTGAGTGTAAAATGGCGTTTACTTCACTTCTTTCAAACTGCTTAAAAATCATATAAATGGATGTTTCACTTCATTATAAGCCTACACATACCAGGAATATTGAGTTTTCAACAAGTCAAGAAATTCAATTTTCTAGCCCCTAGTGTCAGTAAAATCGCGTTTACTTCACTTCTTTCAAACTGCATAAAAAACATATAAATGAATGTATCACCTCATAAAAAGCCTCTATATAACAAGAATACTGAGTTCTCAAAAAGTCAAGAATATCGATTTTCTAGGCCCTAGTGAGTGTAAAATCGCGTTTACTTCACTTCTTTCAAACTCCTTAAAAATCATATAAATAGATGTTTCACGTCATTATAAACCGATATATACCAAGAATACTGAGTTTTCAAGAAGTCAAGAAATTCGATTTTCTATCCACTAGTGAGTGTAAAATCCCGTTTACTTCACTTCTTTCAAACTGCTTAAGAATCATATAAATGGATGTATCACCTCATAATAAGCCTCTATATACCAAGAATACTGAGTTTTCAAAAAGTCAAGAAATTCGATTTTCTAGCCCCTAGTGAGTGTAAAATTGCGATTACTTCACTTCTTTCAAACTGCTTAAAAATCATATACATGGATGTATCACCTCATAATAAGCCTATATATACCAAGAATACTAAGTTTTCAAAAAGTCAAGAATTTCGATTTTCTAGCCCCTAGTGAGTGTAAAATCGCGTTTAGTTCACTTCTTTCAAACTGCTTAAAAATCATATAAATGCATGTTTCACTTCATTATAAGCCTACATATACCAAGAATATTGAGTTTTCAAAAAGTAAAGAAATTCGATTTTCTATCCCCTAGTGAATGTAAAATCGTGTTTACTTCACTTCTTTCAAACTGCTTAAAAATCATATAAATGGATGTATCACCTCATAATAAGCCTCTATATACCAAGAATACTGAGTTTTCAATAAGTCAAGAAATTCGATTTCTAGCCCCTAGAGAGCGTAAAATCACGCTTTCCACACTTCTTAGAAACTTCGAAAAACCATATAAATGGATGTTTCACGTCATAATAAGCCTATATATACCAAGAATACTAAGTTTTCAACAAGTAAAGAAATTCGATTTTCTAGACCCTAGTGAGTGTAAAATCACGTTTACTTCACTTCTTTCAAACTGCTTAAAAATCAAATAAAGGGATGTATCACCTCATAAAAAGCCTCTATATAACAAGAATACTGAGTTCTCAAAAAGTCACGAATATCGATTTTCTAGCCCCTAGTGAGTGTAAAATCGCGTTTACTTCACTTCTTTCAAACTCCTTAAAAATCATATACATGGATATATCACCTCATAATAAGCCTATATATACCAAGAATACTAAGTTTTCAAAAAGTCAAGAAATTCGATTTTCTAGCCCCTAGTGAGTGTAAAATCGCGTTTACTTCACTTCTTTCAAACTGCTTAAAAATCATATACATGGATGTATCACCTCATAATAAGCCTACATATACCAAGAATATTGAGTTTTTAACAAGTCAAGAAATTCAATTTTCTAGCCCCTAGTGAGAGTAAAATCGCGTTTACTTCACTTCTTTCAAACTGCATAAAAATCATATAAATGGATATTTCACGTCATAATAAGCCTATATACCAAGAATACTAAGTTTTTAACAAGTCAAGAAATTCGATATTCTAGCCCCTAGTAAGTGTAAAATCGCATTTACTTCAATTCTTTCAAACTGCTTAAAAATCATATAAATGGATGTATCACCTCATAATAAGCCTCTATATACCAAGAATACTAAGTTTTCAAAAAGTCAAGAATTTCGATTTTCTAGCCCCAAGTGAGTGTAAAATCGCGTTTACATCACTTCTTTTAAACTGCTTAAAAATCATATAAATGGATGTATCACGACATAATAAGGCTCTATATACCAAGAATATTCTGTTTTCAACAAGTCAAGAAATTCGATTTTCTAGCCCCTAGTGAGTGTAAAATCGCGTTTACTTCACTTCTTTCAAACTGCTTAAAAATCATATAAATGGATGTTTCACGTCATTATAAACCGATATATACCAAGAATACTGAGTTTTCATAAAGTCAAGAAATTCGATTTTCTAGCCCCTAGTGAGTGTAAAATCACGCTTACTTCACTTCTTTCAAACTGCTTAAAAATCATATAAATGTATGTATCACCTCATAATAAGCCTATATATACCAAGAATATTGAGTTTTTAACAAGTCAAGAAATTCAATTTTCTAGCCCCTAGTGAGAGTAAAATCGCGGTTACTTCACTTCTTTCAAACTACATAAAAATCATATAAATGGATATTTCACGTCATAATAATTCTATATATACCAAGAATAAGTTTTTAACAAGTCAAGAAATTCGTTTTTCTAGCCCCTAGTGAGTGTAAAATGGCGTTTACTTCACTTCTTTCAAACTGCTTAAAAATCATATAAATGGATGTTTCACTTCATTATAAGCCTACATATACCAGGAATATTGAGTTTTCAACAAGTCAAGAAATTCAATTTTCTAGCCCCTAGTGACAGTAAAATCGCGTTTACTTCACTTCTTTCAAACTGCATAAAAATCATATAAATGAATGTATCACCTCATAAAAAGCCTCTATATACCAAGAATACTGAGTTTTCAAAAAGTCAAGAAATTCGATTTTCTAGCCCCTAGTGAGAGTAAAATCGCGTTTACTTCACTTCTATCAAACTGCATAAAAATCATATAAATGGATATTTCACGTCATAATAAGCCTATATATACCAAGAATACTAAGTTTTTAACAAGTCAAGAAATTCGATTTTCTAGCGCCTAGTAAGTGTAAAATCGCATTTACTTCACTTCTTTCAAACTGCTTAAAAATCATATAAATGGATGTATCACCTCATAATAAGCCTCTATATACAAAGAATACTAAGTTTTCAAAAAGTCAAGAATTTCGATTTTCTAGCCCCTAGTGAGTGTAAAATGGCGTTTACTTCACTTCTTTCAAACTGCTTAAAAATCATATAAATGGATGTTTCACTTCATTATAAGCCTACACATACCAGGAATATTGAGTTTTCAACAAGTCAAGAAATTCAATTTTCTAGCCCCTAGTGTCAGTAAAATCGCGTTTACTTCACTTCTTTCAAACTGCATAAAAAACATATAAATGAATGTATCACCTCATAAAAAGCCTCTATATAACAAGAATACTGAGTTCTCAAAAAGTCAAGAATATCGATTTTCTAGGCCCTAGTGAGTGTAAAATCGCGTTTACTTCACTTCTTTCAAACTCCTTAAAAATCATATAAATAGATGTTTCACGTCATTATAAACCGATATATACCAAGAATACTGAGTTTTCAAGAAGTCAAGAAATTCGATTTTCTATCCACTAGTGAGTGTAAAATCCCGTTTACTTCACTTCTTTCAAACTGCTTAAGAATCATATAAATGGATGTATCACCTCATAATAAGCCTCTATATACCAAGAATACTGAGTTTTCAAAAAGTCAAGAAATTCGATTTTCTAGCCCCTAGTGAGTGTAAAATTGCGATTACTTCACTTCTTTCAAACTGCTTAAAAATCATATACATGGATGTATCACCTCATAATAAGCCTATATATACCAAGAATACTAAGTTTTCAAAAAGTCAAGAATTTCGATTTTCTAGCCCCTAGTGAGTGTAAAATCGCGTTTAGTTCACTTCTTTCAAACTGCTTAAAAATCATATAAATGCATGTTTCACTTCATTATAAGCCTACATATACCAAGAATATTGAGTTTTCAACAAGTCAAGAAATTCAATTTTCTAGCCCCTAGTGACAGTAAAATCGCGTTTACTTCACTTCTTTCAAACTGCATAAAAATCATATAAATGAATGTATCACCTCATAAAAAGCCTCTATATACCAAGAATACTGAGTTTTCAAAAAGTCAAGAATTTCGATTTTCTAGCCCCTAGTGAGTGTAAAATCGCGTTTACTTCACTTCTTTCAAACTGCTTAAAAATCAAATAAAGGGATGTATCACCTCATAAAAAGCCTCTATATAACAAGAATACTGAGTTCTCAAAAAGTCACGAATATCGATTTTCTAGCCCCTAGTGAGTGTAAAATCGCGTTTACTTCACTTCTTTCAAACTCCTTAAAAATCATATACATGGATATATCACCTCATAATAAGCCTATATATACCAAGAATACTAAGTTTTCAAAAAGTCAAGAAATTCGATTTTCTAGCCCCTAGTGAGTGTAAAATCGCGTTTACTTCACTTCTTTCAAACTGCTTAAAGATCATATACATGGATGTATCACCTCATAATAAGCCTACATATACCAAGAATATTGAGTTTTTAACAAGTCAAGAAATTCAATTTTCTAGCCCCTAGTGAGAGTAAAATCGCGTTTACTTCACTTCTTTCAAACTGCATAAAAATCATATAAATGGATATTTCACGTCATAATAAGCCTATATATACCAAGAATACTAAGTTTTTAACAAGTCAAGAAATTCGATATTCTAGCCCCTAGTAAGTGTAAAATCGCATTTACTTCAATTCTTTCAAACTGCTTAAAAATCATATAAATGGATGTATCACCTCATAATAAGCCTCTATATACCAAGAATACTAAGTTTTCAAAAAGTCAAGAATTTCGATTTTCTAGCCCCAAGTGAGTGTAAAATCGCGTTTACATCACTTCTTTTAAACTGCTTAAAAATCATATAAATGGATGTATCACGACATAATAAGGCTCTATATACCAAGAATATTCAGTTTTCAACAAGTCAAGAAATTCGATTTTCTAGCCCCTAGTGAGTGTAAAATCGCGTCTACTTCACTTCTTTCACACTGCATAAAAATCATATAAGTGGATGTATCACATCATAATAAGCCTATATATACCAAGAATACTAAGTTTTCAAAAAGTCAAGAATTTCGATTTTCTAGCCCCTAGTGAGTGTAAAATCGCGTTTACTTCACTTCTTTCAAACTGCTTAAAAATCATATAAATGGATGTTTCACGTCATTATAAACCGATATATACCAAGAATACTGAGTTTTCATAAAGTCAAGAAATTCGATTTTCTAGCCCCTAGTGAGTGTAAAATCACGCTTACTTCACTTCTTTCAAACTGCTTAAAAATCATATAAATGTATGTATCACCTCATAATAAGCCTATATATACCAAGAATATTGAGTTTTTAACAAGTCAAGAAATTCAATTTTCTAGCCCCTAGTGAGAGTAAAATCGCGGTTACTTCACTTCTTTCAAACTACATAAAAATCATATAAATGGATATTTCACGTCATAATAATTCTATATATACCAAGAATAAGTTTTTAACAAGTCAAGAAATTCGATTTTCTAGCCCCTAGTGAGTGTAAAATGGCGTTTACTTCACTTCTTTCAAACTGCTTAAAAATCATATAAATGGATGTTTCACTTCATTATAAGCCTACATATACCAGGAATATTGAGTTTTCAACAAGTCAAGAAATTCAATTTTCTAGCCCCTAGTGACAGTAAAATCGCGTTTACTTCACTTCTTTCAAACTGCATAAAAATCATATAAATGAATGTATCACCTCATAAAAAGCCTCTATATACCAAGAATACTGAGTTTTCAAAAAGTCAAGAAATTCGATTTTCTAGCCCCTAGTGAGAGTAAAATCGCGTTTACTTCACTTCTTTCAAACTGCTTAAAAATCATATAATTGGATGTATCACGTCATTATAAGCCTATATATACCAAGAATACTGAGTTTTCAAGAAGTCAAGAAATTCGATTTTCTATCCCCTAGTGAGTGTAAAATCGCGTTTACTTCACTTCTTTAAAACTGCTTAAAAATCATATACATGGATATATCACCTCATAATAAGCCTATATATACCAAGAATACTAAGTTTTCAAAAAGTCAAGAAATTCGATTTTCTAGCCCCTAGTGAGTGTAAAATCGCGTTTACTTCACTTCTTTCAAACTGCTTAAAAATCATATACATGGATGTATCACCTCAAAATAAGCCTATATATACCAAGAATATTGAGTTTTTAACAAGTCAAGAAATTCAATTTTCTAGCCCCTAGTGAGAGTAAAATCGCGTTTACTTCACTTCTTTCAAACTGCATAAAAATCATATAAATGGATATTTCACGTCATAATAAGCCTCTATATACCAAGAATATTCAGTTTTCAACAAGTCAAGAAATTCGATTTTCTAGCCCCTAGTGAGTGTAAAATCGCGTTTACATCACTTCTTTCAAACTGCTTAAAAATCATATTAATGGATGTATCACCTCATAATAAGCCTCTATATACCAAGAATACTGAGTTTTCAATAAGTCAAGAAATTCGATTTTCTAGCCCCTAGAGAGCGTAAAATCACGCTTTCCACACTTCTTAGAAACTTCGAAAAACCATATAAATGGATGTTTCACGTCATAATAAGCCTATATATACCAAGAATACTAAGTTTTCAACAAGTCAAGAAATTCGATTTTCTAGACCCTAGTGAGTGTAAAATCACGTTTACTTCACTTCTTTCAAACTGCTTAAAAATCAAATAAAGGGATGTATAACCTCATAAAAAGCCTCTATATAACAAGAATACTGAGTTCTCAAAAAGTCAAGAATATCGATTTTCTAGCCCCTAGTGAGTGTAAAATCGCGTTTACTTCACTTCTTTCAAACTCCTTAAAAATCATATAAATAGATGTTTCACGTCATTATAAACCGATATATACCAAGAATACTGAGTTTTCAAGAAGTCAAGAAATTCGATTTTCTATCCACTAGTGAGTGTAAAATCGCGTTTACTTCACTTCTTTCAAACTGCTTAAGAATCATATAAATGGATGTATCACCTCATAATAAGCCTCTATATACCAAGAATACTGAGTTTTCAAAAAGTCAAGAAATTCGATTTTCTAGCCCCTAGTGAGTGTAAAATTGCGTTTACTTCACTTCTTTCAAACTGCTTAAAAATCATATACATGGATGTATCACCTCATAATAAGCCTATATATACCAAGAATACTAAGTTTTCAAAAAGTCAAGAATTTCGATTTTCTAGCCCCTAGTGAGTGTAAAATCGCGTTTAGTTCACTTCTTTCAAACTCCTTAAATATCATATAAATGGATATTTCACGTCATAATAAGCCAATATATACCAAAAATACTAAGTTTTTAACAAGTCAAGAAATTCGATTTTCTAGACCCTAGTAAGTGTAAAATCGCATTTACTTCACTTCTTTCAAACTGCTTAAAAATCATATAAATGGTTGTATCACCTCATAATAAGCCTCTATATACCAAGGATACTAAGTTTTCAAAAAGTCAAGAATTTCGATTTTCTAGCCCCTAGTGAGTGTAAAATGGCGTTTAATTCACTTCTTTCAAACTGCTTAAAAATCATATAAATGCATGTTTCACTTCATTATAAGCCTACATATACCAAGAATATTGAGTTTTCAACAAGTCAAGAAATTCAATTTTCTAGCCCCTAGTGACAGTAAAATCGCGTTTACTTCACTTCTTTCAAACTGCATAAAAATCATATAAATGAATGTATCACCTCATAAAAAGCCTCTATATACCAAGAATACTGAGTTTTCAAAAAGTCAAGAATTTCGAATTTCTAGCCCCTAGTGAGTGTAAATTCGCGTTTACTTCCCTTCTTTCAAACTGCATAAAAATCATATAAATGGATATTTCACGTCATAATAAGCCTATATATACCAAGAATACTAAGTTTTTAACAAGTCAAGAAATTCGATTTTCTAGCCCCTAGTAAGTGTATAATCGCATTTACTTCACTTCTTTCAAACTGCTTAAAAATCATATAAATGGATGTATCACCTCATAATAAGCCTTTATATAACAAGAATACTGAGTTTTCAATAAGTCAAGAAATTCGATTTTCTAGCCCCTAGAGAGCGTAAAATCACGCTTTCCACACTTCTTACAAACTTCGAAAAACCATATAAATGGATGTTTCACGTCATAATAAGCCTATATATACCAAGAATACTAAGTTTTCAACAAGTCAAGAAATTCGATTTTCTAGACCCTAGTGAGTGTAACATCACGTTTACTTCACTTCTTTCAAACTGCTTAAAAATCAAATAAAGGGATGTATCACCTCATAAAAAGCCTCTATATAACAAGAATACTGAGTTCTCAAAAAGTCAAGAATATCGACTTTCTAGCCCCTAGTGAGTGTAAAATCGCGTTTACTTCACTTCTTTCAAACTGCTTAAAAATCATATAAATGAGTGTATTACCTCATAAAAAGCCTCTATATACCAAGAATACTGAGTTTTCATAAAGTCAAGAAATTCGATTTTCTAGCCCATAGTGAGTGTAAAATCACGCTTACTTCACTTCTTTCAAACTGCTTAAAAATCATATAAATGTATGTATCACCTCATACATAAGCATCTATATACCAAGAAAACTCAGTTTTCAACAAGTCAAGAAATTCGATATTTTAGCCCCTAGTGAGCGTAAAATCGCGTATACTTTACTTCTTTCAATCTGCATAAAAATCATATAAATGGATGTTTCACGTCATAATAAGCCTATATATTCCAAGAATACTGAGGTCTAAAAAAGACAAGAAATTCGATTTTCTAGCCCCTAACGAGTGTAAAATCGCGTTTTCTTCACTTCTTTCAAACTGCTTAAAAATCATATAATTGGATGTATCACGTCATTATAAGCCTATATATACCAAGAATACTGAGTTTTCAAGAAGTCAAGAAATTCGATTTTCTATCCCCTAGTGAGTGTAAAATCGCGTTTACTTCACTTCTTTAAAACTGCTTAAAAATCATATACATGGATATATCACCTCATAATAAGCCTATATATACCAAGAATACTAAGTTTTCAAAAAGTCAAGAAATTCGATTTTCTAGCCCCTAGTGAGTGTAAAATCGCGTTTACTTCACTTCTTTCAAACTGCTTAAAAATCATATACATGGATGTATCACCTCAAAATAAGCCTATATATACCAAGAATATTGAGTTTTTAACAAGTCAAGAAATTCAATTTTCTAGCCCCTAGTGAGAGTAAAATCGCGTTTACTTCACTTCTTTCAAACTGCATAAAAATCATATAAATGGATATTTCACGTCATAATAAGCCTATATATACCAAGAATACTAAGTTTTTAACAAGTCAAGAAATTCGATTTTCTAGCCCCTAGTAAGTGTAAAATCGCATTTACTTCAATTCTTTCAAACTGCTTAAAAATCATATAAATGGATGTATCACCTCATAATAAGCCTCTATATACCAAGAATACTAGGATTTCAAAAAGTCAAGAATTTCGATTTTCTAGCCCCTAGTGTGTGTAAAATCGCGTTTACATCACTTCTTTTAAACTGCTTAAAAATCATATAAATGGATGTATCACGACATAATAAGCCTCTATATACCAAGAATATTCAGTTTTCAACAAGTCAAGAAATTCGATTTTCTAGCCCCTAGTGAGTGTAAAATCGCGTTTACTTCACTTCTTTCACACTGTATAAAAATCATATAAGTGGATGTATCACATCATAATAAGCCTATATATACCAAGAATACTGAGTTTTCATAAAGTCAAGAAATTCGATTTTCTAGCCCCTAGTGAGTGTAAAATCACATTTACTTCACTTCTTTCAAACTGCTTAAAAATCATATAAATGTATGTATCACCTCATAATACGCATCTATATACCAAGAAAACTCAGTTTTCAACAAGTCAAGAAATTCCATATTTTACCCCCTAGTGAGCGTAAAATCGCGTATACTTTACTTCTTTCAAACTGCATAAAAATCACATAAAGGGATGTATCACCTCATAAAAAGCCTCTATATAACAAGAATACTGAGTTTTCAAGAAGTCAAGAAATTCGATTTTCTATCCCCTAGTGAGTGTAAAATCGCGTTTACTTCACTTCTTTCAAACTGCTTAAAAATCATATAAATGGATGTATCACCTCATAATTAGCCTCTATATACCAAGAATACTGAGTTTTCAAAAAGTCAAGAAATTCGATTTTCTAGCCCCTAGTGAGTGTAAAATTGCGTTTACTTCACTTCTTTCAAACTGCTTAAAAATCATATACATGGATGTATCACCTCATAATAAGCCTTTATATACCAAGAATACTAAGTTTTCAAAAAGTCAAGAAATTCGATTTTCTAGCCCCTAGTGAGTGAAAAATCGCGTTTACTTCACTTCTTTCAAACTCCTTAAATATCATATAAATGGATATTTCACGTAATAATAAGCCTATATATATCAAGAATACTAAGTTTTTAACAAGTCAAGAAATTCGATTTTCTAGCCCCTAGTCAGAGTAAAATCGCGTTTTCTTCACTTCTTTCAAACTGCTTAAAAATCATATAATTGGATGTATCACGTCATTATAAGCCTATATATACCAAGAATACTGAGTTTTCAAGAAGTCAAGAAATTCGATTTTCTATCCCCTAGTGAGTGTAAAATCGCGTTTACTTCACTTCTTTCAAACTGCTTAAAAATCATATACATGGATATATCACCTCATAATAAGCCTATATATACCAAGAATACTAAGTTTTCAAAAAGTCAAGAAATTCGATTTTCTAGCCCCTAGTGAGTGTAAAATCGCGTTTACTTCACTTCTTTCAAACTGCTTAAAAATCATATACATGGATGTATCACCTCATAATAAGCCTATACATACCAAGAATAGTGAGTTTTTAACAAGTCAAGAAATTCAATTTTCTAGCCCCTAGTGAGAGTAAAATCGCGGTTACTTCACTTCTTTCAAACTGCATAAAAATCACATAAATGGATATTTCACGTCATAATAAGCCTATATATACCAAGAATACTAAGTTTTTAACAAGTCAAGAAATTCGATTTTCTAGCGCCTAGTAAGTGTAAAATCGCATTTACTTCACTTCTTTCAAACTGCTTAAAAATCATATAAATGGATGTATCACCTCATAATAAGCCTCTATATACCAAGAATACTAAGTTTTCAAAAAGTCAAGAATTTCGATTTTCTAGCCCCTAGTGAGTGTAAAATGGCGTTTACTTCACTTCTTTCAAACTGCTTAAAAGTCATATAAATGGATGTTTCACTTCATTATAAGCCTACATATACCAGGAATATTGAGTTTTCAACAAGTCAAGAAATTCAATTTTCTAGCCCCTAGTGACAGTAAAATCGCGTTTACTTCACTTCTTTCAAACTGCTTAAAAATCATATAAATGAATGTATCACCTCATAAAAAGCCTCTATATACCAAGAATACTGGGTTTTCAAAAAGTCAAGAAATTCGATTTTCTATCCCCTAGTGAATGTAAAATCGCGTTTACTTCACTTCTTTCAAACTGCTTAAAAATCATATAAATGGATGTATCACCTCATAATAAGCCTCTATATACCAAGAATACTGAGTTTTCAATAAGTCAAGAAATTCGATTTTCTAGCCCCTAGAGAGCGTAAAATCACGCTTTCCACACTTCTTAGAAACTTCGAAAAACCATATAAATGGATGTTTCACGTCATAATAAGCCTATATATACCAAGAATACTAAGTTTTCAACAAGTAAAGAAATTCGATTTTCTAGACCCTAGTGAGTGTAAAATCACGTTTACTTCACTTCTTTCAAACTGCTTAAAAATCAAATAAAGGGATGTATCACCTCATAAAAAGCCTCTATATAACAAGAATACTTAGTTCTCAAAACGTCACGAATATCGATTTTCTAGCCCCTAGTGAGTGTAAAATCGCGTTTACTTCACTTCTTTCAAACTCCTTAAAAATCATATACATGGATATATCACCTCATAATAAGCCTATATATACCAAGAATACTAAGTTTTCAAAAAGTCAAGAAATTCGATTTTCTAGCCCCTAGAGAGCGTAAAATCACGCTTTCCACACTTCTTACAAACTTCGAAAAACCATATAAATGGATGTTTCACGTTATAATAAGCCTATATATACCAAGAATACTAAGTTTTCAACAAGTCAAGAAATTCGATTTTCTAGCCCCTAGTGAGTGTAAAATCACGTTTACTTCACTTCTTTCAAACTGCTTAAAAATCATATAAATGAGTGTATTACCTCATAAAAAGCCTCTATATACCAAGAATACTGAGTTTTCATAAAGTCAAGAAATTCGATTTTCTAGCCCCTAGTGAGTGTAAAATCACGCTTACTTCACTTCTTTCAAACTGCTTAAAAATCATATAAATGTATGTATCACCTCATACATAAGCATCTATATACCAAGAAAACTCAGTTTTCAACAAGTCAAGAAATTCGATATTTTAGCCCCTAGTGAGCGTAAAATCGCGTATACTTTACTTCTTTCAATCTGCATAAAAATCATATAAATGGATGTTTCACGTCATAATAAGCCTATATATTCCAAGAATACTGAGGTCTAAAAAAGACAAGAAATTCGATTTTCTAGCCCCTAACGAGTGTAAAATCGCCTTTTCTTCACTTCTTTCAAACTGCTTAAAAATCATATAATTGGATGTATCACGTCATTATAAGCCTATATATACCAAGAATACTGAGTTTTCAAGAAGTCAAGAAATTCGATTTTCTATCCCCTAGTGAGTGTAAAATCGCGTTTACTTCACTTCTTTAAAACTGCTTAAAAATCATATACATGGATATATCACCTCATAATAAGCCTATATATACCAAGAATACTAAGTTTTCAAAAAGTCAAGAAATTCGATTTTCTAGCCCCTAGTGAGTGTAAAATCGCGTTTACTTCACTTCTTTCAAACTGCTTAAAAATCATATACATGGATGTATCACCTCATAATAAGCCTATATATACCAAGAATATTGAGTTTTTAACAAGTCAAGAAATTCAATTTTCTAGCCCCTAGTGAGAGTAAAATCGCGTTTACTTCACTTCTTTCAAACTGCATAAAAATCATATAAATGGATATTTCACGTCATAATAAGCCTATATATACCAAGAATACTAAGTTTTTAACAAGTCAAGAAATTCGATTTTCTAGCCCCTAGTAAGTGTAAAATCGCATTTACTTCAATTCTTTCAAACTGCTTAAAAATCATATAAATGGATGTATCACCTCATAATAAGCCTCTATATACCAAGAATACTAGGATTTCAAAAAGTCAAGAATTTCGATTTTCTAGCCCCTAGTGAGTGTAAAATCGCGTTTACATCACTTCTTTTAAACTGCTTAAAAATCATATAAATGGATGTATCACGACATAATATGCCTCTATATACCAAGAATATTCAGTTTTCAACAAGTCAAGAAATTCGATTTTCTAGCCCCTAGTGAGTGTAAAATCGCGTTTACTTCACTTCTTTCACACTGTATAAAAATCATATAAGTGGATGTATCACATCATAATAAGCCTATATATACCAAGAATACTGAGTTTTCATAAAGTCAAGAAATTCGATTTTCTAGCCCCTAGTGAGTGTAAAATCACGTTTACTTCACTTCTTTCAAACTGCTTAAAAATCATATAAATGTATGTATCACCTCATAATAAGCATCTATATACCAAGAAAACTCAGTTTTCAACAAGTCAAGAAATTCGATATTTTACCCCCTAGTGAGCGTAAAATCGCGTATACTTTACTTCTTTCAAACTGCATAAAAATCACATAAAGGGATGTATCACCTCATAAAAAGCCTCTATATAACAAGAATACTGAGTTTTCAAGAAGTCAAGAAATTCGATTTTCTATCCCCTAGTGAGTGTAAAATCGCGTTTACTTCACTTCTTTTAAACTGCTTAAAAATCATATAAATGGATGTATCACCTCATAATTAGCCTCTATATACCAAGAATACTGAGTTTTCAAAAAGTCAAGAAATTCGATTTTCTAGCCCCTAGTGAGTGTAAAATTGCGTTTACTTCACTTCTTTCAAACTGCTTAAAAATCATATACATGGATGTATCACCTCATAATAAGCCTTTATATACCAAGAATACTAAGGTTTCAAAAAGTCAAGAATTTCGATTTTATAGCCCCTAGTGAGTGAAAAATCGCGTTTACTTCACTTCTTTCAAACTCCTTAAATATCATATAAATGGATATTTCACGTAATAATAAGCCTATATATACCAAGAATACTAAGTTTTTAACAAGTCAAGAAATTCGATTTTCTAGCCCCTAGTCAGAGTAAAATCGCGTTTACTTCACTTCTATCAAACTGCATAAAATTCATATAAATGGATATTTCACGTCATAATAAACCTATATATGCCAAGAATACTAAGTTTTTAACAAGTCAAGAAATTCGATTTTCTAGCCCCTAGTAAGTGTATAATCGCATTTACTTCACTTCTTTCAAACTGCTTAAAAATCATATAAATGGATGTATCACCTCATAATAAGCCTCTATATACCAAGAATACTAAGTTTTCAAAAAGTCAAGAATTTCGATTTTCTAGCCCCTAGTGAGTGTAAAATGGCGTTTACTTCACTTCTTTCAAACTGCTTAAAAATCATATAAATGCATGTTTCACTTCATTATAAGCCTACATATACCAAGAATATTGAGTTTTCAACAAGTCAAGAAATTCAATTTTCTAGCCCCTAGTGACAGTAAAATCGCGTTTACTTCACTTCTTTCAAACTGCATAAAAATCATATAAATGAATGTAATACCTCATAAAAAGCCTCTATATACCAAGAATACTGAGTTTTCAAAAAGTCAAGAATTTCGATTTTCTAGCCCCTAGTGAGCGTAAAATCGCGTTTACTTCTCTTCTTTCAAACTGCTTAAAAATCATATAAATGGATGTTCCACTTCATTATAAGCCTATATATACAAGAATACTGAGTTTTCATAAAGTCCAGAAATTCGATTTTCTAGCCCCTAGTGAGTGTAAAATCACGTTTACTTCACTTCTTTCAAACTGCTTAAAAATCATATAAATGTATGTATCACCTCATAATAAGCATCTATATACCAAGAATATTCAGTTTTCAACAAGTGAAGAAATTCGACTTTCTAACCCTAGTGAGTGTAAAATCACGTTTACTTCACTTCTTTCAAACTGCTTAAAAATCAAAAAAAGGGATGTATCACCTCATAAAAAGCCTCTATATAACAAGAATACTGAGTTCTCAAAAAGTCAAGAATATCGATTTTCTAGCCCCTAGTGAGTGTAAAATCACGTTTACTTCACTTCTTTCAAACTGCTTAAAAATCATATAAATGTATGTATCACCTCATAATAAGCATCTATATACCAAGAAAACTCAGTTTTCAACAAGTCAAGAAATTCGATATTTTAGCCCCTAGTGAGCGTAAAATCGCGTATACTTTACTTCTTTCAGAATGCATAAAAATCACATAAAGGGATGTATCACCTCATAAAAAGCCTCTATATAACAAGAATACTGAGTTTTCAATAAGTCAAGAAATTCGATTTTCTAGCCCCTAGAGAGCGTAAAATCACGCTTTCCACACTTCTTAGAAACTTCGAAAAAGCATATAAATGGATGTTTCACGTCATAATAAGCCTATATATACCAAGAATACTAAGTTTTCAACAAGTCAAGAAATTCGATTTTCTAGACCCTAGTGAGTGTAAAATCACGTTTACTTCACTTCTTTCAAACTGCTTAAAAATCAAATAAAGGGATGTATCACCTCATAAAAAGCCTCTATATAACAAGAATACTGAGTTCTCAAAAAGTCAAGAATATCGATTTTCTAGCCCCTAGTGAGTGTAAAATCGCGTTTACTTCACTTCTTTCAAACTCCTTAAAAATCATATAAATAGATGTTTCACGTCATTATAAACCGATAGATACCAAGAATACTGAGTTTTCAAGAAGTCAAGAAATTCGATTTTCTATCCACTAGTGAGTGTAAAATTGCGTTTACTTCACTTCTTTCAAACTGCTTAAAAATCATATACATGGATGTATCACCTCATAATAAGCCTATATATACCAAGAATACTAAGTTTTCAAAAAGTCAAGAATTTCGATTTTCTAGCCCCTAGTGAGTGTAAAATCGCGTTTACTTCACTTCTTTCAAACTCCTTAAATATCATATAAATGGATATTTCACGTCATAATAAGCCAATATATACCAAAAATACTAAGTTTTTAACAAGTCAAGAAATTCGATCTTCTAGACCCTAGTAAGTGTAAAATCGCATTTACTTCACTTCTTTCAAACTGCTTAAAAATCATATAAATGGATGTATCACCTCATAATAAGCCTCTATATACCAAGAATACTAAGTTTTCAAAAAGTCAAGAATTTCGATTTTCTAGCCCCTAGTGAGTGTAAAATGGCGTTTAATTCACTTCTTTCAAACTGCTTAAAAATCATATAAATGCATGTTTCACTTCATTATAAGCCTACATATACCAAGAATATTGAGTTTTCAACAAGTCAAGAAATTAAATTTTCTAGCCCCTAGTGACAGTAAAATCGCGTTTACTTCACTTCTTTCAACCTGCATAAAAATCATATAAATGAATGTATCACCTCATAAAAAGCCTCTATATATCAAGAATACTGAGTTTTCAAAAAGTCAAGAATTTCGATTTTCTAGCCCCTAGTGAGTGTAAAATCGCGTTTACTTCTCTTCTTTCAAACTGCTTAAAAATCATATAAATGGATGTATCACCTCATAATAAGCCTCTATATAACAAGAATACTGAGTTTTCAAAAAGTCAAGAATTTCGATTTTCTAGCCCCTAGTGAGTGTAAAATCGCGTTTACTTCCCTTCTTTTAAACTGCATAAAAATCATATAAATGGATATTTCACGTCATAATAAGCCTATATATACCAAGAATACTAAGTTTTTAACAAGTCAAGAAATTCGATTTTCTAGCCCCTAGTAAGTGTATAATCGCATTTACTTCACTTCTTTCAAACTGCTTAAAAATCATATAAATGGATGTATCACCTCATAATAAGCCTCTATATACCAAGAATACTGAGTTTTCAATAAGTCAAGAAATTCGATTTTCTAGCCCCTAGAGAGCGTAAAATCACGCTTTCCACACTTCTTACAAACTTCGAAAAACCATATAAATGGATGTTTCACGTCATAATAAGCCTATATATACCAAGAATACTAAGTTTTCAACAAGTCAAGAAATTCGATTTTCTAGACCCTAGTGAGTGTAAAATCACGTTTACTTCACTTCTTTCAAACTGCTTAAAAATCAAATAAAGGGATGTATCACCTCATAAAAAGCCTCTATATAACAAGAATACTGAGTTCTCAAAAAGTCAAGAATATCGACTTTCTAGCCCCTAGTGAGTGTAAAATCGCGTTTACTTCACTTCTTTCAAACTGCTTAAAAATCATATAAATGGATGTATCACCTCATAATAAGCCTCTATATACCAAGAATACTGAGTTTTTAATAAGTCAAGAAATTCGATTTTCTAGCCCCTAGAGAGCGTAAAATCACGCTTTCCACAGTTCTTACAAACTTCGAAAAACCATATAAATGGATGTTTCACGTTATAATAAGCCTATATATACCAAGAATACTAAGTTTTCAACAAGTCAAGAAATTCGATTTTCTAGCCCCTAGTGAGTGTAAAATCACGTGTACTTCACTTCTTTCAAACTGCTTAAAAATCATATAAATGAGTGTATTACCTCATAAAAAGCCTCTATATACAAGAATACTGAATTTTCAAAAAGTCAAGAATTTCGATTTTCTAGCCCCTAGTGAGTGTAAAATCGCGTTTACTTCACTTCTTTCAAACTGCTTAAAAATCATTTAAATAGATGTTTTACGTCATTATAAGCCTATATATACCAAGAATACTGAGTTTTCATAAAGTCAAGAAATTCGATTTTCTAGCCCCTAGTGAGTGTAAAATCACGCTTACTTCACTTGTTTCAAACTGCTTAAAAATCATATAAATGTATGTATCACCTCATACATAAGCATCTATATACCAAGAAAACTCAGTTTTCAACAAGTCAAGAAATTCGATATTTTAGCCCCTAGTGAGCGTAAAATCGCGTATACTTTACTTCTTTCAATCTGCATAAAAATCATATAAATGGATGTTTCACGTCATAATAAGCCTATATATTCCAAGAATACTAAGGTCTAAAAAAGACAAGAAATTCGATTTTCTAGCCCCTAGTGACAGTAAAATCGCGTTTACTTCACTTCTTTCAAACTGCATAAAAATCATATAAATGAATGTATCACCTCATAAAAAGCCTCTATATACCAAGAATACTGAGTTTTCAAAAAGTCAAGAAATTCGATTTTCTAGCCCCTAGTGAGAGTAAAATCGCGTTTACTTCACTTCTTTCAAACTGCTTAAAAATCATATAATTGGATGTATCACGTCATTATAAGCCTATATATACCAAGAATACTGAGTTTTCAAGAAGTCAAGAAATTCGATTTTCTATCCCCTAGTGAGTGTAAAATCGCGTTTACTTCACTTCTTTAAAACTGCTTAAAAATCATATACATGGATATATCACCTCATAATAAGCCTATATATACCAAGAATACTAAGTTTTCAAAAAGTCAAGAAATTCGATTTTCTAGCCCCTAGTGAGTGTAAAATCGCGTTTACTTCACTTCTTTCAAACTGCTTAAAAATCATATACATGGATGTATCACCTCAAAATAAGCCTATATATACCAAGAATATTGAGTTTTTAACAAGTCAAGAAATTCAATTTTCTAGCCCCTAGTGAGAGTAAAATCGCGTTTACTTCACTTCTTTCAAACTGCATAAAAATCATATAAATGGATATTTCACGTCATAATAAGCCTCTATATACCAAGAATATTCAGTTTTCAACAAGTCAAGAAATTCGATTTTCTAGCCCCTAGTGAGTGTAAAATCGCGTTTACATCACTTCTTTCAAACTGCTTAAAAATCATATTAATGGATGTATCACCTCATAATAAGCCTCTATATACCAAGAATACTGAGTTTTCAATAAGTCAAGAAATTCGATTTTCTAGCCCCTAGAGAGCGTAAAATCACGCTTTCCACACTTCTTAGAAACTTCGAAAAACCATATAAATGGATGTTTCACGTCATAATAAGCCTATATATACCAAGAATACTAAGTTTTCAACAAGTCAAGAAATTCGATTTTCTAGACCCTAGTGAGTGTAAAATCACGTTTACTTCACTTCTTTCAAACTGCTTAAAAATCAAATAAAGGGATGTATAACCTCATAAAAAGCCTCTATATAACAAGAATACTGAGTTCTCAAAAAGTCAAGAATATCGATTTTCTAGCCCCTAGTGAGTGTAAAATCGCGTTTACTTCACTTCTTTCAAACTCCTTAAAAATCATATAAATAGATGTTTCACGTCATTATAAACCGATATATACCAAGAATACTGAGTTTTCAAGAAGTCAAGAAATTCGATTTTCTATCCACTAGTGAGTGTAAAATCGCGTTTACTTCACTTCTTTCAAACTGCTTAAGAATCATATAAATGGATGTATCACCTCATAATAAGCCTCTATATACCAAGAATACTGAGTTTTCAAAAAGTCAAGAAATTCGATTTTCTAGCCCCTAGTGAGTGTAAAATTGCGTTTACTTCACTTCTTTCAAACTGCTTAAAAATCATATACATGGATGTATCACCTCAAAATAAGCCAATATATACCAAAAATACTAAGTTTTTAACAAGTCAAGAAATTCGATCTTCTAGACCCTAGTAAGTGTAAAATCGCATTTACTTCACTTCTTTCAAACTGCTTAAAAATCATATAAATGGATGTATCACCTCATAATAAGCCTCTATATACCAAGAATACTAAGTTTTCAAAAAGTCAAGAATTTCGATTTTCTAGCCCCTAGTGAGTGTAAAATGGCGTTTAATTCACTTCTTTCAAACTGCTTAAAAATCATATAAATGCATGTTTCACTTCATTATAAGCCTACATATACCAAGAATATTGAGTTTTCAACAAGTCAAGAAATTAAATTTTCTAGCCCCTAGTGACAGTAAAATCGCGTTTACTTCACTTCTTTCAACCTGCATAAAAATCATATAAATGAATGTATCACCTCATAAAAAGCCTCTATATATCAAGAATACTGAGTTTTCAAAAAGTCAAGAATTTCGATTTTCTAGCCCCTAGTGAGTGTAAAATCGCGTTTACTTCTCTTCTTTCAAACTGCTTAAAAATCATATAAATGGATGTATCACCTCATAATAAGCCTCTATATAACAAGAATACTGAGTTTTCAAAAAGTCAAGAATTTCGAATTTCTAGCCCCTAGTGAGTGTAAATTCGCGTTTACTTCCCTTCTTTCAAACTGCATAAAAATCATATAAATGGATATTTCACGTCATAATAAGCCTATATATACCAAGAATACTAAGTTTTTAACAAGTCAAGAAATTCGATTTTCTAGCCCCTAGTAAGTGTATAATCGCATTTACTTCACTTCTTTCAAACTGCTTAAAAATCATATAAATGGATGTATCACCTCATAATAAGCCTCTATATACCAAGAATACTGAGTTTTCAATAAGTCAAGAAATTCGATTTTCTAGCCCCTAGAGAGCGTAAAATCACGCTTTCCACACTTCTTACAAACTTCGAAAAACCATATAAATGGATGTTTCACGTCATAATAAGCCTATATATACCAAGAATACTAAGTTTTCAACAAGTCAAGAAATTCGATTTTCTAGACCCTAGTGAGTGTAAAATCACGTTTACTTCACTTCTTTCAAACTGCTTAAAAATCAAATAAAGGGATGTATCACCTCATAAAAAGCCTCTATATAACAAGAATACTGAGTTCTCAAAAAGTCAAGAATATCGACTTTCTAGCCCCTAGTGAGTGTAAAATCGCGTTTACTTCACTTCTTTCAAACTGCTTAAAAATCATATAAATGGATGTATCACCTCATAATAAGCCTCTATATACCAAGAATACTGAGTTTTTAATAAGTCAAGAAATTCGATTTTCTAGCCCCTAGAGAGCGTAAAATCACGCTTTCCACAGTTCTTACAAACTTCGAAAAACCATATAAATGGATGTTTCACGTTATAAGAAGCCTATATATACCAAGAATACTAAGTTTTCAACAAGTCAAGAAATTCGATTTTCTAGCCCCTAGTGAGTGTAAAATCACGTGTACTTCACTTCTTTCAAACTGCTTAAAAATCATATAAATGAGTGTATTACCTCATAAAAAGCCTCTATATACAAGAATACTGAATTTTCAAAAGTCAAGAATTTCGATTTTCTAGCCCCTAGTGAGTGTAAAATCGCGTTTACTTCACTTCTTTCAAACTGCTTAAAAATCATTTAAATAGATGTTTTACGTCATTATAAGCCTATATATACCAAGAATACTGAGTTTTCACAAAGTCAAGAAATTCGATTTTCTAGCCCCTAGTGAGTGTAAAATCACGCTTACTTCACTTGTTTCAAACTGCTTAAAAATCATATAAATGTATGTATCACCTCATACATAAGCATCTATATACCAAGAAAACTCAGTTTTCAACAAGTCAAGAAATTCGATATTTTAGCCCCTAGTGAGCGTAAAATCGCGTATACTTTACTTCTTTCAATCTGCATAAAAATCATATAAATGGATGTTTCACGTCATAATAAGCCTATATATTCCAAGAATACTGAGGTCTAAAAAAGACAAGAAATTCGATTTTCTAGCCCCTAGTGAGTGTAAAATCGCGTTTTCTTCACTTCTTTCAAACTGCTTAAAAATCATATAATTGGATGTATCACGTCATTATAAGCCTATATATACCAAGAATACTGAGTTTTCAAGAAGTCAAGAAATTCGATTTTCTATCCCCTAGTGAGTGTAAAATCGCGTTTACTTCACTTCTTTAAAACTGCTTAAAAATCATATACATGTATATATCACCTCATAATAAGCCTATATATACCAAGAATACTAAGTTTTCAAAAAGTCAAGAAATTCGATTTTCTAGCCCCTAGTGAGTGTAAAATCGCGTTTACTTCACTTCTTTCAAACTGCTTAAAAATCATATACATGGATATATCACCTCATAATAAGCCTATATATACCAAGAATGTTGAGTTTTTAACAAGTCAAGAAATTCAATTTTCTAGCCCCTAGTGAGAGTAAAATCGCGTTTACTTCACTTCTTTCAAACTGCATAAAAATCATATAAATGGATATTTCACGGCATAATAAGCCTATATATACCAAGAATACTAAGTTTTTAACAAGTCAAGAAATTCGATTTTCTAGCCCCTAGTAAGTGTAAAATCGCATTTACTTCAATTCTTTCAAACTGCTTAAAAATCATATAAATGGATGTATCACCTCATAATAAGCCTCTATATACCAAGAATATGCAGTTTTCAACAAGTCAAGAAATTCGATTTTCTAGCCCCTAGTGAGTGTAAAATCGCGTTTACTTCACTTCTTTCACACTGCATAAAAATCATATAAGTGGATGTATCACATCATAATAAGCCTATATATACCAAGAATACTGAGTTTTCATAAAGTCAAGAAATTCGATTTTCTAGCCCCTAGTGAGTGTAAAATCACGTTTACTTCACTACTTTCAAACTGCTTAAAAATCATATAAATGTATGTATCACCTCATAATAAGCATCTATATACCAAGAAAACTCAGTTTTCAACAAGTCAAGAAATTCGATACTTTACCCCCTAGTGAGCGTAAAATCGCGTATACTTTACTTCTTTCAAACTGCATAAAAATCACATAAAGGGATGTATCACCTCATAAAAAGCCTATATATAACAAGAATACTGAGTTTTCAAGAAGTCAAGAAATTCGATTTTCTATCCCCTAGTGAGTGTAAAATCGCGTTTACTTCACTTCTTTCAAACTGCTTAAAAATCATATAAATGGATATTTCACGTAATAATAAGCCTATATATACCAAGAATACTAAGTTTTTAACAAGTCAAGAAATTCGATATTCTAGCCCCTAGTGAGAGTAAAATCGCGTTTACTTCACTTCTATCAAACTGCATAAAAATCATATAAATGGATATTTCACGTCATAATAAGCCTATATATGCCAAGAATACTAAGTTTTTAACAAGTCAAGAAATTCGATTTTCTAGCCCCTAGTAAGTGTATAATCGCATTTACTTCACTTCTTTCAAACTGCTTAAAAATCATATAAATGGATGTATCACCTCATAATAAGCCTCTATATACCAAGAATACTAAGTTTTCAAAAAGTCAAGAATTTCGATTTTCTAGCCCCTAGTGAGTGTAAAATGGCGTTTACTTCACTTCTTTCAAACTGCTTAAAAATCATATAAATGCATGTTTCACTTCATTATAAGCCTACATATACCAAGAATATTGAGTTTTCAACAAGTCAAGAAATTCAATTTTCTAGCCCCTAGTGACAGTAAAATCGCGTTTACTTCACTTCTTTCAAACTGCATAAAAATCATATAAATGAATGTAATACCTCATAAAAAGCCTCTATATACCAAGAATACTGAGTTTTCAAAAAGTCAAGAATTTCGATTTTCTAGCCCCTAGTGAGTGTAAAATCGCGTTTACTTCTCTTCTTTCAAACTGCTTAAAAATCATATAAATGGATGTTCCACTTCATTATAAGCCTATATATACAAGAATACTGAGTTTTCATAAAGTCCAGAAATTCGATTTTCTAGCCCCTAGTGAGTGTAAAATCACGTTTACTTCACTTCTTTCAAACTGCTTAAAAATCATATAAATGTATGTATCACCTCATAATAAGCATCTATATACCAAGAATATTCAGTTTTCAACAAGTCAAGAAATTCGACTTTCTAACCCTAGTGAGTGTAAAATCACGTTTACTTCACTTCTTTCAAACTGCTTAAAAATCAAAAAAAGGGATGTATCACCTCATAAAAAGCCTCTATATAACAAGAATACTGAGTTCTCAAAAAGTCAAGAATATCGATTTTCTAGCCCCTAGTGAGTGTAAAATCACGTTTACTTCACTTCTTTCAAACTGCTTAAAAATCATATAAATGTATGTATCACCTCATAATAAGCATCTATATACCAAGAAAACTCAGTTTTCAACAAGTCAAGAAATTCGATATTTTAGCCCCAAGTGAGCGTAAAATCGCGTATACTTTACTTCTTTCAGACTGCATAAAAATCACATAAAGGGATGTATCACCTCATAAAAAGCCTCTATATAACAAGAATACTGAGTTTTCAAGAAGTCAATAAATTCGATTTTCTATCCCCTAGTGAGTGTAAAATCGCGTTTACTTCACTTCTTTCAAACTGCTTAAAAATCATATAAATGGATGTATCACCTCATAATAAGCCTATATATTCCAAGAATACTGAGGTCTAAAAAAGACAAGAAATTCGATTTTCTAGACCCTAGTGAGTGTAAAATCGCGTTTTCTTCACTTCTTTCAAACTGCTTAAAAATCATATAATTGGATGTATCACGTCATTATAAGCCTATATATACCAAGAATACTGAGTTTTCAAGAAGTCAAGAAATTCGATTTTATATCCCCTGGTGAGTGAAAATCGCGTTTGCTTCACTTCTTTCAAACTGCATAAAAATGATATACATGGATGCATCACCTCATAATAAGCCTATATATACCAAGAATATTGAGTTTTTAAAAAGTCAAGAAATTCAATTTTCTAGCCCCTAGTGAGAGTAAAATCGCGTTTACTTCACTTCTTTCAAAATGCACAAAAATCATATAAATGGATATTTCACGTCATAATAAGCCTATATATACCAAGAATACTAAGTTTTTAACAAGTCAAGAAATTCGATTTTCTAGCCCATAGTAAGTGTAAAATCACGTTTACTTCACTTCTTTCAAACTGCTTAAAAATCAAATAAAGGGATGTATCACCTCATAAAAAGCCTCTATATAACAAGAATACTGAGTTCTCAAAAAGTCAAGAATATCGATTTTCTAGCCCCTAGTGAGTGAAAAATCGCGTTTACTTCACTTCTTTCAAACTCCTTTAAAATCATATAAATAGATGTTTCACGTCATTATAAACCGATATATACCAAGAATTCTGAGTTTTCATAAAGTCAAGAAATTCGATTTTCTAGCCCCTAGTGAGTGTAAAATCACGTTTACTTCACTTCTTTCAAACTGCTTAAAAATCATATAAATGTATGTATCACCTCATAATAAGCATCTATATACCAAGAAAACTCAGTTTTCAAAGAGTCAAGAAATTCGATATTTAAGCCCCTAGTGAGCGTAAAATCGCGTATACTTTACTTCTTTCAAACTGCATAAAAATCACATAAAGGGATGTATCACCTCATAAAAAGCCTCTATATAACAAGAATACTGAGTTTTCAAGAAGTCAAGAAATTCGATTTTCTATGCCCTAATGAGTGTAAAATCGCGTTTACTTCACTTCTTTCAAACTGCTTAAAAATCATATAAATGGATGTATCACCTCATAATAAGCCTCTATATACCAAGAATACTGAGTTTTCAAAATGTCAAGAAATTCGATTTTCTAGCCCCTAGTGAGTGTAAAATTGCGTTTACTTCACTTCTTTCAAACTGCTTAAAAATCATATACATGGATGTATCACCTCATAATAAGCCTATATATACCAAGAATACTAAGTTTTTAAAAAGTCAAGAATTTCGATTTTCTAGCCCCTAGTGAGTGTAAAATCGCGTTTACTTCACTTCTTTCAAACTCCTTAAATATCATATAAATGGATATTTCACGTCATAATAAGCCTATATATACCAAGAATACTAAGCTTTTAACAAGTCAAGAAATTCGATTTTCTAGCCCCCAGTGAGAGTAAAATCGCGTTTACTTCACTTCTTTCAAACTGCTTAAAAATCATATAAATGTATGTATCACCTCATACATAAGCATCTATATACCAAGAAAACTCAGTTTTCAACAAGTCAAGAAATTCGATATTTTAGCCCCTAGTGAGCGTAAAATCGCGTATACTTTACTTCTTTCAATCTGCATAAAAATCATATAAATGGATGTTGCACGTCATAATAAGCCTATATATTCCAAGAATACTGAGGTCTAAAAAAGACAAGAAATTCGATTTTCTAGCCCCTAGTGAGTGTAAAATCGCGTTTTCTTCACTTCTTTCAAACTGCTTAAAAATCATATAATTGGATGTATCACGTCATTATAAGCCTACATATACCAAGAATATTGAGTTTTCAACAAGTCAAGAAATTCGATTTTCTAGCCCCTAGTGAGTGTAAAATCGCGTTTTCTTCACTTCTTTCAAACTGCTTAAAAATGATATACATGGATGTATCACCTCATAATAAGCCTATATATACCAAGAATATTGAGTTTTTAACAAGTCAAGAAATTCAATTTTCTAGCCCCTAGTGAGAGTAAAATCGCGTTTACTTCACTTCTTTCAAACTGCACAAAAATCATATAAATGGATATTTCACGTCATAATAAGCCTATATATACGAAGAATACTAAGTTTTTAACAAGTCAAGAAATTCGATTTTCTAGCCCATAGTAAGTGTAAAATCGCATTTACTTCACTTCTTTCAAACTGCTTAAAAATCATATAAATGGATGTATCACCTCATAATAAGCCTCTATATACCAAGAATACTAAGTTTTCAAAAAGTCAAGAATTTCGATTTTCTAGCCCCTAGTGAGTGTAAAATCGCGTTTACACCACTTCTTTCAAACTGCTTAAAAATCATATAAATGGATGTATCACGACATAATAAGCCTCTATATACCAAGAATATTCAGTTTTCAACAAGTCAAGAAATTCGATTTTCTAGACCCCAGTGAGTGTACAATCACGTTTACTTCACTTCTTTCAAACTGCTTAAAAATCAAATAAAGGGATGTATCACCTCATAAAAAGCCTCTATATAACAAGAATACTGAGTTCTCAAAAAGTCAAGAATATTGATTTTCTAGCCCCTAGTGAGTGTAAAATCGCGTTTACTTCACTTCTTTCAAACTGCTTAAAAATCATATAAATGGATGTTTCACGTCATTATAAACCGATATATACCAAGAATACTGAGTTTTCATAAAGTCAAGAAATTCGATTTTCTAGCCCCTAGTGAGTGTAAAATCACGTTTACTTCACTTCTTTCAAACTGCTTAAAAATCATATAAATGTATGTATCACCTCATAATAAGCATCTATATACGAAGAAAACTCAGTTTTCAACAAGTCAAGAAATTCGATATTTTACCCCCTAGTGAGCGTAAAATCGCGTATACTTTACTTCTTTCAAACTGCATAAAAATCACATAAAGGGATGTATCACCTCATAAAAAGCCTCTATATAACAAGAATACTGAGTTTTCAAGAAGTCAAGAAATTCGATTTTCTATCCCCTAGTGAGTGTAAAATCGCGTTTACTTCACTTCTTTCAAACTGCTTAAAAATCATATAAATGGATGTATCACCTCATAATAAGCCTCTATATACCAAGAATACTGAGTTTTCAAAAAGTCAAGAAATTCGATTTTCTAGCCCCTAGTGAGTGTAAAATCGCGTTTACTTCACTTCTTTCAAACTGCTTAAAAATCATATACATGGATCTATCACCTCATAATAAGCCTTTATATACCAAGAATACTAAGTTTTCAAAAAGTCAAGAAATTCGATTTTCTAGCCCCTAGTGAGTGTAAAATCGCGTTTACTTCACTTCTTTCAAACTCCTTAAATATCATATAAATGGATATTTCACATAATAATAAGCCTATATATACCAAGAATACTAAGTTTTTAACAAGTCAAGAAATTCGATTTTCTAGCCCCTAGTGAGAGTAAAATCGCGTTTGCTTCACTTCTATCAAACTGCATAAAAATCATATAAATGGATATTTCACGTCATAATAAGCCTATATATACCAAGAATACTAAGTTTTTAACAAGTCAAGAAATTCGATTTTCTAGCCCCTAGTAAGTGTATAATCGCATTTACTTCACTTCTTTCAAACTGCTTAAAAATCATATAAATGGATGTATCACCTCATAATAAGCCTCTATATACCAAGAATACTAAGTTTTCAAAAAGTCAAGAAATCCGATTTTCCAGCCCCTAGTGAGTGTAAAATGGCGTTTACTTCTCTTCTTTCAAACTGCTTAAAAATCATATAAATGCATGTTTCACTTCATTATAAGCCTATATATACAAGAATACTGAGTTTTCATAAAGTCCAGAAATTCGATTTTCTAGCCCCTAGTGAGTGTAAAATCACGTTTACTTCACTTCTTTCAAACTGCTTAAAAATCATATAAATGGATGTATCACCTCATAATAAGCATCTATATACCAAGAATATTCAGTTTTCAACAAGTCAAGAAATTCGACTTTCTAACCCCAGTGAGTGTAAAATCGCGTTTACTTCACTTCTTTCAAACTGCTTAAAAATCATATAAATGGATGTATCACCTCATAATAAGCCTCTATATAACAAGAATACTGAGTTTTCAAAAAGTCAAGAATTTCGATTTTCTAGCCCCTAGAGAGCGTAAAATCACGCTTTCCACACTTCTTACAAACTTCGAAAAACCATATAAATGGATGTTTCACGTGATAATAAGCCTATATATACCAAGAATACTAAGTTTTCAACAAGTCAAGAAATTCGATTTTCTAGACCCTAGTGAGTGTAAAATCACGTTTACTTCACTTCTTTCAAACTGCTTAAAAATGAAAAAAAGGGATGTATCACCTCATAAAAAGCCTCTATATAACAAGAATACTGAGTTCTCAAAAAGTCAAGAATATCGATTTTCTAGCCCCTAGTGAGTGTAAAATCACGTTTACTTCACTTCTTTCAAACTGCTTAAAAATCATATAAATGTATGTATCACCTCATAATAAGCATCTATATACCAAGAAAACTCAGTTTTCAACAAGTCAAGAAATTCGATATTTTAGCCCCTAGTGAGCGTAAAATCGCGTATACTTTACTTATTTCAGACTGCATAAAAATCACATAAAGGGATGTATCACCTCATAAAAAGCCTCTATATAACAAGAATACTGAGTTTTCAAGAAGTCAATAAATTCGATTTTCTATCCCCTAGTGAGTGTAAAATCGCGTTTACTTCACTTCTTTCAAACTGCTTAAAAATCATATAAATGGATGTATCACCTCATAATAAGCCTTTAAATACCAAGAATACTGAGTTTTCAAAAAGTCAAGAAATTCGATTTTCTAGCCCCTAGTGAGTGTAAAATTGCGTTTACTTCACTTCTTTCAAACTGCTTAAAAATCATATACATGGATGTATCACCTCATAATAAGCATATATATACCAAGAATACTAAGTTTTCAAAAAGTCAAGAATTTCGATTTTCTAGCCCCTAGTGAGTGTAAATTCGCGTTTACTTCACTTCTTTCAAACTGCTTAAATATCATATAAATGGATATTTCACGTCATAATAAGCCTATGTATACCAAGAATACTAAGTTTTTAACAAGTCAAGAAATTCGATTTTCTAGCCCCTAGTGAGAGTATAATCGCGTTTACTTCAGTTCTTTCAAACTGCATAAAAATCATATAAATGGATATTTCACGTCATAATAGGCCTATATATACCAAGAATACTAAGTTTTTAACAAGTCAAGAAATTCGATTGTCTAGCCCCTAGTAAGTGTAAAATCGCATTTACTTCACTTCTTTCAAACTGCTTAAAAATCATATAAATGGATGTATCACCTCATAATAAGCCTCTATATACCAAGAATACTAAGTTTTCAAAAAGTCAAGAAATTCGATTTTCTAGCCCCTAGTGAGTGTAAAATCACGTTTACTTCACTTCTTTCAAACTGCTTAAAAATCATATAAATGTGTGTATTACCTCATAAAAAGCCTCTATATAACAAGAATACTGAATTTTCAAAAAGTCAAGAATTTCGATTTTCTAGCCCCTAGTGAGTGTAAAATCGCGTTTACTTCACTTCTTTCAAACTGCTTAAAAATCATATAAATAGATGTTTCACGTCATTATAAGCCTATATATACCAAGAATACTGAGTTTTCATAAAGTCAAGAAATCGATATTCTAGCCCCTAGTGAGTGTAAAATCACGCTTACTTCACTTCTTTCAAACTGCTTAAAAATCATATAAATGTATGTATCACCTCATACATAAGCATCTATATACCAAGAAAACTCAGTTTTCAACAAGTCAAGAAATTCGATATTTTAGCCCCTAGTGAGCGTAAAATCGCGTATACTTTACTTCTTTCAAACTGCATAAAAATCATATAAATGGATGTTTCACGTCATAATAAGCCTATATATTCCAAGAATACTGAGGTCTAAAAAAGACAAGAAATTCGATTTTCTAGCCCCTAGTGAGTGTAAAATCGCGTTTTCTTCACTTCTTTCAAACTGCTTAAAAATCATATAATTCGATGTATCACGTCATTATAAGGCTATATATACCAAGAATACTGAGTTTTCAAGAAGTCAAGAAATTCGATTTTTTATCCCCTAGTGAGTGTAAAATCGCGTTTACTTCACTTCTTTCAAACTGCTTAAAAATCATATACATGGATGTATCACCTCATAATAAGCCTCTATATACCAAGAATACTGAGTTTTCAAAAAGTCAAGAATTTCGATTTTCTAGCCCCTAGTGAGTGTAAAATCGCGTTTACATCACTTCTTTTAAACTGCTTAAAAATCATATAAATGTATATTTCACCTCATAATAAGCCTATATATACCAAGAATATTGAGTTTTTAACAAGTCAAGAAATTCAATTTTCTAGCCCCTAGTGAGAGTAAAATCGCGTTTACTTCACTTCTTTCAAACTGCATAAAAATCATATAAATGGATATTTCACGTCATAATAAGCCTATATATACCAAGAATACTAAGTTTTTAACAAGTCAAGAAATTCGATTTTCCAGCCCCTAGTGAGTGTAAAATCACGTTTACTTCACTTCTTTCAAACTGCTTAAAAATCATATAAATGTATGTATCACCTCATAATAAGCATCTATATACCACGAAAACTCAGTTTTCAACAAGTCAATAAATTCGATATTTTAGCCCCTAGTGAGCGTAAAATCGCGAATACTTTACTTCTTTCAAACTGCATAAAAATCATATAAATGGATGTTTCACGTCATAATAAGCCTATATATTCCAAGAATACTGAGGTCTAAAAAAGACAAGAAATTCGATTTTCTAGCCCCTAGTGAGTGTAAAATCGCGTTTTCTTCACTTCTTTCAAACTACTTAGAAATCATATAATTGGATGTATCACGTCATTATAAGCCTATATATACCAAGAATACTGAGTTTTCAAGAAGTCAAGAAATTCGATTTTATATCCCCTGGTGAGTGTAAAATCGCGTTTACTTCACTTCTTTCAAACTGCTTAAAAATCATATAAATGTATGTATCACCTCATAATAAGCATCTATATACCAAGAAAACTCAGTTTTCAACAAGTCAAGAAATTCGATATTTTAGCCCCTAGTGAGCGTAAAATCGCGTATACTTTACTTCTTTCAAACTGCATAAAAATCACATAAAGGGATGTATCACCTCATAAAAAGCCTCTATATAACAAGAATACTGAGTTTTCAAGAAGTCAAGAAATTCGATTTTCTATCCCCTAATGAGTGTAAAATCGCGTTTACTTCACTTCTTTCAAACTGCTTAAAAATCATATAAATGGATGTATGACCTCATAATAAGCCTCTATATACCAAGAATACTGAGTTTTCAAAAAGTCAAGAAATTCGATTTTCTAGCCCCTAGTGAGTGTAAAATTGCGTTTACTTCACTTCTTTCAAACTGCTTAAAAATCATATACATGGATGTATCACCTCATAATAAGCCTATATATACCAAGAATACTAAGTTTTTAACAAGTCAAGAAATTCGATTTTCTAGCCCCTAGTAAGTGTAAAATCGCATTTACTTCACTTCTTTCAAACTGCTTAAAAATCATATAAATGGATGTATCACCTCATAATAAGCCTCTATATACCAAGAATACTAAGTTTTCAAAAAGTCAAGAAATTCGATTTTCTAGCCCCTAGTGAGTGTAAAATCGCGTTTACTTCACTTCTTTCAAACTGTTTAAAAATCATATAAATGGATGTATCACGTCATAATAAGCCTCTATATACCAAGAATACTGAGTTTTCAATAAGTCAAGAAATTCGATTTTCTAGCCCCTAGTGAGCGTAAAATCATGCTTTCCACACTTCTTACAAACTTCGAAAAACCATATAAATGGATGTTTCACGTCATAATAAGCCTATATATACCAAGAATACTAAGTTTTCAACAAGTCAAGAAATTCGATTTTCTAGCCCCTAGTGAGTGTAAAATCACGTTTACTTCACTTCTTTCAAACTGCTTAAAAATTATATAAATGGGTGTATTACCTCATAAAACGCCTCTATATAAGAAGTATACTGAATTTTCAAAAAGTCAAGAATTTCGATTTTCTAGCCCCTAGTGAGTGTAAAATCGCGTTTTCTTCACTTCTTTCAAACTGCTTAAAAATCATATAATTGGATGTATCACGTCATAATAAGCCTATATATACCAAGAATACTAAGTTTTTAACAAGTCAAGAAATTCGATTTTCTAGCCCATAGTAAGTGTAAAATCGCATTTACTTCACTTCTTTCAAACTGCTTAAAAATCATATAAATGGATGTATCACCTCATAATAAGCCTCTATATACCAAGAATACTAAGTTTTCAAAAAGTCAAGAATTTCGATTTTCTACCCCTAGAGAGTGTAAAATCGCGTTTACATCACTTCTTTTAAACTGCTTAAAAATCATATAAATGGATGTATCACCTCATAATAAGCCTATATATACCAAGAATACTAAGTTTTCAACAAGTCAAGAAATTCGATTTTCTAGCCCCTAGTGAGTGTAAAATCACGTTTACTTCACTTCTTTCAAACTGCTTAAAAATCAAATAAAGGGATGTATCACCTCATAAAAAGCCTCTATATAACAAGAATACTGAGTTCTCAAAAAGTCAAGAATGTCGATTTTCTAGCCCCTAGTGAGTGTAAAATCACGTTTACTTCACTTCTTTCAAACTGCTTAAAAATCATATAAATGTATGTATCACCTCATAATAAGCATCTATATACCAAGAAAACTCAGTTTTCAACAAGTCAAGAAATTCGATATTTTAGCCCCTAGTGAGCGTAAAATCGCGTATACTTTACTTCTTTCAAACTGCATAAAAATCACATAAAGGGATGTATCACCTCATAAAAAGCCTCTATATAACAAGAATACTGAGTTTTCAAGAAGTCAAGAAATTCGATTTTCTATCCCCTAGTGAGTGTAAAATCGCGTTTACTTCACTTCTTTCAAACTGCTTAAAAATCATATAAATGGATGTATCACCTCATAATAAGCCTCTATATACCAAGAATACTGAGTTTTCAAAAAGTCAAGAAATTCGATTTTCTAGCCCCTAGTGAGCGTAAAATCATGCTTTCCACACTTCTTACAAACTTCGAAAAACAATATAAATGGATGTTTCACGTCATAATAAGCCTATATATACTAAGAATACTAAGTTTTCAACAAGTCAAGAAATTCGATTTTCTAGCCCCTAGTGAGTGTAAAATCGCGTTTACTTCACTTCTTTCAAACTGCTTAAAAATCATATAAATAGATGTTTCACGTCATTATAAGCCTATATATACCAAGAATACTGAGTTTTCATAAAGTCAAGAAATTCGATATTCTAGCCCCTAGTGAGTGTAAAATCACGCTTACTTCACTTCTTTCAAACTGCTTAAAAATCATATAAATGTATGTATCACCTCATACATAAGCATCTATATACCAAGAAAACTCAGTTTTCAACAAGTCAAGAAATTCGATATTTTAGCCCCTAGTGAGCGTAAAATCGCGTATACTTTACTTCTTTCAAACTGCATAAAAATCATATAAATGGATGTTTCACGTCATAATAAGCCTATATATTCCAAGAATACTGAGGTCTAAAAAAGACAAGAAATTCGATTTTCTAGCCCCTAGTGAGTGTAAAATCGCGTTTTCTTCACTTCTTTCAAACTGCTTAAAAATCATATAATTTGATGTATCACGTCATTATAAGCCTATATATACCAAGATTACTGAGTTTTCAAGAAGTCAAGAAATTCGATTTTCTATCCCCTAGTGAGTGTAAAATCGCGTTTACTTCACATCTTTCAAACTGCTTAAAAATCATATACATGGATGTATCACCACATAATAAGCCTATATATACCACGAATATTGAGTTTTTAACAAGTCAAGAAATTCGATTTTCCAGCCCCTAGTGAGTGTAAAATCACGTTTACTTCACTTCTTTCAAACTGCTTAAAAATCATATAAATGTATGTATCACCTCATAATAAGCATCTATATACCACGAAAACTCAGTTTTCAACAAGTCAATAAATTCGATATTTTAGCCCCTAGTGAGCGTAAAATCGCGAATACTTTACTTCTTTCAAACTGCATAAAAATCATATAAATGGATGTTTCACGTCATAATAAGCCTATATATTCCAAGAATACTGAGGTCTAAAAAAGACAAGAAATTCGATTTTCTAGCCCCTAGTGAGTGTAAAATCGCGTTTTCTTCACTTCTTTCAAACTACTTAGAAATCATATAATTGGATGTATCACGTCATTATAAGCCTATATATACCAAGAATACTGAGTTTTCAAGAAGTCAAGAAATTCGATTTTATATCCCCTGGTGAGTGTAAAATCGCGTTTACTTCACTTCTTTCAAACTGCTTAAAAATCATATAAATGTATGTATCACCTCATAATAAGCATCTATATACCAAGAAAACTCAGTTTTCAACAAGTCAAGAAATTCGATATTTTAGCCCCTAGTGAGCGTAAAATCGCGTATACTTTACTTCTTTCAAACTGCATAAAAATCACATAAAGGGATGTATCACCTCATAAAAAGCCTCTATATAACAAGAATACTGAGTTTTCAAGAAGTCAAGAAATTCGATTTTCTATCCCCTAATGAGTGTAAAATCGCGTTTACTTCACTTCTTTCAAACTGCTTAAAAATCATATAAATGGATGTATGACCTCATAATAAGCCTCTATATACCAAGAATACTGAGTTTTCAAAAAGTCAAGAAATTCGATTTTCTAGCCCCTAGTGAGTGTAAAATTGCGTTTACTTCACTTCTTTCAAACTGCTTAAAAATCATATACATGGATGTATCACCTCATAATAAGCCTATATATACCAAGAATACTAAGTTTTTAACAAGTCAAGAAATTCGATTTTCTAGCCCCTAGTAAGTGTAAAATCGCATTTACTTCACTTCTTTCAAACTGCTTAAAAATCATATAAATGGATGTATCACCTCATAATAAGCCTCTATATACCAAGAATACTAAGTTTTCAAAAAGTCAAGAAATTCGATTTTCTAGCCCCTAGTGAGTGTAAAATCGCGTTTACTTCACTTCTTTCAAACTGTTTAAAAATCATATAAATGGATGTATCACGTCATAATAAGCCTCTATATACCAAGAATACTGAGTTTTCAATAAGTCAAGAAATTCGATTTTCTAGCCCCTAGTGAGCGTAAAATCATGCTTTCCACACTTCTTACAAACTTCGAAAAACCATATAAATGGATGTTTCACGTCATAATAAGCCTATATATACCAAGAATACTAAGTTTTCAACAAGTCAAGAAATTCGATTTTCTAGCCCCTAGTGAGTGTAAAATCACGTTTACTTCACTTCTTTCAAACTGCTTAAAAATTATATAAATGGGTGTATTACCTCATAAAACGCCTCTATATAAGAAGTATACTGAATTTTCAAAAAGTCAAGAATTTCGATTTTCTAGCCCCTAGTGAGTGTAAAATCGCGTTTTCTTCACTTCTTTCAAACTGCTTAAAAATCATATAATTGGATGTATCACGTCATAATAAGCCTATATATACCAAGAATACTAAGTTTTTAACAAGTCAAGAAATTCGATTTTCTAGCCCATAGTAAGTGTAAAATCGCATTTACTTCACTTCTTTCAAACTGCTTAAAAATCATATAAATGGATGTATCACCTCATAATAAGCCTCTATATACCAAGAATACTAAGTTTTCAAAAAGTCAAGAATTTCGATTTTCTACCCCTAGAGAGTGTAAAATCGCGTTTACATCACTTCTTTTAAACTGCTTAAAAATCATATAAATGGATGTATCACCTCATAATAAGCCTATATATACCAAGAATACTAAGTTTTCAACAAGTCAAGAAATTCGATTTTCTAGCCCCTAGTGAGTGTAAAATCACGTTTACTTCACTTCTTTCAAACTGCTTAAAAATCAAATAAAGGGATGTATCACCTCATAAAAAGCCTCTATATAACAAGAATACTGAGTTCTCAAAAAGTCAAGAATGTCGATTTTCTAGCCCCTAGTGAGTGTAAAATCACGTTTACTTCACTTCTTTCAAACTGCTTAAAAATCATATAAATGTATGTATCACCTCATAATAAGCATCTATATACCAAGAAAACTCAGTTTTCAACAAGTCAAGAAATTCGATATTTTAGCCCCTAGTGAGCGTAAAATCGCGTATACTTTACTTCTTTCAAACTGCATAAAAATCACATAAAGGGATGTATCACCTCATAAAAAGCCTCTATATAACAAGAATACTGAGTTTTCAAGAAGTCAAGAAATTCGATTTTCTATCCCCTAGTGAGTGTAAAATCGCGTTTACTTCACTTCTTTCAAACTGCTTAAAAATCATATAAATGGATGTATCACCTCATAATAAGCCTCTATATACCAAGAATACTGAGTTTTCAAAAAGTCAAGAAATTCGATTTTCTAGCCCCTAGTGAGCGTAAAATCATGCTTTCCACACTTCTTACAAACTTCGAAAAACAATATAAATGGATGTTTCACGTCATAATAAGCCTATATATACTAAGAATACTAAGTTTTCAACAAGTCAAGAAATTCGATTTTCTAGCCCCTAGTGAGTGTAAAATCGCGTTTACTTCACTTCTTTCAAACTGCTTAAAAATCATATAAATAGATGTTTCACGTCATTATAAGCCTATATATACCAAGAATACTGAGTTTTCATAAAGTCAAGAAATTCGATATTCTAGCCCCTAGTGAGTGTAAAATCACGCTTACTTCACTTCTTTCAAACTGCTTAAAAATCATATAAATGTATGTATCACCTCATACATAAGCATCTATATACCAAGAAAACTCAGTTTTCAACAAGTCAAGAAATTCGATATTTTAGCCCCTAGTGAGCGTAAAATCGCGTATACTTTACTTCTTTCAAACTGCATAAAAATCATATAAATGGATGTTTCACGTCATAATAAGCCTATATATTCCAAGAATACTGAGGTCTAAAAAAGACAAGAAATTCGATTTTCTAGCCCCTAGTGAGTGTAAAATCGCGTTTTCTTCACTTCTTTCAAACTGCTTAAAAATCATATAATTTGATGTATCACGTCATTATAAGCCTATATATACCAAGATTACTGAGTTTTCAAGAAGTCAAGAAATTCGATTTTCTATCCCCTAGTGAGTGTAAAATCGCGTTTACTTCACATCTTTCAAACTGCTTAAAAATCATATACATGGATGTATCACCACATAATAAGCCTATATATACCACGAATATTGAGTTTTTAACAAGTCAAGAAATTCAATTTTCTAGCCCCTAGTGAGAGTAAAATCGCGTTTACTTCACTTCTTTCAAACTGGATAAAAATCATATAAATGGATATTTCACGTCATAATAAGCCTATATATACCAAGAATACTAAGTTTTTAACAAGTCAAGAAATTCGGTTTTCTAGCCCATAGTAAGTGTAAAATCGCATTTACTTCACTTCCTTCAAACTGCTTAAAAATAATATAAATGAATGTATCACCTCATAATAAGCCTCTATATACCAAGAATACTAAGTTTTCAAAAAGTCAAGAATTTCGATTTTCTAGCCCCTAGTGAGTGAAAAATCGCGTTTACATCACTTCTTTTAAACTGCTTAAAAATCATATAAATGGATGTATCACCTCATAATAAGCCTATATATACCAAGAATACTAAGTTTTCAACAAGTCAAGAAATTCGATTTTCTAGACCCTAGTGAGTGTAAAATCACGTTTACTTCACTTCTTTCAAACTGCTTAAAAATCATATAAATGGATGTATCACCTCATAATAAGCCTATATATACCAAGAATACTAAGTTTTCAACAAGTCAAGAAATTCGATTTTCTAGCCCCTAGTGAGTGTAAAATCACGTTTACTTCACTTCTTTCAAACTGCTTAAAAATCATATAAATGTATGTATCACCTCATAATAAGCATTCATATACCAAGAAAACTCAGTTTTCAACAAGTCAAGAAATTCGATATTTTAGCCCCTAGTGAGCGTAAAATCGCGTATAATTTACTTCTTTCAAACTGCATAAAAATCACATAAAGGGATGTATCACCTCATAAAAAGCCTCTATATACCAAGAAAACTCAGTTTTCAACAAGTCAAGAAATTCGATATTTTAGCCCCTAGTGAGCGTAAAATCGCGTATACTTTACTTCTTTCAAACTGCATAAAAATCATATAAATGGATGTTTCACGTCATAATAAGCCTATATATTCCAAGAATACTGAGGTCTAAAAAAGACAAGAAATTCGATTTTCTAGCCCCTAGTGAGTGTAAAATCGCGTTTTCTTCACTTCTTTCAAACTGCTTAAAAATCATATAATTGGATGTATCACGTCATTATAAGCCTATATATACCAAGAATACTGAGTTTTCAAGAAGTCAAGAAATTCGATTTTCTATCCCCTGGTGAGTGTAAAATCGCGTTTACTTCACTTCTTTCAAACTGCTTAAAAATCATATACATGGATGTATCACCTCATAATAAGCCTATATATACCAAGAATATTGAGTTTTTAACACGTCAAGAAATTCAATTTTCTAGCCCCTAGTGAGAGTAAAATCGCGTTTACTTCACTTCTTTCAACTGCATAAAAATCATATAAATGGATATTTCACGTCATAATAAGCCTATATATACCAAGAATACAAAGTTTTTAACAAGTCAAGAAATTCGATTTTCTAGCCCCTAGTGAGAGTAAAATCGCGTTTACTTCAGTTCTTTCAAACTGCATAAAAATCATATAAATGGATATTTCACGTCATTATAAGCCTATATATACCAAGAATACTGAGTTTTCAAGAAGTCAAGAAATTCGATTTTCTATCCCCTAGTGAGTGTAAAATCGCGTTTACTTCACTTCTTTCAAACTGCTTAAAAATCATATACATGGATGTATCACCTCATAATAAGCCTATATATACCAAGAATATTGAGTTTTTAACAAGTCAAGTAATTCAATTTTCTAGCCCCTAGTGAGAGTAAAATCGCGTTTACTTCACTTCTTTCAAACTGCATAAAAATCATATAAATGGATATTTCACGTCATAATAAGCCTATATATACCAAGAATACTAAGATTTTAACAAGTCAAGAAATTCGATTTTCTAGCCCATAGTAAGTGTAAAATCGCATTTACTTCACTTCTTTCAAACTGCTTAAAAATCATATAAATGGATGTATCACCTCATAATAAGCCTCTATATACCAAGAATACTAAGTTTTCAAAAAGTCAAGAATTTCGATTTTCTAGCCCCTAGTGAGTGTAAAATCGCGTTTACATCACTTCTTTTAAACTGCTTAAAAATCATATAAATGGATGTATCACCTCATAATAAGCCTATATATACCAAGAATACTAAGTTTTCAACAAGTCAAGAAATTCGATTTTCTAGCCCCTAGTGAGTGTAAAATCACGTTTACTACACTTCTTTCAAACTGCTTAAAAATCAAATAAAGGGATGTATCACCTCATAAAAAGCCTCTATATAACAAGAATACTGAGTTCTCAAAAAGTCAAGAATGTCGATTTTCTAGCCCCTAGTGAGTGTAAAATCACGTTTACTTCACTTCTTTCAAACTGCTTAAAAATCATATAAATGTGTGTATCACCTCATAATAAGCATTTATATTCCAAGAAAACTCAGTTTTCAACAAGTCAAGAAATTCGATATTTTAGCCCCTAGTGAGCGTAAAATCGCGTATACTTTACTTCTTTCAAACTGCATAAAAATCACATAAAGGGATGTATCACCTCATAAAAAGCCTCTATATAACAAGAATACTGAGTTTTCAAGAAGTCAAGAAATTCGATTTTCTATCCCCTAGTGAGTGTAAAATCGCGTTTACTTCACTTCTTTCAAACTGCTTAAAAATCATATAAATGGACGTATCACCTCATAATAAGCCTCTATATACCAAGAATACTGAGTTTTCAAAAAGTCAAGAATTTCGATTTTCTAGCCCCTAGTGACTGTAAAATCGCGTTTATTTCACTTCTTTCAAACTCCATAAATATCATATAAATGTATATTTCACCTCATAATAAGCCTATATATACCAAGAATATTGAGTTTTTAACAAGTCAAGAAATTCAATTTTCTAGCCCCTAGTGAGAGTAAAATCGCGTTTACTTCACTTCTTTCAAACTGCATAAAAATCATATAAATGGATATTTCACGTCATAATAAGCCTATATATACCAAGAATACTAAGTTTTTAACAAGTCAAGAAATTCGATTTTCTAGCCCCTAGTGAGTGTAAAATCACGTTTACTTCACTTCTTTCAAACTGCTTAAAAATCATATAAATGTATGTATCACCTCATAATAAGCATCTATATACCAAGAAAACTCAGTTTTCAACAAGTCAATAAATTCGATATTTTAGCCCCTAGTGAGCGTAAAATCGCGAATACTTTACTTCTTTCAAACTGCATAAAAATCACATAAAGGGATGTATCACCTCATAAAAAGCCTCTATATAACAAGAATACTGAGTTATCAAGAAGTCAAGAAATTCGATTTTCTATCCCCTAATGAGTGTAAAATCGCGTTTACTTCACTTCTTTCAAACTGCTTAAAAATCATATAAATGTATGTATCACCTCATAATAAGCCTATATATATACCAAGAATACTAAGTTTTCAAAAAGTCAAGAATTTCGATTTTCTAGCCCCGAGTGAATGTAAAATCGCGTTTACTTCACTTCTTTCGAACTCCTTAAATATCATATAAATGGATATTTCACGTCATAATAAGCCTATATATACCAAGAATACTAAGTTTTTAACAAGTCAAGAAATTCGATTTTCTAGCCCCAAGTGAGAGTAAAATCGCGTTTACTTCACTTCTTTCAAACTGCATAAAAATCATATAAATGGATATTTCACGTCATAATAAGCCTATATATACCAAGAATACTAAGTTTTTAACAAGTCAAGAAATTCGATTTTCTAGCCCCTAGTAAGTGTAAAATCGCATTTACTTCACTTCTTTCAAACTGCTTAAAAATCATATAAATGGATGTATCACCTCATAATAAGCCTCTATATACCAAGAATACTAAGTTTTCAAAAAGTCAAGAAATTCGATTTTCGAGCCCCTAGTGTGTGTAAAATCGCGTTTACTTCACTTTTTTCAAAATGTTTAAAAATCATATAAATGGATGTATCACGTCATAATAAGCATCTATATACCAAGAATACTGAGTTTTCAGTAAGTCAAGAAATTCGATTTTCTAGCCCCTAGAGAGCGTAAAATCACGCTTTCCACACTTCTTACAAACTTCGAAAAACCATATAAATGGATGATTCACGTGATAATAAGCCTATATATACCAAGAATACTAAGTTTTCAACAAGTCAAGAAATTCGATTTTCTAGCCCCTACTGAGTGTAAAATCGCGTTTACTTCACTTCTTTCAAACTGCTTAAAAATCATATAAATGGATATTTCACGTCATAATAAGCCTATATATACCAAGAATACTAAGTTTTTAACAAGTCAAGAAATTCGATTTTCTAGCCCATAGTAAGTGTAAAATCGCATTTACTTCACTTCTTTCAAACTGCTTAAAAATCATATAAATGGATGTATCACCTCATAATAAGCCTCTATATACCAAGAATACTAAGTTTTCAAAAAGTCAAGAATTTCGATTTTCTAGCCCCTAGTGAGTGTAAAATCGCGTTTACATCACGTCTTTTAAACTGCTTAAAAATCATATAAATGGATGTATCACCTCATAATAAGCCTATATATACCAAGAATACTAAGTTTTCAACAAGTCAAGAAATTCGATTTTCTAGCCCCTAGTGAGTGTAAAATCACGTTCACTTCACTTCTTTCAAACTGCTTAAAAATCAAATAAAGGGATGTATCACCTCATAAAAAGCCTCTATATAACAAGAATACTGAGTTCTCAAAAAGTCAAGAATGTCGATTTTCTAGCCCCTAGTGAGTGTAAAATCACGTTTACTTCACTTCTTTCAAACTGCTTAAAAATCATATAAATGTATGTATCACCTCATAATAAGCATTTATATACCAAGAAAACTCAGTTTTCAACAAGTCAAGAAATTCGATATTTTAGCCCCTAGTGAGCGTAAAATCGCGTATAATTTACTTCTTTCAAACTGCATAAAAATCACATAAAGGGATGTATCACCTCATAAAAAGCCTCTATATAACAAGAATACTGAGTTTTCAAAAAGTCAAGAATTTCGATTTTCTAGCCCCTAGTGAGTGTAAAATCGCGGTTACTTCACTTCTTTCAAACTGCTTAAAAATCATATAAATGGATGTATCACCTCATAATAAGCCTCTATATACCAAGAATACTGAGTTTTCAAAAAGTCAAGAATTTCGATTTTCTAGCCCCTAGTGAGTGTAAAATCGCGTTTACTTCACTTCTTTCAAACTCCTTTAATATCATATAAATGGATATTTCACGTCATAATAAGCCTATATATACCAAGAATACTAAGTTTTTAACAAGTCAAGAAATTCGATTTTCTAGCCCCTAGTGAGTGTAAAATCACGTTTACTTCACTTCTTTCAAACTGCTTAAAAATCAAATAAAGGGATGTATCACCTCATAAAAGCCTCTATATAACAAGAATACTGAGTTCTCAAAAAGTCAAGAATGTCGATTTTCTAGCCCCTAGTGAGTGTAAAATCACGTTTACTTCACTTCTTTCAAACTGCTTAAAAATCATATAAATGTATGTATCACCTCATAATAAGCATTTATATACCAAGAAAACTCAGTTTTCAACAAGTCAAGAAATTCGATATTTTAGCCCCTAGTGAGCGTAAAATCGCGTATAATTTACTTCTTTCAAACTGCATAAAAATCACATAAAGGGATGTATCACCTCATAAAAAGCCTCTATATAACAAGAATACTGAGTTTTCAAAAAGTCAAGAATTTCGATTTTCTAGCCCCTAGTGGGTGTAAAATCGCGTTTACTTCACTTTTTTCAAACTGCTTAAAAATCATATAAATGGATGTATCACCTCATAATAAGCCTCTATATACCAAGAATACTGAGTTTTCAAAAAGTCAAGAATTTCGATTTTCTAGCCCCTAGTGAGTGTAAAATCGCGTTTACTTCACTTCTTTCAAACTCCTTTAATATCATATAAATGGATATTTCACGTCATAATAAGCCTATATATACCAAGAATACTAAGTTTTTAACAAGTCAAGAAATTCGATTTTCTAGCCCCTAGTGAGAGTAAAATCGCGTTTACTTCAGTTCTTTCAAACTGCATAAAAATCATATAAATGGATATTTCACGTCATAATAAGCCTATATATACCAAGAATACTAAGTTTTTAACAAGTCAAGAAATTCGATTTTCTAGCCCCTAGTAAGTGTAAAATCGCATTTACTTCACTTCTTTCAAACTGCTTAAAAATCATATAAATGGATGTATCACCTCATAATAAGCCTCTATATTCCAAGAATACTAAGTTTTCATAAAGTCAAGAAATTCGATTTTCTAGCCCCTAGTGAGTGTAAAATCACGCTTACTTCACTTCTTTCAAACTGCTTAAAAATCATATAAATGTATGTATCACCTCATACATAAGCATCTATATACCAAGAAAACTCAGTTTTCAACAAGTCAAGAAATTCGATATTTTAGCCCCTAGTGAGCGTAAAATCGCGTATACTTTACTTCTTTCAAACTGCATAAAAATCATATAAATGGATGTTTCACGTCATAATAAGCCTATATATTCCAAGAATACTGAGGTCTAAAAAAGACAAGAAATTCGATTTTCTAGCCCCTAGTGAGTGTAAAATCGCGTTTTCTTCACTTCTTTCAAACTGCTTAAATATCATATAATTGGATGTATCACGTCATTATAAGCCTATATATACCAAGAATACTGAGTTTTCAAGAAGTCAAGAAATTCGATTTTCTATCCCCTGGTGAGTGTAAAATCGCGTTTACTTCACTTCTTTCAAACTGCTTAAAAATCATATACATGGATGTATCACCTCATAATAAGCCTATATATACCAAGAATATTGAGTTTTTAACACGTCAAGAAATTCAATTTTCTAGCCCCTAGTGAGAGAAAAATCGCGTTTACTTCACTTCTTTCAAACTGCATAAAAATCATATAAATGGATATTTCACGTCATAATAAGCCTATATATACCAAGAATACTAAGTTTTTAACAAGTCAAGAAATTCGATTTTCTAGCCCCTAGTGAGTGTAAAATCACGTTTACTTCACTTCTTTCAAACTGCTTAAAAATCATATAAATGTATGTATCACCTCATAATAAGCATCTATATACCAAGAAAACTCAGTTTTCAACAAGTCAATAAATTCGATATTTTAGCCCCTAGTGAGCGTAAAATCGCGAATACTTTACTTCTTTCAAACTGCATAAAAATCACATAAAGGGATGTATCACCTCATAAAAAGCCTCTATATAACAAGAATACTGAGTTATCAAGAAGTCAAGAAATTCGATTTTCTATCCCATAATGAGAGTAAAATCGCGTTTACTTCACTTCTTTCAAACTGCTTAAAAATCGTATAAATGGATGTATCACCTCATAATAAGCCTATATATACCAAGAATACTAAGTTTTCAAAAAGTCAAGAATTTCGATTTTCTAGCCCCTACTGAGTGTAAAATCGCGTTTACTTCACTTCTTTCAAACTGCTTAAAAATCATATAAATGGATATTTCACGTCATAATAAGCCTATATATACCAAGAATACTAAGTTTTTAACAAGTCAAGAAATTCGATTTTCTAGCCCATAGTAAGTGTAAAATCGCATTTACTTCACTTCTTTCAAACTGCTTAAAAATCATATAAATGGATGTATCACCTCATAATAAGCCTCTATATACCAAGAATACTAAGTTTTCAAAAAGTCAAGAATTTCGATTTTCTAGCCCCTAGTGAGTGTAAAATCGCGTTTACATCACGTCTTTTAAACTGCTTAAAAATCATATAAATGGATGTATCACCTCATAATAAGCCTATATATACCAAGAATACTAAGTTTTCAACAAGTCAAGAAATTCGATTTTCTAGCCCCTAGTGAGTGTAAAATCACGTTTACTTCACTTCTTTCAAACTGCTTAAAAATCAAATAAAGGGATGTATCACCTCATAAAAGCCTCTATATAACAAGAATACTGGGTTCTCAAAAAGTCAAGAATGTCGATTTTCTAGCCCCTAGTGAGTGTAAAATCACGTTTACTTCACTTCTTTCAAACTGCTTAAAAATCATATAAATGTATGTATCACCTCATAATAAGCATTTATATACCAAGAAAACTCAGTTTTCAACAAGTCAAGAAATTCGATATTTTAGCCCCTAGTGAGCGTAAAATCGCGTATAATTTACTTCTTTCAAACTGCATAAAAATCACATAAAGGGATGTATCACCTCATAAAAAGCCTCTATATAACAAGAATACTGAGTTTTCAAAAAGTCAAGAATTTCGATTTTCTAGCCCCTAGTGAGCGTAAAATCGCGTTTACTTCACTTCTTTCAAACTGCTTAAAAATCATATAAATGGATGTATCACCTCATAATAAGCCTCTATATACCAAGAATACTGAGTTTTCAAAAAGTCAAGAATTTCGATTTTCTAGCCCCTAGTGAGTGTAAAATCGCGTTTACTTCACTTCTTTCAAACTCCTTTAATATCATATAAATGGATATTTCACGTCATAATAAGCCTATATATACCAAGAATACTAAGTTTTTAACAAGTCAAGAAATTCGATTTTCTAGCCCCTAGTGAGAGTAAAATCGCGTTTACTTCAGTTCTTTCAAACTGCATAAAAATCATATAAATGGATATTTCACGTCATAATAAGCCTATATATACCAAGAATACTAAGTTTTTAACAAGTCAAGAAATTCGATTTTCTAGCCCCTAGTAAGTGTAAAATCGCATTTACTTCACTTCTTTCAAACTGCTTAAAAATCATATAAATGGATGTATCACCTCATAATAAGCCTCTATATTCCAAGAATACTAAGTTTTCATAAAGTCAAGAAATTCGATTTTCTAGCCCCTAGTGAGTGTAAAATCACGCTTACTACACTTCTTTCAAACTGCTTAAAAATCATATAAATGTATGTATCACCTCATACATAAGCATCTATATACCAAGAAAACTCAGTTTTCAACAAGTCAAGAAATTCGATATTTTAGCCCCTAGTGAGCGTAAAATCGCGTATACTTTACTTCTTTCAAACTGCATAAAAATCATATAAATGGATGTTTCACGTCATAATAAGCCTATATATTCCAAGAATACTGAGGTCTAAAAAAGACAAGAAATTCGATTTTCTAGCCCCTAGTGAGTGTAAAATCGCGTTTTCTTCACTTCTTTCAAACTGCTTAAAAATCATATAATTGGATGTATCACGTCATTATAAGCCTATATATACCAAGAATACTGAGTTTTCAAGAAGTCAAGAAATTCGATTTTCTATCCCCTGGTGAGTGTAAAATCGCGTTTACTTCACTTCTTTCAAACTGCTTAAAAATCATATACATGGATGTATCACCTCATAATAAGCCTATATATACCAAGAATATTGAGTTTTTAACACGTCAAGAAATTCAATTTTCTAGCCCCTAGTGAGAGTAAAATCGCGTTTACTTCACTTCTTTCAAACTGCATAAAAATCATATAAATGGATATTTCACGTCATAATAAGCCTATATATACCAAGAATACTAAGTTTTTAACAAGTCAAGAAATTCGATTTTCTAGCCCCTAGTGAGTGTAAAATCACGTTTACTTCACTTCTTTCAAACTGCTTAAAAATCATATAAATGTATGTATCACCTCATAATAAGCATCTATATACCAAGAAAACTCAGTTTTCAACAAGTCAATAAATTCGATATTTTAGCCCCTAGTGAGCGTAAAATCGCGAATACTTTACTTCTTTCAAACTGCATAAAAATCACATAAAGGGATGTATCACCTCATAAAAAGCCTCTATATAACAAGAATACTGAGTTATCAAGAAGTCAAGAAATTCGATTTTCTATCCCATAATGAGAGTAAAATCGCGTTTACTTCACTTCTTTCAAACTGCTTAAAAATCGTATAAATGGATGTATCACCTCATAATAAGCCTATATATACCAAGAATACTAAGTTTTCAAAAAGTCAAGAATTTCGATTTTCTAGCCCCTACTGAGTGTAAAATCGCGTTTACTTCACTTCTTTCAAACTGCTTAAAAATCATATAAATGGATATTTCACGTCATAATAAGCCTATATATACCAAGAATACTAAGTTTTTAACAAGTCAAGAAATTCGATTTTCTAGCCCATAGTAAGTGTAAAATCGCATTTACTTCACTTCTTTCAAACTGCTTAAAAATCATATAAATGGATGTATCACCTCATAATAAGCCTCTATATACCAAGAATACTAAGTTTTCAAAAAGTCAAGAATTTCGATTTTCTAGCCCCTAGTGAGTGTAAAATCGCGTTTACATCACGTCTTTTAAACTGCTTAAAAATCATATAAATGGATGTATCACCTCATAATAAGCCTATATATACCAAGAATACTAAGTTTTCAACAAGTCAAGAAATTCGATTTTCTAGCCCCTAGTGAGTGTAAAATCACGTTCACTTCACTTCTTTCAAACTGCTTAAAAATCAAATAAAGGGATGTATCACCTCATAAAAAGCCTCTATATAACAAGAATACTGAGTTCTCAAAAAGTCAAGAATGTCGATTTTCTAGCCCCTAGTGAGTGTAAAATCACGTTTACTTCACTTCTTTCAAACTGCTTAAAAATCATATAAATGTATGTATCACCTCATAATAAGCATTTATATACCAAGAAAACTCAGTTTTCAACAAGTCAAGAAATTCGATATTTTAGCCCCTAGTGAGCGTAAAATCGCGTATAATTTACTTCTTTCAAACTGCATAAAAATCACATAAAGGGATGTATCACCTCATAAAAAGCCTCTATATAACAAGAATACTGAGTTTTCAAAAAGTCAAGAATTTCGATTTTCTAGCCCCTAGTGAGTGTAAAATCGCGTTTACTTCACTTCTTTCAAACTGCTTAAAAATCATATAAATGGATGTATCACCTCATAATAAGCCTCTATATACCAAGAATACTGAGTTTTCAAAAAGTCAAGAATTTCGATTTTCTAGCCCCTAGTGAGTGTAAAATCGCGTTTACTTCACTTCTTTCAAACTCCTTTAATATCATATAAATGGATATTTCACGTCATAATAAGCCTATATATACCAAGAATACTAAGTTTTTAACAAGTCAAGAAATTCGATTTTCTAGCCCCTAGTGAGTGTAAAATCACGTTTACTTCACTTCTTTCAAACTGCTTAAAAATCAAATAAAGGGATGTATCACCTCATAAAAGCCTCTATATAACAAGAATACTGAGTTCTCAAAAAGTCAAGAATGTCGATTTTCTAGCCCCTAGTGAGTGTAAAATCGCGTTTACTTCACTTCTTTCAAACTGCTTAAAAATCATATAAATGGATGTATCACCTCATAATAAGCCTCTATATACCAAGAATACTGAGTTTTCAAAAAGTCAAGAATTTCGATTTTCTAGCCCCTAGTGAGTGTAAAATCGCGTTTACTTCACTTCTTTCAAACTCCTTTAATATCATATAAATGGATATTTCACGTCATAATAAGCCTATATATACCAAGAATACTAAGTTTTTAACAAGTCAAGAAATTCGATTTTCTAGCCCCTAGTGAGAGTAAAATCGCGTTTACTTCAGTTCTTTCAAACTGCATAAAATCATATAAATGGATATTTCACGTCATAATAAGCCTATATATACCAAGAATACTAAGTTTTTAACAAGTCAAGAAATTCGATTTTCTAGCCCCTAGTAAGTGTAAAATCGCATTTACTTCACTTCTTTCAAACTGCTTAAAAATCATATAAATGGATGTATCACCTCATAATAAGCCTCTATATTCCAAGAATACTAAGTTTTCATAAAGTCAAGAAATTCGATTTTCTAGCCCCTAGTGAGTGTAAAATCACGCTTACTTCACTTCTTTCAAACTGCTTAAAAATCATATAAATGTATGTATCACCTCATACATAAGCATCTATATACCAAGAAAACTCAGTTTTCAACAAGTCAAGAAATTCGATATTTTAGCCCCTAGTGAGCGTAAAATCGCGTATACTTTACTTCTTTCAAACTGCATAAAAATCATATAAATGGATGTTTCACGTCATAATAAGCCTATATATTCCAAGAATACTGAGGTCTAAAAAAGACAAGAAATTCGATTTTCTAGCCCCTAGTGAGTGTAAAATCGCGTTTTCTTCACTTCTTTCAAACTGCTTAAAAATCATATAATTGGATGTATCACGTCATTATAAGCCTATATATACCAAGAATACTGAGTTTTCAAGAAGTCAAGAAATTCGATTTTCTATCCCTTGGTGAGTGTAAAATCGCGTTTACTTCACTTCTTTCAAACTCCTTAAAAATCATATACATGGATGTATCACCTCATAATAAGCCTATATATACCAAGAATATTGAGTTTTTAACACGTCAAGAAATTCAATTTTCTAGCCCCTAGTGAGAGTAAAATCGCGTTTACTTCACTTCTTTCAAACTGCATAAAAATCATATAAATGGATATTTCACGTCATAATAAGCCTATATATACCAAGAATACTAAGTTTTTAACAAGTCAAGAAATTCGATTTTCTAGCCCCTAGTGAGTGTAAAATCACGTTTACTTCACTTCTTTCAAACTGCTTAAAAATCATATAAATGTATGTATCACCTCATAATAAGCATCTATATACCAAGAAAACTCAGTTTTCAACAAGTCAATAAATTCGATATTTTAGCCCCTAGTGAGCGTAAAATCGCGAATACTTTACTTCTTTCAAACTGCATAAAAATCACATAAAGGGATGTATCACCTCATAAAAAGCCTCTATATAACAAGAATACTGAGTTATCAAGAAGTCAAGAAATTCGATTTTCTATCCCATAATGAGAGTAAAATCGCGTTTACTTCACTTCTTTCAAACTGCTTAAAAATCGTATAAATGGATGTATCACCTCATAATAAGCCTATTTATACCAAGAATACTAAGTTTTCAAAAAGTCAAGAATTTCGATTTTCTAGCCCCTACTGAGTGTAAAATCGCGTTTACTTCACTTCTTTCAAACTGCTTAAAAATCATATAAATGGATATTTCACGTCATAATAAGCCTATATATACCAAGAATACTAAGTTTTTAACAAGTCAAGAAATTCGATTTTCTAGCCCATAGTAAGTGTAAAATCGCATTTACTTCACTTCTTTCAAACTGCTTAAAAATCATATAAATGGATGTATCACCTCATAATAAGCCTCTATATACCAAGAATACTAAGTTTTCAAAAAGTCAAGAATTTCGATTTTCTAGCCCCTAGTGAGTGTAAAATCGCGTTTACATCACGTCTTTTAAACTGCTTAAAAATCATATAAATGGATGTATCACCTCATAATAAGCCTATATATACCAAGAATACTAAGTTTTCAACAAGTCAAGAAATTCGATTTTCTAGCCCCTAGTGAGTGTAAAATCACGTTCACTTCACTTCTTTCAAACTGCTTAAAAATCAAATAAAGGGATGTATCACCTCATAAAAAGCCTCTATATAACAAGAATACTGAGTTCTCAAAAAGTCAAGAATGTCGATTTTCTAGCCCCTAGTGAGTGTAAAATCACGTTTACTTCACTTCTTTCAAACTGCTTAAAAATCATATAAATGTATGTATCACCTCATAATAAGCATTTATATACCAAGAAAACTCAGTTTTCAACAAGTCAAGAAATTCGATATTTTAGCCCCTAGTGAGCGTAAAATCGAGTATAATTTACTTCTTTCAAACTGCATAAAAATCACATAAAGGGATGTATCACCTCATAAAAAGCCTCTATATAACAAGAGTACTGAGTTTTCAAAAAGTCAAGAATTTCGATTTTCTAGCCCCTACTGATTGTAAAATCGCGTTTACTTCACTTCTTTCAAACTGCTTAAAAATCATATAAATGGATGTATCACCTCATAATAAGCCTCTATATACCAAGAATACTGAGTTTTCAAAAAGTCAAGAATTTCGATTTTCTAGCCCCTAGTGAGTGTAAAATCGCGTTTACTTCACTTCTTTCAAACTCCTTTAATATCATATAAATGGATATTTCACGTCATAATAAGCCTATATATACCAAGAATACTAAGTTTTTAACAAGTCAAGAAATTCGATTTTCTAGCCCCTAGTGAGAGTAAAATCGCGTTTACTTCAGTTCTTTCAAACTGCATAAAAATCATATAAATGGATATTTCACGTCATAATAAGCCTATATATACCAAGAATACTAAGTTTTTAACAAGTCAAGAAATTCGATTTTCTAGCCCCTAGTAAGTGTAAAATCGCATTTACTTCACTTCTTTCAAACTGCTTAAAAATCATATAAATGGATGTATCACCTCATAATAAGCCTCTATATTCCAAGAATACTAAGTTTTCATAAAGTCAAGAAATTCGATTTTCTAGCCCCTAGTGAGTGTAAAATCACGCTTACTTCACTTCTTTCAAACTGCTTAAAAATCATATAAATGTATGTATCACCTCATACATAAGCATCTATATACCAAGAAAACTCAATTTTCAACAAGTCAAGAAATTCGATATTTTAGCCCCTAGTGAGCGTAAAATCGCGTATACTTTACTTCTTTCAAACTGCATAAAAATCATATAAATGGATGTTTCACGTCATAATAAGCCTATATATTCCAAGAATACTGAGGTCTAAAAAAGACAAGAAATTCGATTTTCTAGCCCCTAGTGAGTGTAAAATCGCGTTTTCTTCACTTCTTTCAAACTGCTTAAAAATCATATAATTGGATGTATCACGTCATTATAAGCCTATATATACCAAGAATACTGAGTTTTCAAGAAGTCAAGAAATTCGATTTTCTATCCCCTGGTGAGTGTAAAATCGCGTTTACTTCACTTCTTTCAAACTGCTTAAAAATCATATACATGGATGTATCACCTCATAATAAGCCTATATATACCAAGAATATTGAGTTTTTAACACGTCAAGAAATTCAATTTTCTAGCCCCTAGTGAGAGTAAAATCGCGTTTACTTCACTTCTTTCAAACTGCATAAAAATCATATAAATGGATATTTCACGTCATAATAAGCCTATATATACCAAGAATACTAAGTTTTTAACAAGTCAAGAAATTCGATTTTCTAGCCCCTAGTGAGTGTAAAATCACGTTTACTTCACTTCTTTCAAACTGCTTAAAAATCATATAAATGTATGTATCACCTCATAATAAGCATCTATATACCAAGAAAACTCAGTTTTCAACAAGTCAATAAATTCGATATTTTAGCCCCTAGTGAGCGTAAAATCGCGAATACTTTACTTCTTTCAAACTGCATAAAAATCACATAAAGGGATGTATCACCTCATAAAAAGCCTCTATATAACAAGAATACTGAGTTATCAAGAAGTCAAGAAATTCGATTTTCTATCCCCTAATGAGTGTAAAATCGCGTTTACTTCACTTCTTTCAAACTGCTTAAAAATCATATAAATGGATGTATCACCTCATAATAAGCCTATATATACCAAGAATACTAAGTTTTCAAAAAGTCAAGAATTTCGATTTTCTAGCCCCTAGTGAGTGTAAAATCGCGTTTACTTCACTTCTTTCGAACTCCTTAAATATCATATAAATGGATATTTCACGTCATAATAAGCCTATATATACCAAGAATACTAAGTTTTTAACAAGTCAAGAAATTCGATTTTCTAGCCCCCAGTGAGAGTAAAATCGCGTTTACTTCACTTCTTTCAAACTGCATAAAAATCATATAAATGGATATTTCACGTCATAATAAGCCTATATATACCAAGAATACTAAGTTTTTAACAAGTCAAGAAATTCGATTTTCTAGCCCCTAGTAAGTGTAAAATCGCATTTACTTCACTTCTTTCAAACTGCTTAAAAATCATATAAATGGATGTATCACCTCATAATAAGCCTCTATATACCAAGAATACTAAGTTTTCAAAAAGTCAAGAAATTCGATTTTCTAGCCCCTAGTGAGTGTAAAATCGCGTTTACTTCACTTCTTTCAAACTGTTTAAAAATCATATAAATGGATGTATCACGTCATAATAAGCCTCTATATACCAAGAATACTAAGTTTTCAAAAAGTCAAGAATTTCGATTTTCTAGCCCCTAGTGAGTGTAAAATCGCGTTTACATCACTTCTTTTAAACTGCTTAAAAATCATATAAATGGATGTATCACCTCATAAAAATCCTCTATATAACAAGAATACTGAGTTTTCAAGAAGTCAAGAAATTCGATTTTCTATCCCCTAGTGAGTGTAAAATCGCGTTTGCTTCACTTCGTTCAAACTGCTTAAAAATCATATAAATGGATGTATCACCTCATAATAAGCCTCTATATAACAAGAATACTGACTTTTCAAAAAGTCAAGAAATTCGATTTTCTAGCCCCTAGTGAGTGTAAAATTGCGTTTACTTCACTTCTTTCAAACTGCTTAAAAATCATATACATGGATGTATCACCTCATAATAAGCCTATATATACCAAGAATACTAAGTTTTCAAAAAGTCAAGAATTTCGATTTTCTAGCCCCTAGTGAGTGTAAAATCCCGTTTACTTCACTTCTTTCAAACTCCTTAAATATCATATAAATGGATATTTCACGTCATAATAAGCCTATATATACCAAGAATACTAAGTTTTTAACAAGTCAAGAAATTCGATTTTCTAGCCCCTAGTGAGAGTATAATCGCGTTTACTTCACTTCTTTCAAACTGCTTAAAAATCATATAAATGGATGTATCACCTCATAATAAGCCTCTATATACCAAGAATACTAAGTTTTCAAAAAGTCAAGAAATTCGATTTTCTAGCCCCTAGTGTGTGTAAAATCACGCTTACTTCACTTCTTTCAAACTGCTTAAAAATCATATAAATGTATGTATCACCTCATACATAAGCATCTATATACCAAGAAAACTCAGTTTTCAACAAGTCAAGAAATTCGATATTTTAGCCCCTAGTGAGTGTAAAATCGCGTTTACTTCACTTCTTTCAAACTGCATAAAAATCATATAAATGGATATTTCACGTCATAATAAGCCTATATATACCAAGAATACTAAGTTTTTAACAAGTCAAGAAATTCGATTTTCTAGCCGCTAGTAAGTGTAAAATCGCATTTACTTCACTTCTTTCAAACTGCATAAAAATCATATAAATGGATATTTCACGTCATAATAAGCCTATACATACCAAGAATACTAAGTTTTTAACAAGTCAAGAAATTCGATTTTCTAGCCCCTAGTAAGTGTAAAATCGCATTTACTTCACTTCTTTCAAACTGCTTAAAAATCATATAAATGGATGTATCACCTCATAATAAGCCTCTATATACCAAGAATACTAAGTTTTCAAAAAGTCAAGAAATTCGATTTTCTAGCCCCTAGTGAGTGTAAAATCGCGTTTACTTCACTTCTTTCAAACTGTTTAAAAATCATATAAATGGATGTATCACGTCATAATAAGCCTCTATATTCCAAGAATACTGAGTTTTCAATAAGTCAAGAAATTCGATTTTCTAGCCCCTAGTGAGCGTAAAATCATGCTTTCCACACTTCTTACAAACTTCGAAAAACCATATAAATGGATGTTTCACGTCATAATAAGCCTATATATACCAAGAATACTAAGTTTTCAACAAGTCAAGAAATTCGATTTTCTAGCCCCTAGTGAGTGTAAAATCACGTTTACTTCACTTCTTTCAAACTGCTTAAAAATTATATAAATGGGTGTATTACCTCATAAAAAGCCTCTATATAACAAGAATACTGAATTTTCAAAAAGTCAAGAAATTCGATATTCTAGCCCCTAGTGAGTGTAAAATCACGCTTACTTCACTTCTTTCAAACTGCTTAAAAATCATATAAATGTATGTATCACCTCATACATAAGCATCTATATACCAAGAAAACTCAGTTTTCAACAAGTCAAGAAATTCGATATTTTAGCCCCTAGTGAGCGTAAAATCGCGTATACTTTACTTCTTTCAAACCGCATAAAAATCATATAAATGGATGTTGCACGTCATAATAAGCCTATATATTCCAAGAATACTGAGGTCTAAAAAAGACAAGAAATTCGATTTTCTAGCCCCTAGTGAGTGTAAAATCGCGTTTTCTTCACTTCTTTCAAACTGCTTAAAAATCATATAATTGGATGTATCACGTCATTATAAGCCTATATATACCAAGAATACTGAGTTTTCAAGAAGTCAAGAAATGCGATTTTCTATCCCCTAGTGAGTGTAAAATCGCGTTTACTTCACTTCTTTCAAACTGCTTAAAAATCATATACATGGATGTATCACCTCATAATAAGCCTATATATACCAAGAATATTGAGTTTTTAACAAGTCAAGTAATTCAATTTTCTAGCCCCTAGTGAGAGTAAAATCGCGTTTACTTCACTTCTTTCAAACTGCATAAAAATCATATAAATGGATATTTCACGTCATAATAAGCCTATATATACCAAGAATACTAAGATTTTAACAAGTCAAGAAATTCGATTTTCTAGCCCATAGTAGGTGTAAAACGGCATTTACTTCACTTCTTTCAAACTGCTTAAAAATCATATAAATGGATGTATCACCTCATAATAAGCCTCTATATACCAAGAATACTAAGTTTTCAAAAAGTCAAGAATTTCGTTTTTCTAGCCCCTAGTGAGTGTAAAATCGCGTTTACATCACTTCTTTTAAACTGCTTAAAAATCATATAAATGGATGTATCACCTCATAATAAGCCTATATATACCAAGAATACTAAGTTTTCAACAAGTCAAGAAATTCGATTTTCTAGCCCCTAGTGAGTGTAAAATCACGTTTACTTCACTTCTTTCAAACTGCTTAAAAATCAAATAAAGGGATGTATCACCTCATAAAAAGCCTCTATATAACAAGAATACTGAGTTCTCAAAAAGTCAAGAATGTCGATTTTCTAGCCCCTAGTGAGTGTAAAATCACGTTTACTTCACTTCTTTCAAACTGCTTAAAAATCATATAAATGTATGTATCACCTCATAATAAGCATTTATATACCAAGAAAACTCAGTTTTCAACATGTCAAGAAATTCGATATTTTAGCCCCTAGTGAGCGTAAAATCGCGTATAATTTACTTCTTTCAAACTGCATAAAAATCACATAAAGGGATGTATCACCTCATAAAAAGCCTCTATATAACAAGAATACTGAGTTTTCAAAAAGTCAAGAATTTCGATTTTCTAGCCCCTACTGAGTGTAAAATCGCGTTTACTTCACTTCTTTCAAACTGCTTAAAAATCATATAAATGGATGTATCACCTCATAATAAGCCTCTATATACCAAGAATACTGAGTTTTCAAAAAGTCAAGAATTTCGATTTTCTAGCCCCTAGTGAGTGTAAAATCGCGTTTACTTCACTTCTTTCAAACTCCTTTAATATCATATAAATGGATATTTCACGTCATAATAAGCCTATATATACCAAGAATACTAAGTTTTTAACAAGTCAAGAAATTCGATTTTCTAGCCCCTAGTGAGAGTAAAATCGCGTTTACTTCAGTTCTTTCAAACTGCATAAAAATCATATAAATGGATATTTCACGTCATAATAAGCCTATATATACCAAGAATACTAAGTTTTTAACAAGTCAAGAAATTCGATTTTCTAGCCCCTAGTAAGTGTAAAATCGCATTTACTTCACTTCTTTCAAACTGCTTAAAAATCATATAAATGGATGTATCACCTCATAATAAGCCTCTATATTCCAAGAATACTAAGTTTTCATAAAGTCAAGAAATTCGATTTTCTAGCCCCTAGTGAGTGTAAAATCACGCTTACTTCACTTCTTTCAAACTGCTTAAAAATCATATAAATGTATGTATCACCTCATACATAAGCATCTATATACCAAGAAAACTCAATTTTCAACAAGTCAAGAAATTCGATATTTTAGCCCCTAGTGAGCGTAAAATCGCGTATACTTTACTTCTTTCAAACTGCATAAAAATCATATAAATGGATGTTTCACGTCATAATAAGCCTATATATTCCAAGAATACTGAGGTCTAAAAAAGACAAGAAATTCGATTTTCTAGCCCCTAGTGAGTGTAAAATCGCGTTTTCTTCACTTCTTTCAAACTGCTTAAAAATCATATAATTGGATGTATCACGTCATTATAAGCCTATATATACCAAGAATACTGAGTTTTCAAGAAGTCAAGAAATTCGATTTTCTATCCCCTGGTGAGTGTAAAATCGCGTTTACTTCACTTCTTTCAAACTGCTTAAAAATCATATACATGGATGTATCACCTCATAATAAGCCTATATATACCAAGAATATTGAGTTTTTAACACGTCAAGAAATTCAATTTTCTAGCCCCTAGTGAGAGTAAAATCGCGTTTACTTCACTTCTTTCAAACTGCATAAAAATCATATAAATGGATATTTCACGTCATAATAAGCCTATATATACCAAGAATACTAAGTTTTTAACAAGTCAAGAAATTCGATTTTCTAGCCCCTAGTGAGTGTAAAATCACGTTTACTTCACTTCTTTCAAACTGCTTAAAAATCATATAAATGTATGTATCACCTCATAATAAGCATCTATATACCAAGAAAACTCAGTTTTCAACAAGTCAATAAATTCGATATTTTAGCCCCTAGTGAGCGTAAAATCGCGAATACTTTACTTCTTTCAAACTGCATAAAAATCACATAAAGGGATGTATCACCTCATAAAAAGCCTCTATATAACAAGAATACTGAGTTATCAAGAAGTCAAGAAATTCGATTTTCTATCCCCTAATGAGTGTAAAATCGCGTTTACTTCACTTCTTTCAAACTGCTTAAAAATCATATAAATGGATGTATCACCTCATAATAAGCCTATATATACCAAGAATACTAAGTTTTCAAAAAGTCAAGAATTTCGATTTTCTAGCCCCTAGTGAGTGTAAAATCGCGTTTACTTCACTTCTTTCGAACTCCTTAAATATCATATAAATGGATATTTCACGTCATAATAAGCCTATATACCAAGAATACTAAGTTTTTAACAAGTCAAGAAATTCGATTTTCTAGCCCCCAGTGAGAGTAAAATCGCGTTTACTTCACTTCTTTCAAACTGCATAAAAATCATATAAATGGATATTTCACGTCATAATAAGCCTATATATACCAAGAATACTAAGTTTTTAACAAGTCAAGAAATTCGATTTTCTAGCCCCTAGTAAGTGTAAAATCGCATTTACTTCACTTCTTTCAAACTGCTTAAAAATCATATAAATGGATGTATCACCTCATAATAAGCCTCTATATACCAAGAATACTAAGTTTTCAAAAAGTCAAGAAATTCGATTTTCTAGCCCCTAGTGAGTGTAAAATCGCGTTTACTTCACTTCTTTCAAACTGTTTAAAAATCATATAAATGGATGTATCACGTCATAATAAGCCTCTATATACCAAGAATACTAAGTTTTCAAAAAGTCAAGAATTTCGATTTTCTAGCCCCTAGTGAGTGTAAAATCGCGTTTACATCACTTCTTTTAAACTGCTTAAAAATCATATAAATGGATGTATCACCTCATAAAAATCCTCTATATAACAAGAATACTGAGTTTTCAAGAAGTCAAGAAATTCGATTTTCTATCCCCTAGTGAGTGTAAAATCGCGTTTGCTTCACTTCGTTCAAACTGCTTAAAAATCATATAAATGGATGTATCACCTCATAATAAGCCTCTATATAACAAGAATACTGACTTTTCAAAAAGTCAAGAAATTCGATTTTCTAGCCCCTAGTGAGTGTAAAATTGCGTTTACTTCACTTCTTTCAAACTGCTTAAAAATCATATACATGGATGTATCACCTCATAATAAGCCTATATATACCAAGAATACTAAGTTTTCAAAAAGTCAAGAATTTCGATTTTCTAGCCCCTAGTGAGTGTAAAATCCCGTTTACTTCACTTCTTTCAAACTCCTTAAATATCATATAAATGGATATTTCACGTCATAATAAGCCTATATATACCAAGAATACTAAGTTTTTAACAAGTCAAGAAATTCGATTTTCTAGCCCCTAGTGAGAGTATAATCGCGTTTACTTCACTTCTTTCAAACTGCTTAAAAATCATATAAATGGATGTATCACCTCATAATAAGCCTCTATATACCAAGAATACTAAGTTTTCAAAAAGTCAAGAAATTCGATTTTCTAGCCCCTAGTGTGTGTAAAATCACGCTTACTTCACTTCTTTCAAACTGCTTAAAAATCATATAAATGTATGTATCACCTCATACATAAGCATCTATATACCAAGAAAACTCAGTTTTCAACAAGTCAAGAAATTCGATATTTTAGCCCCTAGTGAGTGTAAAATCGCGTTTACTTCACTTCTTTCAAACTGCATAAAAATCATATAAATGGATATTTCACGTCATAATAAGCCTATATATACCAAGAATACTAAGTTTTTAACAAGTCAAGAAATTCGATTTTCTAGCCGCTAGTAAGTGTAAAATCGCATTTACTTCACTTCTTTCAAACTGCATAAAAATCATATAAATGGATATTTCACGTCATAATAAGCCTATACATACCAAGAATACTAAGTTTTTAACAAGTCAAGAAATTCGATTTTCTAGCCCCTAGTAAGTGTAAAATCGCATTTACTTCACTTCTTTCAAACTGCTTAAAAATCATATAAATGGATGTATCACCTCATAATAAGCCTCTATATACCAAGAATACTAAGTTTTCAAAAAGTCAAGAAATTCGATTTTCTAGCCCCTAGTGAGTGTAAAATCGCGTTTACTTCACTTCTTTCAAACTGTTTAAAAATCATATAAATGGATGTATCACGTCATAATAAGCCTCTATATTCCAAGAATACTGAGTTTTCAATAAGTCAAGAAATTCGATTTTCTAGCCCCTAGTGAGCGTAAAATCATGCTTTCCACACTTCTTACAAACTTCGAAAAACCATATAAATGGATGTTTCACGTCATAATAAGCCTATATATACCAAGAATACTAAGTTTTCAACAAGTCAAGAAATTCGATTTTCTAGCCCCTAGTGAGTGTAAAATCACGTTTACTTCACTTCTTTCAAACTGCTTAAAAATTATATAAATGGGTGTATTACCTCATAAAAAGCCTCTATATAACAAGAATACTGAATTTTCAAAAAGTCAAGAAATTCGATATTCTAGCCCCTAGTGAGTGTAAAATCACGCTTACTTCACTTCTTTCAAACTGCTTAAAAATCATATAAATGTATGTATCACCTCATACATAAGCATCTATATACCAAGAAAACTCAGTTTTCAACAAGTCAAGAAATTCGATATTTTAGCCCCTAGTGAGCGTAAAATCGCGTATACTTTACTTCTTTCAAACCGCATAAAAATCATATAAATGGATGTTGCACGTCATAATAAGCCTATATATTCCAAGAATACTGAGGTCTAAAAAAGACAAGAAATTCGATTTTCTAGCCCCTAGTGAGTGTAAAATCGCGTTTTCTTCACTTCTTTCAAACTGCTTAAAAATCATATAATTGGATGTATCACGTCATTATAAGCCTATATATACCAAGAATACTGAGTTTTCAAGAAGTCAAGAAATTCGATTTTCTATCCCCTAGTGAGTGTAAAATCGCGTTTACTTCACTTCTTTCAAACTGCTTAAAAATCATATACATGGATGTATCACCTCATAATAAGCCTATATATACCAAGAATATTGAGTTTTTAACAAGTCAAGTAATTCAATTTTCTAGCCCCTAGTGAGAGTAAAATCGCGTTTACTTCACTTCTTTCAAACTGCATAAAAATCATATAAATGGATATTTCACGTCATAATAAGCCTATATATACCAAGAATACTAAGATTTTAACAAGTCAAGAAATTCGATTTTCTAGCCCATAGTAGGTGTAAAACGGCATTTACTTCACTTCTTTCAAACTGCTTAAAAATCATATAAATGGATGTATCACCTCATAATAAGCCTCTATATACCAAGAATACTAAGTTTTCAAAAAGTCAAGAATGTCGATTTTCTAGCCCCTAGTGAGTGTAAAATCACGTTTACTTCACTTCTTTCAAACTGCTTAAAAATCATATAAATGTATGTATCACCTCATAATAAGCATTTATATAAAAAGAAAACTCAGTTTTCAACAAAACAAGAAATTCGATATTTTAGCCCCTAGTGAGCGTAAAATCGCGTATACTTTACTTCTTTCAAAATGCATAAAAATCACATAAAGGGATGTATCACCTCATAAAAAGCCTCTATATAACAAGAATACTGGGTTTTCAAGAAGTCAAGAAATTCGATTTTCTATCCCCTAGTGAGTGTAAAATCGCGTTTACTTCACTTCTTTCAAACTGCTTAAAAATCATATAAATGGACGTATCACCTCATAATAAGCCTCTATATACCAAGAATACTGAGTTTTCAAAAAGTCAAGAATTTCGATTTTCTAGCCCCTAGTGAGTGTAAAATCGCGTTTACTTCACTTCTTTCAAACTCCTTTAATATCATATAAATGGATATTTCACGTCATAATAAGCCTATATATACCAAGAATACTAAGTTTTTAACAAGTCAAGAAATTCGATTTTCTAGCCCCTAGTGAGAGTAAAATCGCGTTTACTTCAGTTCTTTCAAACTGCATAAAAATCATATAAATGGATATTTCACGTCATAATAAGCCTATATATACCAAGAATACTAAGTTTTTAACAAGTCAAGAAATTCGATTTTCTAGCCCCTAGTGAGAGTAAAATCGCGTTTACTTCAGTTCTTTCAAACTGCATAAAAATCATATAAATGGATATTTCACGTCATAATAAGCATATATATACCAAGAATACTAAGTTTTTAACAAGTCAAGAAATTCGATTTTCTAGCCCCTAGTAAGTGTAAAATCGCATTTACTTCACTTCTTTCAAACTGCTTAAAAATCATATAAATGGATGTATCACCTCATAATAAGCCTCTATATACCAAGAATACTAAGTTTTCAAAAAGTCAAGAAATTCGAATTTCTAGCCCCTAGTGTGTGTAAAATCACGCTTACTTCACTTCTTTCAAACTGCTTAAAAATCATATAAATGTATGTATCACCTCATACATAAGCATCTATATACCAAGAAAACTCAGTTTTCAACAAGTCAAGAAATTCGATTTTCTAGCCCCTAGTGAGCGTAAAATCGCGTATACTTTACTTCTTTCAAACTGCATAAAAATCATATAAATGGATGTTTCACGTCATAATAAGCCTATATATTCCAAGAATACTGAGGTCTAAAAAAGACAAGAAATTCGATTTTCTAGCCCCTAGTGAGTGTAAAATCGCGTTTTCTTCACTTCTTTCAAACTGCTTAAAAATCATATAAATGGATGTATCACCTCATAATAAGCCTATATATACCAAGAATACTGAGTTTTCAAGAAGTCAAGAAATTCGATTTTCTATCCCCTGGTGAGTGTAAAATCGCGATTACGTTACTTCTTTCAAACTGCTTAAAAATCATATAAATGTGTGTATCACCTCATAATAAGCATCTATATAACAAGAATACTGAGTTATCAAGAAGTCAAGAAATTCGATTTTCTAGCCCCTAGTAAGTGTAAAATCGCATTTACTTCACTTCTTTCAAACTGCTTAAAAATCATATAAATGGATGTATCACCTCATAATAAGCCTCTATATACCAAGAATACTAAGTTTTCAAAAAGTCAAGAAATTCGATTTTCTAGCCCCTAGTGAGTGTAAAATCGCGTTTACTTCACTTCTTTCAAACTGTTTAAAAATCATATAAATGGATGTATCACGTCATAATAAGCCTCTATATTCCAAGAATACTGAGTTTTCAATAAGTCAAGAAATTCGATTTTCTAGCCCCTAGTGAGCGTAAAATCATGCTTTCCACACTTCTTACAAACTTCGAAAAACCATATAAATGGATGTTTCACGTCATAATAAGCCTATATATACCAAGAATACTAAGTTTTCAACAAGTCAAGAAATTCGATTTTCTAGCCCCTAGTGAGTGTAAAATCACGTTTACTTCACTTCTTTCAAACTGCTTAAAAATTATATAAATGGGTGTATTACCTCATAAAAAGCCTCTATATAACAAGAATACTGAATTTTCAAAAAGTCAAGAAATTCGATATTCTAGCCCCTAGTGAGTGTAAAATCACGCTTACTTCACTTCTTTCAAACTGCTTAAAAATCATATAAATGTATGTATCACCTCATACATAAGCATCTATATACCAAGAAAACTCAGTTTTCAACAAGTCAAGAAATTCGATATTTTAGCCCCTAGTGAGCGTAAAATCGCGTATACTTTACTTCTTTCAAACCGCATAAAAATCATATAAATGGATGTTGCACGTCATAATAAGCCTATATATTCCAAGAATACTGAGGTCTAAAAAAGACAAGAAATTCGATTTTCTAGCCCCTAGTGAGTGTAAAATCGCGTTTTCTTCACTTCTTTCAAACTGCTTAAAAATCATATAATTGGATGTATCACGTCATTATAAGCCTATATATACCAAGAATACTGAGTTTTCAAGAAGTCAAGAAATTCGATTTTCTATCCCCTAGTGAGTGTAAAATCGCGTTTACTTCACTTCTTTCAAACTGCTTAAAAATCATATACATGGATGTATCACCTCATAATAAGCCTATATATACCAAGAATATTGAGTTTTTAACAAGTCAAGTAATTCAATTTTCTAGCCCCTAGTGAGAGTAAAATCGCGTTTACTTCACTTCTTTCAAACTGCATAAAAATCATATAAATGGATATTTCACGTCATAATAAGCCTATATATACCAAGAATACTAAGATTTTAACAAGTCAAGAAATTCGATTTTCTAGCCCATAGTAGGTGTAAAACGGCATTTACTTCACTTCTTTCAAACTGCTTAAAAATCATATAAATGGATGTATCACCTCATAATAAGCCTCTATATACCAAGAATACTAAGTTTTCAAAAAGTCAAGAATGTCGATTTTCTAGCCCCTAGTGAGTGTAAAATCACGTTTACTTCACTTCTTTCAAACTGCTTAAAAATCATATAAATGTATGTATCACCTCATAATAAGCATTTATATAAAAAGAAAACTCAGTTTTCAACAAAACAAGAAATTCGATATTTTAGCCCCTAGTGAGCGTAAAATCGCGTATACTTTACTTCTTTCAAAATGCATAAAAATCACATAAAGGGATGTATCACCTCATAAAAAGCCTCTATATAACAAGAATACTGGGTTTTCAAGAAGTCAAGAAATTCGATTTTCTATCCCCTAGTGAGTGTAAAATCGCGTTTACTTCACTTCTTTCAAACTGCTTAAAAATCATATAAATGGACGTATCACCTCATAATAAGCCTCTATATACCAAGAATACTGAGTTTTCAAAAAGTCAAGAATTTCGATTTTCTAGCCCCTAGTGAGTGTAAAATCGCGTTTACTTCACTTCTTTCAAACTCCTTTAATATCATATAAATGGATATTTCACGTCATAATAAGCCTATATATACCAAGAATACTAAGTTTTTAACAAGTCAAGAAATTCGATTTTCTAGCCCCTAGTGAGAGTAAAATCGCGTTTACTTCAGTTCTTTCAAACTGCATAAAAATCATATAAATGGATATTTCACGTCATAATAAGCCTATATATACCAAGAATACTAAGTTTTTAACAAGTCAAGAAATTCGATTTTCTAGCCCCTAGTGAGAGTAAAATCGCGTTTACTTCAGTTCTTTCAAACTGCATAAAAATCATATAAATGGATATTTCACGTCATAATAAGCATATATATACCAAGAATACTAAGTTTTTAACAAGTCAAGAAATTCGATTTTCTAGCCCCTAGTAAGTGTAAAATCGCATTTACTTCACTTCTTTCAAACTGCTTAAAAATCATATAAATGGATGTATCACCTCATAATAAGCCTCTATATACCAAGAATACTAAGTTTTCAAAAAGTCAAGAAATTCGAATTTCTAGCCCCTAGTGTGTGTAAAATCACGCTTACTTCACTTCTTTCAAACTGCTTAAAAATCATATAAATGTATGTATCACCTCATACATAAGCATCTATATACCAAGAAAACTCAGTTTTCAACAAGTCAAGAAATTCGATTTTCTAGCCCCTAGTGAGCGTAAAATCGCGTATACTTTACTTCTTTCAAACTGCATAAAAATCATATAAATGGATGTTTCACGTCATAATAAGCCTATATATTCCAAGAATACTGAGGTCTAAAAAAGACAAGAAATTCGATTTTCTAGCCCCTAGTGAGTGTAAAATCGCGTTTTCTTCACTTCTTTCAAACTGCTTAAAAATCATATAAATGGATGTATCACCTCATAATAAGCCTATATATACCAAGAATACTGAGTTTTCAAGAAGTCAAGAAATTCGATTTTCTATCCCCTGGTGAGTGTAAAATCGCGATTACGTTACTTCTTTCAAACTGCTTAAAAATCATATAAATGTGTGTATCACCTCATAATAAGCATCTATATAACAAGAATACTGAGTTATCAAGAAGTCAAGAAATTCGATTTTCTATCCCCTAATGAGTGTAAAATCGCATTTACTTCACTTCTTTCAAACTGCTTAAAAATCATATAAATGGATATTTCACGTCATAATAAGCCTATATATACCAAGAATACTAAGTTTTTAACAAGTCAAGAAATTCGATTTTCTAGCCCCTAGTGAGTGTAAAATCACGTTTACTTCACTTCTTTCAAACTGCTTAAAAATCATATAAATGTATGTATCACCTCATAATAAGCATCTATATACCAAGAAAACTCAGTTTTCAACAAGTCAATAAATTCGATATTTTAGCCCCTAGTGAGCGTAAAATCGCGAATACTTTACTTCTTTCAAACTGCATAAAAATGACATAAAGGGATGTATCACCTCATAAAAAGCCTCTATATAACAAGAATACTGAGTTATCAAGAAGTCAAGAAATTCGATTTTCTATCCCCTAATGAGTGTAAAATCGCGTTTACTTCACTTCTTTCAAACTGCTTAAAAATCATATAAATGTATGTATCACCTCATAATAAGCCTATATATACCAAGAATACTAAGTTTTCAAAAAGTCAAGAATTTCGATTTTCTAGCCCCTAGTGAATGTAAAATCGCGTTTACTTCACTTGTTTCGATTTCCTTAAATATCATATAAATGGATATTTCACGTCATAATAAGCATCTATATACCAAGAATACTGAGTTTTCAGTAAGTCAAGAAATTCGATTTTCTAGCCCCTAGAGAGCGTAAAATCACGCTTTCCACACTTCTTACAAACTTCGAAAAACCATATAAATGGATGATTCACGTGATAATAAGCCTATATATACCAAGAATACTAAGTTTTCAACAAGTCAAGAAATTCGATTTTCTAGACCCTAGTGAGAGTAAAATCGCGTTTACTTCACTTCTTTCAAACTGCATAAAAATCATATAAATTGATATTTCACGTCATAATAAGCCTATATATACCAAGAATACTAAGTTTTTACAAGTCAAGAAATTCGATTTTCTAGCCCATAGTAAGTGTAAAATCGCATTTACTTCACTTCTTTCAAACTGCTTAAAAATCATATAAATGGATGTATCACCTCATAAAAAGCCTCTATATACCAAGAATACTAAGTTTTCAAAAAGTCAAGAATTTCGATTTTCTAGCCCCTAGTGAGTGTAAAATCGCGTTTACATCACGTCTTTTAAACTGCTTAAAAATCATATAAATGGATGTATCACCTCATAATAAGCCTATATATACCAAGAATACTAAGTTTTCAACAAGTCAAGAAATTCGATTTTCTAGCCCCTAGTGAGTGTAAAATCACGTTTACTTCACTTCTTTCAAACTGCTTAAAAATCAAATAAAGGGATGTATCACCTCATAAAAAGCCTCTATATAACAAGAATACTGAGTTCTCAAAAAGTCAAGAATGTCGATTTTCTAGCCCCTAGTGAGTGTAAAATCACGTTTACTTCACTTCTTTCAAACTGCTTAAAAATCATATAAATGTATGTATCACCTCATAATAAGCATTTATATACCAAGAAAACTCAGTTTTCAACAAGTCAAGAAATTCGATATTTTAGCCCCTAGTGAGCGTAAAATCGCGTATAATTTACTTCTTTCAAACTGCATAAAAATCACATAAAGGGATGTACCACCTCATAAAAAGCCTCTATATAACAAGAATACTGAGTTTTCAAAAAGTCAAGAATTTCGATTTTCTAGCCCCTAGTGAGTGTAAAATCGCGTTTACTTCACTTCTTTCAAACTGCTTAAAAATCATATAAATGGATGTATCACCTCATAATAAGCCTCTATATACCAAGAATACTGAGTTTTCAAAAAGTCAAGAATTTCGATTTTCTAGCCCCTAGTGAGTGTAAAATCGCGTTTACTTCACTTCTTTCAAACTCCTTTAATATCATATAAATGGATATTTCACGTCATAATAAGCCTATATATACCAAGAATACTAAGTTTTTAACAAGTCAAGAAATTCGATTTTCTAGCCCCTAGTGAGAGTAAAATCGCGTTTACTTCAGTTCTTTCAAACTGCATAAAAATCATATAAATGGATATTTCACGTCATAATAAGCCTATATATACCAAGAATACTAAGTTTTTAACAAGTCAAGAAATTCGATTTTCTAGCCCCTAGTGAGAGTAAAATCGCGTTTACTTCAGTTCTTTCAAACTGCATAAAAATCATATAAATGGATATTTCACGTCATAATAAGCCTATATATACCAAGAATACTAAGTTTTTAACAAGTCAAGAAATTCGATTTTCTAGCCCCTAGTAAGTGTAAAATCGCATTTACTTCACTTCTTTCAAACTGCTTAAAAATCATATAAATGGATGTATCACCTCATAATAAGCCTCTATATACCAAGAATACTAAGTTTTCAAAAAGTCAAGAAATTCGAATTTCTAGCCCCTAGTGTGTGTAAAATCACGCTTACTTCACTTCTTTCAAACTGCTTAAAAATCATATAAATGTATGTATCACCTCATACATAAGCATCTATATACCAAGAAAACTCAGTTTTCAACAAGTCAAGAAATTCGATTTTCTAGCCCCTAGTGAGCGTAAAATCGCGTATACTTTACTTCTTTCAAACTGCATAAAAATCATATAAATGGATGTTTCACGTCATAATAAGCCTATATATTCCAAGAATACTGAGGTCTAAAAAAGACAAGAAATTCGATTTTCTAGCCCCTAGTGAGTGTAAAATCGCGTTTTCTTCACTTCTTTCAAACTGCTTAAAAATCATATAAATGGATGTATCACCTCATAATAAGCCTATATATACCAAGAATACTGAGTTTTCAAGAAGTCAAGAAATTCGATTTTCTATCCCCTGGTGAGTGTAAAATCGCGATTACGTTACTTCTTTCAAACTGCTTAAAAATCATATAAATGTGTGTATCACCTCATAATAAGCATCTATATAACAAGAATACTGAGTTATCAAGAAGTCAAGAAATTCGATTTTCTATCCCCTAATGAGTGTAAAATCGCATTTACTTCACTTCTTTCAAACTGCTTAAAAATCATATAAATGGATGTATCACCTCATAATAAGCCTCTATATACCAAGAATACTAAGTTTTCAAAAAGTCAAGAATTTCGATTTTCTAGCCCCTAGTGAGTGTAAAATCGCGTTTACATCACGTCTTTTAAACTGCTTAAAAATCATATAAATGGATGTATCACCTCATAATAAGCCTATATATACCAAGAATACTAAGTTTTTAACAAGTCAAGAAATTCGATTTTCTAGCCCCTAGTGAGTGTAAAATCACGTTTACTTCACTTCTTTCAAACTGCTTAAAAATCATATAAATGTATGTATCACCTCATAATAAGCATTTATATACCAAGAAAACTCAGTTTTCAACAAGTCAAGAAATTCGATATTTTAGCCCCTAGTGAGCGTAAAATCGCGTATAATTTACTTCTTTCAAACTGCATAAAAATCACATAAAGGGATGTATCACCTCATAAAAAGCCTCTATATAACAAGAATACTGAGTTTTCAAAAAGTCAAGAATTTCGATTTTCTAGCCCCTAGTGAGTGTAAAATCGCGTTTACTTCACTTCTTTCAAACTGCTTAAAAATCATATAAATGGATGTATCACCTCATAATAAGCCTCTATATTCCAAGAATACTAAGTTTTCATACAGTCAAGAAATTCGATTTTCTAGCCCCTAGTGAGTGTAAAATCACGCTTACTTCCCTTCTTTCAAACTGCTTAAAAATCATATAAATGTATGTATCACCTCATACATAAGCATCTATATACCAAGAAAACTCAGTTTTCAACAAGTCAAGAAATTCGATATTTTAGCCCCTAGTAAGTGTAAAATCGCATTTCCTTCACTTCTTTCAAACTGCTTAAAAATCATATAAATGGATGTATCACCTCATAATAAGCCTCTATATTCCAAGAATACTAAGTTTTCATACAGTCAAGAAATTCGATTTTCTAGCCCCTAGTGAGTGTAAAATCACGCTTACTTCCCTTCTTTCAAACTGCTTAAAAATCATATAAATGTATGTATCACCTCATACATAAGCATCTATATACCAAGAAAACTCAGTTTTCAACAAGTCAAAAAATTCGATATTTTAGCCCCTAGTGAGCGTAAAATCGCGTATACTTTACTTCTTTCAAACTGCATAAAAATCATATAAATGGATGTTTCACGTCATAATAAGCCTATATATTCCAAGAATACTGAGGTCTAAAAAAGACAAGAAATTCGATTTTCTAGCCCCTAGTGAGTGTAAAATCGCGTTTTCTTCACTTCTTTCAAACTGCTTAAAAATCATATAATTGGATGTATCACGTCATTATAAGCCTATATATACCAAGAATACTGAGTTTTCAAGAAGTCAAGAAATTCGATTTTCTATCCCCTGGTGAGTGTAAAATCGCGTTTACTTCACTTCTTTCAAACTGCTTAAAAATCATATACATGGATGTATCACCTCATAATAAGCCTATATATACCAAGAATATTGAGTTTTTAACACGTCAAGAAATTCAATTTTCTAGCCCCTAGTGAGAGTAAAATCGCGTTTACTTCACTTCTTTCAAACTGCATAAAAATCATATAAATGGATATTTCACGTCATAATAAGCCTATATATACCAAGAATACTAAGTTTTTAACAAGTCAAGAAATTCGAGTTTCTAGCCCCTAGTGAGTGTAAAATCACGTTTACTTCACTTCTTTCAAACTGCTTAAAAATCATATAAATGTATGTATCACCTCATAATAAGCATCTATATACCAAGAAAACTCAGTTTTCAACAAGTCAATAAATTCGATATTTTAGCCCCTAGTGAGCGTAAAATCGCGAATACTTTACTTCTTTCAAACTGCATAAAAATCACATAAAGGGATGTATCACCTCATAAAAAGCCTCTATATAACAAGAATACTGAGTTATCAAGAAGTCAAGAAATTCGATTTTCTATCCCCTAATGAGTGTAAAATCGCGTTTACTTCACTTCTTTCAAACTGCTTAAAAATCATATAAATGGATGTATCACCTCATAATAAGCCTATATATACCAAGAATACTAAGTTTTCAAAAAGTCAAGAATTTCGATTTTCTAGCCCCTAGTGAGTGTAAAATCGCGTTTACTTCACTTCTTTCGAACTCCTTAAATATCATATAAATGGATATTTCACGTCATAATAAGCCTATATATACCAAGAATACTAAGTTTTTAACAAGTCAAGAAATTCGATTTTCTAGCCCCCAGTGAGAGTAAAATCGCGTTTACTTCACTTCTTTCAAACTGCATAAAAATCATATAAATGGATATTTCACGTCATAATAAGCCTATATATACCAAGAATACTAAGTTTTTAACAAGTCAAGAAATTCGATTTTCTAGCCCCTAGTAAGTGTAAAATCGCATTTACTTCACTTCTTTCAAACTGCTTAAAAATCATATAAATGGATGTATCACCTCATAATAAGCCTCTATATACCAAGAATACTAAGTTTTCAAAAAGTCAAGAAATTCGATTTTCTAGCCCCTAGTGAGTGTAAAATCGCGTTTACTTCACTTCTTTCAAACTGTTTAAAAATCATATAAATGGATGCATCACGTCATAATAAGCCTCTATATACCAAGAATACTGAGTTTTCAATAAGTCAAGAAATTCGATTTTCTAGCCCCTAGAGAGCGTAAAATCACGCTTTCCACACTTCTTACAAACTTCGAAAAACCATATAAATGGATGATTCACGTCATAATAAGCCTATATATACCAAGAATACTAAGTTTTCAACAAGTCAAGAAATTCGATTTTCTAGACCCTAGTGAGAGTAAAATCCCGTTTACTTCACTTCTTTCAAACTGCATAAAAATCATATAAATGGATATTTCACGTCATAATAAGCCTATATATACCAAGAATACTAAGTTTTTAACAAGTCAAGAAATTCGATTTTCTAGCCCATAGTAAGTGTAAAATCGCATTTACTTCACTTCTTTCAAACTGCTTAAAAATCATATAAATGGATGTATCACCTCATAATAAGCCTCTATATACCAAGAATACTAAGTTTTCAAAAAGTCAAGAACTTCGATTTTCTAGCCCCTAGTGAGTGTAAAATCGCGTTTACATCACTTCTTTTAAACTGCTTAAAAATCATATAAATGGATGTATCACCTCATAATAAGCCTATATATACCTAGAATATTAAGTTTTCAACAAGTCAAGAAATTCGATTTTCTAGACCCTAGTGAGTGTAAAATCACGTTTACTTCACTTCTGTCAAACTGCTTAAAAATCAAATAAAGGGATGTATCACCTCATAAAAATCCTCTATATAACAAGAATACTGAGTTTTCAAGAAGTCAAGAAATTCGATTTTCTATCCCCTAGTGAGTGTAAAATCGCGTTTGCTTCACTTCTTTCAAACTGCTTAAAAATCATATAAATGGATGTATCACCTCATAATAAGCCTCTATATAACAAGAATACTGAGTTTTCAAAAAGTCAAGAAATTCGATTTTCTAGCCCCTAGTGAGTGTAAAATTGCGTTTACTTCACTTCTTTCAAACTGCTTAAAAATCATATACATGGATGTATCACCTCATACATAAGCATCTATATACCAAGAAAACTCAGTTTTCAACAAGTCAAGAAATTCGATATTTTAGCCCCTAGTGAGTGTAAAATCGCGTTTACTTCACTTCTTTCAAACTGCATAAAAATCATATAAATGGATATTTCACGTCATAATAAGCCTATATATACTAAGAATACTAAGTTTTTAACAAGTCAAGAAATTCGATTTTCTAGCCCCTAGTAAGTGTAAAATCGCATTTACTTCACTTCTTTCAAACTGCATAAAAATCATATAAATGGATATTTCACGTCATAATAAGCCTATACATACCAAGAATACTGAGTTTTCAATAAGTCAAGAAATTCGATTTTCTAGCCCCTAGTGAGCGTAAAATCATGCTTTCCACACTTCTTACAAACTTCGAAAAACCATATAAATGGATGTTTCACGTCATAATAAGCCTATATATACCAAGAATACTAAGTTTTCAACAAGTCAAGAAATTCGATTTTCTAGCCCCTAGTGAGTGTAAAATCACGTTTACTTCACTTCTTTCAAACTGCTTAAAAATCATAAAAATGTATGTATCACCTCATAATAAGCATCTATATACCAAGAAAACTCAGTTTTCAACAAGTCAATAAATTCGATATTTTAGCCCCTAGTGAGCGTAAAATCGCGAATACTTTACTTCTTTCAAACTGCATAAAAATCACATAAAGGGATGTATCACCTCATAAAAAGCCTCTATATAACAAGAATACTGAGTTATCAAGAAGTCAAGAAATTCGATTTTCTATCCCCTAATGAGTGTAAAATCGCGTTTACTTCACTTCTTTCAAACTGCTTAAAAATCATATAAATGGATGTATCACCTCATAATAAGCCTATATATACCAAGAATACTAAGTTTTCAAAAAGTCAAGAATTTCAATTTTCTAGCCCCTAGTGAGTGTAAAATCGCGTTTACTTCACTTCTTTCGAACTCCTTAAATATCATATAAATGGATATTTCACGTCATAATAAGCCTATATATACCAAGAATACTAAGTTTTTAACAAGTCAAGAAATTCGATTTTCTAGCCCCCAGTGAGAGTAAAATCGCGTTTACTTCACTTCTTTCAAACTGCATAAAAATCATATAAATGGATATTTCACGTCATAATAAGCCTATATATACCAAGAATACTAAGTTTTTAACAAGTCAAGAAATTCGATTTTCTAGCCCCTAGTAAGTGTAAAATCGCATTTACTTCACTTCTTTCAAACTGCTTAAAAATCATATAAATGGATGTATCACCTCATAATAAGCCTCTATATACCAAGAATACTAAGTTTTCAAAAAGTCAAGAAATTCGATTTTCTAGCCCCTAGTGAGTGTAAAATCGCGTTTACTTCACTTCTTTCAAACTGTTTAAAAATCATATAAATGGATGTATCACGTCATAATAAGCCTCTATATACCAAGAATACTGAGTTTTCAATAAGTCAAGAAATTCGATTTTCTAGCCCCTAGAGAGCGTAAAATCACGATTTCCACACTTCTTACAAACTTCGAAAAACCATATAAATGGATGATTCACGTCATAATAAGCCTATATATACCAAGAATACTAAGTTTTCAACAAGTCAAGAAATTCGATTTTCTAGACCCTAGTGAGAGTAAAATCCCGTTTACTTCACTTCTTTCAAACTGCATAAAAATCATATAAATGGATATTTCACGTCATAATAAGCCTATATATACCAAGAATACTAAGTTTTTAACAAGTCAAGAAATTCGATTTTCTAGCCCATAGTAAGTGTAAAATCGCATTTACTTCACTTCTTTCAAACTGCTTAAAAATCATATAAATGGATGTATCACCTCATAATAAGCCTCTATATACCAAGAATACTAAGTTTTCAAAAAGTCAAGAACTTCGATTTTCTAGCCCCTAGTGAGTGTAAAATCGCGTTTACATCACTTCTTTTAAACTGCTTAAAAATCATATAAATGGATGTATCACCTCATAATAAGCCTATATATACCTAGAATATTAAGTTTTCAACAAGTCAAGAAATTCGATTTTCTAGACCCTAGTGAGTGTAAAATCACGTTTACTTCACTTCTGTCAAACTGCTTAAAAATCAAATAAAGGGATGTATCACCTCATAAAAATCCTCTATATAACAAGAATACTGAGTTTTCAAGAAGTCAAGAAATTCGATTTTCTATCCCCTAGTGAGTGTAAAATCGCGTTTGCTTCACTTCTTTCAAACTGCTTAAAAATCATATAAATGGATGTATCACCTCATAATAAGCCTCTATATAACAAGAATACTGAGTTTTCAAAAAGTCAAGAAATTCGATTTTCTAGCCCCTAGTGAGTGTAAAATTGCGTTTACTTCACTTCTTTCAAACTGCTTAAAAATCATATACATGGATGTATCACCTCATACATAAGCATCTATATACCAAGAAAACTCAGTTTTCAACAAGTCAAGAAATTCGATATTTTAGCCCCTAGTAAGTGTAAAATCGCATTTACTTCACTTCTTTCAAACTGCATAAAAATCATATAAATGGATATTTCACGTCATAATAAGCCTATACATACCAAGAATACTAAGTTTTTAACAAGTCAAGAAATTCGATTTTCTAGCCCCTAGTAAGTGTAAAATCGCATTTACTTCACTTCTTTCAAACTGCTTAAAAATCATATAAATGGATGTATCACCTCATAATAAGCCTCTATATACCAAGAATACTAAGTTTTCAAAAAGTCAAGAAATTCGATTTTCTAGCCCCTAGTGAGTGTAAAATCGCGTTTACTTCACTTCTTTCAAACTGTTTAAAAATCATATAAATGGATGTATCACGTCATAATAAGCCTCTATATACCAAGAATACTGAGTTTTCAATAAGTCAAGAAATTCGATTTTCTAGCCCCTAGTGAGCGTAAAATCATGCTTTCCACACTTCTTACAAACTTCGAAAAACCATATAAATGGATGTTTCACGTCATAATAAGCCTATATATACCAAGAATACTAAGTTTTCAACAAGTCAAGAAATTCGATTTTCTAGCCCCTAGTGAGTGTAAAATCACGTTTACTTCACTTCTTTCAAACTGCTTAAAAATCATAAAAATGTATGTATCACCTCATAATAAGCATCTATATACCAAGAAAACTCAGTTTTCAACAAGTCAATAAATTCGATATTTTAGCCCCTAGTGAGCGTAAAATCGCGAATACTTTACTTCTTTCAAACTGCATAAAAATCACATAAAGGGATGTATCACCTCATAAAAAGCCTCTATATAACAAGAATACTGAGTTATCAAGAAGTCAAGAAATTCGATTTTCTATCCCCTAATGAGTGTAAAATCGCGTTTACTTCACTTCTTTCAAACTGCTTAAAAATCATATAAATGGATGTATCACCTCATAATAAGCCTATATATACCAAGAATACTAAGTTTTCAAAAAGTCAAGAATTTCGATTTTCTAGCCCCTAGTGAGTGTAAAATCGCGTTTACTTCACTTCTTTCGAACTCCTTAAATATCATATAAATGGATATTTCACGTCATAATAAGCCTATATATACCAAGAATACTAAGTTTTTAACAAGTCAAGAAATTCGATTTTCTAGCCCCCAGTGAGAGTAAAATCGCGTTTACTTCAGTTCTTTCAAACTGCTTAAAAATCAAATAAAGGGATGTATCACCTCATAAAAATCCTCTATATAACAAGAATACTGAGTTTTCAAGAAGTCAAGAAATTCGATTTTCTATCCCCTAGTGAGTGTAAAATCGCGTTTGCTTCACTTCTTTCAAACTGCTTAAAAATCATATAAATGGATGTATCACCTCATAATAAGCCTCTATATAACAAGAATACTGAGTTTTCAAAAAGTCAAGAAATTCGATTTTCTAGCCCCTAGTGAGTGTAAAATTGCGTTTACTTCACTTCTTTCAAACTGCTTAAAAATCATATACACGGATGTATCACCTCATAATAAGCCTATATATACCAAGAATACTAAGTTTTCAAAAAGTCAAGAATTTCGATTTTCTAGCCCCTAGTGAGCGTAAAATCGCGTTTACTTCACTTCTTTCAAACTCCTTAAATATCATATAAATGGATATTTCACGTCATAATAAGCCTATATATACCAAGAATACTAAGTTTTTAACAAGTCAAGAAATTCGATTTTCTAGCCCCTAGTGAGAGTAAAATCGCGTTTACTTCAGTTCTTTCAAACTGCATAAAAATCATATAAATGGATATTTCACGTCATAATAAGCCTATATATACCAAGAATACTAAGTTTTTAACAAGTCAAGAAATTCGATTTTCTAGCCCCTAGTAAGTGTAAAATCGCATTTACTTCACTTCTTTCAAACTGCTTAAAAATCATATAAATGGATGTATCACCTCATAATAAGCCTCTATATACCAAGAATACTAAGTTTTCAAAAAGTCAAGAAATTCGATTTTCTAGCCCCTAGTGTGTGTAAAATCACGCTTACTTCACTTCTTTCAAACTGCTTAAAAATCATATAAATGTATGTATCACCTCATACATAAGCATCTATATACCAAGAAAACTCAGTTTTCAACAAGTCAAGAAATTCGATATTTTAGCCCCTAGTGAGTGTAAAATCGCGTTTACTTCACTTCTTTCAAACTGCATAAAAATCATATAAATGGATATTTCACGTCATAATAAGCCTATATATACCAAGAATACTAAGTTTTTAACGAGTCAAGAAATTCGATTTTCTAGCCCCTAGTAAGTGTAAAATCGCATTTACTTCACTTCTTTCAAACTGCATAAAAATCATATAAATGGATATTTCACGTCATAATAAGCCTATACATACCAAGAATACTAAGTTTTTAACAAGTCAAGAAATTCGATTTTCTAGCCCCTAGTAAGTGTAAAATCGCATTTACTTCACTTCTTTCAAACTGCTTAAAAATCATATAAATGGATGTATCACCTCATAATAAGCCTCTATATACCAAGAATACTAAGTTTTCAAAAAGTCAAGAAATTCGATTTTCTAGCCCCTAGAAGAGTGTAAAATCGCGTTTACTTCACTTCTTTCAAACTGTTTAAAAATCATATAAATGGAGTATCACGTCATAATAAGCCTCTATATACCAGGAATACTGAGTTTTCAATAAGTCAAGAAATTCGATTTTCTAGCCCCTAGTGAGCGTAAAATCATGCTTTCCACACTTCTTACAAACTTCGAAAAACCATATAAATGGATGTTTCACGTAATAATAAACCTATATATACCAAGAATACTAAGTTTTCAACAAGTCAAGAAATTCGATTTTCTAGCCCCTAGTGAGTGTAAAATCACGTTTACTTCACTTCTTTCAAACTGCTTAAAAATTATATAAATGGGTGTATTACCTCATAAAAAGCCTCTATATAACAAGAATACTGAATTTTCAAAAAGTCAAGAATTTCGATTTTCTAGCCCCTAGTGAGTGTAAAATCGCGTTTACTTCACTTCTTTCAAACTGCTTAAAAATCATATAAATAGATGTTTCACGTCATTATAAGCCTATATATACCAAGAATACTGAGTTTTCATAAAGTCAAGAAATTCGATATTCTAGCCCCTAGTGAGTGTAAAATCACGCTTACTTCACTTCTTTCAAACTGCTTAAAAATCATATAAATGTATGTATCACCTCATACATAAGCATCTATATTCCAAGAAAACTCAGTTTTCAACAAGTCAAGAAATTCGATATTTTAGCCCCTAGTGAGCGTAAAATCACGTATACTTTACTTCTTTCAAACTGCATAAAAATCATATAAATGGATGTTGCACGTCATTATAAGCCTATATATACCAAGAATACTGAGTTTTCAAGAAGTCAAGAAATTCGATTTTCTATCCCCTAGTGAGTGTAAAATCGCGTTTACTTCACTTCTTTCAAACTGCTTAAAAATCATATACATGGATGTATCACCTCATAATAAGCCTATATATACCAAGAATATTGAGTTTTTAACAAGTCAAGAAATTCAATTTTCTAGCCCCTAGTGAGAGTAAAATCGCGTTTACTTCACTTCTTTCAAACTGCATAAAAATCATATAAATGGATATTTCACGTCATAATAAGCCTATATATACCAAGAATACTAAGTTTTTAACAAGTCAAGAAATTCGATTTTCTAGCCCATAGTAAGTGTAAAATCGCATTTACTTCACTTCTTTCAAACTGCTTAAAAATCCTATAAATGGATGTATCACCTCATAATAAGCCTCTATATACCAAGAATACTAAGTTTTCAAAAAGTCAAGAATTTCGATTTTCTAGCCCCTAGTGAGTGTAAAATCGCGTTTAAATCACTTCTTTTAAACTGCTTAAAAATCATATAAATGGATGTATCACCTCATAATAAGCCTATATATACCAAGAATACTAAGTTTTCAACAAGTCAAGAAATTCGATTTTCTAGCCCCTAGTGAGTGTAAAATCACGTTTACTTCACTTCTTTCAAACTGCTTAAAAATCAAATAAAGGGATGTATCACCTCATAAAAAGCCTCTATATAACAAGAATACTGAGTTCTCAAAAAGTCAAGAATGTCGATTTTCTAGCCCCTAGTGAGTCTAAAATCACGTTTACTTCACTTCTTTCAAACTGCTTAAAAATCATATAAATGTATGTATCACCTCATAATAAGCATTTATATACCAAGAAAACTCAGTTTTCAACAAGTCAAGAAATTCGATTTTCTATCCCCTAGTGAGTGTAAAATCGCGTTTACTTCACTTCTTTCAAACTGCTTAGAAATCATATAAATGGATGTATCACCTCATAATAAGCCTCTATATACCAAGAATACTGAGTTTTCAAAAAGTCAAGAATTTCGATTTTCTAGCCCCTAGTGAGTGTAAAATCGCGTTTACTTCACTTCTTTCAAACTGCATAAAAATCATATAAATGGATATTTCACGTCATAATAAGCCTATATATACCAAGAATACTAAGTTTTTAACAAGTCAAGAAATTCGATTTTCTAGCCCCTAGTAAGTGTAAAATCGCATTTACTTCACTTCTTTCAAACTGCTTAAAAATCATATAAATGGATGTATCACCTCATAATAAGCCTCTATATTCCAAGAATACTAAGTTTTCAAAAAGTCAAGAAATTCGATTTTCTAGCCCCTAGTGAGTGTAAAATCACGCTTACTTCACTTCTTTTGAACTGCTTAAAAGTCATATAAAGGTATGTATCACCTGATACATAAGCATCTATATACCAAGAAAACTCAGTTTTCAACAAGTTAAGAAATTCGATATTTTAGCCCCTAGTGAGCGTAAAATCGCGTATACTTTACTTCTTTCAAACTGCATAAAAATCATATAAATGGATGTTTCACGTCATAATAAGCCTATATATTCCAAGAATACTGAGGTCTAAAAAAGACAAGAAATTCGATTTTCTAGCCCCTAGTGAGTGTAAAATCGCGTTTTCTTCACTTCTTTCAAACTGCTTAAAAAATCATATAATTGGATGTATCACGTCATTATAAGCCTATACATACCAAGAATACTGAGTTTTCAAGAAGTCAAGAAATTCGATTTTCTATCCCCTGGTGAGTGTAAAATCGCGTTTACTTCACTGCTTTCAAACTGCTTAAAAATCATATAAATGGATGTATCACCTCATAATAAGCCTCTATATACCAAGAATACTAAGTTTTCAAAAAGTCAAGAAATTCGATTTTCTAGCCCCTAGTGAGTGTATAATCGCGTTTACTTCACTTCTTTCAAACTGTTTAAAAATCATATAAATGGATGTATCACGTCATAATAAGCCTCTATATACCAAGAATACTGAGTTTTCAATAAGTCAAGAAATTCGATTTTCTAGCCCGTAGTGAGCGTAAAATCATGCTTTCCACACTTCTTACAAACTTCGAAAAACCATATAAATGGATGTTTCACGTCATAATAAGCCTATATATACCAAGAATACTAAGTTTTCAACAAGTCAAGAAATTCGATTTTCTAGCCCCTAGTGAGTGTAAAATCACGTTTACTTCACTTCTTTCAAACTGCTTAAAAATTATATAAATGGGTGTATTACCTCATAAAAAGCCTCTATATAACAAGAATACTGAATTTTCAAAAAGTCAAGAATTTCGACTTTCTAGCCCCTAGTGAGTGTAAAATCGCGTTTACTTCACTTCTTTCAAACTGCTTAAAAATCATATAAATAGATGTTTCACGTCATTATAAGCCTATATATACCAAGAATACTGAGTTTTCATAAAGTCAAGAAATTCGATATTCTAGCCCCTAGTGAGTGTAAAAGCACGCTTACTTCACTTCTTTCAAACTGCTTAAAAATCATATAAATGTATGTATCACCTCATACATAAGCATCTATATACCAAGAAAACTCAGTTTTCAACAAGTCAAGAAATTCGATATTTTAGCCCCTAGTGAGCGTAAAATCGCGTATACTTTACTTCTTTCAAACTGCATAAAAATCATATAAATGGATGTTTCACGTCATAATAAGCCTATATATTCCAAGAATACTGAGGTCTAAAAAAGACAAGAAATTCGATTTTCTAGCCCCTAGTGAGTGTAAAATCACGTTTACTTCACTTCTTTCAAACTGCTTAAAAATCATATAAATGTATGTATCACCTCATAATAAGCATCTATATACCAAGAAAACTCAGTTTTCAACAAGTCAATAAATTCGATATTTTAGCCCCTAGTGAGCGTAAAATCGCGAATACTTTACTTCTTTCAAACTGCATAAAAATCACATAAAGGGATGTATCACCTCATAAAAAGCCTCTATATAACAAGAATACTGAGTCATCAAGAAGTCAAGAAATTCGATTTTCTATCCCCTAATGAGTGTAAAATCGCGTTTACTTCACTTCTTTCAAACTGCTTAAAAATCATATAAATGTATGTATCACCTCATAATAAGCCTATATATACCAAGAATACTAAGTTTTCAAAAAGTCAAGAATTTCGATTTTCTAGCCCCTAGTGAATGTAAAATCGCGTTTACTTCACTTCTTTCGAACTCCTTAAATATCATATAAATGGATATTTTACGTCATAATAAGCCTATATATACCAAGAATACTAAGTTTTTAACAAGTCAAGAAATTCGATTTTCTAGCCCCCAGTGAGAGTAAAATCGCGTTTACTTCACTTCTTTCAAACTGCATAAAAATCATATAAATGGATGTATCACCTCATAATAAGCCTCTATATACCAAGAATACTAAGTTTTCAAAAAGTCAAGAAATTCGATTTTCGAGCCCCTAGTGTGTGTAAAATCGCGTTTACTTCACTTCTTTCAAAATGTTTAAAAATCATATAAATGGATGTATCACGTCTTAATAAGCATCTATATACCAAGAATACTGAGTTTTCAGTAAGTCAAGAAATTCGATTTTCTAGCCCCTAGTGAGTGTAAAATCGCGTTTAAATCACTTCTTTTAAACTGCTTAAAAATCATATAAATGGATGTATCACCTCATAATAAGCCTATATATACCAAGAATACTAAGTTTTCAACAAGTCAAGAAATTCGATTTTCTAGCCCCTAGTGAGTGTAAAATCACGTTTACTTCACTTCTTTCAAACTGCTTAAAAATCAAATAAAGGGATGTATCACCTCATAAAAAGCCTCTATATAACAAGAATACTGAGTTCTCAAAAAGTCAAGAATGTCGATTTTCTAGCCCCTAGTGAGTGTAAAATCACGTTTACTTCACTTCTTTCAAACTGCTTAAAAATCATATAAATGTATGTATCACCTCATAATAAGCATTTATATACCAAGAAAACTCAGTTTTCAACAAGTCAAGAAATTCGATTTTCTATCCCCTAGTGAGTGTAAAATCGCGTTTACTTCACTTCTTTCAAACTGCTTAAAAATCATATAAATGGATGTATCACCTCATAATAAGCCTCTATATACCAAGAATACTGAGTTTTCAAAAAGTCAAGAATTTCGATTTTCTAGCCCCTAGTGAGTGTAAAATCGCGTTTACTTCACTTCTTTCAAACTGCATAAAAATCATATAAATGGATATTTCACGTCATAATAAGCCTATATATACCAAGAATACTAAGTTTTTAACAAGTCAAGAAATTCGATTTTCTAGCCCCTAGTAAGTGTAAAATCGCATTTACTTCACTTCTTTCAAACTGCTTAAAAATCATATAAATGGATGTATCACCTCATAATAAGCCTCTATATTCCAAGAATACTAAGTTTTCAAAAAGTCAAGAAATTCGATTTTCTAGCCCCTAGTGAGTGTAAAATCACGCTTACTTCACTTCTTTTGAACTGTTTAAAAGTCATATAAAGGTATGTATCACCTGATACATAAGCATCTATATACCAAGAAAACTCAGTTTTCAACAAGTTAAGAAATTCGATATTTTAGCCCCTAGTGAGCGTAAAATCGCGTATACTTTACTTCTTTCAAACTGCATAAAAATCATATAAATGGATGTTTCACGTCATAATAAGCCTATATATTCCAAGAATACTGAGGTCTAAAAAAGACAAGAAATTCGATTTTCTAGCCCCCAGTGAGTGTAAAATCGCGTTTTCTTCACTTCTTTCAAACTGCTTAAAAAATCATATAATTGGATGTATCACGTCATTATAAGCCTATACATACCAAGAATACTGAGTTTTCAAGAAGTCAAGAAATTCGATTTTCTATCCCCTGGTGAGTGTAAAATCGCGTTTACTTCACTGCTTTCAAACTGCTTAAAAATCATATAAATGGATGTATCACCTCATAATAAGCCTCTATATACCAAGAATACTAAGTTTTCAAAAAGTCAAGAAATTCGATTTTCTAGCCCCTAGTGAGTGTATAATCGCGTTTACTTCACTTCTTTCAAACTGTTTAAAAATCATATAAATGGATGTATCACGTCATAATAAGCCTCTATATACCAAGAATACTGAGTTTTCAATAAGTCAAGAAATTCGATTTTCTAGCCCCTAGTGAGCGTAAAATCATGCTTTCCACACTTCTTACAAACTTCGAAAAACCATATAAATGGATGTTTCACGTCATAATAAGCCTATATATACCAAGAATACTAAGTTTTCAACAAGTCAAGAAATTCGATTTTCTAGCCCCTAGTGAGTGTAAAATCACGTTTACTTCACTTCTTTCAAACTGCTTAAAAATTATATAAATGGGGGTATTACCTCATAAAAAGCCTCTATATAACAAGAATACTGAATTTTCAAAAAGTCAAGAATTTCGACTTTCTAGCCCCTAGTGAGTGTAAAATCGCGTTTACTTCACTTCTTTCAAACTGCTTAAAAATCATATAAATAGATGTTTCATGTCATTATAAGCCTATATATACCAAGAATACTGAGTTTTCATAAAGTCAAGAAATTCGATATTCTAGCCCCTAGTGAGTGTAAAATCACGCTTACTTCACTTCTTTCAAACTGCTTAAAAATCATATAAATGTATGTATCACCTCATACATAAGCATCTATATACCAAGAAAACTCAGTTTTCAACAAGTCAAGAAATTCGATATTTTAGCCCCTAGTGAGCGTAAAATCGCGTATACTTTACTTCTTTCAAACTGCATAAAAATCATATAAATGGATGTTTCACGTCATAATAAGCCTATATATTCCAAGAATACTGAGGTCTAAAAAAGACAAGAAATTCGATTTTCTAGCCCCTAGTGAGTGTAAAATCACGTTTACTTCACTTCTTTCAAACTGCTTAAAAATCATATAAATGTATGTATCACCTCATAATAAGCATCTATATACCAAGAAAACTCAGTTTTCAACAAGTCAATAAATTCGATATTTTAGCCCCTAGTGAGCGTAAAATCGCGAATACTTTACTTCTTTCAAACTGCATAAAAATCACATAAAGGGATGTATCACCTCATAAAAAGCCTCTATATAACAAGAATACTGAGTTATCAAGAAGTCAAGAAATTCGATTTTCTATCCCCTAATGAGTGTAAAATCGCGTTTACTTCACTTCTTTCAAACTGCTTAATAATCATATAAATGTATGTATCACCTCATAATAAGCCTATATATACCAAGAATACTAAGTTTTCAAAAAGTCAAGAATTTCGATTTTCTAGCCCCTAGTGAATGTAAAATCGCGTTTACTTCACTTCTTTCGAACTCCTTAAATATCATATAAATGGATATTTCACGTCATAATAAGCCTATATATACCAAGAATACTAAGTTTTTAACAAGTCAAGAAATTCGATTTTCTAGCCCCCAGTGAGAGTAAAATCGCGTTTACTTCACTTCTTTCAAACTGCATAAAAATCATATAAATGGATATTTCACGTCATAATAAGCCTATATATACCAAGAATACTAAGTTTTTAACAAGTCAAGAAATTCGATTTTCTAGCCCCTAGTAAGTGTAAAATCGCATTTACTTCACTTCTTTCAAACTGCTTAAAAATCATATAAATGGATGTATCACCTCATAATAAGCCTCTATATACCAAGAATACTAAGTTTTCAAAAAGTCAAGAAATTCGATTTTCGAGCCCCTAGTGTGTGTAAAATCGCGTTTACTTCACTTCTTTCAAAATGTTTAAAAATCATATAAATGGATGTATCACCTCATAATAAGCCTCTATATACCAAGAATACTGAGTTTTCAGTAAGTCAAGAAATTCGATTTTCTAGCCCCTAGAGAGCGTAAAATCACGCTTTCCACACTTCTTACAAACTTCGAAAAACCATATAAATGGATGATTCACGTGATAATAAGCCTATATATACCAAGAATACTGAGTTTTCAACAAGTCAAGAAATTCGATTTTCTAGACCCTAGTGAGAGTAAAATCGCGTTTACTTCACTTCTTTCAAACTGCATAAAAATCATATAAATGTATATTTCACGTCATAATAAGCCTATATATACCAAGAATACTAAGTTTTTAACAAGTCAAGAAATTCGATTTTCTAGCCCATAGTAAGTGTAAAATCGCATTTACATCACTTCTTTCAAACTGCTTAAAAATCATATAAATGGATGTATCACCTCATAATAAGCCTCTATATACCAAGAATACTAAGTTTTCAAAAAGTCAAGAATTTCGATTTTCTAGCCCCTAGTGAGTGTAAAATCGCGTTTACATCACGTCTTTTAAACTGCTTAAAAATCATATAAATGGATGTATCACCTCATAATAAGCCTATATATACCAAGAATACTAAGTTTTCAACAAGTCAAGAAATTCGATTTTCTAGCCCCTAGTGAGTGTAAAATCACGTTTACTTCACTTCTTTCAAACTGCTTAAAAATCAAATAAAGGGATGTATCACCTCAAAAAAAGCCTCTATATAACAAGAATACTGAGTTCTCCAAAAGTCAAGAATGTCGATTTTCTAGCCCCTAGTGAGTGTAAAATCACGTTTACTTCACTTCTTTCAAACTGCTTAAAAATCATATAAATGTATGTATCACCTCATAATAAGCATTTATATACCAAGAAAACTCAGTTTTCAACAAGTCAAGAAATTCGATATTTTAGCCCCTAGTGAGCGTAAAATAGCGTATAATTTACCTCTTTCAAACTGCATAAAAATCACATAAAGGGATGTATCACCTCATAAAAAGCCTCTATATAACAAGAATACTGAGTTTTCAAAAAGTCAAGAATTTCGATTTTCTAGCCCCTAGTGAGTGTAAAATCGCGTTTACTTCACTTCCTTCAAACTGCTTAAAAATCATATAAATGGATGTATCACCTCATAATAAGCCTCTATATACCAAGAATACTGAGTTTTCAAAAAGTCAAGAATTTCGATTTTCTAGCCCCTAGTGAGTGTAAAATCGCGTTTACTTCACTTCTTTCAAACTCCTTTAATATCATATAAATGGATATTTCACGTCATAATAAGCCTATATATACCAAGAATACTAAGTTTTTAACAAGTCAAGAAATTCGATTTTCTAGCCCCTAGTGAGAGTAAAATCGCGTTTACTTCAGTTCTTTCAAACTGCATAAAAATCATATAAATGGATATTTCACGTCATAATAAGCCTATATATACCAAGAATACTAAGTTTTTAACAAGTCAAGAAATTCGATTTTCTAGCCCCTAGTGAGTGTAAAATCGCATTTACTTCACTTCTTTCAAACTGCTTAAAAATCATATAAATGGATGTATCACCTCATAATAAGCCTCTATATTCCAAGAATACTAAGTTTTCATAAAGTCAAGAAATTCGATTTTCTAGCCCCTAGTGAGTGTAAAATCACGCTTACTTCACTTCTTTCAAACTGCTTAAAAATCATATAAATGTATGTATCACCTCATACATAAGCATCTATATACCAAGAAAACTCAGTTTTCAACAAGTCAAGAAATTCGATATTTTAGCCCCTAGTGAGCGTAAAATCGCGTATACTTTACTTCTTTCAAACTGCATAAAAATCATATAAATGGATGTTTCACGTCATAATAAGCCTATATATTCCAAGAATACTGAGGTCTAAAAAAGACAAGAAATTCGATTTTCTAGCCCCTAGTGAGTGTAAAATCGCGTTTTCTTCACTTCTTTCAAACTGCTTAAAAATCATATAATTGGATGTATCACGTCATTATAAGCTTATATATACCAAGAATACTGAGTTTTCAAGAAGTCAAGAAATTCGATTTTCTATCCCCTGGTGAGTGTAAAATCACGTTTACTTCACTTCTTTCAAACTGCTTAAAAATCATATACATGGATGTATCACCTCATAATAAGCCTATATATACCAAGAATATTGAGTTTTTAACACGTCAAGAAATTCAATTTTCTAGCCCCTAGTGAGAGTAAAATCGCGTTTACTTCACTTCTTTCAAACTGCATAAAAATCATATAAATGGATATTTCACGTCATAATAAGCCTATATATACCAAGAATACTAAGTTTTTAACAAGTCAAGAAATTCGATTTTCTAGCCCCTAGTGAGTGTAAAATCACGTTTACTTCACTTCTTTCAAACTGCTTAAAAATCATATAAATGTATGTATCACCTCATAATAAGCATCTATATAACAAGAAAACTCAGTTTTCAACAAGTCAATAAATTCGATATTTTAGCCCCTAGTGAGCGTAAAATCGCGAATACTTTACTTCTTTCAAACTGCATAAAAATCACATAAAGGGATGTATCACCTCATAAAAAGCCTCTATATAACAAGAATACTGAGTTATCAAGAAGTCAAGAAATTCGATTTTCTATCCCCTAATGACTGTAAAATCGCGTTTACTTCACTTCTTTCAAACTGCTTAAAAATCATATAAATGGATGTATCACCTCATAATAAGCCTATATATACCAAGAATACTAAGTTTTCAAAAAGTCAAGAATTTCGATTTTCTAGCCCCTAGTGAGTGTAAAATCGCGTTTACTTCACTTCTTTCAAACTGCTTAAAAATCATATAAATGGATATTTCACGTCATAATAAGCCTATATATACCAAGAATACTAAGTTTTTAACAAGTCAAGAAATTCGATTTTCTAGCCCATAGTAAGTGTAAAATCGCATTTACTTCACTTCTTTCAAACTGCTTAAAAATCATATAAATGGATGTATCACCTCATAATAAGCCTCTATATACCAAGAATACTAAGTTTTCAAAAAGTCAAGAATTTCGATTTTCTAGCCCCTAGTGAGTGTAAAATCGCGTTTACATCACGTCTTTTAAACTGCTTAAAAATCATATAAATGGATGTATCACCTCATAATAAGCCTATATATACCAAGAATCCTAAGTTTTCAACAAGTCAAGAATTTCGATTTTCTAGCCCCTAGTGAGTGTAAAATCGCGTTTACATCACGTCTTTTAAACTGCTTAAAAATCATATAAATGGATGTATCACGTCATAATAAGCCTATATATACCAAGAATACTAAGTTTTTAACAAGTCAAGAAATTCGATATTTTAGCCCCTAGTGAGCGTAAAATCGCGTATAATTTACTTCTTTCAAACTGCATAAAAATCACATAAAGGGATGTATCACCTCATAAAAAGCCTCTATATAACAAGAATACTGAGTTTTCAAAAAGTCAAGAATTTCGATTTTCTAGCCCCTAGTGAGTGTAAAATCGCGTTTACTTCACTTCCTTCAAACTGCTTAAAAATCATATAAATGGATGTATCACCTCATAATAAGCCTCTATATACCAAGAATACTGAGTTTTCAAAAAGTCAAGAATTTCGATTTTCTATCCCCTAGTGAGTGTAAAATCGCGTTTACTTCACTTCTTTCAAACTCCTTTAATATCATATAAATGGATATTTCACGTCATAATAAGCCTATATATACCAAGAATACTAAGTTTTTAACAAGTCAAGAAATTCGATTTTCTAGCCCCTAGTGAGAGTAAAATCGCGTTTACTTCAGTTCTTTCAAACTGCATAAAAATCATATAAATGGATATTTCACGTCATAATAAGCCTATATATACCAAGAATACTAAGTTTTTAACAAGTCAAGAAATTCGATTTTCTAGCCCCTAGTAAGTGTAAAATCGCATTTACTTCACTTCTTTCAAACTGCTTAAAAATCATATAAATGGATGTATCACCTCATAATAAGCCTCTATATTCCAAGAATACTAAGTTTTCATAAAGTCAAGAAATTCGATTTTCTAGCCCCTAGTGAGTGTAAAATCACGCTTACTTCACTTCTTTCAAACTGCTTAAAAATCATATAAATGTATGTATCACCTCATACATAAGCATCTATATACCAAGAAAACTCAGTTTTCAACAAGTCAAGAAATTCGATATTTTAGCCCCTAGTGAGCGTAAAATCGCGTATACTTTACTTCTTTCAAACTGCATAAAAATCATATAAATGGATGTTTCACGTCATAATAAGCCTATATATTCCAAGAATACTGAGGTCTAAAAAAGACAAGAAATTCGATTTTCTAGCCCCTAGTGAGTGTAAAATCGCGTTTTCTTCACTTCTTTCAAACTGCTTAAAAATCATATAATTGGATGTATCACGTCATTATAAGCCTATATATACCAAGAATACTGAGTTTTCAAGAAGTCAAGAAATTCGATTTTCTATCCCCTGGTGAGTGTAAAATCGCGTTTACTTCACTTCTTTCAAACTGCTTAAAAATCATATACATGGATGTATCACCTCATAATAAGCCTATATATACCAAGAATATTGAGTTTTTAACACGTCAAGAAATTCAATTTTCTAGCCCCTAGTGAGAGTAAAATCGCGTTTACTTCACTTCTTTCAAACTGCATAAAAATCATATAAATGGATATTTCACGTCATAATAAGCCTATATATACCAAGAATACTAAGTTTTTAACAAGTCAAGAAATTCGATTTTCTAGCCCCTAGTGAGTGTAAAATCACGTTTACTTCACTTCTTTCAAACTGCTTAAAAATCATATAAATGTATGTATCACCTCATAATAAGCATCTATATAACAAGAAAACTCAGTTTTCAACAAGTCAATAAATTCGATATTTTAGCCCCTAGTGAGCGTAAAATCGCGAATACTTTACTTCTTTCAAACTGCATAAAAATCACATAAAGGGATGTATCACCTCATAAAAAGCCTCTATATAACAAGAATACTGAGTTATCAAGAAGTCAAGAAATTCGATTTTCTATCCCCTAATGAGTGTAAAATCGCGTTTACTTCACTTCTTTCAAACTGCTTAAAAATCATATAAATGGATGTATCACCTCATAATAAGCCTATATATACCAAGAATACTAAGTTTTCAAAAAGTCAAGAATTTCGATTTTCTAGCCCCTAGTGAGTGTAAAATCGCGTTTACTTCACTTCTTTCAAACTGCTTAAAAATCATATAAATGGATATTTCACGTCATAATAAGCCTATATATACCAAGAATACTAAGTTTTTAACAAGTCAAGAAATTCGATTTTCTAGCCCATAGTAAGTGTAAAATCGCATTTACTTCACTTCTTTCAAACTGCTTAAAAATCATATAAATGGATGTATCACCTCATAATAAGCCTCTATATACCAAGAATACTAAGTTTTCAAAAAGTCAAGAATTTCGATTTTCTAGCCCCTAGTGAGTGTAAAATCGCGTTTACATCACGTCTTTTAAACTGCTTAAAAATCATATAAATGGATGCATCACCTCATAATAAGCCTATATATACCAAGAATACTAAGTTTTCAACAAGTCAAGAAATTCGATTTTCTAGCCCCTAGTGAGTGTAAAATCACGTTTACTTCACTTCTTTCAAACTGCTTAAAAATCAAATAAAGGGATGTATCACCTCATAAAAAGCCTCTATATAACAAGAATACTGAGTTCTCAAAAAGTCAAGAATGTCGATTTTCTAGCCCCTAGTGAGTGTAAAATCACGTTTACTTCACTTCTTTCAAACTGCTTAAAAATCATATAAATGTATGTATCACCTCATAATAAGCATTTATATACCAAGAAAACTCAGTTTTCAACAAGTCAAGAAATTCGATATTTTAGCCCCTAGTGAGCGTAAAATCGCGTATAATTTACTTCTTTCAAACTGCATAAAAATCACATAAAGGGATGTATCACCTCATAAAAAGCCTCTATATAACAAGAATACTGAGTTTTCAAAAAGTCAAGAATTTCGATTTTCTAGCCCCTAGTGAGTGTAAAATCGCGTTTACTTCACTTCTTTCAAACTGCTTAAAAATCATATAAATGGATGTATCACCTCATAATAAGCCTCTATATACCAAGAATACTGAGTTTTCAAAAAGTCAAGAATTTCGATTTTCTAGCCCCTAGTGAGTGTAAAATCGCGTTTACTTCACTTCTTTCAAACTCCTTTAATATCATATAAATGGATATTTCACGTCATAATAATCCTATATATACCAAGAATACTAAGTTTTTAACAAGTCAAGAAATTCGATTTTCTAGCCCCTAGTGAGAGTAAAATCGCGTTTACTTCAGTTCTTTCAAACTGCATAAAAATCATATAAATGGATATTTCACGTCATAATAAGCCTATATATACCAAGAATACTAAGTTTTTAATAAGTCAAGAAATTCGATTTTCTAGCCCCTAGTAAGTGTAAAATCGCATTTACTTCACTTCTTTCAAACTGCTTAAAAATCATATAAATGGATGTATCACCTCATAATAAGCCTCTATATTCCAAGAATACTAAGTTTTCATAAAGTCAAGAAATTCGATTTTCTAGCCCCTAGTGAGTGTAAAATCACGCTTACTTCACTTCTTTCAAACTGCTTAAAAATCATATAAATGTATGTATCACCTCATACATAAGCATCTATATACCAAGAAAACTCAGTTTTCAACAAGTCAAGAAATTCGATATTTTAGCCCCTAGTGAGCGTAAAATCGCGTATACTTTACTTCTTTCAAACTGCATAAAAATCATATAAATGGATGTTTCACGTCATAATAAGCCTATATATTCCAAGAATACTGAGGTCTAAAAAAGACAAGAAATTCGATTTTCTAGCCCCTAGTGAGTGTAAAATCGGGTTTTCTTCACTTCTTTCAAACTGCTTAAAAATCATATAATTGGATGTATCACGTCATTATAAGCCTATATATACCAAGAATACTGAGTTTTCAAGAAGTCAAGAAATTCGATTTTCTATCCCCTGGTGAGTGTAAAATCGCGTTTACTTCACTTCTTTCAAACTGCTTAAAAATCATATACATGGATGTATCACCTCATAATAAGCCTATATATACCAAGAATATTGAGTTTTTAACACGTCAAGAAATTCAATTTTCTAGCCCCTAGTGAGAGTAAAATCGCGTTTACTTCACTTCTTTCAAACTGCATAAAAATCATATAAATGGATATTTCACGTCATAATAAGCCTATATATACCAAGAATACTAAGTTTTTAACAAGTCAAGAAATTCTATTTTCTAGCCCCTAGTGAGTGTAAAATCACGTTTACTTCACTTCGTTCAAACTGCTTAAAAATCATATAAATGTATGTATCACCTCATAATAAGCATCTATATACCAAGAAAACTCAGTTTTCAACAAGTCAATAAATTCGATATTTTAGCCCCTAGTGAGCGTAAAATCACGAATACTTTATTTCTTTCAAACTGCATAAAAATCACATAAAGGGATGTATCACCTCATAAAAAGCCTCTATATAACAAGAATACTGAGTTATCAAGAAGTCAAGAAATTCGATTTTCTATCCCCTAATGAGTGTAAAATCGCGTTTACTTCACTTCTTTAAAACTGCTTAAAAATCATATAAATGGATGTATCACCTCATAATAAGCCTATATATACCAAGAATACTAAGTTTTCAAAAAGTCAAGAATTTCGATTTTCTAGCCCCTAGTGAGTGTAAAATCGCGTTTACTTCACTTCTTTCGAACTCCTTAAATATCATATAAATGGATATTTCACGTCATAATAAGCCTATATATACCAAGAATACTAAGTTTTTAACAAGTCAAGAAATTCGATTTTCTAGCCCCCAGTGAGAGTAAAATCGCGTTTACTTCACTTCTTTCAAACTGCATAAAAATCATATAAATGGATATTTCACGTCATAATAAGCCTATATATACCAAGAATACTAAGTTTTTAACAAGTCAAGAAATTCGATTTTCTAGCCCCTAGTAAGTGTAAAATCGCATTTACTTCACTTCTTTCAAACTGCTTAAAAATCATATAAATGGATGTATCACCTCATAATAAGCCTCTATATACCAAGAATACTAAGTTTTCAAAAAGTCAAGAAATTCGATTTTCTAGCCCCTAGTGAGTGTAAAATCGCGTTTACTTCACTTCTTTCAAACTGTTTAAAAATCATATAAATGGATGTATCACGTCATAATAAGCCTCTATATACCAAGAATACTGAGTTTTCAATAAGTCAAGAAATTCGATTTTCTAGCCCCTAGAGAGCGTAAAATCACGCTTTCCACACTTCTTACAAACTTCGAAAACCATATAAATGGATGATTCACGTCATAATAAGCCTATATATACCAAGAATACTAAGTTTTCAACAAGTCAAGAAATTCGATTTTCTAGACCCTAGTGAGAGTAAAATCCCGTTCACTTCACTTCTTTCAAACTGCATAAAAATCATATAAATGGATATTTCACGTCATAATAAGCCTATATATACCAAGAATACTAAGTTTTTAACAAGTCAAGAAATTCGATTTTCTAGCCCCTAGTGAGTGTAAAATCACGTTTACTTCACTTCTTTCAAACTGCTAAAAATTATATAAATGGGTGTATTACCTCATAAAAAGCCTCTATATAACAAGAATACTGAATTTTCAAAAAGTCAGGAATTTCGATTTTCTAGCCCCTAGTGAGTGTAAAATCGCGTTTACTTCACTTCTTTCAAACTGTTTAAAAATCATATAAATAGATGTTTCACGTCATTATAAGCCTATATATACCAAGAATACTGAGTTTTCATAAAGTCAAGAAATTCGATATTCTAGCCCCTAGTGAGTGTAAAATCACTCTTACTTCACTTCTTTCAAACTGCTTAAAAATCATATAAATGTATGTATCACCTCATACATAAGCATCTATATACCAAGAAAACTCAGTTTTCAACAAGTCAAGAAATTCGATATTTTAGCCCCTAGTGAGCGTAAAATCGCGTATACTTTACTTCTTTCAAACTGCATAAAAATCATATAAATGGATGTTGCACGTCATAATAAGCCTATATATTCCAAGAATACTGAGGTCTAAAAAAGACAAGAAATTCGATTTTCTAGCCCCTAGTGAGTGTAAAATCGCGTTTTCTTCACTTCTTTCAAACTGCTTAAAAATCATATAATTGGATGTATCACGTCATTATAAGCCTATATATACCAAGAATACTGAGTTTTCAAGAAGTCAAGAAATTCGATTTTCTCTCCCCTAGTGAGTGTAAAATCGCGTTTACTTCACTTCTTTCAAACTGCTTAAAAATCATATACATGGATGTATCACCTCATAATAAGCCTATATATACCAAGAATATTGAGTTTTTAACAAGTCAAGAAATTCAATTTTCTAGCCCCTAGTGAGAGTAAAATCGCGTTTACTTCACTTCTTTCAAACTGCATAAAAATCATATAAATGGATATTTCACGTCATAATAAGCCTATATATACCAAGAATACTAAGTTTTTAACAAGTCAAGAAATTCGATTTTCTAGCCCATAGTAAGTGTAAAATCGCATTTACTTCACTTCTTTCAAACTGCTTAAAAATCCTATAAATGGATGTATCACCTCATAATAAGCCTCTATATACCAAGAATACTAAGTTTTCAAAAAGTCAAGAATTTCGATTTTCTAGCCCCTAGTGAGTGTAAAATCGCGTTTACATCACTTCTTTTAAACTGCTTAAAAATCATATAAATGGATGTATCACCTCATAATAAGCCTATATATACCAAGAATACTAAGTTTTCAACAAGTCAAGAAATTCGATTTTCTAGCCCCTAGTGAGTGTAAAATCACGTTTTCTTCACTTCTTTCAAACTGCTTAAAAATCAAATAAAGGGATGTATCACCTCATAAAAAGCCTCTATATAACAAGAATACTGAGTTCTCAAAAAGTCAAGAATGTCGATTTTCTAGCCCCTAGTGAGTGTAAAATCACGTTTACTTCACTTCTTTCAAACTGCTTAAAAATCATATAAATGTATGTATCACCTCATAATAAGCATTTATAAACCAAGAAAACTAAGTTTTCAACAAGTCAAGAAATTCAATATTTTAGCCCCTAGTGAGCGTAAAATCGCGTATACTTTACTTCTTTCAAACTGCATAAAAATCACATAAAGGGATGTATCACCTCATAAAAAGCCTCTATATAACAAGAATACTGAGTTTTCAAGAAGTCAAGAAATTCGATTTTCTATCCCCTAGTGAGTGTAAAATCGCGTTTACTTCACTTCTTTCAAACTGCTTAAAAATCATATAAATGGATGTATCACCTCATAATAAGCCTCTATATACCAAGAATACTGAGTTTTCAAAAAGTCAAGAATTTCGATTTTCTAGCCCCTAGTGAGTGTAAAATCGCGTTTACTTCACTTCTTTCATACTGCATAAAAATCATATAAATGGATATTTCACGTCATAATAAGCCTATATATACCAAGAATACTAAGTTTTTAACAAGTCAAGAAATTCGATTTTCTAGCCCCTAGTAAGTGTAAAATCGCATTTACTTCACTTCTTTCAAACTGCTTAAAAATCATATAAATGGATGTATCACCTCATAATAAGCCTCTATATTCCAAGAATACTAAGTTTTCAAAAAGTCAAGAAATTCGATTTTCTAGCCCCTAGTGAGTGTAAAATCACGCTTACTTCACTTCTTTTAAACTGCTTAAAAATCATATAAATGTATGTATCACCTCATACATAAGCATCTATATACCAAGAAAACTCAGTTTTCAACAAGTCAAGAAATTCGATATTTTAGCCCCTAGTGAGCGTAAAATCGCGTATACTTTACTTCTTTCAAACTGCATAAAAATCATATAAATGGATGTTTCACGTCATAATAAGCCTATATATTCCAAGAATACTGAGGTCTAAAAAAGACAAGAAATTCGATTTTCTAGCCCCTAGTGAGTGTAAAATCGCGTTTTCTTCACTTCTTTCAAACTGCTTAAAAAATCATATAATTGGATGTATCACGTCATTATAAGCCTATAAATACCAAGAATACTGAGTTTTCAAGAAGTCAAGAAATTCGATTTTCTATCCCCTGGTGAGTGTAAAATCGCGTTTACTTCACTTCTTTCAAACTGCTTAAAAATCATATAAATGGATGTATCACCTCATAATAAGCCTCTATATACCAAGAATACTAAGTTTTCAAAAAGTCAAGAAATTCGATTTTCTAGCCCCTAGTGAGTGTATAATCGCATTTACTTCACTTCTTTCAAACTGTTTAAAAATCATATAAATGGATGTATCACGTCATAATAAGCCTCTATATACCAAGAATACTGAGTTTTCAATAAGTCAAGAAATTCGATTTTCTAGCCCCTAGTGAGCGTAAAATCATGCTTTCCACACTTCTTACAAACTTCGAAAAACCATATAAATGGATGTTTCACGTCATAATAAGCCTATATATACCAAGAATACTAAGTTTTCAACAAGTCAAGAAATTCGATTTTCTAGCCCCTAGTGAGTGTAAAATCACGTTTACTTCACTTCTTTCAAACTGCTTAAAAATTATATAAATGGGTGTATTACCTCATAAAAAGCCTCTATATAACAAGAATACTGAATTTTCAAAAAGTCAAGAATTTCGATTTTCTAGCCCCTAGTGAGTGTAAAATCGCGTTTACTTCACTTCTTTCAAACTGCTTAAAAATCATATAAATAGATGTTTCACGTCATTATAAGCCTATATATACCAAGAATACTGAGTTTTCATAAAGTCAAGAAATTCGATATTCTAGCCCCTAGTGAGTGTAAAATCACGCTTACTTCACTTCTTTCAAACTGCTTAAAAATCATATAAATGTATGTATCACCTCATACATAAGCATCTATATACCAAGAAAACTCAGTTTTCAACAAGTCAAGAAATTCGATATTTTAGCCCCTAGTGAGCGTAAAATCGCGTATACTTTACTTCTTTCAAACTGCATAAAAATCATATAAATGGATGTTTCACGTCATAATAAGCCTATATATTCCAAGAATACTGAGGTCTAAAAAAGACAAGAAATTCGATTTTCTAGCCCCTAGTGAGTGTAAAATCGCGTTTTCTTCACTTCTTTCAAACTGCTTAAAAATCATATAATTTGATGTATCAGGTCATTACAAGCCTATATATACCAAGAAAACTGAGTTTTCAAGAAGTCAAGAAATTCGATTTTCTAGCCCCTAGTGAGTGTAAAATCGCGTTTACTTCACATCTTTCAAACTGCTTAAAAATCATATACATGGATGTATCACCTCATAATAAGCCTATATATACCACGAATATTGAGTTTTTAACAAGTCAAGAAATTCAATTTTCTAGCCCATAGTAAGTGTAAAATCGCATTTACTTCACTTCTTTCAAACTGCTTAAAAATCATATAAATGAATGTATCACCTCATAATAAGCCTCTATATACCAAGAATACTAAGTTTTCAAAAAGTCAAGAATTTCGATTTTCTAGCCCCTAGTGAGTGAAAAATCGCGTTTACATCACTTCTTTTAAACTGCTTAAAAATCATATAAATGGATGTATCACCTCATAATAAGCCTATATATACCAAGAATACTAAGTTTTCAACAAGTCAAGAAATTCGATATTTTAGCCCCTAGTGAGCGTAAAATCGCGTATACTTTACTTCTTTCAAACTGCATAAAAATCACATAAAGGGATGTATCACCTCATAAAAAGCCTCTATATAACAAGAATACTGAGTTTTCAAGAAGTCAAGAAATTCGATTTTCTATCCCCTAGTGAGTGTAAAATCGCGTTTACTTCACTTCTTTCAAACTGCTTAAAAATCATATAAATGGATGTATCACCTCATAATAAGCCTCTATATACCAAGAATACTGAGTTTTCAAAAAGTCAAGAATTTCGATTTTCTAGCCCCTAGTGAGTGTAAAATCGCGTTTACTTCACTTCTTTCAAACTCCTTAAATATCATATAAATGGATATTTCACGTCATAATAAGCCTCTATATACCAAGAATACTAAGTTTTCAAAAAGTCAAGAAATTCGATTTTCTAGCCCCTAGTGAGTGTAAAATCACGCTTACTTCACTTCTTTCAAACTGCTTAAAAATCATATAAATGTATGTATCACCTCATACATAAGCATCTATATACCAAGAAAACTCAGTTTTCAACAAGTCAAGAAATTCGATATTTTAGCCTTTAGTGAGCGTAAAATCGCGTATACTTTACTTCTTTCAAACTGCATAAAAATCATATAAATGGATGTTTCACGTCATAATAAGCCTATATATTCCAAGAATACTGAGGTCTAAAAAAGACAAGAAATTCAATTTTCTAGCCCCTAGTGAGTGTAAAATCGCGTTCTCTTCACTTCTTTCAAACTGCTTAGAAATCATGTAATTGGATGTATCACGTCATTATAAGCCTATATATACCAAGAATACTGAGTTTTCAAGAAGTCAAGAAATTCGATTTTATATCCCCTGGTGAGTGTAAAATCGCGTTTACTTCACTTCTTTCAAACTGCTTAAAAATGACATACATGGATGTTACACCTCATAATAAGCCTATATATACCAAGAATATTGAGTTTTTAACAAGTCAAGAAATTCAATTTTCTAGCCCCTAGTGAGAGTAAAATCGCGTTTACTTCACTTCTTTCAAACTGCATAAAAATCATATAAATGGATATTTCACGTCATAATATGCCTATATATACCAAGAATACTAAGTTTTTAACAAGTCAAGAAATTCGATTTTCTAGCCCATAGTAAGTGTAAAATCGCATTTTCTTCACTTCTTTCAAACTGCTTAAAAATCATATAAATGGATGTATCACCTCATAATAAGCCTCTATATACCAAGAATACTAAGTTTTCAAAAAGTCAAGAATTTCGATTTTCTAGCCCCTAGTGAGTGTAAAATCGCGTTTACATGACTTCTTTTAAACTGCTTAAAAATCATATAAATGGATGTATCACCTCATAATAAGCCTATATATACCAAGAATACTAAGTTTTCAACAAGTCAAGAAATTCGATTTTCTAGACCCTAGTGAGTGTAAAATCACGTTTACTTCACTTCTTTCAAACTGCTTAAAAATCAAATAAAGGGATGTATCACCTCATAAAAAGCCTCTATATAACAAGAATACTGAGTTCTCAAAAAGTCAAGAATATCGATTTTTTAGCCCCTAGTGAGTGTAAAATCGCGTTTACTTCACTTCTTTCAAACTCCTTTAAAATCATATAAATAGATGTTTCACGTCATTATAAATCGATATATACCAAGAATACTGAGTTTTCATAAAGTCAAGAAATTCGATTTTCTAGCCCCTAGTGAGTGTAAAATCACGTTTACTTCACTTCTTTCAAACTGCTTAAAAATCATATAAATGTATGTATCACCTCATAATAAGCATCTATATACCAAGAAAACTCAGTTTTCAAAAAGTCAAGAAATTCGATATTTTAGCCCCTAGTGAGCGTAAAATCGCGTATACTTTACTTCTTTCAAACTGCATAAAAATCACATAAAGGGATGTATCACCTCATAAAAAGCCTCTATATAACAAGATTACTGAGTTTTCAAGAAGTCAAGAAATTCGATTTTCTATCCCCTAATGAGTGTAAAATCGCGTTTACTTCACTTCTTTCAAACTGCTTAAAAATCATATACATAGATGTATCACCTCATAATAAGCCTATATATACCAAGAATACTAAGTTTTCAAAAAGTCAAGAATTTCGATTTTCTAGCCCCTAGTGAGTGTAAAATCGCGTTTACTTCACTTCTTTCAAACTCCTTAAATATCATATAAATGGATATTTCACGTCATAATAAGCCTATATATACCAAGAATACTAAGTTTTTAACAAGTCAAGAAATTCGATTTTCTAGCCCCCAGTGAGAGTAAAATCGCGTTTACTTCACTTCTTTCAAACTGCATAAAAATCATATAAATGGATATTTCACGTCATAATAAGCCTATATATACCAAGAATACTAAGTTTTTAACAAGTCAAGAAATTCGATTTTCTAGCCCCTAGTAAGTGTAAAATCGCATTTACTTCACTTCTTTCAAACTGCATAAAAATCATATAAATGGATATTTCACGTCATAATAAGCATCTATATACCAAGAATACTAAGTTTTCAAAAAGTCAAGAAATTCGATTTTCTAGCCCCTAGTGATTGTAAAATCGCGTTTACTTCACTTCTTTCAAACTGTTTAAAAATCATATAAATGGATGTATCACGTCATAATAAGCCTCTATATACCAAGAATACTGAGTTTTCAATAAGTCAAGAAATTCGATTTTCTAGCCCCTAGTGAGCGTAAAATCATGCTTTCCACACTTCTTACAAACTTCGAAAAACCATATAAATGGATGTTTCACGTCATAATAAGCCTATATATACCAAGAATACTAAGTTTTCAACAAGTCAAGAAATTCGATTTTCTAGCCCCTAGTGAGTGTAAAATCACGTTTACTTCACTTCTTTCAAACTGCTTAAAAATTATATAAATGGGTGTATTACCTCATAAAAAGCCTCTATATAACAAGAATACTGAATTTTCAAAAAGTCAAGAAATTCGATATTCTAGCCCCTAGTGAGTGTAAAATCACGCTTACTTCACTTCTTTCAAACTGCTTAAAAATCATATAAATGTATGTATCACCTCATACATAAGCATCTATATACCAAGAAAACTCAGTTTTCAACAAGTCAAGAAACTCGATATTTTAGCCCCTAGTGAGCGTAAAATCGCGTATACTTTACTTCTTTCAAACCGCATAAAAATCATATAAATGGATGTTGCACGTCATAATAAGCCTATATATTCCAAGAATACTGAGGTCTGAAAAAGACAAGAAATTCGATTTTCTAGCCCCTAGTGAGTGTAAAATCGCGTTTTCTTCACTTCTTTCAAACTGCTTAAAAATCATATAATTGGATGTATCACGTCATTATAAGCCTATATATACCAAGAATACTGAGTTTTCAAGAAGTCAAGAAATTCGATTTTCTATCCCCTAGTGAGTGTAAAATCGCGTTTACTTCACTTCTTTCAAACTGCTTAAAAATCATATACATGGATGTATCACCTCATAATAAGCCTATATATACCAAGAATATTGAGTTTTTAACAAGTCAAGTAATTCAATTTTCTAGCCCCTAGTGAGAGTAAAATCGCGTTTACTTCACTTCTTTCAAACTCCATAAAAATCATATAAATGGATATTTCACGTCATAATAAGCCTATATATACCAAGAATACTAAGATTTTAACAAGTCAAGAAATTCGATTTTCTAGCCCATAGTAAGTGTAAAATCGCATTTACTTCACTTCTTTCAAACTGCTTAAAAATCATATAAATGGATGTATCACCTCATAATAAGCCTCTATATACCAAGAATACTGAGTTTTCAATAAGTCAAGAAATTCGATTATCTAGCCCCTAGTGAGTGTATAATCGCGTTTACTTCACTTCTTTCAAACTGTTTAAAAATCATATAAATGGATGTATCACGTCATAATAAGCCTCTATATACCAAGAATACTGAGTTTTCAATAAGTCAAGAAATTCGATTTTCTAGCCCCTAGTGAGCGTAAAATCATGCTTTCCACACTTCTTACAAACTTCGAAAAACCATATAAATGGATGTTTCACGTCATAATAAGCCTATATATACCAAGAATACTAAGTTTTCAACAAGTCAAGAAATTCGATTTTCTAGCCCCTAGTGAGTGTAAAATCACGTTTACTTCACTTCTTTCAAACTGCTTAAAAATTATATAAATGGGTGTATTACCTCATAAAAAGCCTCTATATAACAAGAATACTGAATTTTCAAAAAGTCAAGAATTTCGATTTTCTAGCCCCTAGTGAGTGTAAAATCGCGTTTACTTCACTTCTTTCAAACTGCTTAAAAATCATATAAATAGATGTTTCACGTCATTATAAGCCTATATATACCAAGAATACTGAGTTTTCATAAAGTCAAGAAATTCGATATTCTAGCCCCTAGTGAGTGTAAAATCACGCTTACTTCACTTCTTTCAAACTGCTTAAAAATCATATAAATGTATGTATCACCTCATACATAAGCATCTATATACCAAGAAAACTCAGTTTTCAACAAGTCAAGAAATTCGATATTTTAGCCCCTAGTGAGCGTAAAATCGCGTATACTTTACTTCTTTCAAGTTGCATAAAAATCATATAAATGGATGTTTCACGTCATAATAAGCCTATATATTCCAAGAATACTGAGGTCTAAAAAAGACAAGAAATTCGATTTTCTAGCCCCTAGTGAGTGTAAAATCGCGTTTTCTTCACTTCTTTCAAACTGCTTAAAAATCATATAATTTGATGTATCACGTCATTACAAGCCTATATATACCAAGAAAACTGAGTTTTCAAGAAGTCAAGAAATTCGATTTTCTAGCCCCTAGTGAGTGTAAAATCGCGTTTACTTCACATCTTTCAAACTGCTTAAAAATCATATACATGGATGTATCACCTCATAATAAGCCTATATATACCACGAATATTGAGTTTTTAACAAGTCAAGAAATTCAATTTTCTAGCCCATAGTAAGTGTAAAATCGCATTTACTTCACTTCTTTCAAACTGCTTAAAAATCATATAAATGAATGTATCACCTCATAATAAGCCTCTATATACCAAGAATACTAAGTTTTCAAAAAGTCAAGAATTTCGATTTTCTAGCCCCTAGTGAGTGAAAAATCGCGTTTACATCACTTCTTTTAAACTGCTTAAAAATCATATAAATGGATGTATCACCTCATAATAAGCCTATATATACCAAGAATACTAAGTTTTCAACAAGTCAAGAAATTCGATTTTCTAGACCCTAGTGAGTGTAAAATCACGTTTACTTCACTTCTTTCAAACTGCTTAAAAATCATATAAATGTATGTATCACCTCATAATAAGCATTTATATACCAAGAAAACTCAGTTTTCAACAAGTCAAGAAATTCGATATTTTAGCCCCTAGTGAGCGTAAAATCGCGTATACTTTACTTCTTTCAAACTGCATAAAAATCACATAAAGGGATGTATCACCTCATAAAAAGCCTCTATATAACAAGAATACTGAGTTTTCAAGAAGTCAAGAAATTCGATTTTCTATCCCCTAGTGAGTGTAAAATCGCGTTTACTTCACTTCTTTCAAACTGCTTAAAAATCATATAAATGGATGTATCACCTCATAATAAGTCTCTATATACCAAGAATACTGAGTTTTCAAAAAGTCAAGAATTTCGATTTTCTAGCCCCTAGTGAGTGTAAAATCGCGTTTACTTCACTTCTTTCAAACTCCTTAAATATCATATAAATGGATATTTCACGTCATAATAAGCCTCTATATACCAAGAATACTAAGTTTTCAAAAAGTCAAGAAATTCGATTTTCTAGCCCCTAGTGAGTGTAAAATCACGCTTACTTCACTTCTTTCAAACTGCTTAAAAATCATATAAATGTATGTATCACCTCATACATAAGCATCTATATACCAAGAAAACTCAGTTTTCAACAAGTCAAGAAATTCGATATTTTAGCCTTTAGTGAGCGTAAAATCGCGTATACTTTACTTCTTTCAAACTGCATAAAAATCATATAAATGGATGTTTCACGTCATAATAAGCCTATATATTCCAAGAATACTGAGGTCTAAAAAAGACAAGAAATTCAATTTTCTAGCCCCTAGTGAGTGTAAAATCGCGTTCTCTTCACTTCTTTCAAACTGCTTAGAAATCATGTAATTGGATGTATCACGTCATTATAAGCCTATATATACCAAGAATACTGAGTTTTCAAGAAGTCAAGAAATTCGATTTTATATCCCCTGGTGAGTGTAAAATCGCGTTTACTTCACTTCTTTCAAACTGCTTAAAAATGACATACATGGATGTTACACCTCATAATAAGCCTATATATACCAAGAATATTGAGTTTTTAACAAGTCAAGAAATTCAATTTTCTAGCCCCTAGTGAGAGTAAAATCGCGTTTACTTCACTTCTTTCAAACTGCATAAAAATCATATAAATGGATATTTCACGTCATAATATGCCTATATATACCAAGAATACTAAGTTTTTAACAAGTCAAGAAATTCGATTTTCTAGCCCATAGTAAGTGTAAAATCGCATTTTCTTCACTTCTTTCAAACTGCTTAAAAATCATATAAATGGATGTATCACCTCATAATAAGCCTCTATATACCAAGAATACTAAGTTTTCAAAAAGTCAAGAATTTCGATTTTCTAGCCCCTAGTGAGTGTAAAATCGCGTTTACATGACTTCTTTTAAACTGCTTAAAAATCATATAAATGGATGTATCACCTCATAATAAGCCTATATATACCAAGAATACTAAGTTTTCAACAAGTCAAGAAATTCGATTTTCTAGACCCTAGTGAGTGTAAAATCACGTTTACTTCACTTCTTTCAAACTGCTTAAAAATCAAATAAAGGGATGTATCACCTCATAAAAAGCCTCTATATAACAAGAATACTGAGTTCTCAAAAAGTCAAGAATATCGATTTTCTAGCCCCTAGTGAGTGTAAAATCGCGTTTACTTCACTTCTTTCAAACTCCTTTAAAATCATATAAATAGATGTTTCACGTCATTATAAATCGATATATACCAAGAATACTGAGTTTTCATAAAGTCAAGAAATTCGATTTTCTAGCCCCTAGTGAGTGTAAAATCACGTTTACTTCACTTCTTTCAAACTGCTTAAAAATCATATAAATGTATGTATCACCTCATAATAAGCATCTATATACCAAGAAAACTCAGTTTTCAAAAAGTCAAGAAATTCGATATTTTAGCCCCTAGTGAGCGTAAAATCGCGTATACTTTACTTCTTTCAAACTGCATAAAAATCACATAAAGGGATGTATCACCTCATAAAAAGCCTCTATATAACAAGATTACTGAGTTTTCAAGAAGTCAAGAAATTCGATTTTCTATCCCCTAATGAGTGTAAAATCGCGTTTACTTCACTTCTTTCAAACTGCTTAAAAATCATATACATAGATGTATCACCTCATAATAAGCCTATATATACCAAGAATACTAAGTTTTCAAAAAGTCAAGAATTTCGATTTTCTAGCCCCTAGTGAGTGTAAAATCGCGTTTACTTCACTTCTTTCAAACTCCTTAAATATCATATAAATGGATATTTCACGTCATAATAAGCCTATATATACCAAGAATACTAAGTTTTTAACAAGTCAAGAAATTCGATTTTCTAGCCCCCAGTGAGAGTAAAATCGCGTTTACTTCACTTCTTTCAAACTGCATAAAAATCATATAAATGGATATTTCACGTCATAATAAGCCTATATATACCAAGAATACTAAGTTTTTAACAAGTCAAGAAATTCGATTTTCTAGCCCCTAGTAAGTGTAAAATCGCATTTACTTCACTTCTTTCAAACTGCTTAAAAATCATATAAATGGATGTATCACCTCATAATAAGCCTCTATATACCAAGAATACTAAGTTTTCAAAAATTCAAGAAATTCGATTTTCTAGCCCCTAGTGATTGTAAAATCGCGTTTACTTCACTTCTTTCAAACTGCTTAAAAATTATATAAATGGGTGTATTACCTCATAAAAAGCCTCTATATAACAAGAATACTGAATTTTCAAAAAGTCAAGAAATTCGATATTCTAGCCCCTAGTGAGTGTAAAATCACGCTTACTTCACTTCTTTCAAACTGCTTAAAAATCATATAAATGTATGTATCACCTCATACATAAGCATCTATATACCAAGAAAACTCAGTTTTCAACAAGTCAAGAAACTCGATATTTTAGCCCCTAGTGAGCGTAAAATCGCGTATACTTTACTTCTTTCAAACCGCATAAAAATCATATAAATGGATGTTGCACGTCATAATAAGCCTATATATTCCAAGAATACTGAGGTCTGAAAAAGACAAGAAATTCGATTTTCTAGCCCCTAGTGAGTGTAAAATCGCGTTTTCTTCACTTCTTTCAAACTGCTTAAAAATCATATAATTGGATGTATCACGTCATTATAAGCCTATATATACCAAGAATACTGAGTTTTCAAGAAGTCAAGAAATTCGATTTTCTATCCCCTAGTGAGTGTAAAATCGCGTTTACTTCACTTCTTTCAAACTGCTTAAAAATCATATACATGGATGTATCACCTCATAATAAGCCTATATATACCAAGAATATTGAGTTTTTAACAAGTCAAGTAATTCAATTTTCTAGCCCCTAGTGAGAGTAAAATCGCGTTTACTTCACTTCTTTCAAACTCCATAAAAATCATATAAATGGATATTTCACGTCATAATAAGCCTATATATACCAAGAATACTAAGATTTTAACAAGTCAAGAAATTCGATTTTCTAGCCCATAGTAAGTGTAAAATCGCATTTACTTCACTTCTTTCAAACTGCTTAAAAATCATATAAATGGATGTATCACCTCATAATAAGCCTCTATATACCAAGAATACTAAGTTTTCAAAAAGTCAAGAATTTCGATTTTCTAGCCCCTAGTGAGTGTAAAATCGCGTTTACATCACTTCTTTTAAACTGCTTAAAAATCATATAAATGGATGTATCACCTCATAATAAGCCTATATATACCAAGAATACTAAGTTTTCAACAAGTCAAGAAATTCGATTTTCTAGCCCCTAGTGAGTGTAAAATCACGTTTACTACACTTCTTTCAAACTGCTTAAAAATCAAATAAAGGGATGTATCACCTCATAAAAAGCCTCTATATAACAAGAATACTGAGTTCTCAAAAAATCAAGAATGTCGATTTTCTAGCCCCTAGTGAGTGTAAAATCACGTTTACTTCACTTCTTTCAAACTGCTTAAAAATCATATAAATGTATGTATCACCTCATAATAAGCATTTATATACCAAGAAAACTCAGTTTTCAACAAGTCAAGAAATTCGATATTTTAGCCCCTAGTGAGCGTAAAATCGCGTATACTTTACTTCTTTCAAACTGCATAAAAATCACATAAAGGGATGTATCACCTCATAAAAAGCCTCTATATAACAAGAATACTGAGTTTTCAAGAAGTCAAGAAATTCGATTTTCTATCCCCTAGTGAGTGTAAAATCGCGTTTACTTCACATCTTTCAAACTGCTTAAAAATCATATACATGGATGTATCACCTCATAATAAGCCTATATATACCAGAAATATTGAGTTTTTAACAAGTCAAGAAATTCAATTTTCTAGCCCCAAGTGAGAGTAAAATCGCGTTTACTTCACTTCTTTCAAACTGCATAAAAATCATATAAATGGATATTTCACGTCATAATAAGCCTATATATACCAAGAATACTAAGTTTTTAACAAGTCAAGAAATTCGATTTTCTAGCCCATAGTAAGTGTAAAATCGCATTTACTTCACTTCTTTCAAACTGCTTAAAAGTCATATAAATGAATGTATCACCTCATAATAAGCCTCTATATACCAAGAATACTAAGTTTTCAAAAAGTCAAGAATTTCGATTTTCTAGCCCCTAGTGAGTGAAAAATCGCGTTTACATCACTTCTTTTAAACTGCTTAAAAATCATATAAATGGATGTATCACCTCATAATAAGCCTATATATACCAAGAATACTAAGTTTTCAACAAGTCAAGAAATTCGATTTTCTAGCCCCTAGTGAGTGTAAAATCGCGTTTACTTCACTTCTTTCAAACTGCTTAAAAATCATATAAATGTATGTATCACCTCATAATAAGCATCTATATACCAAGAAAACTCAGTTTTCAACTAGTCAAGAAATTCGATATTTTAGCCCCTAGTGAGCGTAAAATCGCGTATACTTTACTTCTTTCAAACTGCATAAAAATCACATAAAGGGATGTATCACCTCATAAAAAGCCTCTATATAACAAGAATACTGAGTTTTCAAGAAGTCAAGAAATTCGATTTTCTATCCCCTAATGAGTGTAAAATCGCGTTTACTTCACTTCTTTCAAACTGCTTAAAAATCATATACATAGATGTATCACCTCCTAATAAGCCCATATATACCAAGAATACTAAGTTTTCAAAAAGTCAAGAATTTCGATTTTCTAGCCCCTAGTGAGTGTAAAATCGCGTTTACTTCACTTCTTTCAAACTCCTTAAATATCATATAAATGGATATTTCACGTCATAATAAGCCTATATATACCAAGAATACTAAGTTTTTAACAAGTCAAGAAAATCGATTTTCTAGCCCCTAGTTAGTGTAAAATCGCATTTACTTCACTTCTTTCAAACTGCTTAAAAATCATATAAATGGATGTATCACCTCATAATAAGCCTCTATATACCAAGAATACTAAGTTTTCAAAAAGTCAAGAAATTCGATATTTTAGCCCCTAGTGAGCGTAAAATCGCGTATACTTTACTTCTTTCAAACTGCATAAAAATCACATAAAGGGATGTATCACCTCATAAAAAGCCTCTATATAACAAGAATACTGAGTTTTCAAGAAGTCAAGAAATTCGATTTTCTAGCCCCTAGTGAGTGTAAAATCGCGTTTACTTCACTTCTTTCAAACTGTTTAAAAATCATATAAATGGATGTATCACGTCATAATAAGCCTCTATATACCAAGAATACTGAGTTTTCAATAAGTCAAGAAATTCGATTTTCTAGCCCCTAGTGAGCGTAAAATCATGCTTTCCACACTTCTTACAAACTTCGAAAAACCATATAAATGGATGTTTCACGTCATAATAAGCCTATATATACCAAGAATACTAAGTTTTCAACAAGTCAAGAAATTCAATTTTCTAGCCCCTAGTGAGTGTAAAATCACGTTTACTTCACTTCTTTCAAACTGCTTAAAAATTATATAAATGGGTGTATTACCTCATAAAAGGCCTCTATATAACAAGAATACTGAATTTTCAAAAAGTCAAGAAATTCGATATTCTAGCCCCTAGTGAGTGTAAAATCACGTTTACTTCACTTCTTTCAAACTGTTTAAAAATCATATAAATGGATGTATCACGTCATAATAAGCCTCTATATACCAAGAATACTGAGTTTTCAATAAGTCAAGAAATTCGATTTTCTATCCCCTAGTGAGTGTAAAATCGCGTTTACTTCACTTCTTTCAAACTGCTTAAAAATCATATAAATGGATGTATCACCTCATAATAAGCCTCTATATACCAAGAATACTGAGTTTTCAAAAAGTCAAGAATTTCGATTTTCTAGCCCCTAGTGAGTGTAAAATCGCGTTTACTTCACTTCTTTCAAACTCCTTAAATATCATATAAATGGATATTTCACGTCATAATAAGCCTATATATACCAAGAATACTAAGTTTTCAAAAAGTCAAGAAATTCGATTTTCTAGCCCCTAGTGAGTGTAAAATCACGCTTACTTCACTTCTTTCAAACTGCTTAAAAATCATATAAATGTATGTATCACCTCATACATAAGCATCTATATACCAAGAAAACTCAGTTTTCAACAAGTCAAGAAATTCGATATTTTAGCCTTTAGTGAGCGTAAAATCGCGTATACTTTACTTCTTTCAAACTGCATAAAAATCATATAAATGGATGTTTCACGTCATAATAAGCCTATATATTCCAAGAATACTGAGGTCTAAAAAAGACAAGAAATTCAATTTTCTAGCCCCTAGTGAGTGTAAAATCGCGTTCTCTTCACTTCTTTCAAACTGCTTAGAAATCATGTAATTGGATGTATCACGTCATTATAAGCCTATATATACCAAGAATACTGAGTTTTCAAGAAGTCAAGAAATTCGATTTTATATCCCCTGGTGAGTGTAAAATCGCGTTTACTTCACTTCTTTCAAACTGCTTAAAAATGACATACATGGATGTTACACCTCATAATAAGCCTATATATACCAAGAATATTGAGTTTTTAACAAGTCAAGAAATTCAATTTTCTAGCCCCTAGTGAGAGTAAAATCGCGTTTACTTCACTTCTTTCAAACTGCATAAAAATCATATAAATGGATATTTCACGTCATAATAAGCCTATATATACCAAGAATATTGAGTTTTTAACAAGTCAAGAAATTCGATTTTCTAGCCCATAGTAAGTGTAAAATCGCATTTACTTCACTTCTTTCAAACTGCTTAAAAATCATATAAATGGATGTATCACCTCATAATAAGCCTCTATATACCAAGAATACTAAGTTTTCAAAAAGTCAAGAATTTCGATTTTCTAGCCCCTAGTGAGTGTAAAATCGCGTTTACATGACTTCTTTTAAACTGCTTAAAAATCATATAAATGGATGTATCACCTCATAATAAGCCTATATATACCAAGAATACTAAGTTTTCAACAAGTCAAGAAATTCGATTTTCTAGACCCTAGTGAGTGTAAAATCACGTTTACTTCACTTCTTTCAAACTGCTTAAAAATCAAATAAAGGGATGTATCACCTCATAAAAAGCCTCTATATAACAAGAATACTGAGTTCTCAAAAAGTCAAGAATATCGATTTTCTAGCCCCTAGTGAGTGTAAAATCGCGTTTACTTCACTTCTTTCAAACTCCTTTAAAATCATATAAATAGATGTTTCACGTCATTATAAACCGATATATACCAAGAATACTGAGTTTTCATAAAGTCAAGAAATTCGATTTTCTAGCCCCTAGTGAGTGTAAAATCACGTTTACTTCACTTCTTTCAAACTGCTTAAAAATCATATAAATGTATGTATCACCTCATAATAAGCATCTATATACCAAGAAAACTCAGTTTTCAACAAGTCAAGAAATTCGATATTTTAGCCCCTAGTGAGCGTAAAATCGCGTATACTTTACTTCTTTCAAACTGCATAAAAATCACATAAAGGGATGTATCACCTCATAAAAAGCCTCTATATAACAAGAATACTGAGTTTTCAAGAAGTCAAGAAATTCGATTTTCTATTCCCTAATGAGTGTAAAATCGCGTTTACTTCACTTTTTTCAAACTGCTTAAAAATCATATACATAGATGTATCACCTCATAATAAGCCTATATATACCAAGAATACTAAGTTTTCAAAAAGTCAAGAATTTCGATTTTCTATCCCCTAATGAGTGTAAAATCGCGTTTACTTCACTTCTTTCAAACTCCTTAAATATCATATAAATGGATATTTCACGTCATAATAAGCCTATATATACCAAGAATACTAAGTTTTTAACAAGTCAAGAAATTCGATTTTCTAGCCCCCAGTGAGAGTAAAATCGCGTTTACTTCACTTCTTTCAAACTGCATAAAAATCATATAAATGGATATTTCACGTCATAATAAGCCTATATATACCAAGAATACTAAGTTTTTAACAAGTCAAGAAATTCGATTTTCTAGCCCCTAGTAAGTGTAAAATCGCATTTACTTCACTTCTTTCAAACTGCTTAAAAATCATATAAATGGATGTATCACCTCATAATAAGCCTCTATATACCAAGAATACTAAGTTTTCAAAAAGTCAAGAAATTCGATTTTCTAGCCCCTAGTGAGTGTAAAATCGCGTTTACTTCACTTCTTTCAAACTGTTTAAAAATCATATAAATGGATGTATCACGTCATAATAAGCCTCTATATACCAAGAATACTGAGTTTTCAATAAGTCAAGAAAATCGATTTTCTAGCCCCTAGTGAGCGTAAAATCATGCTTTTCACACTTCTTTCAAACTGCTTAAAAATTATATAAATGGGTGTATTACCTCATAAAAAGCCTCTATATAACAAGAATACTGAATTTTCATAAAGTCAAGAAATTCGATATTCTAGCCCCTAGTGAGTGTAAAATCACGCTTACTTCACTTCTTTCAAACTGCTTAAGAATCATATAAATGTATGTATCACCTCATACATAAGCATCTATATACCAAGAAAACTCAGTTTTCAACAAGTCAAGAAATTCGATATTTTAGCCCCTAGTGAGCGTAAAATCGCGTATACTTTACTTCTTTCAAACCGCATAAAAATCATATAAATGGATGTTGCACGTCATAATAAGCCTATATATTCCAAGAATACTGAGGTCTGAAAAAGACAAGAAATTCGATTTTCTAGCCCCTAGTGAGTGTAAAATCGCGTTTTCTTCACTTCTTTCAAACTGCTTAAAAATCATATAATTGGATGTATCACGTCATTATAAGCCTATATATACCAAGAATACTGAGTTTTCAAGAAGTCAAGAAATTCGATTTTCTATCCCCTAGTGAGTGTAAAATCGCGTTTACTTCACTTCTTTCAAACTGCTTAAAAATCATATACATGGATGTATCACCTCATAATAAGCCTATATATACCAAGAATATTGAGTTTTTAACAAGTCAAGTAATTCAATTTTCTAGCCCCTAGTGAGAGTAAAATCGCGTTTACATCACTTGTTTCAAACTGCATAAAAATCATATAAATGGATATTTCACGTCATAATAAGCCTATATATACCAAGAATACTAAGATTTTAACAAGTCAAGAAATTCGATTTTCTAGCCCATAGTAAGTGTAAAATCGCATTTACTTCACTTCTTTCAAACTGCTTAAAAATCATATAAATGGATGTATCACCTCATAATAAGCCTCTATATACCAAGAATACTAAGTTTTCAAAAAGTCAAGAATTTCGATTTTCTAGCCCCTAGTGAGTGTAAAATCGCGTTTACATCACTTCTTTTAAACTGCTTAAAAATCATATAAATGGATGTATCACCTCATAATAAGCCTATATATACCAAGAATACTAAGTTTTCAACAAGTCAAGAAATTCGATATTTTAGCCCCTAGTGAGCGTAAAATCGCGTATACTTTACTTCTTTCAAACTGCATAAAAATCACATAAAGGGATGTATCACCTCATAAAAAGCCTCTATATAACAAGAATACTGAGTTTTCAAGAAGTCAAGAAATTCGATTTTCTATCCCCTAGTGAGTGTAAAATTGCGTTTACTTCACTTCTTTCAAACTGCTTAAAAATCATATAAATGGATGTATCACCTCATAATAAGCCTCTATATACCAAGAATACTGAGTTTTCAAAAAGTCAAGAATTTCGATTTTCTAGCCCCTAGTGAGTGTAAAATCGCGTTTACTTCACTTCTTTCAAACTCCTTAAATATCATATAAATGGATATTTCACGTCATAATAAGCCTATATATACCAAGAATACTAAGTTTTCAAAAAGTCAAGAAATTCGATTTTCTAGCCCCTAGTGAGTGTAAAATCACGCTTACTTCACTTCTTTCAAACTGCTTAAAAATCATATAAATGTATGTATCACCTCATACATAAGCATCTATATACCAAGAAAACTCAGTTTTCAACAAGTCAAGAAATTCGATATTTTAGCCTTTAGTGAGCGTAAAATCGCGTATACTTTACTTCTTTCAAACTGCATAAAAATCATATAAATGGATGTTTCACGTCATAATAAGCCTATATATTCCAAGAATACTGAGGTCTAAAAAAGACAAGAAATTCAATTTTCTAGCCCCTAGTGAGTGTAAAATCGCGTTCTCTTCACTTCTTTCAAACTGCTTAGAAATCATGTAATTGGATGTATCACGTCATTATAAGCCTATATATACCAAGAATACTGAGTTTTCAAGAAGTCAAGAAATTCGATTTTATATCCCCTGGTGAGTGTAAAATCGCGTTTACTTCACTTCTTTCAAACTGCTTAAAAATGACATACATGGATGTTACACCTCATAATAAGCCTATATATACCAAGAATATTGAGTTTTTAACAAGTCAAGAAATTCAATTTTCTAGCCCCTAGTGAGAGTAAAATCGCGTTTACTTCACTTCTTTCAAACTGCATAAAAATCATATAAATGGATATTTCACGTCATAATAAGCCTATATATACCAAGAATATTGAGTTTTTAACAAGTCAAGAAATTCGATTTTCTAGCCCATAGTAAGTGTAAAATCGCATTTACTTCACTTCTTTCAAACTGCTTAAAAATCATATAAATGGATGTATCACCTCATAATAAGCCTCTATATACCAAGAATACTAAGTTTTCAAAAAGTCAAGAATTTCGATTTTCTAGCCCCTAGTGAGTGTAAAATCGCGTTTACTTGACTTCTTATTAACTGCTTAAAAATCATATAAATGGATGTATCACCTCATAATAAGCCTATATATACCAAGAATACTAAGTTTTCAACAAGTCAAGAAATTCGATTTTCTAGACCCTAGTGAGTGTAAAATCACGTTTACTTCACTTCTTTCAAACTGCTTAAAAATCAAATAAAGGGATGTATCACCTCATAAAAAGCCTCTATATAACAAGAATACTGAGTTCTCAAAAAGTCAAGAATATCGATTTTCTAGCCCCTAGTGAGTGTAAAATCGCGTTTACTTCACTTCTTTCAAACTCCTTTAAAATCATATAAATAGATGTTTCACGTCATTATAAACCGATATATACCAAGAATACTGAGTTTTCATAAAGTCAAGAAATTCGATTTTCTAGCCCCTAGTGAGTGTAAAATCACGTTTACTTCACTTCTTTCAAACTGCTTAAAAATCATATAAATGTATGTATCACCTCATAATAAGCATCTATATACCAAGAAAACTCAGTTTTCAACAAGTCAAGAAATTCGATATTTTAGCCCCTAGTGAGCGTAAAATCGCGTATACTTTACTTCTTTCAAACTGCATAAAAATCACATAAAGGGATGTATCACCTCATAAAAAGCCTCTATATAACAAGAATACTGAGTTTTCAAGAAGTCAAGAAATTCGATTTTCTATCCCCTAATGAGTGTAAAATCGCGTTTACTTCACTTTTTTCAAACTGCTTAAAAATCATATACATAGATGTATCACCTCATAATAAGCCTATATATACCAAGAATACTAAGTTTTCAAAAAGTCAAGAATTTCGATTTTCTATCCCCTAATGAGTGTAAAATCGCGTTTACTTCACTTCTTTCAAACTCCTTAAATATCATATAAATGGATATTTCACGTCATAATAAGCCTATATATACCAAGAATACTAAGTTTTTAACAAGTCAAGAAATTCGATTTTCTAGCCCCTAGTAAGTGTAAAATCGCATTTACTTCACTTCTTTCAAACTGCTTAAAAATCATATAAATGGATGTATCACCTCATAATAAGCCTCTATATACCAAGAATACTAAGTTTTCAAAAAGTCAAGAAATTCGATTTTCTAGCCCCTAGTGAGTGTAAAATCACGTTTACTTCACTTCTTTCAAACTGCTTAAAAATTATATAAATGGGTGTATTACCTCATAAAAAGCCTCTATATAACAAGAATACTGAATTTTCATAAAGTCAAGAAATTCGATATTCTAGCCCCTAGTGAGTGTAAAATCACGCTTACTTCACTTCTTTCAAACTGCTTAAAAATCATATAAATGTATGTATCACCTCATACATAAGCATCTATATACCAAGAAAACTCAGTTTTCAACAAGTCAAGAAATTCGATATTTTAGCCCCTAGTGAGCGTAAAATCGCGTATACTTTACTTCTTTCAAACCGCATAAAAATCATATAAATGGATGTTGCACGTCATAATAAGCCTATATATTCCAAGAATACTGAGGTCTGAAAAAGACAAGAAATTCGATTTTCTAGCACCTAGTGAGTGTAAAATCGCGTTTTCTTCACTTCTTTCAAACTGCTTAAAAATCATATAATTGGATGTATCACGTCATTATAAGCCTATATATACCAAGAATACTGAGTTTTCAAGAAGTCAAGAAATTCGATTTTCTATCCCCTAGTGAGTGTAAAATCGCGTTTACTTCACTTCTTTCAAACTGCTTAAAAATCATATACATGGATGTATCACCTCATAATAAGCCTATATATACCAAGAATATTGAGTTTTTAACAAGTCAAGTAATTCAATTTTCTAGCCCCTAGTGAGAGTAAAATCGCGTTTACATCACTTGTTTCAAACTGCATAAAAATCATATAAATGGATATTTCACGTCATAATAAGCCTATATATACCAAGAATACTAAGATTTTAACAAGTCAAGAAATTCGATTTTCTAGCCCATAGTAAGTGTAAAATCGCATTTACTTCACTTCTTTCAAACTGCTTAAAAATCATATAAATGGATGTATCACCTCATAATAAGCCTCTATATACCAAGAATACTAAGTTTTCAAAAAGTCAAGAATTTCGATTTTCTAGCCCCTAGTGAGTGTAAAATCGCGTTTACATCACTTCTTTTAAACTGCTTAAAAATCATATAAATGGATGTATCACCTCATAATAAGCCTATATATACCAAGAATACTAAGTTTTCAACAAGTCAAGAAATTCGATATTTTAGCCCCTAGTGAGCGTAAAATCGCGTATACTTTACTTCTTTCAAACTACATAAAAATCACATAAAGGGATGTATCACCTCATAAAAAGCCTCTATATAACAAGAATACTGAGTTTTCAAGAAGTCAAGAAATTCGATTTTCTATCCCCTAGTGAGTGTAAAATCGCGTTTACTTCACTTCTTTCAAACTGCTTAAAAATCATATAAATGGATGTATCACCTCATAATAAGCCTCTATATACCAAGAATACTGAGTTTTCAAAAAGTCAAGAATTTCGATTTTCTAGCCCCTAGTGAGTGTAAAATCGCGTTTACTTCACTTCTTTCAAACTCCTTAAATATCATATAAATGTATATTTCACCTCATAATAAGCCTATATATACCAAGAATATTGAGTTTTCAACAAGTCAATAAATTCGATTTTCGAGCCCCTAGTGTGTGTAAAATCGCGTTTACTTCACTTCTTTCAAAATGTTTAAAAATCATGTAAATGGATGTATCACGTCAAAATAAGCATCTATATACCAAGAATACTGAGTTTTCAATAAGTCAAGAAATTCGATTTTCTAGCCCCTAGAGAGCGTAAAATCACGCTTTCCACACTTCTTTCAAACTCCTTAAATATCATATAAATGTATATTTCACCTCATAATAAGCCTATATATACCAAGAATATTGAGTTTTTAACAAGTCAAGAAATTCAATTTTCTAGCCCCTAGTGAGAGTAAAATCGCGTTTACTTCACTTCTTTCAAACTCCATAAAAATCATATAAATGGATATTTCACGTCATAATAAGCCTATATATACCAAGAATACTAAGTTTTTAACAAGTCAAGAAATTCGATTTTCTAGCCCCTAGTAAGTGTAAAATCGCGTTTACTTCACTTCTTTCAAAATGTTTAAAAATCATGTAAATGGATGTATCACGTCATAATAAGCCTCTATATACCAAGAATACTGAGTTTTCAATAAGTCAAGATATTCGATTTTCTAGCCCCTAGAGAGCGTAAAATCACGCTTTCCACACTTCTTACAAACTTCGAAAAACCATATAAATGGATGATTCACGTGATAATAAGCCTATATATACCAAGAATACTAAGTTTTCAACAAGTCAAGAAATTCGATTTTCTAGACCCTAGTGAGAGTAAAATCGCGTTTACTTCACTTCTTTCAAACTGCATAAAAATCATATAAATGGATATTTCACGTCATAATAAGCCTATATATACCAAGAATACTAAGTTTTTAACAAGTCAAGAAATTCGATTTTCTAGCCCATAGTAAGTGTAAAATCGCGTTTACATCACGTCTTTTAAACTGCTTAAAAATCATATAAATGTATGTATCACCTCATAATAAGCATTTATATACCAAGAATACTAAGTTTTCAAAAAGTCAAGAAATTCGATTTTCTAGCCCCTAGTGAGTGTAAAATCGCGTTTACTTCACTTCTTTCAAACTGTTTAAAAATCATATAAATGGATGTATCACGTCATAATAAGCCTCTATATACCAAGAATACTGAGTTTGCAATAAGTCAAGAAATTCGATTTTCTAGCCCCTAGAGAGCGTAAAATCACGCTTTCCACACTTCTTACAAACTTCGAAAAACCATATAAATGGATGATTCACGTCATAATAAGCCTATATATACCAAGAATACTAAGTTTTCAACAAGTCAAGAAATTCGATTTTCTAGACCCTAGTGAGAGTAAAATCCCGTTTACTTCACTTCTTTCAAACTGCATAAAAATCATATAAATGGATATTTCACGTCATAATAAGCCTATATATACCAAGAATACTAAGTTTTTAACAAGTCAAGAAATTCGATTTTCTAGCCCCCAGTGAAAGTAAAATCGCGTTTACTTCACTTCTTTCAAACTGCATAAAAATCATATAAATGGATATTTCACGTCATAATAAGCCTATATATACCAAGAATACTAAGTTTTCAACAAGTCAAGAAATTCGATTTTCTAGCCCCTAGTGAGTGTAAAATTGCGTTTACTTCACTTCTTTCAAACTGCTTAAAAATCATATACATGGATGTATCACCTCATAATAAGCCTATATATACCAAGAATACTAAGTTTTCAAAAAGTCAAGAATTTCGATTTTCTAGCCCCTAGTGAGTGTAAAATCGCGTTTACTTCACTTCTTTCAAACTGCTTAAAAATCATATAAATGGATGTATCACCTCATAATAAGCCTCTATATACCAAGAATACTAAGTTTTCAAAAAGTCAAGAATTTCGATTTTCTAGCCCCTAGTGAGTGTAAAATCGCGTTTACATCACGTCTTTTAAACTGCTTAAAAATCATATAAATGGATGTATCACCTCATAATAAGCCTATATATACCAAGAATACTAAGTTTTCAACAAGTCAAGAAATTCGATTTTCTAGCCCCTAGTGAGTGTAAAATCACGTTTACTTCACTTCTTTCAAACTGCTTAAAAATCAAATAAAGGGATGTATCACCTCATAAAAAGCCTCTATATAACAAGAATACTGAGTTCTCAAAAAGTCAAGAACGTCGATTTTCTAGCCCCTAGTGAGTGTAAAATCACGTTTACTTCACTTCTTTCAAACTGCTTAAAAATCATATAAATGTATGTATCACCTCATAATAAGCATTTATATACCAAGAAAACTCAGTTTTCAACAAGTCAAGAAATTCGATATTTTAGCCCCTAGTGAGCGTAAAATCGCGTATAATTTACTTCTTTCAAACTGCATAAAAATCACATAAAGGGATGTATCGCCTCATAAAAAGCCTCTATATAACAAGAATACTGAGTTTTCAAAAAGTCAAGAATTTCGATTTTCTAGCCCCTAGTGAGTGTAAAATCGCGTTTACTTCACTTCTTTCAAACTGCTTAAAAATCATATAAATGGATGTATCACCTCATAATAAGCCTCTATATACCAAGAATACTGAGTTTTCAAAAAGTCAAGATTTTCGATTTTCTAGCCCCTAGTGAGTGTAAAATCGCGTTTACTTCACTTCTTTCAAACTCCTTTAATATCATATAAATGGATATTTCACGTCATAATAAGCCTATATATACCAAGAATACTAAGTTTTAACAAGTCAAGAAATACGATTTTCTAGCCCCTAGTGAGAGTAAAATCGCGTTTACTTCAGTTCTTTCAAACTGCATAAAAATCATATAAATGGATATTTCACGTCATAATAAGCCAATATATACCAAGAATACTAAGTTTTTAACAAGTCAAGGAATTCGATTTTCTAGCCCCTAGTAAGTGTAAAATCGCATTTACTTCACTTCTTTCAAACTGCTTAAAAATCATATAAATGGATGTATCACCTCATAATAAGCCTCTATATTCCAAGAATACTAAGTTTTCATAAAGTCAAGAAATTCGATTTTCTAGCCCCTAGTGAGTGTAAAATCACGCTTACTTCAGTTCTTTCAAACTGCTTAAAAATCATATAAATGTATGTATCACCTCATACATAAGCATCTATATACCAAGAAAACTCAGTTTTCAACAAGTCAAGAAATTCGATATTTTAGCCCCTAGTGAGCGTAAAATCGCGTATACTTTACTTCTTTCAAACTGCATAAAAATCATATAAATGGATGTTTCACGTCATAATAAGCCTATATATTCCAAGAATACTGAGGTCTAAAAAAGACAAGAAATTCGATTTTCTAGCCCCTAGTGAGTGTAAAATCGCGTTTTCTTCACTTCTTTCAAACTGCTTAAAAATCATATAATTGGATGTATCACGTCATTATAAGCCTATATATACCAAGAATACTGAGTTTTCAAGAAGTCAAGAAATTCGATTTTCTATCCCCTGGTGAGTGTAAAATCGCGTTTACTTCACTTCTTTCAAACTGTTTAAAAATCATATACATGGATGTATCACCTCATAATAAGCCTATATATACCAAGAATATTGAGTTTTTAACACGTCAAGAAATTCAATTTTCTAGCCCCTAGTGAGAGTAAAATCGCGTTTACTTCACTTCTTTCAAACTGCATAAAAATCATATAAATGGATATTTCACGTCCTAATAAGCCTATATATACCAAGAATACTAAGTTTTTAACAAGTCAAGAAATTCGATTTTCTAGCCCCTAGTGAGTGTAAAATCACGTTTACTTCACTTCTTTCAAACTGCTTAAAAATCATATAAATGTATGTATCACCTCATAATAAGCATCTATATACCAAGAAAACGCAGTTTTCAACAAGTCAATAAATTCGATATTTTAGCCCCTAGTGAGCGTAAAATCGCGAATACTTTACTTCTTTCAAACTGCATAAAAATCACATAAAGGGATGTATCACCTCATAAAAAGCCACTATATAACAAGAATACTGAGTTATCAAGAAGTCAAGAAATTCGATTTTCTATCCCCTAATGAGTGTAAAATCGCGTTTACTTCACTTCTTTCAAACTGCTTAAAAATCATATAAATGGATGTATCACCTCATAATAAGCCTATATATACCAAGAATACTAAGTTTTCAAAAAGTCAAGAATTTCGATTTTCTAGCCCCTAGTGAGTGTAAAATCGCGTTTACTTCACTTCTTTCGAACTCCTTAAATATCATATAAATGGATATTTCACGTCATAATAAGCCTATATATACCAAGAATACTAAGTTTTTAACAAGTCAAGAAATTCGATTTTCTAGCCCCCAGTGAAAGTAAAATCGTTTTTACTTCACTTCTTTCAAACTGCATAAAAATCATATAAATGGATATTTCACGTCATAATAAGCCTATATATACCAAGAATACTAAGTTTTTAACAAGTCAAGAAATTCGATTTTCTAGCCCCTAGTAAGTGTAAAATCGCATTTACTTCACTTCTTTCAAACTGCTTAAAAATCATATAAATGGATGTATCACCTCATAATAAGCCTCTATATACCAAGAATACTAAGTTTTCAAAAAGTCAAGAAATTCGATTTTCTAGCCCCTAGTGAGTGTAAAATCGCGTTTACTTCACTTCTTTCAAACTGTTTAAAAATCATATAAATGGATGTATCACGTCATAATAAGCCTCTATATACCAAGAATACTGAGTTTTCAATAAGTCAAGAAATTCGATTTTCTAGCCCCTAGAGAGCGTAAAATCACGCTTTCCACACTTCTTACAAACTTCGAAAAACCATATAAATGGATGATTCACGTCATAATAAGCCTATATATACCAAGAATACTAAGTTTTCAACAAGTCAAGAAATTCGATTTTCTAGCCCCTAGTGAGTGTAAAATCGCGTTTACTTCACTTCTTTCAAACTGCTTAAAAATCATATAAATGGATGTATCACGTCATAATAAGCCTATATATACCAAGAATACTAAGTTTTCAACAAGTCAAGAAATTCGATTTTCTAGACCCTAGTGAGAGTAAAATCGCGTTTACTTCACTTCTTTCAAACTGCATAAAAGTCATATAAATGGATATTTCACGTCATAATAAGCCTATATATACCAAGAATACTAAGTTTTTAACAAGTCAAGAAATTCGATTTTCTAGCCCATAGTAAGTGTAAAATCGCATTTACTTCACTTCTTTCAAACTGCTTAAAAATCATATAAATGGATGTATCACCTCATAATAAGCCTCTATATACCAAGAATACTAAGTTTTCAAAAAGTCAAGAATTTCGATTTTCTAGCCCCTAGTGAGTGTAAAATCGCGTTTACATCACGTCTTTTAAACTGCTTAAAAATCATATAAATGGATGTATCACCTCATAATAAGCCTATATATACCAAGAATACTAAGTTTTCAACAAGTCAAGAAATTCGATTTTCTAGCCCCTAGTGAGTGTAAAATCACGTTTACTTCACTTCTTTCAAACTGCTTAAAAATCAAATAAAGGGATGTATCACCTCATAAAAAGCCTCTATATAACAAGAATACTGAGTTCTCAAAAAGTCAAGAACGTCGATTTTCTAGCCCCTAGTGAGTGTAAAATCACGTTTACTTCACTTCTTTCAAACTGCTTAAAAATCATATAAATGTATGTATCACCTCATAATAAGCATTTATATACCAAGAAAACTCAGTTTTCAACAAGTCAAGAAATTCGATATTTTAGCCCCTAGTGAGCGTAAAATCGCGTATAATTTACTTCTTTCAAACTGCATAAAAATCACATAAAGGGATGTATCGCCTCATAAAAAGCCTCTATATAACAAGAATACTGAGTTTTCAAAAAGTCAAGAATTTCGATTTTCTAGCCCCTAGTGAGTGTAAAATCGCGTTTACTTCACTTCTTTCAAACTGCTTAAAAATCATATAAATGGATGTATCACCTCATAATAAGCCTCTATATACCAAGAATACTGAGTTTTCAAAAAGTCAAGATTTTCGATTTTCTAGCCCCTAGTGAGTGTAAAATCGCGTTTACTTCACTTCTTTCAAACTCCTTTAATATCATATAAATGGATATTTCACGTCATAATAAGCCTATATATACCAAGAATACTAAGTTTTAACAAGTCAAGAAATACGATTTTCTAGCCCCTAGTGAGAGTAAAATCGCGTTTACTTCAGTTCTTTCAAACTGCATAAAAATCATATAAATGGATATTTCACGTCATAATAAGCCTATATATACCAAGAATACTAAGTTTTTAACAAGTCAAGGAATTCGATTTTCTAGCCCCTAGTAAGTGTAAAATCGCATTTACTTCACTTCTTTCAAACTGCTTAAAAATCATATAAATGGATGTATCACCTCATAATAAGCCTCTATATTCCAAGAATACTAAGTTTTCATAAAGTCAAGAAATTCGATTTTCTAGCCCCTAGTGAGTGTAAAATCACGCTTACTTCAGTTCTTTCAAACTGCTTAAAAATCATATAAATGTATGTATCACCTCATACATAAGCATCTATATACCAAGAAAACTCAGTTTTCAACAAGTCAAGAAATTCGATATTTTAGCCCCTAGTGAGCGTAAAATCGGGTATACTTTACTTCTTTCAAACTGCATAAAAATCATATAAATGGATGTTTCACGTCATAATAAGCCTATATATTCCAAGAATACTGAGGTCTAAAAAAGACAAGAAATTCGATTTTCTAGCCCCTAGTGAGTGTAAAATCGCGTTTTCTTCACTTCTTTCAAACTGCTTAAAAATCATATAATTGGATGTATCACGTCATTATAAGCCTATATATATACCAAGAATACTGAGTTTTCAAGAAGTCAAGAAATTCGATTTTCTATCCCCTGGTGAGTGTAAAATCGCGTTTACTTCACTTCTTTCAAACTGTTTAAAAATCATATACATGGATGTATCACCTCATAATAAGCCTATATATACCAAGAATAATGAGTTTTTAACACGTCAAGAAATTCAATTTTCTAGCCCCTAGTGAGAGTAAAATCGCGTTTACTTCACTTCTTTCAAACTGCATAAAAATCATATAAATGGATATTTCACGTCCTAATAAGCCTATATATACCAAGAATACTAAGTTTTTAACAAGTCAAGAAATTCGATTTTCTAGCCCCTAGTGAGTGTAAAATCACGTTTACTTCACTTCTTTCAAACTGCTTAAAAATCATATAAATGTATGTATCACCTCATAATAAGCATCTATATACCAAGAAAACTCAGTTTTCAACAAGTCAATAAATTCGATATTTTAGCCCCTAGTGAGCGTAAAATCGCGAATACTTTACTTCTTTCAAACTGCATAAAAATCACATAAAGGGATGTATCACCTCATAAAAAGCCACTATATAACAAGAATACTGAGTTATCAAGAAGTCAAGAAATTCGATTTTCTATCCCCTAATGAGTGTAAAATCGCGTTTACTTCACTTCTTTCAAACTGCTTAAAAATCATATAAATGGATGTATCACCTCATAATAAGCCTATATATACCAAGAATACTAAGTTTTCAAAAAGTCAAGAATTTCGATTTTCTAGCCCCTAGTGAGTGTAAAATCGCGTTTACTTCACTTCTTTCGAACTCCTTAAATATCATATAAATGGATATTTCACGTCATAATAAGCCTATATATACCAAGAATACTAAGTTTTTAACAAGTCAAGAAATTCGATTTTCTAGCCCCCAGTGAAAGTAAAATCGCGTTTACTTCACTTCTTTCAAACTGCATAAAAATCATATAAATGGATATTTCACGTCATAATAAGCCTATATATACCAAGAATACTAAGTTTTTAACAAGTCAAGAAATTCGATTTTCTAGCCCCTAGTAAGTGTAAAATCGCATTTACTTCACTTCTTTCAAACTGTTTAAAAATCATATAAATGGATGTATCACGTCATAATAAGCCTATATATACCAAGAATACTAAGTTTTCAACAAGTCAAGAAATTCGATTTTCTAGCCCCTAGTGAGTGTAAAATTGCGTTTACTTCACTTCTTTCAAACTGCTTAAAAATCATATACATGGATGTATCACCTCATAATAAGCCTCTATATACCAAGAATACTGAGTTTTCAATAAGTCAAGAAATTCGATTTTCTAGCCCCTAGAGAGCGTAAAATCACGCTTTCCACACTTCTTACAAACTTCGAAAAACCATATAAATGGATGATTCACGTCATAATAAGCCTATATATTCCAAGAATACTAAGTTTTCAACAAGTCAAGAAATTCGATTTTCTAGACCCTAGTGAGAGTAAAATCCCGTTTACTTCACTTCTTTCAAACTGCATAAAAATCATATAAATGGATATTTCACGTCATAATAAGCCTATATATACCAAGAATACTAAGTTTTTAACAAGTCAAGAAATTCGATTTTCTAGCCCCCAGTGAAAGTAAAATCGCGTTTACTTCACTTCTTTCAAACTGCATAAAAATCATATAAATGGATATTTCACGTCATAATAAGCCTATATATACCAAGAATACTAAGTTTTCAACAAGTCAAGAAATTCGATTTTCTAGCCCTTAGTGAGTGTAAAATTGCGTTTACTTCACTTCTTTCAAACTGCTTAAAAATCATATACATGGATGTATCACCTCATAATAAGCCTATATATACCAAGAATACTAAGTTTTCAAAAAGTCAAGAATTTCGATTTTCTAGCCCCTAGTGAGTGTAAAATCGCGTTTACTTCACTTCTTTCAAACTCCTTAAATATCATATAAATGGATATTTCACGTCATAATAAGCCTATATATACCAAGAATACTGAGTTTTTAACAAGTCAAGAAATTCGATTTTCTAGCCCCTAGTGAGAGTAAAATCGCGTTTACTTCAGTTCTTTCAAACTGCATAAAAATCATATAAATGGATATTTCACGTCATAATAAGCCTATATATACAAAGAATACTAAGTTTTTAACAAGTCAAGAAATTCGATTTTCTAGCCCCTAGTAAGTGTAAAATCGCATTTACTTCACTTCTTTCAAACTGCTTAAAAATCATATAAATTGATGTATCACCTCATAATAAGCCTCTATATACCAAGAATACTAAGTTTTCAAAAAGTCAAGAAATTCGATTTTCTAGCCCCTAGTGTGTGTAAAATCACGCTTACTTCACTTCTTTCAAACTGCTTAAAAATCATATAAATGGATGTATCACCTCATAATAAGCCTCTATATACCAAGAATACTAAGTTTTCAAAAAGTCAAGAATTTCGATTTTCTAGCCCCTAGTGAGTGTAAAATCGCGTTTACATCACGTCTTTTAAACTGCTTAAAAATCATATAAATGGATGTATCACCTCATAATAAGCCTATATATACCAAGAATACTAAGTTTTCAACAAGTCAAGAAATTCGATTTTCTAGCCCCTAGTGAGTGTAAAATCACGTTTACTTCACTTCTTTCAAACTGCTTAAAAATCAAATAAAGGGATGTATCACCTCATAAAAAGCCTCTATATAACAAGAATACTGAGTTCTCAAAAAGTCAAGAACGTCGATTTTCTAGCCCCTAGTGAGTGTAAAATCACGTTTACTTCACTTCTTTCAAACTGCATAAAAATCATATAAATGGATGTTTCACGTCATAATAAGCCTATATATTCCAAGAATACTGAGGTCTAAAAAAGACAAGAAATTCGATTTTCTAGCCCCTAGTGAGTGTAAAATCGCGTTTTCTTCACTTCTTTCAAACTGCTTAAAAATCATATAATTGGATGTATCACGTCATTATAAGCCTATATATACCAAGAATACTGAGTTTTCAAGAAGTTAAGAAATTCGATTTTCTATCCCCTAGTGTGTGTAAAATCGCGTTTACTTCACTTCTTTCAAACTGCTTAAAAGGATGTTCCACGTCATTATAAGCCTACATATACCAAGAATATTGAGTTTTCAACAAGTCAAGAAATTCGATTTTCTAGCCCCTAGTGAGTGTAAAATCGCGTTTACTTCACTTCTTTCAAACTGCATAAAAATCATATAAATGGATATTTCACGTCATAATAAGCCTATATATACTAAGAATACTAAGTTTTTAACAAGTCAAGAAATTCGATTTTCTAGCCCATAGTAAGTGTAAAATCGCATTTACTTCACTTCTTTCAAACTGCTTAAAAATCATGTAAATGGATGTATCACCTCATAATAAGCCTCTATATACCAAGAATACTAAGTTTTCAACAAGTCAAGAAATTCGATTTTCTAGACCCTAGTGAGTGTACAATCACGTTTACTTCACTTCTTTCAAACTGCTTAAAAATCAAATAAAGGGATGTATCACCTCATAAAAAGCCTCTATATAACAAGAATACTGAGTTCTCAAAAAGTCAAGAATATCGATTTTCTAGCCCCTAGTGAGTGTAAAATCGCGTTTACTTCACTTCTTTCAAACTCCTTTAAAATCATATAAGTAGATGTTTCACGTCATTATAAACCGATATATACCAAGAATACTGAGTTTTCATAAAGTCAAGAAATTCGATTTTCTAGCCCCTAGAGAGCGTAAAATCACGCTTTCCACACTTCTTACAAACTTCGAAAAACCATATAAATGGATGATTCACGTGATAATAAGCCTATATATACCAAGAATACTAAGTTTTCAACAAGTCAAGAAATTCGATTTTCTAGACCCTAGTGAGAGTAAAATCGCGTTTACTTCACTTCTTTCAAACTGCATAAAAGTCATATAAATGGATATTTCACGTCATAATAAGCCTATATATACCAAGAATACTAAGTTTTTAACAAGTCAAGAAATTCGATTTTCTAGCCCATAGTAAGTGTAAAATCGCATTTACTTCACTTCTTTCAAACTGCTTAAAAATCATATAAATGGATGTATCACCTCATAATAAGCCTCTATATACCAAGAATACTAAGTTTTCAAAAAGTCAAGAATTTCGATTTTCTAGCCCCTAGTGAGTGTAAAATCGCGTTTACATCACGTCTTTTAAACTGCTTAAAAATCATATAAATGGATGTATCACCTCATAATAAGCCTATATATAACAAGAATACTGAGTTCTCAAAAAGTCAAGAACGTCGATTTTCTAGCCCCTAGTGAGTGTAAAATCACGTTTACTTCACTTCTTTCAAACTGCTTAAAAATCATATAAATGTATGTATCACCTCATAATAAGCATTTATATACCAAGAAAACTCAGTTTTCAACAAGTCAAGAAATTCGATATTTTAGCCCCTAGTGAGCGTAAAATCGCGTATAATTTACTTCTTTCAAACTGCATAAAAATCACATAAAGGGATGTATCGCCTCATAAAAAGCCTCTATATAACAAGAATACTGAGTTTTCAAAAAGTCAAGAATTTCGATTTTCTAGCCCCTAGTGAGTGTAAAATCGCGTTTACTTCACTTCTTTCAAACTGCTTAAAAATCATATAAATGGATGTATCACCTCATAATAAGCCTCTATATACCAAGAATACTGAGTTTTCAAAAAGTCAAGATTTTCGATTTTCTAGCCCCTAGTGAGTGTAAAATCGCGTTTACTTCACTTCTTTCAAACTCCTTTAATATCATATAAATGGATATTTCACGTCATAATAAGCCTATATATACCAAGAATACTAAGTTTTAACAAGTCAAGAAATACGATTTTCTAGCCCCTAGTGAGAGTAAAATCGCGTTTACTTCAGTTCTTTCAAACTGCATAAAAATCATATAAATGGATATTTCACGTCATAATAAGCCTATATATACCAAGAATACTAAGTTTTTAACAAGTCAAGGAATTCGATTTTCTAGCCCCTAGTAAGTGTAAAATCGCATTTACTTCACTTCTTTCAAACTGCTTAAAAATCATATAAATGGATGTATCACCTCATAATAAGCCTCTATATTCCAAGAATACTAAGTTTTCATAAAGTCAAGAAATTCGATTTTCTAGCCCCTAGTGAGTGTAAAATCACGCTTACTTCAGTTCTTTCAAACTGCTTAAAAATCATATAAATGTATGTATCACCTCATACATAAGCATCTATATACCAAGAAAACTCAGTTTTCAACAAGTCAAGAAATTCGATATTTTAGCCCCTAGTGAGCGTAAAATCGCGTATACTTTACTTCTTTCAAACTGCATAAAAATCATATAAATGGATGTTTCACGTCATAATAAGCCTATATATTCCAAGATTACTGAGGTCTAAAAAAGACAAGAAATTCGATTTTCTAGCCCCTAGTGAGTGTAAAATCGCGTTTTCTTCACTTCTTTCAAACTGCTTAAAAATCATATAATTGGATGTATCACGTCATTATAAGCCTATATATACCAAGAATACTGAGTTTTCAAGAAGTCAAGAAATTCGATTTTCTATCCCCTGGTGAGTGTAAAATCGCGTTTACTTCACTTCTTTCAAACTGTTTAAAAATCATATACATGGATGTATCACCTCATAATAAGCCTATATATACCAAGAATATTGAGTTTTTAACACGTCAAGAAATTCAATTTTCTAGCCCCTAGTGAGAGTAAAATCGCGTTTACTTCACTTCTTTCAAACTGCATAAAAATCATATAAATGGATATTTCACGTCCTAATAAGCCTATATATACCAAGAATACTAAGTTTTTAACAAGTCAAGAAATTCGATTTTCTAGCCCCTAGTGAGTGTAAAATCACGTTTACTTCACTTCTTTCAAACTGCTTAAAAATCATATAAATGTATGTATCACCTCATAATAAGCATCTATATACCAAGAAAACTCAGTTTTCAACAAGTCAATAAATTCGATATTTTAGCCCCTAGTGAGCGTAAAATCGCGAATACTTTACTTCTTTCAAACTGCATAAAAATCACATAAAGGGATGTATCACCTCATAAAAAGCCACTATATAACAAGAATACTGAGTTATCAAGAAGTCAAGAAATTCGATTTTCTATCCCCTAATGAGTGTAAAATCTCGTTTACTTCACTTCTTTCAAACTGCTTAAAAATCATATAAATGGATGTATCACCTCATAATAAGCCTATATATACCAAGAATACTAAGTTTTCAAAAAGTCAAGAATTTCGATTTTCTAGCCCCTAGTGAGTGTAAAATCGCGTTTACTTCACTTCTTTCGAACTCCTTAAATATCATATAAATGGATATTTCACGTCATAATAAGCCTATATATACCAAGAATACTAAGTTTTTAACAAGTCAAGAAATTCGATTTTCTAGCCCCCAGTGAAAGTAAAATCGCGTTTACTTCACTTCTTTCAAACTGCATAAAAATCATATAAATGGATATTTCACGTCATAATAAGCCTATATATACCAAGAATACTAAGTTTTTAACAAGTCAAGAAATTCGATTTTCTAGCCCCTAGTAAGTGTAAAATCGCATTTACTTCACTTCTTTCAAACTGCTTAAAAATCATATAAATGGATGTATCACCTCATAATAAGCCTCTATATACCAAGAATACTAAGTTTTCAAAAAGTCAAGAAATTCGATTTTCTAGCCCCTAGTGAGTGTAAAATCGCGTTTACTTCACTTCTTTCAAACTGTTTAAAAATCATATAAATGGATGTATCACGTCATAATAAGCCTCTATATACCAAGAATACTGAGTTTTCAATAAGTCAAGAAATTCGATTTTCTAGCCCCTAGAGAGCGTAAAATCACGCTTTCCACACTTCTTACAAACTTCGAAAAACCATATAAATGGATGATTCACGTCATAATAAGCCTATATATACCAAGAATACTAAGTTTTCAACAAGTCAAGAAATTCGATTTTCTAGACCCTAGTGAGAGTAAAATCCCGTTTACTTCACTTCTTTCAAACTGCATAAAAATCATATAAATGGATATTTCACGTCATAATAAGCCTATATATACCAAGAATACTAAGTTTTTAACAAGTCAAGAAATTCGATTTTCTAGCCCCCAGTGAAAGTAAAATCGCGTTTACTTCACTTCTTTCAAACTGCATAAAAATCATATAAATGGATATTTCACGTCATAATAAGCCTATATATACCAAGAATACTAAGTTTTCAACAAGTCAAGAAATTCGATTTTCTAGCCCCTAGTGAGTGTAAAATTGCGTTTACTTCACTTCTTTCAAACTGCTTAAAAATCATATACATGGATGTATCACCTCATAATAAGCCTATATATACCAAGAATACTAAGTTTTCAAAAAGTCAAGAATTTCGATTTTCTAGCCCCTAGTGAGTGTAAAATCGCGTTTACTTCACTTCTTTCAAACTCCTTAAATATCATATAAATGGATATTTCACGTCATAATAAGCCTATATATACCAAGAATACTGAGTTTTTAACAAGTCAAGAAATTCGATTTTCTAGCCCCTAGTGAGAGTAAAATCGCGTTTACTTCAGTTCTTTCAAACTGCATAAAAATCATATAAATGGATATTTCACGTCATAATAAGCCTATATATACAAAGAATACTAAGTTTTTAACAAATCAAGAAATTCGATTTTCTAGCCCCTAGTAAGTGTAAAATCGCATTTACTTCACTTCTTTCAAACTGCTTAAATATCATATAAATGTATGTATCACCTCATACATAAGCATCTATATACCAAGAAAACTCAGTTTTCAAAAAGTCAAGAAATTCGATATTTTAGCCCCTAGTGAGCGTAAAATCGCGTATACTTTACTTCTTTCAAACTGCATAAAAATCATATAAATGGATGTTTCACGTCATAATAAGCCTATATATTCCAAGAATACTGAGGTCTAAAAAAGACAAGAAATTCGATTTTCTAGCCCCTAGTGAGTGTAAAATCGCGTTTTCTTCACTTCTTTCAAACTGCTTAAAAATCATATAATTGGATGTATCACGTCATTATAAGCCTATATATACCAAGAATACTGAGTTTTCAAGAAGTTAAGAAATTCGATTTTCTATCCCCTAGTGTGTGTAAAATCGCGTTTACTTCACTTCTTTCAAACTGCTTAAAAGGATGTTCCACGTCATTATAAGCCTACATATACCAAGAATATTGAGTTTTCAACAAGTCAAGAAATTCAATTTTCTAGCCCCTAGTGAGGGTAAAATCGCGTTTACTTCACTTCTTTCAAACTGCATAAAAATCATATAAATGGATATTTCACGTCATAATAAGCCTATATATACTAAGAATACTAAGTTTTTAACAAGTCAAGAAATTCGATTTTCTAGCCCATAGTAAGTGTAAAATCGCATTTACTTCACTTCTTTCAAACTGCTTAAAAATCATATAAATGGATGTATCACCTCATAATAAGCCTCTATATACCAAGAATACTAAGTTTTCAACAAGTCAAGAAATTCGATTTTCTAGACCCTAGTGAGTGTACAATCACGTTTACTTCACTTCTTTCAAACTGCTTAAAAATCAAATAAAGGGATGTATCACCTCATAAAAAGCCTCTATATAACAAGAATACTGAGTTCTCAAAAAGTCAAGAATATCGATCTTCTAGCCCCTAGTGAGTGTAAAATCGCGTTTACTTCACTTCTTTCAAACTCCTTTAAAATCATATAAGTAGATGTTTCACGTCATTATAAACCGATATATACCAAGAATACTGAGTTTTCATAAAGTCAAGAAATTCGATTTTCTAGCCCCTAGTGAGTGTAAAATCACGTTTACTTCACTTCTTTCAAACTGCTTAAAAATCATATAAATGTATGTATCACCTCATAATAAGCATCTATATACCAAGAAAACTCAGTTTTCAACAAGTCAAGAAATTCGATATTTTAGCCCCTAGTGAGCGTAAAATCGCGTATACTTTACTTCTTTCAAACTGCATAAAAATCAGATAAAGGGATGTATCACCTCATAAAAAGCCTCTATATAACAAGAATACTGAGTTTTCAAGAAGTCAAGAAATGCGATTTTCTATCCCCTAATGAGTGTAAAATTGCGTTTACTTCACTTCTTTCAAACTGCTTAAAAATCATATACATGGATGTATCACCTCATAATAAGCCTCTATATAACAAGTATACTGAGTTCTCAAAAAGTCAAGAATGTCGATTTTCTAGCCCCTAGTGAGTGTAAAATCGCGTTTACTTCACTTCTTATAAACTCCTTAAAAATCATATAAATAGATGTTTCACGTCATTATAAGCCTATATATACCAAGAATACTGAGTTTTCATAAAGTCAAGAAATTCGATATTCTAGCCCCTAGTGAGTGTAAAATCACGCTTACTTCACTTCTTTCAAACTGCTTAAAAATCATATAAATGTATGTATCACCTCATACATAAGCATCTATATACCAAGAAAACTCAGTATTCAACAAGTCAAGAAATTCGATATTTTAGCCCCTAGTGAGCGTAAAATCGCGTATACTTTACTTCTTTCAAACTGCATAAAAATCATATAAATGGATGTTTCACGTCATAATAAGCCTATATATTCCAAGAATACTGAGGTCTAAAAAAGACAAGAAATTCGATTTTCTAGCCCCTAGTGAGTGTAAAATAGCGTTTTCTTCACTTATTTCAAACTGCTTAAAAATCATATAATTGGATGTATCACGTCATTATAAGCCTATATATACCAAGAATACTGAGTTTTCAAGAAGTCAAGAAATTCGATTTTCTATCCCCTAGTGAGTGTAAAATCGCGTTTACTTCACTTCTTTCAAACTGCTTAAAAATCATATACATGGATGTATCACCTCATAATAAGCCTATATATACCAAGAATATTGAGTTTTTAACAAGTCAAGAAATTCGATTTTCTAGACCCTAGTGAGTGTAAAATCACGTTTACTTCACTTCTTTCAAACTGCTTAAAAATCAAATAAAGGGATGTATCACCTCATAAAAAGCCTCTATATAACAAGAATACTGAGTTCTCAAAAAGTCAAGAATATCGATTTTCTAGCCCTAGTGAGTGTAAAATCGCGTTTACTTCACTTCTTTCAAACTCCTTTAAAATCATATAAATAGATGTTTCACGTCATTATAAACCGATATATACCAAAAATACTGAGTTTTCATAAAGTCAAGAAATTCGATTTTCTAGCCCCTAGTGAGTGTAAAATCACGTTTACTTCACTTCTTTCAAACTGCTTAAAAATCATATAAATGTATGTATCACCTCATAATAAGCATCTATATACCAAGAAAACTCAGTTTACAACAAGTCAAGAAATTCGATATTTTAGCCCCTAGTGAGCGTAAAATCGCGTATACTTTACTTCTTTCAAACTGCATAAAAATCACATAAAGGGATGTATCACCTCATAAAAAGCCTCTATATAACAAGCATACTGACTTTTCAAGAAGTCAAGAAATTCGATTTTCTATCCCCTAGTGAGTGTAAAATCGCGTTTACTTCACTTCTTTCAAACTGTTTAAAAATCATATACATGGATGTATCACCTCATAATAAGCCTATATATAACAAGAATACTAAGTTTTCAAAAAGTCAAGAATTTCGATTTTCTAGCCCCTAGTGTGTGTAAAATCGCGTTTACTTCACTTCTTTCAAACTGCTTAAAAGGATGTTTCACGTCATTATAAGCCTACATATACCAAGAATATTGAGTTTTCAACAAGTCAAGAAATTCATTTTTCTAGCCCCTAGTGAGAGAAAAATCGCGTTTACTTCACTTCTTTCAAACTGCATAAAAATCATATAAATGGATGTTATACGTCATAATAAGCCTATATATACCAAGAATACTAAGTTTTTAAAAGTCAAGAAATTCGATTTTTTAGCCCCTAGTGAGTGTAAAATCGCGTTTACTTCACTTCTTTCAAACTGCTTAAAAATCATATAAATGGATGTATCACCTCATAATAAGCCTCTATATATCAAGAATACTAAGTTTTCAAAAGTCAAGAATTTCGTTTTTCTAGCCCCCAGTGAGTGTAAAATGGCGTTTACTTCACTTCTTTCAACCTGCTTAAAAAGCATATAAATGGATGTATCACGTCATAATAAGCCTCTATATACCAAGAATACTGAGTTTTCAACAACTCAAGAAATTCGATTTTCTAGCTCCTAGTGAGTGTAAAATCACGTTTACTTCACTTCTTTCAAACTGCTTAAAAATCATATAAATGGATGTATCACCTCATAATAAGCCTATATATACCAAGATTAGTAAGTTTTCAAAAAGTCAAGAATTTCGATTTTCTAGCCCCTAGTGAGTGTAAAATCGCGTTTACTTCACTTCTTTCAAACTGCTTAAAAATCACATAAATGGATGTACCACCTCATTATAAGCCTACATATACCATGAATATTGAGTTTTCAACAAGTCAAGAAATTCAATTTTCTAGCCCCTAGTGAGAGTAAAATCGCGTTTACTTCATTCACTTCTTTCAAACTGCATAAAAATCATATAAATGGACGTTTCACGTCATATTAAGCCAATATATACCAAGAATACTAAGTTTTCAACAAGTCAAGAAATTCGAATTTCTAGCCCCTAGTGAGTGTAAAATCAGGTTTACTTCACTTCTTTCAAAATGCTTAAAAATCATATAAATGGATGTATCACCTCATAAAAAGCCTCTATATACAAAGAATACTGAGTTTTCAAAAAGTAAAGAATTTCGATTTTCTAGCCCCTAGTGAGTGTAAAATCGCGTTTACTTCACTTCTTTCAAACTGTTTAAAAATCATATAAATGGATGTATCACGTCATAATAAACCTTTATATACCAAGAATATTCAGTTTTCAACAAGTCAAGAAATTCGATTTTCTAGCCGCTAGTGAGTGTAAAATCGCGTTTACTTCACTTCTTTCAAACTGCATAAAAATCATAAAAATGGATGTATCACATCATAATAAGCCTATATATACCAAGAATACTAAGTTTTCAAAAAGTCAAGAATTTCGATTTTCTAGCCCCTAGTGAGTGTAAAATCGCGTTTACTTCACTTCTTTCAAACTGCTTAAAAGGATGTTTCACGTCATTATAAGCCTACATATACCAAGAATATTGAGTTTTCAACAAGTCAAGAAATTCAATTTTCTAGCCCCTAGTGAGAGTGAAATCGCGTTTACTTCACTTCTTTCAAACTGCATAAAAATCATATAAATGGATGTTATACGTCATAATAAGCCTATATATACCAAGAATACTAAGTTTTTAAAAGTCAAGAAATTCGATTTTTTAGCCCCTAGTGAGTATAAAATCGCGTTTACTTCACTTCTTTCAAACTGCTTAAAAATCATATAAATGGATGTATCACCTCATAATAAGCCTCTATATATCAAGAATACTAAGTTTTCAAAAAGTCAAGAATTTCGACTTTCTAGCCCCTAGTGAGTGTAAAATCGCGTTTACATCACTTCGTTCAAACTGCTTAAAAATCATATAAATGGATGTATCACCTCATAATAAGCCTCTATATACCAAGAATACTAAGTTTTCAAAAAGTCAAGAATTTCGACTTTCTAGCCCCTAGTGAGTGTAAAATCGCGTTTACTTCACTTCTTTCAAACTGCTTAAAAATCATATAAATGGATGTTTCACGTCATTATAAGCCTATATATACCAAGAATACTGAGTTTTGAAAAAGTCAAGAAATGCGATTTTCTAGGCCCTAGTGAGTAAAATCGCGTTTACTTCACTTCTTTCAAACTGCTTAAAAATCATATAAATGGATGATTCACCTCATAATAAGCCTCTATATACCAAGAATATTCAGATTTCAACACGTCAAGAAATTCGATTTTCTAGCCCCCAGTGAGTGTAAAATCGCGTTTACTTCACTTCTTTCAACCTGCTTAAAAATCATATAAAGGGATGTATCACCTCATAATAAGCCTATATATACCAAGAATACTAAGTTTTCAAAAAGTCAAGAATTTCGATTTTCTAGCCCCTAGTGACTGTAAAATCGCGTTTACTTCACTTCTTTCAAACTGCTTAAAAGGATGTTTCACGTCATTATAAGCCTACATATACCAAGAATATTGAGTTTTCAACAAGTCATGAAATTCGATTTTCTGGCCACTAGTGAGTGTAAAATCGCGTTTACTTCACTTCTTTCAAACTGCTTAAAAATTATATAAATGGATGTATCAGGTCATAATAAGCCTTTATATACCAAGAATATTCAGCTTTCAACAAGTCAAGAAATTCGATTTTCTAGCCCCTAGTGAGTGTAAAGTCGCGTTTACTTTACTTCTTTCAAACTTCGAAAAAATCATATAAATAGTTGTTTCACGTCATAATAAGCCTATATATACCAAGATAACTGAGTTTTTAATATGTCAAGAAATTCGCTTTTCTAGCCACTAGTGAGTGTAGAATCGCGTTTACTTCACTTCTTTCACACTGCATAAAAATCATATAAATGGATGTATTATATCATAATAAGCCTATATATACCAAGAATACTAAGTTTTCAAAAAGTCAAGAATTTCGATTTTCTAGCCCCTAGTGAGTGTAAAATCGCGTTTACTTCACTTCTAGTCAAACTGCTTAAAAATCATATAAATGGATGTATCACCTCAAAATAAGCCTCTATATACCAAGAATACTGAGTTTTCAAAAAGTCAAGAAATTCGACTTTCTAGCCCCTAGTGAGTGTAAAATTGCGTTTACTTCACTTCTTTCAAACTGCTTAAAAATCATATACATGGATGTATCACCTCATAATAAGCCTCTATATAACAAGTATACTGAGTTCTCAAAAAGTCAAGAATATCGATTTTCTAGCCCCTAGTGAGTGTAAAATCGCGTTTACTTCACTTCTTATAAACTCCTTAAAAATCATATAAATAGATGTTTCACGTCATTATAAGCCTATATATACCAAGAATACTGAGTTTTCATAAAGTCAAGAAATTCGATTTTCTAGCTCCTAGTGAGTGTAAAATCGCGTTTACTTCACTTCTTTCAAACTGCTTAAAAATCATATAAATGGATGTATCACCTCATAATAAGCCTATATATACCAAGAATACTCTGTTTTCAAAAAGTCAAGAATTTCGATTTTCTAGCCCCTAGTGAGTATAAAATCGCGTTTACTTCACTTCTTTCAAACTGCTTAAAAATCATATAAATGGATGTATCACCTCATTATAAGCCTACATATACCATGAATATTGAGTTTGCAACAAGTCAAGAAATTCAATTTTCTAGCCCCTAGTGAGAGTAAAATCGCGTTTACTTCACTTGTTTCAAACTGCATAAAAATCATATAAATGGACGTTTTACGTCATATTAAGCCTATATATACCAAGAATACTAAGTTTTCAACAAGTCAAGAAATACGAATTTCTAGCCCCTAGTGAGTGTAAAATCAGGTTTACTTCACTTCTTTCAAAATGCTTAAAAATCATATAAATGGATGTATCACCTCAAAAAAAGCCTCTATATACCAAGAATACTGAGTTTTCAAAAAGTAAAGAATTTCGATTTTCTAGCCCCTAGTGAGTGTAAAATCGCGTTTACTTCACTTCTTTCAAACTGTTTAAAAATCATATAAATGGATGTATCACGTCATAATAAGCCTTTATATACCAAGAATATTCTGTTTTCAACAAGTCAAGAAATTCGATTTTCTAGCCCCTAGTGAGTGTAAAATCGCGTTTACTTCACTTCTTTCAAACTGCATAAAAATGATATAAATGGATGTATCACATCATAATAAGCCTATATATACCAAGAATACTAAGTTTTCAAAAAGTCAAGAATTTCGATTTTCTAGCCCCTAGTGAGTGTAAAATCGCGTTTACTTCACTTCTTTCAAACTGCTTAAAAGAATGTTTCACGTCATTATAAGCCTACATATACCAAGAATATTGAGTTTTCAACAAGTCAAGAAATTCAATTTTCTAGCCCCTAGTGAGAGTGAAATCGCGTTTACTTCACTTCTTTCAAACTGCATAAAAATCATATAAATGGATGTTATACGTCATAATAAGCCTATATATACCAAGAATACTAAGTTTTTAAAAGTCAAGAAATTCGATTTTTTAGCCCCTAGTGAGTGTAAAATCGCGTTTACATCACTTCGTTCAAACTGCTTAAAAATCATATAAATGGATGTTATACGTCATAATAAGCCTATATATATCAAGAATACTAAGTTTTCAAAAAGTCAAGAATTTCGACTTTCTAGCCCCTAGTGAGTGTAAAATCGCGTTTACATCACTTCGTTCAAACTGCTTAAAAATCATATAAATGGATGTATCACCTCATAATAAGCCTCTATATACCAAGAATAGTAAGTTTTCAAAAAGTCAAGAATTTCGACTTTCTAGCCCCTAGTGAGTGTAAAATCGCGTTTACTTCACTTCTTTCAAACTGCTTAGAAATCATATAAATGGATGTTTCACGTCATTATAAGCCTATATATACCAAGAATACTGAGTTTTGAAAAAGTCAAGAAATGCGATTTTCTAGGCCCTAGTGAGTAAAATCGCGTTTACTTCACTTCTTTCAAACTGCTTAAAAATCATATAAATGGATGATTCACCTCATAATAAGCCTCTATATACCAAGAATATTCAGATTTCAACAAGTCATGAAATTCGATTTTCTTGCCACTAGTGAGTGTAAAATCGCGTTTACTTCACTTCTTTCAAACTGCTTAAAAATTATATAAATGGATGTATCACGTCATAATAAGCCTTTATATACCAAGAATATTCAGTTTTCAACAAGTCAAGAAATTCGATTTTCTAGCCCCTAGTGAGTGTAAAGTCGCGTTTACTTTACTTCTTTCAAACTTCGAAAAAATCATATAAATAGTTGTTTCACGTCATAATAAGCCTATATATACCAAGATAACTGAGTTTTTAATATGTCAAGAAATTCGCTTTTCTAGCCACTAGTGAGTGTAGAATCGCGTTTACTTCACTTCTTTCACACTGCATAAAAATCATATAAATGGATGTATTATATCATAATAAGCCTATATATACCAAGAATACTAAGTTTTCAAAAAGTCAAGAATTTCGATTTTCTAGCCCCTAGTGAGTGTAAAATCGCGTTTACTTCACTTCTTTCAAACTGCTTAAAAATCATATAAATGGATGTATCACCTCAAAATAAGCCTCTATATACCAAGAATACTGAGTTTTCAAAAAGTCAAGAAATTCGACTTTCTAGCCCCTAGTGAGTGTAAAATTGCGTTTACTTCACTTCTTTCAAACTGCTTAAAAATCATATACATGGATGTATCACCTCATAATAAGCCTCTATATAACAAGTATACTGAGTTCTCAAAAAGTCAAGAATATCGATTTTCTAGCCCCTAGTGAGTGTAAAATCGCGTTAATTCACTTCTTATAAACTCCTTAAAAATCATATAAATAGATGTTTCACGTCATTATAAGCCTATATATACCAAGAATACTGAGTTTTCATAAAGTCAAGAAATTCGATTTTCTAGCTCCTAGTGAGTGTAAAATCGCGTTTACTTCACTTCTTTCAAACTGCTTAAAAATCATATAAATGGATGTATCACCTCATAATAAGCCTATATATACCAAGAATACTAAGTTTTCAAAAAGTCAAGAATTTCGATTTTCTAGCCCCTAGTGAGTCTAAAATCGCGTTTACTTCACTTCTTTCAAACTGCTTAAAAATCATATAAATGGATGTATCACCTCATTATAAGCCTACATATACCATGAATATTGAGTTTTCAACAAGTCAAGAAATTCAATTTTCTAGCCCCTAGTGAGAGTAAAATCGCGTTTACTTCACTTCTTTCAAACTGCATAAAAATCATATAAATGGACGTTTTACGTCATATTAAGCCTATATATACCAAGAATACTAAGTTTTCAACAAGTCAAGAAATTCGAATTTCTAGCCCCTAGTGAGTGTAAAATCAGGTTTACTTCACTTCTTTCAAAATGCTTAAAAATCATATAAATGGATGTATCACCTCAAAAAAAGCCTCTATATACCAAGAATACTGAGTTTTCAAAAAGTAAAGAATTTCGATTTTCTAGCCCCTAGTGAGTGTAAAATCGCGTTTACTTCACTTCTTTCAAACTGTTTAAAAATCATATAAATGGATGTATCACGTCATAATAAGCCTTTATATACCAAGAATATTCAGTTTTCAACAAGTCAAGAAATTCGATTTTCTAGCCCCTAGTGAGTGTAAAATCGCGTTTACTTCACTTCTTTCAAACTGCATAAAAATCATATAAATGGATGTATCACATCATAATAAGCCTATATATACCAAGAATACTAAGTTTTCAAAAAGTCAAGAATTTCGATTTTCTAGCCCCTAGTGAGTGTAAAATCGCGTTTACTTCACTTCTTTCAAACTGCTTAAAAGGATGTTTCACGTCATTATAAGCCTACATATACCAAGAATATTGAGTTTTCAACAAGTCAAGAAATTCAATTTTCTAGCCCCTAGTGAGAGTAAAATCGCGTTTACTTCACTTCTTTCAAACTGCTTAAAAATCATATAAATGGATGTATCACCTCATAATAAGCCTCTATATATCAAGAATACTAAGTTTTCAAAAAGTCAAGAATTTCGACTTTCTAGCCCCTAGTGAGTGTAAAATCGCGTTTACATCACTTCTTTCAAAGTGCTTAAAAATCATATAAATGGATGTATCACCTCATAATAAGCCTCTATATACCAAGAATACTAAGTTTTCAAAAAGTCAAGAATTTCGACTTTCTAGCCCCTAGTGAGTGTAAAATCGCGTTTACATCACTTCTTTCACACTGCTTAAAAATCATATAAATGGATGTATCACCTCATAATAAGCCTCTATATACCAAGAATACTAAATTTTCAAAAAGTCAAGAATTTCGACTTTCTAGCCCCTAGTGAGTGTAAAATCGCGTTTACTTCACTTCTTTCAAACTGCTTAAAAATCATATAAATGGATGTTTCACGTCATTATAAGCCTATATATACAAGAATACTGAGTTTTGAAAAAGTCAAGAAATTCGATTTTCTAGGCCCTAGTGAGTGTAAAATCGCGTTTACTTCACTTCTTTCAAACTGCCTAAAAATCATATAAATGGATGTATCACATAATAAGCCTCTATATACCAAGAATAATAAGTTCACCACCGCTGCCGCCAACGGCATTTACAATCGCTCTGAATGGTCCTTGCTCCGTGAACGCATCCATCATACCAGACGACAACTCTCTGCCAACAATAGTCACCTACTCATCTTACATCTTCAAGTAAGTAACTCACTACACAGTTTTGATTGGGACAACACTGACAGAATCACCTACAGCTCTATGACATACAATCACAACAGCATGACCACTCGTCACAAGAAGAAGTTTGTTGGCCTTACTGCCTCCATCAAACCGCCGACTACTCTCAACCACTGCCGCACGGTAGTGAACTTATCTGATCACCAGCTGTCACCAACACGGACAGAATCACCTACAGCTCTATGACATACAATCACAACAGCATGACCACTCGTCACAAGAAGAAGTTTGATGGCCTTACTGCCTCCATCAAACCGCCGACTACTCTCAACCACTGCCGCATGGTAGTGAACTTATCTGATCACCAGCTGTCACCAACACGGACAGAATCACCTACAGCTCTATGACATACAATCACAACAGCATGACCACTCGTCACAAGAAGAAGTTTGATGGCCTTACTGCCTCCATCAAACCGCCGACTACTCTCAACCACTGCCGCACGGTAGTGAACTTATCTGATCACCAGCTGTCACCTGCTGAAACGTCACTCCTTACTAAAGGAGGTAACTACGCTGTTGTCACTCCAACGTTGCCAGTTGAAGACATCATTTCTCACATTGAAGCAGGAATACGAGTTCTGCCAAGGCTTGCAGCTGATGAAATTCGCCGGGAATCTGCCAGGGTTCTCGAGAAGGCCAAACCTCCTACCAGTAATTTAACCAATCAAGAGAGAACTGCATTAAAGAAGCTGAACTCCAACCGAGACATCATTGTTTGCTCAGCGGACAAGGGTAATGCCACAGTTATTCTTAACCAACAAGACTATCAACAGAAAATCTCTGAACTCCTGCAACCAGCAACCTACCACAAGATTAAACGTGATCCGACAGCCCGTATTCTACGGAAAACCAATCTTTTGATCAAGAACTCCTCGCTTTCGAAGGAAGACAAACGCCGCCTTACCAAGTCCGAAGCTCAGCCGCCTAGACTTTACGGGCTACGCAAGATCCATAAACCAGATGTTCCGCTCAGGCCATTGTTAGTGGTATTGGTTCTCCCACATACGACATAGGTAAATACCTAACCGGTCTTCTACAACCCCATGTCGGCTTGTCCGACTCTTTCATCAAAGACTCTACGCATTTCATTCAAATTCTCCGCAACCTCAAATTGCTACCTAAGGATTTACTAATTAGTTTTGACGTTGTGTCTCTATTCACCATGGTTCCAGTACAAGAAACTCTGAAGTTGTTACAACCCATCTTCTCTGATGATATCATTACACTTTTTCAACATGTCCTGACTACAACTTATTTCCAATGGAACCAGTCATTCTACGAGCAAATAGACGGTGTTGCCATGGGCAGCCCCCTTAGCCCTGTTGTGGCCAATTTCTTCATGGAGGCATTTGAGTCAAAGGCACTAAACTCAGCTCCACTTAAACCAACAGCCTGGTTCCGCTATGTGGATCACACCTTCGTCATCTGGCCCCATGGTGAACAAGCTCTTCAAGATTTTTTGTTACATCTAAATAGCATCAATCAGCGTATACAGTTCACAATGGAACAAGAAAAGGATGGCCAACTAGCCTTTCTAGATGTACTCGTTAGCAGGAAGGCTGACGGCACGCTGGGTCATACTGTCTACCGCAAACCCACACACACAGACCGTTACCTTAACAAGAACTCCAACCACCATCCTAGACAAAAACGTGCTATGATTAAGACACTCGCAAACCGTGCTTCCCGTATTTGTGAACCACACTTACTTCCACAAGAAATCCGACACCTAGAAACAGCTCTACAATCAAATGGTTATTCAGTCCAAGAGGTGAGAAGAGCCCGCCGTCCGGCCAAGCCCCGACCGGCTACTCAGGACCAACCCAAAAGCAAGTCCATTGTCTTTCTGCCATATTTCAGAAATGTCACTGACCGTATTGAACATATACTTCCACGCCATAACGTCAAAACAGTATTCAAACCTACAAGACAATTAAACAGCCTACTGCGCTCTTCCAAAGACCCCCGAGACCCCCTGTCATCGGCCGGTGTTTACCGTATTCCTTGTTCGTGTGGTTCAGTGTACATTGGTACCACACAGCGGAGCGCTAACACCAGACTGAGCGAACACAAAAGAAACTGCCGCCTGGGCCACACAGAAAAATCGGCAGTCGCCGAACATGCCATTGAAGCCGAGGGCGAACACATTATTAGATTTCAGGACACCAACATTCTTTCCTCCATAAAGCATTACCATACCCGGCTACAACGCGAAGCAATAGAGATTTATAAACATCCCAATAATTTCAATAGGAAAGAAGAAGCATTGAAACTCAACAGTAACTGGCATCTAGTCATCAAAAACAAGTAAGGTCATACAAAACCGAAAAACACTGCGAGCCAATCAGAAGAGAGCAACAACACAGCCGGCGCCAGCCCCCTCATACCAGCGGGCCAATCAGCAGAGAGCGCCCACACTATAAAGAGAGCGGCACTAACGGCCAACGCATCGGACGCTGCGATACTTTCACCGAGAAGACTTCGTCCGCGCCACTGAAGATGTCCACCGCAGTTGTGGACGAAACGTCTGGGAAATCTTTCTTCAGCAGACCACGGCATAAAAGCCCGGAAAATCATATTAGTTATAATTGTGACACCGGCCGTGAAAACCTACGTTCTTACAAGAATAATAAGTTTTTAAAAAGTCAAGAATTTCGATTTTCTAGCCCCCAGTGAGTGTAAAATGGCGTTTACTTCACTTCTTTCAACCTGCTTAAAAAGCATATAAATGGATGTATCACGTCATAATAAGCCTCTATATACCAAGAATACTCAGTTTTCAACAAGTCAAGAAATTCGATATTCTAGCTCCTAGTGAGTGTAAAATCGCGTTTACTTCACTTCTTTCATACTGTTTAAAAATCATATAAATGGATGTATCACCTCATAATAAGCCTATATATACCAGGAAAAGTAAGTTTTCAAAAAGTCAAGAATTTCGATTTTCTAGCCCCTAGTGAGTGTAAAATCGCGTTTACTTCACTTCTTTCAAACTGCTTAAAAATCATATAAATGGATGTATCACCTCATTATAAGCCTACATATACCATGAATATTGAGTTTTCAACAAGTCAAGAAATTCAATTTTCTAGCCCCTAGTGACAGTAAAATCGCGTTTACTTCACTTCTTTCAAACTGCAAAAAAATCATATAAATGGATGTTTCACGTCATAATAAGCCTATATATATACCAAGAATACTAAGTTTTCAACAAGTCAAGAAATTCGATTTTCTAGCCCCCAGTGAGTGTAAAATCACGTTTACTTCACTTCTTACAAACTGATTAAAAATCATATAAATGAATGTATCACCTCATAAAAAGCCTCTATATACCAAGAATACTGAGTTTTCAAAAAGTCAAGAATTTCGATTTTTTAGCCCCTAGTGAGTGTAAAATCGCGTTTACTTCTCTTCTTTCAAACTGCTTAAAAATCATATAAATAGATGTTTCACTTCATTATAAGCCTATATATACAAGAATACAGAGTTTTCATAAAGTCAAGAAATTCGATTTTCTAGCCCCTAGTGAGTGTAAAATCACGTTTACTTCACTTCTTTCAAACCGCTTAAAAATCATATAAATGTATGTATCACCTCATAATAAGCATCTATATACCAGGAAAACTCAGTTTTCAACAAGTCAAGAAATTCGATATTTTAGCCCCTGGTGAGCGTAAAATCGCGTTTACTTTACTTCTTTCAAACTGCATAAAAATCATATAAATGGATTTTTCACGTCATAATAAGCATATATATTCCAAGAACACTGAGGTCTCAAAAAGACAAGAAATTCGATTTTCTAGCCCCTAGTGAGTGTAAAATCGCGTTTTCTTCACTTATTACAAACTGTTTAAAAATCATATAAATGGATGTATCACCTCATAGTAAGCCTCTATATACCAAGAATACTGAGTTTTCAAAAAGTCAAGAATTTCGATTTTCTAGCCCCTAGTGAGTGTAAAATCGCGTTTACTTCACTTATTTCACACTGCATATAAATCATATAAATGGATGTATCACATCATAATAAGCCTATATATACCAAGAATACTAAGTTTTCAAAAAGTCAAGAATTTCGATTTTCTAGCCCCTAGTGAGTGTAAAAATGCGTTTACTTCACTTCTTTCAAACTGCTTAAAAATCATATAAATGGATGTATCACCTCATTATAAGCCTCTATATACCAAGAATAATAAGCCTATATATTCCAAGAATACTGAGGTCTCAAAACGACAAGAAATTCGATTTTCTAGCCCCTATTGAGTGTAAAATCGCGTTTTCTTCACTTATTTCTAACTGCTTAAAAATCATATAAATGGATGCATCACCTCATAGTAAGCCTCTATATACCAAGAATACTGAGTTTTCAAAAAGTCAAGAAATTCGATTTTCTAGCCCCTAGTGAGAGTAAAATCGCGTTTACTTCACTTCTTTCAAAATGCTTAAGAATCATATAAATGGATGTATCACGTCATTATAAGCCTCTATATACCAAGAATATTCAGATTTCAACAAGTCAAGAAATTCGATTTTCTAGCCCCCAGTGAGTGTAAAATCGCGTTTACTTCACTTCTTTCAAACTGCTTAAAAATCATATAAAAGGATGTTTCACGTCATTATAAGCCTACATATACCATGAATATTGACTTTTCAACAAGTCAAGAAATTCAATTTTCTAGCCCCTAGTAACAGTAAAATCGCGATTACTTCACTTCTTTCAAACTGCAAAAAAATCATATAAATGGATGTTTCACGTCATAATAAGCCTATATATATATACCAAGAATACTAAGTTTTCAACAAGTCAAGAAATTCGATTTTCTAGCCCCCAGTGAGTGTAAAATCACGTTTACTTCACTTCTTACAAACTGCTTAAATATCATATAAATGAATGTATCACCTCATAAAAAGCCTCTATATACCAAGAATACTGAGTTTTCAAAAAGTCAAGAATTTCGATTTTCTAGCCCCTAGTGAGTGTAAAATCGCGTTTACTTCTCTTCTTTCAAACTGCTTAAATATCATATAAATAGATGTTTCACTTCATTATAAGCCTATATATACAATAATACAGAGTTTTCATAAAGTCAAGAAATTCGATTTTCTAGCCCCTAGTGAGTGTAAAATCACGTTTACTTCACTTCTTTCAAACCGCTTAAAAATCATATAAATGTATGTATCACCTCATAATAAGCATCTATATACCAGGAAAACTCAGTTTTCAACAAGTCAAGAAATTCGATATTTTAGCCCCTGGTGAGCGTCAAATCGCGTTTACTTTACTTCTTTCAAACTGCATAAAAATCATATAAATGGATGTTTCACGTCATAATAAGCATATATATTCCAAGAATACTGAGTTCTCAAGAAGACAAGAAATTCGATTTTCTAGCCCCTAGTGAGTGTAAAATCGCGTTTTCATCACTTATTTCAAACTGTTTAAAAATCATATAAATGGATGTATCACCTCATAGTAAGCCTCTATATACCAAGAATACTGAGTTTTCAAAAAGTCAAGAAATTCGATTTTCTAGCCCCTAGTGAGTGTAAAATCGCGTGTACTTCACTTCTTTCAAAATGCTTAAAAATCATATAAATGGATGTATCACGTCATTATAAGCCTATATATACCAAGAATACTGAGTTTTTAAAAATTCAAGAAATTCGATTTTCTAACCCCTAGTGAGTGTAAAATCGCGTTTACTTCACTTCTTTCAAACTGCTTAAAAATCATATAAATGGATGATTCACCTCATAATAAGCCTCTATATACCAAGAATATTCAGATTTCAACAAGTCAAGGTATTCGATTTTCTATCCCCCAGTGAGTGTAAAATCGCGTTTACTTCACTTCTTTCAAACTGCTTAAAAATCATATAAATGGATGTACCACCTCATAATAAGCCTATATATACCAAGAATACTAAGTTTTCAAAAAAACAAGAATTTCGATTTTCTAGCCCCTAGTGAGTGTAAAATCGCGTTTACTTCACTTCTTTCAAACTGCTTAAAAATCATATAAACGTATGTATCACCTCATAATAAGCATCTATATACCAAGAATACTCAGTTTTCAACAAGTCAAGAAATTCGATATTTTAGCCCCTAGTGAGCGTAAAATCGCGTTTACTTTACTTCTTTCAAACTGCATAAAAATCACATAAATGGATGTTTCACGTCATAATAATCCTATATATTCCAAGAATACTGAGGTCTAAAAAAGACAAGAAATTCGATCTTCTAGCCCCTAGTGAGTGTAAAATCGCGTTTTCTTCACTTCTTTCAAACTGCTTAAAAATCATATAATTGGATGTATCACCTCATAATAAGCCTCTATATACCAAGAATACTGTGTTTTCAAAAAGTCAAGATATTCGATTTTCTAGCCCCTAGTGAGTGTAATATCGCGTTTACTTCACTTCTTTCAAAATGCTTTAAAATCATATAAATGGATGTATCACCTCATAATAAGCCTCTATATACCAAGAATACTAAGTTTTCAAAAAGTCAAGAATTTCGATTTTCTAGCCCCTAGTGAGTGTAAAATCGCGTTTACATCACTTCTTTTAAAGTGCTTAAAAATCATATAAATGGATGTATCACGACATAATCAGCCTCTATATACCAAGAATATTCAGTTTTCAACAAGTCAAGAAATTCGATTTTCTAGCCCCTAGTGAGTGTAAAATCGCGTTTACTTCACTTATTTCACACTGCATATAAATCATATAAATGGATGTATCACATCATAATAAGCCTATATATACCAAGAATACTAAGTTTTCAAAAAGTCAAGAATTTCGATTTTCTAGCCCTTAGTGAGTGTAAAAATGCGTTTACTTCACTTCTTTCAAACTGCTTAAAAATCATATAAATGGATGTATCACCTCATTATAAGCCTCTATATACCAAGAATAATAAGCCTATATATTCCAAGAATACTGAGGTCTCAAAACGACAAGAAATTCGATTTTCTAGCTCCTAGTGAGTGTAAAATCGCGTTTTCTTCACTTATTTCAAACTGCTTAAAAATCATATAAATGGATGTATCACCTCATAGTAAGCCTCTATATACCAAGAGTACTGAGTTTTCAAAAAGTCAAGAAATTCGATTTTCTAGCCCCTAGTGAGTGTAAAATCGCGTTTACTTCACTTCTTTCAAAATGCTTAAGAATCATATAAATGGATGTATCACGTCATTATAAGCCTCTATATACCAAGAATATTCAGATTTCAACAAGTCAAGAAATTCGATTTTCTAGCCCCCAAAGAGTGTAAAATCGCGTTTACTTCACTTCTTTCAAACTGCTTTAAAATCATATAAAAGGATGTTTCACGTCATTATAAGCCTACATATACCATGAATATTGAGTTTTCAACAAGTCAGGAAATTCAATTTTCTAGCCCCTAGTAACAGTAAAATCGCGTTTACTTCACTTCTTTCAAACTGCAAAAAAATCATATAAATGGATGTTTCACGTCATAATAAGCCTATATATATATACCAAGAATACTAAGTTTTCAACAAGTCAAGAAATTCGATTTTCTAGCCCCCAGTGAGTGTAAAATCACGTTTACTTCACTTCTTACAAACTGCTTAAAAATCATATAAATGAATGTATCACCTCATAAAAAGCCTCTATATACCAAGAATACTGAGTTTTCAAAAAGTCAAGAATTTCGATTTTCTAGCCCCTAGTGAGTGTAAAATCGCGTTTACTTCTCTTCTTTCAAACTGCTTAAAAATCATATAAATAGATGTTTCACTTCATTATAAGCCTTTATATACAATAATACAGAGTTTTCATAAAGTCAAGAAATTCGATGTTCTAGCCCCTAGTGAGTGTAAAATCACGTTTACTTCACTTCTTTCAAACCGCTTAAAAATCATATAAATGTATGTATCACCTCATAATAAGCATCTATATACCAGGAAAACTCAGTTTTCAACAAGTCAAGAAATTCGATATTTTAGCCCCTGGTCAGCGTCAAATCGCGTTTACTTTACTTCTTTCAAACTGCATAAAAATCATATAAATGGATGTTTCACGTCATAATAAGCATATATATTCCAAGAATACTGAGCTCTCAAGAAGACAAGAAATTCGATTTTCTAGCCCCTAGTGAGTGTAAAATCGCGTTTTCTTCACTTATTTCAAACTGTTTAAAAATCATATAAATGGATGTATCACCTCATAGTAAGCCTCTATATACCAAGAATACTGAGTTTTCAAAAAGTCAAGAAATTCGATTTTCTAGCCCCTAGTGAGTGTAAAATCGCGTGTACTTCACTTCTTTCAAAATGCTTAAAAATCATATAAATGGATGTATCACGTCATTATAAGCCTATATATACCAAGAATACTGAGTTTTTAAAAATTCAAGAAATTCGATTTTCTAACCCCTAGAGAGTGTAAAATCGCGTTTACTTCACTTCTTTCAAACTGCTTAAAAATCATATAAATGTATGTATCACCTCATAATAAGCATCTATATACCAAGAATACTGAGGTCTAAAAAAGACAAGAAATTCGATCTTCTAGCCCCTAGTGAGTGTAAAATCGCGTTTTCTTCACTTCTTTCAAACTGCTTAAAAATCATATAATTGGATGTATCACCTCATAATAAGCCTCTATATACCAAGAATACTGTGTTTTCAAAAAGTCAAGATATTCGATTTTCTAGCCCCTAGTGAGTGTAAAATCGCGTTTACTTCACTTCTTTCAAACTGCTTAAAAATCATATAAATGGATGTATCACCTCATAATAAGCATCTATATACCAAGAATACTGAGGTCTCAAGAAGACAAGAAATTCGATTTTCTAGCCCCTAGTGAGTGTAAAATCGCGTTTTCTTCACTTATTTCAATCTGTTTAAAAATCATATAAATGGATGTATCACCTCATAAAAAGCCTCTATATACCAAGAATACTCAGTTTTCAAAAAGTCAAGAAATTCGATTTTCTAGCCCCTAGTGTGTGTAAAATCGCGTTTACTTCACTTCTTTCAAACTGCTTAAAAATCATATAAATGGATGATTCACCTCATAATAAGCCTCTATATACCAAGAATATTCAGGTTTCAACAAGTCCAGGTATTTGATTTTCTATCCCCCAGTGAGTGTAAAATCGCGTTTACTTCACTTCTTTCAAACTGCTTAAAAATCATATAAATGGATGTATCACCTCATAGTAAGCCTCTATATACCTAGAATACTGAGTTTTCAAAAAGTCAAGAAATTCGATTTTCTAGCCCCTAGTGAGTGTAAAATCGCGTTTACTTCACTTCTTTCAAAATGCTTAAGAATCATATAAAAGGATGTTTCACGTCATTATAAGCCTACATATACCATGAATATTGAGTTTTCAACAAGTCAAGAAATTCAATTTTCTAGCCCCTAGTAACAGTAAAATCGCGTTTACTTCACTTCTTTCAAACTGCAAAAAAATCATATAAATGGATGTTTCACGTCATAATAAGCCTATACATATATATATATCAAGAATACTAAGTTTTCAACAAGTCAAGAAATTCGATTTTCTAGCCCCCAGTGAGTGTAAAATCACGTTTACTTCACTTCTTACAAACTGCTTAAAAATCATATAAATGAATGTATCACCTCATAAAAAGCCTCTATATACCAAGAATACTGAGTTTTCAAAAAGTCAAGAATTTCGATTTTCTAGCCCCTAGTGAGTGTAAAATCGCGTTTACTTCACTTCTTTCAAACTGCTTAAAAATCATATACATGGATGTATCACCTCATAATAAGCCTATATATACCAAGAATATTGAGTTTTTAACAAGTCAAGAATTTCAATTTTCTAGCCCCTAGTGAGAGTAAAATCGCGTTTACTTCACTTCTTTCAAACTGCATAAAAATCATATAAATGGATATTTCACGTCATAATAAGCCTATATATACCAAGAATACTAAGTTTTTAACAAGTCAAGAAATTCGATTTTCTAGCCCCTAGTGAGTGTAAAATCGCGTTTACTTCACTTCTTTCAAACTGCTTAAAAATCATATAAATGGATGTATCACCTCATAATAAGCCTCTATATACCAAGAATATTCAGATTTCAACATGTCAAGGTATTCGATTTTCTATCCCCCAGTGAGTGTAAAATCGCGTTTACTTCACTTCTTTCAAACTGCTTAAAAATCATATAAAAGGATGTTTCACGTCATTATAAGCCTACATATACCAAGAATATTGAGTTTTCAACAAGTCAAGAAATTCAATTTTCTAGCCCCTAGTGAGAGTAAAATCACGTTTACTTCACTTCTTTCAAACTGCTTAAAAATCATATAAATGTATGTATCACCTCATAATAAGCATCTATATACCAAGAATACTCAGTTTTCAACAAGTCGAGAAATTCGATATTTTAGCCCCTAGTGAGCGTAAAATCGCGTTTACTTTACTTCTTTCAAACTGCATAGAAATCACCTAAATGGATGTTTCACGTCATAATAAGCCTATATATTCCAAGAATACTGAGGTCTAAAAAAGACAAGAAATTCGATCTTCTAGCCCCTAGTGAGTGTAAAATCGCGTTTTCTTCACTCCTTTCAAACTGCTTAAAAATCATATAATTGGATGTATCACCTCATAATAAGCCTCTATATACCAAGAATACTGTGTTTTCAAAAAGTCAAGATATTCGATATTCTAGCCCCTAGTGAGTGTAAAATCGCGTTTACTTCACTTCTTTCAAACTGCTTAAAAATCATATAAATGGATGTATCACCTCATAATAAGCCTCTATATACCAAGAATACTGAGTTTTCAAAAAGTCAAGAAATTCGATTTTCTAGCCCCTAGTGAGTGTAAAATCGCGTTTACTTCACTTCTTTCAAACTGCTTAAAAATCATATACATGGATGTATCACCTCATAATAAGCCTATATATACCAAGAATATTGAGTTTTTAACAAGTCAAGAATTTCAATTTTCTAGCCCCTAGTGAGAGTAAAATCGCGTTTACTTCACTTCTTTCAAACTGCATAAAAATCATATAAATGGATATTTCACGTCATAATAAGCCTATATATACCAAGAATACTAAGTTTTTAACAAGTCAAGAAATTCGATTTTCTAGCCCCTAGTGAGTGTAAAATCGCGTTTACTTCACTTCTTTCAAACTGCTTAAAAATCATATAAATGGATGTATCACCTCATAATAAGCCTCTATATACCAAGAATACTAAGTTTTCAAAAAGTCAAGAATTTCGATTTTCTAGCCCCTAGTGAGTGTAAAATCGCGTTTACATCACTTCTTTTAAACTGCTTAAAAATCATATAAATGGATGTATCACGACATAATAAGCCTCTATATACCAAGAATATTCAGTTTTCAACAAGTCAAGAAATTCGATTTTCTAGCCCCTAGTGAGTGTAAAATCGCGTTTACTTCACTTATTTCACACTGCATAAAAATCATATAAATGGATGTATCACATCATAATAAGCCTATATACCAAGAATACTAAGTTTTCAAAAAGTCAAGAATTTCGATTTTCTAGCCCCTAGTGAGTGTAAAAGTGCGTTTATTTCACTTCTTTCAAACTGCTTAAAAATCATATAAATGGATGTTTCACGTCATTATAAGCCTATATATACCAAGAATACTGAGTTTTGAAAAAGTCAAGAAATTCGATTTTCTAGCCCCTAGTGAGTGTAAAATCGCGTTTACTTCACTTCTTTCAAACTGCTTAAAAATCATATAAATGGATGTATCACCTCATTATAAGCCTCTATATACCAAGAATGATAAGCCTATATATTCCAAGAATACTGAGGTCTCAAAACGACAAGAAATTCGATTTTCTAGCCCCTAGTGAGTGTAAAATCGCGTTTTCTTCACTTATTTCAAACTGCTTAAAAATCATATAAAAGGATGTTTCACGTCATTATAAGGCTCTATATACCAAGAATACTGAGTTTTCAAAAAGTCAAGAAATTCGCATTTCTAGCCCCTAGTGAGTGTAAAATCGCGTTTACTTCACTTCTTTCAAAATGCTTAAGAATCATATAAATGGATGTATCACGTCATTATAAGCCTCTATATACCAAGAATATTCAGATTTCAACAAGTCAAGAAATTCGATTTTCTAGCCCCTAGTGAGTGTAAAATCGCGTTTACTTCACTTCTTTCAAACTGCTCAAAAATCATATAAATGGATGATTCACCTCATAATAAGCCTCTATATACCAAGAATATTCAGATTTCAACAAGTCCAGGTATTCGATTTTCTATCCCCCAGTGAGTGTAAAATCGCGTTTACTTCACTTCTTTCAAACTGATTAAAAATCATATAAATGGATGTATCACCTCATAGTAAGCGTCTATATACCAAGAATACTGAGTTTTCAAAAAGTCAAGAAATTCGATTTTCTAGCCCCTAGTGAGTGTAAAATCGCGTTTACTTCACTTCTTTCAAAATGCTTAAGAATCATATAAATGGATGTATCACGTCATTATAAGCCTCTATATACCAAGAATATTCAGATCTCAACAAGTCAAGAAATTCGATTTTCTAGCCCCCAGTGAGTGTAAAATCGCGTTTACTTCACTTCTTTCAAACTGCTTAAAAATCATATAAAAGGATGTTTCACGTCATTATAAGCCTACATATACCATGAATATTGAGTTTTCAACAAGTCAAGAAATTCAATTTTCTAGCCCCTAGTAACAGTAAAATCGCGTTTACTTCACTTCTTTCAAACTGCAAAAAAATCATATAAATGGATGTTTCACGTCATAATAAGCCTATACATATATATATATATATATATATATATATATATATATACCAAGAATACTAAGTTTTCAACAAGTCAAGAAATTCGATTTTCTAGCCCCCAGTGAGTGTAAAATCACGTTTACTTCACTTCTTACAAACTGCTTAAAAATCATATAAATGAATGTATCACCTCATAAAAAGCCTCTATATACCAAGAATACTGAGTTTTCAAAAAGTCAAGAATTTCGATTTTCTAGCCCCTAGTGAGTGTAAAATCGCGTTTACTTCTCTTCCTTCAAACTGCTTAAAAATCATATAAATAGATGTTTCACTTCATTATAAGCCTATATATACAATAATACAGAGTTTTCATAAAGTCAAGAAATTCGATATTCTAGCCCCTAGTGAGTGCAAAATCACGTTAACATATATAAACCAAGAATACTAAGTTTTCAACAAGTCAAGAAATTCGATATTTTAGCCCCTGGTGAGCGTCAAATCGCGTTTACTTTACTTCTTTCAAACTGCATAAAAATCATATAAATGGATGTTTCACGTCATAATAAGCATATATATTCCAAGAATACTGAGCTCTCAAGAAGACAAGAAATTCGATTTTCTAGCCCCTAGTGAGCGTAAAATCGCGTTTACTTCACTTCTTTCAAAATGCTTAAAAATCATATAAATGGATGTATCACGTCATTATAAGCCTATATATACCAAGAATACTACGTTTTTAAAAATTCAAGAAATTCGATTTTCTAACCCCTAGTGAGTGTAAAATCGCGTTTACTTCACTTCTTTCAAACTGCTTAAAAATCATATAAATGGATGTTTCACGTCATAATAAGCCTCTATATATATACCAAGAATACTAAGTTTTCAACAAGTCAAGAAATTCGATTTTCTAGCCGCCATTGAGTGTAAAATCACGTTTACATATATATACCAAGAATACTGAGTTTTTAAAAATTCAAGAAATTCGATTTTCTAACCCCTAGAGAGTGTAAAATCGCGTTTACTTCACTTCTTTCAAACTGCTTAAAAATCATATAAATGTATGTATCACCTCATAATAAGCCTCTATATACCAAGAATACTGTGTTTTCAAAAAGTCAAGATATTCGATTTTCTAGCCCCTAGTGAGTGTAAAATCGCGTTTACTTCACTTCTTTCAAACTGCTTAAAAATCATATAAATGGATGTATCACCTCATTATAAGCATCTATATACCAAGAATACTGAGGTCTCAAGAAGACAAGAAATTCGATTTTCTAGCCCCTAGTGAGTGTAAAATCGCGTTTTCTTCACTTATTTCAAACTGTTTAAAAATCATATAAATGGATGTATCACCTCATAGTAAGCCTCTATATACCTAGAATACTGAGTTTTCAAAAAGTCAAGAAATTCGATTTTCTAGCCCCTAGTGAGTGTAAAATCGCGTTTACTTCACTTCTTTCAAAATGCTTAAGAATCATATAAATGGATGTATCACGTCATTATAAGCCTCTATATACCTAGAATATTCAGATCTCAACAAGTCAAGAAATTCGATTTTCTAGCCCCCAGTGAGTGTAAAATCGCGTTTACTTCACTTCTTTCAAACTGCTTAAAAATCATATAATAGGATGTTTCACGTCATTATAAGCCTACATATACCATGAATATTGAGTTTTCAACAAGTCAAGAAATTCAATTTTCTAGCCCCTAGTAACAGTAAAATCGCGTTTACTTCACTTCTTTCAAACTGCAAAAAAATCATATAAATGGATGTTTCACGTCATAATAAGCCTATACATATATATATATATCAAGAATACTAAGTTTTCAACAAGTCAAGAAATTCGATTATCTAGCCCCCAGTGAGTGTAAAATCACGTTTACTTCACTTCTTACAAACTGCTTAAAAATCATATAAATGAATGTATCACCTCATAAAAAGCCTCTATATACCAAGAATACTGAGTTTTCAAAAAGTCAAGAATTTCGATTTTCTAGCCCCTAGTGAGTGTAAAATCGCGTTTACTTCTCTTCCTTCAAACTGCTTAAAAATCATATAAATAGATGTTTCACTTCATTATAAGCCTATATATACAATAATACAGAGTTTTCATAAAGTCAAAAAATTCGATTTTCTAGCCCCTAGTGAGTGCAAAATCACGTTTACATATATAAACCAAGAATACTAAGTTTTCAACAAGTCAAGAAATTCGATTTTCTAGCCCCTAGTGAGTGTAAAATCGCGTTTACTTCACTTCTTTCAAAATGCTTAAGAATCATATAAATGGATGTATCACGTCATTATAAGCCTCTATATACCAAGAATATTCAGATTTCAACAAGTCAAGAAATTCGATTTTCTAGCCCCTAGTGAGTGTAAAATCGCGTTTACTTCACTTCTTTCAAACTGCTTAAAAATCATATAAATGGATGATTCACCTCATAATAAGCCTCTATATACCATAAAAATATTCAGATTTCAACAAGTCCAGGTATTCGATTTTCTATCCCCCAGTGAGTGTAAAATCGCGTTTACTTCACTTCTTTCAAACTGATTAAAAATCATATAAATGGATGTATCACCTCATAGTAAGCGTCTATATACCAAGAATACTGAGTTTTCAAAAAGTCATGAAATTCGATTTTCTAGCCCCTAGTGAGTGTAAAATCGCGTTTACTTCACTTCTTTCAAAATGCTTAAGAATCATATAAATGGATGTATCACGTCATTATAAGCCTCTATATACCAAGAATATTCAGATCTCAACAAGTCAAGAAATTCGATTTTCTAGCCCCCAGTGAGTGTAAAATCGCGTTTACTTCACTTCTTTCAAACTGCTTAAAAATCATATAAAAGGATGTTTCACGTCATTATAAGCCTACATATACCATGAATATTGAGTTTTCAACAAGTCAAGAAATTCAATTTTCTAGCCCCTAGTAACAGTAAAATCGCGTTTACTTCACTTCTTTCAAACTGCAAAAAAATCATATAAATGGATGTTTCACGTCATAATAAGCCTATACATATATATATATATATATATATATATATATATATATATATATATACCAAGAATACTAAGTTTTCAACAAGTCAAGAAATTCGATTTTCTAGCCCCCAGTGAGTGTAAAATCACGTTTGCTTCACTTCTTACAAACTGCTTAAAAATCATATAAATGAATGTATCACCTCATAAAAAGCCTCTATATACCAAGAATACTGAGTTTTCCAAAAGTCAAGAATTTCGATTTTCTAGCCCCTAGTGAGTGTAAAATCGCGTTTACTTCTCTTCCTTCAAACTGCTTAAAAATCATATAAATAGATGTTTCACTTCTTTATAAGCCTATATATACAATAATACAGAGTTTTCATAAAGTCAAGAAATTCGATTTTCTAGCCCCTAGTGAGTGCAAAATCACGTTTACATATATATACCAAGAATACTAAGTTTTCAATAAGTCAAGAAATTCGATTTTCTAGCCCCCAGTGAGTGTAAAATCACGTTTACTTCACTTCTTACAAACTGCTTAAAAATCATATAAATGAATGTATCACCTCATAAAAAGCCTCTATATACCAAGAATACTGAGTTTTCAAAAAGTCAAGAATTTCGATTTTCTAGCCCCTAGTGAGTGTAAAATCGCGTTTACTTCTCTTCCTTCAAACTGCTTAAAAATCATATAAATAGATGTTTCACTTCATTATAAGCCTATATATACAATAATACAGAGTTTTCATAAAGTCAAGAAATTCGATTTTCTAGCCCCTAGTGAGTGTAAAATCACGTTTACTTCACTTCTTTCAAACCGCTTAAAAATCATATAAATGTATGTATCACCTCATAATAAGCATCTATATACCAGGAAAACTCAGTTTTCAACAAGTCAAGAAATTCGATATTTTAGCCCCTGGTGAGCGTCAAATCGCGTTTACTTTACTTCTTTCAAACTGCATAAAAATCATATAAATGGATGTTTCACGTCATAATAAGCATATATATTCCAAGAATACTGAGCTCTCAAGAAGACAAGAAATTCGATTTTCTAGCCCCTAGTGAGTGTAAAATCGCGTTTTCTTCACTTATTTCAAACTGTTTAAAAATCATATAAATGGATGTATCACCTCATAGTAAGCCTCTATATACCAAGAATACTGAGTTTTCAAAATGTCAAGAAATTCGATTTTCTAGCCCCTAGTGAGTGTAAAATCGCGTTTACTTCACTTCTTTCAAAATGCTTAAAAATCATATAAATGGATGTATCACGTCATTATAAGCCTATATATACCAAGAATACTGCGTTTTTAAAAATTCAAGAAATTCGATTTTCTAACCCCTAGTGAGTGTAAAATCGCGTTTACTTCACTTGTTTCAAACTGCTTAAAAATCATATAAATGTATGTATCACCTCATAATAAGCATCTATATACCAAGAATACTGAGGTCTAAAAAAGACAAGAAATTCGATCTTCTAGCCCCTAGTGAGTGTAAAATCGCGTTCACTTCACTTCTTTCAAACTGCTTAAAAATCATATAAATGGATGATTCACCTCATAATAAGCCTCTATATACCAAGAATATTCAGATTTCAACAAGTCCAGGTATTCTATTTTCTATCCCCCAGTGAGTGTAAAATCGCGTTTACTTCACTTCTTTCAAACTGCTTAAAAATCATATAAATGGATGTATCACCTCATAGTAAGCCTCTATATACCAAGAATATTCAGATCTCAACAAGTCAAGAAATTCGATTTTCTAGCCCCCAGTGAGTGTAAAATCGCGTTTACTTCACTTCTTTCAAACTGCTTAAAAATCATATAAAAGGATGTTTCACGTCATTATAAGCCTACATATACCATGAATATTGAGTTTTCAACAAGTCAAGAAATTCAATTTTCTAGCCCCTAGTAACAGTAAAATCGCGTTTACTTCACTTCTTTCAAACTGCAAAAAAATCATATAAATGGATGTTTCACGTCATAATAAGCCTATATATATATACCAAGAATACTAAGTTTTCAACAAGTCAAGAAATTCGATTTTCTAGCCGCCATTGAGTGTAAAATCACGTTTACATATATATACCAAGAATACTAAGTTTTCAACAAGTCAAGAAATTCGATTTTCTAGCCCCCAGTGAGTGTAAAATCACGTTTACTTCACTTCTTACAAACTGCTTAAAAATCATATAAATGGATGTATCACCTCATAGTAAGCCTCTATATACCAAGAATATTCAGATCTCAACAAGTCAAGAAATTCGATTTTCTAGCCCCCAGTGAGTGTAAAATCGCGTTTACTTCACTTCTTTCAAACTGCTTAAAAATCATATAAAAGGATGTTTCACGTCATTATAAGCCTACATATACCATGAATATTGAGTTTTCAACAAGTCAAGAAATTCAATTTTCTAGCCCCTAGTGAGTGTAAAATCGCGTTTACTTCACATCTTTCAAACTGCTTAAAAATCATATACATGGATGTATCACCTCATAATAAGCATCTATATACCAGGAAAACTCAGTTTTCAACAAGTCAAGAAATTCGATATTTTAGCCCCTGGTGAGCGTCAAATCGCGTTTACTTTACTTCTTTCAAACTGCATAAAAATCATATAAATGGATGTTTCACGTCATAATAAGCATATATATTCCAAGAATACTGAGCTCTCAAGAAGACAAGAAATTCGATTTTCTAGCCCCTAGTGAGCGTAAAATCGCGTTTTCTTCACTTATTTCAAACTGTTTAAAAATCATATAAATGGATGTATCACCTCATAGTAAGCCTCAATATACCAAGAATACTGAGTTTTCAAAATGTCAAGAAATTCGATTTTCTAGCCCCTAGTGAGTGTAAAATCGCGTTTACTTCACTTCTTTCAAAATGCTTAAAAATCATATAAATGGATGTATCACGTCATTATAAGCCTATATATACCAAGAATACTGCGTTTTTAAAAATTCAAGAAATTCGATTTTCTAACCCCTAGTGAGTGTAAAATCGCGTTTACTTCACTTCTTTCAAACTGCTTAAAAATCATATAAATGTATGTATCACCTCATAATAAGCATCTATATACCAAGAATACTGAGGTCTCAAGAAGACAAGAAATTCGATTTTCTAGCCCCTAGTGAGTGTAAAATCGCGTTTTCTTCACTTATTTCAAACTGTTTAAAAATCATATAAATGGATGTATCACCTCATAGTAAGCCTCTATATACCTAGAATACTGAGTTTTCAAAAAGTCAAGAAATTCGATTTTCTAGCCCCTAGTGAGTGTAAAATCGCGTTTACTTCACTTCTTTCAAAATGCTTAAGAATCATATAAATGGATGTATCACGTCATTATAAGCCTCTATATACCTAGAATATTCAGATCTCAACAAGTCAAGAAATTCGATTTTCTAGCCCCCAGTGAGTGTAAAATCGCGTTTACTTCACTTCTTTCAAACTGCTTAAAAATCATATAATAGGATGTTTCACGTCATTATAAGCCTACATATACCATGAATATTGAGTTTTCAACAAGTCAAGAAATTCAATTTTCTAGCCCCTAGTAACAGTAAAATCGCGTTTACTTCACTTCTTTCAAACTGCAAAAAAATCATATAAATGGATGTTTCACGTCATAATAAGCCTATACATATATATATATATATATCAAGAATACTAAGTTTTCAACAAGTCAAGAAATTCGATTTTCTAGCCCCCAGTGAGTGTAAAATCACGTTTACTTCACTTCTTACAAACTGCTTAAAAATCATATAAATGAATGTATCACCTCATAAAAAGCCTCTATATACCAAGAATACTGAGTTTTCAAAAAGTCAAGAATTTCGATTTTCTAGCCCCTAGTGAGTGTAAAATCGCGTTTACTTCTCTTCCTTCAAACTGCTTAAAAATCATATAAATAGATGTTTCACTTCATTATAAGCCTATATATACAATAATACAGAGTTTTCATAAAGTCAAAAAATTCGATTTTCTAGCCCCTAGTGAGTGCAAAATCACGTTTACATATATAAACCAAGAATACTAAGTTTTCAACAAGTCAAGAAATTCGATTTTCTAGCCCCCAGTGAGTGTAAAATCACGTTTACTTCACTTCTTACAAACTGCTTAAAAATCATATAAATGAATGTATCACCTCATAAAAAGCCTCTATATACCAAGAATACTGAGTTTTCAAAAAGTCAAGAATTTCGATTTTCTAGCCCCTAGTGAGTGTAAAATCGCGTTTACTTCTCTTCCTTCAAACTGCTTAAAAATCATATAAATAGATGTTTCACTTCATTATAAGCCTATATATACAATAATACAGAGTTTTCATAAAGTCAAGAAATTCGATTTTCTAGCCCCTAGTGAGTGTAAAATCACGTTTACTTCACTTCTTTCAAACCGCTTAAAAATCATATAAATGTATGTATCACCTCATAATAAGCATCTATATACCAGGAAAACTCAGTTTTCAACAAGTCAAGAAATTCGATATTTTAGCCCCTGGTGAGCGTCAAATCGCGTTTACTTTACTTCTTTCAAACTGCATAAAAATCATATAAATGGATGTTTCACGTCATAATAAGCATATATATTCCAAGAATACTGAGCTCTCAAGAAGACAAGAAATTGGATTTTCTAGCCCCTAGTGAGTGTAAAATCGCGTTTACTTCACTTATTTCACACTGCATAAAAATCATATAAATGGATGTATCACATCATAATAAGCCTATATATACCAAGAATACTAAGTTTTCAAAAAGTCAAGAATTTCGATTTTCTAGCCCCTAGTGAGTGTAAAAGTGCGTTTACTTCACTTCTTTCAAACTGCTTAAAAATCATATAAATGGATGTTTCACGTCATTATAAGCCTATATATACCAAGAATACTGAGTTTTGAAAAAGTCAAGAAATTCGATTTTCTAGCCCCTAGTGAGTGTAAAATCGCGTTTACTTCACTTCTTTCAAACTGCTTAAAAATCATATAAATGGATGTATCACCTCATTATAAGCCTCTATATACCAAGAATGATAAGCCTATATATTCCAAGAAAACTGAGGTCTCAAAACGACAAGAAATTCGATTTTCTAGCCCCTAGTGAGTGTAAAATCGCGTTTTCTTCACTTATTTCAAACTGCTTAAAAATCATATAAAAGGATGTTTCACGTCATTATAAGGCTCTATATACCAAGAATACTGAGTTTTCAAAAAGTCAAGAAATTCGCATTTCTAGCCCCTAGTGAGTGTAAAATCGCGTTTACTTCACTTCTTTCAAAATGCTTAAGAATCATATAAATGGATGTATCACGTCATTATAAGCCTCTATATACCAAGAATATTCAGATTTCAACAAGTCAAGAAATTCGATTTTCTAGCCCCTAGTGAGTGTAAAATCGCGTTTACTTCACTTCTTTCAAACTGCTTAAAAATCATATAAATGGATGATTCACCTCATAATAAGCCTCTATATACCATAAAAATATTCAGATTTCAACAAGTCCAGGTATTCGATTTTCTATCCCCCAGTGAGTGTAAAATCGCGTTTACTTCACTTCTTTCAAACTGATTAAAAATCATATAAATGGATGTATCACCTCATAGTAAGCGTCTATATACCAAGAATACTGAGTTTTCAAAAAGTCAAGAAATTCGATTTTCTAGCCCCTAGTGAGTGTAAAATCGCGTTTACTGCACTTCTTTCAAAATGCTTAAGAATCATATAAATGGATGTATCACGTCATTATAAGCCTCTATATACCAAGAATATTCAGATCTCAACAAGTCAAGAAATTCGATTTTCTAGCCCCCAGTGAGTGTAAAATCGCGTTTACTTCACTTCTTTCAAACTGCTTAAAAATCATATAAAAGGATGTTTCACGTCATTATAAGCCTACATATACCATGAATATTGAGTTTTCAACAAGTCAAGAAATTCAATTTTCTAGCCCCTAGTAACAGTAAAATCGCGTTTACTTCACTTCTTTCAAACTGCAAAAAAATCATATAAATGGATGTTTCACGTCATAATAAGCCTATACATATATATATATATATATATATACCAAGAATACTAAGTTTTCAACAAGTCAAGAAATTCGATTTTCTAGCCCCCAGTGAGTGTAAAATCACGTTTACTTCACTTCTTACAAACTGCTTAAAAATCATATAAATGAATGTATCACCTCATAAAAAGCCTCTATATACCAAGAATACTGAGTTTTCAAAAAGTCAAGAATTTCGATTTTCTAGCCCCTAGTGAGTGTAAAATCGCGTTTACTTCTCTTCCTTCAAACTGCTTAAAAATCATATAAATAGATGTTTCACTTCATTATAAGCCTATATATACAATAATACAGAGTTTTCATAAAGTCAAGAAATTCGATTTTCTAGCCCCTAGTGAGTGTAAAATCACGTTTACTTCACTTCTTTCAAACCGCTTAAAAATCATATAAATGTATGTATCACCTCATAATAAGCATCTATATACCAGGAAAACTCAGTTTTCAACAAGTCAAGAAATTCGATATTTTAGCCCCTGGTGAGCGTCAAATCGCGTTTACTTTACTTCTTTCAAACTGCATAAAAATCATATAAATGGATGTATCACCTCATAATAAGCATCTATATACCAAGAATACTGAGGTCTCAAGAAAAAAGAAATTCGATTTTCTAGCCCCTAGTGAGTGTAAATACGCGTTTTCTTCACTTATTTCAAACGGTTTAAAAATCATATAAATGTATGTATCACCTCATAGTAAGCCTCTATATACCAAGAATACTGAGTTTTCAAAAAGTCAAGAAATTCGATTTTCTAGCCCCTATTGTGTGTAAAATCGCGTTTACTTCACTTCTTTCAAACTGCTTAAAAATCATATAAATGGATGATTCACCTCATAATAAGCCTCTATATACCAAGAATATTCAGATTTCAACAAGTCCAGGTATTCTATTTTCTATCCCCCAGTGAGTGTAAAATCGCGTTTACTTCACTTCTTTCAAACTGCTTAAAAATCATATAAATGGATGTATCACCTCATAGTAAGCCTCTATATACCAAGAATATTCAGATCTCAACAAGTCAAGAAATTCGATTTTCTAGCCCCCAGTGAGTGTAAAATCGCGTTTACTTCACTTCTTTCAAACTGCTTAAAAATCATATAAAAGGATGTTTCACGTCATTATAAGCCTACATATACCATGAATATTGAGTTTTCAACAAGTCAAGAAATTCAATTTTCTAGCCCCTAGTAACAGTAAAATCGCGTTTACTTCACTTCTTTCAAACTGCAAAAAAATCATATAAATGGATGTTTCACGTCATAATAAGCCTATATATATATACCAAGAATACTAAGTTTTCAACAAGTCAAGAAATTCGATTTTCTAGCCGCCATTGAGTGTAAAATCATGTTTACATATATATACCAAGAATACTAAGTTTTCAACAAGTCAAGAAATTCGATTTTCTAGCCCCCAGTGTGTGTAAAATCACGTTTACTTCACTTCTTACAAACTGCTTAAAAATCATATAAATGGATGTATCACCTCATAGTAAGCCTCTATATACCAAGAATATTCAGATCTCAACAAGTCAAGAAATTCGATTTTCTAGCCCCCAGTGAGTGTTAAATCGCGTTTACTTCACTTCTTTCAAACTGCTTAAAAATCATGTAAAAGGATGTTTCACGTCATTATAAGCCTACATATACCATGAATATTGAGTTTTCAACAAGTCAAGAAATTCAATTTTCTAGCCCCTAGTAACAGTAAAATCGCGTTTACTTCACTTCTTTCAAACTGCAAAAAAATCATATAAATGGATGTTTCACGTCATAATAAGCCTATATATATATACCAAGAATACTAAGTTTTCAACAAGTCAAGAAATTCGATTTTCTAGCCGCCATTGAGTGTAAAATCACGTTTACATATATATACCAAGAATATTCAGATTTCAACAAGTCCAGGTATTCTATTTTCTATCCCCCAGTGAGTGTAAAATCGCGTTTACTTCACTTCTTTCAAACTGCTTAAAAATCATATAAATGGATGTATCACCTCATAGTAAGCCTCTATATACCAAGAATATTCAGATCTCAACAAGTCAAGAAATTCGATTTTCTAGCCCCCAGTGAGTGTATAATCGCGTTTACTTCACTTCTTTCAAACTGCTTAAAAATCATATAAAAGGATGTTTCACGTCATTATAAGCCTACATATACCATGAATATTGAGTTTTCAACAAGTCAAGAAATTCATATTTCTAGGCCCTAGTAACAGTAAAATCGCGTTTACTTCACTTCTTTCAAACTGCAAAAAAATCATATAAATGGATGTTTCACGTCATAATAAGCCTATATATATATACCAAGAATACTAAGTTTTCAACAAGTCAAGAAATTCGATTTTCTAGCCGCCATTGAGTGTAAAATCACGTTTACATATATATACCAAGAATACTAAGTTTTCAACAAGTCAAGAAATTCGATTTTCTAGCCCCCAGTGAGTGTAAAATCACGTTTACTTCACTTCTTACAAACTGCTTAAAAATCATATAAATGAATGTATCACCTAAAAAAAAGCCTCTATATACCAAGAATACTGAGTTTTCAAAAAGTCAAGAATTTCGATTTTCTAGCCCCTAGTGAGTGTAAAATCGCGTTTACTTCTCTTCCTTCAAACTGCTTAAAAATCATATAAATAGATGTTTCACTTCATTATAAGCCTATATATACAATAATACAGAGTTTTCATAAAGTCAAGAAATTCGATTTTCTAGCCCCTAGTGAGTGTAAAATCACGTTTACTTCACTTCTTTCAAACCGCTTAAAAATCATATAAATGTATGTATCACCTCATAATAAGCATCTATATACCAGGAAAACTCAGTTTTCAACAAGTCAAGAAATTCGATATTTTAGCCCCTGGTGAGCGTCAAATCGCGTTTACTTTACTTCTTTCAAACTGCATAAAAATCATATAAATGGATGTTTCACGTCATAATAAGCATATATATTCCAAGATTACTGAGCTCTCAAGAAGACAAGAAATTCGATTTTCTAGCCCCTAGTGAGTGTAAAATCGCGTTTTCTTCACTTATTTCAAACTGTTTAAAAATCATATAAATGGATGTATCACCTCATAGTAAGCCTCTATATACCAAGAATACTGAGTTTTCAAAAAGTCAAGAAATTCGATTTTCTAGCCCCTAGTGAGTGTAAAATCGCGTTTACTTCACATCTTTCAAACTGCTTAAAAATCATATACATGGATGTATCACCTCATAATAAGCCTATATATACCAAGAATATTGAGTTTTTAACAAGTCAAGAATTTCAATTTTCTAGCCCCTAGTGAGAGTAAAATCGCGTTTACTTCACTTCTTTCAAACTGCATAAAAATCATATAAATGGATATTTCACGTCATAATAAGCCTATATATACCAAGAATACTAAGTTTTTAACAAGTCAAGAAATTCGATTTTCTAGCCCCTAGTGAGTGTAAAATCGCGTTTACTTCACTTCTTTCAAACTGCTTAAAAATCATATGAATGGATGTATCACCTCATAATAAGCCTCTATATACCAAGAATACTAAGTTTTCAAAAAGTCAAGAATTTCGATTTTCTAGCCCCTAGTGAGTGTAAAATCGCGTTTACATCACTTCTTTTAAACTGCTTAAAAATCATATAAATGGATGTATCACGACATAATAAGCCTCTATATACCAAGAATATTCAGTTTTCAACAAGTCAAGAAATTCGATTTTCTAGCCCCTAGTGAGTGTAAAATCGCGTTTACTTCACTTATTTCACACTGCATAAAAATCATATAAATGGATGTATCACATCATAATAAGCCTATATATACCAAGAATACTAAGTTTTCAAAAAGTCAAGAATTTCGATTTTCTAGCCCCTAGTGAGTGTAAAAGTGCGTTTACTTCACTTCTTTCAAACTGCTTAAAAATCATATAAATGGATGTTTCACGTCATTATAAGCCTATATATACCAAGAATACTGAGTTTTGAAAAAGTCAAGAAATTCGATTTTCTAGCCCCTAGTGAGTGTAAAATCGCGTTTACTTCACTTCTTTCAAACTGCTTAAAAATCATATAAATGGATGTATCACCTCATTATAAGCCTCTATATACCAAGAATAATAAGCCTATATATTCCAAGAATACTGAGGTCTCAAAACGACAAGAAATTCGATTTTCTAGCCCCTAGTGAGTGTAAAATCGCGTTTTCTTCACTTATTTCAAACTGCTTAAAAATCATATAAAAGGATGTTTCACGTCATTATAAGGCTCTATATACCAAGAATACTGAGTTTTCAAAAAGTCAAGAAATTCGATTTTCTAGCCCCTAGTGAGTGTAAAATCGCGTTTACTTCACTTCTTTCAAAATGCTTAAGAATCATATAAATGGATGTATCACGTCATTATAAGCCTCTATATACCAAGAATATTCAGATTTCAACAAGTCAAGAAATTCGATTTTCTAGCCCCCAGTGAGTGTAAAATCGCGTTTACTTCACTTCTTTCAAACTGCTTAAAAATCATACAAAAGGATGTTTCACGTCATTATAAGCCTACATATACCAAGAATACTAAGTTTTCAACAAGTCAAGATATTCGATTTTCTAGCCCCTAGTGAGTGTAAAATCGCGTTTACTTCACTTCTTTCAAACTGCTTAAAAATCATATAAATGGATGTATCACCTCATAATAAGCATCTATATACCAAGAATACTGAGGTCTCAAGAAAAAAGAAATTCGATTTTCTAGCCCCTAGTGAGTGTAAAATCGCGTTTTCTTCACTTATTTCAAACTGTTTAAAAATCATATAAATGGATGTATCACCATATAGTAAGCCTCTATATACCAAGAATAATGAGTTTTCAAAAAGTCAAGAAATTCGATTTTCTAGCCCCTAGTGTGTGTAAAATCGCGTTTACTTCACTTCTTTCAAACTGCTTAAAAATCATATAAATGGATGATTCACCTCATAATAAGCCTCTATATACCAAGAATATTCAGATTTCAACAAGTCCAGGTATTCGATTTTCTATCCCCCAGTGAGTGTAAAATCGCGTTTACTTCACTTCTTTCAAACTGCTTAAAAATCATATAAATGGATGTATCACCTCATAGTAAGCCTCTATATACCAAGAATACTGAATTTTCAAAAAGTCAAGAAATTCTATTTTCTAGCCCCTAGTGAGTGTAAAATCGCGTTATATCACTTCTTTCAAAATGCTTAAGAATCATATAAATGGATGTATCACGTCATTATAAGCCTCTATATACCAAGAATATTCAGATCTCAACAAGTCAAGAAATTCGATTTTCTAGCCCCCAGTGAGTGTAAAATCGCGTTTACTTCACTTCTTTCAAACTGCTTAAAAATCATATAAAAGGATGTTTCACGTCATTATAAGCCTACATATACCATGAATATTGAGTTTTCAACAAGTCAAGAAATTCAATTTTCTAGCCCCTAGTAACAGTAAAATCGCGTTTACTTCACTTCTTTCAAACTGCAAAAAAATCATATAAATGGTTGTTTCACGTCATAATAAGCCTATATATATATATATATATATATATATATATATATATATATATATATACCAAGAATACTAAGTTTTCAACAAGTCAAGAAATTCGATTTTCTAGCCGCCAGTGAGTGTAAAATCACGTTTACTTCACTTTTTACAAACTGCTTAAAAATCATATAAATGAATGTATCACCTCATAAAAAGCCTCTATATACCAAGAATACTGAGTTTTCAAAAAGTCAAGAATTTCGATTTTCTAGCCCCTAGTGAGTGTAAAATCGCGTTTACTTCTCTTCCATCAAACTGCTTAAAAATCATATAAATAGATGTTTCACTTCATTATAAGCCTATATATACAATAATACAGAGTTTTCATAAAGTCAAGAAATTCGATTTTCTAGCTCCTAGTGAGTGCAAAATCACGTTTACATATATATACCAAGAATACTAAGTTTTCAACAAGTCAAGAAATTCGATTTTCTAGCCCCCAGTGAGTGTAAAATCACGTTTACTTCACTTCTTACAAACTGCTTAAAAATCATATAAATGAATGTATCACCTCATAAAAAGCCTCTATATACCAAGAATACTGAGTTTTCAAAAAGTCAAGAATTTCGATTTTCTAGCCCCTAGTGAGTGTAAAATCCCGTTTACTTCTCTTCCTTCAAACTGCTTAAAAATCATATAAATAGATGTTTCACTTCATTATAAGCCTATATATACAATAATACAGAGTTTTCATAAAGTCAAGAAATTCGATTTTCTAGCCCCTAGTGAGTGTAAAATCACGTTTACTTCACTTCTTTCAAACCGCTTAAAAATCATATAAATGTATGTATCACCTCATAATAAGCATCTATATACCAGGAAAACTCAGTTTTCAACAAGTCAAGAAATTCGATATTTTAGCCCCTGGTGAGCGTCAAATCGCGTTTACTTTACTTCTTTCAAACTACATAAAAATCATATAAATGGATGTTTCACGTCATAATAAGCATATATATTCCAAGAATACTGAGCTCTCAAGAAGACAAGAAATTCGATTTTCTAGCCCCTAGTGAGTGTAAAATCGCGTTTTCTTCACTTATTTCAAACTGTTTAAAAATCATATAAATGGATGTATCACCTCATAGTAAGCCTCTATATACCAAGAATACTGAGTTTTCAAAATGTCAAGAAATTCGATTTTCTAGCCCCTAGTGAGTGTAAAATCGCGTTTACTTCACTTCTTTCAAAATGCTTAAAAATCATATAAATGGATGTATCACGTCATTATAAGCCTATATATACCAAGAATACTGCGTTTTTAAAAATTCAAGAAATTCGATTTTCTAACCCCTAGTGAGTGTAAAATCGCGTTTACTTCACTTCTTTCAAACTGCTTAAAAATCATATAAATGTATGTATCACCTCATAATAAGCATCTATATACCAAGAATACTGAGGTCTAAAAAAGACAAGAAATTCGATCTTCTAGCCCCTAGTGAGTGTAAAATCGCGTTTTCTTCACTTCTTTCAAACTGCTTAAAAATCATATAATTGGATGTATCACCTCATAATAAGCCTCTATATACCAAGAATACTGTGTTTTCAAAAAGTCAAGATATTCGATTTTCTAGCCTCTAGTGAGTGTAAAATCGCGTTTACTTCACTTCTTTCAAACTGCTTAAAAATCATATAAATGGATGTATCACCTCATAATAAGCATCTATATACAAAGAATACTGAGGTCTCAAGAAAAAAGAAATTCGATTTTCTAGCCCCTAGTGAGTGTAAAATCGCGTTTTCTTCACTTATTTCAAACTGTTTAAAAATCATATAAATGGATGTATCACCTCATAGTAAGCCTCTATATACCAAGAATACTGAGTTTTCAAAAAGTCAAGAAATTCGATTTTCTAGCCCCTAGTGTGTGTAAAATCGCGTTTACTTCACTTCTTTCAAACTGCTTAAAAATCATATAAATGGATGATTCACCTCATAATAAGCCTCTATATACCAAGAATATTCAGATTTCAACAAGTCCAGGTATTCGATTTTCTATCCCCCAGTGAGTGTAAAATCGCGTTTACTTCACTTCTTTCAAACTGCTTAAAAATCATATAAATGGATGTATCACCTCATAGTAAGCCTCTATATACCAAGAATACTGAATTTTCAAAAAGTCAAGAAATTCTATTTTCTAGCCCCTAGTGAGTGTAAAATCGCGTTTACATCACTTCTTTCAAAATGCTTAAGAATCATATAAATGGATGTATCACGTCATTATAAGCCTCTATATACCAAGAATATTCAGATCTCAACAACTCAAGAAATTCGATTTTCTAGCCCCCAGTGAGTGTAAAATCGCGTTTACTTCACTTCTTTCAAACTGCTTAAAAATCATATAAAAGGATGTTTCACGTCATTATAAGCCTACATATACCATGAATATTGAGTTTTCAACAAGTCAAGAAATTCAATTTTCTAGCCCCTAGTAACAGTAAAATCGCGTTTACTTCACTTCTTTCAAACTGCAAAAAAATCATATAAATGGATGTTTCACGTCATAATAAGCCTATATATATATATATATATATATATATATATATATATATATATATATACCAAGAATACTAAGTTTTCAACAAGTCAAGAAATTCGATTTTCTAGCCGCCAGTGAGTGTAAAATCACGTTTACTTCACTTTTTACAAACTGCTTAAAAATCATATAAATGAATGTATCACCTCATAAAAAGCCTCTATATACCAAGAATACTGAGTTTTCAAAAAGTCAAGAATTTCGATTTTCTAGCCCCTAGTGAGTGTAAAATCGCGTTTACTTCTCTTCCATCAAACTGCTTAAAAATCATATAAATAGATGTTTCACTTCATTATAAGCCTATATATACAATAATACAGAGTTTTCATAAAGTCAAAAAATTCGATTTTCTAGCCCCTAGTGAGTGTAAAATCACGTTTACTTCACTTCTTTCAAACCGCTTAAAAATCATATAAATGTATGTATCACCTCATAATAAGCATCTATATACCAGGAAAACTCAGTTTTCAACAAGTCAAGAAATTCGATATTTTAGCCCCTGGTGAGCGTCAAATCGCGTTTACTTTACTTCTTTCAAACTGCATAAAAATCATATAAATGGATGTTTCACGTCATAATAAGCATATATATTCCAAGAATACTTAGCTCTCAAGAAGACAAGAAATTCGATTTTCTAGCCCCTAGTGAGTGTAAAATCGCGTTTTCTTCACTTATTTCAAACTGTTTAAAAATCATATAAATGGATGTATCACCTCATAGTAAGCCTCTATATACCAAGAATACTGAGTTTTCAAAAAGTCAAGAAATTCGATTTTCTAGCCCCTAGTGAGTGTAAAATCGCGTTTACTTCACATCTTTCAAACTACTTAAAAATCATATACATGGATGTATCACGTCATTATAAGCCTATATATACCAAGAATACTGAGTTTTTAAAAATTCAAGAAATTCGATTTTCTAACCCCTAGTGAGTGTAAAATCGCGTTTACTTCACTTCTTTCAAACTGCTTAAAAATCATATAAATGTATGTATCACCTCATAATAAGCATCTATATACCAAGAATACTGAGGTCTAAAAAAGACAAGAAATTCGATCTTCTAGCCCCTAGTGAGTATAAATCGCGTTTACTTCACTTCTTTCAAACTGCTTAAAAATCATATAAATTGACGTATCACCTCATAATAAGCATCTATATACCAAGAATACTGAGGTCTCAAGAAAAAAGAAATTCGATTTTCTAGCCCCTAGTGAGTGTAAAATCGCGTTTTCTTCACTTATTTCAAACTGTTTAAAAATCATATAAATGTATGTATCACCTCATAGTAAGCCTCTATATACCAAGAATACTGAGTTTTCAAAAAGTCAAGAAATTCGATTTTCTAGCCCCTATTGTGTGTAAAATCGCGTTTACTTCACTTATTTCAAACTGCTTAAAAATCATATAAATGGATGATTCACCTCATAATAAGCCTCTATATACCAAGAATATTCAGATTTCAACAAGTCCAGGTATTCGATTTTCTATCCCCCAGTGAGTGTAAAATCGCGTTTACTTCACTTCTTTCAAACTGCTTAAAAATCATATAAATGGATGTATCACCTCATAGTAAGCCTCTATATACCAAGAATACTGAATTTTCAAAAAGTCAAGAAATTCTATTTTCTAGCCCCTAGTGAGTGTAAAATCGCGTTTACATCACTTCTTTCAAAATGCTTAAGAATCATATAAATGGATGTATCACGTCATTATAAGCCTCTATATACCAAGAATATTCAGATCTCAACAAGTCAAGAAATTCGATTTTCTAGCCCCCAGTGAGTGTAAAATCGCGTTTACTTCACTTCTTTCAAACTGCTTAAAAATCATATAAAAGGATGTTTCACGTCATTATAAGCCTACATATACCATGAATATTGAGTTTTCAACAAGTCAAGAAATTCAATTTTCTAGCCCCTAGTAACAGTAAAATCGCGTTTACTTCACTTCTTTCAAACTGCAAAAAAATCATATAAATGGATGTTTCACGTCATAATAAGCCTATATATATATATATATATATATATATATATATATATATACCAAGAATACTAAGTTTTCAACAAGTCAAGAAATTCGATTTTCTAGCCGCCAGTGAGTGTAAAATTACGTTTACTTCACTTTTTACAAACTGCTTAAAAATCATATAAATGAATGTATCACCTCATAAAAAGCCTCTATATACCAAGAATACTGAGTTTTCAAAAAGTCAAGAATTTCGATTTTCTAGCCCCTAGTGAGTGTAAAATCGCGTTTACTTCTCTTCCATCAAACTGCTTAAAAATCATATAAATAGATGTTTCACTTCATTATAAGCCTATATATACAATAATACAGAGTTTTCATAAAGTCAAGAAATTCGATTTTCTAGCTCCTAGTGAGTGCAAAATCACGTTTACATATATATACCAAGAATACTAAGTTTTCAACAAGTCAAGAAATTCGATTTTCTAGCCCCCAGTGAGTGTAAAATCACGTTTACTTCACTTCTTACAAACTGCTTAAAAATCATATAAATGAATGTATCACCTCATAAAAAGCCTCTATATACCAAGAATACTGAGTTTTCAAAAAGTCAAGAATTTCGATTTTCTAGCCCCTAGTGAGTGTAAAATCGCGTTTACTTCTCTTCCATCAAACTGCTTAAAAATCATATAAATAGATGTTTCACTTCATTATAAGCCTATATATACAATAATACAGAGTTTTCATAAAGTCAAGAAATTCGATTTTCTAGCTCCTAGTGAGTGCAAAATCACGTTTACATATATATACCAAGAATACTAAGTTTTCAAAAAGTCAAGAAATTCGATTTTCTAGCCCCTATTGTGTGTAAAATCGCGTTTACTTCACTTCTTTCAAACTGCTTAAAAATCATATAAATGGATGATTCACCTCATAATAAGCCTCTATATACCAAGAATATTCAGATTTCAACAAGTCCAGGTATTCGATTTTCTATCCCCCAGTGAGTGTAAAATCGCGTTTACTTCACTTCTTTCAAACTACTTAAAAATCATATAAATGGATGTATCACCTCATAGTAAGCCTCTATATACCAAGAATACTGAATTTTCAAAAAGTCAAGAAATTCTATTTTCTAGCCCCTAGTGAGTGTAAAATCGCGTTTACATCACTTCTTTCAAAATGCTTAAGAATCATATAAATGGATGTATCACGTCATTATAAGCCTCTACATACCAAGAATATTCAGATCTCAACAAGTCAAGAAATTCGATTTTCTAGCCCCCAGTGAGTGTAAAATCGCGTTTACTTCACTTCTTTCAAACTGCTTAAAAATCATATAAAAGGATGTTTCACGTCATTATAAGCCTACATATACCATGAATATTGAGTTTTCAACAAGTCAAGAAATTCAATTTTCTAGCCCCTAGTAACAGTAAAATCGCGTTTACTTCACTTCTTTCAAACTGCAAAAAAATCATATAAATGGATGTTTCACGTCATAATAAGCCTATATATATATATATATATATATATATATACCAAGAATACTAAGTTTTCAACAAGTCAAGAAATTCGATTTTCTAGCCGCCAGTGAGTGTAAAATCACGTTTACTTCACTTTTTACAAACTGCTTAAAAATCATATAAATGAATGTATCACCTCATAAAAAGCCTCTATATACCAAGAATACTGAGTTTTCAAAAAGTCAAGAATTTCGATTTTCTAGCCCCTAGTGAGTGTAAAATCGCGTTTACTTCTCTTCCATCAAACTGCTTAAAAATCATATAAATAGATGTTTCACTTCATTATAAGCCTATATATACAATAATACAGAGTTTTCATAAAGTCAAGAAATTCGATTTTCTAGCTCCTAGTGAGTGCAAAATCACGTTTACATATATATACCAAGAATACTAAGTTTTCAACAAGTCAAGAAATTCGATTTTCTAGCCCCCAGTGAGTGTAAAATCACGTTTACTTCACTTCTTACAAACTGCTTAAAAATCATATAAATGAATGTATCACCTCATAAAAAGCCTCTATATACCAAGAATACTGAGTTTTCAATAAGTCAAGAATTTCGATTTTCTAGCCCCTAGTGAGTGTAAAATCGCGTTTACTTCTCTTCCTTCAAACTGCTTAAAAATCATATAAATAGATGTTTCACTTCATTATAAGCCTATATATACAATAATACAGAGTTTTCATAAAGTCAAGAAATTCGATTTTCTAGCCCCTAGTGAGTGTAAAATCACGTTTACTTCACTTCTTTCAAACCGCTTAAAAATCATATAAATGTATGTATCACCTCATAATAAGCATATATATACCAGGAAAACTCAGTTTTCAACAAGTCAAGAAATTCGATATTTTAGCCCCTGGTGAGCGTCAAATCGCGTTTACTTTACTTCTTTCAAACTGCATAAAAATCATATAAATGGATGTTTCACGTCATAATAAGCATATATATTCCAAGAATACTGAGCTCTCAAGAAGACAAGAAATTCGATTTTCTAGCCCCTAGTGAGTGTAAAATCGCGTTTTCTTCACTTATTTCAAACTGTTTAAAAATCATATAAATGGATGTATCACCTCATAGTAAGCCTCTATATACCAAGAATACTGAGTTTTCAAAATGTCAAGAAATTCGATTTTCTAGCCCCTAGTGAGTGTAAAATCGCGTTTACTTCACTTCTTTCAAAATGCTTAAAAATCATATAAATGGATGTATCACGTCATTATAAGCCTATATATACCAAGAATACTGCGTTTTTAAAAATTCAAGAAATTCGATTTTCTAACCCCTAGTGAGTGTAAAATCGCGTTTACTTCACTTCTTTCAAACTGCTTAAAAATCATATAAATGTATGTATCACCTCATAATAAGCATCTATATACCAAGAATACTGAGGTCTCAAGAAAAAAGAAATTCGATTTTCTAGCCCCTAGTGAGTATAAAATCGCGTTTTCTTCACTTATTTCAAACTGTTTAAAAATCATATAAATGGATGTATCACCTCATAGTAAGCCTCTATATACCAAGAATACTGAGTTTTCAAAAAGTCAAGAAATTCGATTTTCTAGCCCCTAGTGTGTGTAAAATCGCGTTTACTTCACTTCTTTCAAACTGCTTAAAAATCATATAAATGGATGATTCACCTCATAATAAGCCTCTATATACCAAGAATATTCAGATTTCAACAAGTCCAGGTATTCGATTTTCTATCCCCCAGTGAGTGTAAAATCGCGTTTACTTCACTTCTTTCAAACTGCTTAAAAATCATATAAATGGATGTATCACCTCATAGTAAGCCTCTATATACCAAGAATACTGAATTTTCAAAAAGTCAAGAAATTCTATTTTCTAGCCCCTAGTGAGTGTAAAATCGCGTTTACATCACTTCTTTCAAAATGCTTAAGAATCATATAAATGGATGTATCACGTCATTATAAGCCTCTATATACCAAGAATATTCAGATCTCAACAACTCAAGAAATTCGATTTTCTAGCCCCCAGTGAGTGTAAAATCGCGTTTACTTCACTTCTTTCAAACTGCTTAAAAATCATATAAAAGGATGTTTCACGTCATTATAAGCCTACATATACCATGAATATTGAGTTTTCAACAAGTCAAGAAATTTAATTTTCTAGCCCCTAGTAACAGTAAAATCGCGTTTACTTCACTTCTTTCAAACTGCAAAAAAATCATATAAATGGATGTTTCACGTCATAATAAGCCTATATATATATATACCAAGAATACTAAGTTTTCAACAAGTCAAGAAATTCGATTTTCTAGCCGCCAGTGAGTGTAAAATCACGTTTACTTCACTTTTTACAAACTGCTTAAAAATCATATAAATGAATGTATCACCTCATAAAAAGCCTCTATATACCAAGAATACTGAGTTTTCAAAAAGTCAAGAATTTCGATTTTCTAGCCCCTAGTGAGTGTAAAATCGCGTTTACTTCTCTTCCATCAAACTGCTTAAAAATCATATAAATAGATGTTTCACTTCATTATAAGCCTATATATACAATAATACAGAGTTTTCATAAAGTCAAGAAATTCGATTTTCTAGCCCCTAGTGAGTGCAAAATCACGTTTACATATATATACCAAGAATACTAAGTTTTCAACAAGTCAAGAAATTCGATTTTCTAGCCCTCAGTGAGTGTAAAATCACGTTTACTTCACTTCTTACAAACTGCTTAAAAATCATATAAATGAATGTATCACCTCATAAAAAGCCTCTATATACCAAGAATACTGAGTTTTCAAAAAGTCAAGAAATTCGATTTTCTAGCCCCTAGTGAGTGTAAAATCGCGTTTACTTCTCTTCCTTCAAACTGCTTAAAAATCATATAAATAGATGTTTCACTTCATTATAAGCCTATATATACAATAATACAGAGTTTTCATAAAGTCAAGAAATTCGATTTTCTAGCCCCTAGTGAGTGCAAAATCACGTTTACATATATATACCAAGAATACTAAGTTTTCAACAAGTCAAGAAATTCGATTTTCTAGCCCCCAGTGAGTGTAAAATCACGTTTACTTCACTTCTTACAAACTGCTTAAAAATCATATAAATGAATGTATCACCTCATAAAAAGCCTCTATATACCAAGAATACTGAGTTTTCAAAAAGTCAAGAATTTCGATTTTCTAGCCCCTAGTGAGTGTAAAATCGCGTTTACTTCACTTCTTTCAAACTGCTTAAAAATCATATAAATGTATGTATCACCTCATAATAAGCATCTATATACCAAGAATACTGAGGTCTAAAAAAGACAAGAAATTCGATCTTCTAGCCCCTAGTGAGTGTAAAATCGCGTTTACTTCACTTCTTTCAAACTGCTTAAAAATCATATAAATTGACGTATCACCTCATAATAAGCATCTATATACCAAGAATACTGAGGTCTCAAGAAAAAAGAAATTCGATTTTCTAGCCCCTAGTGAGTGTAAAATCGCGTTTTCTTCACTTATTTCAAACTGTTTAAAAATCATATAAATGTATGTATCACCTCATAGTAAGCCTCTATATACCAAGAATACTGAGTTTTCAAAAAGTCAAGAAATTCGATTTTCTAGCCCCTATTGTGTGTAAAATCGCGTTTACTTCACTTCTTTCAAACTGCTTAAAAATCATATAAATGGATGATTCACCTCATAATAAGCCTCTATATACCAAGAATATTCAGATTTCAACAAGTCCAGGTATTCGATTTTCTATCCCCCAGTGAGTGTAAAATCGCGTTTACTTCACTTCTTTCAAACTGCTTAAAAATCATATAAATGGATGTATCACCTCATAGTAAGCCTCTATATACCAAGAATACTGAGTTTTCAAAAAGTCAAGAAATTCGATTTTCTAGCCCCTAGTGAGTGTAAAATCGCGTTTACTTCACTTCTTTCAAAATGCTTAAGAATCATATAAATGGATGTATCACGTCATTATAAGCCTCTATATACCAAGAATATTCAGATCTCAACAAGTCAAGAAATTCGATTTTCTAGCCCCCAGTGAGTGTAAAATCGCGTTTACTTCACTTCTTTCAAACTGCTTAAAAATCATATAAAAGGATGTTTCACGTCATTATAAGCCTACATATACCATGAATATTGAGTTTTCAACAAGTCAAGAAATTCAATTTTCTAGCCCCTAGTAACAGTAAAATCGCGTTTACTTCACTTCTTTCAAACTGCAAAAAAATCATATAAATGGATGTTTCACGTCATAATAAGCCTATATATATATATATATATATATATATATATATATATATATATATATATATATACCAAGAATACTAAGTTTTCAACAAGTCAAGAAATTCGATTTTCTAGCCGCCAGTGAGTGTAAAATCACGTTTACTTCACTTCTTACAAACTGCTTAAAAATCATATAAATGAATGTATCACCTCATAAAAAGCCTCTATATACCAAGAATACTGAGTTTTCAAAAAGTCAAGAATTTCGATTTTCTAGCCCCTAGTGAGTGTAAAAACGCGTTTACTTCTCTTCCTTCAAACTGCTTAAAAATCATATAAATAGATGTTTCACTTCATTATAAGCCTATATATACAATAATACAGAGTTTTCATAAAGTCAAGAAATTCGATTTTCTAGCCCCTAGTGAGTGCAAAATCACGTTTACATATATATACCAAGAATACTAAGTTTTCAACAAGTCAAGAAATTCGATTTTCTAGCCCCCAGTGAGTGTAAAACACGTTTACTTCACTTCTTACAAACTGCTTAAAAATCATATAAATGAATGTATCACCTCATAAAAAGCCTCTATATACCAAGAATACTGAGTTTTCAAAAAGTCAAGAATTTCGATTTTCTAGCCCCTAGTGAGTGTAAAATCGCGTTTACTTCTCTTCCTTCAAACTGCTTAAAAATCATATAAATAGATGTTTCACTTCATTATAAGCCTATATATACAATAATACAGAGTTTTCATAAAGTCAAGAAATTCGATTTTCTAGCCCCTAGTGAGTGTAAAATCACGTTTACTTCACTTCTTTCAAACCGCTTAAAAATCATATAAATGTATGTATCACCTCATAATAAGCATCTATATACCAGGAAAACTCAGTTTTCAACAAGTCAAGAAATTCGATATTTTAGCCCCTGGTGAGCGTCAAATCGCGTTTACTTTACTTCTTTCAAACTGCATAAAAATCATATAAATGGATGTTTCACGTCATAATAAGCATATATATTCCAAGAATACTGAGCTCTCAAGAAGACAAGAAATTCGATTTTCTAGCCCCTAGTGAGTGTAAAATCGCGTTTTCTTCACTTATTTCAAACTGTTTAAAAATCATATAAATGGATGTATCACCTCATAGTAAGCCTCTATATACCAAGAATACTGAGTTTTCAAAAAGTCAAGAAATTCGATTTTCTAGCCCCTAGTGAGTGTAAAATCGCGTTTACTTCACATCTTTCAAACTACTTAAAAATCATATACATGGATGTATCACCTCATAATAAGCCTATATATACCAAGAATATTGAGTTTTTAACAAGTCAAGAATTTCAATTTTCTAGCCCCTAGTGAGAGTAAAATCGCGTTTACTTCACTTCTTTCAAACTGCATAAAAATCATATAAATGGATATTTCACGTCATAATAAGCCTATATATACCAAGAATACTAAGTTTTTAACAAGTCAAGAAATTCGATTTTCTAGCCCCTAGTGAGTGTAAAATCGCGTTTACTTCACTTCTTTCAAACTGCTTAAAAATCATATAAATGGATGTATCACCTCATAATAAGCCTCTATATACCAAGAATACTAAGTTTTCAAAAAGTCAAGAATTTCGATTTTCTAGCCCCTAGTGAGTGTAAAATCGCGTTTACATCACTTCTTTTAAACTGCTTAAACATCATATAAATGGATGTATCACGACATAATAAGCCTCTATATACCAAGAATATTCAGTTTTCAACAAGTCAAGAAATTCGATTTTCTAGCCCCTAGTGAGTGTAAAATCGCGTTTACTTCACTTATTTCACACTGCATAAAAATCATATAAATGGATGTATCACATCATAATAAGCCTATATATACCAAGAATACTAAGTTTTCAAAAAGTCAAGAATTTCGATTTTCTAGCCCCTAGTGAGTGTAAAAGTGCGTTTACTTCACTTCTTTCAAACTGCTTAAAAATCATATAAATGGATGTTTCACGTCATTATAAGCCTATATATACCAAGAATACTGAGTTTTGAAAAAGTCAAGAAATTCGATTTTCTAGCCCCTAGTGAGTGTAAAATCGCGTTTACTTCACTTCTTTCAAACTGCTTAAAAATCATATAAATGTATGTATCACCTCATAGTAAGCCTCTATATACCAAGAATACTGAGTTTTCAAAATGTCAAGAAATTCGATTTTCTAGCCCCTAGTGAGTGTAAAATCGCGTTTACTTCACTTCTTTCAAAATGCTTAAAAATCATATAAATGGATATATCACGTGATTATAAGCCTATATATACCAAGAATACTGCGTTTTTAAAAATTCAAGAAATTCGATTTTCTAACCCCTAGTGAGTGTAAAATCGCGTTTACTTCACTTCTTTCAAACTGCTTAAAAATCATATAAATGTATGTATCACCTCATAATAAGCATCTATATACCAAGAATACTGAGGTCTAAAAAAGACAAGAAATTCGATCATCTAGCCCCTAGTGAGTGTAAAATCGCGTTTACTTCGCTTCTTTCAAACTGCTTAAAAATCATATAAATGGATGTATCACCTCATAATAAGCATCTATATACCAAGAATACTGAGGTCTCAAGAAAAAAGAAATTCGATTTTCTAGCCCCTAGTGAGTGTAAAATCGCGTTTTCTTCACTTATTTCAAACTGTTTAAAAATCATATAAATGTATGTATCACCTCATAGTAAGCCTCTATATACCAAGAATACTGAGTTTTCAGAAAGTCAAGAAATTCGATTTTCTAGCCCCTATTGTGTGTAAAATCGCGTTTACTTCACTTCTTTCAAACTGCTTAAAAATCATATAAATGGATGATTCACCTCATAATAAGCCTCTATATACCAAGAATATTCAGATTTCAACAAGTCCAGGTATTCGATTTTCTATCCCCCAGTGAGTGTAAAATCGCGTTTACTTCACTTCTTTCAAACTGCTTAAAAATCATATAAATGGATGTATCACCTCATAGTAAGCCTCTATATACCAAGAATACTGAGTTTTCAAAAAGTCAAGAAATTCGATTTTCTAGCCCCTAGTGAGTGTAAAATCGCGTTTACTTCACTTCTTTCAAAATGCTTAAGAATCATATAAATGGATGTATCACGTCATTATAAGCCTCTATATACCAAGAATATTCAGATCTCAACAAGTCAAGAAATTCGATTTTCTAGCCCCCAGTGAGTGTAAAATCGCGTTTACTTCACTTCTTTCAAACTGCTTAAAAATCATATAAAAGGATGTTTCACGTCATTATAAGCCTACATATACCATGAATTTTGAGTTTTCAACAAGTCAAGAAATTCAATTTTCTAGCCCCTAGTAACAGTAAAATCGCGATTACTTCACTTCTTTCAAACTGCAAAAAAATCATATAAATGGATGTTTCACGTCATAATAAGCCTATATATATATATATATATATATATATATATATATACCAAGAATACTAAGTTTTCAACAAGTCAAGAAATTCGATTTTCTAGCCGCCAGTGAGTGTAAAATCACGTTTACTTCACTTCTTACGAACTGCTTAAAAATCATATAAATGAATGTATCACCTCATAAAAAGCCTCTATATACCAAGAATACTGAGTTTTCAAAAAGTCAAGAATTTCGATTTTCTAGCCCCTAGTGAGTGTAAAATCGCGTTTACTTCTCTTCCTTCAAACTGCTTAAAAATCATATAAATAGATGTTTCACTTCATTATAAGCCTATATATACAATAATACAGAGTTTTCATAAAGTCAAGAAATTCGATTTTCTAGCCCCTAGTGAGTGCAAAATCACGTTTACATATATATACCAAGAATACTAAGTTTTCAACAAGTCAAGAAATTCGATTTTCTAGCCCCCAGTGAGTGTAAAATCACGTTTACTTCACTTCTTACAAACTGCTTAAAAATCATATAAATGAATGTATCACCTCATAAAAAGCCTCTATATACCAAGAATACTGAGTTTTCAAAAAGTCAAGAATTTCGATTTTCTAGCCCCTAGTGAGTGTAAAATCGCGTTTACTTCACTTCTTTCAAACTGCTTAAAAATCATATAAATGTATGTATCACCTCATAATATGCATCTATATACCAAGAATACTGAGGTCTAAAAAAGACAAGAAATTCGATCTTCTAGCCCCTAGTGAGTGTAAAATCGCGTTTACTTCACTTCTTTCAAACTGCTTAAAAATCATATAAATTGACGTATCACCTCATAATAAGCATCTATATACCAAGAATACTGAGGTCTCAAGAAAAAAGAAATTCGATTTTCTAGCCCCTAGTGAGTGTAAAATCGCGTTTTCTTCACTTATTTCAAACTGTTTAAAAATCATATAAATGTATGTATCACCTCATAGTAAGCCTCTATATACCAAGAATACTGAGTTTTCAAAAAGTCAAGAAATTCGATTTTCTAGCCCCTATTGTGTGTAAAATCGCGTTTACTTCACTTCTTTCAAACTGCTTAAAAATCATATAAATGGATGATTCACCTCATAATAAGCCTCTATATACCAAGAATATTCAGATTTCAACAAGTCCAGGTATTCGATTTTCTATCCCCCAGTGAGTGTAAAATCGCGTTTACTTCACTTCTTTCAAACTGCTTAAAAATCATATAAATGGATGTATCACCTCATAGTAAGCCTCTATATACCAAGAATACTGAGTTTTCAAAAAGTCAAGAAATTCGATTTTCTAGCCCCTAGTGAGTGTAAAATCGCGTTTACTTCACTTCTTTCAAAATGCTTAAGAATCATATAAATGGATGTATCACGTCATTATAAGCCTCTATATACCAAGAATATTCAGATCTCAACAAGTCAAGAAATTCGATTTTCTAGCCCCCAGTGAGTGTAAAATCGCGTTTACTTCACTTCTTTCAAACTGCTTAAAAATCATATAAAAGGATGTTTCACGTCATTATAAGCCTACATATACCATGAATATTGAGTTTTCAACAAGTCAAGAAATTCAATTTTCTAGCCCCTAGTAACAGTAAAATCGCGTTTACTTCACTTCTTTCAAACTGCAAAAAAGTCATATAAATGGATGTTTCACGTCATAATAAGCCTATATATATATATATATATATATATATATATATATATATACCAAGAATACTAAGTTTTCAACAAGTCAAGAAATTCGATTTTCTAGCCGCCAGTGAGTGTAAAATCACGTTTACTTCACTTCTTACAAACTGCTTAAAAATCATATAAATGAATGTATCACCTCATAAAAAGCCTCTATATACCAAGAATACTGAGTTTTCAAAAAGTCAAGAATTTCGATTTTCTAGCCCCTAGTGAGTGTAAAAACGCGTTTACTTCTCTTCCTTCAAACTGCTTAAAAATCATATAAATAGATGTTTCACTTCATTATAAGCCTATATATACAGTAATACAGAGTTTTCCTAAAGTCAAGAAATTCGATTTTCTAGCCCCTAGTGAGTGCAAAATCACGTTTACATATATATACCAAGAATACTAAGTTTTCAACAAGTCAAGAAATTCGATTTTCTAGCCCCCAGTGAGTGTAAAACACGTTTACTTCACTTCTTACAAACTGCTTAAAAATCATATAAATGAATGTATCACCTCATAAAAAGCCTCTATATACCAAGAAAACTGAGTTTTCAAAAAGTCAAGAATTTCGATTTTCTAGCCCCTAGTGAGTGTAAAATCACGTTTACTTCTCTTCCTTCAAACTGCTTAAAAATCATATAAATAGATGTTTCACTTCATTATAAGCCTATATATACAATAATACAGAGTTTTCATAAAGTCAAGAAATTCGATTTTCTAGCCCCTAGTGAGTGTAAAATCACGTTTACTTCACTTCTTTCAAACCGCTTAAAAATCATATAAATGTATGTATCACCTCATAATAAGCATCTATATACCAGGAAAACTCAGTTTTCAACAAGTCAAGAAATTCGATATTTTAGCCCCTGGTGAGCGTCAAATCGCGTTTACTTTACTTCTTTCAAACTGCATAAAAATCATATAAATGGATGTTTCACGTCATAATAAGCATATATATTCCAAGAATACTGAGCTCTCAAGAAGACAAGAAATTCGATTTTCTAGCCCCTAGTGAGTGTAAAATCGCGTTTTCTTCACTTATTTCAAACTGTTTAAAAATCATATAAATGGATGTATCACCTCATAGTAAGCCTCTATATACCAAGAATACTGAGTTTTCAAAAAGTCAAGAAATTCGATTTTCTAGCCCCTAGTGAGTGTAAAATCGCGTTTACTTCACATCTTTCAAACTACTTAAAAATCATATACATGGATGTATCACCTCATAATAAGCCTATATATACCAAGAATATTGAGTTTTTAACAAGTCAAGAATTTCAATTTTCTAGCCCCTAGTGAGAGTAAAATCGCGTTTACTTCACTTCTTTCAAACTGCATAAAAATCATATAAATGGATATTTCACGTCATAATAAGCCTATATATACCAAGAATACTAAGTTTTTAACAAGTCAAGAAATTCGATTTTCTAGCCCCTAGTGAGTGTAAAATCGCGTTTACTTCACTTCTTTCAAACTGCTTAAAAATCATATAAATGGATGTATCACCTCATAATAAGCCTCTATATACCAAGAATACTAAGTTTTCAAAAAGTCAAGAATTTCGATTTTCTAGCCCCTAGTGAGTGTAAAATCGCGTTTACATCACTTCTTTTAAACTGCTTAAACATCATATAAATGGATGTATCACGACATAATAAGCCTCTATATACCAAGAATATTCAGTTTTCAACAAGTCAAGAAATTCGATTTTCTAGCCCCTAGTGAGTGTAAAATCGCGTTTACTTCACTTATTTCACACTGCATAAAAATCATATAAATGGATGTATCACATCATAATAAGCCTATATATACCAAGAATACTAAGTTTTCAAAAAGTCAAGAATTTCGATTTTCTAGCCCCTAGTGAGTGTAAAAGTGCGTTTACTTCACTTCTTTCAAACTGCTTAAAAATCATATAAATGGATGTTTCACGTCATTATAAGCCTATATATACCAAGAATACTGAGTTTTGAAAAAGTCAAGAAATTCGATTTTCTAGCCCCTAGTGAGTGTAAAATCGCGTTTACTTCACTTCTTTCAAACTGCTTAAAAATCATATAAATGTATGTATCACCTCATAGTAAGCCTCTATATACCAAGAATACTGAGTTTTCAAAATGTCAAGAAATTCGATTTTCTAGCCCCTAGTGAGTGTAAAATCGCGTTTACTTCACTTCTTTCAAAATGCTTAAAAATCATATAAATGGATATATCACGTGATTATAAGCCTATATATACCAAGAATACTGCGTTTTTAAAAATTCAAGAAATTCGATTTTCTAACCCCTAGTGAGTGTAAAATCGCGTTTACTTCACTTCTTTCAAACTGCTTAAAAATCATATAAATGTATGTATCACCTCATAATAAGCATCTATATACCAAGAATACTGAGGTCTAAAAAAGACAAGAAATTCGATCATCTAGCCCCTAGTGAGTGTAAAATCGCGTTTACTTCGCTTCTTTCAAACTGCTTAAAAATCATATAAATGGATGTATCACCTCATAATAAGCATCTATATACCAAGAATACTGAGGTCTCAAGAAAAAAGAAATTCGATTTTCTAGCCCCTAGTGAGTGTAAAATCGCGTTTTCTTCACTTATTTCAAACTGTTTAAAAATCATATAAATGTATGTATCACCTCATAGTAAGCCTCTATATACCAAGAATACTGAGTTTTCAGAAAGTCAAGAAATTCGATTTTCTAGCCCCTATTGTGTGTAAAATCGCGTTTACTTCACTTCTTTCAAACTGCTTAAAAATCATATAAATGGATGATTCACCTCATAATAAGCCTCTATATACCAAGAATATTCAGATTTCAACAAGTCCAGGTATTCGATTTTCTATCCCCCAGTGAGTGTAAAATCGCGTTTACTTCACTTCTTTCAAACTGCTTAAAAATCATATAAATGGATGTATCACCTCATAGTAAGCCTCTATATACCAAGAATACTGAGTTTTCAAAAAGTCAAGAAATTCGATTTTCTAGCCCCTAGTGAGTGTAAAATCGCGTTTACTTCACTTCTTTCAAAATGCTTAAGAATCATATAAATGGATGTATCACGTCATTATAAGCCTCTATATACCAAGAATATTCAGATCTCAACAAGTCAAGAAATTCGATTTTCTAGCCCCCAGTGAGTGTAAAATCGCGTTTACTTCACTTCTTTCAAACTGCTTAAAAATCATATAAAAGGATGTTTCACGTCATTATAAGCCTACATATACCATGAATTTTGAGTTTTCAACAAGTCAAGAAATTCAATTTTCTAGCCCCTAGTAACAGTAAAATCGCGTTTACTTCACTTCTTTCAAACTGCAAAAAAATCATATAAATGGATGTTTCACGTCATAATAAGCCTATATATATATATATATATATATATATATATATATATACCAAGAATACTAAGTTTTCAACAAGTCAAGAAATTCGATTTTCTAGCCGCCAGTGAGTGTAAAATCACGTTTACTTCACTTCTTACGAACTGCTTAAAAATCATATAAATGAATGTATCACCTCATAAAAAGCCTCTATATACCAAGAATACTGAGTTTTCAAAAAGTCAAGAATTTCGATTTTCTAGCCCCTAGTGAGTGTAAAATCGCGTTTACTTCTCTTCCTTCAAACTGCTTAAAAATCATATAAATAGATGTTTCACTTCATTATAAGCCTATATATACAATAATACAGAGTTTTCATAAAGTCAAGAAATTCGATTTTCTAGCCCCTAGTGAGTGCAAAATCACGTTTACATACCAAGAATACTAAGTTTTCAACAAGTCAAGAAATTCGATTTTCTAGCCCCCAGTGAGTGTAAAATCACGTTTACTTCACTTCTTACAAACTGCTTAAAAATCATATAAATGAATGTATCACCTCATAAAAAGCCTCTATATACCAAGAATACTGAGTTTTCAAAAAGTCAAGAATTTCGATTTTCTAGCCCCTAGTGAGTGTAAAATCGCGTTTACTTCTCTTCCTTCAAACTGCTTAAAAATCATATAAATAGATGTTTCACTTCATTATAAGCCTATATATACAATAATACAGAGTTTTCATAAAGTCAAGAAATTCGATTTTCTAGCCCCTAGTGAGTGTAAAATCACGTTTACTTCACTTCTTTCAAACCGCTTAAAAATCATATAAATGTATGTATCACCTCATAATAAGCATCTATATACCAGGAAAACTCAGTTTTCAACAAGTCAAGAAATTCGATATTTTAGCCCCTGGTGAGCGTCAAATCGCGTTTACTTTACTTCTTTCAAACTGCATAAAAATCATATAAATGGATGTTTCACGTCATAATAAGCATATATATTCCAAGAATACTGAGCTCTCAAGAAGACAAGAAATTCGATTTTCTAGCCCCTAGTGAGTGTAAAATCGCGTTTTCTTCACTTATTTCAAACTGTTTAAAAATCATATAAATGGATGTATCACCTCATAGTAAGCCTCTATATACCAAGAATACTGAGTTTTCAAAATGTCAAGAAATTCGATTTTCTAGCCCCTAGTGAGTGTAAAATCGCGTTTACTTCACTTCTTTCAAAATGCTTAAAAATCATATAAATGGATGTATCACGTCATTATAAGCCTATATATACCAAGAATACTGCGTTTTTAAAAATTCAAGAAATTCGATTTTCTAACCCCTAGTGAGTGTAAAATCGCGTTTACTTCACTTCTTTCAAACTGCTTAAAAATCATATAAATGTATGTATCACCTCATAATAAGCATCTATATACCAAGAATACTGAGGTCTAAAAAAGACAAGAAATTCGATCTTCTAGCCCCTAGTGAGTGTAAAATCGCGTTTACTTCACTTCTTTCAAACTGCTTAAAAATCATATAAATGGATGTATCACCTCATAATAAGCCTATATATACCAAGAATACTAAGTTTTCAAAAAGTCAAGAATTTCGATTTTCTAGCCCCTAGTGAGTCTAAAATCGCGTTTACTTCACTTCTTTCAAACTGTTTAAAAATCATATAAATGTATGTATCACCTCATAGTAAGCCTCTATATACCAAGAATACTGAGTTTTCAAAAAGTCAAGAAATTCGATTTTCTAGCCCCTATTGTGTGTAAAATCGCGTTTACTTCACTTCTTTCAAACTGCTTAAAAATCATATAAATGGATGATTCACCTCATAATAAGCCTCTATATACCAAGAATATTCAGATTTCAACAAGTCCAGGTATTCGATTTTCTATCCCCCAGTGAGTGTAAAATCGCGTTTACTTCACTTCTTTCAAACTGCTTAAAAATCATATAAATGGATGTATCACCTCATAGTAAGCCTCTATATACCAAGAATACTGAGTTTTCAAAAAGTCAAGAAATTCGATTTTCTAGCCCCTAGTGAGTGTAAAATCGCGTTTACTTCACTTCTTTCAAAATGCTTAAGAATCATATAAATGGATGTATCACGTCATTATAAGCCTCTATATACCAAGAATATTCAGATCTCAACAAGTCAAGAAATTCGATTTTCTAGCCCCCAGTGAGTGTAAAATCGCGTTTACTTCACTTCTTTCAAACTGCTTAAAAATCATATAAAAGGATGTTTCACGTCATTATAAGCCTACATATAGCATGAATATTGAGTTTTCAACAAGTCAAGAAATTCAATTTTCTAGCCCCTAGTAACAGTAAAATCGCGTTTACTTCACTTCTTTCAAACTGCAAAAAAATCATATAAATGGATGTTTCACGTCATAATAAGCCTATATATATATATATATATATATATATATATATATATATATATATACCAAGAATACTAAGTTTTCAACAAGTCAAGAAATTCGATTTTCTAGCCGCCAGTGAGTGTAAAATCACGTTTACTTCACTTCTTACGAACTGCTTAAAAATCATATAAATGAATGTATCACCTCATAAAAAGCCTCTATATACCAAGAATACTGAGTTTTCAAAAAGTCAAGAATTTCGATTTTCTAGCCCCTAGTGAGTGTAAAATCGCGTTTACTTCTCTTCCTTCAAACTGCTTAAAAATCATATAAATAGATGTTTCACTTCATTATAAGCCTATATATACAATAATACAGAGTTTTCATAAAGTCAAGAAATTCGATTTTCTAGCCCCTAGTGAGTGCAAAATCACGTTTACATACCAAGAATACTAAGTTTTCAACAAGTCAAGAAATTCGATTTTCTAGCCCCCAGTGAGTGTAAAATCACGTTTACTTCACTTCTTACAAACTGCTTAAAAATCATATAAATGAATGTATCACCTCATAAAAAGCCTCTATATACCAAGAATACTGAGTTTTCAAAAAGTCAAGAATTTCGATTTTCTAGCCCCTAGTGAGTGTAAAATCGCGTTTACTTCTCTTCCTTCAAACTGCTTAAAAATCATATAAATAGATGTTTCACTTCATTATAAGCCTATATATACAATAATACAGAGTTTTCATAAAGTCAAGAAATTCGATTTTCTAGCCCCTAGTGAGTGTAAAATCACGTTTACTTCACTTCTTTCAAACCGCTTAAAAATCATATAAATGTATGTATCACCTCATAATAAGCATCTATATACCAGGAAAACTCAGTTTTCAACAAGTCAAGAAATTCGATATTTTAGCCCCTGGTGAGCGTCAAATCGCGTTTACTTTACTTCTTTCAAACTGCATAAAAATCATATAAATGGATGTTTCACGTCATAATAAGCATATATATTCCAAGAATACTGAGCTCTCAAGAAGACAAGAAATTCGATTTTCTAGCCCCTAGTGAGTGTAAAATCGCGTTTTCTTCACTTATTTCAAACTGTTTAAAAATCATATAAATGGATGTATCACCTCATAGTAAGCCTCTATATACCAAGAATACTGAGTTTTCAAAATGTCAAGAAATTCGATTTTCTAGCCCCTAGTGAGTGTAAAATCGCGTTTACTTCACTTCTTTCAAAATGCTTAAAAATCATATAAATGGATGTATCACGTCATTATAAGCCTATATATACCAAGAATACTGCGTTTTTAAAAATTCAAGAAATTCGATTTTCTAACCCCTAGTGAGTGTAAAATCGCGTTTACTTCACTTCTTTCAAACTGCTTAAAAATCATATAAATGTATGTATCACCTCATAATAAGCATCTATATACCAAGAATACTGAGGTCTAAAAAAGACAAGAAATTCGATCTTCTAGCCCCTAGTGAGTGTAAAATCGCGTTTACTTCACTTCTTTCAAACTGCTTAAAAATCATATAAATGGATGTATCACCTCATAATAAGCCTATATATACCAAGAATACTAAGTTTTCAAAAAGTCAAGAATTTCGATTTTCTAGCCCCTAGTGAGTCTAAAATCGCGTTTACTTCACTTCTTTCAAACTGTTTAAAAATCATATAAATGTATGTATCACCTCATAGTAAGCCTCTATATACCAAGAATACTGAGTTTTCAAAAAGTCAAGAAATTCGATTTTCTAGCCCCTATTGTGTGTAAAATCGCGTTTACTTCACTTCTTTCAAACTGCTTAAAAATCATATAAATGGATGATTCACCTCATAATAAGCCTCTATATACCAAGAATATTCAGATTTCAACAAGTCCAGGTATTCGATTTTCTATCCCCCAGTGAGTGTAAAATCGCGTTTACTTCACTTCTTTCAAACTGCTTAAAAATCATATAAATGGATGTATCACCTCATAGTAAGCCTCTATATACCAAGAATACTGAGTTTTCAAAAAGTCAAGAAATTCGATTTTCTAGCCCCTAGTGAGTGTAAAATCGCGTTTACTTCACTTCTTTCAAAATGCTTAAGAATCATATAAATGGATGTATCACGTCATTATAAGCCTCTATATACCAAGAATATTCAGATCTCAACAAGTCAAGAAATTCGATTTTCTAGCCCCCAGTGAGTGTAAAATCGCGTTTACTTCACTTCTTTCAAACTGCTTAAAAATCATATAAAAGGATGTTTCACGTCATTATAAGCCTACATATAGCATGAATATTGAGTTTTCAACAAGTCAAGAAATTCAATTTTCTAGCCCCTAGTAACAGTAAAATCGCGTTTACTTCACTTCTTTCAAACTGCAAAAAAATCATATAAATGGATGTTTCACGTCATAATAAGCCTATATATATATATATATATATACCAAGAATACTAAGTTTTCAACAAGTCAAGAAATTCGATTTTCTAGCCGCCAGTGAGTGTAAAATCACGTTTACTTCACTTCTTACAAACTGCTTAAAAATCATATAAATGAATGTATCACCTCATAAAAAGCCTCTATATACCAAGAATACTGAGTTTTCAAAAAGTCAAGAATTTCGATTTTCTAGCCCCTAGTGAGTGTAAAATCGCGTTTACTTCTCTTCCTTCAAACTGCTTAAAAATCATATAAATAGATGTTTCACTTCATTATAAGCCTATATATATAATAATACAGAGTTTTCATAAAGTCAAGAAATTCGATTTTCTAGCCCCTAGTGAGTGCAAAATCACGTTTACATATATATACCAAGAATACTAAGTTTTCAACAAGTCAAGAAATTCGATTTTCTAGCCCCCAGTGAGTGTAAAACACGTTTACTTCACTTCTTACAAACTGCTTAAAAATCATATAAATGAATGTATCACCTCATAAAAAGCCTCTATATACCAAGAATACTGAGTTTTCAAAAAGTCAAGAATTTCGATTTTCTAGCCCCTAGTGAGTGTAAAATCGCGTTTACTTCTCTTCCTTCAAACTGCTTAAAAATCATATAAATAGATGTTTCACTTCATTATAAGCCTATATATACAATAATACAGAGTTTTCATGAAGTCAAGAAATTCGATTTTCTAGCCCCTAGTGAGTGTAAAATCACGTTTACTTCACTTCTTTCAAACCGCTTAAAAATCATATAAATGTATGTATCACCTCATAATAAGCATCTATATACCAGGAAAACTCAGTTTTCAACAAGTCAAGAAATTCGATATTTTAGCCCCTGGTGAGCGTCAAATCGCGTTTACTTTACTTCTTTCAAACTGCATAAAAATCATATAAATGGATGTTTCACGTCATAATAAGCATATATATTCCAAGAATACTGAGCTCTCAAGAAGACAAGAAATTCGATTTTCTAGCCCCTAGTGAGTGTAAAATCGCCTTTTCTTCACTTATTTCAAACTGTTTAAAAATCATATAAATGGATGTATCACCTCATAGTAAGCCTCTATATACAAAGAATACTGAGTTTTCAAAAAGTCAAGAAATTCGATTTTCTAGCCCCTAGTGAGTGTAAAATCGCGTTTACTTCACATCTTTCAAACTACTTAAAAATCATATACATGGATGTATCACCTCATAATAAGCCTATATATACCAAGAATATTGAGTTTTTAACAAGTCAAGAATTTCAATTTTCTAGCCCCTAGTGAGAGTAAAATCGCGTTTACTTCACTTCTTTCAAACTGCATAAAAATCATATAAATGGATATTTCACGTCATAATAAGCCTATATATACCAAGAATACTAAGTTTTTAACAAGTCAAGAAATTCGATTTTCTAGCCCCTAGTGAGTGTAAAATCGCGTTTACTTCACTTCTTTCAAACTACTTAAAAATCATATAAATGGATGTATCACCTCATAATAAGCCTCTATATACCAAGAATACTAAGTTTTCAAAAAGTCAAGAATTTCGATTTTCTAGCCCCTAGTGAGTGTAAAATCGCGTTTACTTCACTTCTTTCAAACTGCTTAAAAATCATATAAATGGATGTATCACCTCATTATAAGCCTCTATATACCAAGAATAATAAGCCTATATATTCCAAGAATACTGAGGTCTCAAAACGACAAGAAATTCGATTTTCTAGCCCCTAGTGAGTGTAAAATCGCGTTTTCTTCACTTATTTCAAACTGCTTAAAAATCATATAAAAGGATGTTTCACGTCATTATAAGGCTCTATATACCAAGAATACTGAGTTTTCAAAAAGTCAAGAAATTCGATTTTCTAGCCCCTAGTGAGTGTAAAATCGCGTTTACTTCACTTCTTTCAAAATGCTTAAGAATCATATAAATGGATGTATCACGTCATTATAAGCCTCTATATACCAAGAATATTCAGATTTCAACAAGTCAAGAAATTCGATTTTCTAGCCCCCAGTGAGTGTAAAATCGCGTTTACTTCACTTCATTCAAACTGCTTAAAAATCATACAAAAGGATGTTTCACGTCATTATAAGCCTACATATACCAAGAATACTAAGTTTTCAACAAGTCAAGATATTCGATTTTCTAGCCCCTAGTGAGTGTAAAATCGCGTTTACTTCACTTCTTTCAAACTGCTTAAAAATCATATAAATGGATGTATCACCTCATAATAAGCATCTATATACCAAGAATACTGAGGTCTCAAGAAAAAAGAAATTCGATTTTCTAGCCCCTAGTGAGTGTAAAATCGAGTTTTCTTCACTTATTTCAAACTGTTTAAAAATCATATAAATGGATGTATCACCTTATAGTAAGCCTCTATATACCAAGAATACTGAGTTTTCAAAAAGTCAAGAAATTCGATTTTCTAGCCCCTAGTGTGTGTAAAATCGCGTTTACTTCACTTCTTTCAAACTGCTTAAAAATCATATAAATGGATGATTCACCTCATAATAAGCCTCTATATACCAAGAATATTCAGATTTCAACAAGTCCAGGTATTCGATTTTCTATCCCCCAGTGAGTGTAAAATCGCGTTTACTTCACTTCTTTCAAACTGCTTAAAAATCATATAAATGGATGTATCACCTCATAGTAAGCCTCTATATACCAAGAATACTGAATTTTCAAAAAGTCAAGAAATTCTATTTTCTAGCCCCTAGTGAGTGTAAAATCGCGTTTACATCACTTCTTTCAAAATGCTTAAGAATCATATAAATGGATGTATCACGTCATTATAAGCCTCTATATACCAAGAATATTCAGATCTCAACAAGTCAAGAAATTCGATTTTCTAGCCCCCAGTGAGTGTAAAATCGCGTTTACTTCACTTCTTTCAAACTGCTTAAAAATCATATAAAAGGATGTTTCACGTCATTATAAGCCTACATATACCATGAATATTGAGTTTTCAACAAGTCAAGAAATTCAATTTTCTAGCCCCTAGTAACAGTAAAATCGCGTTTACTTCACCTCTTTCAAACTGCAAAAAAATCATATAAATGGATGTTTCACGTCATAATAAGCCTATATATATATATATATATATATATACCAAGAATACTAAGTTTTCAACAAGTCAAGAAATTCGATTTTCTAGCCGCCAGTGAGTGTAAAATCACGTTTACTTCACTTTTTACAAACTGCTTAAAAATCATATAAATGAATGTATCACCTCATAACAAGCCTCTATATACCAAGAATACTGAGTTTTCAAAAAGTCAAGAATTTCGATTTTCTAGCCCCTAGTGAGTGTAAAATCGCGTTTACTTCTCTTCCTTCAAACTGCTTAAAAATCATATAAATAGATGTTTCACTTCATTATAAGCCTATATATACAATAATACAGAGTTTTCATAAAGTCAAGAAATTCGATTTTCTAGCCCCTAGTGAGTGCAAAATCACGTTTACATATATATACCAAGAATACTAAGTTTTCAACAAGTCAAGAAATTCGATTTTCTAGCCCCCAGTGAGTGTAAAATCACGTTTACTTCACTTCTTACAAACTGCTTAAAAATCATATAAATGAATGTATCACCTCATAAAAAGCCTCTATATACCAAGAATACTGAGTTTTCAAAAAGTCAAGAATTTCGATTTTCTAGCCCCTAGTGTGTGTAAAATCGCGTTTACTTCTCTTCCTTCAAACTGCTTAAAAATCATATAAATAGATGTTTCACTTCATTATAAGCCTATATATACAATAATACAGAGTTTTCATAAAGTCAAGAAATTCGATTTTCTAGCCCCTAGTGAGTGTACAATCACGTTTACTTCACTTCTTTCAAACCGCTTAAAAATCATATAAATGTATGTATCACCTCATAATAAGCATCTATATACCAGGAAAATCAGTTTTCAACAAGTCAAGAAATTCGATATTTTAGCCCCTGGTGAGCGTCAAATCGCGTTTACTTCACTTCTTTCAAAATGCTTAAAAATCATATAAATGGATGTATCACGTCATTATAAGCCTATATATACCAAGAATACTGCGTTTTTAAAAATTCAAGAAATTCGATTTTCTAACCCCTAGTGAGTGTAAAATCGCGTTTACTTCACTTCTTTCAAACTGCTTAAAAATCATATAAATGTATGTATCACCTCATAATAAGCATCTATATACCAAGAATACTGAGGTCTAAAAAAGACAAGAAATTCGATCTTCTAGCCCCTAGTGAGTGTAAAATCGCGTTTTCTTCACTTCTTTCAAACTGCTTAAAAATCATATAATTGGATGTATCACCTCATAATAAGCCTCTATATACCAAGAATACTGTCTTTTCAAAAAGTCAAGATATTCGATTTTCTAGCCCCTAGTGAGTGTAAAATCGCGATTACTTCACTTCTTTCAAACTGCTTAAAAATCATATAAATGGATGTATCACGTCATAATAAGCATCTATATACCAAGAATACTGAGGTCTCAAGAAAAAAGAAATTCGATTTTCTAGCCCCTAGTGAGTGTAAAATCGCGTTTTCTTCACTTATTTCAAACTGTTTAAAAATCATATAAATGGATGTATCACCTCATAGTAAGCCTCTATATACCAAGAATACTGAGTTTTCAAAAAGTCTAGAAATTCGATTTTCTAGCCCCTATTGTGTGTAAAATCGCGTTTACTTCACTTCTTTCAAACTGCTTAAAAATCATATAAATGGATGATTCACCTCATAATAAGCCTCTATATACCAAGAATATTCAGATTTCAACAAGTCCAGGTATTCGATTTTCTATCCCCCAGTGAGTGTAAAATCGCGTTTACTTCACTTCTTTCAAACTGCTTAAAAATCATATAAATGGATGTATCACCTCATAGTAAGCCTCTATATACCAAGAATACTGAGTTTTCAAAAAGTCAAGAAATTCGATTTTCTAGCCCCTAGTGAGTGTAAAATCGCGTTTACTTCACTTCTTTCAAAATGCTTAAGAATCATATAAATGGATGTATCACGTCATTATAAGCCTCTATATACCAAGAATATTCAGATCTCAACAAGTCAAGAAATTCGATTTTCTAGCCCCCAGTGAGTGTAAAATCGCGTTTACTTCACTTCTTTCAAACTGCTTAAAAATCATATAAAAGGATGTTTCACGTCATTATAAGCCTACATATACCATGAATATTGAGTTTTCAACAAGTCAAGAAATTCAATTTTCTAGCCCCTAGTAACAGTAAAATCGCGTTTACTTCACTTCTTTCAAACTGCAAAAAAATCATATAAATGGATGTTTCACGTCATAATAAGCCTATATATACATATATATATACCAAGAATACTAAGTTTTCAACAAGTCAAGAAATTCGATTTTCTAGCCGCCAGTGAGTGTAAAATCACGTTTACTTCACTTCTTACAAACTGCTTAAAAATCATATAAATGAATGTATCACCTCATAAAAAGCCTCTATATACCAAGAATACTGAGTTTTCAAAAAGTCAAGAATTTCGATTTTCTAGCCCCTAGTGAGTGTAAAATCGCGTTTACTTCTCTTCCTTCAAACTGCTTAAAAATCATATAAATAGATGTTTCACTTCATTATAAGCCTATATATACAATAATACAGAGTTTTCATAAAGTCAAGAAATTCGATTTTCTAGCCCCTAGTGAGTGCAAAATCACGTTTACATATATATACCAAGAATACTAAGTTTTCAACAAGTCAAGAAATTCGATTTTCTAGGCCCCAGTGAGTGTAAAACACGTTTACTTCACTTCTTACAAACTGCTTAAAAATCATATAAATGAATGTATCACCTCATAAAAAGCCTCTATATACCAAGAATACTGAGTTTTCAAAAAGTCAAGAATTTCGATTTTCTAGCCCCTAGTGAGTGTAAAATCGCGTTTACTTCTCTTCCTTCAAACTGCTTAAAAATCATATAAATAGATGTTTCACTTCATTATAAGCCTATATATACAATAATACAGAGTTTTCTTAAAGTCAAGAAATTCGATTTTCTAGCCCCTAGTGAGTGTAAAATCACGTTTACTTCACTTCTTTCAAACCGCTTAAAAATCACATAAATGTATGTATCACCTCATAATAAGCATCTATATACCAGGAAAACTCAGTTTTCAACAAGTCAAAAATTCGATATTTTAGCCCCTGGTGAGCGTCAAATCGCGTTTACATTACTTCTTTCAAACTGCATAAAAATCATATAAATGGAAGTTTCACGTCATAATAAGCATATATATTCCAAGAATACTGAGCTCTCAAGAAGACAAGAAATTCGGTTTTCTAGCCCCTAGTGAGTGTAAAATCGCGTTTTCTTCACTTATTTCAAACTGTTTAAAAATCATATAAATGGATGTATCACCTCATAGTAAGCCTCTATATACCAAGAATACTGAGTTTTCAAAAAGCCAAGAAATTCGATTTTCTAGCCCCTAGTGAGTGTAAAATCGCGTTTACTTCACTTCTTTCAAAATGCTTAAAAATCATATAAATGGATGTATCACGTCATTATAAGCCTATATATACCAAGAATACTGAGTTTTTAAAAATTCAAGAAATTCGATTTTCTAACCCCTAGTGAGTGTAAAATCGCGTTTACTTCACTTCTTTCAAACTGCTTAAAAATCATATAAATGGATGTACCACCTCATAATAAGCCTATATATACCAAGAATACTAAGTTTTCAAAAAGTCAAGAATTTCGATTTTCTAGCCCCTAGTGAGTGTAAAATCGCGTTTACTTCACTTCTTTCAAACTGCTTAAAAATCATATAAAAGGATGTTTCACGTCATTATAAGCCTACATATACCAAGAATATTGAGTTTTCAACAAATCAAGAAATTCAATTTTCTAGCCCCTAGTGAGAGTAAAATCACGTTTACTTCACTTCTTTCAAACTGCTTAAAAATCATATAAATGAATGTATCACCTCATAATAAGCATCTATATACCAAGAATACTCAGTTTTCAACAAGTCAAGAAATTCGATATTTTAGCCCCTAGTGAGTGTAAAATCGCGTTTACTTCACTTCTTTCAACCTGCTTAAAAATCATATAAATGGTGTATCACCTCATAATAAGCATCTATATACCAAGAAAACTGAGGTCTGAAGAAGACAAGAAATTCGATTTTCTAGCCCCTAGTGAGTGTAAAATCGCGTTTTCTTCACTTATTTCAAACTGTTTAAAAATCATATAAATGGATGTATCACCTCATAGTAAGCCTCTATATACCAAGAATACTGAGTTTTCAAAAAGTCAAGAAATTCGATTTTCTAGCCCCTAGTGTGTGTAAAATCGCGTTTACTTCACTTCTTTCAAAATGCTTAAAAATCATATAAATGGATGTACCACCTCATAATAAGCCTATATATACCAAGAATACTAAGTTTTCAAAAAGTCAAGAATTTCGATTTTCTAGCCCCTAGTGAGTGTAAAATCGCGTTTACTTCACTTCTTTCAAAATGCTTAAAAATCATATAAATGGATGTATCACGTCATTATAAGCCTATATATACCAAAAATACTGAGTTTTTAAAAATTCAAGAAATTCGATTTTCTAGCCCCTAGTGAGTGTAAAATCGCGTTTATTTCACTTCTTACAAACTGCTTAAAAATCATATAAATGGATGATTCACCTCATAATAAGCCTCTATATACCAAGAATATTCAGATTTCAACAAGTCAAGGTATTCGATTTTCTATCCCCCAGTGAGTGTAAAATCGCGTTTACTTCACTTCTTTCAAACTGCTTAAAAATCATATAAAAGGATGTTTCACGTCATTATAAGCCTACATATGCCAAGAATATTGAGTTTTCAACAAGTCAAGAAATTCGATTTTCTAGCCCCCAGTGAGTGTAAAATCACGTTTACTTCACTTCTTACAAACTGCTTAAAAATCATATAAATGAATGTATCACCTCATAAAAAGCCTCTATATACCAAGAATACTGAGTTTTCAAAAAGTCAAGGAATTCGATTTTCTAGCCCCTAGTGAGTGTAAAATCACGTTTACTTCACTCCTTTCAAACTGCTTAAAAATCATATAAATGTATGATTCACCTCATAGTAAGCCTCTATATACCAAGAATACTGAGTTTTCAAAAAGTCAAGAAATTCGATTTTCTAGCCCCTAGTGAGTGTAAAATCGCGTTTACTTCACTTCTTTCAAAATGCTTAAAAATCATATAAATGGATGTATCACGTCATTATAAGCCTATATATACCAAGAATACTGAGTTTTTAAAAATTCAAGAAATTTGATTTTCTAACCCCTAGTGAGTGTAAAATCGCGTTTACTTCACTTCTTTCAAACTGCTCAAAAATCATATAAAAGGATGTTTCACGTCATTATAAATCCAAATATACCAAGAATATTGAGTTTTCAACAAGTCAAGAAATTCAATTTTCTAGCCCCTAGTGAGAGTAAAATCACGTTTACTTCACTTCTTTCAAACTGCTTAAAAATCATATAAATGTATGTATCACCTCATAATAAGCATGTATATACCAAGAATACTCAGTTTTCAACAAGTCAAGAAATTCGATATTTTAGCCCCTAGTGAGCGTAAAATCGCGTTTACTTTACTTCTTTCAAACTGCATAAAAATCACATAAATGGATGTTTCACGTCATAATAAGCCTATATATTCCAAGAATACTGAGGTCTCAAGAAGACAAGAAATTCGATTTTCTAGCCCCTAGTGAGTGTAAAATCGCGTTTTCTTCACTTATTTCAAACTGTTTAAAAATCATATAAATGGATGTATCACCTCATAGTAAGCCTCTATATACCAAGAATACTGAGTTTTCAAAAAGTCAAGAAATTCGATTTTCTAGCCCCTAGTGAGTGTAAAATCGCGTTTACTTCACTTCTTTCAAAATGCTTAAAAATCATATAAATGGATGTATCACGTCATTATAAGCCTCTATATACCAAGAATATTCAGATTTCAACAAGTCAAGAAATTCGATTTTCTAGCCCCCAGTGAGTGTAAAATCGCGTTTACTTCACTTCTTTCAAACTGCTTAAAAATCATATAAATGGATGTATAACCTCATAATAAGCCTATATATACCAAGAATACTAAGTTTTCAAAAAGGCAAGAATTTCGATTTTCTAGCCCCTAGTGAGTGTAAAATCGCGTTTACTTCACTTCTTTCAAACTGCTTAAAAATCATATAAAAGGATGTTTCACGTCATTATAAGCCTCTATATACCAAGAGTACTGAGTTTTCAAAAAGTCAAGAAATTCGATTTTCTAGCCCCTAGTGAGTGAAAAATCGCGTTTTCTTCACTTCTTTCAAACTGCTTAAAAATCATATAAAAGGATGTTTCACGTCATTATAAGCCTACATATACCAAGAATATTGAGTTTTCAACATGTCAAGAAATTCAATTTTCTAGCCCCTAGTGAGAGTAAAATCACGTTTGCTTCACTTCTTTCAAACTGCTTAAAAATCATATAAAAGGATGTATCACGTCATTATAATCCTATATATACCAAGAATACTGAGTTTTTAAAAATTCTAGAAATTCGATTTTCTAACACCTAGTGAGTGTAAAATCGCGTTTACTTCACTTCTTTCAAACTGCTTAAAAATCATATAAATGGATGATTCACCTCATAATAAGCCTCTATATACCAAGAATATTCAGATTTCAACAAGTCAAGGTATTCGATTATCTATCCCCCAGTGAGTGTAAAATCGCGTTTACTTCACTTCTTTGAAACTGCTTAAAAATCATATAAATGGATGTACCACCTCATAATAAGCCTATATATACCAAGAACACTAAGTTTTCAAAAAGTCAAGAATTTCGATTTTCTAGCCCCTAGTGAGTGTAAAATCGCGTTTACTTCACTTCTTTCAAACTGCTTAAAAATCATATAAAAGGATGTTTCACGTCATTATAAGCCTACATATACCAAGAATATTGAGTTTTCAACATGTCAAGAAATTCAATTTTCTAGCCCCTAGTGAGAGTAAAATCACGTTTGCTTCACTTCTTTCAAACTGCTTAAAAATCATATAAATGTATGTATCACCTCATAATAAGCATCTATATACCAAGAATACTGTGTTTTCAAAAAGTCAAGATATTCGATTTTCTAGCCCCTAGTGAGTGTAAAATCGCGTTTACTTCACTTCTTTCAAACTGCTTAAAAATCATATAAATGGATGTATCACCTCATAATAAGCATCTATATACCAAGAATACCGAGGTCTCAAGAAGACAAGAAATTCGATTTTCTAGCCCCTAGTGTGTGTAAAATCGCGTTTGCTTCACTTCTTTAAAAATGCTTAAAAATCATATAATTGGATGTATCACCTCATAATAAGCCTCTATATACCAAGAATACTGTGTTTTCAAAAAGTCAAGATATTCAATTTTCTAGCCCCTAGTGTGTGTAAAATCGCGTTTGCTTCACTTCTTTAAAAATGCTTAAAAATCATATAGATGGATGTATCACGTCATTATAACCCTATATATACCAAGAATACTGAGTTTTTAAAAATTCAAGAAATTCGATTTTCTAACCCCTAGTGAGTGTAAAATCGCGTTTACTTCACTTCTTTCAAACTGCTTAAAAATCATATAAATGGATGATTCACCTCATAATAAGCCTATATATACCAAGAATATTGAGTTTTTAACAAGTCAAGAATTTCAATTTTCTAGCCCCTAGTGAGAGTAAAATCGCGTTTACTTCACTTCTATCAAACTGCATAAAAATCATATAAATGGATATTTCACGTCATAATAAGCCTATATATACCAAGAATACTAAGTTTTTAACAAGTCAAGAAATTCGATTTTCTAGCCCCTAGTGAGTGTAAAATCGCGTTTACTTCACTTCTTTCAAACTGCTTAAAAATCATATAAAAGGATGTTTCACGTCATTATAAGCCTACATATACCATGAATATTGAGTTTTCAACAAGTCAAGAAATTCAATTTTCTAGCCCCTAGTAACAGTAAAATCGCGTTTACTTCACTTCTTTCAAACTGCAAAAAAATCATATAAATGGATGTATCACGTCATTATAAGCCTCTATATACCAAGAATATTCAGATTTCAACAAGTCAAGAAATTCGATTTTCTAGCCCCCAGTGAGTGTAAAATCGCGTTTACTTTACTTCTTTCAAACTGCTTAAAAATCATACAAAAGGATGTTTCACGTCATTATAAGCCTACATATACCATGAATATTGAGTTTTCAACAAGTCAAGAAATTTAATTTTCTAGCCCCTAGTGACAGTAAAATCGCGTTTACTTCACTTCTTTCAAACTGCAAAAAAATCATATAAATGGATGTTTCACGTCATAATAAGCCTATATATATACCAAGAATACTAAGTTTTCAACAAGTAGAGAAATTCGATTTTCTAGCCCCCAGTGAGTGTAAAATCACGTTTACTTCACTTCTTACAAACTGCTTAAAAATCATATAAATGAATGTATCACCTCATAAAAAGCCTCTATATACCAAGAATACTGAGTTTTCAAAAAGTCAAGAATTTCGATTTTCTAGCCCCTAGTGAGTGTAAAATCGCGTTTACTTCTCTTCTTTCAAACTGCTTAAAAATCATATAAATAGATGTTTCACTTCATTATAAGCCTATATATACAAGAATACAGAGTTTTCATAAAGTCAAGAAATTCGATTTTCTAGCCCCTAGTGAGTGTAAAATCACGTTTACTTCACTTCTTTCAAACCGCTTAAAAATCATATAAATGTATGTATCAGCTCATAATAAGCATGTATATACCAGGAAAACTCAGTTTTCAACAAGTCAAGAAATTCAATATTTTAGCCCCTGGTGAGCGTAAAATCGCGTTTACTTTACTTCTTTCAAACTGCATAAAAATCATATAAATGGATGTTTCACGTCATAATAAGCATATATATTCCAAGAATACTGAGCTCTCAAGAAGACAAGAAATTCGATTTTCTAGCCCCTAGTGAGTGTAAAATCGCGTTTTCTTCACTTATTTCAAACTGTTTAAAAATCATATAAATGGATGTATCACCTCATAGTAAGCCTCTATATACCAAGAATACTGAGTTTTCAAAAAGTCAAGAAATTCGATTTTCTAGCCCCTAGTGAGTGTAAAATCGCGTTTACTTCACTTCTTTCAAAATGCTTAAAAATCATATAAATGGATGTATCACGTCATTATAAGCCTATATATACCAAGAATACTGAGTTTTTAAAAATTCAAGAAATTCGATTTTCTAACCCCTAGTGAGTGTAAAATCGCGTTTACTTCACTTCTTTCAAACTGCTTAAAAATCATATAAAAGGATGTTTCACGTCATTATAAGCCTACATATACCAAGAATATTGAGTTTTCAACAAGTCAAGAAATTCAATTTTCTAGCCCCTAGTGAGAGTAAAATCACGTTTACTTCACTTCTTTCAAACTGCTTAAAAATCATATAAATGTATGTATCGCCTCATACTAAGCCTATATATACCAAGAATACTCAGTTTTCAACAAGTCAAGAAATTCGATATTTTAGCCCCTAGTGAGCGTAAAATCGCGTTTACTTTACTTCTTTCAAACTGCATAAAAATCACATAAATGGATGTTTCACGTCATAATAAGCCTATATATTCCAAGAATACTGAGGTCCAAAAAAAGACAAGAAATTCGATCTTCTAGCCCCTAGTGAGTGTAAAATCGCGTTTTCTTCACTTCTTTCAAACTGCTTAAAAATCATATAATTGGATGTATCACCTCATAATAAGCCTCTATATACCAAGAATACTGTGTTTTCAAAAAGTCAAGATATTCGATTTTCTAGCCCCTAGTGAGTGTAAAATCGCGTTTACTTCACTTCTTTCAAACTGCTTAAAAATCATATAAATGGATGTATCACCTCATAATAAGCATCTATATACCAAGAATACTGAGGTCTCAAGAAGACAAGAAATTCGATTTTCTAGCCCCTAGTGTGTGTAAAATCGCGTTTACTTCACTTCTTTCAAAATGCTTAAAAATCATATAAATGGATGTACCACCTCATAATAAGCCTATATATACCAAGAATACTAAGTTTTCAAAAAGACAAGAATTTCGATTTTCTAGCCCCTAGTGAGTGTAAAATCGCGTTTACTTCACTTCTTTCAAAATGCTTAAAAATCATATAAATGGATGTATCACGTCATTATAAGCCTATGTATACCAAAAATACTGAGTTTTTAAAAATTCAAGAAATTCGATTTTCTATCCCCCAGTGAGTGTAAAATCGCGTTTACTTCACTTCTTTCAAACTGCTTAAAAATCATATAAATGGATGTACCACCTCATAATAAGCCTATATATACCAAGAATACTAAGTTTTCAAAAAGTCAAGAATTTCGATTTTCTAGCCCCTAGTGAGTGTAAAATCGCGTTTACTTCACTTCTTTCAAACTGCTTAAAAATCATATAAAAGGATGTTTCACGTCATTATAAGCCTACATATACCAAGAATATTGAGTTTTCAACAAGTCAAGAAATTCAATTTTCTAGCCCCTAGTGAGAGTAAAATCACGTTTACTTCACTTCTTTCAAACTGCTTAAAAATCATATAAATGTATGTATCACCTCATAATAAGCATCTATATACCAAGAATGCTCAGTTTTCAACAAGTCATGAAATTCGATATTTTAGCCCCTAGTGAGCGTAAAATCGCGTTTACTTTACTTCTTTCAAACTGCATAAAAATCACATAAATGGATGTTTCACGTCATAATAAGCCTATATATTCCAAGAATACTGAGGTCTAAAAAAGACAAGAAATTCGATCTTCTAGCCCCTAGTGAGTGTAAAATCGCGTTTTCTGCACTTCTTTCAAACTGCTTAAAAATCATATAATTGGATATATCACCTCATAATAAGCCTCTATATACCAAGAATACTGTGTTTTCAAAAAGTCAAGATATTCGATTTTCTAGCCCCTAGTGAGTGTAAAATCGCGCTTACTTCACTTCTTTCAAACTGCTTAAAAATCATATAAATGGATGTATCACCTCATAATAAGCCTCTATATACCAAGAATACTGAGTTTTCAAAAAGTCAAGAAATTCGATTTTCTAGCCCCTAGTGAGTGTAAAATCGCGTTTACTTCACTTCTTTCAAACTGCCTAAAAATCATATACATGGATGTATCACCTCATAATAAGCCTATATATACCAAGAATATTGAGTTTTTAACAAGTCAAGAATTTCAATTTTCTAGCACCTAGTGAGAGTAAAATCGCGTTTACTTCACTTCTTTCAAACTGCATAAAAATCATATAAATGGATATTTCACGTCATAATAAGCCTATATATACCAAGAATACTAAGTTTTTAACAAGTCAAGAAATTCGATTTTCTAGCCCCTAGTGAGTGTAAAATCGCGTTTACTTCACTTCTTTCAAACTGCTTAAAAATCATATAAATGGATATATCACCTCATAATAAGCCTCTATATACCAAGAATACAAAGTTTTCAAAAAGTCAAGAATTTCGATTTTCTAGCCCCTAGTGAGTGTAAAATCGCGTTTACATCACTTCTTTTAAACTGCTTAAAAATCATATAAATGGATGTATCACGACATAATAAGCCTCTATATACCAAGAATATTCAGTTTTCAACAAGTCAAGAAATTCGATTTTCTAGCCCCTAGTGAGCGTAAAATCGCGTTTACTTCACTTATTTCACACTGCATAAAAATCATATAAATGGATGTATCACATCATAATAAGCCTATATATACCAAGAATACTAAGTTTTCAAAAAGTCAAGAATTTCGATTTTCTAGCCCCTAGTGAGTGTAAAAAGGCGTTTACTTCACTTCTTTCAAACTGCTTAAAAATCATATAAATGGATGTTTCACGTCATTATAAGCCTATATATACCAAGAATACTGAGTTTTGAAAAAGTCAAGAAATTCGATTTTCTAGCCCCTAGTGAGTATAAAATCGCGTTTACTTCACTTCTTTCAAACTGCTTAAAAATCATATAAATGGATGTATCACCTCATTATAAGCTTCTATATACCAAGAATAATAAGCCTATATATTCCAAGAATACTGAGGTCTCAAAACGACAAGAAATTCGATTTTCTAGCCCCTAGTGAGTGTAAAATCGCGTTTTCTTCACTTATTTCAAACTGCTTAAAAATCATATAAATGGATGTATCACCTCATAGTAAGCCTCTATATACCAAGTATACTGAGTTTTCAAAAAGTCAAGAAATTCGATTTTCTAGCCCCTAGTGAGTGTAAAATCGCGTTTACTTCACTTCTTTCAAAATGCTAAAAATCAAATAAGTGGATGTATCACGTCATTATAAGCCTCTATATACCAAGAATATTCAGATTTCAACAAGTCAAGAAATTCGATTTTCTAGCCCCCAGTGAGTGTAAATTCGCGTTTACTTCACTTCTTTCAAACTGCTTAAAAATCATATAAATGGATGTATAACCTCATAATAAGCCTATATATACCAAGAATACTAAGTTTTCAAAAGTCAAGAATTTCGATTTTCTAGCCCCTAGTGAGTGTAAAATCGCGTTTACTTCACTTCTTTCAAACTGCTTAAAAATCATATAAAAGGATGTTTCACGTCATTATAAGCCTCTATATACCAAGAATACTGAGTTTTCAAAAAGTCAAGAAATTCGATTTTCTAGCCCCTAGTGAGTGTAAAATCGCGTTTACTTCACTTCTTTCAAAATGCTTAAGAATCATATAAATGGATGTATCACGTCATTATAAGCCTCTATATACCAAGAATATTCAGATTTCAACAAGTCAAGAAATTCGATTTTCTAGCCCCCAGTGAGTGTAAAATCGCGTTTACTTCACTTCTTTCAAACTGCACAAAAATCATATAAATGGATGTTTCACGTCATAATAAGCCTATATATATATATATATATATATATATATATATATACCAAGAATACTAAGTTTTCAACAAGTCAAGAAATTCGATTTCCTAGCCCCTAGTGAGTGTAAAATCACGCTTACTTCACTTCTTACAAACTGCTTAAAAATCATATAAATGAATGTATCACCTCATAAAAAGCCTCTATATACCAAGAATACAGAGTTTTCATAAAGTCAAGAAATTCGATTTTCTAGCCCCTAGTGAGTGTAAAATCACGTTTACTTCACTTCTTTCAAACCGCTTAAAAATCATATAAATGTATGTATCACTTCATAATAAGCATCTATATACCACGAAAACTCAGTTTTCAACAAGTCAAGAAATTCGATATTTTAGCCCCTGGTGAGCGTAAAATCGCGTTTACTTTACTTCTTTCAAACTGCATAAAAATCATATAAATGGATGTTTCACGTCATAATAAGCATATATATTCCAAGAATACTGAGCTCTCAAGAAGACAAGAAATTCGATTTTCTAGCCCCTAGTGAGTGTAAAATCGCGTTTTCTTCACTTATTTCAAACTGTTTAAAAATCATATAAATGGATGTATCACCTCATAGTAAGCCTCTATATACCAAGAGTACTGAGTTTTCAAAAAGTCAAGAAATTCGATTTTCTAGCCCCTAGTGAGTGAAAAATCGCGTTTTCTTCACTTCTTTCAAAATGCTTAAAATTCATATAAATGGATGTATCACGTCATTATAAGCCTATATATACCAAGAATACTGAGTTTTTAAAAATTCTAGAAATTCGATTTTCTAACACCTAGTGAGTGTAAAATCGCGTTTACTTCACTTCTTTCAAACTGCTTAAAAATCATATAAATGGATGATTCACCTCATAATAAGCCTCTATATACCAAGAATATTCAGATTTCAACAAGTCAAGGTATTCGATTATCTATCCCCCAGTGAGTGTAAAATCGCGTTTACTTCACTTCTTTCAAACTGCTTAAAAATCATATAAATGGATGTACCACCTCATAATAAGCCTATATATACCAAGAACACTAAGTTTTCAAAAAGTCAAGAATTTCGATTTTCTAGCCCCTAGTGAGTGTAAAATCGCGTTTACTTCACTTCTTTCAAACTGCTTAAAAATCATATAAAAGGATGTTTCACGTCATTATAAGCCTACATATACCAAGAATATTGAGTTTTCAACATGTCAAGAAATTCAATTTTCTAGCCCCTAGTGAGAGTAAAATCACGTTTACTTCACTTCTTTCAAACTGCTTAAAAATCATATAAATGTATGTATCACCTCATAATAAGCATCTATATACCAAGAATACTCAGTTTTCAACAAGTCAAGAAATTCGATATTTTAGCCCCTAGTGAGCGTAAAATCGCGTTTACTTTACTTCTTTCAAACTGCATAAAAATCACATAAATGGATGTTTCACGTCATAATAAGCCTATATATTCCAAGAATACTGAGGTCCAAAAAAAGACAAGAAATTCGATCTTCTAGCCCCTAGTGAGTGTAAAATCGCGTTTTCTTCACTTCTTTCAAACTGCTTAAAAATCATATAATTAGATGTATCACCTCATAATAAGCCTCTATATACCAAGAATACTGAGTTTTCAAAAAGTCAAGAAATTCGATTTTCTAGCCCCTAGTGAGTGTAAAATCGCGTTTACTTCACTTCTTTCAAAATGCTTAAGAATCATATAAATGGATGTATCACGTCATTATAAGCCTCTATATACCAAGAATATTCAGATTTCAACAAGTCAAGAAATTCGATTTTCTAGCCCCCAGTGAGTGTAAAATCGCGTTTACTTCACTTCTTTCAAACTGCACAAAAATCATATAAATGGATGTTTCACGTCATAATAAGCCTATATATATATATATATATATATATATATATATATATATATATACCAAGAATACTAAGTTTTCAACAAGTCAAGAAATTCGATTTCCTAGCCCCTAGTGAGTGTAAAATCACGCTTACTTCACTTCTTACAAACTGCTTAAAAATCATATAAATGAATGTATCACCTCATAAAAAGCCTCTATATACCAAGAATACAGAGTTTTCATAAAGTCAAGAAATTCGATTTTCTAGCCCCTAGTGAGTGTAAAATCACGTTTACTTCACTTCTTTCAAACCGCTTAAAAATCATATAAATGTATGTATCACTTCATAATAAGCATCTATATACCACGAAAACTCAGTTTTCAACAAGTCAAGAAATTCGATATTTTAGCCCCTGGTGAGCGTAAAATCGCGTTTACTTTACTTCTTTCAAACTGCATAAAAATCATATAAATGGATGTTTCACGTCATAATAAGCATATATATTCCAAGAATACTGAGCTCTCAAGAAGACAAGAAATTCGATTTTCTAGCCCCTAGTGAGTGTAAAATCGCGTTTTCTTCACTTATTTCAAACTGTTTAAAAATCATATAAATGGATGTATCACCTCATAGTAAGCCTCTATATACCAAGAGTACTGAGTTTTCAAAAAGTCAAGAAATTCGATTTTCTAGCCCCTAGTGAGTGAAAAATCGCGTTTTCTTCACTTCTTTCAAAATGCTTAAAATTCATATAAATGGATGTATCACGTCATTATAAGCCTATATATACCAAGAATACTGAGTTTTTAAAAATTCTAGAAATTCGATTTTCTAACACCTAGTGAGTGTAAAATCGCGTTTACTTCACTTCTTTCAAACTGCTTAAAAATCATATAAATGGATGATTCACCTCATAATAAGCCTCTATATACCAAGAATATTCAGATTTCAACAAGTCAAGGTATTCGATTATCTATCCCCCAGTGAGTGTAAAATCGCGTTTACTTCACTTCTTTCAAACTGCTTAAAAATCATATAAATGGATGTACCACCTCATAATAAGCCTATATATACCAAGAACACTAAGTTTTCAAAAAGTCAAGAATTTCGATTTTCTAGCCCCTAGTGAGTGTAAAATCGCGTTTACTTCACTTCTTTCAAACTGCTTAAAAATCATATAAAAGGATGTTTCACGTCATTATAAGCCTACATATACCAAGAATATTGAGTTTTCAACATGTCAAGAAATTCAATTTTCTAGCCCCTAGTGAGAGTAAAATCACGTTTACTTCACTTCTTTCAAACTGCTTAAAAATCATATAAATGTATGTATCACCTCATAATAAGCATCTATATACCAAGAATACTCAGTTTTCAACAAGTCAAGAAATTCGATATTTTAGCCCCTAGTGAGCGTAAAATCGCGTTTACTTTACTTCTTTCAAACTGCATAAAAATCACATAAATGGATGTTTCACGTCATAATAAGCCTATATATTCCAAGAATACTGAGGTCCAAAAAAAGACAAGAAATTCGATCTTCTAGCCCCTAGTGAGTGTAAAATCGCGTTTTCTTCACTTCTTTCAAACTGCTTAAAAATCATATAATTAGATGTATCACCTCATAATAAGCCTCTATATACCAAGAATACTGTGTTTTCAAAAAGTCAAGATATTCAATTTTCTAGCCCCTAGTGTGTGTAAAATCGCGTTTGCTTCACTTCTTTAAAAATGCTTAAAAATCATATAGATGGGTGTATCACGTCATTATAACCCTATATATACCAAGAATACTGAGTTTTTAAAAATTCAAGAAATTCGATTTTCTAACCCCTAGTGAGTGTAAAATCGCGTTTACTTCACTTCTTTCAAACTGCTTAAAGATCATATAAATGGATGATTCACCTCATAATAAGCCTATATATACCAAGAATATTGAGTTTTTAACAAGTCAAGAATTTCAATTTTCTAGCCCCTAGTGAGAGTAAAATCGCGTTTACTTCACTTCTATCAAACTGCATAAAAATCATATAAATGGATATTTCACGTCATAATAAGCCTATATATACCAAGAATACTAAGTTTTTAACAAGTCAAGAAATTCGATTTTCTAGCCCCTAGTGAGTGTAAAATCGCGTTTACTTCACTTCTTTCAAACTGCTTAAAAATCATATAAATGGATGTATCACCTCATAATAAGCCTCTATATACCAAGTATACTAAGTTTTCAAAAAGTCAAGAATTTCGATTTTCTAGCCCCTAGTGAGTGTAAAATCGCGTTTACATCACTTCTTTTAAACTGCTTAAAAATCATATAAATGGATGTATCACGACATAATAAGCCTCTATATACCAAGAATATTCAGTTTTCAACAAGTCAAGAAATTCGATTTTCTAGCCCCTAGTGAGCGTAAATTCGCGTTTACTTCACTTATTTCACACTGCATAAAAATCATATAAATGGATGTATCACATCATAATAAGCCTATATATACTAAGAATACTAAGTTTTCAAAAAGTCAAGAATTACGATTTTCTAGCCCCCGGTGAGTGTAAAAATGCGTTTACTTCACTTCTTTCAAACTGCTTAAAAATCATATAAATGGATGTTTCACGTCATTATAAGCCTATATATACCAAGAATACTGAGTTTTGAAAAAGTCAAGAAATTCGATTTTCTAGCCCCTAGTGAGTGTAAAATCGCGTTTACTTCACTTCTTTCAAACTGCTTAAAAATCATATAAATGGATGTATCACCTCATTATAAGCCTCTATATACCAAGAATAATAAGCCTATATATTCCAAGAATACTGAGGTCTCAAAACGACCAGAAATTCGATTATCTAGCCCCTAGTGAGTGTAAAATCGCGTTTTCTTCACTTATTTCAAACTGCTTAAAAATCATATAAATGGATGTATCACCTCATAGTAAGCCTCTATATACCAAGTATACTGAGTTTTCAAAAAGTCAAGAAATTCGATTTTCTAGCCCCTAGTGAGTGTAAAATCGCGTTTACTTCACTTCTTTCAAAATGCTAAAAATCAAATAAGTGGATGTATCACGTCATTATAAGCCTCTATATACCAAGAATATTCAGATTTCAACAAGTCAAGAAATTCGATTTTCTAGCCCCCAGTGAGTGTAAAATCGCGTTTACTTCACTTCTTTCAAACTGCATAAAAATCATACAAAAGGATGTTTCACGTCATTATAAGCCTACATATACCATGAATATTGAGTTTTCAACAAGTCAATAAATTCAATTTTCTAGCCCCTAGTGACAGTAAAATCGCGTTTACTTCACTTCTTTCAAACTGCAAAAAAATCATATAAATGGATGTTTCACGTCATAATAAGCCTATATATATATATATATATATATATATATATATATATACCAAGAATACTAAGTTTTCAACAAGTCAAGAAATTCGATTTTCTAGCCCCTAGTGAGTGTAAAATCACGCTTACTTCACTTCTTACAAACTGCTTAAAAATCATATAAATGAATGTATCACCTCATAAAAAGCCTCTATATACCAAGAATACAGAGTTTTCATAAAGTCAAGAAATTCGATTTTCTAGCCCCTAGTGAGTGTAAAATCACGTTTACTTCACTTCTTTCAAACCGCTTAAAAATCATATAAATGTATGTATCACCTCATAATAAGCATCTATATACCACGAAAACTCAGTTTTCAACAAGTCAAGAAATTCGATATTTTAGCCCCTGGTGAGCGTAAAATCGCGTTTACTTTACTTCTTTCAAACTGCATAAAAATCATATAAATGGATGTTTCACGTCATAATAAGCATATATATTCCAAGAATACTGAGCTCTCAAGAAGACAAGAAATTCGATTTTCTAGCCCCTAGTGAGTGTAAAATCGCGTTTTCTTCACTTATTTCAAACTGTTTAAAAATCATATAAATGGATGTATCACCTCATAGTAAGCCTCTATATACCAAGAGTACTGAGTTTTCAAAAAGTCAAGAAATTCGATTTTCTAGCCCCTAGTGAGTGAAAAATCGCGTTTTCTTCACTTCTTTCAAAATGCTTAAAATTCATATAAATGGATGTATCACGTCATTATAAGCCTATATATACCAAGAATACTGAGTTTTTAAAAATTCTAGAAATTCGATTTTCTAACACCTAGTGAGTGTAAAATCGCGTTTACTTCACTTCTTTCAAACTGCTTAAAAATCATATAAATGGATGATTCACCTCATAATAAGCCTCTATATACCAAGAATATTCAGATTTCAACAAGTCAAGGTATTCGATTATCTATCCCCCAGTGAGTGTAAAATCGCGTTTACTTCACTTCTTTCAAACTGCTTAAAAATCATATAAATGGATGTACCACCTCATAATAAGCCTATATATACCAAGAACACTAAGTTTTCAAAAAGTCAAGAATTTCGATTTTCTAGCCCCTAGTGAGTGTAAAATCGCGTTTACTTCACTTCTTTCAAACTGCTTAAAAATCATATAAAAGGATGTTTCACGTCATTATAAGCCTACATATACCAAGAATATTGAGTTTTCAACATGTCAAGAAATTCAATTTTCTAGCCCCTAGTGAGAGTAAAATCACGTTTACTTCACTTCTTTCAAACTGCTTAAAAATCATATAAATGTATGTATCACCTCATAATAAGCATCTATATACCAAGAATACTCAGTTTTCAACAAGTCAAGAAATTCGATATTTTAGCCCCTAGTGAGCGTAAAATCGCGTTTACTTTACTTCTTTCAAACTGCATAAAAATCACATAAATGGATGTTTCACGTCATAATAAGCCTATATATTCCAAGAATACTGAGGTCCAAAAAAAGACAAGAAATTCGATCTTCTAGCCCCTAGTGAGTGTAAAATCGCGTTTTCTTCACTTCTTTCAAACTGCTTAAAAATCATATAATTAGATGTATCACCTCATAATAAGCCTCTATATACCAAGAATACTGTGTTTTCAAAAAGTCAAGATATTCAATTTTCTAGCCCCTAGTGTGTGTAAAATCGCGTTTGCTTCACTTCTTTAAAAATGCTTAAAAATCATATAGATGGGTGTATCACGTCATTATAACCCTATATATACCAAGAATACTGAGTTTTTAAAAATTCAAGAAATTCGATTTTCTAACCCCTAGTGAGTGTAAAATCGCGTTTACTTCACTTCTTTCAAACTGCTTAAAGATCATATAAATGGATGATTCACCTCATAATAAGCCTATATATACCAAGAATATTGAGTTTTTAACAAGTCAAGAATTTCAATTTTCTAGCCCCTAGTGAGAGTAAAATCGCGTTTACTTCACTTCTATCAAACTGCATAAAAATCATATAAATGGATATTTCACGTCATAATAAGCCTATATATACCAAGAATACTAAGTTTTTAACAAGTCAAGAAATTCGATTTTCTAGCCCCTAGTGAGTGTAAAATCGCGTTTACTTCACTTCTTTCAAACTGCTTAAAAATCATATAAATGGATGTATCACCTCATAATAAGCCTCTATATACCAAGTATACTAAGTTTTCAAAAAGTCAAGAATTTCGATTTTCTAGCCCCTAGTGAGTGTAAAATCGCGTTTACATCACTTCTTTTAAACTGCTTAAAAATCATATAAATGGATGTATCACGACATAATAAGCCTCTATATACCAAGAATATTCAGTTTTCAACAAGTCAAGAAATTCGATTTTCTAGCCCCTAGTGAGCGTAAATTCGCGTTTACTTCACTTATTTCACACTGCATAAAAATCATATAAATGGATGTATCACATCATAATAAGCCTATATATACTAAGAATACTAAGTTTTCAAAAAGTCAAGAATTACGATTTTCTAGCCCCCGGTGAGTGTAAAAATGCGTTTACTTCACTTCTTTCAAACTGCTTAAAAATCATATAAATGGATGTTTCACGTCATTATAAGCCTATATATACCAAGAATACTGAGTTTTGAAAAAGTCAAGAAATTCGATTTTCTAGCCCCTAGTGAGTGTAAAATCGCGTTTACTTCACTTCTTTCAAACTGCTTAAAAATCATATAAATGGATGTATCACCTCATTATAAGCCTCTATATACCAAGAATAATAAGCCTATATATTCCAAGAATACTGAGGTCTCAAAACGACCAGAAATTCGATTATCTAGCCCCTAGTGAGTGTAAAATCGCGTTTTCTTCACTTATTTCAAACTGCTTAAAAATCATATAAATGGATGTATCACCTCATAGTAAGCCTCTATATACCAAGTATACTGAGTTTTCAAAAAGTCAAGAAATTCGATTTTCTAGCCCCTAGTGAGTGTAAAATCGCGTTTACTTCACTTCTTTCAAAATGCTAAAAATCAAATAAGTGGATGTATCACGTCATTATAAGCCTCTATATACCAAGAATATTCAGATTTCAACAAGTCAAGAAATTCGATTTTCTAGCCCCCAGTGAGTGTAAAATCGCGTTTACTTCACTTCTTTCAAACTGCATAAAAATCATACAAAAGGATGTTTCACGTCATTATAAGCCTACATATACCATGAATATTGAGTTTTCAACAAGTCAATAAATTCAATTTTCTAGCCCCTAGTGACAGTAAAATCGCGTTTACTTCACTTCTTTCAAACTGCAAAAAAATCATATAAATGGATGTTTCACGTCATAATAAGCCTATATATATATATATATATATATATATATATATATATACCAAGAATACTAAGTTTTCAACAAGTCAAGAAATTCGATTTTCTAGCCCCTAGTGAGTGTAAAATCACGCTTACTTCACTTCTTACAAACTGCTTAAAAATCATATAAATGAATGTATCACCTCATAAAAAGCCTCTATATACCAAGAATACAGAGTTTTCATAAAGTCAAGAAATTCGATTTTCTAGCCCCTAGTGAGTGTAAAATCACGTTTACTTCACTTCTTTCAAACCGCTTAAAAATCATATAAATGTATGTATCACCTCATAATAAGCATCTATATACCACGAAAACTCAGTTTTCAACAAGTCAAGAAATTCGATATTTTAGCCCCTGGTGAGCGTAAAATCGCGTTTACTTTACTTCTTTCAAACTGCATAAAAATCATATAAATGGATGTTTCACGTCATAATAAGCATATATATTCCAAGAATACTGAGCTCTCAAGAAGACAAGAAATTCGATTTTCTAGCCCCTAGTGAGTGTAAAATCGCGTTTTCTTCACTTATTTCAAACTGTTTAAAAATCATATAAATGGATGTATCACCTCATAGTAAGCCTCTATATACCAAGAGTACTGAGTTTTCAAAAAGTCAAGAAATTCGATTTTCTAGCCCCTAGTGAGTGAAAAATCGCGTTTTCTTCACTTCTTTCAAAATGCTTAAAATTCATATAAATGGATGTATCACGTCATTATAAGCCTATATATACCAAGAATACTGAGTTTTTAAAAATTCTAGAAATTCGATTTTCTAACACCTAGTGAGTGTAAAATCGCGTTTACTTCACTTCTTTCAAACTGCTTAAAAATCATATAAATGGATGATTCACCTCATAATAAGCCTCTATATACCAAGAATATTCAGATTTCAACAAGTCAAGGTATTCGATTATCTATCCCCCAGTGAGTGTAAAATCGCGTTTACTTCACTTCTTTCAAACTGCTTAAAAATCATATAAATGGATGTACCACCTCATAATAAGCCTATATATACCAAGAACACTAAGTTTTCAAAAAGTCAAGAATTTCGATTTTCTAGCCCCTAGTGAGTGTAAAATCGCGTTTACTTCACTTCTTTCAAACTGCTTAAAAATCATATAAAAGGATGTTTCACGTCATTATAAGCCTACATATACCAAGAATATTGAGTTTTCAACATGTCAAGAAATTCAATTTTCTAGCCCCTAGTGAGAGTAAAATCACGTTTACTTCACTTCTTTCAAACTGCTTAAAAATCATATAAATGTATGTATCACCTCATAATAAGCATCTATATACCAAGAATACTCAGTTTTCAACAAGTCAAGAAATTCGATATTTTAGCCCCTAGTGAGCGTAAAATCGCGTTTACTTTACTTCTTTCAAACTGCATAAAAATCACATAAATGGATGTTTCACGTCATAATAAGCCTATATATTCCAAGAATACTGAGGTCCAAAAAAAGACAAGAAATTCGATCTTCTAGCCCCTAGTGAGTGTAAAATCGCGTTTTCTTCACTTCTTTCAAACTGCTTAAAAATCATATAATTAGATGTATCACCTCATAATAAGCCTCTATATACCAAGAATACTGTGTTTTCAAAAAGTCAAGATATTCAATTTTCTAGCCCCTAGTGTGTGTAAAATCGCGTTTGCTTCACTTCTTTAAAAATGCTTAAAAATCATATAGATGGGTGTATCACGTCATTATAACCCTATATATACCAAGAATACTGAGTTTTTAAAAATTCAAGAAATTCGATTTTCTAACCCCTAGTGAGTGTAAAATCGCGTTTACTTCACTTCTTTCAAACTGCTTAAAGATCATATAAATGGATGATTCACCTCATAATAAGCCTATATATACCAAGAATATTGAGTTTTTAACAAGTCAAGAATTTCAATTTTCTAGCCCCTAGTGAGAGTAAAATCGCGTTTACTTCACTTCTATCAAACTGCATAAAAATCATATAAATGGATATTTCACGTCATAATAAGCCTATATATACCAAGAATACTAAGTTTTTAACAAGTCAAGAAATTCGATTTTCTAGCCCCTAGTGAGTGTAAAATCGCGTTTACTTCACTTCTTTCAAACTGCTTAAAAATCATATAAATGGATGTATCACCTCATAATAAGCCTCTATATACCAAGTATACTAAGTTTTCAAAAAGTCAAGAATTTCGATTTTCTAGCCCCTAGTGAGTGTAAAATCGCGTTTACATCACTTCTTTTAAACTGCTTAAAAATCATATAAATGGATGTATCACGACATAATAAGCCTCTATATACCAAGAATATTCAGTTTTCAACAAGTCAAGAAATTCGATTTTCTAGCCCCTAGTGAGCGTAAATTCGCGTTTACTTCACTTATTTCACACTGCATAAAAATCATATAAATGGATGTATCACATCATAATAAGCCTATATATACTAAGAATACTAAGTTTTCAAAAAGTCAAGAATTACGATTTTCTAGCCCCCGGTGAGTGTAAAAATGCGTTTACTTCACTTCTTTCAAACTGCTTAAAAATCATATAAATGGATGTTTCACGTCATTATAAGCCTATATATACCAAGAATACTGAGTTTTGAAAAAGTCAAGAAATTCGATTTTCTAGCCCCTAGTGAGTGTAAAATCGCGTTTACTTCACTTCTTTCAAACTGCTTAAAAATCATATAAATGGATGTATCACCTCATTATAAGCCTCTATATACCAAGAATAATAAGCCTATATATTCCAAGAATACTGAGGTCTCAAAACGACCAGAAATTCGATTATCTAGCCCCTAGTGAGTGTAAAATCGCGTTTTCTTCACTTATTTCAAACTGCTTAAAAATCATATAAATGGATGTATCACCTCATAGTAAGCCTCTATATACCAAGTATACTGAGTTTTCAAAAAGTCAAGAAATTCGATTTTCTAGCCCCTAGTGAGTGTAAAATCGCGTTTACTTCACTTCTTTCAAAATGCTAAAAATCAAATAAGTGGATGTATCACGTCATTATAAGCCTCTATATACCAAGAATATTCAGATTTCAACAAGTCAAGAAATTCGATTTTCTAGCCCCCAGTGAGTGTAAAATCGCGTTTACTTCACTTCTTTCAAACTGCATAAAAATCATACAAAAGGATGTTTCACGTCATTATAAGCCTACATATACCATGAATATTGAGTTTTCAACAAGTCAATAAATTCAATTTTCTAGCCCCTAGTGACAGTAAAATCGCGTTTACTTCACTTCTTTCAAACTGCAAAAAAATCATATAAATGGATGTTTCACGTCATAATAAGCCTATATATATATATATATATATATATATATATATATATATATATATATATATATATATATATATATACCAAGAATACTAAGTTTTCAACAAGTCAAGAAATTCGATTTTCTAGCCCCTAGTGAGTGTAAAATCACGCTTACTTCACTTCTTACAAACTGCTTAAAAATCATATAAATGAATGTATCACCTCATAAAAAGCCTCTATATACCAAGAATACAGAGTTTTCATAAAGTCAAGAAATTCGATTTTCTAGCCCCTAGTGAGTGTAAAATCACGTTTACTTCACTTCTTTCAAACCGCTTAAAAATCATATAAATGTATGTATCACCTCATAATAAGCATCTATATACCACGAAAACTCAGTTTTCAACAAGTCAAGAAATTCGATATTTTAGCCCCTGGTGAGCGTAAAATCGCGTTTACTTTACTTCTTTCAAACTGCATAAAAATCATATAAATGGATGTTTCACGTCATAATAAGCATATATATTCCAAGAATACTGAGCTCTCAAGAAGACAAGAAATTCGATTTTCTAGCCCCTAGTGAGTGTAAAATCGCGTTTTCTTCACTTATTTCAAACTGTTTAAAAATCATATAAATGGATGTATCACCTCATAGTAAGCCTCTATATACCAAGAGTACTGAGTTTTCAAAAAGTCAAGAAATTCGATTTTCTAGCCCCTAGTGAGTGAAAAATCGCGTTTTCTTCACTTCTTTCAAAATGCTTAAAATTCATATAAATGGATGTATCACGTCATTATAAGCCTATATATACCAAGAATACTGAGTTTTTAAAAATTCTAGAAATTCGATTTTCTAACACCTAGTGAGTGTAAAATCGCGTTTACTTCACTTCTTTCAAACTGCTTAAAAATCATATAAATGGATGATTCACCTCATAATAAGCCTCTATATACCAAGAATATTCAGATTTCAACAAGTCAAGGTATTCGATTATCTATCCCCCAGTGAGTGTAAAATCGCGTTTACTTCACTTCTTTCAAACTGCTTAAAAATCATATAAATGGATGTACCACCTCATAATAAGCCTATATATACCAAGAACACTAAGTTTTCAAAAAGTCAAGAATTTCGATTTTCTAGCCCCTAGTGAGTGTAAAATCGCGTTTACTTCACTTCTTTCAAACTGCTTAAAAATCATATAAAAGGATGTTTCACGTCATTATAAGCCTACATATACCAAGAATATTGAGTTTTCAACATGTCAAGAAATTCAATTTTCTAGCCCCTAGTGAGAGTAAAATCACGTTTACTTCACTTCTTTCAAACTGCTTAAAAATCATATAAATGTATGTATCACCTCATAATAAGCATCTATATACCAAGAATACTCAGTTTTCAACAAGTCAAGAAATTCGATATTTTAGCCCCTAGTGAGCGTAAAATCGCGTTTACTTTACTTCTTTCAAACTGCATAAAAATCACATAAATGGATGTTTCACGTCATAATAAGCCTATATATTCCAAGAATACTGAGGTCCAAAAAAAGACAAGAAATTCGATCTTCTAGCCCCTAGTGAGTGTAAAATCGCGTTTTCTTCACTTCTTTCAAACTGCTTAAAAATCATATAATTAGATGTATCACCTCATAATAAGCCTCTATATACCAAGAATACTGTGTTTTCAAAAAGTCAAGATATTCAATTTTCTAGCCCCTAGTGTGTGTAAAATCGCGTTTGCTTCACTTCTTTAAAAATGCTTAAAAATCATATAGATGGGTGTATCACGTCATTATAACCCTATATATACCAAGAATACTGAGTTTTTAAAAATTCAAGAAATTCGATTTTCTAACCCCTAGTGAGTGTAAAATCGCGTTTACTTCACTTCTTTCAAACTGCTTAAAGATCATATAAATGGATGATTCACCTCATAATAAGCCTATATATACCAAGAATATTGAGTTTTTAACAAGTCAAGAATTTCAATTTTCTAGCCCCTAGTGAGAGTAAAATCGCGTTTACTTCACTTCTATCAAACTGCATAAAAATCATATAAATGGATATTTCACGTCATAATAAGCCTATATATACCAAGAATACTAAGTTTTTAACAAGTCAAGAAATTCGATTTTCTAGCCCCTAGTGAGTGTAAAATCGCGTTTACTTCACTTCTTTCAAACTGCTTAAAAATCATATAAATGGATGTATCACCTCATAATAAGCCTCTATATACCAAGTATACTAAGTTTTCAAAAAGTCAAGAATTTCGATTTTCTAGCCCCTAGTGAGTGTAAAATCGCGTTTACATCACTTCTTTTAAACTGCTTAAAAATCATATAAATGGATGTATCACGACATAATAAGCCTCTATATACCAAGAATATTCAGTTTTCAACAAGTCAAGAAATTCGATTTTCTAGCCCCTAGTGAGCGTAAATTCGCGTTTACTTCACTTATTTCACACTGCATAAAAATCATATAAATGGATGTATCACATCATAATAAGCCTATATATACTAAGAATACTAAGTTTTCAAAAAGTCAAGAATTACGATTTTCTAGCCCCCGGTGAGTGTAAAAATGCGTTTACTTCACTTCTTTCAAACTGCTTAAAAATCATATAAATGGATGTTTCACGTCATTATAAGCCTATATATACCAAGAATACTGAGTTTTGAAAAAGTCAAGAAATTCGATTTTCTAGCCCCTAGTGAGTGTAAAATCGCGTTTACTTCACTTCTTTCAAACTGCTTAAAAATCATATAAATGGATGTATCACCTCATTATAAGCCTCTATATACCAAGAATAATAAGCCTATATATTCCAAGAATACTGAGGTCTCAAAACGACCAGAAATTCGATTATCTAGCCCCTAGTGAGTGTAAAATCGCGTTTTCTTCACTTATTTCAAACTGCTTAAAAATCATATAAATGGATGTATCACCTCATAGTAAGCCTCTATATACCAAGTATACTGAGTTTTCAAAAAGTCAAGAAATTCGATTTTCTAGCCCCTAGTGAGTGTAAAATCGCGTTTACTTCACTTCTTTCAAAATGCTAAAAATCAAATAAGTGGATGTATCACGTCATTATAAGCCTCTATATACCAAGAATATTCAGATTTCAACAAGTCAAGAAATTCGATTTTCTAGCCCCCAGTGAGTGTAAAATCGCGTTTACTTCACTTCTTTCAAACTGCATAAAAATCATACAAAAGGATGTTTCACGTCATTATAAGCCTACATATACCATGAATATTGAGTTTTCAACAAGTCAATAAATTCAATTTTCTAGCCCCTAGTGACAGTAAAATCGCGTTTACTTCACTTCTTTCAAACTGCAAAAAAATCATATAAATGGATGTTTCACGTCATAATAAGCCTATATATATATATATATATATATATATATATATATATATATATATATATATACCAAGAATACTAAGTTTTCAACAAGTCAAGAAATTCGATTTTCTAGCCCCTAGTGAGTGTAAAATCACGCTTACTTCACTTCTTACAAACTGCTTAAAAATCATATAAATGAATGTATCACCTCATAAAAAGCCTCTATATACCAAGAATACTGAGTTTTCAAAAAGTCAAGAATTTCGATTTTCTAGCCCCTAGTGAGTGTAAAATCGCGTTTACTTCTCTTCTTTCAAACTGCTTAAAAATCATATAAATAGATGTTTCACTTCATTATAAGCCTATATATACAAGAATACAGAGTTTTCATAAAGTCAAGAAATTCGATTTTCTAGCCCCTAGTGAGTGTAAAATCACGTTTACTTCACATCTTTCAAACCGCTTAAAAATCATATAAATGTATGTATCACCTCATAATAAGCATCTATATACCACGAAAACTCAGTTTTCAACAAGTCAAGAAATTCGATATTTTAGCCCCTGGTGAGCGTAAAATCGCGTTTACTTTACTTCTTTCAAACTGCATAAAAATCATATAAATGGATGTTTCACGTCATAATAAGCATATATATTCCAAGAATACTGAGCTCTCAAGAAGACAAGAAATTCGATTTTCTAGCCCCTAGTGAGTGTAAAATCGCGTTTTCTTCACTTATTTCAAACTTTTTAAAAATCATATAAATGGATGTATCACCTCATAGTAAGCCTCTATATACCAAGAGTACTGAGTTTTCAAAAAGTCAATAATTTCGATTTTCTAGCCTCTAGTGAGTGTAAAATCGCGTTTACTTCACTTCTTTCAAACTGCTTAAAAATCAAATAAAAGGATGTTTCACGTCATTATAAGCCTACATATACCAAGAATATTGAGTTTTCAACATGTCAAGAAATTCAATTTTCTAGCCCCTAGTGAGAGTAAAATCACGTTTACTTCACTTCTTTCAAACTGCTTAAAAATCATATAAATGTATGTATCACCTCATAATAAGCATCTATATACCAAGAATACTCAGTTTTCAACAAGTCAAGAAATTCGATATTTTAGCCCCTAGTGAGCGTAAAATCGCGTTTACTTTACTTCTTTCAAACTGCATAAAAATCACATAAATGGATGTTTCACGTCATAATAAGCCTATATATTCCAAGAATACTGAGGTCTAAAAAAGACAAGAAATTCGATCTTCTAGCCCCTAGTGAGTGTAAAATCGCGTTTTCTTCACTTCTTTCAAACTGCTTAAAAATCATATAATTGGATGTATCACCTCATAATAAGCCTCTATATACCAAGAATACTGTGTTTTCAAAAAGTCAAGATATTCGATTTTCTAGCCCCTAGTGAGTGTAAAATCGCGTTTACTTGACTTCTTTCAAACTGCTTAAAAATCATATAAATGGTGTATCACCTCATAATAAGCCTCTATATACCAAGAATACTGAGTTTTCAAAAAGTCAAGAAATTCGATTTTCTAGCTCCTAGTGAGTGTAAAATCGCGTTTACTTCACTTCTTTCAAACTGCATAAAAATCATATACATGGATGTATCACCTCATAATAAGCCTATATATACCAAGAATATTGAGTTTTTAACAAGTCAACAAATTCGATTTTCTAGCCCCTAGTGAGTGTAAAATCGCGTTTACTTCACTTCTTTCAAACTGCTTAAAAATCATATAAATGGATGTATCACCTCATTATAAGCCTATATATTCCAAGAATACTGAGGTCTCAAAACGACAAGAAATTCGATTTTCTAGCCCCTAGTGAGTGTAAAATCGCGTTTTCTTCACTTATTTCAAACTGCTTAAAAATCATATAAATGGATGTACCACCTCATAGTAAGCCTCTATATAACAAGAATACTGAGTTTTCAAAAAGTCAAGAAATTCGATTTTCTAGCCCCTAGTGAGTGTAAAATCGCGTTTACTTCACTTCTTTCAAAATGCTTAAGAATCATATAAATGGATGTATCACGTCATTATAAGCCTCTATATACCAAGAATATTCAGATTTCAACAAGTCAAGAAATTCGATTTTCTAGCCCCTAGTGAGCGTAAATTCGCGTTTACTTCACTTATTTCACACTGCATAAAAATCATATAAATGGATGTATCACATCATAATAATCCTATATATACCAAGAATACTAAGTTTTCAAAAAGTCAAGAATTTCGATTTTCTAGCCCCTAGTGAGTGTAAAAATGCGTTTACTTCACTTCTTTCAAACTGCTTAAAAATCATATAAATGGATGTTTCACGTCATTATAAGCCTATATATACCAAGAATACTGAGTTTTGAAAAAGTCAAGAAATTCGATTTTCTAGCCCCTAGTGAGTGTAAAATCGCGTTCACTTCACTTCTTTCAAACTGCTTAAAAATCATATAAATGGATGTATCACCTCATTATAAGCCTCTATATACCAAGAATAATAAGCCTATATATTCCAAGAATACTGAGGTCTCAAAACGACCAGAAATTCGATTTTCTAGCCCCTAGTGAGTGTAAAATCGCGTTTTCTTCACTTATTTCAAACTGCTTAAAAATCATATTAATGGATGTATCACCTCATAGTAAGCCTCTATATACCAAGTATACTGAGTTTTCAAAAAGTCAAGAAATTCGATTTTCTAGCCCCTAGTGAGTGTAAAATCGCGTTTACTTCACTTCTTTCAAAATGCTAAAAATCAAATAAGTGGATGTATCACGTCATTATAAGCCTCTATATACCAAGAATATTCAGATTTCAACAAGTCAAGAAATTCGATTTTCTAGCCCCCAGTGAGTGTAAAATCGCGTTTACTTCACTTCTTTCAAACTGCTTAAAAATCATATAAATGGATGTATAACCTCATAATAAGCCTATATATATCAAGAATACTAAGTTTTCAAAAAGTCAAGAATTTCGATTTTCTAGCCCCTAGTGAGTGTAAAATCGCGTTTACTTCACTTCTTTCAAACTGCTTAAAAATCATATAAAAGGATGTTTCACGTCATTATAAGCCTCTATATACCAAGAATACTGAGTTTTCAAAAAGTCAAGAAATTCGATTTTCTAGCCCCTAGTGAGTGTAAAATCGCGTTTACTTCACTTCTTTCAAAATGCTTAAGAATCATATAAATGGATGTATCACGTCATTATAAGCCTCTATATACCAAGAATATTCAGATTTCAACAAGTCAAGAAATTCGATTTTCTAGCCCCCAGTGAGTGTAAAATCGCGTTTACTTCACTTCTTTCAAACTGCTTAAAAATCATACAAAAGGATGTTTCCCGTCATTATAAGCCTACATATACCATGAATATTGAGTTTTCAACAAGTCAATAAATTCAATTTCCTAGCCCCTAGTGACAGTAAAATCGCGTTTACTTCACTTCTTTCAAACTGCAAAAAAATCATATAAATGGATGTTTCACGTCATAATAAGCCTATATATATATATATATATATATATATATATATATATATATATACCAGGAATACTAAGTTTTCAACAAGTCAAGAAATTCGATTTTCTAGCCCCTAGTGAGTGTAAAATCACGCTTACTTCACTTCTTACAAACTGCTTAAAAATCATATAAATGAATGTATCACCTCATAAAAAGCCTCTATATACCAAGAATACTGAGTTTTCAAAAAGTCAAGAATTTCGATTTTCTAGCCCCTAGTGAGTGTAAAATCGCGTTTACTTCTCTTCTTTCAAACTGCTTAAAAATCATATAAATAGATGTTTCACTTCATTATAAGCCTATATATACAAGAATACAGAGTTTTCATAAAGTCAAGAAATTCGATTTTCTAGCCCCTAGTGAGTGTAAAATCACGTTTACTTCACTTCTTTCAAACCGCTTAAAAATCATATAAATGTATGTATCACCTCATAATGAGCATCTATATACCACGAAAACTCAGTTTTCAACAAGTCAAGAAATTCGATATTTTAGCCCCTGGTGAGCGTAAAATCGCGTTTACTTTACTTCTTTCAAACTGCATAAAAATCATATAAATGGATGTTTCACGTCATAATAAGCATATATATTCCAAGAATACTGAGCTCTCAAGAAGACAAGAAATTCGATTTTCTAGCCCCTAGTGAGTGTTAAATCGCGTTTTCTTCACTTATTTCAAACTGCTTAAAAATCATATAAATGGATGTACCACCTCATAGTAAGCCTCTATATAACAAGAATACTGAGTTTTCAAAAAGTCAAGAAATTCGATTTTCTAGCCCCTAGTGAGTGTAAAATCGCGTTTACTTCACTTCTTTCAAAATGCTTAAGAATCATATAAATGGATGTATCACGTCATTATAAGCCTCTATATACCAAGAATATTCAGATTTCAACAAGTCAAGAAATTCGATTTTCTAGCCCCCAGTGAGTGTAAAATCGCGTTTACTTCACTTCTTTCAAACTGCTTAAAAATCATATAAAAGGATGTTTCACGTCATTATAAGCCTACATATACCATGAATATTGAGTTTTCAACAAGTCAAGAAATTCAATTTTCTAGCCCCTAGTGACAGTAAAATCGCGTTTACTTCACTTCTTTCAAACTGCAAAAAAATCATATAAATGGATGTTTCAAGTCATAATAAGCCTATATATATATATACCAAGAATACTATGTTTTCACCAAGTCAAGAAATTCGATTTTCTGGCCCCCAGTGAGTGTAAAATCACGTTTACTTCACTTCTTACAAACTCCTTAAAAATCATATAAATGAATGTATCACCTCATAAAAAGCCTCTATATATCAAGAATACTGAGTTTTCAAAAAGTCAAGAATTTCGATTTTCTAGCCCCTAGTGAGTGTAAAATCGCGTTTACTTCTCTTCTTTCAAACTGCTTAAAAATCATATAAATGGATGTATCACGTCATTATAAGCCTATATATACCAAGAATACTGAGTTTTTAAAAATTCAAGAAATTCGATTTTCTAACCCCTAGTGAGTGTAAAATCGCGTTTACTTCACTTCTTTCAAACTGCTTATAAATCATATAAATGGATGATTCACCTCATAATAGGCCTCTATATACCAAGAATATTCAGATTTCAACAAGTCAAGGTATTCGATTTTCTATCCCCCAGTGAGTGTAAAATCGCGTTTACTTCACTTCTTTAACACTGCTTAAAAATCATATAAATGGATGTACCACCTCATAATAAGCCTATATATACCAAGAATACTAAGTTTTCAAAAAGTCAAGAATTTCGATTTTCTAGCCCCTAGTGAGTGTAAAATCGCGTTTACTTCACTTTTTTCAAACTGCTTAAAAATCATATAAAAGGATGTTTCACGTCATTATAAGCCTACATATACCAAGAATATTGAGTTTTCAACAAGTCAAGAAATTCAATTTTCTAGCCCCTAGTGAGAGTAAAATCACGTTTACTTCACTTCTTTCAAACTGCTTAAAAATCATATAAATGTATGTATCACCTCATAATAAGCATCTATATACTAAGAATACTCAGTTTTCAACAAGTCACGAAATTCGATATTTTAGCCCCTAGTGAGTGTAAAATCGCGTTTACTTCACTTCTTTCAAACTGCTTAAAAATCATATAAAAGGATGTTTCACGTCATTATAAGCCTACATATACCAAGAATATTGAGTTTTCAACAAGTCAAAAAATTCAATTTTCTAGCCCCTAGTGAGAGTAAAATCACGTTTACTTCACTTCTTTCAAACTGCTTAAAAATCATATAAATGGACGTTACACGTCATAATAAGCCTATATATACCAAGAATACTAAGTTTTCAACAAGTCAAGAAATTCGAATTTTTAGCCCCTAGTGAGTGTAAAATCGCGTTTACTTCACTTCTTTCAAACTGCTTAAAAATCATATAAATGTATGTATCACCTCATAATAAGCATCTATATACCAAGAAAACTCAGTTTTCAAAAAGTCAAGAATTTCGATTTTCTAGCCCCTAGTGAGTGTAAAATCACGCTTACTTCACTTCTTACAAACTGCTTAAAAATCATATAAATGAATGTATCACCTCATAAAAAGCCTCTATATACCAAGAATACTGAGTTTTCAAAAAGTCAAGAATTTCGATTTTCTAGCCCCTAGTGAGTGTAAAATCGCGTTTACTTCTCTTCTTTCAAACTGCTTAAAAATCATATAAATAGATGTTTCACTTCATTATAAGCCTATATATACAAGAATACAGAGTTTTCATAAAGTCAAGAATTTCGATTTTCTAGCCCCTAGTGAGTGTAAAATCACGTTTACTTCACTTCTTTCAAACCGCTTAAAAATCATATAAATGTATGTATCACCTCATAATGAGCATCTATATACCACGAAAACTCAGTTTTCAACAAGTCAAGAAATTCGATATTTTAGCCCCTGGTGAGCGTAAAATCGCGTTTACTTCACTTCTTTCAAACTGCTTAAAAATCATATAAATGTATGTATCACCTCATAATAAGCATCTATATACCAAGAAAACTCAGTTTTCAAAAAGTCAAGAATTTCGATTTTCTAGCCCCTAGTGAGTGTAAAATCGCGTTTACATCACTTCTTTTAAACTGCCTAAAAATCATATAAAAGGATGTTTCACGTCATTATAAGCCTACATATACCAAGAATATTGAGTTTTCAACAAGTCAAAAAATTCAATTTTCTAGCCCCTAGTGAGAGTAAAATCACGTTTACTTCACTTCTTTCAAACTGCTTAAAAATCATATAAATGGACGTTACACGTCATAATAAGCCTATATATACCAAGAATACTAAGTTTTCAACAAGTCAAGAAATTCGAATTTTTAGCCCCTAGTGAGTGTAAAATCACGTTTACTTCACTTCTTTCAAACTGCTTAAAAATCATATAAATGTATGTATCACCTCATAATAAGATCTATATACCAAGAATACTCAGTTTTCAACATGTCAAGAAATTCAATTTTCTAGCCCCTAGTGAGAGTAAAATCACGTTTACTTCACTTCTTTCAAACTGCTTAAAAATCATATAAATGTATGTATCACCTCATAATAAGCATCTATATACCAAGAATACTCAGTTTTCAACAAGTCAAGAAATTCGATATTTTAGCCCCTAGTGAGCGTAAAATCGCGTTTACTTTACTTCTTTCAAACTGTATAAAAATCACATAAATGGATGTTTCACGTCATAATAAGCCTATATATTCCAAGAATACTGAGGTCTAAAAAAGACAAGAAATTCGATCTTCTAGCCCCTAGTGAGTGTAAAATCGCGTTTTCTTCACTTCTTTCAAACTGCTTAAAAATCATATAATTGGATGTATCACCTCATAATAAGCCTCTATATACCAAGAATACTGTGTTTTCAAAAAGTCAAGATATTCGATTTTCTAGCCCCTAGTGAGTGTAAAATCGCGTTTACTTCACTTCTTTCAAACTGCTTAAAAATCATATAAATGGTGTATCACCTCATAATAAGCCTCTATATACCAAGAATACTGAGTTTTCAAAAAGTCAAGAAATTCGATTTTCTAGCCCCTAGTGAGTGTAAAATCGCGTTTACTTCACTTCTTTCAAACTGCTTAAAAATCATATACATGGATGTATCACCTCATAATAAGCCTATATATACCAAGAATATTGAGTTTTTAACAAGTCAATAAATTCGATTTTCTAGCCCCTAGTGAGTGTAAAATCGCGTTTACTTCACTTCTTTCAAACTGCTTAAAAATCATATAAATGTATGTATCACCTCATAATAAGCATCTATATACCACGAAAACTCAGTTTTCAAAAAGTCTAGAATTTCGATTTTCTAGCCCCTAGTGAGTGTAAAATCGCGTTTACTTCACTTCTTTCAAACTGCTTAAAAATCATATAAATGGATGTATCACCTCATAATAAGCCTCTATATACCAAGAATACTAAGTTTTCAAAAAGTCAAGAATTTCGATTTTCTAGCCCCTAGTGAGTGTAAAATCGCGTTTACATCACTTCTTTTAAACTGCTTAAAAATCATATAAATGGATGTATCACGACATAATAAGCCTCTATATACCAAGAATATTAAGTTTTCAACAAGTCAAGAAATTCGATTTTCTAGCCCCTAGTGAGCGTAAAATCGCGTTTACTTCACTTATTTCACACTGCATAAAAATCATATAAATGGATGTATCACATCATAATAAGCCTATATATACCAAGAATACTAAGTTTTCAAAAAGTCAAGAATTTCGATTTTCTAGCCCCTAGTGAGTGTAAAAATGCGTTTACTTCACTTCTTTCAAACTGCTTAAAAATCATATAAATGGATGTTTCACGTCATTATAAGCCTATATATACCAAGAATACTGAGTTTTGAAAAAGTCAAGAAATTCGATATTTTAGCCCCTAGTGAGTGTAAAATCGCGTTTACTTCACTTCTTTCAAACTGCTTAAAAATCATATAAAAGGATGTTTCACGTCATTATAAGCCTACATATACCAAGAATATTGAGTTTTCAACAAGTCAAAAAATTCAATTTTCTAGCCCCTAGTGAGAGTAAAATCACGTTTACTTCACTTCTTTCAAACTGCTTAAAAATCATATAAATGGACGTTACACGTCATAATAAGCCTATATATACCAAGAATACTAAGTTTTCAACAAGTCAAGAAATTCGAATTTTTAGCCCCTAGTGAGTGTAAAATCGCGTTTACTTCACTTCTTTCAAACTGCTTAAAAATCATATAAATGTATGTATCACCTCATAATAAGCATCTATATACCAAGAAAACTCAGTTTTCAAAAAGTCAAGAATTTCGATTTTCTAGCCCCTAGTGAGTGTAAAATCACGCTTACTTCACTTCTTACAAACTGCTTAAAAATCATATAAATGAATGTATCACCTCATAAAAAGCCTCTATATACCAAGAATACTGAGTTTTCAAAAAGTCAAGAATTTCGATTTTCTAGCCCCTAGTGAGTGTAAAATCGCGTTTACTTCTCTTCTTTCAAACTGCTTAAAAATCATATAAATAGATGTTTCACTTCATTATAAGCCTATATATACAAGAATACAGAGTTTTCATAAAGTCAAGAAATTCGATTTTCTAGCCCCTAGTGAGTGTAAAATCACGTTTACTTCACTTCTTTCAAACCGCTTAAAAATCATATAAATGTATGTATCACCTCATAATGAGCATCTATATACCACGAAAACTCAGTTTTCAACAAGTCAAGAAATTCGATATTTTAGCCCCTGGTGAGCGTAAAATCGCGTTTACTTTACTTCTTTCAAACTGCATAAAAATCATATAAATGGATGTTTCACGTCATAATAAGCCTATATATTCCAAGAATACTGAGGTCTCAAAACGACAAGAAATTCGGTTTTCTAGCACCTAGTGAGAGTAAAATCGCGTTTACTTCACTTCTTTCAAACTGCATAAAAATCATATAAATGGATATTTCACCTCATAATAGGCCTCTATATACCAAGAATATTCAGATTTCAACAAGTCAAGGTATTCGATTTTCTATCCCCCAGTGAGTGTAAAATCGCGTTTACTTCACTTCTTTAACACTGCTTAAAAATCATATAAATGGATGTACCACCTCATAATAAGCCTATATATACCAAGAATACTAAGTTTTCAAAAAGTCAAGAATTTCGATTTTCTAGCCCCTAGTGAGTGTAAAATCGCGTTTACTTCACTTTTTTCAAACTGCTTAAAAATCATATAAAAGGATGTTTCACGTCATTATAAGCCTACATATACCAAGAATATTGAGTTTTCAACAAGTCAAGAAATTCAATTTTCTAGCCCCTAGTGAGAGTAAAATCACGTTTACTTCACTTCTTTCAAACTGCTTAAAAATCATATAAATGTATGTATCACCTCATAATAAGCATCTATATACTAAGAATACTCAGTTTTCAACAAGTCAAGAAATTCGATATTTTAGCCCCTAGTGAGTGTAAAATCGCGTTTACTTCACTTCTTTCAAACTGCTTAAAAATCATATAAAAGGATGTTTCACGTCATTATAAGCCTACATATACCAAGAATATTGAGTTTTCAACAAGTCAAAAAATTCAATTTTCTAGCCCCTAGTGAGAGTAAAATCACGTTTACTTCACTTCTTTCAAACTGCTTAAAAATCATATAAATGGACGTTTCACGTCATAATAAGCCTATATATATATATATATATATATATATATATATATATATATATATATATATACCAAGAATACTAAGTTTTCAACAAGTCAAGAAATTCGAATTTTTAGCCCCTAGTGAGTGTAAAATCGCGTTTACTTCACTTCTTTCAAACTGCTTAAAAATCATATAAATGTATGTATCACCTCATAATAAGCATCTATATACCAAGAAAACTCAGTTTTCAAAAAGTCAAGAATTTCGATTTTCTAGCCCCTAGTGAGTGTAAAATCACGCTTACTTCACTTCTTACAAACTGCTTAAAAATCATATAAATGAATGTATCACCTCATAAAAAGCCTCTATATACCAAGAATACTGAGTTTTCAAAAAGTCAAGAATTTCGATTTTCTAGCCCCTAGTGAGTGTAAAATCGCGTTTACTTCTCTTCTTTCAAACTGCTTAAAAATCATATAAATAGATGTTTCACTTCATTATAAGCCTATATATACAAGAATACAGAGTTTTCATAAAGTCAAGAAATTCGATTTTCTAGCCCCTAGTGAGTGTAAAATCACGTTTACTTCACTTCTTTCAAACCGCTTAAAAATCATATAAATGTATGTATCACCTCATAATGAGCATCTATATACCACGAAAACTCAGTTTTCAACAAGTCAAGAAATTCGATATTTTAGCCCCTGGTGAGCGTAAAATCGCGTTTACTTTACTTCTTTCAAACTGCATAAAAATCATATAAATGGATGTTTCACGTCATAATAAGCATATATATTCCAAGAATACTGAGCTCTCAAGAAGACAAGAAATTCGATTTTCTAGCCCCTAGTGAGTGTTAAATCGCGTTTTCTTCACTTATTTCAAACTGCTTAAAAATCATATAAATGGATGTACCACCTCATAGTAAGCCTCTATATAACAAGAATACTGAGTTTTCAAAAAGTCAAGAAATTCGATTTTCTAGCCCCTAGTGAGTGTAAAATCGCGTTTACTTCACTTCTTTCAAAATGCTTAAGAATCATATAAATGGATGTATCACGTCATTATAAGCCTCTATATACCAAGAATATTCAGATTTCAACAAGTCAAGAAATTCGATTTTCTAGCCCCCAGTGAGTGTAAAATCGCGTTTACTTCACTTCTTTCAAACTGCTTAAAAATCATATAAAAGGATGTTTCACGTCATTATAAGCCTACATATACCATGAATATTGAGTTTTCAACAAGTCAAGAAATTCAATTTTCTAGCCCCTAGTGACAGTAAAATCGCGTTTACTTCACTTCTTTCAAACTGCAAAAAAATCATATAAATGGATGTTTCAAGTCATAATAAGCCTATATATATATATACCAAGAATACTAAGTTTTCACCAAGTCAAGAAATTCGATTTTCTGGCCCCCAGTGAGTGTAAAATCACGTTTACTTCACTTCTTACAAACTCCTTAAAAATCATATAAATGAATGTATCACCTCATAAAAAGCCTCTATATACCAAGAATACTGAGTTTTCAAAAAGTCAAGAATTTCGATTTTCTAGCCCCTAGTGAGTGTAAAATCGCGTTTACTTCTCTTCTTTCAAACTGCTTAAAAATCATATAAATGGATGTATCACGTCATTATAAGCCTATATATACCAAGAATACTGAGTTTTTAAAAATTCAAGAAATTCGATTTTCTAACCCCTAGTGAGTGTAAAATCGCGTTTACTTCACTTCTTTCAAACTGCTTATAAATCATATAAATGGATGATTCACCTCATAATAGGCCTCTATATACCAAGAATATTCAGATTTCAACAAGTCAAGGTATTCGATTTTCTATCCCCCAGTGAGTGTAAAATCGCGTTTACTTCACTTCTTTAACACTGCTTAAAAATCATATAAATGGATGTACCACCTCATAATAAGCCTATATATACCAAGAATACTAAGTTTTCAAAAAGTCAAGAATTTCGATTTTCTAGCCCCTAGTGAGTGTAAAATCGCGTTTACTTCACTTTTTTCAAACTGCTTAAAAATCATATAAAAGGATGTTTCACGTCATTATAAGCCTACATATACCAAGAATATTGAGTTTTCAACAAGTCAAGAAATTCAATTTTCTAGCCCCTAGTGAGAGTAAAATCACGTTTACTTCACTTCTTTCAAACTGCTTAAAAATCATATAAATGTATGTATCACCTCATAATAAGCATCTATATACTAAGAATACTCAGTTTTCAACAAGTCAAGAAATTCGATATTTTAGCCCCTAGTGAGTGTAAAATCGCGTTTACTTCACTTCTTTCAAACTGCTTAAAAATCATATAAAAGGATGTTTCACGTCATTATAAGCCTACATATACCAAGAATATTGAGTTTTCAACAAGTCAAAAAATTCAATTTTCTAGCCCCTAGTGAGAGTAAAATCACGTTTACTTCACTTCTTTCAAACTGCTTAAAAATCATATAAATGGACGTTACACGTCATAATAAGCCTATATATACCAAGAATACTAAGTTTTCAACAAGTCAAGAAATTCGAATTTTTAGCCCCTAGTGAGTGTAAAATCGCGTTTACTTCACTTCTTTCAAACTGCTTAAAAATCATATAAATGTACGTATCACCTCATAATAAGCATCTATATACCAAGAAAACTCAGTTTTCAAAAAGTCAAGAATTTCGATTTTCTAGCCCCTAGTGAGTGTAAAATCGCGTTTACATCACTTCTTTTAAACTGCCTAAAAATCATATAAAAGGATGTTTCACGTCATTATAAGCCTACATATACCAAGAATATTGAGTTTTCAACATGTCAAGAAATTCAATTTTCTAGCCCCTAGTGAGAGTAAAATCACGTTTACTTCACTTCTTTCAAACTGCTTAAAAATCATATAAATGTATGTATCACCTCATAATAAGCATCTATATACCAAGAATACTCAGTTTTCAACAAGTCAAGAAATTCGATATTTTAGCCCCTAGTGAGCGTAAAATCGCGTTTACTTTACTTCTTTCAAACTGTATAAAAATCACATAAATGGATGTTTCACGTCATAATAAGCCTATATATTCCAAGAATACTGAGGTCTAAAAAAGACAAGAAATTCGATCTTCTAGCCCCTAGTGAGTGTAAAATCGCGTTTTCTTCACTTCTTTCAAACTGCTTAAAAATCATATAATTGGATGTATCACCTCATAATAAGCCTCTATATACCAAGAATACTGTGTTTTCAAAAAGTCAAGATATTCGATTTTCTAGCCCCTAGTGAGTGTAAAATCGCGTTTACTTCACTTCTTTCAAACTGCTTAAAAATCATATAAATGGTGTATCACCTCATAATAAGCCTCTATATACCAAGAATACTGAGTTTTCAAAAAGTCAAGAAATTCGATTTTCTAGCCCCTAGTGAGTGTAAAATCGCGTTTACTTCACTTCTTTCAAACTGCTTAAAAATCATATACATGGATGTATCACCTCATAATAAGCCTATATATACCAAGAATATTGAGTTTTTAACAAGTCAATAAATTCGATTTTCTAGCCCCTAGTGAGTGTAAAATCGCGTTTACTTCACTTCTTTCAAACTGCTTAAAAATCATATAAATGTATGTATCACCTCATAATAAGCATCTATATACCACGAAAACTCAGTTTTCAAAAAGTCTAGAATTTCGATTTTCTAGCCCCTAGTGAGTGTAAAATCGCGTTTACTTCACTTCTTTCAAACTGCTTAAAAATCATATAAATGGATGTATCACCTCATAATAAGCCTCTATATACCAAGAATACTAAGTTTTCAAAAAGTCAAGAATTTCGATTTTCTAGCCCCTAGTGAGTGTAAAATCGCGTTTACATCACTTCTTTTAAACTGCTTAAAAATCATATAAATGGATGTATCACGACATAATAAGCCTCTATATACCAAGAATATTCAGTTTTCAACAAGTCAAGAAATTCGATTTTCTAGCCCCTAGTGAGCGTAAAATCGCGTTTACTTCACTTATTTCACACTGCATAAAAATCATATAAATGGATGTATCACATCATAATAAGCCTATATATACCAAGAATACTAAGTTTTCAAAAAGTCAAGAATTTCGATTTTCTAGCCCCTAGTGAGTGTAAAAATGCGTTTACTTCACTTCTTTCAAACTCCTTAAAAATCATATAAATGGATGTTTCACGTCATTATAAGCCTATATATACCAAGAATACTGAGTTTTGAAAAAGTCAAGAAATTCGATTTTCTAGCCCCTAGTGAGTGTAAAATCGCGTTTACTTCACTTCTTTCAAACTGCTTAAAAATCATATAAATGGATGTATCACCTCAGTATAAGCCTCTATATACCAAGAATAATAAGCCTATATATTCCAAGAATACTGAGGTCTCAAAACGACAAGAAATTCGGTTTTCTAGCACCTAGTGAGAGTAAAATCGCGTTTACTTCACTTCTTTCAAACTGCATAAAAATCATATAAATGGATATTTCACGTCATAATAAGCCTATATATACCAAGAATACTAAGTTTTTAACAAGTCAAGAAATTCGATTTTCTAGCCCCTAGTGAGTGTAAAATCGCGTTTACTTCACTTCTTTCAAACTGCTTAAAAATCATATAAATGGATGTATCACCTCATAATAAGCCTCTATATACCAAGAATACAAAGTTTTCAAAAAGTCAAGAATTTCGATTTTCTAGCCCCTAGTGAGTGTAAAATCGCGTTTACATCACTTCTTTTAAACTGCTTAAAAATCATATAAATGGATGTATCACGACATAATAAGGCTCTATATACCAAGAATATTCAGTTTTCAACAAGTCAAGAAATTCGATTTTCTAGCCCCTAGTGAGCGTAAAATCGCGTTTACTTCACTTATTTCACACTGCATAAAAATCATATAAATGGATGTATCACATCATAATAAGCCTATATATACCAAGAATACTAAGTTTTCAAAAAGTCAAGAATTTCGATTTTCTAGCCCCTAGTGAGTGTAAAATCGCGTTTACTTCACTTTTTTCAAACTGCTTAAAAATCATATAAAAGGATGTTTCACGTCATTATAAGCCTACATATACCAAGAATATTGAGTTTTCAACAAGTCAAGAAATTCAATTTTCTAGCCCCTAGTGAGCGTAAAATCGCGTTTACTTCACTTATTTCACACTGCATAAAAATCATATAAATGGATGTATCACATCATAATAAGCCTATATATACCAAGAATACTAAGTTTTCAAAAAGTCAAGAATTTCGATTTTCTAGCCCCTAGTGAGTGTAAAAATGCGTTTACTTCACTTCTTTCAAACTGCTTAAAAATCATATAAATGTATGTATCACCGCATAATAAGCATCTATATACCAAGAATACTCAGTTTTCAACAAGTCAAGAAATTCGATATTTTAGCCCCTAGTGAGCGTAAAATCGCGTTTACTTTACTTCTTTCAAACTGTATAAAAATCACATAAATGGATGTTTCACGTCATAATAAGCCTATATATTCCAAGAATACTGAGGTCTAAAAAAGACAAGAAATTCGATCTTCTAGCCCCTAGTGAGTGTAAAATCGCGTTTTCTTCACTTCTTTCAAACTGCTTAAAAATCATATAATTGGATGTATCACCTCATAATAAGCCTCTATATACCAAGAATACTGTGTTTTCAAAAAGTCAAGATATTCGATTTTCTAGCCCCTAGTGAGTGTAAAATCGCGTTTACTTCACTTCTTTCAAACTGCTTAAAAATCATATAAATGGTGTATCACCTCATAATAAGCCTGTATATACCAAGAATACTGAGTTTTCAAAAAGTCAAGAAATTCGATTTTCTAGCCCCTAGTGAGTGTAAAATCGCGTTTACTTCACTTCTTTCAAACTGCTTAAAAATCATATAAATGTATGTATCACGTCATTATAAGCCTCTATATACCAAGAATATTCAGATTTCAACAAGTCAAGAAATTCGATTTTCTAGCCCCCAGTGAGTGTAAAATCGCGTTTACTTCACTTCTTTCAAACTGCTTAAAAATCATATAAATGGATGTATAACCTCATAATAAGCCTATATATACCAAGAATACTATGTTTTCAAAAAGTCAAGAATTTCGATTTTCTAGCCCCTAGTGTGTGTAAAATCGCGTTTACTTCACTTCTTTCAAACTGCTTAAAAATCATATAAAAGGATGTTTCACGTCATTATAAGCCTCTATATACCAAGAATACTGAGTTTTCAAAAAGTCAAGAAATTCGATTTTCTAGCCCCTAGTGAGTGTAAAATCGCGTTTACTTCACTTCTTTCAAAATGCTTAAGAATCATATAAATGGATGTATCACGTCATTATAAGCCTCTATATACCAAGAATATTCAGATTTCAACAAGTCAAGAAATTCGATTTTCTAGCCCCCAGTGAGTGTAAAATCGCGTTTACTTCACTTCTTTCAAACTGCTTAAAAATCATACAAAAGGATGTTTCACGTCATTATAAGCCTACATATACCATGAATATTGAGTTTTCAACAAGTCAATAAATTCAATTTTCTAGCCCCTAGTCAGAGTAAAGTCGCGTTTACTTCACTTCTTTCAAACTGCAAAAAAATCATATAAATGGATGTTTCACGTCATAATAAGCCTATATATATATATATATATATATATATATATATACCAAGAATACTAAGTTTTCAACAAGTCAAGAAATTCGATTTTCTAGCCCCTAGTGAGTGTAAAATCACGCTTACTTCACTTCTTACAAACTGCTTAAAAATCATATAAATGAATGTATCACCTCATAAAAAGCCTCTATATACCAAGAATACTGAGTTTTCAAAAAGTCAAGAATTTCGATTTTCTAGCCCCTAGTGAATGTAAAATCGCGTTTACTTCTCTTCTTTCAAACTGCTTAAAAATCATATAAATAGATGTTTCACTTCATTATAAGCCTATATATACAAGAATACAGAGTTTTCATAAAGTCAAGAAATTCGATTTTCTAGCCCCTAGTGAGTGTAAAATCACGTTTACTTCACTTCTTTCAAACCGCTTAAAAATCATATAAATGTATGTATCACCTCATAATAAGCATCTATATACCACGAAAATTCAGTTTTCAACAAGTCAAGAAATTCGATATTTTAGCCCCTGGTGAGCGTAAAATCGCGTTTACTTTACTTCTTTCAAACTGCATAAAAATCATATAAATGGATGTTTCACGTCATAATAAGCATATATATTCCAAGAATACTGAGCTCTCAAGAAGACAAGAAATTCGATTTTCTAGCCCCTAGTGAGTGTAAAATCGCGTTTTCTTCACTTATTTCAAACTGTTTAAAAATCATATAAATGGATGTATCACCTCATAGTAAGCCTCTATATACCAAGAGTACTGAGTTTTCAAAAAGTCAAGAAATTCGATTTTCTAGCCCCTAGTGAGTGAAAAATCGCGTTTTCTTCACTTCTTTCAAAATGCTTAAAATTCATATAAATGGATGTATCACGTCATTATAAGCCTATATATACCAAGAATACTGAGTTTTTAAAAATTCTAGAAATTCGATTTTCTAACCCCTAGTGAGTGTAAAATCGCGTTTACTTCACTTCTTTCAAACTGCTTAAAAATCATATAAATGGATGATTCACCTCATAATAAGCCTCTATATACCAAGAATATTCAGATTTCAACAAGTCAAGGTATTCGATTTTCTATCCCCCAGTGAGTGTAAAATCGCGTTTACTTCACTTCTTTCAAACTGCTTAAAAATCATATAAATGGATGTACCACCTCATAATAAGCCTATATATACCAAGAATACTAAGTTTTCAAAAAGTCAAGAATTTCGATTTTCTAGCCCCTAGTGAGTGTAAAATCGCGTTTACTTCACTTCTTTCAAACTGCTTAAAAATCATATAAAAGGATGTTTCACGTCATTATAAGCCTACATATACCAAGAATATTGAGTTTTCAACATGTCAAGAAATTCAATTTTCTAGCCCCTAGTGAGAGTAAAATCACGTTTACTTCACTTCTTTCAAACTGCTTAAAAATCATATAAATGTATGTATCACCTCATAATAAGCATCTATATACCAAGAATACTCAGTTTTCAACAAGTCAAGAAATTCGATATTTTAGCCCCTAGTGAGCGTAAAATCGCGTTTACTTTACTTCTTTCAAACTGCATAAAAATCACATAAATGGATGTTTCACGTCATAATAAGCCTATATACTCCAAGAATACTGAGGTCTAAAAAAGACAAGAAATTCGATCTTCTAGCCCCTAGTGAGTGTAAAATCGCGTTTTCTTCACTTCTTTCAAACTGCTTAAAAATCATATAATTGGATGTATCACCTCATAATAAGCCTCTATATACCAAGAATACTGTGTTTTCAAAAAGTCAAGAAATTCGATTTTCTAGCCCCTAGTGAGTGTAAAATCGCGTTTACTTCACTTCTTTCAAACTGCTTAAAAATTATATACATGGATGTATCACCTCATAATAAGCCTATATATACCAAGAATATTGAGTTTTTAACAAGTCAACAAATTCGATTTTCTAGCCCCTAGTGAGTGTAAAATCGCGTATACTTCACTTCTTTCAAACTGCTTAAAAATCATATAAATGGATGTATCACCTCATTATAAGCCTCTATATACCAAGAATAATAAGCCTATATATTCCAAGAATACTGAGGTCTCAAAACGACAAGAAATTCGATTTTGTAGCCCCTAGTGAGTGTAAAATCGCGTTTTCTTCACTTATTTCAAACTGCTTAAAAATCATATAAATGGATGTATCACCTCATAGTAAGCCTCTATATAACAAGAATACTGAGTTTTCAAAAAGTCAAGAAATTCGATTTTCTAGCCCCTAGTGAGGGTAAAATCGCGTTTACTTCACTTCTTTCAAAATGCTTAAGAATCATATAAATGGATGTATCACGTCATTATAAGCCTCTATATACCAAGAATATTCAGATTTCAACAAGTCAAGAAATTCGATTTTCTAGCCCCCAGTGAGTGTAAAATCGCGTTTACTTCACTTCTTTCAAACTGCTTAAAAATCATATATAAGGATGTTTCACGTCATTATAAGCCTACATATACCATGAATATTGAGTTTTCAACAAGTCAAGAAATTCAATTTTCTAGCCCCTAGTGACAGTAAAATCGCGTTTACTTCACTTCTTTCAAACTGCAAAAAAATCATATAAATGGATGTTTCACGTCATAATAAGCCTATATATATATACCAAGAATACTAAGTTTTCAACAAGTCAAGAAATTCGATTTTCTGGCCCCCAGTGAGTGTAAAATCACGTTTACTTCACTTCTTACAAACTCCTTAAAAATCATATAAATGAATGTATCACCTCATAAAAAGCCTCTATATACCAAGAATACTGAGTTTTCAAAAAGTCAAGAATTTCGATTTTCTAGCCCCTAGTGAGTGTAAAATCGCGTTTACTTCTCTTCTTTCAAACTGCTTAAAAATCATATAAATAGATGTTTCACTTCATTATAAGCCTATATATACAAGAATACAGAGTTTTCATAAAGTCAAGAAATTCGATTTTCTAGCCCCTAGTGAGTGTAAAGTCACGTTTACTTCACTTCTTTCAAACCGCTTAAAAATCATATAAATGTATGTATCACCTCATAATAAGCATCTATATAACAGGAAAACTCAGTTTTCAACAAGTCAAGAAATTCGATATTTTAGCCCCTTCGAGTTTACTTTACTTCTTTCACACTGCATAAAAATCATATAAATGGATGTATCACATCATAATAAGCCTATATACACCAAGAATACTAAGTTTTCAAAAAGTCAAAAATTTCGATTTTCTAGCCCCTAGTGAGTGTAAAAATGCGTTTACTTCACTTCTTTCAAACTGCTTAAAAATCATATAAATGGATGTTTCACGTCATTATAAGCCTATATATACCAAGAATACTGAGTTTTGAAAAAGTCAAGAAATTCGATTTTCTAGCCCCTAGTGAGTGTAAAATCGCGTTTACTTCACTTCTTTCAAACTGCTTAAAAATCATATAAATGGATGTATCACCTCATTATAAGCCTCTATATACCAAGAATAATAAGCCTATATATTCCAAGAATACTGAGGTCTCAAAACGACAAGAAATTCGATTTTCTAGCCCCTAGTGAGTGTAAAATCGCGTTTTCTTCACTTATTTCAAACTGCTTAAAAATCATATAAATGGATGTATCACCTCATAGTAAGCCTCTATATACCAAGAATACTGAGTTTTCAAAAAGTCAAGAAATTCGATTTTCTAGCCCCTAGTGAGTGTAAAATCGCGTTTACTTCACTTCTTTCAAACTGCTTAAAAATCATATAAATGGATGTATCACCTCATTATAAGCCTCTATATACCAAGAATAATAAGCCTATATATTCCAAGAATACTGAGGTCTCAAAACGACAAGAAATTCGATTTTCTAGCCCCTAGTGAGTGTAAAATCGCGTTTTCTTCACTTATTTCAAACTGCTTAAAAATCATATAAATGGATGTATCACCTCATAGTAAGCCTCTATATACCAAGAATACTGAGTTTTCAAAAAGTCAAGAAATTCGATTTTCTAGCCCCTAGTGAGTGTAAAATCGCGTTTACCTCACTTCTTTCAAAATGCTAAAAATCAAATAAGTGGATGTATCACGTCATTATAAGCCTCTATATACCAAGAATATTCAGATTTCAACAAGTCAAGAAATTCGATTTTCTAGCCCCCAGTGAGTGTAAAATCGCGTTTACTTGACTTCTTTCAAACTGCTTAAAAATCATATAAATGGATGTATAACCTCATAATAAGCCTATATATACCAAGAATACTAAGTTTTCAAAAAGTCAAGAATTTCGATTTTCTAGCCCCTAGTGAGTGTGAAATCGCGTTTACTTCACTTCTTTCAAACTGCTTAAAAATCATATAAAAGGATGTTTCACGTCATTATAAGCCTCTATAAACCAAGAATATTCAGATTTCAACAAGTCAAGAAATTCGATTTTCTAGCCCCCAGTGAGTGTAAAATCGCGTTTACTTCACTTCTTTCAAACTGCTTAAAAATCATACAAAAGGATGTTTCACGTCATTATAAGCCTACATATACCATGAATATTGAGTTTTCAACAAGTCAATAAATTCAATTTTCTAGCCCCTAGTGACAGTAAAATCGCGTTTACTTCACTTCTTTCAAACTGCAAAAAAATCATATAAATGGATGTTTCACGTCATAATAAGCCTATATATATACCAAGAATACTAAGTTTTCAACAAGTCAAGAAATTCGATTTTCTAGCCCCTAGTGAGTGTAAAATCACGCTTACTTCACTTCTTACAAACTGCTTAAAAATCATATAAATGAATGTATCACCTCATAAAAAGCCTCTATATACCAAGAATGCTGAGTTTTCAAAAAGTCAAGAATTTCGATTTTCTAGCCCCTAGTGAGTGTAAAATCGCGTTTACTTCTCTTCTTTCAAACTGCTTAAAAATCATATAAATAGATGTTTCACTTCATTATAAGCCTATATATACAAGAATACAGAGTTTTCATAAAGTCAAGAAATTCGATTTTCTAGCCCCTAGTGAGTGTAAAATCACGTTTACTTCACTTCTTTCAAACTGCTTAAAAATCATATAAATGTATGTATCACCTCATAACAAGCATCTATATACCACGAAAACTCAGTTTTCAACAAGTCAAGAAATTCGATATTTTAGCCCCTGGTGAGCGTAAAATCGCGTTTACTTTACTTCTTTCAAACTGCATAAAAATCATATAAATGGATGTTTCACGTCATAATAAGAATATATATTCCAAGAATACTGAGCTCTCAAGAAAACAAGAAATTCGATTTTCTAGCCCCTAGTGAGTGTAAAATCGCGTTTTCTTCACTTATTTCAAACTGTTTAAAAATCATACAAATGGATGTATCACCTCATAGTAAGCCTCTATATACCAAGAGTACTGAGTTTTCAAAAAGTCAAGAAATTCGATTTTCTAGCCCCTAGTGAGTGAAAAATCGCGTTTTCTTCACTTCTTTCAAAATGCTTAAAAATCATATAAATGGATGTATCACGTCATTATAAGCCTATATATACCAAGAATACTGAGTTTTTAAAAATTCTAGAAATTCGATTTTCTAACCCCTAGTGAGTGTAAAATCGCGTTTACTTCACTTCTTTCAAACTGCTTAAAAATCATATAAATGGATGATTCACCTCATAATAAGCCTCTATATACCAAGAATATTCAGATTTCAACAAGTCAAGGTATTCGATTTTCTATCCCCCAGTGAGTGTAAAATCGCGTTTACTTCACTTCTATCAAACTGCTTAAAAATCATATAAATGGATGTACCACCTCATAATAAGCCTATATATACCAAGAATACTAAGTTTTCAAAAAGTCAAGAATTTCTATTTTCTAGCCCCTAGTGAGTGTAAAATCGCGTTTACTTCACTTCTTTCAAACTGCTTAAAAATCATATAAAAGGATGTTTCACGTCATTATAAGCCTACATATACCAAGAATATTGAGTTTTCAACATGTCAAGAAATTCAATTTTCTAGCCCCTAGTGAGAGTAAAATCACGTTTACTTCACTTCTTTCAAACTGCTTAAAAATCATATAAATGTATGTATCACCTCATAATAAGCATCTATATACCAAGAATACTCAGTTTTCAACAAGTCAAGAAATTCGATATTTTAGCCCCTAGTGAGCGTAAAATCGCGTTTACTTTCCTTCTTTCAAACTGCATAAAAATCACATAAATGGATGTTTCACGTCATAATAAGCCTATATATTCCAAGAATACTGAGGTCTAAAAAAGACAAGAAATTCGATCTTCTAGCCCCTAGTGAGTGTAAAATCGCGTTTTCTTCACTTCTTTCAAACTGCTTAAAAATCATATAATTGGATGTATCACCTCATAATAAGCCTCTATATCCCAAGAATACTGTGTTTTCAAAAAGTCAAGATATTCGATTTTCTAGCCCCTAGTGAGTGTAAAATCGCGTTTACTTCACTTCTTTCAAACTGCTTAAAAATCATATAAATGGCGTATCACCTCATAATAAGCCTCTATATACCAAGAATACTGAGTTTTCAAAAAGTCAAGAAATTCGATTTTCTAACCCCTAGTGAGTGTAAAATCGCGTTTACTTCACTTCTTTCAAACTGCTTAAAAATCATATACATGGATGTATCACCTCATAATAAGCATATAGATACCAAGAATATTGAGTTTTTAACAAGTCAACAAATTCGATTTTCTAGCCTCTAGTGAGTGTAAAATCGCGTTTACTTCACTTCTTTCAAACTGCTTAAAAATCATATAAATGGATGTATCACCTCATTATAAGCCTCTATATACCAAGAATAATAAGCCTATATATTCCAAGAATACTGAGGTCTCAAAACGACAAGAAATTCGATTTCCTAGCCCCCAGTGAGTGTAAAATCGCGTTTTCTTCACTTATTTCAAACTGCTTAAAAATCATATAAATGGATGTATCACCTCATAGTAAGCCTCTATATAACAAGAATACTGAGTTTTCAAAAAGTCAAGAAATTCGATTTTCTAGCCCCTAGTGAGTGTAAAATCGCGTTTACTTCACTTCTTTCAAAATGCTTAAGAATCATATAAATGGATGTATCACGTCATTATAAGCCTCTATATACCAAGAATATTCAGATTTCAACAAGTCAAGAAATTCGATTTTCTAGCCCCCAGTGAGTGTAAAATCGCGTTTACTTCACTTCTTTCAAACTGCTTAAAAATCATATAAAAGGATGTTTCACGTCATTATAAGCCTACATATACCATGAATATTGAGTTTTCAACAAGTCAAGAAATTCAATTTTCTAGCCCCTAGTGACAGTAAAATCGCGTTTACTTCACTTCTTTCAAACTGCAAAAAAATCATATAAATGGATGTTTCACGTCATAATAAGCCTATATATATATACCAAGAATACTAAGTTTTCAACAAGTCAAGAAATTCGATTTTCTGGCCCCCAGTGAGTGTAAAATCACGTTTACTTCACTTCTTACAAACTCCTTAAAAATCATATAAATGAATGTATCACCTCATAAAAAGCCTCTATATACCAAGAATACTGAGTTTTCAAAAAGTCAAGAAATTCGATTTTCTAGCCCCTAGTGAGTGTAAAATCGCGTTTACCTCACTTCTTTCAAAATGCTAAAAATCAAATAAGTGGATGTATCACGTCATTATAAGCCTCTATATACCAAGAATATTCAGATTTCAACAAGTCAAGAAATTCGATTTTCTAGCCCCCAGTGAGTGTAAAATCGCGTTTACTTGACTTCTTTCAAACTGCTTAAAAATCATATAAATGGATGTATAACCTCATAATAAGCCTATATATACCAAGAATACTAAGTTTTCAAAAAGTCAAGAATTTCGATTTTCTAGCCCCTAGTGAGTGTGAAATCGCGTTTACTTCACTTCTTTCAAACTGCAAAAAAATCATATAAATGGATGTTTCACGTCATAATAAGCCTATATATATATACCAAGAATACTAAGTTTTCAACAAGTCAAGAAATTCGATTTTCTGGCCCCCAGTGAGTGTAAAATCACGTTTACTTCACTTCTTACAAACTCCTTAAAAATCATATAAATGAATGTATCACCTCATAAAAAGCCTCTATATACCAAGAATACTGAGTTTTCAAAAAGTCAAGAATTTCGATTTTCTAGCCCCTAGTGAGTGTAAAATCGCGTTTACTTCTCTTCTTTCAAACTGCTTAAAAATCATATAAATAGATGTTTCACTTCATTATAAGCCTATATATACAAGAATACAGAGTTTTCATAAAGTCAAGAAATTCGATTTTCTAGCCCCTAGTGAGTGTAAAGTCACGTTTACTTCACTTCTTTCAAACCGCTTAAAAATCATATAAATGTATGTATCACCTCATAATAAGCATCTATATAACAGGAAAACTCAGTTTTCAACAAGTCAAGAAATTCGATATTTTAGCCCCTTCGAGTTTACTTTACTTCTTTCACACTGCATAAAAATCATATAAATGGATGTATCACATCATAATAAGCCTATATACACCAAGAATACTAAGTTTTCAAAAAGTCAAAAATTTCGATTTTCTAGCCCCTAGTGAGTGTAAAAATGCGTTTACTTCACTTCTTTCAAACTGCTTAAAAATCATATAAATGGATGTTTCACGTCATTATAAGCCTATATATACCAAGAATACTGAGTTTTGAAAAAGTCAAGAAATTCGATTTTCTAGCCCCTAGTGAGTGTAAAATCGCGTTTACTTCACTTCTTTCAAACTGCTTAAAAATCATATAAATGGATGTATCACCTCATTATAAGCCTCTATATACCAAGAATAATAAGCCTATATATTCCAAGAATACTGAGGTCTCAAAACGACAAGAAATTCGATTTTCTAGCCCCTAGTGAGTGTAAAATCGCGTTTTCTTCACTTATTTCAAACTGCTTAAAAATCATATAAATGGATGTATCACCTCATAGTAAGCCTCTATATACCAAGAATACTGAGTTTTCAAAAAGTCAAGAAATTCGATTTTCTAGCCCCTAGTGAGTGTAAAATCGCGTTTACTTCACTTCTTTCAAACTGCTTAAAAATCATATAAATGGATGTATCACCTCATTATAAGCCTCTATATACCAAGAATAATAAGCCTATATATTCCAAGAATACTGAGGTCTCAAAACGACAAGAAATTCGATTTTCTAGCCCCTAGTGAGTGTAAAATCGCGTTTTCTTCACTTATTTCAAACTGCTTAAAAATCATATAAATGGATGTATCACCTCATAGTAAGCCTCTATATACCAAGAATACTGAGTTTTCAAAAAGTCAAGAAATTCGATTTTCTAGCCCCTAGTGAGTGTAAAATCGCGTTTACCTCACTTCTTTCAAAATGCTAAAAATCAAATAAGTGGATGTATCACGTCATTATAAGCCTCTATATACCAAGAATATTCAGATTTCAACAAGTCAAGAAATTCGATTTTCTAGCCCCCAGTGAGTGTAAAATCGCGTTTACTTGACTTCTTTCAAACTGCTTAAAAATCATATAAATGGATGTATAACCTCATAATAAGCCTATATATACCAAGAATACTAAGTTTTCAAAAAGTCAAGAATTTCGATTTTCTAGCCCCTAGTGAGTGTGAAATCGCGTTTACTTCACTTCTTTCAAACTGCTTAAAAATCATATAAAAGGATGTTTCACGTCATTATAAGCCTCTATAAACCAAGAATATTCAGATTTCAACAAGTCAAGAAATTCGATTTTCTAGCCCCCAGTGAGTGTAAAATCGCGTTTACTTCACTTCTTTCAAACTGCTTAAAAATCATACAAAAGGATGTTTCACGTCATTATAAGCCTACATATACCATGAATATTGAGTTTTCAACAAGTCAATAAATTCAATTTTCTAGCCCCTAGTGACAGTAAAATCGCGTTTACTTCACTTCTTTCAAACTGCAAAAAAATCATATAAATGGATGTTTCACGTCATAATAAGCCTATATATATACCAAGAATACTAAGTTTTCAACAAGTCAAGAAATTCGATTTTCTAGCCCCTAGTGAGTGTAAAATCACGCTTACTTCACTTCTTACAAACTGCTTAAAAATCATATAAATGAATGTATCACCTCATAAAAAGCCTCTATATACCAAGAATGCTGAGTTTTCAAAAAGTCAAGAATTTCGATTTTCTAGCCCCTAGTGAGTGTAAAATCGCGTTTACTTCTCTTCTTTCAAACTGCTTAAAAATCATATAAATAGATGTTTCACTTCATTATAAGCCTATATATACAAGAATACAGAGTTTTCATAAAGTCAAGAAATTCGATTTTCTAGCCCCTAGTGAGTGTAAAATCACGTTTACTTCACTTCTTTCAAACTGCTTAAAAATCATATAAATGTATGTATCACCTCATAACAAGCATCTATATACCACGAAAACTCAGTTTTCAACAAGTCAAGAAATTCGATATTTTAGCCCCTGGTGAGCGTAAAATCGCGTTTACTTTACTTCTTTCAAACTGCATAAAAATCATATAAATGGATGTTTCACGTCATAATAAGAATATATATTCCAAGAATACTGAGCTCTCAAGAAAACAAGAAATTCGATTTTCTAGCCCCTAGTGAGTGTAAAATCGCGTTTTCTTCACTTATTTCAAACTGTTTAAAAATCATACAAATGGATGTATCACCTCATAGTAAGCCTCTATATACCAAGAGTACTGAGTTTTCAAAAAGTCAAGAAATTCGATTTTCTAGCCCCTAGTGAGTGAAAAATCGCGTTTTCTTCACTTCTTTCAAAATGCTTAAAAATCATATAAATGGATGTATCACGTCATTATAAGCCTATATATACCAAGAATACTGAGTTTTTAAAAATTCTAGAAATTCGATTTTCTAACCCCTAGTGAGTGTAAAATCGCGTTTACTTCACTTCTTTCAAACTGCTTAAAAATCATATAAATGGATGATTCACCTCATAATAAGCCTCTATATACCAAGAATATTCAGATTTCAACAAGTCAAGGTATTCGATTTTCTATCCCCCAGTGAGTGTAAAATCGCGTTTACTTCACTTCTATCAAACTGCTTAAAAATCATATAAATGGATGTACCACCTCATAATAAGCCTATATATACCAAGAATACTAAGTTTTCAAAAAGTCAAGAATTTCTATTTTCTAGCCCCTAGTGAGTGTAAAATCGCGTTTACTTCACTTCTTTCAAACTGCTTAAAAATCATATAAAAGGATGTTTCACGTCATTATAAGCCTACATATACCAAGAATATTGAGTTTTCAACATGTCAAGAAATTCAATTTTCTAGCCCCTAGTGAGAGTAAAATCACGTTTACTTCACTTCTTTCAAACTGCTTAAAAATCATATAAATGTATGTATCACCTCATAATAAGCATCTATATACCAAGAATACTCAGTTTTCAACAAGTCAAGAAATTCGATATTTTAGCCCCTAGTGAGCGTAAAATCGCGTTTACTTTCCTTCTTTCAAACTGCATAAAAATCACATAAATGGATGTTTCACGTCATAATAAGCCTATATATTCCAAGAATACTGAGGTCTAAAAAAGACAAGAAATTCGATCTTCTAGCCCCTAGTGAGTGTAAAATCGCGTTTTCTTCACTTCTTTCAAACTGCTTAAAAATCATATAATTGGATGTATCACCTCATAATAAGCCTCTATATCCCAAGAATACTGTGTTTTCAAAAAGTCAAGATATTCGATTTTCTAGCCCCTAGTGAGTGTAAAATCGCGTTTACTTCACTTCTTTCAAACTGCTTAAAAATCATATAAATGGCGTATCACCTCATAATAAGCCTCTATATACCAAGAATACTGAGTTTTCAAAAAGTCAAGAAATTCGATTTTCTAACCCCTAGTGAGTGTAAAATCGCGTTTACTTCACTTCTTTCAAACTGCTTAAAAATCATATACATGGATGTATCACCTCATAATAAGCATATAGATACCAAGAATATTGAGTTTTTAACAAGTCAACAAATTCGATTTTCTAGCCCCTAGTGAGTGTAAAATCGCGTTTACTTCACTTCTTTCAAACTGCTTAAAAATCATATAAATGGATGTATCACCTCATTATAAGCCTCTATATACCAAGAATAATAAGCCTATATATTCCAAGAATACTGAGGTCTCAAAACGACAAGAAATTCGATTTCCTAGCCCCCAGTGAGTGTAAAATCGCGTTTTCTTCACTTATTTCAAACTGCTTAAAAATCATATAAATGGATGTATCACCTCATAGTAAGCCTCTATATAACAAGAATACTGAGTTTTCAAAAAGTCAAGAAATTCGATTTTCTAGCCCCTAGTGAGTGTAAAATCGCGTTTACTTCACTTCTTTCAAAATGCTTAAGAATCATATAAATGGATGTATCACGTCATTATAAGCCTCTATATACCAAGAATATTCAGATTTCAACAAGTCAAGAAATTCGATTTTCTAGCCCCCAGTGAGTGTAAAATCGCGTTTACTTCACTTCTTTCAAACTGCTTAAAAATCATATAAAAGGATGTTTCACGTCATTATAAGCCTACATATACCATGAATATTGAGTTTTCAACAAGTCAAGAAATTCAATTTTCTAGCCCCTAGTGACAGTAAAATCGCGTTTACTTCACTTCTTTCAAACTGCAAAAAAATCATATAAATGGATGTTTCACGTCATAATAAGCCTATATATATATACCAAGAATACTAAGTTTTCAACAAGTCAAGAAATTCGATTTTCTGGCCCCCAGTGAGTGTAAAATCACGTTTACTTCACTTCTTACAAACTCCTTAAAAATCATATAAATGAATGTATCACCTCATAAAAAGCCTCTATATACCAAGAATACTGAGTTTTCAAAAAGTCAAGAAATTCGATTTTCTAGCCCCTAGTGAGTGTAAAATCGCGTTTACCTCACTTCTTTCAAAATGCTAAAAATCAAATAAGTGGATGTATCACGTCATTATAAGCCTCTATATACCAAGAATATTCAGATTTCAACAAGTCAAGAAATTCGATTTTCTAGCCCCCAGTGAGTGTAAAATCGCGTTTACTTGACTTCTTTCAAACTGCTTAAAAATCATATAAATGGATGTATAACCTCATAATAAGCCTATATATACCAAGAATACTAAGTTTTCAAAAAGTCAAGAATTTCGATTTTCTAGCCCCTAGTGAGTGTGAAATCGCGTTTACTTCACTTCTTTCAAACTGCTTAAAAATCATATAAAAGGATGTTTCACGTCATTATAAGCCTCTATAAACCAAGAATATTCAGATTTCAACAAGTCAAGAAATTCGATTTTCTAGCCCCCAGTGAGTGTAAAATCGCGTTTACTTCACTTCTTTCAAACTGCTTAAAAATCATACAAAAGGATGTTTCACGTCATTATAAGCCTACATATACCATGAATATTGAGTTTTCAACAAGTCAATAAATTCAATTTTCTAGCCCCTAGTGACAGTAAAATCGCGTTTACTTCACTTCTTTCAAACTGCAAAAAAATCATATAAATGGATGTTTCACGTCATAATAAGCCTATATATATACCAAGAATACTAAGTTTTCAACAAGTCAAGAAATTCGATTTTCTAGCCCCTAGTGAGTGTAAAATCACGCTTACTTCACTTCTTACAAACTGCTTAAAAATCATATAAATGAATGTATCACCTCATAAAAAGCCTCTATATACCAAGAATGCTGAGTTTTCAAAAAGTCAAGAATTTCGATTTTCTAGCCCCTAGTGAGTGTAAAATCGCGTTTACTTCTCTTCTTTCAAACTGCTTAAAAATCATATAAATAGATGTTTCACTTCATTATAAGCCTATATATACAAGAATACAGAGTTTTCATAAAGTCAAGAAATTCGATTTTCTAGCCCCTAGTGAGTGTAAAATCACGTTTACTTCACTTCTTTCAAACCGCTTAAAAATCATATAAATGTATGTATCACCTCATAACAAGCATCTATATACCACGAAAACTCAGTTTTCAACAAGTCAAGAAATTCGATATTTTAGCCCCTGGTGAGCGTAAAATCGCGTTTACTTTACTTCTTTCAAACTGCATAAAAATCATATAAATGGATGTTTCACGTCATAATAAGAATATATATTCCAAGAATACTGAGCTCTCAAGAAAACAAGAAATTCGATTTTCTAGCCCCTAGTGAGTGTAAAATCGCGTTTTCTTCACTTATTTCAAACTGTTTAAAAATCATACAAATGGATGTATCACCTCATAGTAAGCCTCTATATACCAAGAGTACTGAGTTTTCAAAAAGTCAAGAAATTCGATTTTCTAGCCCCTAGTGAGTGAAAAATCGCGTTTTCTTCACTTCTTTCAAAATGCTTAAAAATCATATAAATGGATGTATCACGTCATTATAAGCCTATATATACCCAGAATACTGAGTTTTTAAAAATTCTAGAAATTCGATTTTCTAACCCCTAGTGAGTGTAAAATCGCGTTTACTTCACTTCTTTCAAACTGCTTAAAAATCATATAAATGGATGATTCACCTCATAATAAGCCTCTATATACCAAGAATATTCAGATTTCAACAAGTCAAGGTATTCGATTTTCTATCCCCCAGTGAGTGTAAAATCGCGTTTACTTCACTTCTATCAAACTGCTTAAAAATCATATAAATGGATGTACCACCTCATAATAAGCCTATATATACCAAGAATACTAAGTTTTCAAAAAGTCAAGAATTTCTATTTTCTAGCCCCTAGTGAGTGTAAAATCGCGTTTACTTCACTTCTTTCAAACTGCTTAAAAATCATATAAAAGGATGTTTCACGTCATTATAAGCCTACATATACCAAGAATATTGAGTTTTCAACATGTCAAGAAATTCAATTTTCTAGCCCCTAGTGAGAGTAAAATCACGTTTACTTCACTTCTTTCAAACTGCTTAAAAATCATATAAATGTATGTATCACCTCATAATAAGCATCTATATACCAAGAATACTCAGTTTTCAACAAGTCAAGAAATTCGATATTTTAGCCCCTAGTGAGCGTAAAATCGCGTTTACTTTCCTTCTTTCAAACTGCATAAAAATCACATAAATGGATGTTTCACGTCATAATAAGCCTATATATTCCAAGAATACTGAGGTCTAAAAAAGACAAGAAATTCGATCTTCTAGCCCCTAGTGAGTGTAAAATCGCGTTTTCTTCACTTCTTTCAAACTGCTTAAAAATCATATAATTGGATGTATCACCTCATAATAAGCCTCTATATCCCAAGAATACTGTGTTTTCAAAAAGTCAAGATATTCGATTTTCTAGCCCCTAGTGAGTGTAAAATCGCGTTTACTTCACTTCTTTCAAACTGCTTAAAAATCATATAAATGGCGTATCACCTCATAATAAGCCTCTATATACCAAGAATACTGAGTTTTCAAAAAGTCAAGAAATTCGATTTTCTAGCCCCTAGTGAGTGTAAAATCGCGTTTACTTCACTTCTTTCAAACTGCTTAAAAATCATATACATGGATGTATCACCTCATAATAAGCATATAGATACCAAGAATATTGAGTTTTTAACAAGTCAACAAATTCGATTTTCTAGCCCCTAGTGAGTGTAAAATCGCGTTTACTTCACTTCTTTCAAACTGCTTAAAAATCATATAAATGGATGTATCACCTCATTATAAGCCTCTATATACCAAGAATAATAAGCCTATATATTCCAAGAATACTGAGGTCTCAAAACGACAAGAAATTCGATTTCCTAGCCCCCAGTGAGTGTAAAATCGCGTTTTCTTCACTTATTTCAAACTGCTTAAAAATCATATAAATGGATGTATCACCTCATAGTAAGCCTCTATATAACAAGAATACTGAGTTTTCAAAAAGTCAAGAAATTCGATTTTCTAGCCCCTAGTGAGTGTAAAATCGCGTTTACTTCACTTCTTTCAAAATGCTTAAGAATCATATAAATGGATGTATCACGTCATTATAAGCCTCTATATACCAAGAATATTCAGATTTCAACAAGTCAAGAAATTCGATTTTCTAGCCCCCAGTGAGTGTAAAATCGCGTTTACTTCACTTCTTTCAAACTGCTTAAAAATCATATAAAAGGATGTTTCACGTCATTATAAGCCTACATATACCATGAATATTGAGTTTTCAACAAGTCAAGAAATTCAATTTTCTAGCCCCTAGTGACAGTAAAATCGCGTTTACTTCACTTCTTTCAAACTGCAAAAAAATCATATAAATGGATGTTTCACGTCATAATAAGCCTATATATATATACCAAGAATACTAAGTTTTCAACAAGTCAAGAAATTCGATTTTCTGGCCCCCAGTGAGTGTAAAATCACGTTTACTTCACTTCTTACAAACTCCTTAAAAATCATATAAATGAATGTATCACCTCATAAAAAGCCTCTATATACCAAGAATACTGAGTTTTCAAAAAGTCAAGAATTTCGATTTTCTAGCCCCTAGTGAGTGTAAAATCGCGTTTACTTCTCTTCTTTCAAACTGCTTAAAAATCATATAAATAGATGGTTCACTTCATTATAAGCCTATATATACAAGAATACAGAGTTTTCATAAAGTCAAGAAATTCGATTTTCTAGCCCCTAGTGAGTGTAAAATCACGTTTACTTCACTTCTTTCAAACCGCTTAAAAATCATATAAATGTATGTATCACCTCATAATAAGCATCTATATAACAGGAAAACTCAGTTTTCAACAAGTCAAGAAATTCGATATTTTAGCCCCTGGTGAGCGTAAAATCGCGTTTACTTTACTTCTTTCAAACTGCATAAAAATCATATAAATGGATGTTTCACGTCATAATAAGCATATATATTCAAAGAATACTGAGCTCTCAAGAAGACAAGAAATTCGATTTTCTAGCCTCTAGTGAGTGTAAAATCGCGTTTTCTTCACTTATTTCAAACTGTTTAAAAATCATATAAATGGATGTATCACCTCATAGTAAGCCTCTATATACCAAGAATACTGAGTTTTCAAAAAGTCAAGAAATTCGATTTTCTATCCCCCAGTGAGTGTAAAATCGCGTTTACTTCACTTCTTTCAAACTGCTTAAAAATCATACTAATGGATGTACCACCTCATAATAAGCCTATATATACCAAGAATACTAAGTTTTCAAAAAGTCAAGAATTTCGATTTTCTAGCCCCTAGTGAGTGTAAAATCGCGTTTACTTCACTTCTTTCAAACTGCTTAAAAATCATATAAAAGGATGTTTCACGTCATTATAAGCCTACATATACCAAGAATATTGAGTTTTCAACAAGTCAAGAAATTCAATTTTCTAGCCCCTAGTGAGAGTAAAATCACGTTTACTTCACTTCTTTCAAACTGCTTAAAAATCATATAAATGTATGTATCACCTCATAATAAGCATCTATATACCAAGAATACTCAGTTTTCAACAAGTCAAGAAATTCGATATTTTAGCCCCTAGTGAGTGTAAAATCGCGTTTACTTCACTTCTTTCAAACTGCTTAAAAATCATATAAAAGGATGTTTCACGTCATTATAAGCCTACATATACCAAGAATATTGAGTTTTCAACAAGTCAAGAAATTCAATTTTCTAGCCCCTAGTGAGAGTAAAATCACGTTTACTTCACTTCTTTCATACTGCTTAAAAATCATATAAATGGACGTTACACGTCATAATAAGCCTATATATACCAAGAATACTAAGTTTTCAACAAGTCAAGAAATTCGAATTTCTAGCCCCTAGTGAGTGTAAAATCGCGTTTACTTCACTTCTTTCAAACTGCTTAAAAATCATATAAATGTATGTATCACCTCATAATAAGCATCTATATACCAAGAAAACTCAGTTTTCAAAAAGTCAAGAATTTCGATTTTCTAGCCCCTAGTGAGTGTAAAATCGCGTTTACATCACTTCTTTTAAACTGCTTAAAAGTCATATAAATGGATGTATCACGATATAATCAGCCTCTATATACCAAGAATACTGAGTTTTGAAAAAGTCAAGAAATTCGATTTTCTAGCCCCTAGTGAGTGTAAAATCGCGTTTACTTCACTTCTTTCAAACTGCTTAAAAATCATATAAATGGATGTATCACCTCATTATAAGCCTCTATATACCAAGAATAATAAGCCTATATATTCCAAGAATACTGAGGTCTCAAAACGACAAGAAATTCGATTTTCTAGCCCCTAGTGAGTGTAAAATCGCGTTTTCTTCACTTATTTCAAACTGCTTAAAAATCATATAAATGGATGTATCACCTCATAGTAAGCCTCTATATACCAAGAATACTGAGTTTTCAAAAAGTAAAGAAATTCGATTTTCTAGCCCCTAGTGAGTGTAAAATCGCGTTTACTTCACTTCTTTCAAAATGCTTAAAAATCATATAAATGAATGTATCACGTCATTATAAGCCTATATATACCAAGAATACTGAGTTTTTAAAAATTCAAGAAATTCGATTTTCTAACCCCTAGTGAGTGTAAAATCGCGTTTACTTCACTTCTTTCAAACTGCTTAAAAATCATATAAATGGATGATTCACCTCATAATAAGCCTCTATATACCAAGAATATTCAGATTTCAACAAGTCAAGGTATTCGATTTTCTATCCCCCAGTGAGTGTAAAATCACGTTTACTTCACTTCTTTCAAACTGCTTAAAAATCATATAAATGGATGTACCACCTCATAATAAGCCTATATATACCAAGAATACTAAGTTTTCAAAAAGTCAAGAATTTCGATTTTCTAGCCCCTAGTGAGTGTAAAATCGCGTTTACTTCACTTCTTTCAAACTGCTTAAAAATCATATAAAAGGATGTTTCACTTCATTATAAGCCTACATATACCAAGAATATTGAGTTTTCAACAAGTCAAGAAATTCAATTTTCTAGCCCCTTGTGAGAGTAAAATCACGTTTACTTCACTTGTTTCAAACTACTTAAAAATCATATAAATGTATGTATCACCTCATAATAAGCATCTATATACCAAGAATATTCAGTTTCAACAAGTCAAGAAATTCGATATTTTAGCCCCTAGTGAGCGTAAAATCGCGTTTACTTTACTTCTTTCAAACTGCATAAAAATCACATAAATGGATGTTTCACGTCATAATAAGCCTATATATTCCAAGAATACTGAGGTCTAAAAAAGACAAGAAATTCGATCTTCTAGCCCCTAGTGAGTGTAAAATCGCATTTTCTTCACTTCTTTCAAACTGCTTAAAAATCATATAATTGGATGTATCACCTCATAATAAGCCTCTATATACCAAGAATACTGTGTTTTCAAAAAGTCAAGATATTCGATTTTCTAGCCCCTAGTGAGTGTAAAATCGCGTTTACTTCACTTCTTCAAACTGCTTAAAAATCATATAAATGGATGTATCACCTCATAATAAGCCTCTATATACCAAGAATACTGAGTTTTCAAAAAGTCAAGAAATTCGATTTTCTAGACCCTAGTATGTGTAAAATCGCGTTTACTTCACTTCTTTCAAACTGCTTAAAAATCATATACATGGATGTATCACCTCATAATAAGCCTATATATACCAAGAATATTGAGTTTTTAACAAGTCAAGAATTTCGATTTTCTAGCCCCTAGTGAGTGTAAAATCGCGTTTACATCACTTCTTTTAAACTGCTTAAAAATCATATAAATGGATGTATCACGACATAATAAGCCTTTATATACCAAGAATATTCAGTTTTCAACAAGTCAAGAAATTCGATTTTCTAGCCCCTAGTGAGTGTAAAATCGCGTTTACTTCACTTATTTCACACTGCATAAAAATCATATAAATGGATGTATCACATCATAATAAGCCTATATATACCAAGAATACTAAGTTTTCAAAAAGTCAAGAATTTAGATTTTCTAGCCCCTAGTGAGTGTAAAAATGCGTTTACTTCACTTCTTTCAAACTGCTTAAAAATCATATAAATGGATGTTTCACGTCATTATAAGCCTATATATACCAGGAATACTGAGTTTTGAAAAAATCAAGAAATTCGATTTTCTAGCCCCTAGTGAGTGTAAAATCGCGTTTACTTCACTTCTTTCAAACTGCTTAAAAATCATATAAATGGATGTATCACCTCATTATAAGCCTCTATATACCAAGAATAATAGGCCTATATATTCCAAGAATACTGAGGTCTCAAAACGACAAGAAATTCGATTTTCTAATCCCCTAGTGAGTGTAAAATCGCGTTTACTTCACTTCTTTCAAAATGCTTAAAAATCATATAAATGGATGTATCACGTCATTATAAGCCTCTATATACCAAGAATATTCAGATTTCAACAAGTCAAGAAATTCGATTTTCTAACCCCCAGTGAGTGTAAAATCGCGTTTACTTCACTTCTTTCAAACTGCTTAAAAATCATATAAATGGATGTATAACCTCATAATAAGCCTATATATACCAAGAATACTAAGTTTTCAAAAAGTCAAGAATTTCGATTTTCTAGCCCCTAGTGAGTGTAAAATCGCGTTTACTTCACTTCTTTCAAACTGCTTAAAAATCATATAATTGGATGTATCACGTCATTATAAGCCTATATATACCAAGAATACTGAGTTTTTAAAAATTCAAGAAATTCGATTTTCTAACCCTTAGTGAGTGTAAATTCGCGTTTACTTCACTTCTTTCAAACTGCTTAAAAATCATATAAATGGATGATTCACCTCATAATAAGCCTCCATATACCAAGAATCTTCAGATTTCAACAAGTCAAGGTATTCGATTTTCTATCCCCTAGTGAGTGTAAAATCGCGTTTACTTCACTTCTTTCAAACTGCTTAAAAATCATATAAAAGGATGTTTCACGTCATTATAAGCCTACATATACCAAGAATATTGAGTTTTCAACAAGTCAAGAAATTCAATTTTCTAGCCCCTAGTGAGAGTAAAATCACGTTTACTTCACTTCTTTCAAACTGCTTAAAAATCATATAAATGTATGTATCACCTCATAATAAGCATCTATATACCAAGAATACTCAGTTTTCAACAAGTCAAGAAATTCGATATTTTAGCCCCTAGTGAGCGTAAAATCGCGTTTACTTTACTTCTTTCAAACTGCATAAAAATCACATAAATGGATGTTTCACGTCATAATAAGCCTATATATTCCAAGAATACTGAGGTCTAAAAAAGACAAGAAATTCGATCTTCTAGCCCCTAGTGAGTGTAAAATCGCGTTTTCTTCACTTCTTTCAAACTGTTTAAAAATCATATAATTGGATGTATCACCTCATAATAAGCCTCTATATACCAAGAATACTGTGTTTTCAAAAAGTCAAGATATTCGATTTTCTAGCCCCTAGTGAGTGTAAAATCGCGTTTACCTCACTTCTTTCATTTGCTTAAAAATCATATAAATGCATGTATCACCTCATAATAAGCCTCTATATACCAAGAATATTGAGTTTTTAACAAGTCAAGAATTTCAATTTTCTACCCCCTAGTGAGAGTAAAATCGCGTTTACTTCACTTCTTTCAAACTGCATAAAAATCATATAAATGGATGATTCACCTAATAATAAGCCTATATATACCAAGAATATTCAGATTTCAACAAGTGAAGATATTCGATTTTCTATCCCCCAGTGAGTGTAAAATCGCGTTTACTTCACTTCCTTCAAACTGCTTAAAAATCATATAAATGTATGTTTCACGTCATAATAAGCCTATATATTCCAAGAATACTGAGGTCTAAAAAAGACAAGGAATTCGATTTTCTAGCCCCTAGTGAGTGTAAAATCGCGTTTTCTTCACTTCTTTCAAACTACTTAAAAATCATATAATTGGATGTATCACCTCATAATAAGCCTCTATATACCAAGAATACTGTGTTTTCAAAAAGTCAAGATATTCGATTTTCTAGCCCCTAGTGAGTGTAAAATCGCGTTTACTTCACTTCTTTCAAACAGCTTAAAAATCATGTAAATGGATGTATCACCTCATAATAAGCCTCTATATACCAAGAATACTGAGTTTTCAAAAAGTCAAGAAATTCGATTTTCTAGCCCCTAGTGAGTGTAAAATCGCGTTTACTTCACTTCTTTCAAACTGCTTAAAAATCATATACATGGATGTATCACCTCATAATAAGCCTATATATACCAAGAATATTGAGTTTTTAACAAGTCAAGAATTTCAATTTTCTATCCCCTAGTGAGAGTAAAATCGCGTTTACTTCACTTCTTTCAAACTCATAAAAATCATATAAATGGATATTTCACGTCATAATAAGCCTATATATACCAAGAATACTAAGTTTTTAACAAGTCAAGAAATTCGATTTTCTAGCCCTTAGTGAGTGTAAAATCGCGTTTACTTCACTTCTTTCAAACTGCTTAAAAATCATATAAATGGATGTATCACCTCATAATAAGCCTCTATATACCAAGAATACTAAGTTTTCAAAAAGTCAAGAATTTCGATTTTCTAGCCCCTAGTGAGTGTAAAATCTCGTTTACATCACTTCTTTTAAACTGCTTAAAAATCATATAAATGGATGTATCACGACATAATAAGCCTCTATATACCAAGAATATTCAGTTTTCAACAAGTCAAGAAATTCGATTTTCTAGCCCCTAGTGAGTGTAAAATCGCGTTTACTTCACTTCTTACACACTGCATAAAAAACATATAAACGGATGTATCACATCATAATAAGCCTATATATACCAAGAATACTGAGTTTTGAAAAAGTCAAGAAATTCGATTTTCTAGCCCCTAGTGAGTGTCAAATCGCGTTTACTTCACTTCTTTCAAACTGCTTAAAAATCATATAAATGGATGTATCACCTCATTATAAGCCTCTATATACCAAGAATAATAAGCCTATATATTCCAAGAATACTGAGGTCTCAAAACGACAAGAAATTCGATTTTCTAGCCCCTAGTGAGTGTAAAATCGCGTTTTCTTCACTTATTTCAAACTGCTTAAAAATCATATAAATGGATTTATCACCTCGTAGTAAGCCTCTATATACCAAGAATACTGAGTTTTCAAAAAGTCAAGAAATTCGATTTTCTAGCCCCTAGTGAGTGTAAAATCGCGTTTACTTCACTTCTTTCAAACTGCTTAAAAATCATATAAATGGATGTATCACGTCATTATAAGCCTATATATACCAAGAATACTGAGTTTTTAAAAATTCAAGAAATTCGATTTTCTAACCCCTAGTGAGTGTAAATTCGCGTTTACTTCACTTCTTTCAAACTGCTTAAAAATCATATAAATGGATGATTCACCTCATAATAAGCCTCTATATACCAAGAATATTCAGATTTCAACAAGTCAAGGTATTCGATTTTCTATCCCCCAGTGAGTGTAAAATCGCGTTTACTTCACTTCTTTCAAACTGCTTAAAAATCATATAAATGGATGTACCACCTCATAATAAGCCTATATATACCAAGAATACTAAGTTTTCAAAAAGTCAAGAATTTCGATTTTCTAGCCCCTAGTGAGTGTAAAATCGCGTTTACTTCACTTCTTTCAAACTGCTTAAAAATCATATAAAAGGATGTTTCACGTCATTATAAGCCTACATATACCAAGAATATTGAGTTTTCAACAAGTCAAGAAATTCAATTTTCTAGCCCCTAGTGAGAGTAAAATCACGTTTACTTCACTTCTTTCAAACTGCTTAAAAATCATATAAATGGATGTATCACCTCATAATAAGCCTCTATATACCAAGAATACTGTGTTTTCAAAAAGTCAAGATATTCGATTTTCTAGCCCCTAGTGAGTGTAAAATGCGTTTACCTCACTTCTTTCATTTGCTTAAAAATCATATAAATGGATGTATCACTTCATAATAAGCCTCTATATACCAAGAATACTGAGTTTTCAAAAAGTCAAGAAATTCGATTTTCCAGCCCCTAGTGAGTGTAAAATCGCGTTTACTTCACTTCTTTCAAACTGCTTAAAAATCATATACATGGATGTATCACCTCATAATAAGCCTATATATACCAAGAATATTGAGTTTTTAACAAGTCAAGAATTTCAATTTTCTACCCCCTAGTGAGAGTAAAATCGCGTTTACTTCACTTCTTTCAAACTGCATAAAAATCATATAAATGGATATTTCACGTCATAATAAGCCTACATATACCAAGAATACTAAGTTTTTAACAAGTCAAGAAATTCGATTTTCTAGCCCCTAGTGAGTGTAAAATCGCGTTTACTTCACTTCTTTCAAACTGCTTAAAAATCATATAAATGGATGTATCACCTCATAATAAGCCTCTATATACCAAGAATGCTAAGTTTTCAAAAAGTCAAGAATTTCGATTTTCTAGGCCCTAGTGAGTGTAAAATCGCGTTTACATCACTTCTTTTAAACTGCTTAAAAATCATATAAATGGATGTATCACGACATAATAAGCCTCTATATACCAAGAATATTCAGTTTTCAACAAGTGAAGAAATTCGATTTTCTAGCCCCTAGTGAGTGTAAAATCGCGTTTACTTCACTTATTTCACACTGCATAAAAATCATATAAATGGATGTATCACATCATAATAAGCCTATATATACCAAGAATACTAAGTTTTCAAAAAGTCAAGAATTTCGATTTTCTAGCCCCTAGTGAGTGTAAAAATGCGTTTACTTCACTTCTTTCAAACTGCTTAAAAATCATATAAATGGATGTTTCACGTCATTATAAGCCTATATATACCAAGAATACTGAGTTTTGAAAATGTCAAGAAATTCGATTTTCTAGCCCCTAGTGAGTGTAAAATCGCGTTTACTTCACTTCTTTCAAACTGCTTAAAAATCATATAAATGGATGTATCACCTCATTATAAGCCTCTATATACCAAGAATAATAAGCCTATATATTCCAAGAATACTGAGGTCTCAAAACGACAAGAAATTCGGTTTTCTAGCCCCTAGTGAGTGTAAAATCGCGTTTTCTTCACTTATTTCAAACTGCTTAAAAATCATATAAATGGATGTATCACCTCATAGTAAGCCTCTATATACCAAGAATACTGAGTTTTCAAAAAGTCAAGAAATTCGATTTTCTAGCCCCTAGTGAGTGTAAAATCGCGTTTACTTCACTTCTTTCAAAATGCATAAAAATCATATAAATGGATGTATCACGTCATTATAAGCCTATATATACCAAGAATACTGAGTTTTTAAAAATTCAAGAAATTCGATTTTCTAACCCCTAGTGAGTGTAAAATCGCGTTTACTTCACTTCTTTCAAACTGCTTAAAAATCATATAAATGGATGATTCACCTCATAATAAGCCTCTATATACCAAGAATATTCAGATTTCAACAAGTCAAGGTATTCGATTTTCTATCCCCCAGTGAGTGTAAAATCGCGTTTACTTCACTTCTTTCAAACTGCTTAAAAATCATATAAATGGATGTACCACCTCATAATAAGCCTATATATACCAAGATTACTAAGTTTTCAAAAAGTCAAGAATTTCGATTTTCTAGCCCCTAGTGAGTGTAAAATCGCGTTTACTTCACTTCTTTCAAACTGCTTAAAAATCATATAAATGGATGTTTCACGTCATTATAAGCCTATATATACCAGGAATACTGAGTTTTGAAAAAATCAAGAAATTCGATTTTCTAGCCCCTAGTGAGTGTAAAATCGCGTTTACTTCACTTCTTTCAAACTGCTTAAAAATCATATAAATGGATGTATCACCTCATTATAAGCCTCTATATACCAAGAATAATAAGCCTATATATTCCAAGAATACTGAGGTCTCAAAACGACAAGAAATTCGATTTTCTAGCCCCTAGTGAGTGTAAAATCGCGTTTACTTCACTTCTTTCAAAATGCTTAAAAATCATATAAATGGATGTATCACGTCATTATAAGCCTCTATATACCAAGAATATTCAGATTTCAACAAGTCAAGAAATTCGATTTTCTAGCCCCCAGTGAGTGTAAAATCGCGTTTACTTCCCTTCTTTCAAACTGCTTAAAAATCATATAAATGGATGTATAACCTCATAATAAGCCTATATATACCAAGAATACTAAGTTTTCAAAAAGTCAAGAATTTCGATTTTCTAGCCCCTAGTGAGTGTAAAATCGCGTTTACTTCACTTCTTTCAAACTGCTTAAAAATCATATAATTGGATGTATCACGTCATTATAAGCCTATATATACCAAGAATACTGAGTTTTTAAAAATTCAAGAAATTCGATTTTCTAACCCCTAGTGAGTGTAAATTCGCGTTTACTTCACTTCTTTCAAACTGCTTAAAAATCATATAAATGGATGATTCACCTCATAATAAGCCTCTATATACCAAGAATCTTCAGATTTCAACAAGTCAAGGTATTCGATTTTCTATCCCCTAGTGAGTGTAAAATCGCGTTTACTTCACTTCTTTCAAACTGCTTAAAAATCATATAAAAGGATGTTTCACGTCATTATAAGCCTACATATACCAAGAATATTGAGTTTTCAACAAGTCAAGAAATTCAATTTTCTAGCCCCTAGTGAGAGTAAAATCACGTTTACTTCACTTCTTTCAAACTGCTTAAAAATCATATAAATGTATGTATCACCTCATAATAAGCATCTATATACCAAGAATACTCAGTTTTCAACAAGTCAAGAAATTCGATATTTTAGCCCCTAGTGAGCGTAAAATCGCGTTTACTTTACTTCTTTCAAACTGCATAAAAATCACATAAATGGATGTTTCACGTCATAATAAGCCTATATATTCCAAGAATACTGAGGTCTAAAAAAGACAAGAAATTCGATCTTCTAGCCCCTAGTGAGTGTAAAATCGCGTTTTCTTCACTTCTTTCAAACTGTTTAAAAATCATATAATTGGATGTATCACCTCATAATAAGCCTCTATATACCAAGAATACTGTGTTTTCAAAAAGTCAAGATATTCGATTTTCTAGCCCCTAGTGAGTGTAAAATCGCGTTTACCTCACTTCTTTCATTTGCTTAAAAATCATATAAATGCATGTATCACCTCATAATAAGCCTCTATATACCAAGAATACTGAGTTTTCAAAAAGTCAAGAAATTCGATTTTCCAGCCCCTAGTGAGTGTAAAATCGCGTTTACTTCACTTCTTTCAAACTGCTTAAAAATCATATACATGGATGTATCACCTCATAATAAGCCTATATATACCAAGAATATTGAGTTCTTAACAAGTCAAGAATTTCAATTTTCTACCCCCTAGTGAGAGTAAAATCGCGTTTACTTCACTTCTTTCAAACTGCATAAAAATCATATAAATGGATATTTCACGTCATAATAAGCCTACATATACCAAGTATACTAAGTTTTTAACAAGTCAGGAAATTCGATTTTCTAGCCCCTAGTGAGTGTAAAATCGCGTTTACTTCACTTCTTTCAAACTGCTTAAAAATCATATAAATGGATGTATCACCTCATAATAAGCCTCTATATACCAAGAATGCTAAGTTTTCAAAAAGTCAAGAATTTCGATTTTCTAGCCCCTAGTGAGTGTAAAATCGCGTTTACTTCACTTCTTTCAAACTGCTTAAAAATCATATAAATGTATCTTTCACGTCATAATAAGCCTATATATACCAAGAATATTCAGATTTCAACAAGTGAAGATATTCGATTTTCTAGCCCCTAGTGAGTGTAAAATCGCGTTTACTTCACTTCCTTCAAACTGCTTAAAAATCATATAAATGTATCTTTCACGTCATAATAAGCCTATATATTCCAAGAATACTGAGGTCTAAAAAAGACAAGGAATTCGATTTTCTAGCCCCTAGTGAGTGTAAAATCGCGTTTTCTTCACTTCTTTCAAACTACTTAAAAATCATATAATTGGATGTATCACCTCATAATAAGCCTCTATATACCAAGAATACTGTGTTTTCAAAAAGTCAAGATATTCGATTTTCTAGCCCCTAGTGAGTGTAAAATCGCGTTTACTTCACTTCTTTCAAACAGCTTAAAAATCATGTAAATGGATGTATCACCTCATAATAAGCCTCTATATACCAAGAATACTGAGTTTTCAAAAAGTCAAGAAATTCGATTTTCTAGCCCCTAGTGAGTGTAAAATCGCGTTTACTTCACTTCTTTCAAACTGCTTAAAAATCATATACATGGATGTATCACCTCATAATAAGCCTATATATACCAAGAATATTGAGTTTTCAAAAAGTCAAGAAATTCGATTTTCTAGCCCCTAGTGAGTGTAAAATCGCGTTTACTTCACTTCCTTCAAACTGCTTAAAAATCATATAAATGTATGTATCACCTCATAATAAGCATCTATATACCAAGAAAACTCAGTTTTCAACAAGTCAAGAAATTCGATATTTTAGGCCCTAGTGAGCGTAAAATCGCGTTTACTTTACTTCTTTCAAACTGCATAAAAATCACATAAATGGATGTTTCACGTCATAATAAGCCTATATATTCAAAGAATACTAAGGTCTAAAAAAGACAAGAAATTCGATTTTCTAGCCCCTAGTAAGTGTAAAATCGCGTTTTCTTCACTTCTTTCAAACTGCTTAAAAATCATATAATTGCATGTATCACCTCATAATAAGCCTCTATATACCAAGAATACTGAGTTTTCAAAAAGTCAAGAAATTCGATTTTCTAGCCCCTAGTGAGTGTAAAATCGCGTTTAATTCACTTCTTTCAAACTGCTTAAAAAGCATATACATGGATGTATCACCTCATAATAAGCCTATGTATACCAAGAATATTGAGTTTTTAACAACTCAAGAATTTCAATTTTCTAGCCCCTAGTGAGAGTAAAATCGCGTTTACTTCACTTCTTTCAAACTGCATAAAAATCATATAAATGGATATTTCACGTCATAATAAGCCTATATATACCAAGAATACTAAGTTTTTAACAAGTCAAGAAATTCAATTTTCTAGCCCCTAGTGGGGGTAAAATCGCGTTTACTTCACTTCTTTCAAACTGCTTAAAAATCATATAAATGGATGTATCACCTCATAATAAGCCTCTATATACCAAGAATACTAAGTTTTCAAAAAGTCAAGAATTTCGATTTTCTAACCCCTAGTGAGTGTAAAATCGCGTTTACATCACTTCTTTTAAACTGCTTAAAAATCATATAAATGGATGTATCACGACATAATCAGCCTCTATATACCAAGAATATTCAGTTTTCAACAAGTCAAGAAATTCGATTTTCTAGCCCCTAGTGAGTGTAAAATCGCGTTTACTTCACTTATTTCACACTGCATAAAAATCATATAAATGGATGTATCACATCATAATAAGCCTATATATACCAAGAATACTGAGTTTTGAAAAAGTCAAGAAATTCGATTTTCTAGCCCCTAGTGAGTGTAAAATCGCGTTTACTTCACTTCTTTCAAACTGCTTAAAAATCATGTAAATGGATGTATCACCTCATTATAAGCCTCTATATACCAAGAATAATAAGCCTATATATTCCAAGAATACTGAGGTCTCAAAACGACAAGAAATTCTATTTTCTAGCCCCTAGTTAATTAAAAAATCGCGTTTTCTTCACTTATTTCAAACTGCTTAAAAATCATATAAATGGATGTATCACCTCATAGTAAGCCTCTATATACCAAGAATACTGAGTTTTCAAAAAGTCAAGAAATTCGATTTTCTAACCCCTAGTGAGTGTAAAATCGCGTTTACTTACTTCTTTCAAAATGCTTAAAAATCATATAATTGGATGTATCACGTCATTATAAGCCTCTATATTCCAAGAATATTCAGATTTCAACAAGTCAAGAAATTCGATTTTCTAGCCCCCAGTGACTGTAAAATCGCGTTTACTTCACTTCTTTCAAACTGCTTAAAAATCATATAAAAGGATGTTTCACGTCATTATAAGCCTACATATACCATGAATATTGAGTTTTCAACAGGTCAAGAAATTCAATTTTCTAGCCCCTAGTGACAGTAAAATCGCGTTTACTTCACTTCTTTCAAACTGCAAAAAAATCATATAAATGGATGTTTCAGGTCATAATAAGCCTATATATATATACCAAGAATACTAAGTTTTCAACAAGTCAAGAAATTCGATTTTCTAGCCCCCAGTGAGTGTAAAATCACGTTTACTTCACTTCTTACAAACTGCTTAAAAATCATATAAATGAATGTATCACCTCATAAAAAGCCTCTATATACCAAGAATACTGAGTTTTCAAAAAGTCAAGAATTTCGATTTTCTAGCCCCTAGTGAGTGTAAAATCGCGTTTACTTCTCTTCTTTCAAACTGCTTAAAAATCATATAAATAGATGTTTCACTTCATTATAAGCCTATATATACAAGAATACAGAGTTTTCATAAAGGCAAGAAATTCGATTTTCTAGCCCCTAGTGAGTGTAAAATCACGTTTACTTCACTTCTTTCAAACCGCTTAAAAATCATATAAATGTATGTATCACCTCATAATAAGCATCTATATACCAGGAAAACTCAGTTTTCAACAAGTCAAGAAATTCGATATTTTAGCCCCTGGTGAGCGTAAAATCGCGTTTACTTTACTTCTTTCAAACTGCATAAAAATCATATAAATGGATGTTTCACGTCATAATAAGCATATATATTCCAAGAATACCGAGGTCTCAAGAAGACAAGAAATTCGATTTTCTAGCCCCTAGTGAGTGTAAAATCGCGTTTTCTTCACTTATTTCAAACTTTTTAAAAATCATATAAATGGATGTATCACCTCATAGTAAGCCTCTATATACCAAGAATACTGAGTTTTCAAAAAGTCAAGAAATTCGATTTTCTAGCCCCTAGTGAGTGTAAAATCGCGTTTACTTCACTTCTTTCAAACTGCTTAAAAATCATATAAATGGATGTATCACGTCATTATAAGCCTATATATACCAAGAATACTGAGTTTTTAAAAATTCAAGAAATTCGATTTTCTAACCCCTAGTGAGTGTAAATTCGCGTTTACTTCACTTCTTTCAAACTGCTTAAAAACCATATAAATGGATGATTCACCTCATAATAAGCCTCTATATACCAAGAATATTCAGATTTCAACAAGTCAAGGTATTCGATTTTCTATCCCCCAGTGAGTGTAAAATCGCGTTTACTTCACTTCTTTCAAACTGCTTAAAAATCATATAAATGGATGTACCACCTCATAATAAGCCTATATATACCAAGAATACTAAGTTTTTAAAAAGTCAAGAATTTCGATTTTCTAGCCCCTAGTGAGTGTAAAATCGCGTTTACTTCACTTCTTTCAAACTGCTTAAAAATCATATAAAAGGATGTTTCACGTCATTATAAGCCTACATATACCAAGAATATTGAGTTTTCAACAAGTCAAGAAATTCAATTTTCTAGCCCCTAGTGAGAGTAAAATCACGTTTACTTCACTTCTTTCAAACTGCTTAAAAATCATATAAATGGATGTATCACCTCATAATAAGCCTCTATATACCAAGAATACTGTGTTTTCAAAAAGTCAAGATATTCGATTTTCTAGCCCCTAGTGAGTGTAAAATGCGTTTACCTCACTTCTTTCATTTGCTTAAAAATCATATAAATGGATGTATCACTTCATAATAAGCCTCTATATACCAAGAATACTGAGTTTTCAAAAAGTCAAGAAATTCGATTTTCCAGCCCCTAGTGAGTGTAAAATCGCGTTTACTTCACTTCTTTCAAACTGCTTAAAAATCATATACATGGATGTATCACCTCATAATAAGCCTATATATACCAAGAATATTGAGTTTTTAACAAGTCAAGAATTTCAATTTTCTACCCCCTAGTGAGAGTAAAATCGCGTTTACTTCACTTCTTTCAAACTGCATAAAAATCATATAAATGGATATTTCACGTCATAATAAGCCTACATATACCAAGAATACTAAGTTTTTAACAAGTCAAGAAATTCGATTTTCTAGCCCCTAGTGAGTGTAAAATCGCGTTTACTTCACTTCTTTCAAACTGCTTAAAAATCATATAAATGGATGTATCACCTCATAATAAGCCTCTATATACCAAGAATGCTAAGTTTTCAAAAAGTCAAGAATTTCGATTTTCTAGGCCCTAGTGAGTGTAAAATCGCGTTTACATCACTTCTTTTAAACTGCTTAAAAATCATATAAATGGATGTATCACGACATAATAAGCCTCTATATACCAAGAATATTCAGTTTTCAACAAGTGAAGAAATTCGATTTTCTAGCCCCTAGTGAGTGTAAAATCGCGTTTACTTCACTTATTTCACACTGCATAAAAATCATATAAATGGATGTATCACATCATAATAAGCCTATATATACCAAGAATACTAAGTTTTCAAAAAGTCAAGAATTTCGATTTTCTAGCCCCTAGTGAGTGTAAAAATGCGTTTACTTCACTTCTTTCAAACTGCTTAAAAATCATATAAATGGATGTTTCACGTCATTATAAGCCTATATATACCAAGAATACTGAGTTTTGAAAATGTCAAGAAATTCGATTTTCTAGCCCCTAGTGAGTGTAAAATCGCGTTTACTTCACTTCTTTCAAACTGCTTAAAAATCATATAAATGGATGTATCACCTCATTATAAGCCTCTATATACCAAGAATAATAAGCCTATATATTCCAAGAATACTGAGGTCTCAAAACGACAAGAAATTCGGTTTTCTAGCCCCTAGTGAGTGTAAAATCGCGTTTTCTTCACTTATTTCAAACTGCTTAAAAATCATATAAATGGATGTATCACCTCATAGTAAGCCTCTATATACCAAGAATACTGAGTTTTCAAAAAGTCAAGAAATTCGATTTTCTAGCCCCTAGTGAGTGTAAAATCGCGTTTACTTCACTTCTTTCAAAATGCATAAAAATCATATAAATGGATGTATCACGTCATTATAAGCCTATATATACCAAGAATACTGAGTTTTTAAAAATTCAAGAAATTCGATTTTCTAACCCCTAGTGAGTGTAAAATCGCGTTTACTTCACTTCTTTCAAACTGCTTAAAAATCATATAAATGGATGATTCACCTCATAATAAGCCTCTATATACCAAGAATATTCAGATTTCAACAAGTCAAGGTATTCGATTTTCTATCCCCCAGTGAGTGTAAAATCGCGTTTACTTCACTTCTTTCAAACTGCTTAAAAATCATATAAATGGATGTACCACCTCATAATAAGCCTATATATACCAAGATTACTAAGTTTTCAAAAAGTCAAGAATTTCGATTTTCTAGCCACTAGTGAGTGTAAAATCGCGTTTACTTCACTTTTTTCAAACTGCTTAAAAATCATATAAAAGGATGTTTCACGTCATTATAAGCCTACATATACCAAGAATATTGAGTTTTCAACAAGTCAAGAAATTCAATTTTCTAGCCCCTAGTGAGAGTAAAATCACGTTTACTTCACTTCTTTCAAACTGCTTAAAAATCATATAAATGTATGTATCACCTCATAATAAGCATCTATATACTAAGAATACTCAGTTTTCAACAAGTCAAGAAATTCGATATTTTAGCCCCTAGTAAGTGTAAAATCGCGTTTACTTCTCTTCTTTCAAACTGCTTAAAAATCATATAAAAGGATGTTTCACGTCATTATAAGCCTACATATACCAAGAATATTGAGTTTTCAACAAGTCAAAAAATTCAATTTTCTAGCCCCTAGTGAGAGTAAAATCACGTTTACTTCACTTCTTTCAAACTGCTTAAAAATCATATAAATGGACGTTACACGTCATAATAAGCCTATATATACCAAGAATACTAAGTTTTCAACAAGTCAAGAAATTCGAATTTTTAGCCCCTAGTGAGTGTAAAATCGCGTTTACTTCACTTCTTTCAAACTGCTTAAAAATCATATAAATGTATGTATCACCTCATAATAAGCATCTATATACCAAGAAAACTCAGTTTTCAAAAAGTCAAGAATTTCGATTTTCTAGCCCCTAGTGAGTGTAAAATCGCGTTTACATCACTTCTTTTAAACTGCCTAAAAATCATATAAAAGGATGTTTCACGTCATTATAAGCCTACATATACCAAGAATATTGAGTTTTCAACATGTCAAGAAATTCAATTTTCTAGCCCCTAGTGAGAGTAAAATCACGTTTACTTCACTTCTTTCAAACTGCTTAAAAATCATATAAATGTATGTATCACCTCATAATAAGCATCTATATAGCAAGAATACTCAGTTTTCAACAAGTCAAGAAATTCGATATTTTAGCCCCTAGTGAGCGTAAAATCGCGTTTACTTTACTTCTTTCAAACTGTATAAAAATCACATAAATGGATGTTTCACGTCATAATAAGCCTATATATTCCAAGAATACTGAGGTCTAAAAAAGACAAGAAATTCGATCTTCTAGCCCCTAGTGAGTGTAAAATCGCGTTTTCTTCACTTCTTTCAAACTGCTTAAAAATCATATAATTGGATGTATCACCTCATAATAAGCCTCTATATACCAAGAATACTGTGTTTTCAAAAAGTCAAGATATTCGATTTTCTAGCCCCTAGTGAGTGTAAAATCGCGTTTACTTCACTTCTTTCAAACTGCTTAAAAATCATATAAATGGTGTATCACCTCATAATAAGCCTCTATATACCAAGAATACTGAGTTTTCAAAAAGTCAAGAAATTCGATTTTCTAACCCCTAGTGAGTGTAAAATCGCGTTTACTTCACTTCTTTCAAACTGCTTAAAAATCATATACATGGATGTATCACCTCATAATAAGCCTATATATACCAAGAATATTGAGTTTTTAACAAGTCAACAAATTCGATCTTCTAGCCCCTAGTGAGTGTAAAATCGCGTTTACTTCACTTCTTTCAAACTGCTTAAAAATCATATAAATGTATGTATCACCTCATAATAAGCATCTATATACCACGAAAACTCAGTTTTCAAAAAGTCAAGAATTTCGATTTTCTAGCCCCTAGTGAGTGTAAAATCGCGTTTACTTCACTTCTTTCAAACTGCTTAAAAATCATATAAATGGATGTATCACCTCATAATAAGCCTCTATATACCAAGAATACTAAGTTTTCAAAAAGTCAAGAATTTCGATTTTCTAGCCCCTAGTGAGTGTAAAATCGCGTTTACATCACTTCTTTTAAACTGCTTAAAAATCATATAAATGGATGTATCACGACATAATAAGCCTCTATATACCAAGAATATTCAGTTTTCAACAAGTCAAGAAATTCGATTTTCTAGCCCCTAGTGAGCGTAAAATCGCGTTTACTTCACTTATTTCACACTGCATAAAAATCATATAAATGGATGTATCACATCATAATAAGCCTATATATACCAAGAATACTAAGTTTTCAAAAAGTCAAGAATTTCGATTTTCTAGCCCCTAGTGAGTGTAAAAATGCGTTTACTTCACTTCTTTCAAACTGCTTAAAAATCATATAAATGGATGTTTCACGACATTATAAGCCTATATATACCAAGAATACTGAGTTTTGAAAAAGTCAAGAAATTCGATTTTCTAGCCCCTAGTGAGTGTAAAATCGCGTTTACTTCACTTCTTTCAAACTGCTTAAAAATCATATAAATGGATGTATCACCTCATTATAAGCCTCTATATACCAAGAATAATAAGCCTATATATTCCAAGAATACTGAGGTCTCAAAACGACAAGAAATTCGGTTTTCTAGCCCCTAGTGAGTGTAAATCGCGTTTTCTTCACTTATTTCAAACTGCTTGAAAATCATATAAATGGATGTATCACCTCATAGTAAGCCTCTATATACCAAGAATACTGAGTTTTCAAAAAGTCAAGAAATTCGATTTTCTAGCCCCTAGTGAGTGTAAAATCGCGTTTACTTCACTTCTTTCAAAATGCTAAAAATCAAATAAGTGGATGTATCACGTCATTATAAGCCTCTATATACCAAGAATATTCAGATTTCAACAAGTCAAGAAATTCGATTTTCTAGCCCCCAGTGAGTGTAAAATCGCGTTTACTTCACTTCTTTCAAACTGCTTAAAAATCATATAAATGGATGTATAACCTCATAATAAGCCTATATATACCAAGAATACTATGTTTTCAAAAAGTCAAGAATTTCGATTTTCTAGCCCCTAGTGTGTGTAAAATCGCGTTTACTTCACTTCTTTCAAACTGCTTAAAAATCATATAAAAGGATGTTTCACGTCATTATAAGCCTCTATATACCAAGAATACTGAGTTTTCAAAAAGTCAAGAAATTCGATTTTCTAGCCCCTAGTGAGTGTAAAATCGCGTTTACTTCACTTCTTTCAAAATGCTTAAGAATCATATAAATGGATGTATCACGTCATTATAAGCCTCTATATACCAAGAATATTCAGATTTCAACAAGTCAAGAAATTCGATTTTCTAGCCCCCAGTGAGTGTAAAATCGCGTTTACTTCACTTCTTTCAAACTGCTTAAAAATCATACAAAAGGATGTTTCACGTCATTATAAGCCTACATATACCATGAATATTGAGTTTTCAACAAGTCAATAAATTCAATTTTCTAGCCCCTAGTGAGAGTAAAGTCGCGTTTACTTCACTTCTTTCAAACTGCAAAAAAATCATATAAATGGATGTTTCACGTCATAATAAGCCTATATATATATATATATATATATATATATATATATACCAAGAATACTAAGTTTTCAACAAGTCAAGAAATTCGATTTTCTAGCCCCTAGTGAGTGGAAAATCACGCTTACTTCACTTCTTACAAACTGCTTAAAAATCATATAAATGAATGTATCACCTCATAAAAAGCCTCTATATACCAAGAATACTGAGTTTTCAAAAAGTCAAGAATTTCGATTTTCTAGCCCCTAGTGAGTGTAAAATCGCGTTTACTTCTCTTCTTTCAAACTGCTTAAAAATCATATAAATAGATGTTTCACTTCATTATAAGCCTATATATACAAGAATACAGAGTTTTCATAAAGTCAAGAAATTCAATTTTCTAGCCCCTAGTGAGTGTAAAATCACGTTTACTTCACTTCTTTCAAACCGCTTAAAAATCATATAAATGTATGTATCACCTCATAATAAGCATCTATATACCACGAAAATTCAGTTTTCAACAAGTCAAGAAATTCGATATTTTAGCCCCTGGTGAGCGTAAAATCGCGTTTACTTTACTTCTTTCAAACTGCATAAAAATCATATAAATGGATGTTTCACGTCATAATAAGCATATATATTCCAAGAATACTGAGCTCTCAAGAAGACAAGAAATTCGATTTTCTAGCCCCTAGTGAGTGTAAAATCGCGTTTTCTTCACTTATTTCAAACTGTTTAAAAATCATATAAATGGATGTATCACCTCATAGTAAGCCTCTATATACCAAGAGTACTGAGTTTTTAAAAAGTCAAGAAATTCGATTTTCTAGCCCCTAGTGAGTGAAAAATCGCGTTTTCTTCACTTCTTTCAAAATGCTTAAAATTCATATAAATGGATGTATCACGTCATTATAAGCCTATATATACCAAGAATACTGAGTTTTTAAAAATTCTAGAAATTCGATTTTCTAACCCCTAGTGAGTGTAAAATCGCGTTTACTTCACTTCTTTCAAACTGCTTAAAAATCATATAAATGGATGATTCACCTCATAATAAGCCTCTATATACCAAGAATATTCAGATTTCAACAAGTCAAGGTATTCGATTTTCTATCCCCCAGTGAGTGTAAAATCGCGTTTACTTCACTTCTTTCAAACTGCTTAAAAATCATATAAATGGATGTACCACCTCATAATAAGCCTATATATACCAAGAATACTAAGTTTTCAAAAAGTCAAGAATTTCGATTTTCTAGCCCCTAGTGAGTGTAAAATCGCGTTTACTTCACTTCTTTCAAACTGCTTAACAATCATATAAAAGGATGTTTCACGTCATTATAAGCCTACATATACCAAGAATATTGAGTTTTCAACATGTCAAGAAATTCAATTTTCTAGCCCCTAGTGAGAGTAAAATCACGTTTACTTCACTTCTTTCAAACTGCTTAAAAATTATATAAATGTATGTATCACCTCATAATAAGCATCTATATACCAAGAATACTCAGTTTTCAACAAGTCAAGAAATTCGATATTTTAGCCCCTAGTGAGCGTAAAATCGCGTTTACTTTACTTCTTTCAAACTGCATAAAAATCACATAAATGGATGTTTCACGTCATAATAAGCCTATATATTCCAAGAATACTGAGGTCTAAAAAAGACAAGAAATTCGATCTTCTAGCCCCTAGTGAGTGTAAAATCGCGTTTTCTTCACTTCTTTCAAACTGCTTAAAAATCATATAATTGGATGTATCACCTCATAATAAGCCTCTATATACCAAGAATACTGTGTTTTCAAAAAGTCAAGATATTCGATTTTCTAGCCCCTAGTGAGTGTAAAATCGCGTTTACTTCACTTCTTTCAAACTGCTTAAAAATCATATAAATGGTGTATCACCTCATAATAAGCCTCTATATACCAAGAATACTGAGTTTTCAAAAAGTCAAGAAATTCGATTTTCTAGCCCCTAGTGAGTGTAAAATCGCGTTTACTTCACTTCTTTCAAACTGCTTAAAAATCATATACATGGATGTATCACCTCATAATAAGCCTATATATACCAAGAATATTGAGTTATTAACAAGTCAACAAATTCGATTTTCTAGCCCCTAGTGAGTGTAAAATCGCGTTTACTTCACTTCTTTCAAACTGCTTAAAAATCATATAAATGGATGTATCACCTCATTATAAGCCTCTATATACCAAGAATAATAAGCCTATATATTCCAAGAATACTGAGGTCTCAAAACGACAAGAAATTCGATTTTCTAGCCCCTAGTGAGTGTAAAATCGCGTTTTCTTCACTTATTTCAAACTGCTTAAAAATCATATAAATGGATGTATCACCTCATAATAAGCCTATATATACCAAGATTACTAAGTTTTCAAAAAGTCAAGAATTTCGATTTTCTAGCCCCTAGTGAGTGTAAAATCGCGTTTACTTCACTTTTTTCAAACTGCTTAAAAATCATATAAAAGGATGTTTCACGTCATTATAAGCCTACATATACCAAGAATATTGAGTTTTCAACAAGTCAAGAAATTCAATTTTCTAGCCCCTAGTGAGAGTAAAATCACGTTTACTTCACTTCTTTCAAACTGCTTAAAAATCATATAAATGGACGTTACACGTCATAATAAGCCTATATATACCAAGAATACTAAGTTTTCAACAAGTCAAGAAATTCGAATTTTTAGCCCCTAGTGAGTGTAAAATCGCGTTTACTTCACTTCTTTCAAACTGCTTAAAAATCATATAAATGTATGTATCACCTCATAATAAGCATCTATATACCAAGAAAACTCAGTTTTCAAAAAGTCAAGAATTTCGATTTTCTAGCCCCTAGTGAGTGTAAAATCGCGTTTACATCACTTCTTTTAAACTGCCTAAAAATCATATAAAAGGATGTTTCACGTCATTATAAGCCTACATATACCAAGAATATTGAGTTTTCAACATGTCAAGAAATTCAATTCTCTAGCCCCTAGTGACAGTAAAATCGCGTTTACTTCACTTCTTTCAAACTGCTTAAAAATCATATAAATGTATGTATCACCTCATAATAAGCATCTATATAGCAAGAATACTCAGTTTTCAACAAGTCAAGAAATTCGATATTTTAGCCCCTAGTGAGCGTAAAATCGCGTTTACTTTACTTCTTTCAAACTGTATAAAAATCACATAAATGGATGTTTCACGTCATAATAAGCCTATATATTCCAAGAATACTGAGGTCTAAAAAAGACAAGAAATTCGATCTTCTAGCCCCTAGTGAGTGTAAAATCGCGTTTTCTTCACTTCTTTCAAACTGCTTAAAAATCATATAATTGGATGTATCACCTCATAATAAGCCTCTATATACCAAGAATACTGTGTTTTCAAAAAGTCAAGATATTCGATTTTCTAGCCCCTAGTGAGTGTAAAATCGCGTTTACTTCACTTCTTTCAAACTGCTTAAAAATCATATAAATGGTGTATCACCTCATAATAAGCCTCTATATACCAAGAATACTGAGTTTTCAAAAAGTCAAGAAATTCGATTTTCTAACCCCTAGTGAGTGTAAAATCGCGTTTACTTCACTTCTTTCAAACTGCTTAAAAATCATATACATGGATGTATCACCTCATAATAAGCCTATATATACCAAGAATATTGAGTTTTTAACAAGTCAACAAATTCGATTTTCTAGCCCCTAGTGAGTGTAAAATCGCGTTTACTTCACTTCTTTCAAACTGCTTAAAAATCATATAAATGTATGTATCACCTCATAATAAGCATCTATATACCACGAAAACTCAGTTTTCAAAAAGTCAAGAATTTCGATTTTCTAGCCCCTAGTGAGTGTAAAATCGCGTTTACTTCACTTCTTTCAAACTGCTTAAAAATCATATAAATGGATGTATCACCTCATAATAAGCCTCTATATACCAAGAATACTAAGTTTTCAAAAAGTCAAGAATTTCGATTTTCTAGCCCCTAGTGAGTGTAAAATCGCGTTTACATCACTTCTTTTAAACTGCTTAAAAATCATATAAATGGATGTATCACGACATAATAAGCCTCTATATACCAAGAATATTCAGTTTTCAACAAGTCAAGAAATTCGATTTTCTAGCCCCTAGTGAGCGTAAAATCGCGTTTACTTCACTTATTTCACACTGCATAAAAATCATATAAATGGATGTATCACATCATAATAAGCCTATATATACCAAGAATACTAAGTTTTCAAAAAGTCAAGAATTTCGATTTTCTAGCCCCTAGTGAGTGTAAAAATGCGTTTACTTCACTTCTTTCAAACTGCTTAAAAATCATATAAATGGATGTTTCACGACATTATAAGCCTATATATACCAAGAATACTGAGTTTTGAAAAAGTCAAGAAATTCGATTTTCTAGCCCCTAGTGAGTGTAAAATCGCGTTTACTTCACTTCTTTCAAACTGCTTAAAAATCATATAAATGGATGTATCACCTCATTATAAGCCTCTATATACCAAGAATAATAAGCCTATATATTCCAAGAATACTGAGGTCTCAAAACGACAAGAAATTCGGTTTTCTAGCCCCTAGTGAGTGTAAATCGCGTTTTCTTCACTTATTTCAAACTGCTTGAAAATCATATAAATGGATGTATCACCTCATAGTAAGCCTCTATATACCAAGAATACTGAGTTTTCAAAAAGTCAAGAAATTCGATTTTCTAGCCCCTAGTGAGTGTAAAATCGCGTTTACTTCACTTCTTTCAAAATGCTAAAAATCAAATAAGTGGATGTATCACGTCATTATAAGCCTCTATATACCAAGAATATTCAGATTTCAACAAGTCAAGAAATTCGATTTTCTAGCCCCCAGTGAGTGTAAAATCGCGTTTACTTCACTTCTTTCAAACTGCTTAAAAATCATATAAATGGATGTATAACCTCATAATAAGCCTATATATACCAAGAATACTATGTTTTCAAAAAGTCAAGAATTTCGATTTTCTAGCCCCTAGTGTGTGTAAAATCGCGTTTACTTCACTTCTTTCAAACTGCTTAAAAATCATATAAAAGGATGTTTCACGTCATTATAAGCCTCTATATACCAAGAATACTGAGTTTTCAAAAAGTCAAGAAATTCGATTTTCTAGCCCCTAGTGAGTGTAAAATCGCGTTTACTTCACTTCTTTCAAAATGCTTAAGAATCATATAAATGGATGTATCACGTCATTATAAGCCTCTATATACCAAGAATATTCAGATTTCAACAAGTCAAGAAATTCGATTTTCTAGCCCCCAGTGAGTGTAAAATCGCGTTTACTTCACTTCTTTCAAACTGCTTAAAAATCATACAAAAGGATGTTTCACGTCATTATAAGCCTACATATACCATGAATATTGAGTTTTCAACAAGTCAATAAATTCAATTTTCTAGCCCCTAGTGAGAGTAAAGTCGCGTTTACTTCACTTCTTTCAAACTGCAAAAAAATCATATAAATGGATGTTTCACGTCATAATAAGCCTATATATATATATATATATATATATATACCAAGAATACTAAGTTTTCAACAAGTCAAGAAATTCGATTTTCTAGCCCCTAGTGAGTGGAAAATCACGCTTACTTCACTTCTTACAAACTGCTTAAAAATCATATAAATGAATGTATCACCTCATAAAAAGCCTCTATATACCAAGAATACTGAGTTTTCAAAAAGTCAAGAATTTCGATTTTCTAGCCCCTAGTGAGTGTAAAATCGCGTTTACTTCTCTTCTTTCAAACTGCTTAAAAATCATATAAATAGATGTTTCACTTCATTATAAGCCTATATATACAAGAATACAGAGTTTTCATAAAGTCAAGAAATTCAATTTTCTAGCCCCTAGTGAGTGTAAAATCACGTTTACTTCACTTCTTTCAAACCGCTTAAAAATCATATAAATGTATGTATCACCTCATAATAAGCATCTATATACCACGAAAATTCAGTTTTCAACAAGTCAAGAAATTCGATATTTTAGCCCCTGGTGAGCGTAAAATCGCGTTTACTTACTTCTTTCAAACTGCATAAAAATCATATAAATGGATGTTTCACGTCATAATAAGCATATATATTCCAAGAATACTGAGCTCTCAAGAAGACAAGAAATTCGATTTTCTAGCCCCTAGTGAGTGTAAAATCGCGTTTTCTTCACTTATTTCAAACTGTTTAAAAATCATATAAATGGATGTATCACCTCATAGTAAGCCTCTATATACCAAGAGTACTGAGTTTTCAAAAAGTCAAGAAATTCGATTTTCTAGCCCCTAGTGAGTGAAAAATCGCGTTTTCTTCACTTCTTTCAAAATGCTTAAAATTCATATAAATGGATGTATCACGTCATTATAAGCCTATATATACCAAGAATACTGAGTTTTTAAAAATTCTAGAAATTCGATTTTCTAACCCCTAGTGAGTGTAAAATCGCGTTTACTTCACTTCTTTCAAACTGCTTAAAAATCATATAAATGGATGATTCACCTCATAATAAGCCTCTATATACCAAGAATATTCAGATTTCAACAAGTCAAGGTATTCGATTTTCTATCCCCCAGTGAGTGTAAAATCGCGTTTACTTCACTTCTTTCAAACTGCTTAAAAATCATATAAATGGATGTACCACCTCATAATAAGCCTATATATACCAAGAATACTAAGTTTTCAAAAAGTCAAGAATTTCGATTTTCTAGCCCCTAGTGAGTGTAAAATCGCGTTTACTTCACTTCTTTCAAACTGCTTAACAATCATATAAAAGGATGTTTCACGTCATTATAAGCCTACATATACCAAGAATATTGAGTTTTCAACATGTCAAGAAATTCAATTTTCTAGCCCCTAGTGAGAGTAAAATCACGTTTACTTCACTTCTTTCAAACTGCTTAAAAATCATATAAATGTATGTATCACCTCATAATAAGCATCTATATACCAAGAATACTCAGTTTTCAACAAGTCAAGAAATTCGATATTTTAGCCCCTAGTGAGCGTAAAATCGCGTTTACTTTACTTCTTTCAAACTGCATAAAAATCACATAAATGGATGTTTCACGTCATAATAAGCCTATATATTCCAAGAATACTGAGGTCTAAAAAAGACAAGAAATTCGATCTTCTAGCCCCTAGTGAGTGTAAAATCGCGTTTTCTTCACTTCTTTCAAACTGCTTAAAAATCATATAATTGGATGTATCACCTCATAATAAGCCTCTATATACCAAGAATACTGTGTTTTCAAAAAGTCAAGATATTCGATTTTCTAGCCCCTAGTGAGTGTAAAATCGCGTTTACTTCACTTCTTTCAAACTGCTTAAAAATCATATAAATGGTGTATCACCTCATAATAAGCCTCTATATACCAAGAATACTGAGTTTTCAAAAAGTCAAGAAATTCGATTTTCTAGCCCCTAGTGAGTGTAAAATCGCGTTTACTTCACTTCTTTCAAACTGCTTAAAAATCATATACATGGATGTATCACCTCATAATAAGCCTATATATACCAAGAATATTGAGTTTTTAACAAGTCAACAAATTCGATTTTCTAGCCCCTAGTGAGTGTAAAATCGCGTTTACTTCACTTCTTTCAAACTGCTTAAAAATCATATAAATGGATGTATCACCTCATTATAAGCCTCTATATACCAAGAATAATAAGCCTATATATTCCAAGAATACTGAGGTCTCAAAACGACAAGAAATTCGATTTTCTAGCCCCTAGTGAGTGTAAAATCGCGTTTTCTTCACTTATTTCAAACTGCTTAAAAATCATATAAATGGATGTATCACCTCATAGTAAGCCTCTATATAACAAGAATACTGAGTTTTCAAAAAGTCAAGAAATTCGATTTTCTAGCCCCTAGTGAGGGTAAAATCGCGTTTACTTCACTTCTTTCAAAATGCTTAAGAATCATATAAATGGATGTATCACATCATTATAAGCCTCCATATACCAAGAATATTCAGATTTCAACAAGTCAAGAAATTCGATTTTCTAGCCCCCAGTGAGTGTAAAATCGCGTTTACTTCACTTCTTTCAAACTGCTTAAAAATCATATATAAGGATGTTTCACGTCATTATAAGCCTACATATACCATGAATATTGAGTTTTCAACAAGTCAAGAAATTCAATTTTCTAGCCCCTAGTGACAGTAAAATCGCGTTTACTTCACTTCTTTCAAACTGCAAAAAAATCATATAAATGGATGTTTCACGTCATAATAAGCCTATATATATACCAAGAATACTAAGTTTTCAACAAGTCAAGAAATTCGATTTTCTGGCCCCCAGTGAGTGTAAAATCACGTTTACTTCACTTCTTACAAACTCCTTAAAAATCATATAAATGAATGTATCACCTCATAAAAAGCCTCTATATACCAAGAATACTGAGTTTTCAAAAAGTCAAGAATTTCGATTTTCTAGCCCCTAGTGAGTGTAAAATCGCGTTTACTTCTCTTCTTTCAAACTGCTTAAAAATCATATAAATAGATGTTTCACTTCATTATAAGCCTATATATACAAGAATACAGAGTTTTCATAAAGTCAAGAAATTCGATTTTCTAGCCCCTAGTGAGTGTAAAGTCACGTTTACTTCACTTCTTTCAAACCGCTTAAAAATCATATAAATGTATGTATCACCTCATAATAAGCATCTATATAACAGGAAAACTCAGTTTTCAACAAGTCAAGAAATTCGATATTTTAGCCCCTTCGCGTTTACTTTACTTCTTTCACACTGCATAAAAATCATATAAATGGATGTATCACATCATAATAAGCCTATATATACCAAGAATACTAAGTTTTCAAAAAGTCAAAAATTTCGATTTTCTAGCCCCTAGTGAGTGTAAAAATGCGTTTACTTCACTTCTTTCAAACTGCTTAAAAATCATATAAATGGATGTTTCACGTCATTATAAGCCTATATATACCAAGAATACTGAGTTTTGAAAAAGTCAAGAAATTCGATTTTCTAGCCCCTAGTGTGTGTAAAATCGCGTTTACTTCACTTCTTTCAAACTGCTTAAAAATCATATAAATGGATGTATCACCTCATTATGAGCCTCTATATACCAAGAATAATAAGCCTATATATTCCAAGAATACTGAGGTCTCAAAACGACAAGAAATTCGATTTTCTAGCCCCTAGTGAGTGTAAAATCGCGTTTTCTTCACTTATTTCAAACTGCTTAAAAATCATATAAATGGATGTATCACCTCATAGTAAGCCTCTATATACCAAGAATACTGAGTTTTCAAAAAGTCAAGAAATTCGATTTTCTAGCCCCTAGTGAGTGTAAAATCGCGTTTACTTCACTTCTTTCAAACTGCTTAAAAATCATATAAATGGATGTATCACCTCATTATAAGCCTCTATATACCAAGAATAATAAGCCTATATATTCCAAGAATACTGAGGTCTCAAAACGACAAGAAATTCGATTTTCTAGCCCCTAGTGAGTGTAAAATCGCGTTTTCTTCACTTATTTCAAACTGCTTAAAAATCATATAAATGGATGTATCACCTCATAGTAAGCCTCTATATACCAAGAATACTGAGTTTTCAAAAAGTCATGAAATTCGATTTTCTAGCCCCTAGTGAGTGTAAAATCGCGTTTACCTCACTTCTTTCAAAATGCTAAAAATCAAATAAGTGGATGTATCACGTCATTATAAGCCTCTATATACCAAGAATATTCAGATTTCAACAAGTCAAGAAATTCGATTTTCCAGCCCCCAGTGAGTGTAAAATCGCGTTTACTTGACTTCTTTCAAACTGCTTAAAAATCATATAAATGGATGTATAACCTCATAATAAGCCTATATATACCAAGAATACTAAGTTTTCAAAAAGTCAAGAATTTCGATTTTCTAGCCCCTAGTGAGTGTAAAATCGCGTTTACTTCACTTCTTTCAAACTGCTTAAAAATCATATAAAAGGATGTTTCACGTCATTATAAGCCTCTATATACCAAGAATACTGAGTTTTCAAAAAGTCAAGAAATTCGATTTTCTAGCCCCTAGTGAGTGTAAAATCGCGTTTACTTCACTTCTTTCAAAATGCTTAAGAATCATATAAATGGATGTATCACGTCATTATAAGCCTCTATATACCAAGAATATTCAGTTTTCAACAAGTCAAGAAATTCGATATTTTAGCCCCTAGTGAGCGTAAAATCGCGTTTACTTTACTTCTTTCAAACTGCATAAAAATCACATAAATGGATGTTTCACGTCATAATAAGCCTATATATTCCAAGAATACTGAGGTCTAAAAAAGACAAGAAATTCGATTTTCTAGCCCCTAGTGGGTGTAAAATCGCGTTTTCTTCACTTCTTTCAAACTGCTTAAAAATCATATAATTGGATGTATCACCTCATAATAAGCCTCTATATACCAAGAATACTGTGTTTTCAAAAAGTCAAGATATTCGATTTTCTAGCCCCTAGTGAGTGTAAAATCGCGTTTACTTCACTTCTTTCAAACTGCTTAAAAATCATATAAATGGCGTATCACCTCATAATAAGCCTCTATATACCAAGAATACTGAGTTTTCAAAAAGTCAAGAAATTCGATTTTCTAGCCCCTAGTGAGTGTAAAATCGCGTTTACTTCACTTCTTTCAAACTGCTTAAAAATCATATACATGGATGTATCACCTCATAATAAGCATATAGATACCAAGAATATTGAGTTTTTAACAAGTCAACAAATTCGATTTTCTAGCCCCTAGTGAGTGTAAAATCGCGTTTACTTCACTTCTTTCAAACTGCTTAAAAATCATATAAATGGATGTATCACCTCATTATAAGCCTCTATATACCAAGAATAATAAGCCTATATATTCCAAGAATACTGAGGTCTCAAAACGACAAGAAATTCGATTTCCTAGCCCCTAGTGAGTGTAAAATCGCGTTTTCTTCACTTATTTCAAACTGCTTAAAAATCATATAAATGGATGTATCACCTCATAGTAAGCCTCTATATAACAAGAATACTGAGTTTTCAAAAAGTCAAGAAATTCGATTTTCTAGCCCCTAGTGAGTGTAAAATCGCGTTTACTTCACATCTTTCAAAATGCTTAAGAATCATGTAAATGGATGTATCACGTCATTATAAGCCTCTATATACCAAGAATATTCAGATTTCAACAAGTCAAGAAATTCGATTTTCTAGCCCCTAGTGAGTGTAAAATCGCGTTTACTTCACTTCTTTCAAACTGCTTAAAAATCATATAAAAGGATGTTTCACGTCATTATAAGCCTACATATACCATGAATATTGAGTTTTCAACAAGTCAAGAAATTCAATTTTCTAGCCCCTAGTGACAGTAAAATCGCGTTTACTTCACTTCTTTCAAACTGCAAAAAAATCATATAAATGGATGTTTCACGTCATAATAAGCCTATATATATATACCAAGAATACTAAGTTTTCAACAAGTCAAGAAATTCGATTTTCTGGCCCCCAGTGAGTGTAAAATCACGTTTACTTCACTTCTTACAAACTCCTTAAAAATCATATAAATGAATGTATCACCTCATAAAAAGCCTCTATATACCAAGAATACTGAGTTTTCAAAAAGTCAAGAATTTCGATTTTCTAGCCCCTAGTGAGTGTAAAATCGCGTTTACTTCTCTTCTTTCAAACTGCTTAAAAATCATATAAATAGATGTTTCACTTCATTATAAGCCTATATATACAAGAATACAGAGTTTTCATAAAGTCAAGAAATTCGATTTTCTAGCCCCTAGTGAGTGTAAAATCACGTTTACTTCACTTCTTTCAAACCGCTTAAAAATCATATAAATGTATGTATCACCTCATAATATGCATCTATATAACAGGAAAACTCAGTTTTCAACAAGTCAAGAAATTCGATATTTTAGCCCCTGGTGAGCGTAAAATCGCGTTTACTTTACTTCTTTCAAACTGCATAAAAATCATATAAATGGATGTTTCACGTCATAATAAGCATATATATTCAACGAATACTGAGCTCTCAAGAAGACAAGAAATTCGATTTTCTAGCCTCTAGTGAGTGTAAAATCGCGTTTTCTTCACTTATTTCAAACTGTTTAAAAATCATATAAATGGATGTATCACCTCATAGTAAGCCTCTATATACCAAGAATACTGAGTTTTCAAAAAGTCAAGAAATTCGATTTTCTAGCCCCTAGTGAGTGTAAAATCGCGTTTACTTCACTTCTTTCAAACTGCTTAAAAATCATATAAAAGGATGTTTCACGTCATTATAAGCCTACATATACCAAGAATATTGAGTTTTCAACAAGTCAAGAAATTCAATTTTCTAGCCCCTAGTGAGAGTAAAATCACGTTTACTTCACTTCTTTCATACTGCTTAAAAATCATATAAATGGACGTTACACGTCATAATAAGCCTATATATACCAAGAATACTAAGTTTTCAACAAGTCAAGAAATTCGAATTTCTAGCCCCTAGTGAGTGTAAAATCGCGTTTACTTCACTTCTTTCAAACTGCTTAAAAATCATATAAATGTATGTATCACCTCATAATAAGCATCTATATACCAAGAAAACTCAGTTTTCAAAAAGTCAAGAATTTCGATTTTCTAGCCCCTAGTGAGTGTAAAATCGCGTTTACATCACTTCTTTTAAACTGCTTAAAAATCATATAAATGGATGTATCACGATATAATCAGCCTCTATATACCAAGAATACTGAGTTTTGAAAAAGTCAAGAAATTCGATTTTCTAGCCCCTAGTGAGTGTAAAATCGCGTTTACTTCACTTCTTTCAAACTGCTTAAAAATCATATAAATGGATGTATCACCTCATTATAAGCCTCTATATACCAAGAATAATAAGCCTATATATTCCAAGAATACTGAGGTCTCAAAACGACAAGAAATTCGATTTTCTAGCCCCTAGTGAGTGTAAAATCCCGTTTTCTTCACTTATTTCAAACTGCTTAAAAATAATATAAATGGATGTATCACCTCATAGTAAGCCTCTATATACCAAGAATACTGAGTTTTCAAAAAGTAAAGAAATTCGATTTTCTAGCCCCTAGTGAGTGTAAAATCGCGTTTACTTCACTTCTTTCAAAATGCTTAAAAATCATATAAATGGATGTATCACGTCATTATAAGCCTATATATACCAAGAATACTGAGTTTTTAAAAATTCAAGAAATTCGATTTTCTAACCCCTAGTGAGTGTAAATTCGCGTTTACTTCTCTTCTTTCAAACAGCTTAAAAATCATATAAATGGATGATTCACCTCATAATAAGCCTCTATATACCAAGAATATTCAGATTTCAACAAGTCAAGGTATTCGATTTTCTATCCCCCAGTGAGTGTAAAATCGCGTTTACTTCACTTCTTTCAAACTGCTTAAAAATCATATAAATGGATGTACCACCTCATAATAAGCCTATATATACCAAGAATACTAAGTTTTCAAAAAGTCAAGAATTTCGATTTTCTAGCCCCTAGTGAGTGTAAAATCGCGTTTACTTCACTTCTTTCAAACTGCTTAAAAATCATATAAAAGGATGTTTCACTTCATTATAAGCCTACATATACCAAGAATATTGAGTTTTCAACAAGTCAAGAAATTCAATTTTCTAGCCCCTAGTGAGAGTAAAATCACGTTTACTTCACTTCTTTCAAACTACTTAAAAATCATATAAATGTATGTATCACCTCATAATAAGCATCTATATACCAAGAATATTCAGTTTCAACAAGTCAAGAAATTCGATATTTTAGCCCCTAGTGAGCGTAAAATCGCGTTTACTTTACTTCTTTCAAACTGCATAAAAATCACATAAATGGATGTTTCACGTCATAATAAGCCTATATATTCCACGAATACTGAGGTCTAAAAAAGACAAGAAATTCGATCTTCTAGCCCCTAGTGAGTGTAAAATCGCGTTTACTTCACTTCTTTCAAACTGCTTAAAAATCATATAAATGGATGTATCACCTCATAATAAGCCTCTATATACCAAGAATACTGAGTTTTCAAAAAGTCAAGAAATTCGATTTTCTAGACCCTAGTATGTGTAAAATCGCGTTTACTTCACTTCTTTCAAACTGCTTAAAAATCATATACATGGATGTATCACCTCATAATAAGCCTATATATACCAAGAATATTGAGTTTTTAACAAGTCAAGAATTTCGATTTTCTAGCCCCTAGTGAGTGTAAAATCGCGTTTACATCACTTCTTTTAAACTGCTTAAAAATCATATAAATGGATGTATCACGACATAATAAGCCTCTATATACCAAGAATATTGAGTTTTTAACAAGTCAAGAAATTCGATTTTCTAGCCCCTAGTGAGTGTAAAATCGCGTTTACTTCACTTATTTCACACTGCATAAAAATCATATAAATGGATGTATCACATCATAATAAGCCTATATATACCAAGAATACTAAGTTTTCAAAAAGTCAAGAATTTCGATTTTCTAGCCCCTAGTGAGTGTAAAAATGCGTTTACTTCACTTCTTTCAAACTGCTTAAAACTCATATAAATGGATGTTTCACGTCATTATAAGCCTATATATACCAAGAATACTGAGTTTTGAAAAAATCAAGAAATTCGATTTTCTAGCCCCTAGTGAGTGTAAAATCGCGTTTACTTCACTTCTTTCAAACTGCTTAAAAATCATATAAATGGATGTATCACCTCATTATAAGCCTCTATATACCAAGAATAATAAGCCTATATATTCCAAGAATACTGAGGTCTCAAAACGACAAGAAATTCGATTTTCTAGCCCCTAGTGAGTGTAAAATCGCGTTTACTTCACTTCTTTCAAAATGCTTAAAAATCATATAAATGGATGTATCACGTCATTATAAGCCTCTATATACCAAGAATATTCAGATTTCAACAAGTCAAGAAATTCGATTTTCTAGCCCCCAGTGAGTGTAAAATCGCGTTTACTTCACTTCTTTCAAACTGCTTAAAAATCATATAAATGGATGTATAACCTCATAATAAGCCTATATATACCAAGAATACTAAGTTTTCAAAAAGTCAAGAATTTCGATTTTCTAGCCCCTAGTGAGTGTAAAATCGCGTTTACTTCACTTCTTTCAAACTGCTTAAAAATCATATAATTGGATGTATCACGTCATTATAAGCCTATATATACCAAGAATACTGAGTTTTTAAAAATTCAAGAAATTCGATTTTCTAACCCCTAGTGAGTGTAAATTCGCGTTTACTTCACTTCTTTCAAACTGCTTAAAAATCATATAAATGGATGATTCACCTCATAATAAGCCTCTATATACCAAGAATATTCAGATTTCAACAAGTCAAGGTATTCGATTTTCTATCCCCCAGTGAGTGTAAAATCGCGTTTACTTCACTTCTTTCAAACTGCTTAAAAATCATATAAATGGATGTACCACCTCATAATAAGCCTATATATACCAAGAATACTAAGTTTTCAAAAAGTCAAGAATTTCGATTTTCTAGCCCCTAGTGAGTGTAAAATCGCGTTTACTTCACTTCTTTCAAACTGCTTAAAAATCATATAAAAGGATGTTTCACGTCATTATAAGCCTACATATACCAAGAATATTGAGTTTTCAACAAGTCAAGAAATTCAATTTTCTAGCCCCTAGTGAGAGTAAAATCACGTTTACTTCACTTCTTTCAAACTGCTTAAAAATCATATAAATGTATGTATCACCTCATAATAAGCATCTATATACCAAGAATACTCAGTTTTCAACAAGTCAAGAAATTCGATATTTTAGCCCCTAGTGAGCGTAAAATCGCGTTTACTTTACTTCTTTCAAACTGCATAAAAATCACATAAATGGATGTTTCACGTCATAATAAGCCTATATATTCCAAGAATACTGAGGTCTAAAAAAGACAAGAAATTCGATCTTCTAGCCCCTAATGAGTGTAAAATCGCGTTTTCTTCACTTCTTTCAAACTGTTTAAAAATCATATAATTGGATGTATCACCTCATAATAAGCCTCTATATACCAAGAATACTGTGTTTTCAAAAAGTCAAGATATTCGATTTTCTAGCCCCTAGTGAGTGTAAAATCGCGTTTACCTCACTTCTTTCATTTGCTTAAAAATCATATAAATGCATGTATCACCTCATAATAAGCCTCTATATACCAAGAATACTGAGTTTTCAAAAAGTCAAGAAATTCGATTTTCCAGCCCCTAGTGAGTGTAAAATCGCGTTTACTTCACTTCTTTCAAACTGCTTAAAAATCATATACATGGATGTATCACCTCATAATAAGCCTATATATACCAAGAATATTGAGTTTTTAACAAGTCAAGAATTTCAATTTTCTACCCCCTAGTGAGTGTAAAATCGCGTTTACTTCACTTCTTTCAAACTGCATAAAAATCATATAAATGGATATTTCACGTCATAATAAGCCTACATATACCAAGTATACTAAGTTTTTAACAAGTCAAGAAATTCGATTTTCTAGCCCCTAGTGAGTGTAAAATCGCGTTTACTTCACTTCTTTCAAACTGCTTAAAAATCATATAAATGGATGTATCACCTCATAATAAGCCTCTATATACCAAGAATGCTAAGTTTTCAAAAAGTCAAGAATTTCGATTTTCTAGCCCCTAGTGAGTGTAAAATCGCGTTTACTTCACTTCCTTCAAACTGCTTAAAAATCATATAAATGTATGTTTCACGTCATAATAAGCCTATATATTCCAAGAATACTGAGGTCTAAAAAAGACAAGGAATTCGATTTTCTAGCCCCTAGTGAGTGTAAAATCGCGTTTTCTTCACTTCTTTCAAACTACTTAAAAATCATATAATTGGATGTATCACCTCATAATAAGCCTCTATATACCAAGAATACTGTGTTTTCAAAAAGTCAAGATTTTCGATTTTCTAGCCCCCAGTGAGTGTAAAATCGCGTTTACTTCACTTCTTTCAAACTGCTTAAAAATCATGTAAATGGATGTATCACCTCATAATAAGCCTCTATATACCAAGAATACTGAGTTTTCAAAAAGTCAAGAAATTCGATTTTCTAGCCCCTAGTGAGTGTAAAATCGCGTTTACTTCACTTCTTTCAAACTGCTTAAAAATCATATACATGGATGTATCACCTCATAATAAGCCTATATATACCAAGAATATTGAGTTTTTAACAAGTCAAGAATTTCGATTTTCTATCCCCTAGTGAGAGTAAAATCGCGTTTACTTCACTTCTTTCAAACTCATAAAAATCATATAAATGGATATTTCACGTCATAATAAGCCTATATATACCAAGAATACTAAGTTTTTAACAAGTCAAGAAATTCGATTTTCTAGCCCTTAGTGAGTGTAAAATCGCGTTTACTTCACTTCTTTCAAACTGCTTAAAAATCATATAAATGGATGTATCACCTCATAATAAGCCTCTATATACCAAGAATATTCAGTTTTCAACAAGACAAGAAATTCGATTTTCTAGCCCCTAGTGAGTGTAAAATCGCGTTTACTTCACTTCTTACACACTGCATAAAAATCATATAAACGGATGTATCACATCATAATAAGGATATATATACCAAGAATACTGAGTTTTGAAAAAGTCAAGAAATTCGATTTTCTAGCCCCTAGTGAGTGTCAAATCGCGTTTACTTCACTTCTTTCAAACTGCTTAAAAATCATATAAATGGATGTATCACCTCATTATAAGCCTCTATATACCAAGAATAATAAGCCTATATATTCCAAGAATACTGAGGTCTCAAAACGACAAGAAATTCGATTTTCTAGCCCCTAGTGAGTGTAAAATCGCGTTTTCTTCACTTATTTCAAACTGCTTAAAAATCATATAAATGGATTTATCACCTCGTAGTAAGCCTCTATATACCAAGAATACTGTGTTTTCAAAAAGTCAAGATATTCGATTTTCTTGCCCCTAGTGAGTGTAAAATCGCGTTTACCTCACTTCTTTCATTTGCTTAAAAATCATATAAATGCATGTATCACCTCATAATAAGCCTCTATATACCAAGAATACTGAGTTTTCAAAAAGTCAAGAAATTCGATTTTCCAGCCCCTAGTGAGTGTAAAATCGCGTTTACTTCACTTCTTTCAAACTGCTTAAAAATCATATACATGGATGTATCACCTCATAATAAGCCTATATATACCAAGAATATTGAGTTTTTAACAAGTCAAGAATTTCAATTTTCTACCCCCTAGTGAGAGTAAAATCGCGTTTACTTCACTTCTTTCAAACTGCATAAAAATCATATAAATGGATATTTCACGTCATAATAAGCCTACATATACCAAGTATACTAAGTTTTTAACAAGTCAAGAAATTCGATTTTCTAGCCCCTAGTGAGTGTAAAATCGCGTTTACTTCACTTCTTTCAAACTGCTTAAAAATCATATAAATGGATGTATCACCTCATAATAAGCCTCTATATACCAAGAATGCTAAGTTTTCAAAAAGTCAAGAATTTCGATTTTCTAGCCCCTAGTGAGTGTAAAATCTCGTTTACATCACTTCTTTTAAACTGCTTAAAAATCATATAAATGGATGTATCACGACATAATAAGCCTCTATATACCAAGAATATTCAGTTTTCAACAAGTCAAGAAATTCGATTTTCTAGCCCCTAGTGAGTGTAAAATCGCGTTTACTTCACTTCTTACACACTGCATAAAAATCATATAAACGGATGTATCACATCATAATAAGGATATATATACCAAGAATACTGAGTTTTGAAAAAGTCAAGAAATTCGATTTTCTAGCCCCTAGTGAGTGTCAAATCGCGTTTACTTCACTTCTTTCAAACTGCTTAAAAATCATATAAATGGATGTATCACCTCATTATAAGCCTCTATATACCAACAATAATAAGCCTATATATTCCAAGAATACTGAGGTATCAAAACGACAAGAAATTCGATTTTCTAGCCCCTAGTGAGTGTAAAATCGCGTTTTCTTCACTTATTTCAAACTGCTTAAAAATCATATAAATGGATTTATCACCTCGTAGTAAGCCTCTATATACCAAGAATACTGAGTTTTCAAAAAGTCAAGAAATTCGATTTTCTAGCCCCTAGTGAGTGTAAAATCGCGTTTACTTCACTTCCTTCAAACTGCTTAAAAATCATATATATGTATGTATCACCTCATAATAAGCATCTATATACCAAGAAAACTCAGTTTTCAACAAGTCAAGAAATTCGATATTTTAGCCCCTAGTGAAGCGTAAAATCGCGTTTACTTTACTTCTTTCAAACTGCTTAAAAATCATATAAATGTATGTATCACCTCATAATAAGCATCTAGCAAGAAAACTCAGTTTTCAACAAGTCAAGAAATTCGATATTTTAGCCCCTGGTGAGCGTAAAATCGCGTTTACTTTACTTCTTTTAAACTGCATAAAAATCACATAAATGGATGTTTCACGTCATAATAAGCCTATATATTCAAAGAATACTAAGGTCTAAAAAAGACAAGAAATTCGATTTTCTAGCCCCTAGTAAGTGTAAAATCGCGTTTTCTTCACTTCTTTCAAACTGCTTAAAAATCATATAATTGCATGTATCACCTCATAATAAGCCTCTATATACCAAGAATACTGAGTTTTCAAAAAGTCAAGAAATTCGATTTTCTAGCCCCTAGTGAGTGTAAAATCGCGTTTACTTCAGTTCTTTCAAACTGCTTAAAAATCATATAAATGGATGTATCACCTCATAATAAGCCTATGTATACCAAGAATATTGAGTTTTTAACAACTCAAGAATTTCAATTTTCTAGCCCCTAGTGAGAGTAAAATCGCGTTTACTTCACTTCTTTCAAACTGCATAAAAATCATATAAATGGATATTTCACGTCATAATAAGCCTATATATACCAAGAATACTAAGTTTTTAACAAGTCAAGAAATTCAATTTTCTAGCCCCTAGTGGGGGTAAAATCGCGTTTACTTCACTTCTTTCAAACTGCTTAAAAATCATATAAATGGTTGTATCACCTCATAATAAGCCTCTATATACCAAGAATACTAAGTTTTCAAAAAGTCAAGAATTTCGATTTTCTAACCCCTAGTGAGTGTAAAATCGCGTTTACATCACTTCTTTCAAACTGCTTAAAAATCATATAAAAGGATGTTTCACGTCATTATAAGCCTACATATACCAAGAATATTGAGTTTTCAACAAGTCAAGAAATTCAATTTTCTAGCCCCTAGTGAGAGTAAAATCACGTTTACTTCACTTCTTTCAAACTGCTTAAAAATCATATAAATGGATGTATCACGACATAATAAGCCTCTATATACCAAGAATATTCAGTTTTCAACAAGTCAAGAAATTCGATTTTCTAGCCCCTAGTGAGTGTAAAATCGCGTTTACTTCACTTCTTACACACTGCATAAAAATCATATAAACGGATGTATCACATCATAATAAGCCTATATATACCAAGAATACTGAGTTTTGAAAAAGTCAAGAAATTCGATTTTCTAGCCCCTAGTGAGTGTCAAATCGCGTTTACTTCACTTCTTTCAAACTGCTTAAAAATCATATAAATGGATGTATCACCTCATTATAAGCCTCTATATACCAAGAATAATAAGCCTATATATTCCAAGAATACTGAGGTCTCAAAACGACAAGAAATTCGATTTTCTAGCCCCTAGTGAGTGTAAAATCGCGTTTTCTTCACTTATTTCAAACTGCATAAAAATCATATAAATGGATTTATCACCTCGTAGTAAGCCTCTATATACCAAGAATACTGAGTTTTCAAAAAGTCAAGAAATTCAATTTTCTAGCCCCTAGTGAGAGTAAAATCACGTTTACTTCACTTCTTTCAAACTGCTTAAAAATCATATAAATGTATATATCACCTCATAATAAGCATCTATATACCAAGAAAACTCAGTTTTCAACAAGTCAAGAAATTCGATATTTTAGCCCCTAGTGAGCGTAAAATCGCGTTTACCTCACTTCTTTCATTTGCTTAAAAATCATATAAATGGATGTATCACGTCATAATAAGCCTCTATATACCAAGAATACTGAGTTTTCAAAAAGTCAAGAAATTCGATTTTCCAGCCCCTAGTGAGTGTAAAATCGCGTTTACTTCACTTCTTTCAAACTGCATAAAAATCATATAAATGGATATTTCACGTCATAATAAGCCTACATATACCAAGAATACTAAGTTTTTAACAAGTCAAGAAATTCGATTTTCTAGCCCCTAGTGAGTGTAAAATCGCGTTTACTTCACTTCTTTCAAACTGCTTAAAAATCATATAAATGGATGTATCACCTCATAATAAGCCTCTATATACCAAGAATGCTAAGTTTTCAAAAAGTCAAGAATTTCGATTTTCTAGGTCCTAGTGAGTGTAAAATCGCGTTTACATCACTTCTTTTAAACTGCTTAAAAATCATATAAATGGATGTATCACGACATAATAAGCCTCTATATACCAAGAATATTCAGTTTTCAACAAGTGAAGAAATTCGATTTTCTAGCCCCTAGTGAGTGTAAAATCGCGTTTACTTCACTTATTTCACACTGCATAAAAATCATATAAATGGATGTATCACATCATAATAAGCCTATATATACCAAGAATACTAAGTTTTCAAAAAGTCAAGAATTTCGATTTTCTAGCCCCTAGTGAGTGTAAAAATGCGTTTACTTCACTTCTTTCAAACTGCTTAAAAATCATATAAATGGATGTTTCACGTCATTATAAGCCTATATATACCAAGAATACTGAGTTTTGAAAATGTCAAGAAATTCGATTTTCTAGCCCCTAGTGAGTGTAAAATCGCGTTTACTTCACTTCTTTCAAACTGCTTAAAAATCATATAAATGGATGTATCACCTCATTATAAGCCTCTATATACCAAGAATAATAAGCCTATATATTCCAGGAATACTGAGGTCTCAAAACGACAAGAAATTCGTTTTTCTAGCCCCTAGTGAGTGTAAAATCGCGTTTACTTCACTTATTTCACACTGCATAAAAATCATATAAATGGATGTATCACCTCATAGTAAGCCTCTATATACCAAGAATACTGAGTTTTCAAAAAGTCAAGAAATTCAGTTTTCTAGCCCCTAGTGAGTGTAAAATCGCGTTTACTTCACTTCTTTCAAAATGCTTAAAAATCATATAAATGGATGTATCACGTCATTATAAGCCTCTATATACCAAGAATATTCAGATTTCAACAAGTCAAGAAATTCGATTTTCTAGCCCCCAGTGAGTGTAAAATCGCGTTTACTTCACTTCTTTCAAACTGCTTAAAAATCATATAAATGGATGTATAACCTCATAATAAGCCTATATATACCAAGAATACTAAGTTTTCAAAAAGTCAAGAATTTCGATTTTCTAGCCCCTAGTGAGTGTAAAATCGCGTTTACTTCACTTCTTTCAAACTGCTTAAAAATCATATACATGGATGTATCACCTCATAATAAGCCTATATATACCAAGAATATTGAGTTTTTAACAAGTCAAGATATTCGATTTTCTATCCCCCAGTGAGTGTAAAATCGCGTTTACTTCACTTCCTTCAAACTGCTTAAAAATCATATAAATGTATGTTTCACGTCATAATAAGCCTATATATTCCAAGAATACTGAGGTCTAAAAAAGACAAGGAATTCGATTTTCTAGCCCCTAGTGAGTGTAAAATCGCGTTTTCTTCACTTCTTTCAAACTACTTAAAAATCATATAATTGGATGTATCACCTCATAATAAGCCTCTATATACCAAGAATACTGTGTTTTCAAAAAGTCAAGATATTCGATTTTCTAGCCCCTAGTGAGTGTAAAATCGCGTTTACTTCACTTCTTTCAAACTGCTTAAAAATCATGTAAATGGATGTATCACCTCATAATAAGCCTCTATATACCAAGAATACTGAGTTTTCAAAAAGTCAAGAAATTCGATTTTCTAGCCCCTAGTGAGTGTAAAATCGCGTTTACTTCACTTCTTTCAAACTGCTTAAAAATCATATACATGGATGTATCACCTCATAATAAGCCTATATATACCAAGAATATTGAGTTTTTAACAAGTCAAGAATTTCAATTTTCTATCCCCTAGTGAGAGTAAAATCGCGTTTACTTCACTTCTTTCAAACTCATAAAAATCATATAAATGGATATTTCACGTCATAATAAGCCTATATATACCAAGAATACTAAGTTTTTAACAAGTCAAGAAATTCGATTTTCTAGCCCTTAGTGAGTGTAAAATCGCGTTTACTTCAGTTCTTTCAAACTGCTTAAAAATCATATAAATGGATGTATCACCTCATAATAAGCCTCTATATACCAAGAATACTAAGTTTTCAAAAAGTCAAGAATTTCGATTTTCTAGCCCCTAGTGAGTGTAAAATCGCGTTTACTTCACTTCCTTCAAACTGCTTAAAAATCATATAAATGTATGTATCACCTCATAATAAGCATCTATATACCAAGAAAACTCAGTTTTCAACAAGTCAAGAAATTCGATATTTTAGCCCCTAGTGAGCGTAAAATCGCGTTTACTTTACTTCTTTCAAACTGCATAAAAATCACATAAATGGATGTTTCACGTCATAATAAGCCTATATATTCAAAGAATACTGAGGTCTAAAAAAGACAAGAAATTCGATTTTCTAGCCCCTAGTAAGTGTAAAATCGCGTTTTCTTCACTTCTTTCAAACTGCTTAAAAATCATATAATTGCATGTATCACCTCATAATAAGCCTCTATATACCAAGAATACTGAGTTTTCAAAAAGTCAAGAAATTCGATTTTCTAGCCCCTAGTGAGTGTAAAATCGCGTTTACTTCACTTCTTTCAAACTGCTTAAAAATCATATAATTGCATGTATCACCTCATAATAAGCCTCTATATACCAAGAATACTGAGTTTTCAAAAAGTCAAGAAATTCGATTTTCTAGCCCCTAGTGAGTGTAAAATCGCGTTTACTTCACTTCTTTCAAACTGCTTAAAAATCATATAATTGCATGTATCACCTCATAATAAGCCTCTATATACCAAGAATACTGAGTTTTCAAAAAGTCAAGAAATTCGATTTTCTAGCCCCTAGTGAGTGTAAAATCGCGTTTACTTCACTTCTTTCAAACTGCTTAAAAAGCATATACATGGATGTATCACCTCATAATAAGCCTCTATATACCAAGAATACTGAGTTTTCAAAAAGTCAAGAAATTCGATTTTCTAGCCCCTAGTGAGTGTAAAATCGCGTTTACTTCACTTCTTTCAAACTGCTTAAAAATCATATAATTGCATGTATCACCTCATAATAAGCCTCTATATACCAAGAATACTGAGTTTTCAAAAAGTCAAGAAATTCGATTTTCTAGCCCCTAGTGAGTGTAAAATCGCGTTTACTTCACTTCTTTCAAACTGCTTAAAAAGCATATACATGGATGTATCACCTCATAATAAGCCTATGTATACCAAGAATATTGAGTTTTTAACAAGTCAAGAATTTCAATTTTCTAGCCCCTAGTGAGAGTAAAATCGCGTTTACTTCACTTCTTTCAAACTGCATAAAAATCATATAAATGGATATTTCACGTCATAATAAGCCTATATATACCAAGAATACTAAGTTTTTAACAAGTCAAGAAATTCAATTTTCTAGCCCCTAGTGGGGGTAAAATCGCGTTTACTTCACTTCTTTCAAACTGCTTAAAAATCATATAAATGGATGTATCACCTCATAATAAGCCTCTATATACCAAGAATACTAAGTTTTCAAAAAGTCAAGAATTTCGATTTTCTAACCCCTAGTGAGTGTAAAATCGCGTTTACATCACTTCTTTTAAACTGCTTAAAAATCATATAAATGGATGTATCACGACATAATCAGCCTCTATATACCAAGAATATTCAGTTTTCAACAAGTCAAGAAATTCGATTTTCTAGCCCCTAGTGAGTGTAAAATCGCGTTTACTTCACTTATTTCACACTGCATAAAAATCATATAAATGGATGTATCACATCATAATAAGCCTATATATACCAAGAATACTGAGTTTTGAAAAAGTCAAGAAATTCGATTTTCTAGCCCCTAGTGAGTGTAAAATCGCGTTTACTTCACTTCTTTCAAACTGCTTAAAAATCATATAAATGGATGTATCACCTCATTATAAGCCTCTATATACCAAGAATAATAAGCCTATATATTCCAAGAATACTGAGGTCTCAAAACGACAAGAAATTCGATTTTCTAGCCCCTAGTTAATTAAAAAATCGCGTTTTCTTCACTTATTTCAAACTGCTTAAAAATCATATAAATGGATGTATCACCTCATAGTAAGCCTCTATATACCAAGAATACTGAGTTTTCAAAAAGTCAAGAAATTCGATTTTCTAACCCCTAGTGAGTGTAAAATCGCGTTTACTTACTTCTTTCAAAATGCTTAAAAATCATATAAATGGATGTATCACGTCATTATAAGCCTCTATATTCCAAGAATATTCAGATTTCAACAAGTCAAGAAATTCGATTTTCTAGCCCCCAGTGAGTGTAAAATCGCGTTTACTTCACTTCTTTCAAACTGCTTAAAAATCATATAAAAGGATGTTTCACGTCATTATAAGCCTACATATACCATGAATATTGAGTTTTCAACAGGTCAAGAAATTCAATTTTCTAGCCCCTAGTAACAGTAAAATCGCGTTTACTTCACTTCTTTCAAACTGCAAAAAAATCATATAAATGGATGTTTCAGGTCATAATAAGCCTATATATATATACCAAGAATACTAAGTTTTCAACAAGTCAAGAAATTCGATTTTCTAGCCCCCAGTGAGTGTAAAATCACGTTTACTTCACTTCTTACAAACTGCTTAAAAATCATATAAATGAATGTATCACCTCATAAAAAGCCTCTATATACCAAGAATACTGAGTTTTCAAAAAGTCAAGAATTTCGATTTTCTAGCCCCTAGTGAGTGTAAAATCGCGTTTACTTCTCTTCTTTCAAACCGCTTAAAAATCATATAAATGTATGTATCACCTCATAATAAGCATCTATATACCAGGAAAACTCAGTTTTCAACAAGTCAAGAAATTCGATATTTTAGCCCCTGGTGAGCGTAAAATCGCGATTACTTTACTTCTTTCAAACTGCATAAAAATCATATAAATGGATGTTTCACGTCATAATAAGCATATATATTCCAAGAATACCGAGGTCTCAAGAAGACAAGAAATTCGATTTTCTAGCCCCTAGTGAGTGTAAAATCGCGTTTTCTTCACTTATTTCAAACTTTTTAAAAATCATATAAATGGATGTATCACCTCATAGTAAGCCTCTATATTCCAAGAATACTGAGTTTTCAAAAAGTCAAGAAATTCGATTTTCTAGCCCCTAGTGAGTGTAAAATCGCGTTTACTTCACTTCTTTCAAACTGCTTAAAAATCATATAATTGGATGTATCACGTCATTATAAGCCTATATATACCAAGAATACTGAGTTTTTAAAAATTCAAGAAATTCGATTTTCTAACCCCTAGTGAGTGTAAATTCGCGTTTACTTCACTGCTTTCAAACTGCTTAAAAATCATATAAATGGATGATTCACCTCATAATAAGCCCCTATATACCAAGAATATTCAGATTTCAACAAGTCAAGCTATTCGATTTTCTATCCCCCAGTGAGTGTAAAATCGCGTTTACTTCACTTCTTTCAAACTGCTTAAAAATCATATAAATGGATGTACCACCTCATAATAAGCCTATACATACCAAGAATACTAAGTTTTCAAAAAGTCAAGAATTTCGATTTTCTAGCCCCTAGTGAGTGTAAAATCGCGTTTACTTCACTTCTTTCAAACTGCTTAAAAATCATATAAAAGGATGTTTCACGTCATTATAAGCCTACATATACCAAGAATATTGAGTTTTCAACAAGTCAAGAAATTCAATTTTCTAGCCCCTAGTGAGAGTAAAATCACGTTTACTTCACTTCTTTCAAACTGCTTAAAAATCATATAAATGGATGTATCACCTCATAATAAGCCTCTATATACCAAGAATACTGTGTTTTCAAAAAGTCAAGATATTCGATTTTCTAGCCCCTAGTGAGTGTAAAATCGCGTTTACCTCACTTCTTTCATTTGCTTAAAAATCATATAAATGGATGTATCACCTCATAATAAGCCTCTATATACCAAGAATACTGAGTTTTCAAAAAGTCAAGAAATTCGATTTTCCAGCCCCTAGTGAGTGTAAAATCGCGTTTACTTCACTTCTTTCAAACTGCTTAAAAATCATATACATGGATGTATCACCTCATAATAAGCCTATATATACCAAGAATATTGAGTTTTTAACAAGTCAAGAATTTCAATTTTCTACCCCCTAGTGAGAGTAAAATCGCGTTTACTTCACTTCTTTCAAACTGCATAAAAATCATATAAATGGATATTTCACGTCATAATAAGCCTACATATACCAAGAATACTAAGTTTTTAACAAGTCAAGAAATTCGATTTTCTAGCCCCTAGTGAGTGTAAAATCGCGTTTACTTCACTTCTTTCAAACTGCTTAAAAATCATATAAATGGATGTATCACCTCATAATAAGCCTCTATATACCAAGAATGCTAAGTTTTCAAAAAGTCAAGAATTTCGATTTTCTAGGCCCTAGTGAGTGTAAAATCGCGTTTACATCACTTCTTTTAAACTGCTTAAAAATCATATAAATGGATGTATCACGACATAATAAGCCTCTATATACCAAGAATATTCAGTTTTCAACAAGTGAAGAAATTCGATTTTCTAGCCCCTAGTGAGTGTAAAATCGCGTTTACTTCACTTATTTCACACTGCATAAAAATCATATAAATGGATGTATCACATCATAATAAGCCTATATATACCAAGAATACTAAGTTTTCAAACAGTCAAGAATTTCGATTTTCTAGCCCCTAGTGAGTGTAAAAATGCGTTTACTTCACTTCTTTCAAACTGCTTAAAAATCATATAAATGGATGTTTCACGTCATTATAAGCCTATATATACCAAGAATACTGAGTTTTGAAAAAGTCAAGAAATTCGATTTTCTAGCCCCTAGTGAGTGTAAAATCGCGTTTACTTCACTTCTTTCAAACTGCTTAAAAATCATATAAATGGATGTATCACCTCATTATAAGCCTCTATATACCAAGAATAATAAGCCTATATATTCCAAGAATACTGAGGTATCAAAACGACAAGAAATTCGATTTTCTAGCCCCTAGTGAGTGTAAAATCGCGTTTTCTTCACTTATTTCAAACTGCTTAAAAATCATATAAATGGATTTATCACCTCATTATAAGCCTCTATATACCAAGAATAATAAGCCTCTATATACCAAGAATACTGAGTTTTCAAAAAGTCAAGAAATTCGATTTTCTAGCCCCTAGTGAGTGTAAAATCGCGTTTACTTCACTTCCTTCAAACTGCTTAAAAATCATATACATGGATGTATCACCTCATAATAAGCATCTATATACCAAGAAAACTCAGTTTTCAACAAGTCAAGAAATTCGATATTTTAGCCCCTAGTGAAGCGTAAAATCGCGTTTACTTTACTTCTTTTAAACTGCATAAAAATCACATAAATGGATGTTTCACGTCATAATAAGCCTATGTATACCAAGAATATTGAGTTTTTAACAACTCAAGAATTTCAATTTTCTAGCCCCTAGTGAGAGTAAAATCGCGTTTACTTCACTTCTTTCAAACTGCATAAAAATCATATAAATGGATATTTCACGTCATAATAAGCCTATATATACCAAGAATACTAAGTTTTTAACAAGTCAAGAAATTCAATTTTCTAGCCCCTAGTGGGGGTAAAATCGCGTTTACTTCACTTCTTTCAAACTGCTTAAAAATCATATAAATGGTTGTATCACCTCATAATAAGCCTCTATATACCAAGAATACTAAGTTTTCAAAAAGTCAAGAATTTCGATTTTCTAACCCCTAGTGAGTGTAAAATCGCGTTTACATCACTTCTTTCAAACTGCTTAAAAATCATATAAAAGGATGTTTCACGTCATTATAAGCCTACATATACCAAGAATATTGAGTTTTCAACAAGTCAAGAAATTCAATTTTCTAGCCCCTAGTGAGAGTAAAATCACGTTTACTTCACTTCTTTCAAACTGCTTAAAAATCATATAAATGTATGTATCACCTCATAATAAGCATCTATATACCAAGAATACTCAGTTTTCAACAAGTCAAGAAATTCGATATTTTAGCCCCTAGTGAGCGTAAAATCGCGTTTACTTTACTTCTTTCAAACTGCATAAAAATCACATAAATGGATGTTTCACGTCATAATAAGCCTATATATTCCAAGAATACTGAGGTCTAAAAAAGACAAGAAATTCGATCTTCTAGCCCCTAGTGAGTGTAAAATCGCGTTTTCTTCACTTCTTTCGAACTGTTTAAAAATCATATAATTGGATGTATCACCTCATAATAAGCCTCTATATACCAAGAATACTGTGTTTTCAAAAAGTCAAGATATTCGATTTTCTAGCCCCTAGTGAGTGTAAAATCGCGTTTACCTCACTTCTTTCATTTGCTTAAAAATCATATAAATGCATATATCACCTCATAATAAGCCTCTATATACCAAGAATACTGAGTTTTTAACAAGTCAAGAATTTCAATTTTCTACCCCCTAGTGAGAGTAAAATCGCGTTTACTTCACTTCTTTCAAACTGCATAAAAATCATATAAATGGATATTTCACGTCATAATAAGCCTACATATACCAAGTATACTAAGTTTTTAACAAGTCTAGAAATTCGATTTTCTAGCCCCTAGTGAGTGTAAAATCGCGTTTACTTCACTTCTTTCAAACTGCTTAAAAATCATATAAATGGATGTATCACCTCATAATAAGCCTCTATATACCAAGAATGCTAAGTTTTCAAAAAGTCAAGAATTTCGATTTTCTACCCCCTAGTGAGTGTAAAATCGCGTTTACTTCACTTCCTTCAAACTGCTTAAAAATCATATAAATGTATGTTTCACGTCATAATAAGCCTATATATTCCAAGAATACTGAGGTCTAAAAAAGACAAGGAATTCGATTTTCTAGCCCCTAGTGAGTGTAAAATCGCGTTTTCTTCACTTCTTTCAAACTACTTAAAAATCATATAATTGGATGTATCACCTCATAATAAGCCTCTATATACCAAGAATACTGTGTTTTCAAAAAGTCAAGATATTCGATTTTCTAGCCCCCAGTGAGTGTAAAATCGCGTTTACTTCACTTCTTTCAAACTGCTTAAAAATCATGTAAATGGATGTATCACCTCATAATAAGCCTCTATATACCAAGAATACTGAGTTTTCAAAAAGTCAAGAAATTCGATTTTCTAGCCCCTAGTGAGTGTAAAATTGCGTTTACTTCACTTCTTTCAAACTGCTTAAAAATCATATACATGGATGTATCACCTCATAATAAGCCTATATATACCAAGAATATTGAGTTTTTAACAAGTCAAGAATTTCAATTTTCTATCCCCTAGTGAGAGTAAAATCGCGTTTACTTCACTTCTTTCAAACTCATAAAAATCATATAAATGGATATTTCACGTCATAATAAGCATATATATACCAAGAATACTAAGTTTTTAACAAGTCAAGAAATTCGATTTTCTAGCCCTTAGTGAGTGTAAAATCGCGTTTACTTCACTTCTTTCAAACTGCTTAAAAATCATATAAATGGATGTATCACCTCATAATAAGCCTCTATATACCAAGAATACTAAGTTTTCAAAAAGTCAAGAATTTCGATTTTCTAGCCCCTAGTGAGTGTAAAATCTCGTTTACATCACTTCTTTTAAACTGCTTAAAAATCATATAAATGGATGTATCACGACATAATAAGCCTCTATATACCAAGAATATTCAGTTTTCAACAAGTCAAGAAATTCGATTTTCTAGCCCCTAGTGAGTGTAAAATCGCGTTTACTTCACTTCTTACACACTGCATAAAAATCATATAAACGGATGTATCACATCATAATAAGCCTATATATACCAAGAATACTGAGTTTTGAAAAAGTCAAGAAATTCGATTTTCTAGCCCCTAGTGAGTGTCAAATCGCGTTTACTTCACTTCTTTCAAACTGCTTAAAAATCATATAAATGGATGTATCACCTCATTATAAGCCTCTATATACCAAGAATAATAAGCCTATATATTCCAAGAATACTGAGGTCTCAAAACGACAAGAAATTCGATTTTCTAGCCCCTAGTGAGTGTAAAATCGCGTTTTCTTCACTTATTTCAAACTGCATAAAAATCATATAAATGGATTTATCACCTCGTAGTAAGCCTCTATATACCAAGAATACTGAGTTTTCAAAAAGTCAAGAAATTCAATTTTCTAGCCCCTAGTGAGAGTAAAATCACGTTTACTTCACTTCTTTCAAACTGCTTAAAAATCATATAAATGTATGTATCACCTCATAATAAGCATCTATATACCAAGAAAACTCAGTTTTCAACAAGTCAAGAAATTCGATATTTTAGCCCCTAGTGAGCGTAAAATCGCGTTTACCTCACTTCTTTCATTTGCTTAAAAATCATATAAATGGATGTATCACGTCATAATAAGCCTCTATATACCAAGAATACTGAGTTTTCAAAAAGTCAAGAAATTCGATTTTCCAGCCCCTAGTGAGTGTAAAATCGCGTTTACTTCACTTCTTTCAAACTGCATAAAAATCATATAAATGGATATTTCACGTCATAATAAGCCTACATATACCAAGAATACTAAGTTTTTAACAAGTCAAGAAATTCGATTTTCTAGCCCCTAGTGAGTGTAAAATCGCGTTTACTTCACTTCTTTCAAACTGCTTAAAAATCATATAAATGGATGTATCACCTCATAATAAGCCTCTATATACCAAGAATGCTAAGTTTTCAAAAAGTCAAGAATTTCGATTTTCTAGGTCCTAGTGAGTGTAAAATCGCGTTTACATCACTTCTTTTAAACTGCTTAAAAATCATATAAATGGATGTATCACGACATAATAAGCCTCTATATACCAAGAATATTCAGTTTTCAACAAGTGAAGAAATTCGATTTTCTAGCCCCTAGTGAGTGTAAAATCGCGTTTACTTCACTTATTTCACACTGCATAAAAATCATATAAATGGATGTATCACATCATAATAAGCCTATATATACCAAGAATACTAAGTTTTCAAAAAGTCAAGAATTTCGATTTTCTAGCCCCTAGTGAGTGTAAAAATGCGTTTACTTCACTTCTTTCAAACTGCTTAAAAATCATATAAATGGATGTTTCACGTCATTATAAGCCTATATATACCAAGAATACTGAGTTTTGAAAATGTCAAGAAATTCGATTTTCTAGCCCCTAGTGAGTGTAAAATCGCGTTTACTTCACTTCTTTCAAACTGCTTAAAAATCATATAAATGGATGTATCACCTCATTATAAGCCTCTATATACCAAAATAATAAGCCTATATATTCCAGGAATACTGAGGTCTCAAAACGACAAGAAATTCGTTTTTCTAGCCCCTAGTGAGTGTAAAATCGCGTTTACTTCACTTATTTCACACTGCATAAAAATCATATAAATGGATGTATCACCTCATAGTAAGCCTCTATATACCAAGAATACTGAGTTTTCAAAAAGTCAAGAAATTCAGTTTTCTAGCCCCTAGTGAGTGTAAAATCGCGTTTACTTCACTTCTTTCAAAATGCTTAAAAATCATATAAATGGATGTATCACGTCATTATAAGCCTCTATATACCAAGAATATTCAGATTTCAACAAGTCAAGAAATTCGATTTTCTAGCCCCCAGTGAGTGTAAAATCGCGTTTACTTCACTTCTTTCAAACTGCTTAAAAATCATATAAATGGATGTATAACCTCATAATAAGCCTATATATACCAAGAATACTAAGTTTTCAAAAAGTCAAGAATTTCGATTTTCTAGCCCCTAGTGAGTGTAAAATCGCGTTTACTTCACTTCTTTCAAACTGCTTAAAAATCATATACATGGATGTATCACCTCATAATAAGCCTATATATACCAAGAATATTGAGTTTTTAACAAGTCAAGATATTCGATTTTCTATCCCCCAGTGAGTGTAAAATCGCGTTTACTTCACTTCCTTCAAACTGCTTAAAAATCATATAAATGTATGTTTCACGTCATAATAAGCCTATATATTCCAAGAATACTGAGGTCTAAAAAAGACAAGGAATTCGATTTTCTAGCCCCTAGTGAGTGTAAAATCGCGTTTTCTTCACTTCTTTCAAACTACTTAAAAATCATATAATTGGATGTATCACCTCATAATAAGCCTCTATATACCAAGAATACTGTGTTTTCAAAAAGTCAAGATATTCGATTTTCTAGCCCCTAGTGAGTGTAAAATCGCGTTTACTTCACTTCATTCAAACTGCTTAAAAATCATGTAAATGGATGTATCACCTCATAATAAGCCTCTATATACCAAGAATACTAAGTTTTCAAAAAGTCAAGAAATTCGATTTTCTAGCCCCTAGTGAGTGTAAAATCGCGTTTACTTCACTTCTTTCAAACTGCTTAAAAATCATATACATGGATGTATCACCTCATAATAAGCCTATATATACCAAGAATATTGAGTTTTTAACAAGTCAAGAATTTCAATTTTCTATCCCCTAGTGAGAGTAAAATCGCGTTTACTTCACTTCTTTCAAACTCATAAAAATCATATAAATGGATATTTCACGTCATAATAAGCCTATATATACCAAGAATACTAAGTTTTTAACAAGTCAAGAAATTCGATTTTCTAGCCCTTAGTGAGTGTAAAATCGCGTTTACTTCAGTTCTTTCAAACTGCTTAAAAATCATATAAATGGATGTATCACCTCATAATAAGCCTCTATATACCAAGAATACTAAGTTTTCAAAAAGTCAAGAATTTCGATTTTCTAGCCCCTAGTGAGTGTAAAATCTCGTTTACATCACTTCTTTTAAACTGCTTAAAAATCATATAAATGGATGTATCACGACATAATAAGCCTCTATATACCAAGAATATTCAGTTTTCAACAAGTCAAGAAATTCGATTTTCTAGCCCCTAGTGAGTGTAAAATCGCGTTTACTTCACTTCTTTCACACTGCATAAAAATCATATAAACGGATGTATCACATCATAATAAGCCTATATATACCAAGAATACTGAGTTTTGAAAAAGTCAAGAAATTCGATTTTCTAGCCCCTAGTGAGTGTAAAATCGCGTTTTCTTCACTTATTTCAAACTGCTTAAAAATCATATAAATGGATTTATCACCTCGTAGTAAGCCTCTATATACCAAGAATACTGAGTTTTCAAAAAGTCAAGAAATTCGATTTTCTAGCCCCTAGTGAGTGTAAAATCGCGTTTACTTCACTTCCTTCAAACTGCTTAAAAATCATATAAATGTATGTATCACCTCATAATAAGCATCTATATACCAAGAAAACTCAGTTTTCAACAAGTCAAGAAATTCGATATTTTAGCCCCTAGTGAGCGTAAAATCGCGTTTACTTTACTTCTTTCAAACTGCATAAAAATCACATAAATGGATGTTTCACGTCATAATAAGCCTATATATTCAAAGAATACTGAGGTCTAAAAAAGACAAGAAATTCGATTTTCTAGCCCCTAGTAAGTGTAAAATCGCGTTTTCTTCACTTCTTTCAAACTGCTTAAAAATCATATAATTGCATGTATCACCTCATAATAAGCCTCTATATACCAAGAATACTGAGTTTTCAAAAAGTCAAGAAATTCGATTTTCTAGACCCTAGTGAGTGTAAAATCGCGTTTACTTCACTTCTTTCAAACTGCTTAAAAAGCATATACATGGATGTATCACCTCATAATAAGCCTATGTATACCAAGAATATTGAGTTTTTAACAAGTCAAGAATTTCAATTTTCTAGCCCCTAGTGAGAGTAAAATCGCGTTTACTTCACTTCTTTCAAACTGCATAAAAATCATATAAATGGATATTTCACGTCATAATAAGCCTATATATACCAAGAATACTAAGTTTTTAACAAGTCAAGAAATTCAATTTTCTAGCCCCTAGTGGGGGTAAAATCGCGTTTACTTCACTTCTTTCAAACTGCTTAAAAATCATATAAATGGATGTATCACCTCATAATAAGCCTCTATATGCCAAGAATACTAAGTTTTCAAAAAGTCAAGAATTTCGATTTTCTAACCCCTAGTGAGTGTAAAATCGCGTTTACATCACTTCTTTTAAACTGCTTAAAAATCATATAAATGGATGTATCACGACATAATCAGCCTCTATATACCAAGAATATTCAGTTTTCAACAAGTCAAGAAATTCGATTTTCTAGCCCCTAGTGAGTGTAAAATCGCGTTTACTTCACTTATTTCACACTGCATAAAAATCATATAAATGGATGTATCACATCATAATAAGCCTATATATACCAAGAATACTGAGTTTTGAAAAAGTCAAGAAATTCGATTTTCTAGCCCCTAGTGAGTGTAAAATCGCGTTTACTTCACTTCTTTCAAACTGCTTAAAAATCATATAAATGGATGTATCACCTCATTATAAGCCTCTATATACCAAGAATAATAAGCCTATATATTCCAAGAATACTGAGGTCTCAAAACGACAAGAAATTCGATTTTCTAGCCCCTAGTTAATTAAAAAATCGCGTTTTCTTCACTTATTTCAAACTGCTTAAAAATCATATAAATGGATGTATCACCTCATAGTAAGCCTCTATATACCAAGAATACTGAGTTTTCAAAAAGTCAAGAAATTCGATTTTCTAACCCCTAGTGAGTGTAAAATCGCGTTTACTTACTTCTTTCAAAATGCTTAAAAATCATATAAATGGATGTATCACGTCATTATAAGCCTCTATATTCCAAGAATATTCAGATTTCAACAAGTCAAGAAATTCGATTTTCTAGCCCCCAGTGAGTGTAAAATCGCGTTTACTTCACTTCTTTCAAACTGCTTAAAAATCATATAAAAGGATGTTTCACGTCATTATAAGCCTACATATACCATGAATATTGAGTTTTCAACAGGTCAAGAAATTCAATTTTCTAGCCCCTAGTAACAGTAAAATCGCGTTTACTTCACTTCTTTCAAACTGCTTAAAAATCATATAAATAGATGGTTCACTTCATTATAAGCCTACATATACCAAGAATACTGAGTTTTCAAAAAGTCAAGAATTTCGATTTTCTAGCCCCTAGTGAGTGTAAAATCGCGTTTACTTCTCTTCTTTCAAACCGCTTAAAAATCATATAAATGTATGTATCACCTCATAATAAGCATCTATATACCAGGAAAACTCAGTTTTCAACAAGTCAAGAAATTCGATATTTTAGCCCCTGGTGAGCGTAAAATCGCGATTACTTTACTTCTTTCAAACTGCATAAAAATCATATAAATGGATGTTTCACGTCATAATAAGCATATATATTCCAAGAATACCGAGGTCTCAAGAAGACAAGAAATTCGATTTTCTAGCCCCTAGTGAGTGTAAAATCGCGTTTTCTTCACTTATTTCAAACTTTTTAAAAATCATATAAATGGATGTATCACCTCATAGTAAGCCTCTATATACCAAGAATACTGAGTTTTCAAAAAGTCAAGAAATTCGATTTTCTAGCCCCTAGTGAGTGTAAAATCGCGTTTACTTCACTTCTTTCAAACTGCTTAAAAATCATATAATTGGATGTATCACGTCATTATAAGCCTATATATACCAAGAATACTGAGTTTTTAAAAATTCAAGAAATTCGATTTTCTAACCCCTAGTGAGTGTAAATTCGCGTTTACTTCACTGCTTTCAAACTGCTTAAAAATCATATAAATGGATGATTCACCTCATAATAAGCCCCTATATACCAAGAATATTCAGATTTCAACAAGTCAAGCTATTCGATTTTCTATCCCCCAGTGAGTGTAAAATCGCGTTTACTTCACTTCTTTCAAACTGCTTAAAAATCATATAAATGGATGTACCACCTCATAATAAGCCTATACATACCAAGAATACTAAGTTTTCAAAAAGTCAAGAATTTCGATTTTCTAGCCCCTAGTGAGTGTAAAATCGCGTTTACTTCACTTCTTTCAAACTGCTTAAAAATCATATAAAAGGATGTTTCACGTCATTATAAGCCTACATATACCAAGAATATTGAGTTTTCAACAAGTCAAGAAATTCAATTTTCTAGCCCCTAGTGAGAGTAAAATCACGTTTACTTCACTTCTTTCAAACTGCTTAAAAATCATATAAATGGATGTATCACCTCATAATAAGCCTCTATATACCAAGAATACTGTGTTTTCAAAAAGTCAAGATATTCGATTTTCTAGCCCCTAGTGAGTGTAAAATCGCGTTTACCTCACTTCTTTCATTTGCTTAAAAATCATATAAATGGATGTATCACCTCATAATAAGCCTCTATATACCAAGAATACTGAGTTTTCAAAAAGTCAAGAAATTCGATTTTCCAGCCCCTAGTGAGTGTAAAATCGCGTTTACTTCACTTCTTTCAAACTGCTTAAAAATCATATACATGGATGTATCACCTCATAATAAGCCTATATATACCAAGAATATTGAGTTTTTAACAAGTCAAGAATTTCAATTTTCTACCCCCTAGTGAGAGTAAAATCGCGTTTACTTCACTTCTTTCAAACTGCATAAAAATCATATAAATGGATATTTCACGTCATAATAAGCCTACATATACCAAGAATACTAAGTTTTTAACAAGTCAAGAAATTCGATTTTCTAGCCCCTAGTGAGTGTAAAATCGCGTTTACTTCCCTTCTTTCAAACTGCTTAAAAATCATATAAATGGATGTATCACCTCATAATAAGCCTCTATATACCAAGAATGCTAAGTTTTCAAAAAGTCAAGAATTTCGATTTTCTAGGCCCTAGTGAGTGTAAAATCGCGTTTACATCACTTCTTTTAAACTGCTTAAAAATCATATAAATGGATGTATCACGACATAATAAGCCTCTATATACCAAGAATATTCAGTTTTCAACAAGTGAAGAAATTCGATTTTCTAGCCCCTAGTGAGTGTAAAATCGCGTTTACTTCACTTATTTCACACTGCATAAAAATCATATAAATGGATGTATCACATCATAATAAGCCTATATATACCAAGAATACTAAGTTTTCAAAAAGTCAAGAATTTCGATTTTCTAGCCCCTAGTGAGTGTAAAAATGCGTTTACTTCACTTCTTTCAAACTGCTTAAAAATCATATAAATGGATGTTTCACGTCATTATAAGCCTATATATACCAAGAATACTGAGTTTTGAAAAAGTCAAGAAATTCGATTTTCTAGCCCCTAGTGAGTGTAAAATCGCGTTTACTTCACTTCTTTCAAACTGCTTAAAAATCATATAAATGGATGTATCACCTCATTATAAGCCTCTATATACCAAGAATAATAAGCCTATATATTCCAGGAATACTGAGGTCTCAAAACGACAAGAAATTCGATTTTCTAGCCCCTAGTGAGTGTAAAATCGCGTTTTCTTCACTTATTTCAAACTGCTTAAAAATCATATAAATGGATGTATCACCTCATAATAAGCCTCTATATACCAAGAATACTGAGTTTTCAAAAAGTCAAGAAATTCGATTTTCTAGCCCCTAGTGAGTGTAAAATCGCGTTTACTTCACTTCTTTCAAAATGCTTAAAAATCATATAAATGGATGTATCACGTCATTATAAGCCTCTATATACCAAGAATATTCAGATTTCAACAAGTCAAGAAATTCGATTTTCTAGCCCCCAGTGAGTGTAAAATCGCGTTTACTTCACTTCTTTCAAACTGCTTAAAAATCATATAAATGGATGTATAACCTCATAATAAGCCTATATATACCAAGAATACTAAGTTTCAAAAAGTCAAGAATTTCGATTTTCTAGCCCCTAGTGAGTGTAATATCGCGTTTACTTCACTTCTTTCAAACTGCATAAAAATCATATAAATGGATGTATCACATCATAATAAGCCTATATATATACCAAGAATACTAAGTTTTCAAAAAGTCAAGAATTTCGATTTTCTAGCCCCTAGTGAGTGTAATATCGCGTTTACTTCACTTCTTTCAAAATGCTTAAAAATCATATAAATGGATGTATCACGTCATAATAAGCCTATATATACCAAGAAAACTCAGTTTTCAACAAGTCAAGAAATTCGATATTTAAGCCCCTAGTGAGCGTAAAATCGCGTTTACTTTACTTCTTTCAAACTGCATAAAAATCACATAAATGGATGTTTCACGTCATAATAAGCCTATATATTCAAAGAATACTGAGGTCTAAAAAAGACAAAAAATTCGATTTTCTAGCCCGTAGTAAGTGTAAAATTGCGTTTTCTTCACTTCTTTCAAACTGCTTAAAAATCATATAATTGGATGTATCACCTCATAATAAGCCTATATATATACCAAGAATACTAAGTTTTCAACAAGTCAAGAAATTCGATTTTCTAGCCCCCAGTAAGTGTAAAATCACGTTTACTTCACTTCTTACAAACTGCTTAAAAATCATATAAATGAATGTATCACCTCATAAAAAGCCTCTATATACCAAGAATAATGAGTTTTCAAAAAGTCAAGAATTTCGATTTTCTAGCCCCTAGTGAGTGTAAAATCGCGTTTACTTCTCTTCTTTCAAACTGCTTAAAAATCATATAAATGGATGTTTCACTTCATTATAAGCCTATATATACAAGAATACAGAGTTTTCATAAAGTCAAGAAATTCGATTTTCTAGCCCCTAGTGAGTGTAAAATCGCGTTTACTTCACTTCTTTCAAACTGCTTAAAAAGCATATACATGGATGTATCACCTCATAATAAGCCTATATATACCAAGAATATTGAGTATTTAACAAGTCAAGAATTTCAATTTTCTAGCCCCTAGTGAGAGTAAAATCGCGTTTACTTCACTTCTTTCAAACTGCATAAAAATCATATAAATGGATATTTCACGTCATAATTAGCCTATATATACCAAGAATACTAAGTTTTTAACAAGTCAAGAAATTCGATTTTCTAGCCCCTAGTGAGTGTAAAATCGCGTTTACATCACTTCTTTTAAACTGCTTAAAAATCATATAAATGGATGTATCACGACATAATCAGCCTCTATATACCAAGAATATTCAGTTTTCAACAAGTCAAGAAATTCGATTTTCTAGCCCCTAGTGAGTGTAAAATCGCGTTTACTTCACATATTTCACACTGCATAAAACTCATATAAATGGATGTATCACATCATAATAAGCCTATATATACCAAGAATACTGAGTTTTGAAAAAGTCAAGAAATTCGATTTTCTAGCCCCTAGTGAGTGTAAAATCGCGTTTACTTCACTTCTTTCAAACTGCTTAAAAATCATATAAATGGATGTATCACCTCATTATAAGCCTCTATATACCAAGAATAATAAGCCTATATATTCCAAGAATACTGAGGTCTCAAAACGACAAGAAATTCGATTTTCTAGCCCCTAGTGAGTAAAAAATCGCGTTTTCTTCACTTATTTCAAACTGCTTAAAAATCATATAAATGGATGTATCACCTCATAGTAAGCCTCTATATACCAAGAATACTGAGTTTTCAAAAAGTCAAGAAATTGATTTTCTAGCCCCTAGTGAGTGTAAAATCGCGTTTATTTCACTTCTTTCAAAGTGCTTAAAAATCATATAAATGGATGTATCACGTCATTATAAGCCTCTATATACCAAGAATATTCAGATTTCAACAAGACAAGAAATTCGATTTTCTAGCCCCTAGTGAGTGTAAAATCGCGTTTACTTCACTTCTTTCAAACTGCTTAAAAATCATATAAAAGGATGTTTCACGTCATTATAAGCCTATATATACCAAGAATATTGAGTTTTTAACAAGTCAAGAATTTCAATTTTCTATCCCCTAGTGAGAGTAAAATCGCGTTTACTTCACTTCTTTCAAACTCATAAAAATCATATAAATGGATATTTCACGTCATAATAAGCCTATATATACCAAGAATACTAAGTTTTTAACAAGTCAAGAAATTCGATTTTCTAGCCCTTAGTGAGTGTAAAATCGCGTTTACTTCAGTTCTTTCAAACTGCTTAAAAATCATATAAATGGATGTATCACCTCATAATAAGCCTCTATATACCAAGAATACTAAGCTTTCAAAAAGTCAAGAATTTCGATTTTCTAGCCCCTAGTGTGTGTAAAATCTCGTTTACATCACTTCTTTTAAACTGCTTAAAAATCATATAAATGGATGTATCACGACATAATAAGCCTCTATATACCAAGAATATTCAGTTTTCAACAAGTCAAGAAATTCGATTTTCTAGCCCCTAGTGAGTGTAAAATCGCGTTTACTTCACTTCTTTCACACTGCATAAAAATCATATAAACGGATGTATCACATCATAATAAGCCTATATATACCAAGAATACTGAGTTTTGAAAAAGTCAAGAAATTCGATTTTCTAGCCCCTAGTGAGTGTAAAATCGCGTTTTCTTCACTTATTTCAAACTGCTTAAAAATCATATAAATGGATTTATCACCTCGTAGTAAGCCTCTATATACCAAGAATACTGAGTTTTCAAAAAGTCAAGAAATTCGATTTTCTAGCCCCTAGTGAGTGTAAAATCGCGTTTACTTCACTTCCTTCAAACTGCTTAAAAATCATATAAATGTATGTATCACCTCATAATAAGCATCTATATACCAAGAAAACTCAGTTTTCAACAAGTCAAGAAATTCGATATTTTAGCCCCTAGTGAGCGTAAAATCGCGTTTACTTTACTTCTTTCAAACTGCTTAAAAATCATATAAATGGATGTTTCACGTCATAATAAGCCTATATATTCAAAGAATACTGAGGTCTAAAAAAGACAAGAAATTCGATTTTCTAGCCCCTAGTAAGTGTAAAATCGCGTTTTCTTCACTTCTTTCAAACTGCTTAAAAATCATATAATTGCATGTATCACCTCATAATAAGCCTCTATATACCAAGAATACTGAGTTTTCAAAAAGTCAAGAAATTCGATTTTCTAGCCCCTAGTGAGTGTAAAATCGCGTTTACTTCACTTCTTTCAAACTGCTTAAAAAGCATATACATGGATGTATCACCTCATAATAAGCCTATGTATACCAAGAATATTGAGTTTTTAACAAGTCAAGAATTTCAATTTTCTAGCCCCTAGTGAGAGTAAAATCGCGTTTACTTCACTTCTTTCAAACTGCATAAAAATCATATAAATGGATATTTCACGTCATAATAAGCCTATATATACCAAGAATACTAAGTTTTTAACAAGTCAAGAAATTCAATTTTCTAGCCCCTAGTGGGGGTAAAATCGCGTTTACTTCACTTCTTTCAAACTGCTTAAAAATCATATAAATGGATGTATCACCTCATAATAAGCCTCTATATACCAAGAATACTAAGTTTTCAAAAAGTCAAGAATTTCGATTTTCTAACCCCTAGTGAGTGTAAAATCGCGTTTACATCACTTCTTTTAAACTGCTTAAAAATCATATAAATGGATGTATCACGACATAATCAGCCTCTATATACCAAGAATATTCAGTTTTCAACAAGTCAAGAAATTCGATTTTCTAGCCCCTAGTGAGTGTAAAATCGCGTTTACTTCACTTATTTCACACTGCATAAAAATCATATAAATGGATGTATCACATCATAATAAGCCTATATATACCAAGAATACTGAGTTTTGAAAAAGTCAAGAAATTCGATTTTCTAGCCCCTAGTGAGTGTAAAATCGCGTTTACTTCACTTCTTTCAAACTGCTTAAAAATCATATAAATGGATGTATCACCTCATTATAAGCCTCTATATACCAAGAATAATAAGCCTATATATTCCAAGAATACTGAGGTCTCAAAACGACAAGAAATTCGATTTTTTAGCCCCTAGTTAATTAAAAAATCGCGTTTTCTTCACTTATTTCAAACTGCTTAAAAATCATATAAATGGATGTATCACCTCATAGTAAGCCTCTATATACCAAGAATACTGAGTTTTCAAAAAGTCAAGAAATTCGATTTTCTAACCCCTAGTGAGTGTAAAATCGCGTTTACTTACTTCTTTCAAAATGCTTAAAAATCATATAAATGGATGTATCACGTCATTATAAGCCTCTATATTCCAAGAATATTCAGATTTCAACAAGTCAAGAAATTCGATTTTCTAGCCCCCAGTGAGTGTAAAATCGCGTTTACTTCACTTCTTTCAAACTGCTTAAAAATCATATAAAAGGATGTTTCACGTCATTATAAGCCTACATATACCATGAATATTGAGTTTTCAACAGGTCAAGAAATTCAATTTTCTAGCCCCTAGTAACAGTAAAATCGCGTTTACTTCACTTCTTTCAAACTGCAAAAAAATCATATAAATGGATGTTTCAGGTCATAATAAGCCTATATATATATACCAAGAATACTAAGTTTTCAACAAGTCAAGAAATTCGATTTTCTAGCCCCCAGTGAGTGTAAAATCACGTTTACTTCACTTCTTACAAACTGCTTAAAAATCATATAAATGAATGTATCACCTCATAAAAAGCCTCTATATACCAAGAATACTGAGTTTTCAAAAAGTCAAGAATTTCGATTTTCTAGCCCCTAGTGAGTGTAAAATCGCGTTTACTTCTCTTCTTTCAAACCGCTTAAAAATCATATAAATGTATGTATCACCTCATAATAAGCATCTATATACCAGGAAAACTCAGTTTTCAACAAGTCAAGAAATTCGATATTTTAGCCCCTGGTGAGCGTAAAATCGCGATTACTTTACTTCTTTCAAACTGCATAAAAATCATATAAATGGATGTTTCACGTCATAATAAGCATATATATTCCAAGAATACCGAGGTCTCAAGAAGACAAGAAATTCGATTTTCTAGCCCCTAGTGAGTGTAAAATCGCGTTTTCTTCACTTATTTCAAACTTTTTAAAAATCATATAAATGGATGTATCACCTCATAGTAAGCCTCTATATACCAAGAATACTGAGTTTTCAAAAAGTCAAGAAATTCGATTTTCTAGCCCCTAGTGAGTGTAAAATCGCGTTTACTTCACTTCTTTCAAACTGCTTAAAAATCATATAATTGGATGTATCACGTCATTATAAGCCTATATATACCAAGAATACTGAGTTTTTAAAAATTCAAGAAATTCGATTTTCTAACCCCTAGTGAGTGTAAATTCGCGTTTACTTCACTGCTTTCAAACTGCTTAAAAATCATATAAATGGATGATTCACCTCATAATAAGCCCCTATATACCAAGAATATTCAGATTTCAACAAGTCAAGCTATTCGATTTTCTATCCCCCAGTGAGTGTAAAATCGCGTTTACTTCACTTCTTTCAAACTGCTTAAAAATCATATAAATGGATGTACCACCTCATAATAAGCCTATACATACCAAGAATACTAAGTTTTCAAAAAGTCAAGAATTTCGATTTTCTAGCCCCTAGTGAGTGTAAAATCGCGTTTACTTCACTTCTTTCAAACTGCTTAAAAATCATATAAAAGGATGTTTCACGTCATTATAAGCCTACATATACCAAGAATATTGAGTTTTCAACAAGTCAAGAAATTCAATTTTCTAGCCCCTAGTGAGAGTAAAATCACGTTTACTTCACTTCTTTCAAACTGCTTAAAAATCATATAAATGGATGTATCACCTCATAATAAGCCTCTATATACCAAGAATACTGTGTTTTCAAAAAGTCAAGATATTCGATTTTCTAGCCCCTAGTGAGTGTAAAATCGCGTTTACCTCACTTCTTTCATTTGCTTAAAAATCATATAAATGGATGTTTCACCTCATAATAAGCCTCTATATACCAAGAATACTGAGTTTTCAAAAAGTCAAGAAATTCGATTTTCCAGCCCCTAGTGAGTGTAAAATCGCGTTTACTTCACTTCTTTCAAACTGCTTAAAAATCATATACATGGATGTATCACCTCATAATAAGCCTATATATACCAAGAATATTGAGTTTTTAACAAGTCAAGAATTTCAATTTTCTACCCCCTAGTGAGAGTAAAATCGCGTTTACTTCACTTCTTTCAAACTGCATAAAAATCATATAAATGGATATTTCACGTCATAATAAGCCTACATATACCAAGAATACTAAGTTTTTAACAAGTCAAGAAATTCGATTTTCTAGCCCCTAGTGAGTGTAAAATCGCGTTTACTTCACTTCTTTCAAACTGCTTAAAAATCATATAAATGGATGTATCACCTCATAATAAGCCTCTATATACCAAGAATGCTAAGTTTTCAAAAAGTCAAGAATTTCGATTTTCTAGGCCCTAGTGAGTGTAAAATCGCGTTTACATCACTTCTTTTAAACTGCTTAAAAATCATATAAATGGATGTATCACGACATAATAAGCCTCTATATACCAAGAATATTCAGTTTTCAACAAGTGAAGAAATTCGATTTTCTAGCCCCTAGTGAGTGTAAAATCGCGTTTACTTCACTTATTTCACACTGCATAAAAATCATATAAATGGATGTATCACATCATAATAAGCCTATATATACCAAGAATACTAAGTTTTCAAAAAGTCAAGAATTTCGATTTTCTAGCCCCTAGTGAGTGTAAAAATGCGTTTACTTCACTTCTTTCAAACTGCTTAAAAATCATATAAATGGATGTTTCACGTCATTATAAGCCTATATATACCAAGAATACTGAGTTTTGAAAAAGTCAAGAAATTCGATTTTCTAGCCCCTAGTGAGTGTAAAATCGCGTTTACTTCACTTCTTTCAAACTGCTTAAAAATCATATAAATGGATGTATCACCTCATTATAAGCCTCTATATACCAAGAATAATAAGCCTATATATTCCAGGAATACTGAGGTCTCAAAACGACAAGAAATTCGATTTTCTAGCCCCTAGTGAGTGTAAAATCGCGTTTTCTTCACTTATTTCAAACTGCTTAAAAATCATATAAATGGATGTATCACCTCATAGTAAGCCTCTATATACCAAGAATACTGAGTTTTCAAAAAGTCAAGAAATTCGATTTTCTAGCCCCTAGTGAGTGTAAAATCGCGTTTACTTCACTTCTTTCAAAATGCTTAAAAATCATATAAATGGATGTATCACGTCATTATAAGCCTCTATATACCAAGAATATTCAGATTTCAACAAGTCAAGAAATTCGATTTTCTAGCCCCCAGTGAGTGTAAAATCGCGTTTACTTCACTTCTTTCAAACTGCTTAAAAATCATATAAATGGATGTATAACCTCATAATAAGCCTATATATACCAAGAATACTAAGTTTCAAAAAGTCAAGAATTTCGATTTTCTAGCCCCTAGTGAGTGTAATATCGCGTTTACTTCACTTCTTTCAAACAGCATAAAAATCATATAAATGGATGTATCACATCATAATAAGCCTATATATATACCAAGAATACTAAGTTTTCAAAAAGTCAAGAATTTCGATTTTCTAGCCCCTAGTGAGTGTAATATCGCGTTTACTTCACTTCTTTCAAAATGCTTAAAAATCATATAAATGGATGTATCACGTCATAATAAGCCTATATATACCAAGAAAACTCAGTTTTCAACAAGTCAAGAAATTCGATATTTAAGCCCCTAGTGAGCGTAAAATCGCGTTTACTTTACTTCTTTCAAACTGCATAAAAATCACATAAATGGATGTTTCACGTCATAATAAGCCTATATATTCAAAGAATACTGAGGTCTAAAAAAGACAAAAAATTCGATTTTCTAGCCCGTAGTAAGTGTAAAATTGCGTTTTCTTCACTTCTTTCAAACTGCTTAAAAATCATATAATTGGATGTATCACCTCATAATAAGCCTATATATATACCAAGAATACTAAGTTTTCAACAAGTCAAGAAATTCGATTTTCTAGCCCCCAGTAAGTGTAAAATCACGTTTACTTCACTTCTTACAAACTGCTTAAAAATCATATAAATGAATGTATCACCTCATAAAAAGCCTCTATATACCAAGAATAATGAGTTTTCAAAAAGTCAAGAATTTCGATTTTCTAGCCCCTAGTGAGTGTAAAATCGCGTTTACTTCTCTTCTTTCAAACTGCTTAAAAATCATATAAATGGATGTTTCACTTCATTATAAGCCTATATATACAAGAATACAGAGTTTTCATAAAGTCAAGAAATTCGATTTTCTAGCCCCTAGTGAGTGTAAAATCGCGTTTACTTCACTTCTTTCAAACTGCTTAAAAAGCATATACATGGATGTATCACCTCATAATAAGCCTATATATACCAAGAATATTGAGTATTTAACAAGTCAAGAATTTCAATTTTCTAGCCCCTAGTGAGAGTAAAATCGCGTTTACTTCACTTCTTTCAAACTGCATAAAAATCATATAAATGGATATTTCACGTCATAATTAGCCTATATATACCAAGAATACTAAGTTTTTAACAAGTCAAGAAATTCGATTTTCTAGCCCCTAGTGAGTGTAAAATCGCGTTTACATCACTTCTTTTAAACTGCTTAAAAATCATATAAATGGATGTATCACGACATAATCAGCCTCTATATACCAAGAATATTCAGTTTTCAACAAGTCAAGAAATTCGATTTTCTAGCCCCTAGTGAGTGTAAAATCGCGTTTACTTCACATATTTCACACTGCATAAAACTCATATAAATGGATGTATCACATCATAATAAGCCTATATATACCAAGAATACTGAGTTTTGAAAAAGTCAAGAAATTCGATTTTCTAGCCCCTAGTGAGTGTAAAATCGCGTTTACTTCACTTCTTTCAAACTGCTTAAAAATCATATAAATGGATGTATCACCTCATTATAAGCCTCTATATACCAAGAATAATAAGCCTATATATTCCAAGAATACTGAGGTCTCAAAACGACAAGAAATTCGATTTTCTAGCCCCTAGTGAGTAAAAAATCGCGTTTTCTTCACTTATTTCAAACTGCTTAAAAATCATATAAATGGATGTATCACCTCATAGTAAGCCTCTATATACCAAGAATACTGAGTTTTCAAAAAGTCAAGAAATTGATTTTCTAGCCCCTAGTGAGTGTAAAATCGCGTTTATTTCACTTCTTTCAAAGTGCTTAAAAATCATATAAATGGATGTATCACGTCATTATAAGCCTCTATATACCAAGAATATTCAGATTTCAACAAGACAAGAAATTCGATTTTCTAGCCCCTAGTGAGTGTAAAATCGCGTTTACTTCACTTCTTTCAAACTGCTTAAAAATCATATAAAAGGATGTTTCACGTCATTATAAGCCTACATATACCATGAATATTGAGTTTTCAACAGGTCAAGAAATTCAATTTTCTAGCCCCTAGTGACAGTAAAATCGCGTTTACTTCACTTCTTTTAAACTGCAAAAAAATCAATTAAATGGATGTTTCAGGTCATAATAAGCCTATATATATATACCAAGAATACTAAGTTTTCAACAAGTCAAGAAATTCGATTTTCTAGCCCCCAGTGAGTGTAAAATCACATTTACTTCACTTCTTACAAACTGCTTAAAAACCATATAAATGAATGTATCACCTTATAAAAAGCCTCTATATACCAAGAATACTGAGTTTTCAAAAAGTCAAGAATTTCGATTTTCTAGCCCCTAGTGAGTGTAAAATCGCGTTTACTTCTCTTCTTTCAAACTGCTTAAAAATCATATAAATAGACGTTTCACTTCATTATAAGCCTATATATACAAGAATACAGAGTTTTCATAAAGTCAAGAAATTCGATTTTCTAGCCCCTAGTGAGTGTAACATCACGTTTACTTCACTTCTTTCAAACCGCTTAAAAATCATATAAATGTATGTATCACCTCATAATAAGCATCTATATACCTAGAATACTGAGTTTTTAAAAATTCAAGAAATTCGATTTTCTAGCCCCTAGTGAGTGTAAAATCGCGTTTACTGCAACTTCTTTCAAAATGCTTAAAAATCATATAAATGGATGTATCACGTCATTATAAGCCTATATATACCAAGAATACTGAGTTTTTAAAAATTCAAGAAATTCGATTTTCTAACCCCTAGTGAGTGTAAATTCGCGTTTACTTCACTTCTTTCAAACTGCTTAAAAATCATATAAATGGATGATTCACCTCATAATAAGCCTCTATATACCAAGAATATTCAGAGTTCAACAAGTCAAGGTATTCGATTTTCTATCCCCCAGTGAGTGTAAAATCGCGTTTACTTTACTTCTTTCAAACTGCTTAAAAATCATATAAATGGATGTACCACCTCATAATAAGCCTATATATACCAAGAATACTAAGTTTTCAAAAAGTCAAGAATTTCGATTTTCTAGCCCCTAGTGAGTGTAAAATCGCGTTTACTTCACTTCTTTCAAACTGCTTAAAAATCATATAAAAGGATGTTTCATGTCATTATAAGCCTACATATACCAAGAATATTGAGTTTTCAACAAGTCAAGAAATTCAATTTTCTAGCCCCTAGTGAGCGTAAAATCGCGTTTACTTTACTGCTTTCAAACTGCATAAAAATCACATAAATGGATGTTTCACGTCATAATAAGCCTATATATTCCAAGAATACTGAGGTCTAAAAAAGACAAGAAATTCGAACTTCTAGCCCCTAGCGAGTGTAAAATCGCGTTTTCTTCACTTCTTTCAAACTGCTTAAAAATCATATAATTGGATGTATCACCTCATAATAAGCCTCTATATACCAAGAATACTGTGTTTTCAAAAAGTCAAGATATTCGATTTTCTAGCCCCTAGTGAGTCTAAAATCGCGTTTACTTCACTTCTTTCAAACTGCTTAAAAATCATATAAATGGATGTATCACCTCATAATAAGCCTCTATATACCAAGAATACTGAGTTTTCAAAAAGTCAAGAAATTCGATTTTATAGCCCCTAGTGAGTGTAAAATCGCGTTTACTTCACTTCTTTCAAACTGCTTAAAAATCATATACATGGATGTATCACCTCATAATAAGCCTATATATACCAAGAATATTGAGTTTTTGACAAGTCAAGAATTTCAATTTTCTAGCCCCTAGTGAGAGTAAAATCGCGTTTACTTCACTTCTTTCAAACTGCATAAATATCATATAAATGCATATTTCACGTCATAATAAGCCTACATATACCAAGAATACTAAGTTTTTAACAAGTCAAGAAATTCGATTTTCTAGCCCCTAGTGAGTGTAAAATCGCGTTTACTTCACTTCTTTCAAACTGCTTAAAAATCATATAAATGGATGTATCACCTCATAATAAGCCTCTATATACCAAGAATACTAAGTTTTCAAAAAGTCAAGAATTTCGATTTTCTAGCCCCTAGTGAGTGTAAAATCGCGTTTACATCACTTCTTTTAAACTGCTTAAAAATCATATAAATGGATGTATCACGACATAATAAGCCTCTATATACCAAGAATATTCAGTTTTCAACAAGTCAAGAAATTCGATTTTCTAGCCCCTAGTGAGTGTAAAATCGCGTTTACTTCACTTATTTCACACTGCATAAAAATCATATAAATGGATGTATCACATCATAATAAGCCTATATATACCAAGAATACTAAGTTTTCAAAAAGTCAAGAATTTCGATTTTCTAGCCCCTAGTGAGTGTAAAAATGCGTTTACTTCACTTCTTTCAAACTGCTTAAAAATCATATAAATGGATGTTTCACGTCATTATAAGCCTATATATACCAAGAATACTGAGTTTTGAAAAAGTCAAGAAATTCGATTTTCTAGCCCCTAGTGAGTGTAAAATCGCGTTTACTTCACTTCTTTCAAACTGCTTAAAAATCATATAAATGGATGTATCACCTCATTATAAGCCTCTATATACCAAGAATAAAAAGCCTATATATTCCAGGAATACTGAGGTCTCAAAACGACAAGAAATTCGATTTTGTAGCCCCTAGTGAGTGTAAAATCGCGTTTTCTTCACTTATTTCAAACTGCTTAAAAATCATATAAATGGATGTATCACCTCATAATAAGCCTCTATATACCAAGAATACTGTGTTTTCAAAAAGTCAAGATATTCGATTTTCTAGCCCCTAGTGAGTGTAAAATCGCGTTTACCTCACTTCTTTCATTTGCTTAAAAATCATATAAATGGATGTATCACCTCATAATAAGCCTCTATATACCAAGAATACTGAGTTTTCAAAAAGTCAAGAAATTCGATTTTCCAGCCCCTAGTGAGTGTAAAATCGCGTTTACTTCACTTCTTTCAAACTGCTTAAAAATCATATACATGGATGTATCACCTCATAATAAGCCTATATATAACAAGAATATTGAGTTTTTAACAAGTCAAGAATTTCAATTTTCTACCCCCTAGTGAGAGTAAAATCGCGTTTACTTCACTTCTTTCAAACTGCATAAAAATCATATAAATGGATATTTCACGTCATAATAAGCCTACATATACCAAGAATACTAAGTTTTTAACAAGTCAAGAAATTCGATTTTCTAGCCCCTAGTAAGTGTAAAATCGCGTTTACTTCACTTCTTTCAAACTGCTTAAAAATCATATAAATGGATGTATCACCTCATAATAAGCCTCTATATACCAAGAATGCTAAGTTTTCAAAAAGTCAAGAATTTCGATTTTCTAGGCCCTAGTGAGTGTAAAATCGCGTTTACATCACTTCTTTTAAACTGCTTAAAAATCATATAAATGGATGTATCACGACATAATAAGCCTCTATATACCAAGAATATTCAGTTTTCAACAAGTGAAGAAATTCGATTTTCTAGCCCCTAGTGAGTGTAAAATCGCGTTTACTTAACTTATTTCACACTGCATAAAAATCATATAAATGGATGTATCACATCATAATAAGCCTATATATACCAAGAATACTAAGTTTTCAAAAAGTCAAGAATTTCGATTTTCTAGCCCCTAGTGAGTGTAAAAATGCGTTTACTTCACTTCTTTCAAACTGCTTAAAAATCATATAAATGGATGTTTCACGTCATTATAAGCCTATATATACCAAGAATACTGAGTTTTGAAAAAGTCAAGAAATTCGATTTTCTAGCCCCTAGTGAGTGTAAAATCGCGTTTACTTCACTTCTTTCAAACTGCTTAAAAATCATATAAATGGATGTATCACCTCATTATAAGCCTCTATATACCAAGAATAATAAGCCTATATATTCCAGGAATACTGAGGTCTCAAAACGACAAGAAATTCGATTTTCTAGCCCCTAGTGAGTGTAAAATCGCGTTTTCTTCACTTATTTCAAACTGCTTAAAAATCATATAAATGGATGTATCACCTCATAGTAAGCCTCTATATACCAAGAATACTGAGTTTTCAAAAAGTCAAGAAATTCGATTTTCTAGCCCCTAGTGAGTGTAAAATCGCGTTTACTTCATTTCTTTCAAAATGCTTAAAAATCATATAAATGGATGTATCACGTCATTATAAGCCTCTATATACCAAGAATATTCAGATTTCAACAAGTCAAGAAATTCGATTTTCTAGCCCCCAGTGAGTGTAAAATCGCGTTTACTTCACTTCTTTCAAACTGCTTAAAAATCATATAAATGGATGTATAACCTCATAATAAGCCTATATATACCAAGAATACTAAGTTTTCAAAAAGTCAAGAATTTCGATTTTCTAGCCCCTAGTGAGTGTAATATCGCGTTTACTTCACTTCTTTCAAACTGCATAAAAATCATATAAATGGATGTATCACATCATAATAAGCCTATATATATACCAAGAATACTAAGTTTTCAAAAAGTCAAGAATTTCGATTTTCTAGCCCCTAGTGAGTGTAATATCGCGTTTACTTCACTTCTTTCAAAATGCTTAAAAATCATATAAATGGATGTATCACGTCATAATAAGCCTATATATACCAAGAAAACTCAGTTTTCAACAAGTCAAGAAATTCGATATTTAAGCCCCTAGTGAGCGTAAAATCGCGTTTACTTTACTTCTTTCAAACTGCATAAAAATCACATAAATGGATGTTTCACGTCATAATAAGCATATATATTCAAAGAATACTGAGGTCTAAAAAAGACAAAAAATTCGATTTTCTAGCCCCTAGTAAGTGTAAAATTGCGTTTTCTTCACTTCTTTCAAACTGCTTAAAAATCATATAATTGGATGTATCACCTCATAATAAGCCTCTATATACCAAGAATAATGAGTTTTCAAAAAGTCAAGAATTTCGATTTTCTAGCCCCCAGTAAGTGTAAAATCACGTTTACTTCACTTCTTACAAACTGCTTAAAAATCATATAAATGAATGTATCACCTCATAAAAAGCCTCTATATACCAAGAATAATGAGTTTTCAAAAAGTCAAGAATTTCGATTTTCTAGCCCCTAGTGAGTGTAAAATCGCGTTTACTTCTCTTCTTTCTAACTGCTTAAAAATCATATAAATGGATGTTTCACTTCATTATAAGCCTATATATACAAGAATACAGAGTTTTCATAAAGTCAAGAAATTCGATTTTCTAGCCCCTAGTGAGTGTAAAATCGCGTTTACTTCACTTCTTTCAAACTGCTTAAAAAGCATATACATGGATGTATCACCTCATAATAAGCCTATATATACCAAGAATATTGAGTATTTAACAAGTCAAGAATTTCAATTTTCTAGCCCCTAGTGAGAGTAAAATCGCGTTTACTTCACTTCTTTCAAACTGCATAAAAATCATATAAATGGATATTTCACGTCATAATTAGCCTATATATACCAAGAATACTAAGTTTTTAACAAGTCAAGAAATTCGATTTTCTAGCCCCTAGTGAGTGTAAAATCGCGTTTACATCACTTCTTTTAAACTGCTTAAAAATCATATAAATGGATGTATCACGACATAATCAGCCTCTATATACCAAGAATATTCAGTTTTCAACAAGTCAAGAAATTCGATTTTCTAGCCCCTAGTGAGTGTAAAATCGCGTTTACTTCACATATTTCACACTGCATAAAACTCATATAAATGGATGTATCACATCATAATAAGCCTATATATACCAAGAATACTGAGTTTTGAAAAAGTCAAGAAATTCGATTTTCTAGCCCCTAGTGAGTGTAAAATCGCGTTTACTTCACTTCTTTCAAACTGCTTAAAAATCATATAAATGGATGTATCACCTCATTATAAGCCTCTATATACCAAGAATAATAAGCCTATATATTCCAAGAATACTGAGGTCTCAAAACGACAAGAAATTCGATTTTCTAGCCCCTAGTGAGTAAAAAATCGCGTTTTCTTCACTTATTTCAAACTGCTTAAAAATCATATAAATGGATGTATCACCTCATAGTAAGCCTCTATATACCAAGAATACTGAGTTTTCAAAAAGTCAAGAAATTGATTTTCTAGCCCCTAGTGAGTGTAAAATCGCGTTTACTTCACTTCTTTCAAAGTGCTTAAAAATCATATAAATGGATGTATCACGTCATTATAAGCCTCTATATACCAAGAATATTCAGATTTCAACAAGACAAGAAATTCGATTTTCTAGCCCCTAGTGAGTGTAAAATCGCGTTTACTTCACTTCTTTCAAACTGCTTAAAAATCATATAAAAGGATGCTTCACGTCATTATAAGCCTACATATACCATGAATATTGAGTTTTCAACAGGTCAAGAAATTCAATTTTCTAGCCCCTAGTGACAGTAAAATCGCGTTTACTTCACTTCTTTTAAACTGCAAAAAAATCATATAAATGGATGTTTCAGGTCATAATAAGCCTATATATATATACCAAGAATACTAAGTTTTCAACAAGTCAAGAAATTCGATTTTCTAGCCCCCAGTGAGTGTAAAATCACATTTACTTCACTTCTTACAAACTGCTTAAAAATCATATAAATGAATGTATCACCTTATACAAAGCCTCTATATACCAAGAATACTGAGTTTTCAAAAAGTCAAGAATTTCGATTTTCTAGCCCCTAGTGAGTGTAAAATCGCGTTTACTTCTCTTCTTTCAAACTGCTTAAAAATCATATAAATAGACGTTTCACTTCATTATAAGCCTATATATACAAGAATACAGAGTTTTCATAAAGTCAAGAAATTCGATTTTCTAGCCCCTAGTGAGTGTAAAATCACGTTTACTTCACTTCTTTCAAACCGCTTAAAAATCATATAAATGTATGTATCACCTCATAATAAGCATCTATATACCAGGAAAACTCAGTTTTCAACAAGTCAAGAAATTCGATACTTTAGCCCCTGGTGAGCGTAAAATCGCGTTTACTTTACTTCTTTCAAACTGCATAAAAATCATATAAATGGATGTATCACGTCATTATAAGCCTATATATACCTAGAATACTGAGTTTTTAAAAATTCAAGAAATTCGATTTTCTAGCCCCTAGTGAGTGTAAAATCGCGTTTACTGCACTTCTTTCAAAATGCTTAAAAATCATATAAATGGATGTATCACGTCATTATAAGCCTATATATACCAAGAATACTGAGTTTTTAAAAATTCAAGAAATTCGATTTTCTAACCCCTAGTGAGTGTAAATTCGCGTTTACTTCACTTCTTTCAAACTGCTTAAAAATCATATAAATGGATGATTCACCTCATAATAAGCCTCTATATACCAAGAATATTCAGAGTTCAACAAGTCAAGGTATTCGATTTTCTATCCCCCAGTGAGTGTAAAATCGCGTTTACTTTACTTCTTTCAAACTGCTTGAAAATCATATAAATGGATGTACCACCTCATAATAAGCCTATATATACCAAGAATACTAAGTTTTCAAAAAGTCAAGAATTTCGATTTTCTAGCCCCTAGTGAGTGTAAAATCGCGTTTACTTCACTTCTTTCAAACTGCTTAAAAATCATATAAAAGGATGTTTCACGTCATTATAAGCCTACATATACCAAGAATATTGAGTTTTCAACAAATCAAGAAATTCAATTTTCTAGCCCCTAGTGAGCGTAAAATCGCGTTTACTTTACTGCTTTCAAACTGCATAAAAATCACATAAATGGATGTTTCACGTCATAATAAGCCTATATATTCCAAGAATACTGAGGTCTAAAAAAGACAAGAAATTCGAACTTCTAGCCCCTAGCGAGTGTAAAATCGCGTTTTCTTCACTTCTTTCAAACTGCTTAAAAATCATATAATTGGATGTATCACCTCATAATAAGCCTCTATATACCAAGAATACTGTGTTTTCAAAAAGTCAAGATATTCGATTTTCTAGCCCCTAGTGAGTCTAAAATCGCGTTTACTTCACTTCTTTCAAACTGCTTAAAAATCATATAAATGGATGTATCACCTCATAATAAGCCTCTATATACCAAGAATACTGAGTTTTCAAAAAGTCAAGAAATTCGATTTTATAGCCCCTAGTGAGTGTAAAATCCCGTTTACTTCACTTCTTTCAAACTGCTTAAAAATCATATACATGGATGTATCACCTCATAATAAGCCTATATATACCAAGAATATTGAGTTTTTGACAAGTCAAGAATTTCAATTTTCTAGCCCCTAGTGAGAGTAAAATCGCGTTTACTTCACTTCTTTCAAACTGCATAAATATCATATAAATGCATATTTCACGTCATAATAAGCCTACATATACCAAGAATACTAAGTTTTTAACAAGTCAAGAAATTCGATTTTCTAGCCCCTAGTGAGTGTAAAATCGCGTTTACTTCACTTCTTTCAAACTGCTTAAAAATCATATAAATGGATGTATCACCTCATAATAAGCCTCTATATACCAAGAATACTAAGTTTTCAAAAAGTCAAGAATTTCGATTTTCTAGCCCCTAGTGAGTGTAAAATCAAGTTTACATCACTTCTTTTAAACTGCTTAAAAATCATATAAATGGATGTATCACGACATAATAAGCCTCTATATACCAAGAATATTCAGTTTTCAACAAGTCAAGAAATTCGATTTTCTAGCCCCTAGTGAGTGTAAAATCGCGTTTACTTCACTTATTTCACACTGCATAAAAATCATATAAATGGATGTATCACATCATAATAAGCCTATATATACCAAGAATACTAAGTTTTCAAAAAGTCAAGAATTTCGATTTTCTAGCCCCTAGTGAGTGTAAAAATGCGTTTACTTCACTTCTTTCAAACTGCTTAAAAATCATATAAATGGATGTTTCACGTCATTATAAGCCTATATATACCAAGAATACTGAGTTTTGAAAAAGTCAAGAAATTCGATTTTCTAGCCCCTAGTGAGTGTAAAATCGCGTTTACTTCACTTCTTTCAAACTGCTTAAAAATCATATAAATGGATGTATCACCTCATTATAAGCCTCTATATACCAAGAATAATAAGCCTATATATTCCAGGAATACTGAGGTCTCAAAACGACAAGAAATTCGATTTTGTAGCCCCTAGTGAGTGTAAAATCGCGTTTTCTTCACTTATTTCAAACTGCTTAAAAATCATATAAATGGATGTATCACCTCATAGTAAGCCTCTATATACCAAGAATACTGAGTTTTCAAAAAGTCAAGAAATTCGATTTTCTAGCCCCTAGTGAGTGTAAAATCGCGTTTACTTCACTTCTTTCAAAATGCTTAAAAATCATATAAATGGATGTATCACGTCATTATAAGCCTCTATATACCAAGAATATTCAGATTTCAACAAGTCAAGAAATTCGATTTTCTAGCCCCCAGTGAGTGTAAAATCGCGTTTACTTCACTTCTTTCAAACTGCTTAAAAATCATATAAATGGATGTATAACCTCATAATAAGCCTATATATACCAAGAATACTAAGTTTTCAAAAAGTCAAGAATTTCGATTTTCTAGCCCCTAGTGAGTGTAAAATCGCGTTTACTTCACTTCTTTCAAACTGCTTAAAAATCATATAAAAGGATGTTTCACGTCATTATAAGCCTACATATACCAAGAATATTCAGTTTTCAACAAGTCAAGAAATTCGATTTTCTAGCCCCTAGTGAGTGTAAAATCGCGTTTACTTCACTTCTTTCAAACTGCTTAAAAATCATATAAATGGATGTACCACCTCATAATAAGCCTATATATACCAAGAATACTAAGTTTTCAAAAAGTCAAGAAATACGATTTTCTAGCCCCTAGTGAGTGTAAAATCGCGTTTACTTCACTTCTTTCAAACTGCTTAACAATCATATAAAAGGATGTTTCACGTCATTACAAGCCTACATATACCAAGAATATTGAGTTTTCAACAAGTAAAGAAATTCAATTTTCTAGCCCCTAGTGAGAGTAAAATCACGTTTACTTCACTTCTTTCAAACTGCTTAAAAATCATATAAATGTATGTATCACCTCATAATAAGCATCTATATACCAAGAATACTCAGTTTTCAACAAGTCAAGAAATTCGATATTTTAGCCCCTAGTGAGCGTAAAATCGCGTTTACTTTACTGCTTTCAAACTGCATAAAAATCACATAAATGGATGTTTCACGTCATAATAAGCCTATATATTCCAAGAATACTGAGGTCTAAAAAAGACAAGAAATTCGAACTTCTAGCCCCTAGCGAGTGTAAAATCGCGTTTTCTTCACTTCTTTCAAACTGCTTAATAATCATATAATTGGATGTATCACCTCATAATAAGCCTCTATATACCAAGAATACTGAGTTTTCAAAAAGTCAAGAAATTCGATTTTCTAGCCCCTAGTGAGTGTAAAATCGCGTTTACTTCACTTCTTTCAAACTGCTTAAAAATCATATAAATGGATGTATCACCTCATAATAAGCCTCTATATACCAAGAATACTGAGTTTTCAAAAAGTCAAGAAATTCGATTTTCTAGCCCCTAGTGAGTGTAAAATCGCGTTTACTTCACTTCTTTCAAACTGCTTAAAAATCATATACATGGATGTATCACCTCATAATAAGCCTATATATACCAAGAATATTGAGTTTTTAACAAGTCAAGAATTTCAATTTTCTAGCCCCTAGTAAGAGTAAAATCGCGTTTACTTCACTTCTTTCAAACTGCATAAAAATCATATAAATGGATATTTCACGTCATAATAAGCCTACATATACCAAGAATACTAAGTTTTTAACAAGTCAAGAAATTCGATTTTCTAGCCCCTAGTGAGTGTAAAATCGCGTTTACTTCACTTCTTTCAAACTGCTTAAAAATCATATAAATGGATGTATCACCTCATAATAAGCCTCTATATACCAAGAATACTAAGTTTTCAAAAAGTCAAGAATTTCGATTTTCTAGCCCCTAGTGAGTGTAAAATCGCGTTTACATAACTTCTTTTAAACTGCTTAAAAATCATATAAATGGATGTATCACGACATAATAAGGCTCTATATGCCAAGAATATTCAGTTTTCAACAAGTCAAGAAATTCGATTTTCTAGCCCCTAGTGAGTGTAAAATCGCGTTTACTTCACTTATTTCACACTGCATAAAAATCATATAAATGGATGTATCACATCATAATAAGCCTATATATACCAAGAATACTAAGTTTTCAAAAAGTCAAGAATTTCGATTTTCTAGCCCCTAGTGAGTGTAAAAATGCGTTTACTTCACTTCTTTCAAACTGCTTAAAAATCATATAAATGGATGTTTCACGTCATTATAAGCCTATATATACCAAGAATACTGAGTTTTGAAAAAGTCAAGAAATTCGATTTTCTAGCCCCTAGTGAGTGTAAAATCGCGTTTACTTCACTTCTTTCAAACTGCTTAAAAATCATATAAATGGATGTACCACCTCATAATAAGCCTATATATACCAAGAATACTATGTTTTCAAAAAGTCAAGAATTTCGATTTTCTAGCCCCTAGTGAGTGTAAAATCGCGTTTACTTCACTTCTTTCAAACTGCTTAACAATCATATAAAAGGATGTTTCACGTCATTATAAGCCTACATATACCAAGAATATTGAGTTTTCAACAAGTCAAGAAATTCAATTTTCTAGCCCCTAGTGAGAGTAAAATCACGTTTACTTCACTTCTTTCAAACTGCTTAAAAATCATATAAATGTATGTATCACCTCATAATAAGCATCTATATACCAAGAATACTCAGTTTTCAACAAGTCAAGAAATTCGATATTTTAGCCCCTAGTGAGCGTAAAATCGCGTTTACTTTACTGCTTTCAAACTGCATAAAAATCACATAAATGGATGTTTCACGTCATAATAAGCCTATATATTCCAAGAATACTGAGGTCTAAAAAAGACAAGAAATTCGAACTTCTAGCCCCTAGCGAGTGTAAAATCGCGTTTTCTTCACTTCTTTCAAACTGCTTAATAATCATATAATTGGATGTATCACCTCATAATAAGCCTCTATATACCAAGAATACTGAGTTTTCAAAAAGTCAAGAAATTCGATTTTCTAGCCCCTAGTGAGTGTAAAATCGCGTTTACTTCACTTCTTTCAAACTGCTTAAAAATCATATAAATGGATGTATCACCTCATAATAAGCCTCTATATACCAAGAATACTGAGTTTTCAAAAAGTCAAGAAATTCGATTTACTAGCCCCTAGTGAGTGTAAAATCGCGTTTACTTCACTTCTTTCAAACTGCTTAAAAATCATATACATGGATGTATCACCTCATAATAAGCCTATATATACCAAGAATATTGAGTTTTTAACAAGTCAAGAATTTCAATTTTCTAGCCCCTAGTAAGAGTAAAATCGCGTTTACTTCACTTCTTTCAAACTGCAAAAAAATCATATAAAGGGATATTTCACGTCATAATAAGCCTACATATACCAAGAATACTAAGTTTTTAACAAGTCAAGAAATTCGATTTTCTAGCCCCTAGTGAGTGTAAAATCGCGTTTACATCACTTCTTTTAAACTGCTTAAAAATCATATAAATGGATGTATCACGACATAATAAGCCTCTATATGCCAAGAATATTCAGTTTTCAACAAGTCAAGAAATTCGATTTTCTAGCCCCTAGTGAGTGTAAAATCGCGTTTACTTCACTTATTTCACACTGCATAAAAATCATATAAATGGATGTATCACATCATAATAAGCCTATATATACCAAGAATACTAAGTTTTCAAAAAGTCAAGAATTTCGATTTTCTAGCCCCTAGTGAGTGTAAAAATGCGTTTACTTCACTTCTTTCAAACTGCTTAAAAATCATATAAATGGATGTTTCACGTCATTATAAGCCTATATATACCAAGAATACTGAGTTTTGAAAAAGTCAAGAAATTCGATTTTCTAGCCCCTAGTGATTGTAAAATCGCGTTTACTTCACTTCTTTCAAACTGCTTAAAAATCATATAAATGGATGTATCACCTCATTATAAGCCTCTATATACCAAGAATAATAAGCCTATATATTCCAGGAATACTGAGGTCTCAAAACGACAAGAAATTCGATTTTGTAGCCCCTAGTGAGTGTAAAATCGCGTTTTCTTCACTTATTTCAAACTGCTTAAAAATCATATAAATGGATGTATCACCTCATAGTAAGCCTCTATATACCAAGAATACTGAATTTTCAAAAAGTCAAGAAATTCGATTTTCTAGCCCCTAGTGAGTGTAAAATCGCGTTTACTTCACTTCTTTCAAAATGCTTAAAAATCATATAAATGGATGTATCACGTCATTATATGCCTCTATATACCAAGAATATTCAGATTTCAACAAGTCAAGAAATTCGATTTTCTAGCCCCCAGTGAGTGTAAAATCGCGTTTACTTCACTTCTTTCAAACTGCTTAAAAATCATATAAAAGGATGTTTCACGTCATTATAAGCCTACATATACCAAGAATACTAAGTTTTCAACAAGTCAAGAAATTCGAATTTCTAGCCCCTAGTGAGTGTAAAATCGCGTTTACTTCACTTCTTTCAAACTGCTTAAAAATCATATAAATGTATGTATCACCTCATAATAAGCATCTATATACCAAGAAAACTCAGTTTTCAACAAGTCAAGAAATTCGATATTTTAGCCCCTAGTGGGCGTAAAATCGCGTTTACTTTACTTCTTTCAAACTGCATAAAAATCACATAAATGGATGTTTCACGTCATAATAAGCCTATATATTCAAAGAATACTGAGGTCTAAAAAAGACAAGAAATTCGATTTTCTAGCCCCTAGTAAGTGTAAAATCGCGTTTTCTTCACTTCTTTCAAACTGCTTAAAAATCATATAATTGGATGTATCACCTCATAATAAGCCTATATATATACCAAGAATACTAAGTTTTCAACAAGTCAAGAAATTCGATTTTCTAGCCCCCAGTAAGTGTAAAATCACGTTTACTTCACTTCTTACAAACTGCTTAAAAATCATATAAATGAATGTATCACCTCATAAAAAGCCTCTATATACCAAGAATACTGAGTTTTCAAAAAGTCAAGATTTTCGATTTTCTAGCCCCTAGTGAGAGTAAAATCGCGTTTACTTCACTTCTTTCAAACTCATAAAAATCATATAAATGGATATTTCACTTCATAATAAGCCTATATATACCAAGAATACTAAGTTTTTAACAAGTCAAGAAATTCGATTTTCTAGCCCTTAGTGAGTGTAAAATCGCGTTTACTTCACTTCTTTCAAACTGCTTAAAAATCATATAAATGGATGTATCACCTCATAATAAGCCTCTATATACCAAGAATACTAAGTTTTCAAAAGTCAAGAATTTCGATTTTCTAGCCCCTAGTGAGTGTAAAATCGCGTTTACTTCACTTCTTTCACACTGCATAAAAATCATATAAACGGATGTATCACATCATAATAAGCCTATATATACCAAGAATACTGAGTTTTGAAAAAGTCAAGAAATTCGATTTTCTAGCCCCTAGTGAGTGTCAAATCGCGTTTACTTCACTTCTTTCAAACTGCTTAAAAATCATATAAATGGATGTATCACCTCATTATAAGCCTCTATATACCAAGAATAATAAGCCTATATATTCCAAGAATACTGAGGTCTCAAAACGACAAGAAATTCGATTTTCTAGCCCCTAGTGAGTGTAAAATCGCGTTTTCTTCACTTATTTCAAACTGCTTAAAAATCATATAAAGAGATTTATCACCTCATAGTAAGCCTCTATATACCAAGAATACTGAGTTTTCAACAAGTCAAGAAATTCGATATTTTAGCCCCTAGTGAGCGTAAAATCGCGTTTACTTTACTTCTTTCAAACTGCATAAAAATCACATAAATGGATGTTTCACGTCATAATAAGCCTATATATTCAAAGAATACTGAGGTCTAAAAAAGACAAGAAATTCGATTTTCTAGCCCCTAGTAAGTGTAAAATCGCGTTTTCTTCACTTCTTTCTAACTGCTTAAAAATCATATAATTGGATGTATCACCTCATAATAAGCCTCTATATACCAAGAATACTGTGTTTTCAAAAAGTCAAGAAATTCGATTTTCTAGCCCCTAGTGAGTGTAAAATCGCGTTTACTTCACTTCTTTCAAACTGCTTAAAAATCATATAAATGGATGTATCACCTCATAATAAGCCTCTATATACCAAGAATACTGAGTTTTCAAGAAGTCAAGAAATTCGATTTTCTAGCCCCTAGTGAGTGTAAAATCGCGTTTACTTCACTTCTTTCAAACTGCTTAAAAATCATATACATGGATGTATCACCTCATAATAAGCCTATATATAACAAGAATACTAAGTTTTCAAAAAGTCAAGAATTTCGATTTTCTAGCACCTAGTGAGTGAAAATCGCGTTTACTTCACTTCTTTCAAACTGCTTAAAAATCATATAAAAGAATGTTTCACGTCATTATAAGCCTACATATACCAAGAACATTGAGTTTTCAACAAGTCAAGAAATTCAATTTTCTAGCCCCTAGTGAGAGTAAAATCGCTTTTACTTCACTTCTTTCAAACTGCATAAAAATCATATAAATGGATATTTCACGTCATAATACGCCTATATATACCAAGAATACTGAGTTTTGAAAAAGTCAAGAAATTCGATTTTCTAGGCCCTAGTGAGTGTAAAATCGCGTTTACTTCACTTCTTTCAAACTGCCTAAAAGTCATATAAATGGATGTATCACCTCATAATAAGCCTCTATATACCAAGAATAATAAGTTTTTAAAAAGTCAAGAATTTCGATTTTCTAGCCCCCAGTGAGTGTAAAATGGCGTTTACTTCACTTCTTTCAACCCGCTTAAAAAGCATATAAATGGATGTATCACGTCATAATAAGCCTCTATATACCAAGAATACTGAGTTTTCAACAAGTCAAGATATTCGATTTTCTAGCTCCTAGTGAGTGTAAAATCGCGTTTACATCACTTCTTTCAAACTGCTTAAAAATCATATAAATGGATGTATCACCTCATAATAAGCCTATATATATCAAGAATACTGAGTTTTCAAAAAGTCAAGAATTTCGATTTTCTAGCCCCTAGTGAGTGTAAAATCGCGTTTACTTCACTTCTTTCAAACTGCTTAAAAATCATACAAATGGATGTATCACCTCATTATAAGCCTACATATACCATGAATATTGAGTTTTCAACAAGTCAAGAAATTCAATTTTCTAGCCCCTAGTGAGAGTAAAATCGCGTTTACTTCACTTCTTTCAAACTGCATAAAAATCATATAAATGGACGTTTCACGTCATAATAAGCTTATATATACCAAGAATACTAAGTTTTCAACAAGTCAAGAAATTCGAATTTCTAGCCCCTAGTGAATGTAAAATCAGGTTTACTTCACTTCTTTCAAACTGCTTAAAAATCATATAAAAGGATGTATCACCTCATAAAAAGCCTCTATATACCAAGAATACTGAGTTTTCAAACAGTAAAGAATTTCGATTTTCTAGCCCCTTGTGAGTGTAAAATCGCGTTTACTTCACTTCTGTCAAACTGTTTAAAAATCATATAAATGGATGTATCACGTCATAATAAGCCTTTATATACCAAGAATTTTCAGTTTTCAACAAGTCAAGAAATTCGATTTTCTAGCCCCTAGTGAGTGTAAAATCGCGTTTACTTCACTTCTTTCAAACTGCATAAAAATCATATAAATGAATGTATCACCTCATAAAAAGCCTCTATATACCAAGAATACTGAGTTTTCAAAAAGTCAAGAATTTCGATTTTCTAGCCCCTAGTGAGTGTAAAATCGCGTTTACTTCACTTCTTTTAAACTGCTTAAAAATCATATAAATGGATGATTCACCTCATAATAAGCCCCTATATACCAAGAATATTCAGATTTCAACAAGTCAAGATATTCGATTTTCTATCCCCCAGTGAGTGTAAAATCACGTTTACTTCACTTCTTTCAAACCGCTTAAAAATCATATAAATGTATGTATCACCTCATAATAAGCATCTATATACCAAGAAAACTCAGTTTTCAACAAGTCAAGAAATTCGATATTTTAGCCCCTGGTGAGCGTAAAATCGCGTTTACTTTACTTCTTTCAAACTGCATAAAAATCATATAAATGGATGTTTCACGTCATAATAAGCATATATATTCCAAGAATACTGAGGTCTCAAAAAGACAAGAAATTCGAATTTCTAACCCCTAGTAAGTGTAAAATCGCGTTTACTTCACTTCTTTCAAACTGCGTAAAAATCATATAAATGTATGTATCACCTCATAATAAGCATCTATATACCAAGAAAACTCAGTTTTCAACAAGTCAAGAAATTCGATATTTTAGCCCCTAGTGAGCGTAAAATCGCGTTTACTTTACTTCTTTCACACTGCATAAAAATCACATAAATGGATGTTTCACGTCATAATAAGCCTATATATTCAAAGAATACTGAGGTCTAAAAAAGACAAGAAATTTGATTTTCTAGCCCCTAGTAAGTGTAAAATCGCGTTTTCTTCACTTCTTTCAAACTGCTTAACAATCATATAATTGGATGTATCACCTCATAATAAGCCTCTATATACCAAGAATACTGTGTTTTCAAAAAGTCAAGAAATTCGATTTTCTAGCCCCTAGGGAGTGTAAAATCGCGTTTACTTCACTTCTTTCAAACTGCTTAAAAATCATATACATGGATGTATCACCTCATAATAAGCCTATATATAACAAGAATACTAAGTTTTCAAAAAGTCAAGAATTTCGATTTTCTAGCACCTAGTGAGTGAAAATCGCGTTTACTTCACTTCTTTCAAACTGCTTAAAAATCATATAAAAGAATGTTTCACGTCATTATAAGCCTACATATACCAAGAACATTGAGTTTTCAACAAGTCAAGAAACTCAATTTTCTAGCCCCTAGTGAGAGTAAAATCGCGTTTACTTCACTTCTTTCAAACTGCATAAAAATCATATAAATGGATATTTCACGTCATAATACGCCTATATATACCAAGAATACTGAGTTTTGAAAAATTCAAGAAATTCGATTTTCTAGGCCCTAGTGAGTGTAAAATCGCGTTTACTTCACTTCTTTCAACATGCTTAAAAAGCATATAAATGGATGTATCAGTCATAATAAGCCTCTATATACCAAGAATACTGAGATTTCAACAAGTCAAGAAATTCGATTTTCTAGCTCCTAGTGAGTGTAAAATCGCGTTTACTTCACTTCTTTCAAACTGCTTAAAAATCATATAAATGGATGTATCACCTCATTATAAGCCTACATATACCATGAATATTGAGTTTTCAACAAGTCAAGAAATTCAATTTTCTAGCCCCTAGTGAGAGTAAAATCGCGTTTACTTCACTTCTTTCAAACTGCATAAAAATCATATAAATGGACGTTTCACGTCATAATAAGCCTATATATACCAAGAATACTAAGTTTTCAACAAGTCAAGAAATTCGAATTTCTAGCCCCTAGTGAGTGTAAAATCAAGTTTACTTCACTTCTTTCAATCTGCTTAAAAATCATATAAAAAGCCTCTATATACCAAGAATACTGAGTTTTCAAAAAGTAAAGAATTTCGATTTTCTAGCCCCTAGTGAGTGTAAAATCGCGTTTACTTCACTTCTGTCAAACTGTTTAAAAATCATATAAATGGATGTATCACGTCATAATAAGCCTTTATATACCAAGAATATTCAGTTTTCAACAAGTCAAGAAATTCGATTTTCTAGCCCCTAGTGAGTGTAAAATCGCGTTTACTTCACTTCTTTCAAACTGCATAAAAATCATATAAATGGATGTATCACATCATAATAAGCCTATATATACCAAGAATACTAAGTTTTCAAAAAGTCAAGAATTTCGATTTTCTAGCCCCTAGTGAGTGTAAAATGGCGTTTACTTCACTTCTTTCAAACTGCTTAAAAATCATATAAATGGATGTTTAACTTCATTATAAGCCTACATATACCAAGAATATTGAGTTTTCAACAAGTCAAGAAATTCAATTTTCTAGGCCCTAGTGACAGTAAAATCGCGTTTACTTCACTTCTTTCAAACTGCATAAAAATCATATAAATGGATGTTTCACGTCATAATAAACCTATATATATATACCAAGAATACTAAGTTTTCAACAAGTCAAGAAATTCGATTTTCTAGCCCCCAGTGAGTGTAAAATCACGTTAGTAGTATTAGTCCCGGATGAGCCAATTGTTTTAACGATAATCCTGCCGCTAGGGGCGCTCGTGTCGCTAGTGTCGCTGCGTGCGACGGCGGCGGCGGTAAGTTTGAAAAGCGCCCTGAGCGGTAGGATTATCGTTATTGCAATTGGCTCATCCGGGACTGTTTTCTTTATTTATAATTTGAATACAGTACATTGGATAAAGATATGTATACATAGTTTTTTGATTAACATGATGTATTATTTCTTTAACATATGAATACATAGTTTGAGAATAACATAATGGATTATTTGATTACAGGAGATTAACATATGAATACAATAAATGGACAATATAAGAAATATTAGGAGAAAAAGAAGCACATTAAAATTCATAGTTTTTGTTTGAGGCACTAGGACACACAGATTTCGCGCACAACAATGATTTTAAAGTACGTGGTGCACTTTGAGTCCTCGTCATCGCTGCTGCTGCTATCGGCGGTAAATTGGTGGATAGGTTTGGTGATGCAGGTGACGAGCAGGTGAGAGAAACTTTCGTTGACGAACTCGGTGAAGGTTGGTATATAGATGGGGATGGTAAATTCGTTCTAATGGCTGGTTGAGAAGCATCCTGTGGATGTGACTTTGTTGGTTAGAGCAGGAATGTTGCTGTTGCCGAGGTATATGACGCATAGTGCGTCTTGTTTATGCTGGTGCACTTTGGTAGGTACGCATTTGACGTGGACGGCGTGAGCCCCTTGGACGTCGAGTGTGATGGTGACAACTCTGCTGTTGCGGAAATAGGAGTTGGAGATGCAGAGGATACGGATAGGTGAAGCTGCGTTGAGAATGAGTTGTAGGTCAAGATTGTTCCCCACGGGGACGGGATAGGTTTCGTCGGACATTATTTAGGGTTATATGGGGAGAACGTGACGATGTGGCGTTTGAAACCGCTGCGTAGTTTTTCCTCGCCTGCGTATATGATGCAGAATGAGGTAGAGTTGAGTTTGTTGACGAGTTCTGGAGAGGCTTTTGCAAATCTTGTCGGTAGGAAAACTTCTGTGTCGTTGTCGAGTTTGACGACGAGCTTTGTACCGTGAACGGTGTCGATTGTTTTGACACCGACGACACGATATGGTACGTGTTGTTGAAGCGTAGATACGCTGAGAGTGTGGGCGCTGCTGGAAAGTTCTTCTAGCTCTTTAAGGACGTCCTGTGACATTCTGACGGCACAGATGACAGTTTTTGATAAACGGGGGAGGACCGTCTATATGAGTGTTTTGATGAGGGAGGTTGTAGTGTTGTTTACACCTGCGATAAGGTGCGCAAACTACCTGTGCGTCTGTGGGAAGTTGGTTCCACACAAGGTCGACGTCGCTTGGGGGATAACGTTCGAAGATGTATATGCCGTTCTGCAGCAGCACTTGGCGTTCCCTGGGCAGTAGCAGGTGGATTCTTCGTCCGTTAACGAGATACCGAAAGAGCACGATGAAGCAGTTCATGTGGTGTTTCTAGCGGAGTACCTTCGAAGGAATTGCTGAATTTGCTTGTTGAGATGATCGAGGTCTTCGTAGAAACCGAGTTGACACTGCGTGCACAGGAGGGTGAGACGGTGCTTAAGTTCGCAGCTGCACGTTTGGTGAAAGCAAAACGAGCAGTGGAAGTCTTTACACGACGGTCCTGGCATTCCCCCACAGCTGGCTAGCACCGACTGAAGGGGAAAAGAATGCGCGTGCATAAATATAACCCAACTGCCGGAAGCAGGAATTCACTGGTGGGGAAAAGTTCGTTGGAGATTTGACGCATCAGGGGGAAGCACTGGTGGGGGAAAAGTTCGTTGGAGAAACACCACATCAGGGGAAGCAGTGGTGGGGGAAACGTTCGTTGGAGGTTGGCTACATACGCCGGAAGCGCTTAGCGAATATTGCACAACATCCGCAGGAAAAACACTGTGTCCGTTGATTTAACGGTTTTCGTCTTGGAGGAGAACTCTGTTTTGAACGGTGCTGAACATGCAAACGACCACATCAGGGGAAGCACTGGTGGGGGAAAAGTTGGTTGGAGAATTACCACATCAGGGGAAGCACTGGTGGGGAAACGTTCATTGGAGGTTCACAACATCCGCCGGAAGCGCTTAGCGATTATTGCACAACATCCGCAGGAAAAACACTGTGTCCGTTGATTTAACGGTTTTCGACTTGGAGGAGAACTCTGTTTTGAACGGTGCTGAACATGCAAACGCCGTGAATGTGATCGGGTATGATATAGGATTCTTCGCGACCCAAATGCGGGAGCGAAGGGCGCAAGATGTTTGGGTGAGGTGCGGTTGGAACGTTGGTAGAAATACATGCGCAATAAGGACTATTTTGTGAGATGCGCAGTGCGAAATGGGTGTTGAGGAAATGATGAACTTTGAGGAATGTTCTAAAATTGGCGCACCGTATGTACTTGGTGAACTGCGTGAAATTCATGTCATGTAAGGGAACGTTGGAGGCATGGTTGTGAAGCATCTACTTGTGGTATGCCATGATTTGATTTTGCACGTCCGTCTCTTCCTTCTTTTTGTGATAGATGATGTCGGTAATGATGCGCTGCAGGGTATGCAACACGTGCCATTCTTGTTGGTTGAGCGTAACGGATGCGCCTTGCGGTTCTTTGAAAACGAGCTTTAGCTTTCCGAACACAAACTTAAACACGATGGTGACGCTGTCGCTGAACTGAAATTGCTGTAGACGTCCCTGCGGGTCATTCAAGCGTTTGTGAATGATGGGGATGGCTTCGACGAGTTTGTGCCACTGCGAGGAACTCATGACGACTGCGTTGTGCTGTCCACATTTGGCAATGGTGACGACGAGATGGTGCGGCGGCTGGGGGGAGAATCCCACACTGACGAATTTAGTTTGTTGCGGGTTGAGGAAGTAGATATCCGCCAGAGGACCCACAACCGCACTGTTTTGGAACTGTGCTGGCGGAGCAAGGCTGTCGGGATGCTGTTGGAGGTCGAAGATGGGTAGTTTCCTTTTTTCCCCGGGTTTTGAGGTGGTCGGGGTTTGACATCCGGTTATACTGGAACACACAAAACAATAATAATAATAATAATAATAATAATAATAATAATAATAATAATAATAATAATAATAATGTGAGGGATAGAGAGATAAACGGGGATAGAAAAAAAGCAAGCTAATACATAGGTGCGGATCTACCTGGTTGGCGTGCTGCATGGCAGCAGGACTGTATCCGCGCGCTGCATGGTACACTCTGAATGAGGCGAGCGGCACCGTGACGTTGCTTTTTATATGAGCAGGAGCGTTTTCTGAAAGCACGTGCAAGACGATGGATTAGCTTAGATGTGCTGAATAGTGACACACACACACACACACACGTACTCACCTTCAAGGGTTGACAAGTTTGCTGAGCGTCAGAGCACTTTGCGCGGCATGCGTTTTTGAACGTTTTGCGAATGACGACATCATTATGCGCGTGATTGCTGACGTGAAATTTTGAGAAGAATGTATGCTTAGGCAAGCCGGAGCAGCGGTGGGTGAGGTAGGCGATGACGTAATGACCGCACGTGGTGCTGTCGAAACCTTGCAGCCTTCTGGCGTTGGTGGACCGACGCGTCCCGCAGACCGAATTTAAGAACCGGAGAAAATGGGGCGAAAGCGGTCCTATGCCGTAACTGTCAAAATATTCTGCATGCGAGTTTTTGTCCACAAAGATGCAAACCCAGTGTTGCCCTGATTTGGTGCTGGGGTCGGTGTTAGCCACTAGCGCCAAGGGAGGCGTTCGAATGCCGTGAAGTACGGGTAGTTTATCGCAGGGGTAGACGCCTAAAAAGTGAGAGCGCGTAGAGGGGCATGTTGATAGAAACCGTTGAATTTGAAAGGTGTTCATGATACCAAAATGGATCGGTTGGCGTCGATTTCGACCGTGCGATGTATTTCCGCTAGCAGCAGAAGTATGACCAGTTCTGTCAATTTATCGGCAAAACCGATGCTTATAGAGACGGTTCCGTGGCGCTGACCCGAGATGTGAGACTCGTTAGCGCTCATGTCTGCAGTGAGATCGAAAACCATTATCGTATACCCTTGCGGGTAGGTTTCTCTGGAGATGGAGTGTCCCTCGTCCTTGAAATGAATGCCTAGGCCGTCCTGCAGGGTTTGAAAGCATTGCAAATAGTGTCCCTTTGTAAAGTCGGGTTGCAGAGGTTGGGAAGGAACGGGTTGCCCGTTCACGTAGAGCTGAAAGAAGTTCATTTTAAAATGTTTCAAGTTGTACGGATTTGAGTTAAAATGGCCGGAATAGGCCTTGTCGGTGACCATGGCTACTACCACTCTCCTTGGAACTTGCCATACGCACACGTCGCTAAACGTCATTGCCCTGGACTCCTTGGGGATGCTGAGAGCGTGAAAGCTGACGTCTTTGAGATGGTACTTTGCGTTGCCCTTTGCGAGCACGGCCTGGTGCGCGAGCTTTATGGTCGGCGAGGGCCGCACCGATTTTAAGCGCAGCGTGGCAGACACGATGTCGGCGTACTCCTTAAAGGTATCTACGTCGGAAAACAGATAAAACTGGGGAGAGGCGGGAGTGAGCTTGACGGTCATGCTAACGTTGTTCAAAAGCAGCTTCTCCTGTCTAAAAAGAGCGTTGGACAGAGGACCGATGAGCTGCACGACGTTGCTCCCTTTGGTAAACCCCTGACGCCACTGAAAACCCGCATTGGCGATAAAAGTGTCCATGATGCCTGCCGTGTCCTTTCTCCAGAGGGTAGATTCTAGTTTGGTGTTCATGGCATCTTCGGAGTAATTGAGAAGCGTCTCCAGGTAGGTTCTATAGGGGTAACCGGCTTGCGGCATGGAGACGATGACGTTATTGAGGGTTACCTCCATCTGTTGAAACAGGGAATTTAAGGCGTTGTTGACCAGAGTGGCGTTAGCGTCAGCGTTTAAGGCCTCTCCTTTGTCATCTACAATGCGCACCATGAGTTCGAGTACGACGTAGGTCAGGTCTAGGTAATCGTCCGCATTTCCGGAATAATGAAAGGTGATGGGGGCATTTTTCATTAAAGTGTTTTGAGGGTTTAGGTATAGGAACCGTGACTCCTCGATGCTCATCTGAACCGGCACCTCTGTAAAGAGGTCCAGTTCGGAACTCATGTGGACGGTCGCGTCTGCCATTACGAAAATACGTCTTGCACCTTGCGCCTACCGCGTTTCAGCTTGGACTGCTTGCTCTTTCTGGATTTGCTCGGTTTTATTCTCTTGAGACGCCTGGCGCCGGAACCGAGCATGGCATCGAGCTTTTCGTCGGCTTTTCGCTTTAAATTGTATCCGGACTCCTTGAGCCTCCGCTGGAGCGCTTGCTTCGGCGCTGCTCCCGCCACAGCCACATCGGACAGAACGTGAGCGCCCGCCTTTAAGGCCTCCTTTCCGACTGCTTTTGCTCCGCTCTTTAAAAACGGTAGCAACCTTCTGAAGAGTCCTCCGAGGGCTGAAAAGAGACCGCTGCCTCATTGGTAGCGCTTGCCCCTGTAGAGAGCGAAATCGCGATGGTGGAACGCTCCGCCGGTCTGATTGAGGTAGTACCGCGTTACGGCGAGCACGTCCATTACGCCTGTTTCGGACGAAAAGCGAGAACTACAGTAGAGGAAAATCCGTCGGCGAATGGCAAGAGATCGCCGTAACCGTTCCTTAAATCTATGTTGACCGTCTTGAAGTCTTGCTGAATCAAGGGTACCCAATTTTGGGGAAAAAACGTCTTTTCGTCGCTCATGTAAGTGTTGTTGCTTCTTTCGTATTCCACGGCCGCGCTCTCTATGACTTGGGCGAAGGTGTCGCCCACGACTTGCGGGGACACTAGATTACAATAGACGAACATTTCGTAAGGAAACCCCATATAAGGATCTACGGGGTGTTTAGCAGCTTTTTCGAGAACGACGTCGACGTAGGGCTCGAAACCCAACATTTTTGCCATAGCGGGCGTTAAGAGCAAACTGTGGATGCGGTGTAGAGGTCCCGGAGGGTCCTCCGATTTTGAAACGTCTCGTTTGGGTCTGACAGAATGAGCCGCCGCGGGTTTCTGCTGCCCCGAAGCCCGGGGCTTCGGTTTCGGTTTCGGCTTGGGTCTCTGGTGGGGCGCATCGTTGAGAGCTTCGTATTCGCCGACCGCGTACGGTACGACCGTGCGCGCGACATTTTCCACAAACCCGTCGAACGGAATGTCGGGTAGTGGTTCGGGATGGGCGACGGCGGCATTCACGCCCACCGTCTGCTTGCGCTCGTCGAAGAGGAAGAAGTTTTCCACGTGCAAGTGTTCGAGTAGAACGGCGTTGACGAGGTTCACCAAGTCTTTAGGATTGTGCACGATGCCTTGCGGCATTTGCAAACTGAATTTGGAATGCGCGGGGAGGAGCGTCATGGTGTACTTGGTGCCCGCCAGACGGGCATCGTCTGGCGAAAGGTTATAAAATTTCACCGGATACCTAACCTTTTGCAGGGCGACCTCCCATTCTCCCTGCAGAACGATTCTCTCGGGCAAGATGTTAGAAAATCTGGCCGTGGTGTTGTCGGTAAAGTGTTCCATGGAAGCGTTGCTCACGAGAGTGATGGAGAAGGGCTCGGTCTTAATCATGTCGAATCGACGGTCGAAGCCAGAACCCACGAGTTAAACTTTGCCGGATACCCCTTCCACTTTACCAAGACCTGCTTGCGGCGCCCTCGACCCTTGGTCTGTAAAACGCGTTCGATCTTAAACGTTCGAGGTAGCGCGACCTTTTGTAGCTCCTCGGTGTAAAATGTGCCGTCTATGTCTTCTCCGGCCAGATCCTTCAACTTATATACCACCGGCCGACCGCGCACCACCTCGGCTATCCGAAATATTTCGTCCGTCCAATTCTGCTCGTAACCCTTGTCGAATTTCATTTTTTCTTTAGAGATGCGCACGTGATCGCCGACGGAAAATGTGGGTTTCCCTGCGCGAGGTAGGGCCCTATTTCCGTAGAGATTGCGGTACACTCGTAAAATGTTAGATTCGTTCACGTCCTTCGGAGCCATTTTTATGGACCTGTGATGCGAGCTATTGTACGACTCGAGTAAGGCCGGAAGGACTTCAAGGTATCTGTAACTGTTTTTGTGCGTGAAATACCTCCACATCTTGGTTTTTAAGGTGCGGTTGAAGCGCTCCACGACGCTGGCTTTAACGTTATTTTTGGTTGTGTAATGTTTCACGTCGTGTTTCTTCAGAAAGTCGCGAAAAGTCTTGTTGGTAAACTCGGTTCCCTTGTCCGTTTGGAGGACCCTGGGGACGCGTTGGGAGAATATGGAGCGAAACGCTTGCGCGACCTCGGTACCCAGCTTCGATTTCAGGGGTACGGCCCAAGCATATTTGGAAAATACGCCGATAACGGTCAGAATGTACACGTAAGGTTTGTTATGTTCCCTCACGCTGTTCATGACGTTTAGATCGGCCTCCCAAAGATCGTCCATATTCGTCACGTGATAACATCTGGTGGGGAACCGCTTTCTGACCGGTTTGTGCAGAGTGTAACTGTCCTGGGTTTGAAGGAAGGACTCGATGTTCGCCTTAGACGCACCCGTGGCCTTTCGAAGGGGCTTGACCGTGCCCAAACCGGCATAGTGTTCCGGTCTGGCATAGTATCGCCTTAGCGCCTTCCATTCCTTCATGCTTTACTTGTACAGGGGTTGCCAGACGCGCTTGCGAAAATGGTACGACGCGGAAGGCGATTTCGATTTCTTTTCGGGGTGGCAGGGTTCGCCCTCTTCTTTTTGCGAGGCGAGAGGAGGTTGACCTTTATGGTTCGGGGTTCGACCTCCTGCTTCACCGGCACGCGCTCGTGCACGTCTTCGTAATCGTCGTCGTCGTCGTCGTCGCCGAGGAAGGGCTTTCTGACTTGTGCCACGAGATCGAGGTAGTTGCCCAATTTATGTTTTACGATCCGCCACTTTTCGTCGGCAGAGAGCTTTGCGCTCTGCAGGTTCCGAATTTCTTTAGCCAATCTGGATATGGTGCGGTCTACAGCGTGAAGCTTGTCGACGGTCTTCGGTTGCGGTGCAACGAGGATCTGCCTGCCGTACTTCATCCTGTTAATTTCGACACTAGCGCGCCGCCGAGCAAAGCCAAGACGGGTAGGAGGAATGCCGGCAAAAAACCTCCTTTTTGAACCAAGATGCTCTTCGCCTTCTTCAGAGGAACCCGTTTATCCGTCAACTTCCTCCAAGAAGCCTTGTGCTTCTTTAGGTGAGCCAAGCACTTTGCGGGAAGTTGCACGTGACCTCTGCACACGTTGAGCATGCATTCGCTAATGGCCTTGATCAGATCGCCGTCGGCATTTTTTAACAACTTTTTGCGCAGAGGGGCCTTCGCCTTGGCCAGAGCCGCCAAATTACCGTGCTGTCTTGCTATGCGAGGACTGGTCAGCGTCGCGAGCCTTGACCTACCTCTAGCCATGCTTGCGCGATAATGACGTTCGCTCCGAAAGCGGTACTTTTTTATTTAGACTCGACGGCCTCAGTCGGGCAAGACCCTGCCGGGATGATATGGAACGAAACGAACCCGAGTCCTCTCGGCGGTCTCAGTTGGGTACGAAATAAGAGAGGTTTTCCCCCGGCAGCACGCCGGTTCGATACCTGTATCGGGCGGGCGTGTACTGGGTGCAGTCCAACACGAGATACCCGTGAGGGCGTTCGGTGGCCTTCTCGAAGGCCTCCAAGAGAAACCTAGAGTTCCTGGGTTCGATCTGCTGGCACAGTCTCTCGATCTGCATCTTGTCCCGGTTGTTCTTGAAGACCACGACGTAGTTCGCATTCAGAGAGATGTTGCGATATTTCTGACCCTGCGGAAACACGTTCTGCAGGATGTAAACGATGCCGAAGCGCTTGTGATGGGAGTCTCTGGTGAAAAAATTGGAAACGTCCTTCCCGCCACCCTCCAGCATCAGATCGTCGAGGACGACGAGGTCGTTCTCACCCACCGAAGCAAGTTCGGGTATGCCCGCGTGGGTCTCGCAACGCAGAGCCGAGGGTTCGAGTCTCGGCGAATACTCCGGAGGGTGGCACCACAGCACCCTCCTGGGGCGCACGTCGAACATCCGGTGCGCGTGGCGCAACAGGTTTTTCACGAAGGTCGACTTGCCGCAGCGCGACGGCCCCGCCACGAGCATCGTGCTGGGAAACTCGAATCGGCCCAGGTCTCGGGGACCGGGCATCGTCTCCTCAGGGCGCCCGGTTCGAAATGACTTTGGCGCGGCTGCGGACGTCTCATTTATGCGTTCCTCTTGAACCCGTAGGGACAGGAATCGTGATCGCCGGCGAGCACGCGCTTGTTGACCACCATCCTAAACGTCTTCGAACTGGGTTCGGTGACGACCGTCCAAGACGGTTTCCGCGAGATCTGCGTGCCCGCCAGCTTCACCGCGCAGTCGTTGTCCCTGAACACCACGTCGCGAATCACCTCGGCGTTCACCAGCTCCAGGTTGCCCGAATTGAGCGTGATCCCCTTCACCTTGCACACCGAGAAGGTCTTGCCCGTTTCGGGGCAAACGATCTCCATGCAGTAGCTCTTGGGCCCCGTGGAGGCGAACCGGGCGATGTAAGAGCCCCGCCCGTACTTCTCCAGCTCGTCCGTCATGTCCCCCAGGAGGCGTCCGACGGACGGCGTCCAGTCGCCCGGAGCGGCGGCGACGACGACGGAATCGGTGTCGAAGTAGCAGACCCGTTCTCCCAGCCTCTTCAGGTAGGAGTAGAGCACCAGGCGCGCGTGAGCCGTGGTGTAGGCCGCCAGGACGGCGTTGGCGGCTGGATTGACCTTGCGGCACTCCTCGCAGTACCTCCACACCGCATACATGATCCGGTCGGTGACGGGCACGTAGGTCTGCACTTCCACGCCCGGGTCGTTGAGCAGCTCCAGGAGGCGGTCGTACCGGTCCACCAGCTCGCACGTGGGGAGGTTTTCCCTCTGCCCGAGTTTGCCCCAGAAGCTGTTGAGCATCAGCTTGGCCAGCTCCCGCCTGCCGGGGTTGGTGGCGACGGCCTGGGGATCCAGGGCGACGCCTTCGTGCTCGAAGAATTGCTCCACGTACTGCTGCTTTGCGGCAGGGTCGTCGCAATCCGAGGGCCAGCCGGAGGCTTCGGTCTTGATCTTCAAGAACTGATTCACGTAGTCCTCGAAGAGACCCTTTGCTCCGGTGGTCGGTTCGTGCCGCACCACGTCGTACTCCCAGATCTCGTGGACCCGCAGCAGGCGGTACCCCTCCTCCAGGGGACCTTCATCTCGTCGATCACCCAGGTACCCGACAACGCCCTCTCGCGCTCTCCGTGGTGGCACTCGTCTTGGTTCTCCGCCTCCGCACAAGCGCGGCATAGCGGGAACATGAGCTTGCCGCCGATGCGCGCCGGTAGCACCGGGTGGTACAGGTGTTGCGGCGGTAGAACCTCGCACTTCACCAACCCGCCCCCCACGTCTTCCAAGCGCGGAAATCGATCCACGTGGATCTTGGGGTGGCCCGCGGGGTAGGGTTTCGTCTTGTTCACGTACGGGTACAGGCTGCATACGTCGTAGTAGTAGATCTTGCTATCCCCCTTCGCCTCGCAGTACGTCTTGGTGCAGTTGGTGCGACCTCCGTAGAAGGCGTCTCTGGGGTTCAGGGGTTCGGGTACCGGAAAGTCCCTTGCGTGGCGCGCCAGGTCCTGGTTGGCCTTCATCGCGGCGTTAAACTCGCACTCCCACATTTCCACCACGGCGTAGCCGGCGGCCTTGATCTTGGCCGTGACCTTCTCGGTGCTCTCTAACCTGGAGCTCATGGTGTCGTGTCCCGAGTTGTATATCGCCGCATGGCGATTGTGAAAGCACCGCCTGCAACCGTGGTAAAAGCACCCGTGGAAAAGGTACGCGGTTTTTTCGGCCTCTCTGTATCCGTCCACCTTGTGCCCCACGATTTTAACTTCGCGTCCTCGCATGGCGTGCTGGATGACGATGCGGTTTTGCATCTCTAGCCAAGTTAGCCATATGCATGTGGCGCGAGACTGCCGGTCCGCTAGTCGATACCCGCCCGCTGGCAAGAGCGCAATTTTTTTAAGCGGCATGAAGCGCTTTCTATACACGCACATGCATGCCTGCGCGATGGTGACGCATTCTCTGAACGGGTCTATTCCGTTCTCGTCCAAGAATTCCCTTCTGAATTTGGAAACTCCCTGACTGAGTAGAAATACGTCCATCTTGCAATACGTCACCATTTCCGCCCTCATGTCGAAGACGTACCCTGATGACGCCTTTTCTTCGTGCCGCTGCTCGAAGGCTTTCCGACCCTCCGCCGACATGCCCTCCGGACAGTAATGCCTTTTGTCGGGAATCGAACCCACGTTCTGCTCGTTTTCCTTCGTGTTAAACAGGTACCGGGAAATAAGCTTTGCATTCCTTCAATCCGAAGGTCTTGGAAAAGCGGGAGAGTGGCATGGGTATGAAGTTGAGCGAGTCTAGAAATGTGACGTCACCGTACCTCATCCTGTAGATCTTGCTCCCGTTCATGATGAGCTCCGGCACCCAGTCTAAGTGCACCACCATGTACTTTAATAAAAACTGCCCGTCGTAAGCTCTGAGGTTATGCGCCACGACGTAGACGTCCCAGGCTTCGAACCTCGCCTGCGCGATGTGTTCGAAAAGCTGCTTCACGGGCTCGTCCGTGAACACCCATTCTTTGCAACCGCATTCGGTACAGTATGCCGTCTTGTGGCGTTCGTCGATGCACAGAGAACAGGCTTGGTACAACACGCACAAGTTAGGTACATGCTCGTATGTGTCCTTTTTGCCGGTATATGGAATGTTTTGCGTGCATTCAAAGTCGATAAACATGAACACGTACCGGTTTCTTTTGTTCTTTGTGGCATACGGCTGCATATAGCACATGTGGCTAGAATTCACGTGTGCCTTGCAATGATTGCAGTACTTTTCCCCGCACTGGTGCGCGGTTTTTCTGTGCCTCGCATTCACCAGCTTATTGCAAGACGTGCACACCTTTTCTACATCGCACACCCACAGCGCCTTTGGGTAAAAAACGCCTTTTTTTGCGTGGTTTGCAAAGCATGTCGGTCCCTTAAAATCTCTGTTGCACTCGGCGCAGCGTATGTAGGCGTCAAATCGCGCATCGCACTGCTGATGGCATTTAGCACACCTGGCGTCGCACCTATGAAATTCTTTTTTGTGTGCCGAGGGATGATGACACTGGCGGCAATACCATTTGCATTTAAACCACTTGTGAAGGTTCACGATAGCATTAAAGTGGCCGGCGTGGAGCATGACGTCGATGTATTTATCGCATTTCTTATCCGACGCGTACAGCACGTGCTTCCCCGTATGATCGCCAAACACCGTCACGGCGTAGCCCTTTAACGCAGCGTCAAAGCGTCTGACGTCATCTATCGTGCAGTTGCCGTGGCCTTGACCGATGCTCGCACACAAGGCTACGGCCTTCGATTTTTGCAGATACTCGGAGCGCGTCATCGTTCTATAGCTGACGTCGCGATCCACTTTGGCTTTAACTACAACAATGGCTCTTGCTAAACACAAGTTGTCTTTGTTGGCTATTTCGACAATGCCTTTATTGTCCCTACAGGCATCGCAAGGTTGGTGGCACGAACCCGAGACCTCCTTGGTCCACACAAACGTCACGTGAAGAGCCCCGCTTAGCAAGAATTGTTGGTTACTTTGCATTACTTTTTCGATGCTTCCAACAATGACATCCGCATTCAATTGCTCTACGCGCCTCACGCTCATGTTGAAGGCTTTGGACGTCTCCTTTTCGTCTGTTATGGATATGCCTAAATATCCGGGTTCGTTTTCTAACAGGTTCTCTTTCGCAAAGTTTAGAATATCGTTAGCAAATGCGATACCCATTGCTCCGGTTTAACATCTCTGGGGATCGGGTTTACGGTAATTTGAGACTCTGTAAAGCCGGAAAAAAGCTTTGGCAGCCTTCTCTGCTTGTGTCCTATAATTTCGAACGTAGGCTGCAAGGTGCCATCGCGACTTCCCCCGGCTTGCGGCTCCATCTTATCGTCCGAATGCACCGATCGCTCTTTCCCTGCAAAGTGCTGCTGCTATTTTGTTTTTATTTTAAACTATTTTTCGTCAAATAGAACGATTTTGTAGAAAAACCCACTATCGCTTCAGTTTCTCGCTACGTGCGTTTGCTCTCGGCACCGGGTTTTTATAAGTTCGCTTTTCGCAACCGCTATTTCAGCACGCGCGTCGAGTTAAATGCCTCGTTTCGCCAAAAAATTGTCAATTTGTAAAAAAAAAACAAAAAAAAACGCGGTCATCCTGTCACGAACCGCCACTGTGCAATTCCTGCCACCGCCATAAAGGTTGCATGTTTTATTGCTGACGACTTTCCGCTTCTCACGCATCTGTTTTCACTACATCAGCACGTTCTTTGCGTGTAGTGCTGTATGAGGATGAGAAGTGACCAGAGTTCACGTATTCCTGATGTTATTAGTGCAATATTTAAACCTATGGGTATCGTGTGTAGTGTTTTGTGTTGTGCCAGTGCATACGTGTTATGTAAAATGTAAGAATTAAATACAATCAGCAGATACTTCCTTTCTAAGGAGTAACACCAACTGTTGAATAAAAATTCTCAAGTGCTACGTTCGTATAACCTCTACCCTCTATCTCTTATAGGTGAGTACGAAAGTTTATTTTCATATCCACTTAATTTTAATCCGGATAAACTTTTCGGGAAATGGTTGCATTGCACAACCGTTAGACATCCAAAGGGACGCTATACACTGGTCTTAAAATTCTAAATTCTTTCCATCAACATGGCGAGCAAGAACTGAAAAGCGACATGCCTTTTAAAAAAGAATGGCTAAGCACTGTACAATTCGAACCATTTATAACAGATATCTCGGAAATGGCTGACGTCACAAAAAAGTTATTCCAAAAAAATTGTGTGTGTTTCCTCAAACCTTAGCAGTTATACAAGATCATAGAAAATTTCTTCCGAATCAAGAGGACTTCACAGGCTATTTCCACAAAATTCAAGATATACATTTTATTTTCATATAAATGTCTTTAATATATGGTGTTGTAATTAAAATCGTCAGAGACAGTTTTAGAAAATAAAACATTTCGGAAAATAGTTCATGTAAAGGGTAGAAGCAGTTTGAAAGAAGTGAAGTAAACGCGATTTTACACTCACTAGGGGCTAGAAAATCGAATTTTTCGACTTTTTTAATACTCAGCATTTTTCGTATATAGAGGCTTATTATGAGGTGATACATTCATTTATATGATTTTTAAGCAGTTTGAAAGAAGTGAAGTAGAATGGCTAAGCATTGTACAATTCGAACCATTTATAACAGATATCTCGGAAATGGCTGACGTCACAAAAAAGTTATTTCAAATAAATTGTGTGTGTTTTTAAAGACATCTAAATTTTTTGTATTCTATGTTTTTCTCAAACCTTAGCAGTTATACAAGATCATAGAAAATTTCTTCCGAATCAAGAAGACTTCACAGGCTATTTCCACAAAATTCAAGATATACATTTTATTTTTCATATAAATGTCTTTAATATATGGTGTTGTAATTAAAATCGTCAGAGACAATTTTAGAAAATAAAACATTTCGGAAAATAGTTCATGTAAAGGGTAGTTTGGGGTGGAGGGGTTTTCTTGAAAATCTCTGTGTCGTATCTTTGGAAGGTACTCAACCTAAATACCAAGTTTAGTATTTATCCGACTTTTCATTTTTGAGTTATGCTGCTCTGACACATACACACAGAATTTTCTAAAAATGTTTTTATTCAGGTGACCTCAAAACAAGTATTTAGTTTTCCAGTGAAATCTCAATATTGAATATTTGGATGCATTGTATTGTGCATATGTTTCATTTAAATACCCACAAACTGGGTCTGTGATTATTACTTATTGTTTTTATGTGTTTCAGTGGGTGAATAATAATTAGTTTGTTGGTATCGTTATTACAGTGCTGTTTCGCTTGTGAAATTCCGTTCTCTTTGTATGAAAATGAAAAAAGAAAAGTTAAAAGAATGACGAGTTTTAGTGATAAAGGTCTAAAGCTTTTAAACATTAAAATCAACATGGAAACTTTGTAAATAGACAACGCCACAAAGTAATAATAATAATAATAATAATAATAATAATAATACACATAAATTGTGTGCTTTAACGTTCTTGTACAGTAAGGATTCGTTTCCTACGGTTTAACAGTTGTACAAAAGACATTCACAATGAGACTACTTCACAGCAATTCCCAGAAAATTGAAGTTATGCATTTTATTTGTCATGCAGATATCTTAAACATACCGTACCGTAATCAAAAGGGGTTAGAGCCATTTTTAAAACAATAAAAATAACGAACTTTCTCCCGCTAAACGGGTAGTTTGCGGTGTGGGAATTTTCTTGAAAATCTACGGTTTGTTAAATTTTTTTATACGCTACTATTTTAGTGTGTGTGTGTGTGTGTGTTTGTGTGTGTGTGTGTGCGAGTATGTGCCTAGTATCCGTGCGCCACAAGCCAAAACGATGATATTATAGAAAAACTTTATCATCTGCCTACCGGACAGGGATAACCGCGAAAAAACCTGAAAAAAGCTCTAAGAGTATTCTAACGCTTACCGACCTGGAAAACCCATGAAAACAAGATAGTACACTTTTTTAATTTTCTCAAAAATGGCTATGACGATTTTGATGAAAATATCATATGTTTAAGATAATGTCATGATATAGACAAAATTTTACTACACAAAAAATGTAGATCGCGTTAAAATACACAACTTATGTCATATACATTTCTTTTGTCGAGTGAACCGTTTTCGAGATATTGCTTGCTATTTCCTTAAATTTTCCAATACTTATACTTTTTACTTTCTCTACTACGTATAGTAAGTAGGGGAAGTATTGCATTCCACCCAAAAATTCGATACCGAGATTTCACTGGAAATACACGTTTGAGACCTCCTGAATCCTAAAAAAAAGCATTTTTGGAAACATGTCCGTGTGTGTGTCTGTGTGTGTGTGTGTTTGTGTGTGTGTGTGTGCGAGTATGTGCCTAGTATCCGTGCGCCACAAGCTAAAACGACGACATTATAGAAAAACTTTATCATCTGCCTACCGGACAGGGACAACCACTAAAAAAAACCTGAGAAAACCTCGAAAATTAGAAACGGCTTCGTCAACCACTACAGAAAACGCCTACCAACCAGGGAAAACCTATGAAAAAGCAGAAAGGACTTGCATTCGTTTACCAACCGCAGAAAACCTCCAAAAAAAACTAGTTATTTTTTTAAAAAAAGAAAAGACGAATAATATAAGTATGGCAGCTGCAACGGGTGTGTGTGTGCGCGCGAGTATGTGCCTAGTATCCGTGCGCCGACAAGGTAAAACTTCATCATTTGCCTACCGGGCAGGGACAACCGCTAAAAAACCTGAGAAAACCTCGAAAATTAGAAACGCCTTCGTCAACCAGTACAGAAAACGCCTACCAACCAGGTAAAACCTATGAAAGAGCAGAAAGAGCTTGCATTCGTTTACCATCCGCAGAAAACCCCCAAAAAACTAGTTATTTTAAAAAAACAAATAAAAAACGAAAAAACAAAAAGAAAAAAAAAGAAAAAAAAAGGAAAAGACGAATAATATAAGTATGGCAGAAACAGCTTGCATTCGTCTACCAACCAGAGAAAACCCCGAAACACTAGTTATTTAAAATTGCTGATGAGTTCTGGATAGGCTTTTGCAAATGTTGTTGGTAGCAAAACTCGCCTTTTCCATCACCTCCAACATACCCCACTCCCACACCTTTTTTCTTTCCACCAATCATAATCTCTCTTATTCTCATCAATCAACAACTTTCATTTGTTCCTTTCCACCAATAACATCACTTCTTATTCCCACCAATCACAACTTCACACGTCACTTTCTGTTATACTTTTTATCCCTCGTTCGCCATCTTTCCCCCTCTTTCAGCCCCCAATCTCCGCACAGACAACGCCTCACCGCTCCTTAACCTCAACTTCGTGCCTCCGTCATCTTATTTAGTTCCCATTTTTACCACCGCGCCTCTCATCTCCCAACCAGATTGCCGGCAAGAACAGATCTCGTTCATTCGCACCTCGACGGTTGACTCGGCAGCAGCTACTGCGAACACCTACGTCGTACACGTTTTTGACCGCATTCGACCGGCTATGAGAACCCTGCTCCTACGTACGCTAGCGACCATCACGATGGTCCAGTACCAGGTTTTTGGTATAGTTAAATTACGCCTCTGCAAAGGGTGTCTGTACCGCTTTAAAAACCTAGGTATATCAGTGCGTAGTGATGTTGGTTGATCTTAAAGCTGGTTAAGCATTTTCAAAAACAGTTTGCTTTTATTTTTTCGCGTCGCGTGCCGCGCTTTTGGTGACGCATCCACACCGGTAACAGGTAAGTACCACACGCATAATTATTTTTCGGACCTGCCTGGCGTAGGATTATATCATTTCGTGTTTTGGTACTGTAACCTCAAACCTCCTTACCCACCTCTTGCGTCCGCCATCTTGTTTAGTTCTCACCGCATCTCCTTGTCGCAGACCCTCCGCCATTTTTAGTTCCCACTATTTTAACCTCAAAATCTACTCTTCTAAGCTCTTGCTACCGCCATCTTCTTTTAGTTCCCATTCTCACCACCGCATCTCCTTACCCCCACCTCTTGCGACCGCCATGTTCACCACTAACCTCCAAATTTCCTCGTCCTTAAACCTCTTGTCTCAACCACCTTGTTTAGTTCCCATTTTCGCCACCGCATCTCATATCGCCCCGTCTCTCTATCCACTCAAGAAAACTACCATCCAACGTTCAAAAAATTGCTTATCAGTTCACGACAGGCTTTTGCAAATCTTGCTGCTAGCAAAACTTACCTTCCCCATCACCTCCAACATACCCCACTCCCACACCTTTTTCTTTCAACCAATCATAATCTCTCTTATTCTTACCAATCAACAACTCTCATTTGTTCCTTTCCACCAATAAAATCACTTCTTATTCCCACCAATCACAACTTCACACGTCACTTTCTGTTACACTTTTTATCCCTCGCTCCCCATCTTTTCCCCTCTTTCAGTACCGACCTCCCCACAGACAACACCTCGCCACTCAGCTCCTCTCCATCACGCGACCTCCAAACTCTTCCATCTTCCTTCCTTCATCTCCCACCCCAAATTAACGAAACAATCAAAACACTACACGTCACTTCCTCAATTCTTTCAACTCGTCCCGGATGAGCCAATCGATTTAACGATAATCCTACCGCTCAGGGCGCTTTTCAAACTTACCGCCGCCGCCGTCGCACGCAGCGACACTAGCGACACGAGCGCCCCTAGCGGCAGGATTATCGTTAAAACAATTGGCTCATCCGGGACTAATACTACTCACGTTTACTTCACTTCTTACAAACTGCTTAAAAATCATATAAATGAATGTATCACCTCATAAAAAGCCTCTATACACCAAGAATACTGAGTTTTCATAAAGTCAAGAAATTCGATTTTCTAGCCCCTAGTGAGTGTATAATCACGTCTACTTCACTTCTTTCAAACCGCTTAAAAATCATATAAATGTATGTATCACCTCATAATAAGCATCTATATACCAAGAAAACTCAGTTTTCAACAAGTCAAGAAATTCGATATTTTAGCCCCTGGTGAGCGTAAAATCGCGTTTACTTTACTTCTTTCAAACTGCATAAAAATCATATAAATGGATGTTTCACGTCATAATAAGTATATATATTCCAAGAATACTGAGGTCTCAAAAAGACAAAAAATTCGATTTTCTAGCCCCTAGTGAGTGTAAAATCGCGTTTTCTTCACTTATTTCAAACTGCTTAAAAATCATATAAATGGATGTATCACCTCATAGTAAGCCTCTATATACCAAGAATACTGAGTTTTCAAAACGTCAAGAAATTCGATTTTCTAGCCCCTAGTGAGTGTAAAATCGCGTTTATTTTACTTCTTTCAAAATGCTTAAAAATCATATAAATGGATGTATCACGTCATTATAAGCCTATATATACCAAGAATACTGAGTTTTTAAAAATTCAAGAAATTCGATTATCCAACCCCTAGTGAGTGTAAAATCGCGTTTACTTCACTTCTTTCAAACTGCTTAAAAATCATATAAATGGATGATTCACCTCATAATAAGCCTCTATATACCAAGAATATTCAGATTTCAACAAGTCAAGATATTCGATTTTCTATCCCCCAGTGAGTGTAAAATCGCGTTTACTTCACTTCTTTCAAACTGCTTAAAAATCATATAAATGGATGTATTACCTCATAATAAGCCTATATATACCAAGTTTACTAAGTTTTCAAAAAGTCAAAAATTTCGATTTTCTAGCCCCCAGTGAGTGTAAAATCGCGTTTTCTTCACTTCTTTCAAACTGCTTAAAAATCATATAATTGGATGTATCACCTCATAATAAGCCTCTATATACCAAGAATACTGTGTTTTCAAAAAGTCAAGAAATTCGATTTTCTAGCCCCTAGTGAGTGTAAAATCGCGTTTACTTCACTTCTTTCAAACTGCTTAAAAATCATATAAATGGATGTATCACCTCATAATAAGCCTCTATATACCAAGAATACTGAGTTTTCAAGAAGTCAAGAAATTCGATTTTCTAGCCCCTAGTGAGTGTAAAGTCGCGTTTACTTCACTTCTTTCAAACTGCTTAAAAATCATATACATGGATGTATCACCTCATAATAAGCCTATATATAACAAGAATACTAAGTTTTCAAAAAGTCAAGAATTTCGATTTTCTAGCACCTAGTGAGTGAAAATCGCGTTTACTTCACTTCTTTCAAACTGCTTAAAAATCATATAAAAGAATGTTTCACGTCAATATAAGCCTACATATACCAAGAATAATGAGTTTTCAACAAGTCAAGATATTCAATTTTCTAGTCCCTAGTGAGAGTAAAATCGCGTTTACTTCATTTCTTTCAAACTGCATAAAAATCATATAAATGGATATTTCACGTCATAATACGCCTATATATATACCAAGGATACTGAGTTTTGAAAAAGTCAAGAAATTCGATTTTCTAGGCGCTAGTGAGTGTAAAATCGCGTTTACTTCACTTCTTTCAAACTGCCTAAAAATCATATAAATGGATGTGTCACCTCATAATAAGCCTCTATATACCAAGAATAATAAGTTTTTAAAAAGTCAAGAATTTCGATTTTCTAGCCCCCAGTGAGTGTAAAATGGCGTTTACTTCACTTCTTTCAACCTGCTTAAAAAGCATATAAATGGATGTATCACGTCATAATAAGCCTCTATATACCAAGAATACTGAGTTTTCAACTAGTCAAGAATTTCGATTTTCTAGCCCCTAGTGAGTGTAAAATCGCGTTTACTTCACTTCTTTCAAACTGCTTAAAAATCATATAAATGGACGTTTCACGTCATAATAAGCCTATATATACCAAGAATACTAAGTTTTCAACAAGTCAAGAAATTCGAATTTCTAGCCCCTAGTGAGTGTAAAATCAGGTTTACTTCACTTCTTTCAAACTGCTTAAAAATCATATAAAAGGATGTATCACCTCATAAAAAGCCTCTATATACCAAGAATTCTGAGTTTTCAAAAAGTAAAGAATTTCGATTTTCTAGCCCCTAGTGAGTGTAAAATCGCGTTTACTTCACTTCTGTCAAACTGTTTAAAAATCATATAAATGGATGTATCACGTCATAATAAGCCTTTATATACCAAGAATATTCAGTTTTCAACAAGTCAAGAAATTCGACTTTCTAGCCCCTAGTGAGTGTAAAATCGCGCTTACTTCACTTCTTTCAAACTGCATAAAAATCATATAAATGGATGTATCACATCATAATAAGCCTATATATACCAAGAATACTAAGTTTTCAAAAAGTCAAGAATTTCGATTTTCTAGCCCCTAGTGAGTGTAAAATGGCGTTTACTTCACTTCTTTCAAACTGCTTAAAAATCATATAAATGGATGTTTCACTTCATTATAAGCCTACATATACCAAGAATATTGAGTTTTCAACAAGTCAAGAAATTCAATTTTCTAGGCCTTAGTGACAGTAAAATCGCGTCTACTTCACTTCTTTCAAACTGCATAAAAATCATATAAATGGATGTTTCACGTCATAATAAGCCTATATATATACCAAGAATACAAAGTTTTCCACAAGTCAAGAAATTCGATTTTCTAGCCCCCAGTGAGTGTAAAATCACGTTTACTTCACTTCTTACAAACTGCTTAAAAATCATATAAATGAGTGTATCACCTCATAAAAAGCCTCTATATACCAAGAATACTGAGTTTTCAAAAAGTCAAGAATTTCGATTTTCTAGCCCCTAGTGAGTGTAAAATCGCGTTTACTTCTCTTCTTTCAAACTGCTTAAAAATCATATAAATGGATGTTTCACTTCATTATAAGCCTATATATACAAGAATACAGAGTTTTCATAAAGTCAAGAAATTCGATTTTCTAGCCCCTGGTGAGCCTAAAATCGCGTTTACTTTACTTCTTTCAAACTGCATAAAAATCATATAAATGGATGTTTCACGTCATAATAAGCATATATATTCCAAGAATACTGAGGTCTCAAAAAGACAAGAAATTCGATTTTCTGGCCCCTAGTGAGTGTAAAATCGCGTTTTCTTCACTTATTTCAAACTGCTTAAAAATCATATAAATGGATGTATCACCTCATAGTAAGCCTCTATATACCAAGAATACTGAGTTTTCAAAAAGTCAAGAAATTCGATTTTCTAGCCCCTAGTGGGTGTAAAATCGCGTTTATTTCACTTCTTTCAAAAAACTTAAAAATCATATAAATGGATGTATCACGTCATTATAAGCCTATATATACCAAGAATACTGAGTTTTTAAAAGTTCAAGAAATTCGATTTTCTAACCCCTAGTGAGTGTAAAATCGCGTTTACTTCACTTCTTTCAAACTGCTTAAAAATCATATAAATGGATGATTCACCTCATAATAAGCCTCTATATACCAAGAATATTCAGATTTCAACAAGTCAAGATATTCGATTTTCTATCCCCCAGTGAGTGTAAAATCGCGTTTACTTCACTTCTTTCAAACTGCTTAAAAATCATATAAATGGATGTATCACCTCATAATAAGCCTATATATACCAAGAATACTAAGTTTTCAAAAAGTCAAAAATTTCGATTTTCTAGCCCCTAGTGAGTGTAAAATCGCGTTTACTTCACTTCTTTCAAACTGCTTAAAAATCATATAAAAGGATGTTTCACGTCACTATAAGCCTACATATACCAAGAATATTGAGTTTTCAACAAGTCAAGAAATTCAATTTTCTAGCCCCTAGTGAGAGTAAAATCGCGTTTTCTTCACTTCTTTCAAACTGCTTAAAAATCATATAATTGGATGTATCACCTCATAATAAGCCTCTATATACCAAGAATACTGCGTTTTCAAAAAGTCAAGATATTCGATTTTCTAGCCCCTAGTGAGTGTAAAATCGCGTTTACTTCACTTCTTTCAAACTGCTTAAAAATCATATAAATTAATGAATCACCTCATAATAAGCCTCTATATACCAAGAATACTGAGTTTTCAAAAAGTCAAGAAATTCGATTTTCTAGCCCCTAGTGAGTGTAAAATCGCGTTTACTTCACTTCTTTCAAACTGCTTAAAAATCATATACATGGATGTATCACCTCATAATAAGCCTATATATACCAAGAATATTGAGTTTTTAACAAGTCAAGAATTTAAATTTTCTAGCCCCTAGTGAGAGTAAAATCGCGTTTACTTCACTTCTTTCAAACTGCATAAAATTCATATAAATGGATATTTCACGTCATAATAAGCCTATATATACCAAGAATACTAAGTTTTTAACAAGTCAAGAAATTCGATTTTCTAGCCCCTAGTGAGTGTAAAATCGCGTTTACTTCACTTCTTTCAAACTGCTTACAAATCATATAAATGGATGTATCACCTCATAATAAGCCTCTATATACCAAGAATACTAAGTTTTCAAAAAGTCAAGAATTTCGATTTTCTAGCCCCTAGTGAGTGTAAAATCGCGTTTACATCACTTCTTTTAAACTGCTTAAAAATCATATAAATGGATGTATCACATCATAATAAGCCTATATATACCAAGAATACTAAGTTTTCAAAAAGTCAAGAATTTCGATTTTTTAGCCCCTAGTGAGTGTAAAAATGCGTTTACTTCACTTCTTTCAAACTGCTTAAAAATCATATAAATGGATGTATCACCTCATTATAAGCCTCTATATACCAAGAATAATAAGCCTATATATTCCAAGAATACTGAGGTCTCAAAACGACAAGAAATTCGATTTTCCAGCCCCTAGTGAGTGTAAAATCCCGTTTTCTTCACTTATTTCAAACTGCTTAAAAATCATATAAATGGATGTATAACCTCATAGTAAGCCTCTATATACCAAGAATACTGAGTTTTCAAAAATTCAAGAAATTCGATTTTCTAGCCCTTAGTGAGTGTAAAATCGCGTTTACTTCACTTCTTTCAAAATGCTTAAAAATCATATAAATGGATGTATCACCTCATAATAAGCCTATATATACCAAGAATACTAAGTTTTCAAAAAGTCAAGAAATTCAATTTTCTAGCCCCTAGTGAGAGTAAAATCACGTTTACTTCACTTCTTTCAAACTGTTTAAAAATCATATAAGTGTATGTATCACCTCATAATAAGCATCTATATACCAAGAAAACTCAGTTTTCAACAAGTCAGGAAATTCGATATTTTAGCCCCTAGTGAGCGTAAAATCGCGTTTACTTTACTTCTTTCAAACTGCATAAAAAATCACATAAATGGATGTTTCACGTCATAATAAGCCTATATATTCAAAGAATACTGAGGTCTATAAAGACAAGAAATTCGATTTTCTAGCCCCTAGTAAGTGTAAAATCGCGTTTTCTTCACTTCTTTCAAACTGCTTAAAAATCATATAATTGGATGTATCACCTCATAATAAGCCTCTATATACCAAGAATACTGAGTTTTCAAGAAGTCAAGAAATTCGATTTTCTAGCCCCTAGTGAGTGTAAAATCGCGTTTACTTCACTTCTTTCAAACTGCTTAAAAATCATATACATGGATGTATCACCTCATAATAAGCCTATATATAACAAGAATACTAAGTTTTCAAAATGTCAAGAATTTCGATTTTCTAGCACTTAGTGAGTGAAAATCGCGTTTACTTCACTTCTTTCAAACTGCTTAAAAATCATATAAAACAATGCTTCAAGTCATTATAAGCCTACATATACCAAGAATATTGAGTTTTCAACAAGTCAAGAAATTCGACTTTCTAGCCCCTAGTGAGTGTAAAATCGCGCTTACTTCACTTCTTTCAAACTGCATAAAAATCATATAAATGGATGTATCACATCATAATAAGCCTATATATACCAAGAATACTAAGTTTTCAAAAAGTCAAGAATTTCGATTTTCTAGCCCCTAGTGGGTGTAAAATGGCGTTTACTTCACTTCTTTCAAACTGCTTAAAAATCATATAAATGGATGTTTCACTTCATTATAAGCCTACATATACCAAGAATATTGAGTTTTCAACAAGTCAAGAAATTCAATTTTCTAGGCCTTAGTGACAGTAAAATCGCGTCTACTTCACTTCTTTCAAACTGCATAAAAATCATATAAATGGATGTTTCACGTCATAATAAGCCTATATATATACCAAGAATACTAAGTTTTCAACAAGTCAAGAAATTCGATTTTCTAGCCCCCAGTGAGTGTAAAATCACGTTTACTTCACTTCTTACAAACTGCTTAAGAATCATATAAATGAGTGTATCACCTCATAAAAAGCCTCTATATACCAAGAATACTGAGTTTTCAAAAAGACAAGAATTTCGATTTTCTAGCCCCTAGTGAGTGTAAAATCGCGTTTACTTCTCTTCTTTCAAACTGCTTAAAAATCATATAAATGGATGTTTCACTTCATTATAAGCCTATATATACAAGAATACAGAGTTTTCATAAAGTCAAGAAATTCGATTTTCTAGCCCCTAGTGTGTGTAAAATCACGTTTACTTCACTTCTTTCAAACCGCTTAAAAATCATATAAATGTATGTATCACCTCATAATAAGCATCTATATTCTAAGAAAACTCAGTTTTCAACAAGTCAAGAAATTCGATATTTTAGCCCCTGGTGAGCCTAAAATCGCGTTTACTTTACTTCTTTCAAACTGCATAAAAATCATATAAATGGATGTTTCACGTCATAATAAGCATATATATTCCAAGAATACTGAGGTCTCAAAAAGACAAGAAATTCGATTTTCTGGCCCCTAGTGAGTGTAAAATCGCGTTTTCTTCACTTATTTCAAACTGCTTAAAAATCATATAAATGGATGTATCACCTCATACTAAGCCTCTATATACCAAGAATACTGAGTTTTCAAAAAGTCAAGAAATTCGATTTTCTAGCCCCTAGTGGGTGTAAAATCGCGTTTATTTCACTTCTTTCAAAAAACTTAAAAATCATATAAATGGATGTATCACGTCATTATAAGCCTATATATACCAAGAATACTGAGTTTTTAAAAGTTCAAGAAATTCGATTTTCTAACCCCTAGTGAGTGTAAAATCGCGTTTACTTCACTTCTTTCAAACTGCTTAAAAATCATATAAATGGATGATTCACCTCATAATAAGCCTCTATATACCAAGAATATTCAGATTTCAACAAGTCAAGATATTCGATTTTCTATCCCCCAGTGAGTGTAAAATCGCGTTTACTTCACTTCTTTCAAACTGCTTAAAAATCATATAAATGGATGTATCACCTCATAATAAGCCTATATATACCAAGAATACTAAGTTTTCAAAAAGTCAAAAATTTCGATTTTCTAGCCCCTAGTGAGTGTAAAATCGCGTTTACTTCACTTCTTTCAAACTGCTTAAAAATCATATAAAAGGATGTTTCACGTCACTATAAGCCTACATATACCAAGAATATTGAGTTTTCAACAAGTCAAGAAATTCAATTTTCTAGCCCCTAGTGAGAGTAAAATCGCGTTTTCTTCACTTCTTTCAAACTGCTTAAAAATCATATAATTGGATGTATCACCTCATAATAAGCCTCTATATACCAAGAATACTGCGTTTTCAAAAAGTCAAGATATTCGATTTTCTAGCCCCTAGTGAGTGTAAAATCGCGTTTACTTCACTTCTTTGAAACTGCTTAAAAATCATATAAATTAATGAATAACCTCATAATAAGCCTCTATATACCAAGAATACTGAGTTTTCAAAAAGTCAAGAAATTCGATTTTCTAGCCCCTAGTGAGTGTAAAATCGCGTTTACTTCACTTCTTTCAAACTGCTTAAAAATCATATACATGGATGTATCACCTCATAATAAGCCTATATATACCAAGAATATTGAGTTTTTAACAAGTCAAGAATTTAAATTTTCTAGCCCCTAGTGAGAGTAAAATCGCGTTTACTTCACTTCTTTCAAACTGCATAAAATTCATATAAATGGATATTTCACGTCATAATAAGCCTATATATACCAAGAATACTAAGTTTTTAACAAGTCAAGAAATTCGATTTTCTAGCCCCTAGTGAGTGTAAAATCGCGTTTACTTCACTTCTTTCAAACGTCTTACAAATCATATAAATGGATGTATCACCTCATAATAAGCCTCTATATACCAAGAATACTAAGTTTTCAAAAAGTCAAGAATTTTGATTTTCTAGCCCCTAGTGAGTGTAAAATCGCGTTTACATCACTTCTTTTAAACTGCTTAAAAATCATATAAATGGATGTATCACATCATAATAAGCCTATATATACCAAGAATACTAAGTTTTCAAAAAGTCAAGAATTTCGATTTTTTAGCCCCTAGTGAGTGTAAAAATGCGTTTACTTCACTTCTTTCAAACTGCTTAAAAATCATATAAATGGATGTTTCACGTCATTATAAGCCTATATATACCAAGAATACTGAGTTTTGAATAAGTCAAGAAATTCGATTTTCTAGCCCCTAGTGAGTGTAAAATCGCGTTTACTTCACTTCTTTCAAACTGCTTAAAAATCATATAAATGGATGTATCACCTCATTATAAGCCTCTATATACCAAGAATAATAAGCCTATATATTCCAAGAATACTGAGGTCTCAAAACGACAAGAAATTCGATTTTCCAGCCCCTAGTGAGTGTAAAATCCCGTTTTCTTCACTTATTTCAAACTGCTTAAAAATCATATAAATGGATGTATAACCTCATAGTAAGCCTCTATATACCAAGAATACTGAGTTTTCAAAAATTCAAGAAATTCGATTTTCTAGCCCTTAGTGAGTGTAAAATCGCGTTTACTTCACTTCTTTCAAAATGCTTAAAAATCATATAAATGGATGTATCACCTCATAATAAGCCTATATATACCAAGAATACTAAGTTTTCAAAAAGTCAAGAAATTCAATTTTCTAGCCCCTAGTGAGAGTAAAATCACGTTTACTTCACTTCTTTCAAACTGTTTAAAAACCATATAAGTGTATGTATCACCTCATAATAAGCATCTATATACCAAGAAAACTCAGTTTTCAACAAGTCAAGAAATTCGATATTTTAGCCCCTAGTGAGCGTAAAATCGCGTTTACTTTACTTCTTTCAAACTGCATAAAAATCACATAAATGGATGTTTCACGTCATAATAAGCCTATATATTCAAAGAATACTGAGGTCTATAAAGACAAGAAATTCGATTTTCTAACCCCTAGTAAGTGTAAAATCGCGTTTTCTTCACTTCTTTCAAACTGCTTAAAAATCATATAAATGGATGAATCAACTTATAATAAGCCTCTATATACCAAGAATACTGAGTTTACAAATAGTCAAGAAATTCGATTTTCTAGCCCCTAGTGAGTGTAAAATCGCGTTTACTTCACTTCTTTCAAACTGCTTAAAAATCATATACATGGATGTATCACCTCATAATAAGCCTATATATACCAAGAATATTGAGTTTTTAACAAGTCAAGAATTTAAATTTTCTAGCCCCTAGTGAGAGTAAAATCGCGTTTACTTCACTTCTTTCAAACTGCATAAAATTCATATAAATGGATATTTCACGTCATAATAAACCTATATATACCAAGAATACTAAGTTTTTAACAAGTCAAGAAATTTGATTTTCTAGCCCCTAGTGAGTGTAAAATCGCGTTTACTTCACTTCTTTCAAACTGCTTACAAATCATATAAATGGATGTATCACCTCATAATAAGCCTCTATATACCAAGAATACTAAGTTTTCAAAAAGTCAAGAATTTCGATTTTCTAGCCCCTAGTGAGAGTAAAATCGCGTTTACTTCACTTCTATCAAACTGCATAAAAATCATATAAATGGATATTTCACGTCATAATAAGCCTATATATACCAAGAATACTAAGTTTTTAACAAGTTAAGAAATTCGATTTTATAGCCCCTAGTGAGTGTAAAATCGCGTTTACTTCACTTCTTTCAAACTGCTTAAAAATCATATAAATGGATGTTTCACGTCATTATAAGCCTATATATACCAAGAATACTGAGTTTTGAAAAAGTCATGAAATTCGATTTTCTAGCCCCTAGTGAGTGTAAAATCGCGTTTACTTCACTTCTTTCAAACTGCTTAAAAATCATATAAATGGATGTATCACCTCATTATAAGCCTCTATATACCAAGAATAATAAGCCTATATATTCCAAGAATACTGAGGTCTCAAAACGACAAGAAATTCGATTTTCCAGCCCCTAGTGAGTGTAAAATCCCGTTTTCTTCACTTATTTCAAACTGCTTAAAAATCATATAAATGGATGTATCACCTCATAGTAAGCCTCTATATACCAAGAAAACTGAGTTTTCAAAAATTCAAGAAATTCGATTTTCTAGCCCTTAGTGAGTGTAAAATCGCGTTTACTTCACTTCTTTCAAAATGCTTAAAAATCATATAAATGGATGTATCACGTCATAATAAGCCTATATATACCAAGAATACTGAGTTTTTAAAAAGTCAAGAAATTCGATTTTCTAACCCCTAGTGAGTGTAAAATCGCGTTTACTTCACTTCTTTCAAACTGCTTAAAAATCATATAAATGGATGTATCACCTCATAATAAGCCTATATATACCAAGAATACTAAGTTTTCGAAAAGTCAAGAATTTCGATTTTCTAGCCCCTAGTGAGTGTAAAATCGCGTTTACTTCACTTGTTTCAAACTGCTTAAAAATCATATAAAAGGATGTTTCACGTCATTATAAGCCTACATATACCAAGAATATTGAGTTTTCAACAAGTCAAGAAATTCAATTTTCTAGCCCCTAGTGAGAGTAAAATCACGTTTACTTCACTTCTTTCAAACTGTTTAAAAACCATATAAGTGTATGTATCACCTCATAATAAGCATCTATATACCAAGAAAACTCAGTTTTCAACAAGTCAAGAAACTCGATATTTTAGCCCCTAGTGAGCGTAAAATCGCGTTTACTTTACTTCTTTCAAACTGCATAAAAATCACATAAATGGATGTTTCACGTCATAATAAGCCTATATATTCAAAGAATACTGAGGTCTATAAAGACAAGAAATTCGATTTTCTAACCCCTAGTAAGTGTAAAATCGCGTTTTCTTCACTTCTTTCAAACTGCTTAAAAATCATATAATTGGATCTATCACCTCATAATAAGCCTCTATATACCAAGAATACTGAGTTTTCAAGAATTCAAGAAATTCGATTTTCTAGCCCCTAGTGAGTGTAAAATCGCGTTTACTTCACTTCTTTCAAACTGCTTAAAAATCATATACATGGATGTATCACCTCATAATAAGCCTATATATAACAAGAATACTAAGTTTTCAAAATGTCAAGAATTTCGATTTTCTAGCACTTAGTGAGTGAAAATCGCGTTTACTTCACTTCTTTCAAACTGCTTAAAAATCATATAAAACAATGCTTCACGTCATTATAAGCCTACATATACCAAGAATATTGAGTTTTCAACAAGTCAAGAAATTCGATTTTCTAGCTCCTAGTGAGTGTAAAATCGCGTTTACTTCACTTCTTTCAAACTGCTTAAAAATCATATAAATGGATGTATCACCTCATAATTAGCCTACATATACCAAGAATACTAAGTTTTCAAAAAGTCAAGAATTTCGATTTTCTAGCCCCTAGTGAGTGTAAAATCGCGTTTACTTCACTTCTATCAAAAAACTTAAAAATCATATAAATGGATGTATCACGTCATTATAAGCCTATATATACCAAGAATACTGAGTTTTTAAAAATTCAAGAAATTAGATTTTCTAACCCCTAGTGAGTGTAAAATCGCGTTTACTTCACTACTTTCAAACTGCTTAAAAATCATATAAATGGATGATTCACCTCATAATAAGCCTCTATATACCAAGAATATTCAGATTTCAACAAGTCAAGATATTCGATTTTCTATCCCCCAGTGAGTGTAAAATCGCGTTTACTTCACTTCTTTCAAACTGCTTAAAAATCATATAAATGGATGTATCACCTCATAATAAGCCTATATATACCAAGAATACTAAGTTTTCAAAAAGTCAAAAATTTCGATTTTCTAGCCCCTAGTGAGTGTAAAATCGCGTTTACTTCACTTCTTTCAAACTGCTTAAAAATCATATAAAAGGATGTTTCACGTCATTATAAGCCTACATATACCAAGAATATTGAGTTTTCAACAAGTCAAGAAATTCAATTTTCTAGCCCCTAGTGAGAGTAAAATCGCGTTTTCTTCACTTCTTTCAAACTGCTTAAAAATCATATAATTGGATGTATCACCTCATAATAAGCCTCTATATACCAAGAATACTGCGTTTTCAAAAAGTCAAGATATTCGATTTTCTAGCCCCTAGTGAGTGTAAAATCGCGTTTACTTCACTTCTTTCAAACTGCTTAAAAATCATATAAATGGATGAATCACCTCATAATAAGCCTCCATATACCAAGAATACTGAGTTTTCAAAAAGTCAAGAAATTCGATTTTCTAGCCCCTAGTGAGTGTAAAATCGCGTTTACTTCACTTCTTTCAAACTGCTTAAAAATCATATACATGGATGTATCACCTCATAATAAGCCTATATATACCAAGAATATTGAGTTTTTAACAAGTCAAGAATTTAAATTTTCTAGCCCTTAGTGAGAGTAAAATCGCGTTTACTTCACTTCTTTCAAACTGCATAAAATTCATATAAATGGATATTTCACGTCATAATAAGCCTATATATACCAAGAATACTAAGTTTTTAACAAGTCAAGAAATTCGATTTTCTAGCCCCTAGTGAGTGTAAAATCGCGTTTACTTCACTTCTTTCAAACTGCTTACAAATCATATAAATGGATGTATCACCTCATAATAAGCCTCTATATACCAAGAATACTAAGTTTTCAAAAAGTCAAGAATTTCGATTTTCTAGCCCCTAGTGAGTGTAAAATCGCGTTTACATCACTTCTTTTAAACTGCTTAAAAATCATATAAATGGATGTATCACATCATAATAAGCCTATATATACCAAGAATACTAAGTTTTCAAAAAGTCAAGAATTTCGATTTTTTAGCCCCTACTGAGTGTAAAAATGCGTTTACTTCACTTCTTTCAAACTGCTTAAAAATCATATAAATGGATGTTTCACGTCATTATAAGCCTATATATACCAAGAATACTGAGTTTTGAAAAAGTCAAGAAATTCGATTTTCTAGCCCCTAGTGAGTGTAAAATCGCGTTTACTTCACTTCTTTCAAACTGCTTAAAAATCATATAAATGGATGTATCACCTCATTATAAGCCTCTATATACCAAGAATAATAAGCCTATATATTCCAAGAATACTGAGGTCTCAAAACGACAAGAAATTCGATTTTCCAGCCCCTAGTGAGTGTAAAATCCCGTTTTCTTCACTTATTTCAAACTGCTTAAAAATCATATAAATGGATGTATAACCTCATAGTAAGCCTCTATATACCAAGAATACTGAGTTTTCAAAAATTCAAGAAATTCGATTTTCTAGCCCTTAGTGAGTGTAAAATCGCGTTTACTTCACTTCTATCAAAATGCTTAAAAATCATATAAATGGATGTATCACCTCATAATAAGCCTATATATACCAAGAATACTATGTTTTCAAAAAGTCAAGAAATTCAATTTTCTAGCCCCTAGTGAGAGTAAAATCACGTTTACTTCACTTCTTTCAAACTGTTTAAAAATCATATAAGTGTATGTATCACCTCATAATAAGCATCTATATACCAAGAAAACTCAGTTTTCAACAAGTCAGGAAATTCGATATTTTAGCCCCTAGTGAGCGTAAAATCGCGTTTACTTTACTTCTTTCAAAGTGCATAAAAATCACATAAATGGATGTTTCACGTCATAATAAGCCTATATATTCAAAGAATACTGAGGTCTATAAAGACAAGAAATTCGATTTTCTAGCCCCTAGTAAGTGTAAAATCGCGTTTTCTTCACTTCTTTCAAACTGCTTAAAAATCATATAATTGGATGTATCACCTCATAATAAGCCTCTATATACCAAGAATACTGAGTTTTCAAGAAGTCAAGAAGTTCGATTTTCTAGCCCCTAGTGAGTGTAAAATCGCGTTTACTTCACTTCTTTCAAACTGCTTAAAAATCATATACATGGATGTATCACCTCATAATAAGCCTATATATAACAAGAATACTAAGTTTTCAAAATGTCAAGAATTTCGATTTTCTAGCACTTAGTGAGTGAAAATCGCGTTTACTTCACTTCTTTCAAACTGCTTAAAAATCATATAAAACAATGCTTCACGTCATTATAAGCCTACATATACCAAGAATATTGAGTTTTCAACAAGTCAAGAAATTCGATTTTCTAGCTCCTAGTGAGTGTAAAATCGCGTTTACTTCACTTCTTTCAAACTGCTTAAAAATCATATAAATGGATGTATCACCTCATAATTAGCCTACATATACCAAGAATACTAAGTTTTCAAAAAGTCAAGAATTTCGATTTTCTAGCCCCTAGTGAGTGTAAAATCGCGTTTATTTCACTTCTTTCAAAAAACTTAAAAATCATATAAATGGATGTATCACGTCATTATAAGCCTATATATACCAAGAATACTGAGTTTTTAAAAATTCAAGAAATTCGATTTTCTAACCCCTAGTGAGTGTAAAATCGCGTTTACTTCACTACTTTCAAACTGCTTAAAAATCATATAAATGGATGATTCACCTCATAATAAGCCTCTATATACCAAGAATATTCAGATTTCAACAAGTCAAGATATTCGATTTTCTATCCCCCAGTGAGTGTAAAATCGCGTTTACTTCACTTCTTTCAAACTGCTTAAAAATCATATAAATGGATGTATCACCTCATAATAAGCCTATATATACCAAGAATACTAAGTTTTCAAAAAGTCAAAAATTTCGATTTTCTAGCCCCTAGTGTGTGTAAAATCGCGTTTACTTCACAACTTTCAAACTGCTTAAAAATCATATAAAAGGATGTTTCACGTCATTATAAGCCTACATATACCAAGAATATTGAGTTTTCAACAAGTCAAGAAATTCAATTTTCTAGCCCCTAGTGAGAGTAAAATCGCGTTTTCTTCACTTCTTTCAAACTGCTTAAAAATCATATAATTGGATGTATCACCTCATAATAAGCCTCTATATACCAAGAATACTGCGTTTTCAAAAAGTCAAGATATTCGATTTTCTAGCCCCTAGTGAGTGTAAAATCGCGTTTACTTCACTTCTTTCAAACTGCTTAAAAATCATATAAATGGATGAATCACCTCATAATAAGCCTCTATATACCAAGAATACTGAGTTTACAAATAGTCAAGAAATTCGATTTTCTAGCCCCTAGTGAGTGTAAAATCGCGTTTACTTCACTTCTTTCAAACTGCTTAAAAATCATATACATGGATGTATCACCTCATAATAAGCCTATATATACCAAGAATATTGAGTTTTTAACAAGTCAAGAATTTAAATTTTCTAGCCCCTAGTGAGAGTAAAATCGCGTTTACTTCACTTCTTTCAAACTGCATAAAATTCATATAAATGGATATTTCACGTCATAATAAGCCTATATATACCAAGAATACTAAGTTTTTAACAAGTCAAGAAATTCGATTTTCTAGCCCCTAGTGAGTGTAAAATCGCGTTTACTTCACTTCTTTCAAACTGCTTACAAATCATATAAATGGATGTATCACCTCATGATAAGCCTCTATATACCAAGAATACTAAGTTTTCAAAAAGTCAAGAATTTCGATTTTCTAGCTCCTAGTGAGAGTAAAATCGCGTTTACTTCACTTCTATCAAACTGCATAAAAATCATATAAATGGATATTTCACGTCATAATAAGCCTATATATACCAAGAATACTAAGTTTTTAACAAGTTAAGAAATTCGATTTTCTAGCCCCTAGTGAGTGTAAAATCGCGTTTACTTCACTTCTTTCAAACTGCTTAAAAATCATATAAATGGATGTATCACCTCATTATAAGCCTCTATATACCAAGAATAAGAAGCCTATATATTCCAAGAATACTGAGGTCTCAAAACGACAAGAAATTCGATTTTCCAGCCCCTAGTGAGTGTAAAATCCCGTTTTCTTCACTTATTTCAAACTGCTTAAAAATCATATAAATGGATGTATCACGTCATAATAAGCCTATATATACCAAGAATACTGAGTTTTTAAAAAGTCAAGAAATTCGATTTTCTAACCCCTAGTGAGTGTAAAATCGCGTTTACTTCACTTCTTTCAAACTACTTAAAAATCATATAAATGGATGAATCACCTCATAATAATCCTCTATATACCAAGAATATTCAGATTTTAACAAGTCAAGAAATTCGATTTTCTAGCCCCCAAGTGAGTGTAAAATCGCGTTTACTTCACTTCTTTCAAACTGCTTAAAAATCATATAAATGTATGTATCATCTCATAATAAGCCTATATATACCAAGAATACTAAGTTTTCGAAAAGTCAAGAATTTCGATTTTCTAGCCCCCCGTGAGTGTAAAATCACGTTTACTTCACTTGTTTCAAACTGCTTAAAAATCATATAAAAGGATGTTTCACGTCATTATTAGCCTACATATACCAAGAATATTGAGTTTTCAACAAGTCAAGAAATTCAATTTTCTAGCCCCTAGTGAGAGTAAAATCACGTTTACTTCACTTCTTTCAAACTGTTTAAAAACCATATAAGTGTATGTATCACCTCATAATAAGCATCTATATACCAAGAAAACTCAGTTTTCAACAAGTCAAGAAATTCGATATTTTAGCCCCTAGTGAGCGTAAAATCGCGTTTACTTTACTTCTTTCAAACTGCATAAAAATCACATAAATGGATGTTTCACGTCATAATAAGCCTATATATTCAAAGAATACTGAGGTCTATAAAGACAAGAAATTCGATTTTCTAGCCCCTAGTAGGTGTAAAATCGCGTTTTCTTCACTTCTTTCAAACTGCTTAAAAATCATATAATTGGATGTATCACCTCATAATAAGCCTCTATATACCAAGAATACTGAGTTTTCAAGAATTCAAGAAATTCGATTTTCTAGCCCCTAGTGAGTGTAAAATCGCGTTTACTTCACTTCTTTCAAACTGCTTAAAAATAATATACATGGATGTATCACCTCATAATAAGCCTATATATAACAAGAATACTAAGTTTTCAAAATGTCAAGAATTTCGATTCTCTAGCACTTAGTGAGTGAAAATCGCGTTTACTTCACTTCTTTCAAACTGCTTAAAAATCATATAAAACAATGCTTCACGTCATTATAAGCCTACATATAACAAGAATATTGAGTTTTCAACAAGTCAAGAAATTCGATTTTCTAGCTCCTAGTGAGTGTAAAATCGCGTTTACTTCACTTCTTTCAAACTGCTTAAAAATCATATAAATGGATGTATCACCTCATAATTAGCCTACATATACCAAGAATACTAAGTTTTCAAAAAGTCAAGAATTTCGATTTTCTAGCCCCTAGTGAGTGTAAAATCGCGTTTACTTCACTTCTATCAAAAAACTTAAAAATCATATAAATGGATGTATCACGTCATTATAAGCCTATATATACCAAGAATACTGAGTTTTTAAAAATTCAAGAAATTAGATTTTCTAACCCCTAGTGAGTGTAAAATCGCGTTTACTTCACTACTTTCAAACTGCTTAAAAATCATATAAATGGATGATTCACCTCATAATAAGCCTCTATATACCAAGAATATTCAGATTTCAACAAGTCAAGATATTCGATTTTCTATCCCCCAGTGAGTGTAAAATCGCGTTTACTTCACTTCTTTCAAACTGCTTAAAAATCATATAAATGGATGTATCACCTCATAATAAGCCTATATATACCAAGAATACTAAGTTTTCAAAAAGTCAAAAATTTCGATTTTCTAGCCCCTAGTGAGTGTAAAATCGCGTTTACTTCACTTCTTTCAAACTGCTTAAAAATCATATAAAAGGATGTTTCACGTCATTATAAGCCTACATATACCAAGAATATTGAGTTTTCAACAAGTCAAGAAATTCAATTTTCTAGCCCCTAGTGAGAGTAAAATCGCGTTTTCTTCACTTCTTTCAAACTGCTTAAAAATCATATAATTGGATGTATCACCTCATAATAAGCCTCTATATACCAAGAATACTGCGTTTTCAAAAAGTCAAGATATTCGATTTTCTAGCCCCTAGTGAGTGTAAAATCGCGTTTACTTCACTTCTTTCAAACTGCTTAAAAATCATATAAATGGATGAATCACCTCATAATAAGCCTCTATATACCAAGAATACTGAGTTTACAAATAATCAACAAATTCGATTTTCTAGCCCCTAGTGAGTGTAAAATCGCGTTTACTTCACTTCTTTCAAACTGCTTAAAAATCATATACATGGATGTATCACCTCATAATAAGCCTATATATACCAAGAATATTGAGTTTTTAACAAGTCAAGAATTTAAATTTTCTAGCCCCTAGTGAGAGTAAAATCGCGTTTACTTCACTTCTTTCAAACTGCATAAAATTCATATAAATGGATATTTCACGTCATAATAAGCCTATATATACCAAGAATACTAAGTTTTTAACAAGTCAAGAAATTCGATTTTCTAGCCCCTAGTGAGTGTAAAATCGCGTTTACTTCACTTCTTTCAAACTGCTTACAAATCATATAAATGGATGTATCACCTCATGATAAGCCTCTATATACCAAGAATACTAAGTTTTCAAAAAGTCAAGAATTTCGATTTTCTAGCTCCTAGTGAGAGTAAAATCGCGTTTACTTCACTTCTATCAAACTGCATAAAAATCATATAAATGGATATTTCACGTCATAATAAGCCTATATATACCAAGAATACTAAGTTTTTAACAAGTTAAGAAATTCGATTTTCTAGCCCCTAGTGAGTGTAAAATCGCGTTTACTTCACTTCTTTCAAACTGCTTAAAAATCATATAAATGGATGTATCACCTCATTATAAGCCTCTATATACCAAGAATAATAAGCCTATATATTCCAAGAATACTGAGGTCTCAAAACGACAAGAAATTCGATTTTCCAGCCCCTAGTGAGTGTAAAATCCCGTTTTCTTCACTTATTTCAAACTGCTTAAAAATCATATAAATGGATGTATCACCTCATAGTAAGCCTCTATATACCAAGAATACTGAGTTTTCAAAAATTCAAGAAATTCGATTTTCTAGCCCTTAGTGAGTGTAAAATCGCGTTTACTTCACTTCTTTCAAAATGCTTAAAAATCATATAAATGGATGTATCACGTCATAATAAGCCTATATATACCAAGAATACTGAGTTTTTAAAAAGTCAAGAAATTCGATTTTCTAACCCCTAGTGAGTGTAAAATCGCGTTTACTTCACTTCTTTCAAACTACTTAAAAATCATATAAATGGATGAATCACCTCATAATAATCCTCTATATACCAAGAATATTCAGATTTTAACAAGTCAAGAAATTCGATTTTCTAGCCCCCAAGTGAGTGTAAAATCGCGTTTACTTCACTTCTTTCAAACTGCTTAAAAATCATATAAATGGATGTATCACCTCATAATAAGCCTATATATACCAAGAATACTATGTTTTCAAAAAGTCAAGAAATTCAATTTTCTAGCCCCTAGTGAGAGTAAAATCACGTTTACTTCACTTCTTTCAAACTGTTTAAAAATCATATAAGTGTATGTATCACCTCATAATAAGCATCTATATACCAAGAAAACTCAGTTTTCAACAAGTCAGGAAATTCGATATTTTAGCCCCTAGTGAGCGTAAAATCGCGTTTACTTTACTTCTTTCAAAGTGCATAAAAATCACATAAATGGATGTTTCACGTCATAATAAGCCTATATATTCAAAGAATACTGAGGTCTATAAAGACAAGAAATTCGATTTTCTAGCCCCTAGTAAGTGTAAAATCGCGTTTTCTTCACTTCTTTCAAACTGCTTAAAAATCATATAATTGGATGTATCACCTCATAATAAGCCTCTATATACCAAGAATACTGAGTTTTCAAGAAGTCAAGAAGTTCGATTTTCTAGCCCCTAGTGAGTGTAAAATCGCGTTTACTTCACTTCTTTCAAACTGCTTAAAAATCATATACATGGATGTATCACCTCATAATAAGCCTATATATAACAAGAATACTAAGTTTTCAAAATGTCAAGAATTTCGATTTTCTAGCACTTAGTGAGTGAAAATCGCGTTTACTTCACTTCTTTCAAACTGCTTAAAAATCATATAAAACAATGCTTCACGTCATTATAAGCCTACATATACCAAGAATATTGAGTTTTCAACAAGTCAAGAAATTCGATTTTCTAGCTCCTAGTGAGTGTAAAATCGCGTTTACTTCACTTCTTTCAAACTGCTTAAAAATCATATAAATGGATGTATCACCTCATAATTAGCCTACATATACCAAGAATACTAAGTTTTCAAAAAGTCAAGAATTTCGATTTTCTAGCCCCTAGTGAGTGTAAAATCGCGTTTATTTCACTTCTTTCAAAAAACTTAAAAATCATATAAATGGATGTATCACGTCATTATAAGCCTATATATACCAAGAATACTGAGTTTTTAAAAATTCAAGAAATTCGATTTTCTAACCCCTAGTGAGTGTAAAATCGCGTTTACTTCACTACTTTCAAACTGCTTAAAAATCATATAAATGGATGATTCACCTCATAATAAGCCTCTATATACCAAGAATATTCAGATTTCAACAAGTCAAGATATTCGATTTTCTATCCCCCAGTGAGTGTAAAATCGCGTTTACTTCACTTCTTTCAAACTGCTTAAAAATCATATAAATGGATGTATCACCTCATAATAAGCCTATATATACCAAGAATACTAAGTTTTCAAAAAGTCAAAAATTTCGATTTTCTAGCCCCTAGTGTGTGTAAAATCGCGTTTACTTCACAACTTTCAAACTGCTTAAAAATCATATAAAAGGATGTTTCACGTCATTATAAGCCTACATATACCAAGAATATTGAGTTTTCAACAAGTCAAGAAATTCAATTTTCTAGCCCCTAGTGAGAGTAAAATCGCGTTTTCTTCACTTCTTTCAAACTGCTTAAAAATCATATAATTGGATGTATCACCTCATAATAAGCCTCTATATACCAAGAATACTGCGTTTTCAAAAAGTCAAGATATTCGATTTTCTAGCCCCTAGTGAGTGTAAAATCGCGTTTACTTCACTTCTTTCAAACTGCTTAAAAATCATATAAATGGATGAATCACCTCATAATAAGCCTCTATATACCAAGAATACTGAGTTTACAAATAGTCAAGAAATTCGATTTTCTAGCCCCTAGTGAGTGTAAAATCGCGTTTACTTCACTTCTTTCAAACTGCTTAAAAATCATATACATGGATGTATCACCTCATAATAAGCCTATATATACCAAGAATATTGAGTTTTTAACAAGTCAAGAATTTAAATTTTCTAGCCCCTAGTGAGAGTAAAATCGCGTTTACTTCACTTCTTTCAAACTGCATAAAATTCATATAAATGGATATTTCACGTCATAATAAGCCTATATATACCAAGAATACTAAGTTTTTAACAAGTCAAGAAATTCGATTTTCTAGCCCCTAGTGAGTGTAAAATCGCGTTTACTTCACTTCTTTCAAACTGCTTACAAATCATATAAATGGATGTATCACCTCATGATAAGCCTCTATATACCAAGAATACTAAGTTTTCAAAAAGTCAAGAATTTCGATTTTCTAGCTCCTAGTGAGAGTAAAATCGCGTTTACTTCACTTCTATCAAACTGCATAAAAATCATATAAATGGATATTTCACGTCATAATAAGCCTATATATACCAAGAATACTAAGTTTTTAACAAGTTAAGAAATTCGATTTTCTAGCCCCTAGTGAGTGTAAAATCGCGTTTACTTCACTTCTTTCAAACTGCTTAAAAATCATATAAATGGATGTATCACCTCATTATAAGCCTCTATATACCAAGAATAAGAAGCCTATATATTCCAAGAATACTGAGGTCTCAAAACGACAAGAAATTCGATTTTCCAGCCCCTAGTGAGTGTAAAATCCCGTTTTCTTCACTTATTTCAAACTGCTTAAAAATCATATAAATGGATGTATCACGTCATAATAAGCCTATATATACCAAGAATACTGAGTTTTTAAAAAGTCAAGAAATTCGATTTTCTAACCCCTAGTGAGTGTAAAATCGCGTTTACTTCACTTCTTTCAAACTACTTAAAAATCATATAAATGGATGAATCACCTCATAATAATCCTCTATATACCAAGAATATTCAGATTTTAACAAGTCAAGAAATTCGATTTTCTAGCCCCCAAGTGAGTGTAAAATCGCGTTTACTTCACTTCTTTCAAACTGCTTAAAAATCATATAAATGTATGTATCATCTCATAATAAGCCTATATATACCAAGAATACTAAGTTTTCGAAAAGTCAAGAATTTCGATTTTCTAGCCCCCCGTGAGTGTAAAATCACGTTTACTTCACTTGTTTCAAACTGCTTAAAAATCATATAAAAGGATGTTTCACGTCATTATTAGCCTACATATACCAAGAATATTGAGTTTTCAACAAGTCAAGAAATTCAATTTTCTAGCCCCTAGTGAGAGTAAAATCACGTTTACTTCACTTCTTTCAAACTGTTTAAAAACCATATAAGTGTATGTATCACCTCATAATAAGCATCTATATACCAAGAAAACTCAGTTTTCAACAAGTCAAGAAATTCGATATTTTAGCCCCTAGTGAGCGTAAAATCGCGTTTACTTTACTTCTTTCAAACTGCATAAAAATCACATAAATGGATGTTTCACGTCATAATAAGCCTATATATTCAAAGAATACTGAGGTCTATAAAGACAAGAAATTCGATTTTCTAGCCCCTAGTAGGTGTAAAATCGCGTTTTCTTCACTTCTTTCAAACTGCTTAAAAATCATATAATTGGATGTATCACCTCATAATAAGCCTCTATATACCAAGAATACTGAGTTTTCAAGAATTCAAGAAATTCGATTTTCTAGCCCCTAGTGAGTGTAAAATCGCGTTTACTTCACTTCTTTCAAACTGCTTAAAAATAATATACATGGATGTATCACCTCATAATAAGCCTATATATAACAAGAATACTAAGTTTTCAAAATGTCAAGAATTTCGATTCTCTAGCACTTAGTGAGTGAAAATCGCGTTTACTTCACTTCTTTCAAACTGCTTAAAAATCATATAAAACAATGCTTCACGTCATTATAAGCCTACATATAACAAGAATATTGAGTTTTCAACAAGTCAAGAAATTCGATTTTCTAGCTCCTAGTGAGTGTAAAATCGCGTTTACTTCACTTCTTTCAAACTGCTTAAAAATCATATAAATGGATGTATCACCTCATAATTAGCCTACATATACCAAGAATACTAAGTTTTCAAAAAGTCAAGAATTTCGATTTTCTAGCCCCTAGTGAGTGTAAAATCGCGTTTACTTCACTTCTATCAAAAAACTTAAAAATCATATAAATGGATGTATCACGTCATTATAAGCCTATATATACCAAGAATACTGAGTTTTTAAAAATTCAAGAAATTAGATTTTCTAACCCCTAGTGAGTGTAAAATCGCGTTTACTTCACTACTTTCAAACTGCTTAAAAATCATATAAATGGATGATTCACCTCATAATAAGCCTCTATATACCAAGAATATTCAGATTTCAACAAGTCAAGATATTCGATTTTCTATCCCCCAGTGAGTGTAAAATCGCGTTTACTTCACTTCTTTCAAACTGCTTAAAAATCATATAAATGGATGTATCACCTCATAATAAGCCTATATATACCAAGAATACTAAGTTTTCAAAAAGTCAAAAATTTCGATTTTCTAGCCCCTAGTGAGTGTAAAATCGCGTTTACTTCACTTCTTTCAAACTGCTTAAAAATCATATAAAAGGATGTTTCACGTCATTATAAGCCTACATATACCAAGAATATTGAGTTTTCAACAAGTCAAGAAATTCAATTTTCTAGCCCCTAGTGAGAGTAAAATCGCGTTTTCTTCACTTCTTTCAAACTGCTTAAAAATCATATAATTGGATGTATCACCTCATAATAAGCCTCTATATACCAAGAATACTGCGTTTTCAAAAAGTCAAGATATTCGATTTTCTAGCCCCTAGTGAGTGTAAAATCGCGTTTACTTCACTTCTTTCAAACTGCTTAAAAATCATATAAATGGATGAATCACCTCATAATAAGCCTCTATATACCAAGAATACTGAGTTTACAAATAATCAACAAATTCGATTTTCTAGCCCCTAGTGAGTGTAAAATCGCGTTTACTTCACTTCTTTCAAACTGCTTAAAAATCATATACATGGATGTATCACCTCATAATAAGCCTATATATACCAAGAATATTGAGTTTTTAACAAGTCAAGAATTTAAATTTTCTAGCCCCTAGTGAGAGTAAAATCGCGTTTACTTCACTTCTTTCAAACTGCATAAAATTCATATAAATGGATATTTCACGTCATAATAAGCCTATATATACCAAGAATACTAAGTTTTTAACAAGTCAAGAAATTCGATTTTCTAGCCCCTAGTGAGTGTAAAATCGCGTTTACTTCACTTCTTTCAAACTGCTTACAAATCATATAAATGGATGTATCACCTCATGATAAGCCTCTATATACCAAGAATACTAAGTTTTCAAAAAGTCAAGAATTTCGATTTTCTAGCTCCTAGTGAGAGTAAAATCGCGTTTACTTCACTTCTATCAAACTGCATAAAAAGCATATAAATGGATATTTCACGTCATAATAAGCCTATATATACCAAGAATACTAAGTTTTTAACAAGTTAAGAAATTCGATTTTCTAGCCCCTAGTGAGTGTAAAATCGCGTTTACTTCACTTCTTTCAAACTGCTTAAAAATCATATAAATGGATGTATCACCTCATTATAAGCCTCTATATACCAAGAATAATAAGCCTATATATTCCAAGAATACTGAGGTCTCAAAACGACAAGAAATTCGATTTTCCAGCCCCTAGTGAGTGTAAAATCCCGTTTTCTTCACTTATTTCAAACTGCTTAAAAATCATATAAATGGATGTATCACCTCATAGTAAGCCTCTATATACCAAGAATACTGAGTTTTCAAAAATTCAAGAAATTCGATTTTCTAGCCCTTAGTGAGTGTAAAATCGCGTTTACTTCACTTCTTTCAAAATGCTTAAAAATCATATAAATGGATGTATCACGTCATAATAAGCCTATATATACCAAGAATACTGAGTTTTTAAAAAGTCAAGAAATTCGATTTTCTAACCCCTAGTGAGTGTAAAATCGCGTTTACTTCACTTCTTTCAAACTACTTAAAAATCATATAAATGGATGAATCACCTCATAATAATCCTCTATATACCAAGAATATTCAGATTTTAACAAGTCAAGAAATTCGATTTTCTAGCCCCCAAGTGAGTGTAAAATCGCGTTTACTTCACTTCTTTCAAACTGCTTAAAAATCATATAAATGTATGTATCATCTCATAATAAGCCTATATATACCAAGAATACTAAGTTTTCGAAAAGTCAAGAATTTCGATTTTCTAGCCCCTAGTGAGTGTAAAATCACGTTTACTTCACTTGTTTCAAACTGCTTAAAAATCATATAAAAGGATGTTTCACGTCATTATTAGCCTACATATACCAAGAATATTGAGTTTTCAACAAGTCAAGAAATTCAATTTTCTAGCCCCTAGTGAGAGTAAACTCACGTTTACTTCACTTCTTTCAAACTGTTTAAAAACCATATAAGTGTATGTATCACCTCATAATAAGCATCTATATACCAAGAAAACTCAGTTTTCAACAAGTCAAGAAATTCGATATTTTAGCCCCTAGTGAGCGTAAAATCGCGTTTACTTTACTTCTTTCAAACTGCATAAAAATCACATAAATGGATGTTTCACGTCATAATAAGCCTATATATTCAAAGAATACTGAGGTCTATAAAGACAAGAAATTCGATTTTCTAGCCCCTAGTAAGTGTAAAATCGCGTTTTCTTCACTTCTTTCAAACTGCTTAAAAATCATATAATTGGATGTATCACCTCATAATAAGCCTCTATATACCAAGAATACTGAGTTTTCAAGAATTCAAGAAATTCGATTTTCTAGCCCCTAGTGAGTGTAAAATCGCGTTTACTTCACTTCTTTCAAACTGCTTAAAAATCATATACATGGATGTATCACCTCATAATAAGCCTATATATAACAAGAATACTAAGTTTTCAAAATGTCAAGAATTTCGATTTTCTAGCACTTAGTGAGTGAAAATCGCGTTTACTTCACTTCTTTCAAACTGCTTAAAAATCATATAAAACAATGCTTCACGTCATTATAAGCCTACATATAACAAGAATATTGAGTTTTCAACAAGTCAAGAAATTCGATTTTCTAGCTCCTAGTGAGTGTAAAATCGCGTTTACTTCACTTCTTTCAAACTGCTTAAAAATCATATAAATGGATGTATCACCTCATAATTAGCCTACATATACCAAGAATACTAAGTTTTCAAAAAGTCAAGAATTTCGATTTTCTAGCCCCTAGTGAGTGTAAAATCGCGTTTACATCACTTCTATCAAAAAACTTAAAAATCATATAAATGGATGTATCACGTCATTATAAGCCTATATATACCAAGAATACTGAGTTTTTAAAAATTCAAGAAATTAGATTTTCTAACCCCTAGTGAGTGTAAAATCGCGTTTACTTCACTACTTTCAAACTGCTTAAAAATCATATAAATGGATGATTCACCTCATAATAAGCCTCTATATACCAAGAATATTCAGATTTCAACAAGTCAAGATATTCGATTTTCTATCCCCCAGTGAGTGTAAAATCGCGTTTACTTCACTTCTTTCAAACTGCTTAAAAATCATATAAATGGATGTATCACCTCATAATAAGCCTATATATACCAAGAATACTAAGTTTTCAAAAAGTCAAAAATTTCGATTTTCTAGCCCCTAGTGAGTGTAAAATCGCGTTTACTTCACTTCTTTCAAACTGCTTAAAAATCATATAAAAGGATGTTTCACGTCATTATAAGCCTACATATACCAAGAATATTGAGTTTTCAACAAGTCAAGAAATTCAATTTTCTAGCCCCTAGTGAGAGTAAAATCGCGTTTTCTTCACTTCTTTCAAACTGCTTAAAAATCATATAATTGGATGTATCACCTCATAATAAGCCTCTATATACCAAGAATACTGCGTTTTCAAAAAGTCAAGATATTCGATTTTCTAGCCCCTAGTGAGTGTAAAATCGCGTTTACTTCACTTCTTTCAAACTGCTTAAAAATCATATAAATGGATGAATCACCTCATAATAAGCCTCTATATACCAAGAATACTGAGTTTACAAATAGTCAACAAATTCGATTTTCTAGCCCCTAGTGAGTGTAAAATCGCGTTTACTTCACTTCTTTCAAACTGCTTAAAAATCATTTACATGGATGTATCACCTCATAATAAGCCTATATATACCAAGAATATTGAGTTTTTAACAAGTCAAGAATTTAAATTTTCTAGCCCCTAGTGAGAGTAAAATCGCGTTTACTTCACTTCTTTCAAACTGCATAAAATTCATATAAATGGATATTTCACGTCATAATAAGCCTATATATACCAAGAATACTAAGTTTTTAACAAGTCAAGAAATTCGATTTTCTAGCCCCTAGTGAGTGTAAAATCGCGTTTACTTCACTTCTTTCAAACTGCTTACAAATCATATAAATGGATGTATCACCTCATGATAAGCCTCTATATACCAAGAATACTAAGTTTTCAAAAAGTCAAGAATTTCGATTTTCTAGCTCCTAGTGAGAGTAAAATCGCGTTTACTTCACTTCTATCAAACTGCATAAAAATCATATAAATGGATATTTCACGTCATAATAAGCCTATATATACCAAGAATACTAAGTTTTTAACAAGTTAAGAAATTCGATTTTCTAGCCCCTAGTGAGTGTAAAATCGCGTTTACTTCACTTCTTTCAAACTGCTTAAAAATCATATAAATGGATGTATCACCTCATTATAAGCCTCTATATACCAAGAATAATAAGCCTATATATTCCAAGAATACTGAGGTCTCAAAACGACAAGAAATTCGATTTTCCAGCCCCTAGTGAGTGTAAAATCCCGTTTTCTTCACTTATTTCAAACTGCTTAAAAATCATATAAATGGATGTATCACCTCATAGTAAGCCTCTATATACCAAGAATACTGAGTTTTCAAAAATTCAAGAAATTCGATTTTCTAGCCCTTAGTGAGTGTAAAATCGCGTTTACTTCACTTCTTTCAAAATGCTTAAAAATCATATAAATGGATGTATCACGTCATAATAAGCCTATATATACCAAGAATACTGAGTTTTTAAAAAGTCAAGAAATTCGATTTTCTAACCCCTAGTGAGTGTAAAATCGCGTTTACTTCACTTCTTTCAAACTACTTAAAAATCATATAAATGGATGAATCACCTCATAATAATCCTCTATATACCAAGAATATTCAGATTTTAACAAGTCAAGAAATTCGATTTTCTAGCCCCCAAGTGAGTGTAAAATCGCGTTTACTTCACTTCTTTCAAACTGCTTAAAAATCATATAAATGTATGTATCATCTCATAATAAGCCTATATATACCAAGAATACTAAGTTTTCGAAAAGTCAAGAATTTCGATTTTCTAGCCCCTAGTGAGTGTAAAATCACGTTTACTTCACTTGTTTCAAACTGCTTAAAAATCATATAAAAGGATGTTTCACGTCATTATTAGCCTACATATACCAAGAATATTGAGTTTTCAACAAGTCAAGAAATTCAATTTTCTAGCCCCTAGTGAGAGTAAACTCACGTTTACTTCACTTCTTTCAAACTGTTTAAAAACCATATAAGTGTATGTATCACCTCATAATAAGCATCTATATACCAAGAAAACTCAGTTTTCAACAAGTCAAGAAATTCGATATTTTAGCCCCTAGTGAGCGTAAAATCGCGTTTACTTTACTTCTTTCAAACTGCATAAAAATCACATAAATGGATGTTTCACGTCATAATAAGCCTATATATTCAAAGAATACTGAGGTCTATAAAGACAAGAAATTCGATTTTCTAGCCCCTAGTAAGTGTAAAATCGCGTTTTCTTCACTTCTTTCAAACTGCTTAAAAATCATATAATTGGATGTATCACCTCATAATAAGCCTCTATATACCAAGAATACTGAGTTTTCAAGAATTCAAGAAATTCGATTTTCTAGCCCCTAGTGAGTGTAAAATCGCGTTTACTTCACTTCTTTCAAACTGCTTAAAAATCATATACATGGATGTATCACCTCATAATAAGCCTATATATAACAAGAATACTAAGTTTTCAAAATGTCAAGAATTTCGATTTTCTAGCACTTAGTGAGTGAAAATCGCGTTTACTTCACTTCTTTCAAACTGCTTAAAAATCATATAAAACAATGCTTCACGTCATTATAAGCCTACATATAACAAGAATATTGAGTTTTCAACAAGTCAAGAAATTCGATTTTCTAGCTCCTAGTGAGTGTAAAATCGCGTTTACTTCACTTCTTTCAAACTGCTTAAAAATCATATAAATGGATGTATCACCTCATAATTAGCCTACATATACCAAGAATACTAAGTTTTCAAAAAGTCAAGAATTTCGATTTTCTAGCCCCTAGTGAGTGTAAAATCGCGTTTACTTCACTTCTATCAAAAAACTTAAAAATCATATAAATGGATGTATCACGTCATTATAAGCCTATATATACCAAGAATACTGAGTTTTTAAAAATTCAAGAAATTAGATTTTCTAACCCCTAGTGAGTGTAAAATCGCGTTTACTTCACTACTTTCAAACTGCTTAAAAATCATATAAATGGATGATTCACCTCATAATAAGCCTCTATATACCAAGAATATTCAGATTTCAACAAGTCAAGATATTCGATTTTCTATCCCCCAGTGAGTGTAAAATCGCGTTTACTTCACTTCTTTCAAACTGCTTAAAAATCATATAAATGGATGTATCACCTCATAATAAGCCTATATATACCAAGAATACTAAGTTTTCAAAAAGTCAAAAATTTCGATTTTCTAGCCCCTAGTGAGTGTAAAATCGCGTTTACTTCACTTCTTTCAAACTGCTTAAAAATCATATAAAAGGATGTTTCACGTCATTATAAGCCTACATATACCAAGAATATTGAGTTTTCAACAAGTCAAGAAATTCAATTTTCTAGCCCCTAGTGAGAGTAAAATCGCGTTTTCTTCACTTCTTTCAAACTGCTTAAAAATCATATAATTGGATGTATCACCTCATAATAAGCCTCTATATACCAAGAATACTGCGTTTTCAAAAAGTCAAGATATTCGATTTTCTAGCCCTTAGTGAGTGTAAAATCGCGTTTACTTCACTTCTTTCAAACTGCTTAAAAATCATATAAATGGATGAATCACCTCATAAAAAGCCTCTATATACCAAGAATACTAAGTTTTCAAAAAGTCAAGAATTTCGATTTTCTAGCCCCTAGTGAGTGTAAAATCGCGTTTACATCACTTCTTTTAAACTGCTTAAAAATCATATAAATGGATGTATCACATCATAATAAGCCTATATATACCAAGAATACTAAGTTTTCAAAAGGTCAAGAATTTCGATTTTTTAGCCCCTAGTGAGTGTAAAAATGTGTTTACTTCACTTCTTTCAAACTGCTTAAAAATCATATAAATGGATGTTTCACGTCATTATAAGCCTATATATACCAAGAATACTGAGTTTTGAAAAAGTCAAGAAATTCGATTTTCTAGCCCCTAGTGAGTGTAAAATCGCGTTTACTTCACTTCTTTCAAACTGCTTAAAAATCATATAAATGGATGTATCACCTCATTATAAGCCTCTATATACCAAGAATAATAAGCCTATATATTCCAAGAATACTGAGGTCTCACAACGACAAGAAATTCGATTTTCCAGCCCCTAGTGAGTGTAAAATCCCGTTTTCTTCACTTATTTCAAACTGCTTAAAAATCATATAAATGGATGTATCACCTCATAGTAAGCCTCTATATACCAAGAATACTGAGTTTTCAAAAATTCAAGAAATTCGATTTTCTAGCCCTTAGTGAGTGTAAAATCGCGTTTACTTCACTTCTTTCAAAATGCTTAAAAATCATATAAATGGATGTATCACGTCATAATAAGCCTATATATACCAAGAATACTGAGTTTTTAAAAAGTCAAGAAATTCGATTTTCTAACCCCTAGTGAGTGTAAAATCGCGTTTACTTCACTTCTTTCAAACTACTTAAAAATCATATAAATGGATGATTCACCTCATAATAATCCTCTATATACCAAGAATATTCAGATTTCAACAAGTCAAGAAATTCGATTTTCTAGCCCCCAGTGAGTGTAAAATCGCGTTTACTTCACTTCTTTCAAACTGCTTAAAAATCATATAAATGGATGTATCACCTCATAATAAGCCTATATATACCAAGAATACTAAGTTTTCAAAAAGTCAAGAATTTCGATTTTCTAGCCCCTAGTGAGTGTAAAATCGCGTTTACTTCACTTGTTTCAAACTGCTTAAAAATCATATAAAACAATGCTTCACGTCATTACAAGCCTACATATACCAAAAATATTGAGTTTTCAACAAGTCAAGAAATTCGATTTTCTAGCTCCTAGTGAGTGTAAAATCGCGTTTACTTCACTTCTTTCAAACTGCTTAAAAATCATATAAATGGATGTATCACCTCATAATTAGCCTACATATACCAAGAATACTAAGTTTTCAAAAAGTCAAGAATTTCGATTTTCTAGCCCCTAGTGAGTGTAAAATCGCGTTTACTTCCCTTCTTTCAAACTGCTTAAAAATCATATAAATGGATGTATCACCTCATTATAAGCCTACATATACCATGAATATTGAGTTTTCAACAAGTCAAGAAATTCAATTTTCTAGCCCCTAGTGAGAGTAAAATCGCGTTTACTTCACTTCTTTCAAACTGCATAAAAATCATATAAATGGACGTTTCACGTCATAATAAGCCTATATATATCAAGAACACTAAGTTTTCAACAAGTCAAGAAATTCGAATTTCTAGCCCCTAGTGAGTGTAAAATCAGGTTTACTTCACTTCTTTCAAACTGCTTAAAAATCATATAAAAGGATGTATCACCTCATAAAAAGCCTCTATATACCAAGAATACTAAGTTTTCAAAAAGTCAAGAATTTCGATTTTCTAGCCCCTAGTGAGTGTAAAATCGCGTTTACTTCACTTCTTTCACACTGCATAAAAATCATATAAATGGATGTATCACATCATAATAAGCCTATATATACCAAGAATACTGAGTTTTGAAAAAGTCTAGAAATTCGATTCTCTAGCCCCTAGTGAGTGTAAAATCGCGTTTACTTCACTTCTTTCAAACTGCATAAAAATCATATAAATGGATGTATCACATCATAATAAGCCTATATATACCAAGAATACTAAGTTTTCAAAAAGTCAAGAATTTCGATTTTCTAGCCCCTAGTGAGTGTAAAATCGCGATTACTTCACTTCTTTCAAACTGCTTAAAAATCATATAAATGGATGTATCACCTCATAATAAGCCTATATACCAAGAATAATAAGTTTTCAAAAAGTCAAGAATTTCGATTTTCTAGCCCCCAGTGAGTGTAAAATGGCGTTTACTTCACTTCTTTCAACCTGCTTAAAAAGCATATAAATGGATGTATCACGTCATAATAAGCCTCTATATACCAAGAATACTGAGTTTTCAACAAGTCAAGAAATTCGATTTTCTAGCTCCTAGTGAGTGTAAAATCGCGTTTACTTCACTTCTTTCAAACAGCTTAAAAATCATATAAATGGATGTATCACCTCATAATAAGCCTATATATACCAAGAATACTAAGTTTTCAAAAAGTCAAGAATTTCGATTTTCTAGCCCCTAGTGAGTGTAAAATCGCGTTTACTTCACTTCTTTCAAACTGCTTAAAAATCATATAAATGGATGTATCACCTCATTATAAGCCTACATATACCATGAATATTGAGTTTTCAACAAGTCAAGAAATTCAATTTTTTAGCCCCTAGTGAGAGTAAAATCGCGTTTACTTCACTTCTTTCAAACTGCATAAAAATCATATAAATGGAGGTTTCACGTCATAATCAGCCTCTATATACCAAGAATACTGAGTTTTCAAAAAGTCAAGAATTTTGATTTTCTAGCCCCTAGTGAGTGTAAAATCGCGTTTACTTCACTTCTTTCAAACTGTTTAAAAATCATATAAATGAATGTATCACGTCATAATAAGCCTTTATATACCAAGAATATTCAGTTTTCAACAAGTCAAGAAATTCGATTTTCTAGCCCCTAGTGAGTGTAAAATCGCGTTTACTTCACTTCTTTCAAACTGCATAAAAATCACATAAATGGATGTATCACATCATAATAAGCCTATATATACCAAGAATACTAAGTTTTCAAAAAGTCAAGAATTTCGATTTTCTAGCCCCTAGTGAGTGTAAAATCGCGTTTACTTCACTACTTTCAAACTGCTTAAAAATCATATAAATGGATGATTCACCTCATAATAAGCCTCTATATACCAAGAATATTCAGATTTCAACAAGTCAAGATATTCGATTTTCTATCCCCCAGTGAGTGTAAAATCGCGTTTACTTCACTTCTTTCAAACTGCTTAAAAATCATATAAATGGATGTATCACCTCATAATAAGCCTATATATACCAAGAATACTAAGTTTTCAAAAAGTCAAAAATTTCGATTTTCTAGCCCCTAGTGAGTGTAAAATCGCGTTTACTTCACTTCTTTCAAACTGCTTAAAAATCATATAAAAGGATGTTTCACGTCATTATAAGCCTACATATACCAAGAATATTGAGTTTTCAACAAGTCAAGAAATTCAATTTTCTAGGCCTTAGTGACAGTAAAATCGCGTTTACTTCACTTCTTTCAAACTGCATAAAAATCATATCAATGGATGTTTCACGTCATAATAAGCCTATATATATACCAAGAATACTAAGTTTTCAACAAGTCAAGAAATTCGATTTTCTAGCCCCCAGTGAGTGTAAAATCACGTTTACTTCACTTCTTACAAACTGCTTAAAAATCATATAAATGAATGTATCACCTCATAAAAGGCCTCTATATACCAAGAATACTGAGTTTTCAAAAAGTCAAGAATTTCGATTTTCTAGCCCCTAGTGAGTGTAAAATCGCGTTTACTTCTCTTCTTTCAAACTGCTTAAAAATCATATAAATGGATGTTTCACTTCATTATAAGCCTATATATACAAGAATACAGAGTTTTCAGAAAGTCAAGAAATTCGATTTTCTAGCCCCTAGTGTGTGTAAAATCACGTTTACTTCACTTCTTTCAAACCGCTTAAAAATCATATAAATGTATGTATCACCTCATAATAAGCATCTATATACCAAGAAAACTCAGTTTTCAACAAGTCAAGAAATTCGATATTTTAGCCCCTGGTAAGCGTAAAATCGCGTTTACTTTACTTCTTTCAAACTGCATAAAAATCATATAAATGGATGTTTCACGTCATAATAAGCATATATATTCCAAGAATACGGAGGTCTCAAAAAGACAAGAAATTTCGAGTTTCTGGCCCCTAGTGAGTGTAAAATCGCGTTTTCTTTACTTATTTCAAACTGCTTAAAAATCATATAAATGGATGTATCACCTCATAGTAAGCCTCTATATACCAAAAACACTGAGTTTTCAAAAAGTCAAGAAATTCGATTTTCTAGCCCCTAGTGGGTGTAAAATCGCGTTTATTTCACTTGTTTCAAAAAGTTAAAAATCATATAAATGGATGTATCACGTCATTATAAGCCTATATATACCAAGAATACTGAGTTTTTAAAAATTCAAGAAATTCGATTCTCTAACCCCTAGTGAGTGTAAAATCGCGTTTACTTCATTTCCTTCAAACTGCTTAAAAATCATATAAATGGATGATTCACGTCATTATAAGCCTACATATACCAAGAATATTGAGTTTTCAACAAGTCAAGAAATTCAATTTTCTAGCCCCTAGTGAGAGTAAAATCGCGTTTTCTTCACTTCTTTCAAACTGCTTAAAAATCATATAATTGGATGTATCACCTCATAATAAGCCTCTATATACCAAGAAAACTGCGTTTTCAAAAAGTCAAGATATTCGATTTTCTAGCCCCTAGTAAGTGTAAAATCGCGTTTACTTCACTTCTTTCAAACTGCTTAAAAATCATATAAATGGATGAATCACCTCATAATAAGCCTCTATATACCAAGAATACTGAGTTTTCAAAAAGTCAAGAAATTCGATTTTCTAGCCCCTACTGAGTGTAAAATCGCGTTTACTTCACTTCTTTCAAACTGCTTAAAAATCATATACATGGATGTATCACCTCATAATAAGCCTATATATACCAAGAATATTGAGTTTTTAACAAGTCAAGAATTTAAATTTTCTAGCCCCTAGTGAGAGTAAAATCGCGTTTACTTCACTTCTTTCAAACTGCATAAAATTCATACAAATGGATATTTCACGTCATAATAAGCCTATATATACCAAGAATACTAAGTTTTTAACAAGTCAAGAAATTCGATTTTCTAGCCCCTAGTGAGTGTAAAATCGCGTTTACTTCACTTCTTTCAAACTGCTTAAAAATCATATAAATGGATGTATCACCTCATAATAAGCCTATATATACCAAGAATACTAAGTTTTCAAAAAGTCAAGAATTTCGATTTTCTAGCCCCTAGTGAGTGTAAAATCGCGTTTACATCACTTCTTTTAAACTGCTTAAAAATCATATAAATGGATGTATCACCTCATAATAAGCCTCTATATACCAAGAATACTAAGTTTTCAAAAAGTCAAGAATTTCGATTTTCTAGCCCCTAGTGAGTGTAAAATCGCGTTTACTTCACTTCTTTCAAACTGCTTAAAAATCATATAAAAGAATGTTTCACGTCATTATAAGCCTACATATACCAAGAATATTGAGTTTTTAACAAGTCAAGAAATTCAATTTTCTAGCCCCTAGTGGGAGTAAAATCGCGTTTACTTCATTTATTTCAAACTGCATAAAAATCATATAAATGGATATTTCACGTCATAATAAGCCTATATATACCAAGAATACTAAGTTTTTACAAGTCAAGAAATTCGATTTTCTAGCCCCTAGTGAGTGTAAAATCGCGTTTACTTCACTTCTTTCAAACTGCTTACAAATCATATAAATGGATGTATCACCTCATAATAAGCCTCTATATACCAAGAATACTAAGTTTTCAAAAAGTCAAGAATTTCGATTTTCTAGCCCCTAGTGAGTGTAAAATCGCGTTTACATCACTTCTTTTAAACTGCTTAAAAATCATATAAATGGATGTATCACATCATAATAAGCCTATATATACCAAGAATACTAAGTTTTCAAAAAGACAAGAATTTCGATTTTTTAGCCCCTAGTGAGTGCAAAAATGCGTTTACTTCACTTCTTTCAAACTGCTTAAAAATCATATAAATGGATGTTTCACGTCATTATAAGCCTATATATACCAAGAATACTGAGTTTTGAAAAAGTCAAGAAATTCGATTTTCTAGCCCCTAGTGAGTGTAAAGTCGCGTTTACTTCACTTCTTTCAAACTGCTTAAAAATCATATAAATGGATGTATCACCTCATTATAAGCCTCTATATACCAAGAATAATAAGCCTATATATTCCAAGAATACTGAGGTCTCAAAACGACAACAAATTCGATTTTCTAGCCCCTAGTGAGTGTAAAATCCCGTTTTCTTCACTTATTTCAAACTGCTTAAAAATCATATAAATGGATGTATTACCTCATAGTAAGCCTCTATATACCAAGAATACTGAGTTTTCAAAAAGTCAAGAAATTCGATTTTCTAGCCCCTAGTTAGTGTAAAATCGCGTTTACTTCACTTCTTTCAAAATGCTTAAAAATCATATAAATGGATGTATCACGTCATAATAAGCCTATAAATACCAAGAATACTGAGTTTTTAAAAAGTCAAGAAATTCGATTTTCTAACCCCTAGTGAGTGTAAAATCGCGTTTACTTCACTTCTTTCAAACTACTTAAAAATCATATAAATGGATGATTCACCTCATAATAAGCCTCTATATACCAAGTATATTCAGATTTCAACAAGTCAAGAAATTCGATTTTCTAGCCCCTAGTGAGTGTAAAATCGCGTTTACTTCACTTCTTTCAAACTGCATAAAAATCATATAAATGGATGTATCACATCATAATAAGCCTATATATACCAAGAATACTAAGTTTTCAAAAAGTCAAGAATTTCGATTTTCTAGCCCGTAGTGAGTGTAAAATGGCGTTTACTTCACTTCTTTCAAACTGCTTAAAAATCATATAAATGGATGTTTCACTTCATTATAAGCCTACATATACCAAGAATATTGAGTTTTCAACAAGTCAAGAATTTAAATTTTCTAGCCCCTAGTGAGAGTAAAATCGCGTTTACTTCACTTCTTTCAAACTGCATAAAATTCATACAAATGGATATTTCACGTCATAATAAGCCTATATATACCAAGAATACTAAGTTTTTAACAAGTCAAGAAATTCGATTTTCTAGCCCCTAGTAAGAGTAAAATCGCATTTACTTCACTTCTTTCAAACTGCTTAAAAATCATATAAATGGATGTATCACCTCATAATAAGCCTATATATACCAAGAATACTAAGTTTTCAAAAAGTCAAGAATTTCGATTTTCTAGCCCCTAGTGAGTGTAAAATCGCGTTTACATCACTTCTTTTAAACTGCTTAAAAATCATATAAATGGATGTATCACCTCATAATAAGCCTCTATATACCAAGAATACTAAGTTTTCAAAAAGTCAAGAATTTCGATTTTCTAGCCCCTAGTGAGTGTGAAATCGCGTTTACTTCACTTCTTTCAAACTGCTTAAAAATCATATAAAAGAATGTTTCACGTCATTATAAGCCTACATATACCAAGAATATTGAGTTTTTAACAAGTCAAGAAATTCAATTTTCTAGCCCCTAGTGGGAGTAAAATCGCGTTTACTTCATTTATTTCAAACTGCATAAAAATCATATAAATGGATATTTCACGTCATAATAAGCCTATATATACCAAGAATACTAAGTTTTTACAAGTCAAGAAATTCGATTTTCTAGCCCCTAGTGAGTGTAAAATCGCGTTTACTTCACTTCTTTCAAACTGCTTACAAATCATATAAATGGATGTATCACCTCATAATAAGCCTCTATATACCAAGAATACTAAGTTTTCAAAAAGTCAAGAATTTCGATTTTCTAGCCCCTAGTGAGTGTAAAATCGCGTTTACATCACTTCTTTTAAACTGCTTAAAAATCATATAAATGGATGTATCACATCATAATAAGCCTATATATACCAAGAATACTAAGTTTTCAAAAAGACAAGAATTTCGATTTTTTAGCCCCTAGTGAGTGCAAAAATGCGTTTACTTCACTTCTTTCAAACTGCTTAAAAATCATATAAATGGATGTTTCACTTCATTATAAGCCTACATATACCAAGAATATTGAGTTTTCAACAAGTCAAGAAATTCAATTTTCTAGCCCCTAGTGACAGTAAAATCGCGTTTACTTCACTTCTTTCAAACTGCATAAAAATCATATAAATGGATGTTTCACGTCATAATAAGCCTATATATATACCAAGAATACTAAGTTTTCAACAAGTCAGGAAATTCGATTTTCTAGCCCCCAGTGAGTGTAAAATCACGTTTACTTCACTTCTTACAAACTGCTTAAAAATCATATAAATGAATGTATCACCTCATAAAAGGTCTCTATATACCAAGAATACTGAGTTTTCAAAAAGTCAAGAATTTCGATTTTCTAGCCCCTAGTGAGTGTAAAATCGCGTTTACTTCACTTCTTTCAAACTGCTTAAAGATCATATAAATGGATGTATCACCTCATAATAAGCCTACATATACCAAGAATACTAAGTTTTCAAAAAGTCAAGAATTTCGATTTTCTAGCCCCTAGTGAGTGTAAAATCGCGTTTACTTCACTTCTGTCAAACTGTTTAAAAATCATATAAATGGATGTATCACGTCATAATAAGCCTTTATATACCAAGAATATTCAGTTTTCAACAAGTCAAGAAATTCGATTTTCTAGCCCCTAGTGAGTGTAAAATCGCGCTTACTTCACTTCTTTCAAACTGCATAAAAATCATATAAATAGAAGTATCACATCATAATAAGCCTATATATACCATGAATACTAAGTTTTCAAAAAGTCAAGAATTTCGATTTTCTAGCCCCTAGTGTGTGTAAAATGGCGTTTACTTCACTTCTTTCAAACTGCTTAAAAATCATATAAATGGATGTTTCACTTCATTATAAGCCTACATATACCAAGAATATTGAGTTTTCAACAAGTCAAGAAATTCAATTTTCTAGGCCCTAGTGACAGTAAAATCGCGTTTACTTCACTTCTTTCAAACTGCATAAAAATCATATCAATGGATGTTTCACGTCATAATAAGCCTATATATATATATATATATATATATATATATATATATATATATATATACCAAGAATACTAAGTTTTCAACAAGTCAAGAAATTCGATTTTCTAGCCCCCAGTGAGTGTAAAATCACGTTTACTTCACTTCTTACAAACTGCTTAAAAATCATATAAATGAATGTATCACCTCATAAAAAGCCTCTATATACCAAGAATACTGAGTTTTCAAAGAGTCAAGAATTTCGATTTTCTAGCCCCTAGTGAGTGTAAAATGGCGTTTACTTCACTTCTTTCAAACTGCTTAAAAATCATATAAATGGATGTTTCACTTCATTATAAGCCTACATATACCAAGAATATTGAGTTTTCAACAAGTCAAGAAATTCAATTTTCTAGCCCCTAGTGACAGTAAAATCGCGTTTACTTCACTTCTTTCAAACTGCATAAAAATCATATAAATGGATGTTTCACGTCATAATAAGCCTATATATATATTAAGAATACTAAGTTTTCAACAAGTCAAGAAATTCGATTTTCTAGCCCCCAGTGAGTGTAAAATCACGTTTACTTCACTTCTTACAAACTGCTTAAAAATCATATAAATGGATGTATCACGTCATAATAAGCCTTTATATACCAAGAATATTCAGTTTTCAACAAGTCAAGAAATTCGATTTTCTAGCCCCTAGTGAGTGTAAAATCGCGCTTACTTCACTTCTTTCAAACTGCATAAAAATCATATAAATAGAAGTATCACTTCATTATAAGCCTACATATACCAAGAATATTGAGTTTTCAACAAGTCAAGAAATTTAATTTTCTAGGCCCTAGTGACAGTAAAATCGCGTTTACTTCACTTCTTTCAAACTGCATAAAAATCATATCAATGGATGTTTCACGTCATAATAAGCCTATATATATACCAAGAATACTAAGTTTTCAACAAGTCAAGAAATTCGATTTTCTAGCCCCCAGTGAGTGTAAAATCACGTTTACTTCACTTCTTACAAACTGCTTAAAAATCATATAAATGAATGTATCACCTCATAAAAGGCCTCTATATACCAAGAATACTGAGTTTTCAAAAAGTCAAGAATTTCGATTTTCTAGCCCCTAGTGAGTGTAAAATCGCGTTTACTTCTCTTCTTTCAAACTGCTTAAAAATCATATAAATGGATGTTTCACTTCATTATAAGCCTATATATACAAGAATACAGAGTTTTCAGAAAGTCAAGAAATTCGATTTTCTAGCCCCTAGTGTGTGTAAAATCACGTTTACTTCACTTCTTTCAAACCGCTTAAAAATCATATAAATGTATGTATCACCTCATAATAAGCATCTATATACCAAGAAAACTCAGTTTTCAACAAGTCAAGAAATTCGATATTTTAGCCCCTGGTAAGCGTAAAATCGCGTTTACTTTACTTCTTTCAAACTGCATAAAAATCATATAAATGGATGTTTCACGTCATAATAAGCATATATATTCCAAGAATACGGAGGTCTCAAAAAGACAAGAAATTTCGAGTTTCTGGCCCCTAGTGAGTGTAAAATCGCGTTTTCTTTACTTATTTCAAACTGCTTAAAAATCATATAAATGGATGTATCACCTCATAGTAAGCCTCTATATACCAAAAACACTGAGTTTTCAAAAAGTCAAGAAATTCGATTTTCTAGCCCCTAGTGGGTGTAAAATCGCGTTTATTTCACTTGTTTCAAAAAGTTAAAAATCATATAAATGGATGTATCACGTCATTATAAGCCTATATATACCAAGAATACTGAGTTTTTAAAAATTCAAGAAATTCGATTCTCTAACCCCTAGTGAGTGTAAAATCGCGTTTACTTCACTTCCTTCAAACTGCTTAAAAATCATATAAATGGATGATTCACGTCATTATAAGCCTACATATACCAAGAATATTGAGTTTTCAACAAGTCAAGAAATTCAATTTTCTAGCCCCTAGTGAGAGTAAAATCGCGTTTTCTTCACTTCTTTCAAACTGCTTAAAAATCATATAATTGGATGTATCACCTCATAATAAGCCTCTATATACCAAGAAAACTGCGTTTTCAAAAAGTCAAGATATTCGATTTTCTAGCCCCTAGTAAGTGTAAAATCGCGTTTACTTCACTTCTTTCAAACTGCTTAAAAATCATATAAATGGATGAATCACCTCATAATAAGCCTCTATATACCAAGAATACTGAGTTTTCAAAAAGTCAAGAAATTCGATTTTCTAGCCCCTACTGAGTGTAAAATCGCGTTTACTTCACTTCTTTCAAACTGCTTAAAAATCATATACATGGATGTATCACCTCATAATAAGCCTATATATACCAAGAATATTGAGTTTTTAACAAGTCAAGAATTTAAATTTTCTAGCCCCTAGTGAGAGTAAAATCGCGTTTACTTCACTTCTTTCAAACTGCATAAAATTCATACAAATGGATATTTCACGTCATAATAAGCCTATATATACCAAGAATACTAAGTTTTTAACAAGTCAAGAAATTCGATTTTCTAGGCCCTAGTGAGTGTAAAATCGCGTTTACTTCACTTCTTTCAAACTGCATAAAAATCATATTAATGGATATTTCACGTCATAATAAGCCTATATATACCAAGAATACTAAGTTTTTACAAGTCAAGAAATTCGATTTTCTAGCCCCTAGTGAGTGTAAAATCGCGTTTACTTCACTTCTTTCAAACTGCTTACAAATCATATAAATGGATGTATCACCTCATAATAAGCCTCTATATACCAAGAATACTAAGTTTTCAAAAAGTCAAGAATTTCGATTTTCTAGCCCCTAGTGAGTGTAAAATCGCGTTTACATCACTTCTTTTAAACTGCTTAAAAATCATATAAATGGATGTATCACATCATAATAAGCCTATATATACCAAGAATACTAAGTTTTCAAAAAGACAAGAATTTCGATTTTTTAGCCCCTAGTGAGTGCAAAAATGCGTTTACTTCACTTCTTTCAAACTGCTTAAAAATCATATAAATGGATGTTTCACGTCATTATAAGCCTATATATACCAAGAATACTGAGTTTTGAAAAAGTCAAGAAATTCGATTTTCTAGCCCCTAGTGAGTGTAAAGTCGCGTTTACTTCACTTCTTTCAAACTGCTTAAAAATCATATAAATGGATGTATCACCTCATTATAAGCCTCTATATACCAAGAATAATAAGCCTATATATTCCAAGAATACTGAGGTCTCAAAACGACAACAAATTCGATTTTCTAGCCCCTAGTGAGTGTAAAATCCCGTTTTCTTCACTTATTTCAAACTGCTTAAAAATCATATAAATGAATGTATCACCTCATAAAAGGTCTCTATATACCAAGAATACTGAGTTTTCAAAAAGTCAAGAATTTCGATTTTCTAGCCCCTAGTGAGTGTAAAATCGCGTTTACTTCACTTCTTTGAAACTGCTTAAAGATCATATAAATGGATGTATCACCTCATAATAAGCCTACATATACCAAGAATACTAAGTTTTCAAAAAGTCAAGAATTTCGATTTTCTAGCCCCTAGTGAGTGTAAAATCGCGTTTACTTCACTTCTGTCAAACTGTTTAAAAATCATATAAATGGATGTATCACGTCATAATAAGCCTTTATATACCAAGAATATTCAGTTTTCAACAAGTCAAGAAATTCGATTTTCTAGCCCCTAGTGAGTGTAAAATCGCGCTTACTTCACTTCTTTCAAACTGCATAAAAATCATATAAATAGAAGTATCACATCATAATAAGCCTATATATACCATGAATACTAAGTTTTCAAAAAGTCAAGAATTTCGATTTTCTAGCCCCTTGTGAGTGTAAAATGGCGTTTACTTCACTTCTTTCAAACTGCTTACAAATCATATAAATGGATGTATCACCTCATAATAAGCCTCTATATACCAAGAATACTAAGTTTTCAAAAAGTCAAGAATTTCGATTTTCTAGCCCCTAGTGAGTGTAAAATCGCGTTTACATCACTTCTTTTAAACTGCTTAAAAATCATATAAATGGATGTATCACATCATAATAAGCCTATATATACCAAGAATACTAAGTTTTCAAAAAGACAAGAATTTCGATTTTTTAGCCCCTAGTGAGTGCAAAAATGCGTTTACTTCACTTCTTTCAAACTGCTTAAAAATCATATAAATGGATGTTTCACTTCATTATAAGCCTACATATACCAAGAATATTGAGTTTTCAACAAGTCAAGAAATTCAATTTTCTAGCCCCTAGTGACAGTAAAATCGCGTTTACTTCACTTCTTTCAAACTGCATAAAAATCATATAAATGGATGTTTCACGTCATAATAAGCCTATATATATACCAAGAATACTAAGTTTTCAACAAGTCAGGAAATTCGATTTTCTAGCCCCCAGTGAGTGTAAAATCACGTTTACTTCACTTCTTACAAACTGCTTAAAAATCATATAAATGAATGTATCACCTCATAAAAGGTCTCTATATACCAAGAATACTGAGTTTTCAAAAAGTCAAGAATTTCGATTTTCTAGCCCCTAGTGAGTGTAAAATCGCGTTTACTTCACTTCTTTCAAACTGCTTAAAGATCATATAAATGGATGTATCACCTCATAATAAGCCTACATATACCAAGAATACTAAGTTTTCAAAAAGTCAAGAATTTCGATTTTCTAGCCCCTAGTGAGTGTAAAATCGCGTTTACTTCACTTCTGTCAAACTGTTTAAAAATCATATAAATGGATGTATCACGTCATAATAAGCCTTTATATACCAAGAATATTCAGTTTTCAACAAGTCAAGAAATTCGATTTTCTAGCCCCTAGTGAGTGTAAAATCGCGCTTACTTCACTTCTTTCAAACTGCATAAAAATCATATAAATAGAAGTATCACATCATAATAAGCCTATATATACCATGAATACTAAGTTTTCAAAAAGTCAAGAATTTCGATTTTCTAGCCCCTAGTGTGTGTAAAATGGCGTTTACTTCACTTCTTTCAAACTGCTTAAAAATCATATAAATGGATGTTTCACTTCATTATAAGCCTACATATACCAAGAATATTGAGTTTTCAACAAGTCAAGAAATTCAATTTTCTAGGCCCTAGTGACAGTAAAATCGCGTTTACTTCACTTCTTTCAAACTGCATAAAAATCATATCAATGGATGTTTCACGTCATAATAAGCCTATATATATATATATATATATATATATATATATATATACCAAGAATACTAAGTTTTCAACAAGTCAAGAAATTCGATTTTCTAGCCCCCAGTGAGTGTAAAATCACGTTTACTTCACTTCTTACAAACTGCTTAAAAATCATATAAATGAATGTATCACCTCATAAAAAGCCTCTATATACCAAGAATACTGAGTTTTCAAAGAGTCAAGAATTTCGATTTTCTAGCCCCTAGTGAGTGTAAAATGGCGTTTACTTCACTTCTTTCAAACTGCTTAAAAATCATATAAATGGATGTTTCACTTCATTATAAGCCTACATATACCAAGAATATTGAGTTTTCAACAAGTCAAGAAATTCAATTTTCTAGCCCCTAGTGACAGTAAAATCGCGTTTACTTCACTTCTTTCAAACTGCATAAAAATCATATAAATGGATGTTTCACGTCATAATAAGCCTATATATATATTAAGAATACTAAGTTTTCAACAAGTCAAGAAATTCGATTTTCTAGCCCCCAGTGAGTGTAAAATCACGTTTACTTCACTTCTTACAAACTGCTTAAAAATCATATAAATGGATGTATCACGTCATAATAAGCCTTTATATACCAAGAATATTCAGTTTTCAACAAGTCAAGAAATTCGATTTTCTAGCCCCTAGTGAGTGTAAAATCGCGCTTACTTCACTTCTTTCAAACTGCATAAAAATCATATAAATAGAAGTATCACATCATAATAAGCCTATATATACCAAGAATACTAAGTTTTCAAAAAGTCAAGAATTTCGATTTTCTAGCCCCTAGTGAGTGTAAAATGGCGTTTACTTCACTTCTTTCAAACTGCTTAAAAATCATATAAATGGATGTTTCACTTCATTATAAGCCTACATATACCAAGAATATTGAGTTTTCAACAAGTCAAGAAATTTAATTTTCTAGGCCCTAGTGACAGTAAAATCGCGTTTACTTCACTTCTTTCAAACTGCATAAAAATCATATCAATGGATGTTTCACGTCATAATAAGCCTATATATATACCAAGAATACTAAGTTTTCAACAAGTCAAGAAATTCGATTTTCTAGCCCCCAGTGAGTGTAAAATCACGTTTACTTCACTTCTTACAAACTGCTTAAAAATCATATAAATGAATGTATCACCTCATAAAAGGCCTCTATATACCAAGAATACTGAGTTTTCAAAAAGTCAAGAATTTCGATTTTCTAGCCCCTAGTGAGTGTAAAATCGCGTTTACTTCTCTTCTTTCAAACTGCTTAAAAATCATATAAATGGATGTTTCACTTCATTATAAGCCTATATATACAAGAATACAGAGTTTTCAGAAAGTCGAGAAATTCGATTTTCTAGCCCCTAGTGTGTGTAAAATCACGTTTACTTCACTTCTTTCAAACCGCTTAAAAATCATATAAATGTATGTATCACCTCATAATAAGCATCTATATACCAAGAAAACTCAGTTTTCAACAAGTCAAGAAATTCGATATTTTAGCCCCTGGTAAGCGTAAAATCGCGTTTACTTTACTTCTTTCAAACTGCATAAAAATCATATAAATGGATGTTTCACGTCATAATAAGCATATATATTCCAAGAATACGGAGGTCTCAAAAAGACAAGAAATTTCGAGTTTCTGGCCCCTAGTGAGTGTAAAATCGCGTTTTCTTTACTTATTTCAAACTGCTTAAAAATCATATAAATGGATGTATCACCTCATAGTAAGCCTCTATATACCAAAAACACTGAGTTTTCAAAAAGTCAAGAAATTCGATTTTCTAGCCCCTAGTGGGTGTAAAATCGCGTTTATTTCACTTGTTTCAAAAAGTTAAAAATCATATAAATGGATGTATCACGTCATTATAAGCCTATATATACCAAGAATACTGAGTTTTTAAAAATTCAAGAAATTCGATTCTCTAACCCCTAGTGAGTGTAAAATCGCGTTTACTTCACTTCCTTCAAACTGCTTAAAAATCATATAAATGGATGATTCACGTCATTATAAGCCTACATATACCAAGAATATTGAGTTTTCAACAAGTCAAGAAATTCAATTTTCTAGCCCCTAGTGAGAGTAAAATCGCGTTTTCTTCACTTCTTTCAAACTGCTTAAAAATCATATAATTGGATGTATCACCTCATAATAAGCCTCTATATACCAAGAAAACTGCGTTTTCAAAAAGTCAAGATATTCGATTTTCTAGCCCCTAGTAAGTGTAAAATCGCGTTTACTTCACTTCTTTCAAACTGCTTAAAAATCATATAAATGGATGAATCACCTCATAATAAGCCTCTATATACCAAGAATACTGAGTTTTCAAAAAGTCAAGAAATTCGATTTTCTAGCCCCTACTGAGTGTAAAATCGCGTTTACTTCACTTCTTTCAAACTGCTTAAAAATCATATACATGGATGTATCACCTCATAATAAGCCTATATATACCAAGAATATTGAGTTTTTAACAAGTCAAGAATTTAAATTTTCTAGCCCCTAGTGAGAGTAAAATCGCGTTTACTTCACTTCTTTCAAACTGCATAAAATTCATACAAATGGATATTTCACGTCATAATAAGCCTATATATACCAAGAATACTAAGTTTTTAACAAGTCAAGAAATTCGATTTTCTAGCCCCTAGTGAGTGTAAAATCGCGTTTACTTCACTTCTTTCAAACTGCATAAAAATCATATTAATGGATATTTCACGTCATAATAAGCCTATATATACCAAGAATACTAAGTTTTTACAAGTCAAGAAATTCGATTTCCTAGCCCCTAGTGAGTGTAAAATCGCGTTTACTTCACTTCTTTCAAACTGCTTACAAATCATATAAATGGATGTATCACCTCATAATAAGCCTCTATATACCAAGAATACTAAGTTTTCAAAAAGTCAAGAATTTCGATTTTCTAGCCCCTAGTGAGTGTAAAATCGCGTTTACATCACTTCTTTTAAACTGCTTAAAAATCATATAAATGGATGTATCACATCATAATAAGCCTATATATACCAAGAATACTAAGTTTTCAAAAAGACAAGAATTTCGATTTTTTAGCCCCTAGTGAGTGCAAAAATGCGTTTACTTCACTTCTTTCAAACTGCTTAAAAATCATATAAATGGATGTTTCACGTCATTATAAGCCTATATATACCAAGAATACTGAGTTTTGAAAAAGTCAAGAAATTCGATTTTCTAGCCCCTAGTGAGTGTAAAGTCGCGTTTACTTCACTTCTTTCAAACTGCATAAAAATCATATAAATGGATGTATCACCTCATTATAAGCCTCTATATACCAAGAATAATAAGCCTATATATTCCAAGAATACTGAGGTCTCAAAACGACAACAAATTCGATTTTCTAGCCCCTAGTGAGTGTAAAATCCCGATTTCTTCACTTATTTCAAACTGCTTAAAAATCATATAAATGAATGTATCACCTCATAAAAGGTCTCTATATACCAAGAATACTGAGTTTTCAAAAAGTCAAGAATTTCGATTTTCTAGCCCCTAGTGAGTGTAAAATCGCGTTTACTTCACTTCTTTCAAACTGCTTAAAGATCATATAAATGGATGTATCACCTCATAATAAGCCTACATATACCAAGAATACTAAGTTTTCAAAAAGTCAAGAATTTCGATTTTCTAGCCCCTAGTGAGTGTAAAATCGCGTTTACTTCACTTCTGTCAAACTGTTTAAAAATCATATAAATGGATGTTTCACTTCATTATAAGCCTATATATACAAGAATACAGAGTTTTCAGAAAGTCAAGAAATTCGATTTTCTAGCCCCTAGTGTGTGTAAAATCACGTTTACTTCACTTCTTTCAAACCGCTTAAAAATCATATAAATGTATGTATCACCTCATAATAAGCATCTATATACCAAGAAAACTCAGTTTTCAACAAGTCAAGAAATTCGATATTTTAGCCCCTGGTAAGCGTAAAATCGCGTTTACTTTACTTCTTTCAAACTGCATAAAAATCATATAAATGGATGTTTCACGTCATAATAAGCATATATATTCCAAGAATACGGAGGTCTCAAAAAGACAAGAAATTTCGAGTTTCTGGCCCCTAGTGAGTGTAAAATCGCGTTTTCTTTACTTATTTCAAACTGCTTAAAAATCATATAAATGGATGTATCACCTCATAGTAAGCCTCTATATACCAAAAACACTGAGTTTTCAAAAAGTCAAGAAATTCGATTTTCTAGCCCCTAGTGGGTGTAAAATCGCGTTTATTTCACTTGTTTCAAAAAGTTAAAAATCATATAAATGGATGTATCACGTCATTATAAGCCTATATATACCAAGAATACTGAGTTTTTAAAAATTCAAGAAATTCGATTCTCTAACCCCTAGTGAGTGTAAAATCGCGTTTACTTCACTTCCTTCAAACTGCTTAAAAATCATATAAATGGATGATTCACGTCATTATAAGCCTACATATACCAAGAATATTGAGTTTTCAACAAGTCAAGAAATTCAGTTTTCTAGCCCCTAGTGAGAGTAAAATCGCGTTTTCTTCACTTCTTTCAAACTGCTTAAAAATCATATAATTGGATGTATCACCTCATAATAAGCCTCTATATACCAAGAAAACTGCGTTTTCAAAAAGTCAAGATATTCGATTTTCTAGCCCCTAGTAAGTGTAAAATCGCGTTTACTTCACTTCTTTCAAACTGCTTAAAAATCATATAAATGGATGAATCACCTCATAATAAGCCTCTATATACCAAGAATACTGAGTTTTCAAAAAGTCAAGAAATTCGATTTTCTAGCCCCTACTGAGTGTAAAATCGCGTTTACTTCACTTCTTTCAAACTGCTTAAAAATCATATACATGGATGTATCACCTCATAATAAGCCTATATATACCAAGAATATTGAGTTTTTAACAAGTCAAGAATTTAAATTTTCTAGCCCCTAGTGAGAGTAAAATCGCGTTTACTTCACTTCTTTCAAACTGCATAAAATTCATACAAATGGATATTTCACGTCATAATAAGCCTATATATACCAAGAATACTAAGTTTTTAACAAGTCAAGAAATTCGATTTTCTAGCCCCTAGTGAGTGTAAAATCGCGTTTACTTCACTTCTTTCAAACTGCATAAAAATCATATTAATGGATATTTCACGTCATAATAAGCCTATATATACCAAGAATACTAAGTTTTTACAAGTCAAGAAATTCGATTTCCTAGCCCCTAGTGAGTGTAAAATCGCGTTTACTTCACTTCTTTCAAACTGCTTACAAATCATATAAATGGATGTATCACCTCATAATAAGCCTCTATATACCAAGAATACTAAGTTTTCAAAAAGTCAAGAATTTCGATTTTCTAGCCCCTAGTGAGTGTAAAATCGCGTTTACATCACTTCTTTTAAACTGCTTAAAAATCATATAAATGGATGTATCACATCATAATAAGCCTATATATACCAAGAATACTAAGTTTTCAAAAAGACAAGAATTTCGATTTTTTAGCCCCTAGTGAGTGCAAAAATGCGTTTACTTCACTTCTTTCAAACTGCTTAAAAATCATATAAATGGATGTTTCACGTCATTATAAGCCTATATATACCAAGAATACTGAGTTTTGAAAAAGTCAAGAAATTCGATTTTCTAGCCCCTAGTGAGTGTAAAGTCGCGTTTACTTCACTTCTTTCAAACTGCATAAAAATCATATAAATGGATGTATCACCTCATTATAAGCCTCTATATACCAAGAATAATAAGCCTATATATTCCAAGAATACTGAGGTCTCAAAACGACAACAAATTCGATTTTCTAGCCCCTAGTAAGTGTAAAATCCCGATTTCTTCACTTATTTCAAACTGCTTAAAAATCATATAAATGAATGTATCACCTCATAAAAGGTCTCTATATACCAAGAATACTGAGTTTTCAAAAAGTCAAGAATTTCGATTTTCTAGCCCCTAGTGAGTGTAAAATCGCGTTTACTTCACTTCTTTCAAACTGCTTAAAGATCATATAAATGGATGTATCACCTCATAATAAGCCTACATATACCAAGAATACTAAGTTTTCAAAAAGTCAAGAATTTCGATTTTCTAGCCCCTAGTGAGTGTAAAATCGCGTTTACTTCACTTCTGTCAAACTGTTTAAAAATCATATAAATGGATGTATCACGTCATAATAAGCCTTTATATACCAAGAATATTCAGTTTTCAACAAGTCAAGAAATTCGATTTTCTAGCCCCTAGTGAGTGTAAAATCGCGCTTACTTCACTTCTTTCAAACTGCATAAAAATCATATAAATAGAAGTATCACATCATAATAAGCCTATATATACCATGAATACTAAGTTTTCAAAAAGTCAAGAATTTCGATTTTCTAGCCCCTTGTGAGTGTAAAATGGCGTTTACTTCACTTCTTTCAAACTGCTTAAAAATCATATAAATGGATGTTTCACTTCATTATAAGCCTACATATACCAAGAATATTGAGTTTTCAACAAGTCAAGAAATTCAATTTTCTAGGCCCTAGTGACAGTAAAATCGCGTTTACTTCACTTCTTTTAAACTGCATAAAAATCATATCAATGGATGTTTCACGTCATAATAAGCCTATATATATATATATATATATATATATATATATATATATATATATATATACCAAGAATACTAAGTTTTCAACAAGTCAAGAAATTCGATTTTCTAGGCCCAGTGAGTGTAAAATCACGTTTACTTCACTTCTTACAAACTGCTTAAAAATCATATAAATGAATGTATCACCTCATAAAAAGCCTCTATATACCAAGAATACTGAGTTTTCAAAGAGTCAAGAATTTCGATTTTCTAGCCCCTAGTGAGTGTAAAATGGCGTTTACTTCACTTCTATCAAACTGCTTAAAAATCATATAAATGGATGTTTCACTTCATTATAAGCCTACATATACCAAGAATATTGAGTTTTCAACAAGTCAAGAAATTCAATTTTCTAGCCCCTAGTGACAGTAAAATCGCGTTTACTTCACTTCTTTCAAACCGCTTAAAAATCATATAAATGTATGTATCACCTCATAATAAGCATCTATATACCAAGAAAACTCAGTTTTCAACAAGTCAAGAAATTCGATATTTTAGCCCCTAGTGAGTGTAAAATCGCGTTTACTTCACTTCTTTCAAACTGCTTACAAATCATATAAATGGATGTATCACCTCATAATAAGCCTCTATATACCAAGAATACTAAGTTTTCAAAAAGTCAAGAATTTCGATTTTCTAGCCCCTAGTGAGTGTAAAATCGCGTTTACATCACTTCTTTTAAACTGCTTAAAAATCATATAAATGGATGTATCACATCATAATAAGCCTATATATACCAAGAATACTAAGTTTTCAAAAAGACAAGAATTTCGATTTTTTAGCCCCTAGTGAGTGCAAAAATGCGTTTACTTCACTTCTTTCAAACTGCTTAAAAATCATATAAATGGATGTTTCACGTCATTATAAGCCTATATATACCAAGAATACTGAGTTTTGAAAAAGTCAAGAAATTCGATTTTCTAGCCCCTAGTGAGTGTAAAGTCGCGTTTACTTCACTTCTTTCAAACTGCTTAAAAATCATATAAATGGATGTATCACCTCATTATAAGCCTCTATATACCAAGAATAATAAGCCTATATATTCCAAGAATACTGAGGTCTCAAAACGACAACAAATTCGATTTTCTAGCCCCTAGTGAGTGTAAAATCCCGTTTTCTTCACTTATTTCAAACTGCTTAAAAATCATATAAATGGATGTATTACCTCATAGTAAGCCTCTATATACCAAGAATACTGAGTTTTCAAAAAGTCAAGAAATTCGATTTTCTAGCCCCTAGTTAGTGTAAAATCGCGTTTACTTCACTTCTTTCAAAATGCTTAAAAATCATAGAAATGGATGTATCACGTCATAATAAGCCTATAAATACCAAGAATACTGAGTTTTTAAAAAGTCAAGAAATTCGATTTTCTAACCCCTAGTGAGTGTAAAATCGCGTTTACTTCACTTCTTTCAAACTACTTAAAAATCATATAAATGGATGATTCACCTCATAATAAGCCTCTATATACCAAGTATATTCAGATTTCAACAAGTCAAGAAATTCGATTTTCTAGCCCCTAGTGAGTGTAAAATCGCGTTTACTTCACTTCTTTCAAACTGCATAAAAATCATATAAATGGATGTATCACATCATAATAAGCCTATATATACCAAGAATACTAAGTTTTCAAAAAGTCAAGAATTTCGATTTTCTAGCCCGTAGTGAGTGTAAAATGGCGTTTACTTCACTTCTTTCAAACTGCTTAAAAATCATATAAATGGATGTTTCACTTCATTATAAGCCTACATATACCAAGAATATTGAGTTTTCAACAAGTCAAGAATTTAAATTTTCTAGCCCCTAGTGAGAGTAAAATCGCGTTTACTTCACTTCTTTCAAACTGCATAAAATTCATACAAATGGATATTTCACGTCATAATAAGCCTATATATACCAAGACTACTAAGTTTTTAACAAGTCAAGAAATTCGATTTTCTAGCCCCTAGTGAGAGTAAAATCGCATTTACTTCACTTCTTTCAAACTGCTTAAAAATCATATAAATGGATGTATCACCTCATAATAAGCCTACATATACCAAGAATACTAAGTTTTCAAAAAGTCAAGAATTTCGATTTTCTAGCCCCTAGTGAGTGTAAAATCGCGTTTACATCACTTCTTTTAAACTGCTTAAAAATCATATAAATGGATGTATCACCTCATAATAAGCCTCTATATACCAAGAATACTAAGTTTTCAAAAAGTCAAGAATTTCGATTTTCTAGCCCCTAGTGAGTGTGAAATCGCGTTTACTTCACTTCTTTCAAACTGCTTAAAAATCATATAAAAGAATGTTTCACGTCATTATAAGCCTACATATACCAAGAATATTGAGTTTTTAACAAGTCAAGAAATTCAATTTTCTAGCCCCTAGTGGGAGTAAAATCGCGTTTACTTCATTTATTTCAAACTGCATAAAAATCATATAAATGGATATTTCACGTCATAATAAGCCTATATATACCAAGAATACTAAGTTTTTACAAGTCAAGAAATTCGATTTTCTAGCCCCTAGTGAGTGTAAAATCGCGTTTACTTCACTTCTTTCAAACTGCTTACAAATCATATAAATGGATGTATCACCTCATAATAAGCCTCTATATACCAAGAATACTAAGTTTTCAAAAAGTCAAGAATTTCGATTTTCTAGCCCCTAGTGAGTGTAAAATCGCGTTTACATCACTTCTTTTAAACTGCTTAAAAATCATATAAATGGATGTATCACATCATAATAAGCCTATATATACCAAGAATACTAAGTTTTCAAAAAGACAAGAATTTCGATTTTTTAGCCCCTAGTGAGTGCAAAAATGCGTTTACTTCACTTCTTTCAAACTGCTTAAAAATCATATAAATGGATGTTTCACTTCATTATAAGCCTACATATACCAAGAATATTGAGTTTTCAACAAGTCAAGAAATTCAATTTTCTAGCCCCTAGTGACAGTAAAATCGCGTTTACTTCACTTCTTTCAAACTGCATAAAAATCATATAAATGGATGTTTCACGTCATAATAAGCCTATATATATACCAAGAATACTAAGTTTTCAACAAGTCAGGAAATTCGATTTTCTAGCCCCCAGTGAGTGTAAAATCACGTTTACTTCACTTCTTACAAACTGCTTAAAAATCATATAAATGAATGTATCACCTCATAAAAGGTCTCTATATACCAAGAATACTGAGTTTTCAAAAAGTCAAGAATTTCGATTTTCTAGCCCCTAGTGAGTGTAAAATCGCGTTTACTTCACTTCTTTCAAACTGCTTAAAGATCATATAAATGGATGTATCACCTCATAATAAGCCTACATATACCAAGAATACTAAGTTTTCAAAAAGTCAAGAATTTCGATTTTCTAGCCCCTAGTGAGTGTAAAATCGCGTTTACTTCACTTCTGTCAAACTGTTTAAAAATCATATAAATGGATGTATCACGTCATAATAAGCCTTTATATACCAAGAATATTCAGTTTTCAACAAGTCAAGAAATTCGATTTTCTAGCCCCTAGTGAGTGTAAAATCGCGCTTACTTCACTTCTTTCAAACTGCATAAAAATCATATAAATAGAAGTATCACATCATAATAAGCCTATATATACCATGAATACTAAGTTTTCAAAAAGTCAAGAATTTCGATTTTCTAGCCCCTAGTGTGTGTAAAATGGCGTTTACTTCACTTCTTTCAAACTGCTTAAAAATCATATAAATGGATGTTTCACTTCATTATAAGCCTACATATACCAAGAATATTGAGTTTTCAACAAGTCAAGAAATTCAATTTTCTAGGCCCTAGTGACAGTAAAATCGCGTTTACTTCACTTCTTTCAAACTGCATAAAAATCATATCAATGGATGTTTCACGTCATAATAAGCCTATATATATATATATATATATATATATATATATATATACCAAGAATACTAAGTTTTCAACAAGTCAAGAAATTCGATTTTCTAGCCCCCAGTGAGTGTAAAATCACGTTTACTTCACTTCTTACAAACTGCTTAAAAATCATATAAATGAATGTATCACCTCATAAAAAGCCTCTATATACCAAGAATACTGAGTTTTCAAAGAGTCAAAAATTTCGATTTTCTAGCCCCTAGTGAGTGTAAAATGGCGTTTACTTCACTTCTTTCAAACTGCTTAAAAATCATATAAATGGATGTTTCACTTCATTATAAGCCTACATATACCAAGAATATTGAGTTTTCAACAAGTCAAGAAATTCAATTTTCTAGCCCCTAGTGACAGTAAAATCGCGTTTACTTCACTTCTTTAAAACTGCATAAAAATCATATAAATGGATGTTTCACGTCATAATAAGCCTATATATATATTAAGAATACTAAGTTTTCAACAAGTCAAGAAATTCGATTTTCTAGCCCCCAGTGAGTGTAAAATCACGTTTACTTCACTTCTTACAAACTGCTTAAAAATCATATAAATGGATGTATCACGTCATAATAAGCCTTTATATACCAAGAATATTCAGTTTTCAACAAGTCAAGAAATTCGATTTTCTAGCCCCTAGTGAGTGTAAAATCGCGCTTACTTCACTTCTTTCAAACTGCATAAAAATCATATAAATAGAAGTATCACATCATAATAAGCCTATATATACCAAGAATACTAAGTTTTCAAAAAGTCAAGAATTTCGATTTTCTAGCCCCTAGTGAGTGTAAAATGGCGTTTACTTCACTTCTTTCAAACTGCTTAAAAATCATATAAATGGATGTTTCACTTCATTATAAGCCTACATATACCAAGAATATTGAGTTTTCAACAAGTCAAGAAATTTAATTTTCTAGGCCCTAGTGACAGTAAAATCGCGTTTACTTCACTTCTTTCAAACTGCATAAAAATCATATCAATGGATGTTTCACGTCATAATAAGCCTATATATATACCAAGAATACTAAGTTTTCAACAAGTCAAGAAATTCGATTTTCTAGCCCCCAGTGAGTGTAAAATCACGCTTACTTCACTTCTTACAAACTGCTTAAAAATCATATAAATGAATGTATCACCTCATAAAAGGCCTCTATATACCAAGAATACTGAGTTTTCAAAAAGTCAAGAATTTCGATTTTCTAGCCCCTAGTGAGTGTAAAATCGCGTTTACTTCTCTTCTTTCAAACTGCTTAAAAATCATATAAATGGATGTTTCACTTCATTATAAGCCTATATATACAAGAATACAGAGTTTTCAGAAAGTCAAGAAATTCGATTTTCTAGCCCCTAGTGTGTGTAAAATCACGTTTACTTCACTTCTTTCAAACCGCTTAAAAATCATATAAATGTATGTATCACCTCATAATAAGCATCTATATACCAAGAAAACTCAGTTTTCAACAAGTCAAGAAATTCGATATTTTAGCCCCTGGTAAGCGTAAAATCGCGTTTACTTTACTTCTTTCAAACTGCATAAAAATCATATAAATGGATGTTTCACGTCATAATAAGCATATATATTCCAAGAATACGGAGGTCTCAAAAAGACAAGAAATTTCGAGTTTCTGGCCCCTAGTGAGTGTAAAATCGCGTTTTCTTTACTTATTTCAAACTGCTTAAAAATCATATAAATGGATGTATCACCTCATAGTAAGCCTCTATATACCAAAAACACTGAGTTTTCAAAAAGTCAAGAAATTCGATTTTCTAGCCCCTAGTGGGTGTAAAATCGCGTTTATTTCACTTGTTTCAAAAAGTTAAAAATCATATAAATGGATGTATCACGTCATTATAAGCCTATATATACCAAGAATACTGAGTTTTTAAAAATTCAAGAAATTCGATTCTCTAACCCCTAGTGAGTGTAAAATCGCGTTTACTTCACTTCCTTCAAACTGCTTAAAAATCATATAAATGGATGATTCACGTCATTATAAGCCTACATATACCAAGAATATTGAGTTTTCAACAAGTCAAGAATTTCGATTTTCTAGCCCCTAGTGAGTGTAAAATCGCGTTTACATCACTTCTTTTAAACTGCTTAAAAATCATATAAATGGATGTATCACATCATAATAAGCCTATATATACCAAGAATACTAAGTTTTCAAAAAGACAAGAATTTCAATTTTTTAGCCCCTAGTGAGTGCAAAAATGCGTTTACTTCACTTCTATCAAACTGCTTAAAAATCATATAAATGGATGTTTCACGTCATTATAAGCCTATATATACCAAGAATACTGAGTTTTGAAAAAGTCAAGAAATTCGATTTTCTAGCCCCTAGTGAGTGTAAAGTCGCGTTTACTTCACTTCTTTCAAACTGCTTAAAAATCATATAAATGGATGTATCACCTCATTATAAGCCTCTATATACCAAGAATAATAAGCCTATATATTCCAAGAATACTGAGGTCTCAAAACGACAACAAATTCGATTTTCTAGCCCCTAGTGAGTGTAAAATCCCGTTTTCTTCACTTATTTCAAACTGCTTAAAAATCATATAAATGGATGTATTACCTCATAGTAAGCCTCTATATACCAAGAATACTGAGTTTTCAAAAAGTCAAGAAATTCGATTTTCTAGCCCCTAGTTAGTGTAAAATCGCGTTTACTTCACTTCTTTCAAAATGCTTAAAAATCATATAAATGGATGTATCACGTCATAATAAGCCTATAAATACCAAGAATACTGAGTTTTTAAAAAGTCAAGAAATTCGATTTTCTAGCCCCCAGTGAGTGTAAAATCACGTTTACTTCACTTCTTACAAACTGCTTAAAAATCATATAAATGAATGTATCACCTCATAAAAAGCCTCTATATACCAAGAATACTGAGTTTTCAAAGAGTCAAGAATTTCGATTTTCTAGCCCCTAGTGAGTGTAAAATGGCGTTTACTTCACTTCTTTCAAACTGCTTAAAAATCATATAAATGGATGTTTCACTTCATTATAAGCCTACATATACCAAGAATATTGAGTTTTCAACAAGTCAAGAAATTCAATTTTCTAGCCCCTAGTGACAGTAAAATCGCGTTTACTTCACTTCTTTAAAACTGCATAAAAATCATATAAATGGATGTTTCACGTCATAATAAGCCTATATATATATTAAGAATACTAAGTTTTCAACAAGTCAAGAAATTCGATTTTCTAGCCCCCAGTGAGTGTAAAATCACGTTTACTTCACTTCTTACAAACTGCTTAAAAATCATATAAATGGATGTATCACGTCATAATAAGCCTTTATATACCAAGAATATTCAGTTTTCAACAAGTCAAGAAATTCGATTTTCTAGCCCCTAGTGAGTGTAAAATCGCGCTTACTTCACTTCTTTCAAACTGCATAAAAATCATATAAATAGAAGTATCACATCATAATAAGCCTATATATACCAAGAATACTAAGTTTTCAAAAAGTCAAGAATTTCGATTTTCTAGCCCCTAGTGAGTGTAAAATGGCGTTTACTTCACTTCTTTCAAACTGCTTAAAAATCATATAAATGGATGTTTCACTTCATTATAAGCCTACATATACCAAGAATATTGAGTTTTCAACAAGTCAAGAAATTTAATTTTCTAGGCCCTAGTGACAGTAAAATCGCGTTTTCTTTACTTATTTCAAACTGCTTAAAAATCATATAAATGGATGTATCACCTCATAGTAAGCCTCTATATACCAAAAACACTGAGTTTTCAAAAAGTCAAGAAATTCGATTTTCTAGCCCCTAGTGGGTGTAAAATCGCGTTTATTTCACTTGTTTCAAAAAGTTAAAAATCATATAAATGGATGTATCACGTCATTATAAGCCTATATATACCAAGAATACTGAGTTTTTAAAAATTCAAGAAATTCGATTCTCTAACCCCTAGTGAGTGTAAAATCGCGTTTACTTCACTTCCTTCAAACTGCTTAAAAATCATATAAATGGATGATTCACGTCATTATAAGCCTACATATACCAAGAATATTGAGTTTTCAACAAGTCAAGAATTTCGATTTTCTAGCCCCTAGTGAGTGTAAAATCGCGTTTACATCACTTCTTTTAAACTGCTTAAAAGTCATATAAATGGATGTATCACATCATAATAAGCCTATATATACCAAGAATACTAAGTTTTCAAAAAGACAAGAATTTCAATTTTTTAGCCCCTAGTGAGTGCAAAAATGCGTTTACTTCACTTCTTTCAAACTGCTTAAAAATCATATAAATGGATGTTTCACGTCATTATAAGCCTATATATACCAAGAATACTGAGTTTTGAAAAAGTCAAGAAATTCGATTTTCTAGCCCCTAGTGAGTGTAAAGTCGCGTTTACTTCACTTCTTTCAAACTGCTTAAAAATCATATAAATGGATGTATCACCTCATTATAAGCCTCTATATACCAAGAATAATAAGCCTATATATTCCAAGAATACTGAGGTCTCAAAACGACAACAAATTCGATTTTCTAGCCCCTAGTGAGTGTAAAATCCCGTTTTCTTCACTTATTTCAAACTGCTTAAAAATCATATAAATGGATGTATTACCTCATAGTAAGCCTCTATATACCAAGAATACTGAGTTTTCAAAAAGTCAAGAAATTCGATTTTCTAGCCCCTAGTTAGTGTAAAATCGCGTTTACTTCACTTCTTTCAAAATGCTTAAAAATCATATAAATGGATGTATCACGTCATAATAAGCCTATAAATACCAAGAATACTGAGTTTTTAAAAAGTCAAGAAATTCGATTTTCTAACCCCTAGTGAGTGTAAAATCGCGTTTACTTCACTTCTTTCAAACTACTTAAAAATCATATAAATGGATGATTCACCTCATAATAAGCCTCTATATACCAAGTATATTCAGATTTCAACAAGTCAAGAAATTCGATTTTCTAGCCCCTAGTGAGTGTAAAATCGCGTTTACTTCACTTCTTTCAAACTGCATAAAAATCATATAAATGGATGTATCACATCATAATAAGCCTATATATACCAAGAATACTAAGTTTTCAAAAAGTCAAGAATTTCGATTTTCTAGCCCGTAGTGAGTGTAAAATGGCGTTTACTTCACTTCTTTCAAACTGCTTAAAAATCATATAAATGGATGTTTCACTTCATTATAAGCCTACATATACCAAGAATATTGAGTTTTCAACAAGTCAAGAATTTAAATTTTCTAGCCCCTAGTGAGAGTAAAATCGCGTTTACTTCACTTCTTTCAAACTGCATAAAATTCATACAAATGGATATTTCACGTCATAATAAGCCTATATATACCAAGAATACTAAGTTTTTAACAAGTCAAGAAATTCGATTTTCTAGCCCCTAGTGAGAGTAAAATCGCATTTACTTCACTTCTTTCAAACTGCTTAAAAATCATATAAATGGATGTATCACCTCATAATAAGCCTACATATACCAAGAATACTAAGTTTTCAAAAAGTCAAGAATTTCGATTTTCTAGCCCCTAGTGAGTGTAAAATCGCGTTTACATCACTTCTTTTAAACTGCTTAAAAATCATATAAATGGATGTATCACCTCATAATAAGCCTCTATATACCAAGAATACTAAGTTTTCAAAAAGTCAAGAATTTCGATTTTCTAGCCCCTAGTGAGTGTGAAATCGCGTTTACTTCACTTCTTTCAAACTGCTTAAAAATCATATAAAAGAATGTTTCACGTCATTATAAGCCTACATATACCAAGAATATTGAGTTTTTAACAAGTCAAGAAATTCAATTTTCTAGCCCCTAGTGGGAGTAAAATCGCGTTTACTTCATTTATTTCAAACTGCATAAAAATCATATAAATGGATATTTCACGTCATAATAAGCCTATATATACCAAGAATACTAAGTTTTTACAAGTCAAGAAATTCGATTTTCTAGCCCCTAGTGAGTGTAAAATCGCGTTTACTTCACTTCTTTCAAACTGCTTACAAATCATATAAATGGATGTATCACCTCATAATAAGCCTCTATATACCAAGAATACTAAGTTTTCAAAAAGTCAAGAATTTCGATTTTCTAGCCCCTAGTGAGTGTAAAATCGCGTTTACATCACTTCTTTTAAACTGCTTAAAAATCATATAAATGGATGTATCACATCATAATAAGCCTATATATACCAAGAATACTAAGTTTTCAAAAAGACAAGAATTTCGATTTTTTAGCCCCTAGTGAGTGCAAAAATGCGTTTACTTCACTTCTTTCAAACTGCTTAAAAATCATATAAATGGATGTTTCACTTCATTATAAGCCTACATATACCAAGAATATTGAGTTTTCAACAAGTCAAGAAATTCAATTTTCTAGCCCCTAGTGACAGTAAAATCGCGTTTACTTCACTTCTTTCAAACTGCATAAAAATCATATAAATGGATGTTTCACGTCATAATAAGCCTATATATATACCAAGAATACTAAGTTTTCAACAAGTCAGGAAATTCGATTTTCTAGCCCCCAGTGAGTGTAAAATCACGTTTACTTCACTTCTTACAAACTGCTTAAAAATCATATAAATGAATGTATCACCTCATAAAAGGTCTCTATATACCAAGAATACTGAGTTTTCAAAAAGTCAAGAATTTCGATTTTCTAGCCCCTAGTGAGTGTAAAATCGCGTTTACTTCACTTCTTTCAAACTGCTTAAAGATCATATAAATGGATGTATCACCTCATAATAAGCCTACATATACCAAGAATACTAAGTTTTCAAAAAGTCAAGAATTTCGATTTTCTAGCCCCTAGTGAGTGTAAAATCGCGTTTACTTCACTTCTGTCAAACTGTTTAAAAATCATATAAATGGATGTATCACGTCATAATAAGCCTTTATATACCAAGAATATTCAGTTTTCAACAAGTCAAGAAATTCGATTTTCTAGCCCCTAGTGAGTGTAAAATCGCGCTTACTTCACTTCTTTCAAACTGCATAAAAATCATATAAATAGAAGTATCACATCATAATAAGCCTATATATACCATGAATACTAAGTTTTCAAAAAGTCAAGAATTTCGATTTTCTAGCCCCTAGTGTGTGTAAAATGGCGTTTACTTCACTTCTTTCAAACTGCTTAAAAATCATATAAATGGATGTTTCACTTCATTATAAGCCTACATATACCAAGAATATTGAGTTTTCAACAAGTCAAGAAATTCAATTTTCTAGGCCCTAGTGACAGTAAAATCGCGTTTACTTCACTTCTTTCAAACTGCATAAAAATCATATCAATGGATGTTTCACGTCATAATAAGCCTATATATATATATATATATATATATATATATACCAAGAATACTAAGTTTTCAACAAGTCAAGAAATTCGATTTTCTAGCCCCCAGTGAGTGTAAAATCACGTTTACTTCACTTCTTACAAACTGCTTAAAAATCATATAAATGAATGTATCACCTCATAAAAAGCCTCTATATACCAAGAATACTGAGTTTTCAAAGAGTCAAAAATTTCGATTTTCTAGCCCCTAGTGAGTGTAAAATGGCGTTTACTTCACTTCTTTCAAACTGCTTAAAAATCATATAAATGGATGTTTCACTTCATTATAAGCCTACATATACCAAGAATATTGAGTTTTCAACAAGTCAAGAAATTCAATTTTCTAGCCCCTAGTGACAGTAAAATCGCGTTTACTTCACTTCTTTAAAACTGCATAAAAATCATATAAATGGATGTTTCACGTCATAATAAGCCTATATATATATTAAGAATACTAAGTTTTCAACAAGTCAAGAAATTCGATTTTCTAGCCCCCAGTGAGTGTAAAATCACGTTTACTTCACTTCTTACAAACTGCTTAAAAATCATATAAATGGATGTATCACGTCATAATAAGCCTTTATATACCAAGAATATTCAGTTTTCAACAAGTCAAGAAATTCGATTTTCTAGCCCCTAGTGAGTGTAAAATCGCGCTTACTTCACTTCTTTCAAACTGCATAAAAATCATATAAATAGAAGTATCACATCATAATAAGCCTATATATACCAAGAATACTAAGTTTTCAAAAAGTCAAGAATTTCGATTTTCTAGCCCCTAGTGAGTGTAAAATGGCGTTTACTTCACTTCTTTCAAACTGCTTAAAAATCATATAAATGGATGTTTCACTTCATTATAAGCCTACATATACCAAGAATATTGAGTTTTCAACAAGTCAAGAAATTTAATTTTCTAGGCCCTAGTGACAGTAAAATCGCGTTTACTTCACTTCTTTCAAACTGCATAAAAATCATATCAATGGATGTTTCACGTCATAATAAGCCTATATATATACCAAGAATACTAAGTTTTCAACAAGTCAAGAAATTCGATTTTCTAGCCCCCAGTGAGTGTAAAATCACGCTTACTTCACTTCTTACAAACTGCTTAAAAATCATATAAATGAATGTATCACCTCATAAAAGGCCTCTATATACCAAGAATACTGAGTTTTCAAAAAGTCAAGAATTTCGATTTTCTAGCCCCTAGTGAGTGTAAAATCGCGTTTACTTCTCTTCTTTCAAACTGCTTAAAAATCATATAAATGGATGTTTCACTTCATTATAAGCCTATATATACAAGAATACAGAGTTTTCAGAAAGTCAAGAAATTCGATTTTCTAGCCCCTAGTGTGTGTAAAATCACGTTTACTTCACTTCTTTCAAACCGCTTAAAAATCATATAAATGTATGTATCACCTCATAATAAGCATCTATATACCAAGAAAACTCAGTTTTCAACAAGTCAAGAAATTCGATATTTTAGCCCCTGGTAAGCGTAAAATCGCGTTTACTTTACTTCTTTCAAACTGCATAAAAATCATATAAATGGATGTTTCACGTCATAATAAGCATATATATTCCAAGAATACGGAGGTCTCAAAAAGACAAGAAATTTCGAGTTTCTGGCCCCTAGTGAGTGTAAAATCGCGTTTTCTTTACTTATTTCAAACTGCTTAAAAATCATATAAATGGATGTATCACCTCATAGTAAGCCTCTATATACCAAAAACACTGAGTTTTCAAAAAGTCAAGAAATTCGATTTTCTAGCCCCTAGTGGGTGTAAAATCGCGTTTATTTCACTTGTTTCAAAAAGTTAAAAATCATATAAATGGATGTATCACGTCATTATAAGCCTATATATACCAAGAATACTGAGTTTTTAAAAATTCAAGAAATTCGATTCTCTAACCCCTAGTGAGTGTAAAATCGCGTTTACTTCACTTCCTTCAAACTGCTTAAAAATCATATAAATGGATGATTCACGTCATTATAAGCCTACATATACCAAGAATATTGAGTTTTCAACAAGTCAAGAATTTCGATTTTCTAGCCCCTAGTGAGTGTAAAATCGCGTTTACATCACTTCTTTTAAACTGCTTAAAAATCATATAAATGGATGTATCACATCATAATAAGCCTATATATACCAAGAATACTAAGTTTTCAAAAAGACAAGAATTTCAATTTTTTAGCCCCTAGTGAGTGCAAAAATGCGTTTACTTCACTTCTATCAAACTGCTTAAAAATCATATAAATGGATGTTTCACGTCATTATAAGCCTATATATACCAAGAATACTGAGTTTTGAAAAAGTCAAGAAATTCGATTTTCTAGCCCCTAGTGAGTGTAAAGTCGCGTTTACTTCACTTCTTTCAAACTGCTTAAAAATCATATAAATGGATGTATCACCTCATTATAAGCCTCTATATACCAAGAATAATAAGCCTATATATTCCAAGAATACTGAGGTCTCAAAACGACAACAAATTCGATTTTCTAGCCCCTAGTGAGTGTAAAATCCCGTTTTCTTCACTTATTTCAAACTGCTTAAAAATCATATAAATGGATGTATTACCTCATAGTAAGCCTCTATATACCAAGAATACTGAGTTTTCAAAAAGTCAAGAAATTCGATTTTCTAGCCCCTAGTTAGTGTAAAATCGCGTTTACTTCACTTCTTTCAAAATGCTTAAAAATCATATAAATGGATGTATCACGTCATAATAAGCCTATAAATACCAAGAATACTGAGTTTTTAAAAAGTCAAGAAATTCGATTTTCTAGCCCCCAGTGAGTGTAAAATCACGTTTACTTCACTTCTTACAAACTGCTTAAAAATCATATAAATGAATGTATCACCTCATAAAAAGCCTCTATATACCAAGAATACTGAGTTTTCAAAGAGTCAAGAATTTCGATTTTCTAGCCCCTAGTGAGTGTAAAATGGCGTTTACTTCACTTCTTTCAAACTGCTTAAAAATCATATAAATGGATGTTTCACTTCATTATAAGCCTACATATACCAAGAATATTGAGTTTTCAACAAGTCAAGAAATTCAATTTTCTAGCCCCTAGTGACAGTAAAATCGCGTTTACTTCACTTCTTTAAAACTGCATAAAAATCATATAAATGGATGTTTCACGTCATAATAAGCCTATATATATATTAAGAATACTAAGTTTTCAACAAGTCAAGAAATTCGATTTTCTAGCCCCCAGTGAGTGTAAAATCACGTTTACTTCACTTCTTACAAACTGCTTAAAAATCATATAAATGGATGTATCACGTCATAATAAGCCTTTATATACCAAGAATATTCAGTTTTCAACAAGTCAAGAAATTCGATTTTCTAGCCCCTAGTGAGTGTAAAATCGCGCTTACTTCACTTCTTTCAAACTGCATAAAAATCATATAAATAGAAGTATCACATCATAATAAGCCTATATATACCAAGAATACTAAGTTTTCAAAAAGTCAAGAATTTCGATTTTCTAGCCCCTAGTGAGTGTAAAATGGCGTTTACTTCACTTCTTTCAAACTGCTTAAAAATCATATAAATGGATGTTTCACTTCATTATAAGCCTACATATACCAAGAATATTGAGTTTTCAACAAGTCAAGAAATTTAATTTTCTAGGCCCTAGTGACAGTAAAATCGCGTTTTCTTTACTTATTTCAAACTGCTTAAAAATCATATAAATGGATGTATCACCTCATAGTAAGCCTCTATATACCAAAAACACTGAGTTTTCAAAAAGTCAAGAAATTCGATTTTCTAGCCCCTAGTGGGTGTAAAATCGCGTTTATTTCACTTGTTTCAAAAAGTTAAAAATCATATAAATGGATGTATCACGTCATTATAAGCCTATATATACCAAGAATACTGAGTTTTTAAAAATTCAAGAAATTCGATTCTCTAACCCCTAGTGAGTGTAAAATCGCGTTTACTTCACTTCCTTCAAACTGCTTAAAAATCATATAAATGGATGATTCACGTCATTATAAGCCTACATATACCAAGAATATTGAGTTTTCAACAAGTCAAGAATTTCGATTTTCTAGCCCCTAGTGAGTGTAAAATCGCGTTTACATCACTTCTTTTAAACTGCTTAAAAGTCATATAAATGGATGTATCACATCATAATAAGCCTATATATACCAAGAATACTAAGTTTTCAAAAAGACAAGAATTTCAATTTTTTAGCCCCTAGTGAGTGCAAAAATGCGTTTACTTCACTTCTTTCAAACTGCTTAAAAATCATATAAATGGATGTTTCACGTCATTATAAGCCTATATATACCAAGAATACTGAGTTTTGAAAAAGTCAAGAAATTCGATTTTCTAGCCCCTAGTGAGTGTAAAGTCGCGTTTACTTCACTTCTTTCAAACTGCTTAAAAATCATATAAATGGATGTATCACCTCATTATAAGCCTCTATATACCAAGAATAATAAGCCTATATATTCCAAGAATACTGAGGTCTCAAAACGACAACAAATTCGATTTTCTAGCCCCTAGTGAGTGTAAAATCCCGTTTTCTTCACTTATTTCAAACTGCTTAAAAATCATATAAATGGATGTATTACCTCATAGTAAGCCTCTATATACCAAGAATACTGAGTTTTCAAAAAGTCAAGAAATTCGATTTTCTAGCCCCTAGTTAGTGTAAAATCGCGTTTACTTCACTTCTTTCAAAATGCTTAAAAATCATATAAATGGATGTATCACGTCATAATAAGCCTATAAATACCAAGAATACTGAGTTTTTAAAAAGTCAAGAAATTCGATTTTCTAACCCCTAGTGAGTGTAAAATCGCGTTTACTTCACTTCTTTCAAACTACTTAAAAATCATATAAATGGATGATTCACCTCATAATAAGCCTCTATATACCAAGTATATTCAGATTTCAACAAGTCAAGAAATTCGATTTTCTAGCCCCTAGTGAGTGTAAAATCGCGTTTACTTCACTTCTTTCAAACTGCATAAAAATCATATAAATGGATGTATCACATCATAATAAGCCTATATATACCAAGAATACTAAGTTTTCAAAAAGTCAAGAATTTCGATTTTCTAGCCCGTAGTGAGTGTAAAATGGCGTTTACTTCACTTCTTTCAAACTGCTTAAAAATCATATAAATGGATGTTTCACTTCATTATAAGCCTACATATACCAAGAATATTGAGTTTTCAACAAGTCAAGAATTTAAATTTTCTAGCCCCTAGTGAGAGTAAAATCGCGTTTACTTCACTTCTTTCAAACTGCATAAAATTCATACAAATGGATATTTCACGTCATAATAAGCCTATATATACCAAGAATACTAAGTTTTTAACAAGTCAAGAAATTCGATTTTCTAGCCCCTAGTGAGAGTAAAATCGCATTTACTTCACTTCTTTCAAACTGCTTAAAAATCATATAAATGGATGTATCACATCATAATAAGCCTATATATACCAAGAATACTAAGTTTTCAAAAAGACAAGAATTTCGATTTTTTAGCCCCTAGTGAGTGCAAAAATGCGTTTACTTCACTTCTTTCAAACTGCTTAAAAATCATATAAATGGATGTTTCACTTCATTATAAGCCTACATATACCAAGAATATTGAGTTTTCAACAAGTCAAGAAATTCAATTTTCTAGCCCCTAGTGACAGTAAAATCGCGTTTACTTCACTTCTTTCAAACTGCATAAAAATCATATAAATGGATGTTTCACGTCATAATAAGCCTATATATATACCAAGAATACTAAGTTTTCAACAAGTCAGGAAATTCGATTTTCTAGCCCCCAGTGAGTGTAAAATCACGTTTACTTCACTTCTTACAAACTGCTTAAAAATCATATAAATGAATGTATCACCTCATAAAAGGTCTCTATATACCAAGAATACTGAGTTTTCAAAAAGTCAAGAATTTCGATTTTCTAGCCCCTAGTGAGTGTAAAATCGCGTTTACTTCACTTCTTTCAAACTGCTTAAAGATCATATAAATGGATGTATCAACTCATAATAAGCCTACATATACCAAGAATACTAAGTTTTCAAAAATTCAAGAATTTCGATTTTCTAGCCCCTAGTGAGTGTAAAATCGCGTTTACTTCACTTCTGTCAAACTGTTTAAAAATCATATAAATGGATGTATCACGTCATAATAAGCCTTTATATACCAAGAATATTCAGTTTTCAAAAAGTCAAGAATTTCGATTTTCTAGCCCCTAGTGTGTGTAAAATGGCGTTTACTTCACTTCTTTCAAACTGCTTAAAAATCATATAAATGGATGTTTCACTTCATTATAAGCCTACATATACCAAGAATATTGAGTTTTCAACAAGTCAAGAAATTCAATTTTCTAGGCCCTGGTGACAGTAAAATCGCGTTTACTTCACTTCTTTCAAACTGCATAAAAATCATATCAATGGATGTTTCACGTCATAATAAGCCTATATATATATATATATATATATATATATATATATATATATATATATATATATATATATACCAAGAATACTAAGTTTTCAACAAGTCAAGAAATTCGATTTTCTAGCCCCCAGTGAGTGTAAAATCACGTTTACTTCACTTCTTACAAACTGCTTAAAAATCATATAAATGAATGTATCACCTCATAAAAAGCCTCTATATACCAAGAATACTGAGTTTTCAAAGAGTCAAGAATTTCGATTTTCTAGCCCCTAGTGAGTGTAAAATGGCGTTTACTTCACTTCTTTCAAACTGCTTAAAAATCATATAAATGGATGTTTCACTTCATTATAAGCCTACATATACCAAGAATATTGAGTTTTCAACAAGTCAAGAAATTCAATTTTCTAGCCCCTAGTGACAGTAAAATCGCGTTTACTTCACTTCTTTAAAACTGCATAAAAATCATATAAATGGATGTTTCACGTCATAATAAGCCTATATATATATATTAAGAATACTAAGTTTTCAACAAGTCAAGAAATTCGATTTTCTAGCCCCCAGTGAGTGTAAAATCACGTTTACTTCACTTCTTACAAACTGCTTAAAAATCATATAAATGGATGTATCACGTCATAATAAGCCTTTATATACCAAGAATATTCAGTTTTCAACAAGTCAAGAAATTCGATTTTCTAGCCCCTAGTGAGTGTAAAATCGCGCTTACTTCACTTCTTTCAAACTGCATAAAAATCATATAAATAGAAGTATCACATCATAATAAGCCTATATATACCAAGAATACTAAGTTTTCAAAAAGTCAAGAATTTCGATTTTCTAGCCCCTAGTGAGTGTAAAATGGCGTTTACTTCACTTCTTTCAAACTGCTTAAAAATCATATAAATGGATGTTTCACTTCATTATAAGCCTACATATACCAAGAATATTGAGTTTTCAAGAAGTCAAGAAATTTAATTTTCTAGGCCCTAGTGACAGTAAAATCGCGTTTACTTCACTTCTTTCAAACTGCATAAAAATCATATCAATGGATGTTTCACGTCATAATAAGCCTATATATATACCAAGAATACTAAGTTTTCAACAAGTCAAGAAATTCGATTTTCTAGCCCCCAGTGAGTGTAAAATCACGTTTACTTCACTTCTTACAAACTGCTTAAAAATCATATAAATGAATGTATCACCTCATAAAAGGCCTCTATATACCAAGAATACTGAGTTTTCAAAAAGTCAAGAATTTCGATTTTCTAGCCCCTAGTGAGTGTAAAATCGCGTTTACTTCTCTTCTTTCAAACTGCTTAAAAATCATATAAATGGATGTTTCACTTCATTATAAGCCTATATATACAAGAATACAGAGTTTTCAGAAAGTCAAGAAATTCGATTTTCTAGCCCCTAGTGTGTGTAAAATCACGTTTACTTCACTTCTTTCAAACCGCTTAAAAATCATATAAATGTATGTATCACCTCATAATAAGCATCTATATACCAAGAAAACTCAGTTTTCAACAAGTCAAGAAATTCGATATTTTAGCCCCTGGTAAGCGTAAAATCGCGTTTACTTTACTTCTTTCAAACTGCATAAAAATCATATAAATGGATGTTTCACGTCATAATAAGCATATATATTCCAAGAATACGGAGGTCTCAAAAAGACAAGAAATTTCGAGTTTCTGGCCCCTAGTGAGTGTAAAATCGCGTTTTCTTTACTTATTTCAAACTGCTTAAAAATCATATAAATGGATGTATCACCTCATAGTAAGCCTCTATATACCAAAAACACTGAGTTTTCAAAAAGTCAAGAAATTCGATTTTCTAGCCCCTAGTGGGTGTAAAATCGCGTTTATTTCACTTGTTTCAAAAAGTTAAAAATCATATAAATGGATGTATCACGTCATTATAAGCCTATATATACCAAGAATACTGAGTTTTTAAAAATTCAAGAAATTCGATTCTCTAACCCCTAGTGAGTGTAAAATCGCGTTTACTTCACTTCCTTCAAACTGCTTAAAAATCATATAAATGGATGATTCACGTCATTATAAGCCTACATATACCAAGAATATTGAGTTTTCAACAAGTCAAGAATTTCGATTTTCTAGCCCCTAGTGAGTGTAAAATCGCGTTTACATCACTTCTTTTAAACTGCTTAAAAATCATATAAATGGATGTATCACATCATAATAAGCCTATATATACCAAGAATACTAAGTTTTCAAAAAGACAAGAATTTCGATTTTTTAGCCCCTAGTGAGTGCAAAAATGCGTTTACTTCACTTCTTTCAAACTGCTTAAAAATCATATAAATGGATGTTTCACGTCATTATAAGCCTATATATACCAAGAATACTGAGTTTTGAAAAAGTCAAGAAATTCGATTTTCTAGCCCCTAGTGAGTGTAAAGTCGCGTTTACTTCACTTCTTTCAAACTGCTTAAAAATCATATAAATGGATGTATCACCTCATTATAAGCCTCTATATACCAAGAATAATAAGCCTATATATTCCAAGAATACTGAGGTCTCAAAACGACAACAAATTCGATTTTCTAGCCCCTAGTGAGTGTAAAATCCCGTTTTCTTCACTTATTTCAAACTGCTTAAAAATCATATAAATGGATGTATTACCTCATAGTAAGCCTCTATATACCAAGAATACTGAGTTTTCAAAAAGTCAAGAAATTCGATTTTCTAGCCCCTAGTTAGTGTAAAATCGCGTTTACTTCACTTCTTTCAAAATGCTTAAAAATCATATAAATGGATGTATCACGTCATAATAAGCCTATAAATACCAAGAATACTGAGTTTTTAAAAAGTCAAGAAATTCGATTTTCTAACCCCTAGTGAGTGTAAAATCGCGTTTACTTCACTTCTTTCAAACTACTTAAAAATCATATAAATGGATGATTCACCTCATAATAAGCCTCTATATACCAAGTATATTCAGATTTCAACAAGTCAAGAAATTCGATTTTCTAGCCCCTAGTGAGTGTAAAATCGCGTTTACTTCACTTCTTTCAAACTGCATAAAAATCATATAAATGGATGTATCACATCATAATAAGCCTATATATACCAAGAATACTAAGTTTTCAAAAAGTCAAGAATTTCGATTTTCTAGCCCGTAGTGAGTGTAAAATGGCGTTTACTTCACTTCTTTCAAACTGCTTAAAAATCATATAAATGGATGTTTCACTTCATTATAAGCCTACATATACCAAGAATATTGAGTTTTCAACAAGTCAAGAATTTAAATTTTCTAGCCCCTAGTGAGAGTAAAATCGCGTTTACTTCACTTCTTTCAAACTGCATAAAATTCATACAAATGGATATTTCACGTCATAATAAGCCTATATATACCAAGAATACTAAGTTTTTAACAAGTCAAGAAATTCGATTTTCTAGCCCCTAGTGAGAGTAAAATCGCATTTACTTCACTTCTTTCAAACTGCTTAAAAATCATATAAATGGATGTATCACATCATAATAAGCCTATATATACCAAGAATACTAAGTTTTCAAAAAGACAAGAATTTCGATTTTTTAGCCCCTAGTGAGTGCAAAAATGCGTTTACTTCACTTCTTTCAAACTGCTTAAAAATCATATAAATGGATGTTTCACTTCATTATAAGCCTACATATACCAAGAATATTGAGTTTTCAACAAGTCAAGAAATTCAATTTTCTAGCCCCTAGTGACAGTAAAATCGCGTTTACTTCACTTCTTTCAAACTGCATAAAAATCATATAAATGGATGTTTCACGTCATAATAAGCCTATATATATACCAAGAATACTAAGTTTTCAACAAGTCAGGAAATTCGATTTTCTAGCCCCCAGTGAGTGTAAAATCACGTTTACTTCACTTCTTACAAACTGCTTAAAAATCATATAAATGAATGTATCACCTCATAAAAGGTCTCTATATACCAAGAATACTGAGTTTTCAAAAAGTCAAGAATTTCGATTTTCTAGCCCCTAGTGAGTGTAAAATCGCGTTTACTTCACTTCTTTCAAACTGCTTAAAGATCATATAAATGGATGTATCAACTCATAATAAGCCTACATATACCAAGAATACTAAGTTTTCAAAAATTCAAGAATTTCGATTTTCTAGCCCCTAGTGAGTGTAAAATCGCGTTTACTTCACTTCTGTCAAACTGTTTAAAAATCATATAAATGGATGTATCACGTCATAATAAGCCTTTATATACCAAGAATATTCAGTTTTCAAAAAGTCAAGAATTTCGATTTTCTAGCCCCTAGTGTGTGTAAAATGGCGTTTACTTCACTTCTTTCAAACTGCTTAAAAATCATATAAATGGATGTTTCACTTCATTATAAGCCTACATATACCAAGAATATTGAGTTTTCAACAAGTCAAGAAATTCAATTTTCTAGGCCCTGGTGACAGTAAAATCGCGTTTACTTCACTTCTTTCAAACTGCATAAAAATCATATCAATGGATGTTTCACGTCATAATAAGCCTATATATATATATATATATATATATATATATATATATATATACCAAGAATACTAAGTTTTCAACAAGTCAAGAAATTCGATTTTCTAGCCCCCAGTGAGTGTAAAATCACGTTTACTTCACTTCTTACAAACTGCTTAAAAATCATATAAATGAATGTATCACCTCATAAAAAGCCTCTATATACCAAGAATACTGAGTTTTCAAAGAGTCAAGAATTTCGATTTTCTAGCCCCTAGTGAGTGTAAAATGGCGTTTACTTCACTTCTTTCAAACTGCTTAAAAATCATATAAATGGATGTTTCACTTCATTATAAGCCTACATATACCAAGAATATTGAGTTTTCAACAAGTCAAGAAATTCAATTTTCTAGCCCCTAGTGACAGTAAAATCGCGTTTACTTCACTTCTTTAAAACTGCATAAAAATCATATAAATGGATGTTTCACGTCATAATAAGCCTATATATATATATTAAGAATACTAAGTTTTCAACAAGTCAAGAAATTCGATTTTCTAGCCCCCAGTGAGTGTAAAATCACGTTTACTTCACTTCTTACAAACTGCTTAAAAATCATATAAATGGATGTATCACGTCATAATAAGCCTTTATATACCAAGAATATTCAGTTTTCAACAAGTCAAGAAATTCGATTTTCTAGCCCCTAGTGAGTGTAAAATCGCGCTTACTTCACTTCTTTCAAACTGCATAAAAATCATATAAATAGAAGTATCACATCATAATAAGCCTATATATACCAAGAATACTAAGTTTTCAAAAAGTCAAGAATTTCGATTTTCTAGCCCCTAGTGAGTGTAAAATGGCGTTTACTTCACTTCTTTCAAACTGCTTAAAAATCATATAAATGGATGTTTCACTTCATTATAAGCCTACATATACCAAGAATATTGAGTTTTCAAGAAGTCAAGAAATTTAATTTTCTAGGCCCTAGTGACAGTAAAATCGCGTTTACTTCACTTCTTTCAAACTGCATAAAAATCATATCAATGGATGTTTCACGTCATAATAAGCCTATATATATACCAAGAATACTAAGTTTTCAACAAGTCAAGAAATTCGATTTTCTAGCCCCCAGTGAGTGTAAAATCACGTTTACTTCACTTCTTACAAACTGCTTAAAAATCATATAAATGAATGTATCACCTCATAAAAGGCCTCTATATACCAAGAATACTGAGTTTTCAAAAAGTCAAGAATTTCGATTTTCTAGCCCCTAGTGAGTGTAAAATCGCGTTTACTTCTCTTCTTTCAAACTGCTTAAAAATCATATAAATGGATGTTTCACTTCATTATAAGCCTATATATACAAGAATACAGAGTTTTCAGAAAGTCAAGAAATTCGATTTTCTAGCCCCTAGTGTGTGTAAAATCACGTTTACTTCACTTCTTTCAAACCGCTTAAAAATCATATAAATGTATGTATCACCTCATAATAAGCATCTATATACCAAGAAAACTCAGTTTTCAACAAGTCAAGAAATTCGATATTTTAGCCCCTGGTAAGCGTAAAATCGCGTTTACTTTACTTCTTTCAAACTGCATAAAAATCATATAAATGGATGTTTCACGTCATAATAAGCATATATATTCCAAGAATACGGAGGTCTCAAAAAGACAAGAAATTTCGAGTTTCTGGCCCCTAGTGAGTGTAAAATCGCGTTTTCTTTACTTATTTCAAACTGCTTAAAAATCATATAAATGGATGTATCACCTCATAGTAAGCCTCTATATACCAAAAACACTGAGTTTTCAAAAAGTCAAGAAATTCGATTTTCTAGCCCCTAGTGGGTGTAAAATCGCGTTTATTTCACTTGTTTCAAAAAGTTAAAAATCATATAAATGGATGTATCACGTCATTATAAGCCTATATATACCAAGAATACTGAGTTTTTAAAAATTCAAGAAATTCGATTCTCTAACCCCTAGTGAGTGTAAAATCGCGTTTACTTCACTTCCTTCAAACTGCTTAAAAATCATATAAATGGATGATTCACGTCATTATAAGCCTACATATACCAAGAATATTGAGTTTTCAACAAGTCAAGAATTTCGATTTTCTAGCCCCTAGTGAGTGTAAAATCGCGTTTACATCACTTCTTTTAAACTGCTTAAAAATCATATAAATGGATGTATCACATCATAATAAGCCTATATATACCAAGAATACTAAGTTTTCAAAAAGACAAGAATTTCGATTTTTTAGCCCCTAGTGAGTGCAAAAATGCGTTTACTTCACTTCTTTCAAACTGCTTAAAAATCATATAAATGGATGTTTCACGTCATTATAAGCCTATATATACCAAGAATACTGAGTTTTGAAAAAGTCAAGAAATTCGATTTTCTAGCCCCTAGTGAGTGTAAAGTCGCGTTTACTTCACTTCTTTCAAACTGCTTAAAAATCATATAAATGGATGTATCACCTCATTATAAGCCTCTATATACCAAGAATAATAAGCCTATATATTCCAAGAATACTGAGGTCTCAAAACGACAACAAATTCGATTTTCTAGCCCCTAGTGAGTGTAAAATCCCGTTTTCTTCACTTATTTCAAACTGCTTAAAAATCATATAAATGGATGTATTACCTCATAGTAAGCCTCTATATACCAAGAATACTGAGTTTTCAAAAAGTCAAGAAATTCGATTTTCTAGCCCCTAGTTAGTGTAAAATCGCGTTTACTTCACTTCTTTCAAAATGCTTAAAAATCATATAAATGGATGTATCACGTCATAATAAGCCTATAAATACCAAGAATACTGAGTTTTTAAAAAGTCAAGAAATTCGATTTTCTAACCCCTAGTGAGTGTAAAATCGCGTTTACTTCACTTCTTTCAAACTACTTAAAAATCATATAAATGGATGATTCACCTCATAATAAGCCTCTATATACCAAGTATATTCAGATTTCAACAAGTCAAGAAATTCGATTTTCTAGCCCCTAGTGAGTGTAAAATCGCGTTTACTTCACTTCTTTCAAACTGCATAAAAATCATATAAATGGATGTATCACATCATAATAAGCCTATATATACCAAGAATACTAAGTTTTCAAAAAGTCAAGAATTTCGATTTTCTAGCCCGTAGTGAGTGTAAAATGGCGTTTACTTCACTTCTTTCAAACTGCTTAAAAATCATATAAATGGATGTTTCACTTCATTATAAGCCTACATATACCAAGAATATTGAGTTTTCAACAAGTCAAGAATTTAAATTTTCTAGCCCCTAGTGAGAGTAAAATCGCGTTTACTTCACTTCTTTCAAACTGCATAAAATTCATACAAATGGATATTTCACGTCATAATAAGCCTATATATACCAAGAATACTAAGTTTTTAACAAGTCAAGAAATTCGATTTTCTAGCCCCTAGTGAGAGTAAAATCGCATTTACTTCACTTCTTTCAAACTGCTTAAAAATCATATAAATGGATGTATCACCTCATAATAAGCCTATATATACCAAGAATACTAAGTTTTCAAAAAGTCAAGAATTTCGATTTTCTAGCCCCTAGTGAGTGTAAAATCGCGTTTACATCACTTCTTTTAAACTGCTTAAAAATCATATAAATGGATGTATCACCTCATAATAAGCCTCTATATACCAAGAATACTAAGTTTTCAAAAAGTCAAGAATTTCGATTTTCTAGCCCCTAGTGAGTGTGAAATCGCGTTTACTTCACTTCTTTCAAACTGCTTAAAAATCATATAAAAGAATGTTTCACGTCATTATAAGCCTACATATACCAAGAATATTGAGTTTTTAACAAGTCAAGAAATTCAATTTTCTAGCCCCTAGTGGGAGTAAAATCGCGTTTACTTCATTTATTTCAAACTGCATAAAAATCATATAAATGGATATTTCACGTCATAATAAGCCTATATATACCAAGAATACTAAGTTTTTACAAGTCAAGAAATTCGATTTTCTAGCCCCTAGTGAGTGTAAAATCGCGTTTACTTCACTTCTTTCAAACTGCTTACAAATCATATAAATGGATGTATCACCTCATAATAAGCCTCTATATACCACGAATACTAAGTTTTCAAAAAGTCAAAAATTTCGATTTTTTAGCCCCTAGTGAGTGTAAAATCGCGTTTACATCACTTCTTTTAAACTGCTTAAAAATCATATAAATGGATGTATCACATCATAATAAGCCTATATATACCAAGAATACTAAGTTTTCAAAAAGACAAGAATTTCGATTTTTTAGCCCCTAGTGAGTGCAAAAATGCGTTTACTTCACTTCTTTCAAACTGCTTAAAAATCATATAAATGGATGTTTCACTTCATTATAAGCCTACATATACCAAGAATATTGAGTTTTCAACAAGTCAAGAAATTCAATTTTCTAGCCCCTAGTGACAGTAAAATCGCGTTTACTTCACTTCTTTCAAACTGCATAAAAATCATATAAATGGATGTTTCACGTCATAATAAGCCTATATATATACCAAGAATACTAAGTTTTCAACAAGTCAGGAAATTCGATTTTCTAGCCCCCAGTGAGTGTAAAATCACGTTTACTCACTTCTTACAAACTGCTTAAAAATCATATAAATGAATGTATCACCTCATAAAAGGTCTCTATATACCAAGAATACTGAGTTTTCAAAAAGTCAAGAATTTCGATTTTCTAGCCCCTAGTGAGTGTAAAATCGCGTTTACTTCACTTCTTTCAAACTGCTTAAAGATCATATAAATGGATGTATCACCTCATAATAAGCCTACATATACCAAGAATACTAAGTTTTCAAAAAGTCAAGAATTTCGATTTTCTAGCCCCTAGTGAGTGTAAAATCGCGTTTACTTCACTTCTGTCAAACTGTTTAAAAATCATATAAATGGATGTATCACGTCATAATAAGCCTTTATATACCAAGAATATTCAGTTTTCAACAAGTCAAGAAATTCGATTTTCTAGCCCCTAGTGAGTGTAAAATCGCGCTTACTTCACTTCTTTCAAACTGCATAAAAATCATATAAATAGAAGTATCACATCATAATAAGCCTATATATACCATGAATACTAAGTTTTCAAAAAGTCAAGAATTTCGATTTTCTAGCCCCTAGTGTGTGTAAAATGGCGTTTACTTCACTTCTTTCAAACTGCTTAAAAATCATATAAATGGATGTTTCACTTCATTATAAGCCTACATATACCAAGAATATTGAGTTTTCAACAAGTCAAGAAATTCAATTTTCTAGGCCCTAGTGACAGTAAAATCGCGTTTACTTCACTTCTTTCAAACTGCATAAAAATCATATCAATGGATGTTTCACGTCATAATAAGCCTATATATATATATATATATATATATATATATATATATATATATATATACCAAGAATACTAAGTTTTCAACAAGTCAAGAAATTCGATTTTCTAGCCCCCAGTGAGTGTAAAATCACGTTTACTTCACTTCTTACAAACTGCTTAAAAATCATATAAATGAATGTATCACCTCATAAAAAGCCTCTATATACCAAGAATACTGAGTTTTCAAAGAGTCAAGAATTTCGACATTCTAGCCCCTAGTGAGTGTAAAATGGCGTTTACTTCACTTCTTTCAAACTGCTTAAAAATCATATAAATGGATGTTTCACTTCATTATAAGCCTACATATACCAAGAATATTGAGTTTTCAACAAGTCAAGAAATTCAATTTTCTAGCCCCTAGTGACAGTAAAATCGCGTTTACTTCACTTCTTTAAAACTGCATAAAAATCATATAAATGGATGTTTCACGTCATAATAAGCCTATATATATATTAAGAATACTAAGTTTTCAACAAGTCAAGAAATTCGATTTTCTAGCCCCCAGTGAGTGTAAAATCACGTTTACTTCACTTCTTACAAACTGCTTAAAAATCATATAAATGGATGTATCACGTCATAATAAGCCTTTATATACCAAGAATATTCAGTTTTCAACAAGTCAAGAAATTCGATTTTCTAGCCCCTAGTGAGTGTAAAATCGCGCTTACTTCACTTCTTTCAAACTGCATAAAAATCATATAAATAGAAGTATCACATCATAATAAGCCTATATATACCAAGAATACTAAGTTTTCAAAAAGTCAAGAATTTCGATTTTCTAGCCCCTAGTGAGTGTAAAATGGCGTTTACTTCACTTCTTTCAAACTGCTTAAAAATCATATAAATGGATGTTTCACTTCATTATAAGCCTACATATACCAAGAATATTGAGTTTTCAACAAGTCAAGAAATTTAATTTTCTAGGCCCTAGTGACAGTAAAATCGCGTTTACTTCACTTCTTTCAAACTGCATAAAAATCATATCAATGGATGTTTCACGTCATAATAAGCCTATATATATACCAAGAATACTAAGTTTTCAACAAGTCAAGAAATTCGATTTTCTAGCCCCCAGTGAGTGTAAAATCACGTTTACTTCACTTCTTACAAACTGCTTAAAAATCATATAAATGAATGTATCACCTCATAAAAGGCCTCTATATACCAAGAATACTGAGTTTTCAAAAAGTCAAGAATTTCGATTTTCTAGCCCCTAGTGAGTGTAAAATCGCGTTTACTTCTCTTCTTTCAAACTGCTTAAAAATCATATAAATGGATGTTTCACTTCATTATAAGCCTATATATACAAGAATACAGAGTTTTCAGAAAGTCAAGAAATTCGATTTTCTACCCCCTAGTGTGTGTAAAATCACGTTTACTTCACTTCTTTCAAACCGCTTAAAAATCATATAAATGTATGTATCACCTCATAATAAGCATCTATATACCAAGAAAACTCAGTTTTCAACAAGTCAAGAAATTCGATATTTTAGCCCCTGGTAAGCGTAAAATCGCGTTTACTTTACTTCTTTCAAACTGCTTAAAAATCATATAAAAGAATGTTTCACGTCATTATAAGCCTACATATACCAAGAATATTGAGTTTTTAACAAGTCAAGAAATTCAATTTTCTAGCCCCTAGTGGGAGTAAAATCGCGTTTACTTCATTTATTTCAAACTGCATAAAAATCATATAAATGGATATTTCACGTCATAATAAGCCTATATATACCAAGAATACTAAGTTTTTACAAGTCAAGAAATTCGATTTTCTAGCCCCTAGTGAGTGTAAAATCGCGTTTACTTCACTTCTTTCAAACTGCTTACAAATCATATAAATGGATGTATCACCTCATAATAAGCCTCTATATACCACGAATACTAAGTTTTCAAAAAGTCAAAAATTTCGATTTTTTAGCCCCTAGTGAGTGTAAAATCGCGTTTACATCACTTCTTTTAAACTGCTTAAAAATCATATAAATGGATGTATCACATCATAATAAGCCTATATATACCAAGAATACTAAGTTTTCAAAAAGACAAGAATTTCGATTTTTTAGCCCCTAGTGAGTGCAAAAATGCGTTTACTTCACTTCTTTCAAACTGCTTAAAAATCATATAAATGGATGTTTCACTTCATTATAAGCCTACATATACCAAGAATATTGAGTTTTCAACAAGTCAAGAAATTCAATTTTCTAGCCCCTAGTGACAGTAAAATCGCGTTTACTTCACTTCTTTCAAACTGCATAAAAATCATATAAATGGATGTTTCACGTCATAATAAGCCTATATATATACCAAGAATACTAAGTTTTCAACAAGTCAGGAAATTCGATTTTCTAGCCCCCAGTGAGTGTAAAATCACGTTTACTCACTTCTTACAAACTGCTTAAAAATCATATAAATGAATGTATCACCTCATAAAAGGTCTCTATATACCAAGAATACTGAGTTTTCAAAAAGTCAAGAATTTCGATTTTCTAGCCCCTAGTGAGTGTAAAATCGCGTTTACTTCACTTCTTTCAAACTGCTTAAAGATCATATAAATGGATGTATCACCTCATAATAAGCCTACATATACCAAGAATACTAAGTTTTCAAAAAGTCAAGAATTTCGATTTTCTAGCCCCTAGTGAGTGTAAAATCGCGTTTACTTCACTTCTGTCAAACTGTTTAAAAATCATATAAATGGATGTATCACGTCATAATAAGCCTTTATATACCAAGAATATTCAGTTTTCAACAAGTCAAGAAATTCGATTTTCTAGCCCCTAGTGAGTGTAAAATCGCGCTTACTTCACTTCTTTCAAACTGCATAAAAATCATATAAATAGAAGTATCACATCATAATAAGCCTATATATACCATGAATACTAAGTTTTCAAAAAGTCAAGAATTTCGATTTTCTAGCCCCTAGTGTGTGTAAAATGGCGTTTACTTCACTTCTTTCAAACTGCTTAAAAATCATATAAATGGATGTTTCACTTCATTATAAGCCTACATATACCAAGAATATTGAGTTTTCAACAAGTCAAGAAATTCAATTTTCTAGGCCCTAGTGACAGTAAAATCGCGTTTACTTCACTTCTTTCAAACTGCATAAAAATCATATCAATGGATGTTTCACGTCATAATAAGCCTATATATATATATATATATATATATATATACCAAGAATACTAAGTTTTCAACAAGTCAAGAAATTCGATTTTCTAGCCCCCAGTGAGTGTAAAATCACGTTTACTTCACTTCTTACAAACTGCTTAAAAATCATATAAATGAATGTATCACCTCATAAAAAGCCTCTATATACCAAGAATACTGAGTTTTCAAAGAGTCAAGAATTTCGACATTCTAGCCCCTAGTGAGTGTAAAATGGCGTTTACTTCACTTCTTTCAAACTGCTTAAAAATCATATAAATGGATGTTTCACTTCATTATAAGCCTACATATACCAAGAATATTGAGTTTTCAACAAGTCAAGAAATTCAATTTTCTAGCCCCTAGTGACAGTAAAATCGCGTTTACTTCACTTCTTTAAAACTGCATAAAAATCATATAAATGGATGTTTCACGTCATAATAAGCCTATATATATATTAAGAATACTAAGTTTTCAACAAGTCAAGAAATTCGATTTTCTAGCCCCCAGTGAGTGTAAAATCACGTTTACTTCACTTCTTACAAACTGCTTAAAAATCATATAAATGGATGTATCACGTCATAATAAGCCTTTATATACCAAGAATATTCAGTTTTCAACAAGTCAAGAAATTCGATTTTCTAGCCCCTAGTGAGTGTAAAATCGCGCTTACTTCACTTCTTTCAAACTGCATAAAAATCATATAAATAGAAGTATCACATCATAATAAGCCTATATATACCAAGAATACTAAGTTTTCAAAAAGTCAAGAATTTCGATTTTCTAGCCCCTAGTGAGTGTAAAATGGCGTTTACTTCACTTCTTTCAAACTGCTTAAAAATCATATAAATGGATGTTTCACTTCATTATAAGCCTACATATACCAAGAATATTGAGTTTTCAACAAGTCAAGAAATTTAATTTTCTAGGCCCTAGTGACAGTAAAATCGCGTTTACTTCACTTCTTTCAAACTGCATAAAAATCATATCAATGGATGTTTCACGTCATAATAAGCCTATATATATATACCAAGAATACTAAGTTTTCAACAAGTCAAGAAATTCGATTTTCTAGCCCCCAGTGAGTGTAAAATCACGTTTACTTCACTTCTTACAAACTGCTTAAAAATCATATAAATGAATGTATCACCTCATAAAAGGCCTCTATATACCAAGAATACTGAGTTTTCAAAAAGTCAAGAATTTCGATTTTCTAGCCCCTAGTGAGTGTAAAATCGCGTTTACTTCTCTTCTTTCAAACTGCTTAAAAATCATATAAATGGATGTTTCACTTCATTATAAGCCTATATATACAAGAATACAGAGTTTTCAGAAAGTCAAGAAATTCGATTTTCTACCCCCTAGTGTGTGTAAAATCACGTTTACTTCACTTCTTTCAAACCGCTTAAAAATCATATAAATGTATGTATCACCTCATAATAAGCATCTATATACCAAGAAAACTCAGTTTTCAACAAGTCAAGAAATTCGATATTTTAGCCCCTGGTAAGCGTAAAATCGCGTTTACTTTACTTCTTTCAAACTGCATAAAAATCATATAAATGGATGTTTCACGTCATAATAAGCATATATATTCCAAGAATACGGAGGTCTCAAAAAGACAAGAAATTTCGAGTTTCTGGCCCCTAGTGAGTGTAAAATCGCGTTTTCTTTACTTATTTCAAACTGCTTAAAAATCATATAAATGGATGTATCACCTCATAGTAAGCCTCTATATACCAAAAACACTGAGTTTTCAAAAAGTCAAGAAATTCGATTTTCTAGCCCCTAGTGGGTGTAAAATCGCGTTTATTTCACTTGTTTCAAAAAGTTAAAGATCATATAAATGGATGTATCACGTCATTATAAGCCTATATATACCAAGAATACTGAGTTTTTAAAAATTCAAGAAATTCGATTCTCTAACCCCTAGTGAGTGTAAAATCGCGTTTACTTCACTTCCTTCAAACTGCTTAAAAATCATATAAATGGATGATTCACGTCATTATAAGCCTACATATACCAAGAATATTGAGTTTTCAACAAGTCAAGAAATTCAATTTTCTAGCCCCTAGTGAGAGTAAAATCGCGTTTTCTTCACTTCTTTCAAACTGCTTAAAAATCATATAATTGGATGTATCACCTCATAATAAGCCTCTATATACCAAGAAAACTGCGTTTTCAAAAAGTCAAGATATTCGATTTTCTAGCCCCTAGTAAGTGTAAAATCGCGTTTACTTCACTTCTTTCAAACTGCTTAAAAATCATATAAATGGATGAATCACCTCATAATAAGCCTCTATATACCAAGAATACTGAGTTTTCAAAAAGTCAAGAAATTCGATTTTCTAGCCCCTACTGAGTGTAAAATCGCGTTTACTTCACTTCTTTCAAACTGCTTAAAAATCATATACATGGATGTATCACCTCATAATAAGCCTATATATAACAAGAATATTGAGTTTTTAACAAGTCAAGAATTTAAATTTTCTAGCCCCTAGTGAGAGTAAAATCGCGTTTACTTCACTTCTTTCAAACTGCATAAAATTCATACAAATGGATATTTCACGTCATAATAAGCCTATATATACCAAGAATACTAAGTTTTTAACAAGTCAAGAAATTCGATTTTCTAGCCCCTAGTGAGTGTAAAATCGCGTTTACTTCACTTCTTTCAAACTGCATAAAAATCATATTAATGGATATTTCACGTCATAATAAGCCTATATATACCAAGAATACTAAGTTTTTACAAGTCAAGAAATTCGATTTTCTAGCCCCTAGTGAGTGTAAAATCGCGTTTACTTCACTTCTTTCAAACTGCTTACAAATCATATAAATGGATGTATCACCTCATAATAAGCCTCTATATACCAAGAATACTAAGTTTTCAAAAAGTCAAGAATTTCGATTTTCTAGCCCCTAGTGAGTGTAAAATCGCGTTTACATCACTTCTTTTAAACTGCTTAAAAATCATATAAATGGATGTATCACATCATAATAAGCCTATATATACCAAGAATACTAAGTTTTCAAAAAGACAAGAATTTCGATTTTTTAGCCCCTAGTGAGTGCAAAAATGCGTTTACTTCACTTCTTTCAAACTGCTTAAAAATCATATAAATGGATGTTTCACGTCATTATAAGCCTATATATACCAAGAATACTGAGTTTTGAAAAAGTCAAGAAATTCGATTTTCTAGCCCCTAGTGAGTGTAAAGTCGCGTTTACTTCACTTCTTTCAAACTGCTTAAAAATCATATAAATGGATGTATCACCTCATTATAAGCCTCTATATACCAAGAATAATAAGCCTATATATTCCAAGAATACTGAGGTCTCAAAACGACAACAAATTCGATTTTCTAGCCCCTAGTGAGTGTAAAATCCCGTTTTCTTCACTTATTTCAAACTGCTTAAAAATCATATAAATGAATGTATCACCTCATAATAGGTCTCTATATACCAAGAATACTGAGTTTTCAAAAAGTCAAGAATTTCGATTTTCTAGCCCCTAGTGAGTGTAAAATCGCGTTTACTTCACTTCTTTCAAACTGCTTAAAGATCATATAAATGGATGTATCACCTCATAATAAGCCTACATATACCAAGAATACTAAGTTTTCAAAAAGTCAAGAATTTCGATTTTCTAGCCCCTAGTGAGTGTAAAATCGCGTTTACTTCACTTCTGTCAAACTGTTTAAAAATCATATAAATGGATGTATCACGTCATAATAAGCCTTTATATACCAAGAATATTCAGTTTTCAACAAGTCAAGAAATTCGATTTTCTAGCCCCTAGTGAGTGTAAAATCGCGCTTACTTCACTTCTTTCAAACTGCATAAAAATCATATAAATAGAAGTATCACATCATAATAAGCCTATATATACCATGAATACTAAGTTTTCAAAAAGTCAAGAATTTCGATTTTCTAGCCCCTTGTGAGTGTAAAATGGCGTTTACTTCACTTCTTTCAAACTGCTTAAAAATCATATAAATGGATGTTTCACTTCATTATAAGCCTACATATACCAAGAATATTGAGTTTTCAACAAGTCAAGAAATTCAATTTTCTAGGCCCTAGTGACAGTAAAATCGCGTTTACTTCACTTCTTTCAAACTGCATAAAAATCATATCAATGGATGTTTCAAGTCATAATAAGCCTATATATATATATATATATATATATATATATACCAAGAATACTAAGTTTTCAACAAGTCAAGAAATTCGATTTTCTAGCCCCCAGTGAGTGTAAAATCACGTTTACTTCACTTCTTACAAACTGCTTAAAAATCATATAAATGAATGTATCACCTCATAAAAAGCCTCTATATACCAAGAATACTGAGTTTTCAAAGAGTCAAGAATTTCGATTTTCTAGCCCCTAGTGAGTGTAAAATGGCGTTTACTTCACTTCTATCAAACTGCTTAAAAATCATATAAATGGATGTTTCACTTCATTATAAGCCTACATATACCAAGAATATTGAGTTTTCAACAAGTCAAGAAATTCAATTTTCTAGCCCCTAGTGACAGTAAAATCGCGTTTACTTCACTTCTTTCAAACCGCTTAAAAATCATATAAATGTATGTATCACCTCATAATAAGCATCTATATACCAAGAAAACTCAGTTTTCAACAAGTCAAGAAATTCGATATTTTAGCCCCTGGTAAGCGTAAAATCGCGTTTACTTTACTTCTTTCAAACTGCATAAAAATCATATAAATGGATGTTTCACGTCATAATAAGCATATATATTCCAAGAATACGGAGGTCTCAAAAAGACAAGAAATTTCGAGTTTCTGGCCCCTAGTGAGTGTAAAATCGCGTTTTCTTTACTTATTTCAAACTGCTTAAAAATCATATAAATGGATGTATCACCTCATAGTAAGCCTCTATATACCAAAAACACTGAGTTTTCAAAAACTCAAGAAATTCGATTTTCTAGCCCCTAGTGGGTGTAAAATCGCGTTTATTTCATTTGTTTCAAAAAGTTAAAAATCATATAAATGGATGTATCACGTCATTATAAGCCTATATATACCAAGAATACTGAGTTTTTAAAAATTCAAGAAATTCGATTCTCTAACCCCTAGTGAGTGTAAAATCGCGTTTACTTCACTTCCTTCAAACTGCTTAAAAATCATATAAATGGATGATTCACGTCATTATAAGCCTACATATGCCAAGAATATTGAGTTTTCAACAAGTCAAGAAATTCAATTTTCTAGCCCCTAGTGAGAGTAAAATCGCGTTTTCTTCACTTCTTTCAAACTGCTTAAAAATCATATAATTGGATGTATCACCTCATAATAAGCCTCTATATACCAAGAAAACTGCGTTTTCAAAAAGTCAAGATATTCGATTTTCTAGCCCCTAGTAAGTGTAAAATCGCGTTTACTTCACTTCTTTCAAACTGCTTAAAAATCATATAAATGGATGAATCACCTCATAATAAGCCTCTATATACCAAGAATACTGAGTTTTCAAAAAGTCAAGAAATTCGATTTTCTAGCCCCTACTGAGTGTAAAATCGCGTTTACTTCACTTCTTTCAAACTGCTTAAAAATCATATACATGGATGTATCACCTCATAATAAGCCTATATATACCAAGAATATTGAGTTTTTAACAAGTCAAGAATTTAAATTTTCTAGCCCCTAGTGAGAGTAAAATCGCGTTTACTTCACTTCTTTCAAACTGCATAAAATTCATACAAATGGATATTTCACGTCATAATAAGCCTATATATACCAAGAATACTAAGTTTTTAACAAGTCAAGAAATTCGATTTTCTAGCCCCTAGTGAGTGTAAAATCGCGTTTACTTCACTTCTTTCAAACTGCTTAAAAATCATATAAATGGATGTATCACCTCATAATAAGCCTATATATACCAAGAATACTAAGTTTTCAAAAAGTCAAGAATTTCGATTTTCTAGCCCCTAGTGAGTGTAAAATCGCGTTTACATCACTTCTTTTAAACTGCTTAAAAATCATATAAATGGATGTATCACCTCATAATAAGCCTCTATATACCAAGAATACTAAGTTTTCAAAAAGTCAAGAATTTCGATTTTCTAGCCCCTAGTGAGTGTAAAATCGCGTTTACTTCACTTCTTTCAAACTGCTTAAAAATCATATAAAAGAATGTTTCACGTCATTATAAGCCTACATATACCAAGAATATTGAGTTTTTAACAAGTCAAGAAATTCAATTTTCTAGCCCCTAGTGGGAGTAAAATCGCGTTTACTTCATTTATTTCAAACTGCATAAAAATCATATAAATGGATATTTCACGTCATAATAAGCCTATATATACCAAGAATACTAAGTTTTTACAAGTCAAGAAATTCGATTTTCTAGCCCCTAGTGAGTGTAAAATCGCGTTTACTTCACTTCTTTCAAACTGCTTACAAATCATATAAATGGATGTATCACCTCATAATAAGCCTCTATATACCAAGAATACTAAGTTTTCAAAAAGTCAAGAATTTCGATTTTCTAGCCCCTAGTGAGTGTAAAATCGCGTTTACATCACTTCTTTTAAACTGCTTAAAAATCATATAAATGGATGTATCACATCATAATAAGCCTATATATACCAAGAATACTAAGTTTTCAAAAAGACAAGAATTTCGATTTTTTAGCCCCTAGTGAGTGCAAAAATGCGTTTACTTCACTTCTTTCAAACTGCTTAAAAATCATATAAATGGATGTTTCACGTCATTATAAGCCTATATATACCAAGAATACTGAGTTTTGAAAAAGTCAAGAAATTCGATTTTCTAGCCCCTAGTGAGTGTAAAGTCGCGTTTACTTCACTTCTTTCAAACTGCTTAAAAATCATATAAATGGATGTATCACCTCATTATAAGCCTCTATATACCAAGAATAATAAGCCTATATATTCCAAGAATACTGAGGTCTCAAAACGACAACAAATTCGATTTTCTAGCCCCTAGTGAGTGTAAAATCCCGTTTTCTTCACTTATTTCAAACTGCTTAAAAATCATATAAATGGATGTATTACCTCATAGTAAGCCTCTATATACCAAGAATACTGAGTTTTCAAAAAGTCAAGAAATTCGATTTTCTAGCCCCTAGTTAGTGTAAAATCGCGTTTACTTCACTTCTTTCAAAATGCTTAAAAATCATATAAATGGATGTATCACGTCATAATAAGCCTATAAATACCAAGAATACTGAGTTTTTAAAAAGTCAAGAAATTCGATTTTCTAACCCCTAGTGAGTGTAAAATCGCGTTTACTTCACTTCTTTCAAACTACTTAAAAATCATATAAATGGATGATTCACCTCATAATAAGCCTCTATATACCAAGTATATTCAGATTTCAACAAGTCAAGAAATTCGATTTTCTAGCCCCTAGTGAGTGTAAAATCGCGTTTACTTCACTTCTTTCAAACTGCATAAAAATCATATAAATGGATGTATCACTTCATAATAAGCCTATATATACCAAGAATACTAAGTTTTCAAAAAGTCAAGAATTTCGAATTTCTAGCCCGTAGTGTGTGTAAAATGGCGTTTACTTCACTTCTTTCAAACTGCTTAAAAATCATATAAATGGATGTTTCACTTCATTATAAGCCTACATATACCAAGAATATTGAGTTTTCAACAAGTCAAGAATTTAAATTTTCTAGCCCCTAGTGAGAGTAAAATCGCGTTTACTTCACTTCTTTCAAACTGCATAAAATTCATACAAATGGATATTTCACGTCATAATAAGCCTATATATACCAAGAATACTAAGTTTTTAACAAGTCAAGAAATTCGATTTTCTAGCCCCTAGTGAGAGTAAAATCGCATTTACTTCACTTCTTTCAAACTGCTTAAAAATCATATAAATGGATGTATCACCTCATAATAAGCCTATATATACCAAGAATACTAAGTTTTCAAAAAGTCAAGAATTTCGATTTTCTAGCCCCTAGTGAGTGTAAAATCGCGTTTACATCACTTCTTTTAAACTGCTTTAAAATCATATAAATGGATGTATCACCTCATAATAAGCCTCTATATACCAAGAATACTAAGTTTTCAAAAAGTCAAGAATTTCGATTTTCTAGCCCCTAGTGAGTGTGAAATCGCGCTTACTTCACTTCTTTCAAACTGCTTAAAAATCATATAAAAGAATGTTTCACGTCATTATAAGCCTACATATACCAAGAATATTGAGTTTTTAACAAGTCAAGAAATTCAATTTTCTAGCCCCTAGTGGGAGTAAAATCGCGTTTACTTCATTTATTTCAAACTGCATAAAAATCATATAAATGGATATTTCACGTCATAATAAGCCTATATATACCAAGAATACTAAGTTTTTACAAGTCAAGAAATTCGATTTTCTAGCCCCTAGTGAGTGTAAAATCGCGTTTACTTCACTTCTTTCAAACTGCTTACAAATCATATAAATGGATGTATCACCTCATAATAAGCCTCTATATACCAAGAATACTAAGTTTTCAAAAAGTCAAGAATTTCGATTTTCTAGCCCCTAGTGAGTGTAAAATCGCGTTTACATCACTTCTTTTAAACTGCTTAAAAATCATATAAATGGATGTATCACATCATAATAAGCCTATATATACCAAGAATACTAAGTTTTCAAAAAGACAAGAATTTCGATTTTTTAGCCCCTAGTGAGTGCAAAAATGCGTTTACTTCACTTCTTTCAAACTGCTTAAAAATCATATAAATGGATGTTTCACTTCATTATAAGCCTACATATACCAAGAATATTGAGTTTTCAACAAGTCAAGAAATTCAATTTTCTAGCCCCTAGTGACAGTAAAATCGCGTTTACTTCACTTCTTTCAAACTGCATAAAAATCATATAAATGGATTTTTCACGTCATAATAAGCCTATATATATACCAAGAATACTAAGTTTTCAACAAGTCAGGAAATTCGATTTTCTAGCCCCCAGTGAGTGTAAAATCACGTTTACTTCACTTCTTACAAACTGCTTAAAGATCATATAAATGGATGTATCACCTCATAATAAGCCTACATATACCAAGAATACTAAGTTTTCAAAAAGTCAAGAATTTCGATTTTCTAGCCCCTAGTGAGTGTAAAATCGCGTTTACTTCACTTCTGTCAAACTGTTTAAAAATCATATAAATGGATGTATCACGTCATAATAAGCCTTTATATACCAAGAATATTCAGTTTTCAACAAGTCAAGAAATTCGATTTTCTAGCCCCTAGTGAGTGTAAAATCGCGCTTACTTCACTTCTTTCAAACTGCATAAAAATCATATAAATAGAAGTATCACATCATAATAAGCCTATATATACCATGAATACTAAGTTTTCAAAAAGTCAAGAATTTCGATTTTCTAGCCCCTAGTGAGTGTAAAATGGCGTTTACTTCACTTCTTTCAAACTGCTTAAAAATCATATAAATGGATGTTTCACTTCATTATAAGCCTACATATACCAAGAATATTGAGTTTTAAACAAGTCAAGAAATTCAATTTTCTAGGCCCTAGTGACAGTAAAATCGCGTTTACTTCACTTCTTTCAAACTGCATAAAAATCATATCAATGGATGTTTCACGTCATAATAAGCCTATATATATATATATATATATATATATATATATATATATATATACCAAGAATACTAAGTTTTCAACAAGTCAAGAAATTCGATTTTCTAGCCCCCAGTGAGTGTAAAATCACGTTTACTTCACTTCTTACAAACTGCTTAAAAATCATATAAATGAATGTATCACCTCATAAAAAGCCTCTATATACCAAGAATACTGAGTTTTCAAAGAGTCAAGAATTTCGATTTTCTAGCCCCTAGTGAGTGTAAAATCGCGTTTACTTCTCTTCTTTCAAACTACTTAAAAATCATATAAACGTATGTATCACCTCATAATAAGCATCTATATACCAAGAAAACTCAGTTTTCAACAAGTCAAGAAATTCGATATTTTAGCCCCTGGTGAGCGTAAAATCGCGTTTACTTTACTTCTTTCAAACTGCATAAAAATCATATAAATGGATGTTTCACGTCATAATAAGCATATATATTCCAAGAATACGGAGGTCTCAAAAAGACAAGAAATTCGATTTTCTAGCCCCTAGTGAGTGTAAAATCGCGTTTACTTCACTTCTTTCAAACTGCTTACAAATCATATAAATGGATGTATCACCTCATAATAAGCCTCTATATACCAAGAATACTAAGTTTTCAAAAAGTCAAGAATTTCGATTTTCTAGCCCCTAGTGAGTGTAAAATCGCGTTTACATCACTTCCTTTAAACTGCTTAAAAATCATATAAATGGATGTATCACATCATAATAAGCCTATATATACCAAGAATACTAAGTTTTCAAAAAGACAAGAATTTCGATTTTTTAGCCCCTAGTGAGTGCAAAAATGCGTTTACTTCACTTCTTTCAAACTGCTTGAAAATCATATAAATGGATGTTTCACGTCATTATAAGCCTACATATACCAAGAATACTGAGTTTTGAAAAAGTCAAGAAATTCGATTTTCTAGCCCCTAGTGAGTGTAAAATCGCGTTTACTTCACTTCTTTCAAACTGCTTATAAATCATATAATTGGATGTATCACCTCATTATAAGCCTCTATATACCAAGAATAATAAGCCTATATATTCCAAGAATACTGAGGTCTCAAAACGACAACAAATTCGATTTTCTAGCCCCTAGTGAGTGTAAAATGCCGTTTTCTTCACTTATTTCAAACTGCTTAAAAATCATATAAATGGATGTATTACCTCATAGTAAGCCTCTATATACCAAGAATACTGAGTTTTCAAAAAGTCAAGAAATTCGATTTTCTAGCCCCTAGTTAGTGTAAAATCGCGTTTACTTCACTTCTTTCAAAATGCTTAAAAATCATATAAATGGATGTATCACGTCATAATAAGCCTATATATACCAAGAATACTGAGTTTTTAAAAAGTCAAGAAATTCGATTTTCTAACCCCTAGTGAGTGTAAAATCGCGTTTACTTCACTTCTTTCAAACTGCATAAAAATCATATAAATGGATGTATCACATCATAATAAGCCTATATATTCCAAGAATACTAAGTTTTCAAAAAGTCAAGAATTTCGATTTTCTAGCCCGTAGTGAGTGTAAAATGGCGTTTACTTCACTTCTTTCAAACTGCTTAAAAATCATATAAATGGATGTTTCACTTCATTATAAGCCTACATATACCAAGAATATTGAGTTTTCAACAAGTCAAGAAATTCAATTTTCTAGCCCCTAGTGACAGTAAAATCGCGTTTACTTCACTTCTTTCAAACTGCATAAAAATCATATAAATGGATGTTTCACGTCATAATAAGCCTATATATATACCAAGAATACTAAGTTTTCAACAAGTCAGGAAATTCGATTTTCTAGCCCCCAGTGAGTGTAAAATCACGTTTACTTCACTTCTTACAAACTGCTTAAAAATCATATAAATGAATGTATCACCTCATAAAAGGTCTCTATATACCAAGAATACTGAGTTTTCAAAAAGTCAAGAATTTCGATTTTCTAGCCCCTAGTGAGTGTAAAATCGCGTTTACTTCACTTCTTTCAAACTGCTTAAAGATCATATAAATGGATGTATCACCTCATAATAAGCCTACATATACCAAGAATACTAAGTTTTCAAAAAGTCAAGAATTTCGATTTTCTAGCCCCTAGTGAGTGTAAAATCGCGTTTACTTCACTTCTGTCAAACTGTTTAAAAATCATATAAATGGATGTATCACGTCATAATAAGCCTTTATATACCAAGAATATTCAGTTTTCAACAAGTCAAGAAATTCGATTTTCTAGCCCCTAGTGAGTGTAAAATCGCGCTTACTTCACTTCTTTCAAACTGCATAAAAATCATATAAATAGAAGTATCACATCATAATAAGCCTATATATACCATGAATACTAAGTTTTCAAAAAGTCAAGAATTTCGATTTTCTAGCCCCTAGTGAGTGTAAAATGGCGTTACTTCACTTCTTTCAAACTGCTTAAAAATCATATAAATGGATGTTTCACTTCATTATAAGCCTACATATACCAAGAATATTGAGTTTTCAACAAGTCAAGAAATTCAATTTTCTAGGCCCTAGTGACAGTAAAATCGCGTTTACTTCACTTCTTTCAAACTGCATAAAAATCATATCAATGGATGTTTCACGTCATAATAAGCCTATATATATATGTATATATATATATATATACCAAGAATACTAAGTTTTCAACAAGTCAAGAAATTCGATTTTCTAGCCCCCAGTGAGTGTAAAATCACGTTTACTTCACTTCTTACAAACTGCTTAAAAATCATATAAATGAATGTATCACCTCATAAAAAGCCTCTATATACCAAGAATACTGAGTTTTCAAAGAGTCAAGAATTTCGATTTTCTAGCCCCTAGTGAGTGTAAAATCGCGTTTACTTCTCTTCTTTCAAACTGCTTAAAAATCATATAAATTGATGTTTCACTTCATTATAAGCCTATAGTCAAGAATACAGTGTTTTCAGAAAGTCAAGAAATTCGAATTTCTAGCCCCTAGTAAGTGTAAAATCACGTTTACTTCACTTCTATCAAACCGCTTAAAAATCATATAAATGTATGTATCACCTCATAATAAGCATCTATATACCAAGAAAACTCAGTTTTCAACAAGTCAAGAAATTCGATATTTTAGCCCCTGGTGAGCGTAAAATCGCGTTTACTTTACTTCTTTCAAACTGCATAAAAATCATATAAATGGATGTTTCACGTCATAATAAGCATATATATTCCAAGAATACGGAGGTCTCAAAAAGACAAGAAATTCGATTTTCTAGCCCCTAGTGGGTGTAAAAATGCGTTTACTTCACTTCTTTCAAACTGCTTAAAAATCATATAAATGGATGTATCACGTCATAATAAGCCTATATATACCAAGAATACTGAGTTTTTAAAAAGTCAGGAAATTCGATTTTCTAGCCCCCAGTGAGTGTAAAATCACGTTTACTTCACTTCTTACAAACTGCTTAAAAATCATATAAATGAATGTATCACCTCATAAAAAGTCTCTATATACCAAGAATACTGAGTTTTCAAAAAGTCAAGAATTTCGATTTTCTAGCCCCTAGTGAGTGAAAAATCGCGTTTACTTCACTTCTTTCAAACTGCTTAAAGATCATATAAATGGATGTATCACCTCATAATAAGCCTACATATACCAAGAATACTAAGTTTTCAAAAAGTCAAGAATTTCGATTTTCTAGCCCCTAGTGAGTGTAAAATCGCGTTTACTTCACTTCTGTCAAACTGTTTAAATATCATATAAATGGATGTATCACGTCATAATAAGCCTTTATATACCAAGAATATTCAGTTTTCAACAAGTCAAGAAATTCGATTTTCTAGCCCCTAGTGAGTGTAAAATCGCGCTTACTTCACTTCTTTAAAACTGCATAAAAATCATATAAATAGAAGTATCACATCATAATAAGCCTATATATACCATGAATACTAAGTTTTCAAAAAGTCTAGAATTTCGATTTTCTAGCCCCTAGTGAGTGTAAAATGGCGTTTACTTCACTTCTTTCAAACTGCTTAAAAATCATATAAATGGATGTTTCACTTCATTATAAGCCTACATATACCAAGAATATTGAGTTTTCAACAAGTCAAGAAATTCAATTTTCTAGGCCCTAGTGACAGTAAAATCGCGTTTACTTCACTTCTTTCAAACTGCATAAAAATCATATGAATGGATGTTTCACGTCATAATAAGCCTATATATATACCAAGAATACTAGGTTTTCAACAAGTCAAGAAATTCGATTTTCTAGCCCCCAGTGAGTGTAAAATCACGTTTACTTCACTTCTTACAAACTGCTTAAAAATCATATAAATGAATGTATCACCTCATAAAAAGCCTCTATATACCAAGAATACTGAGTTTTCAAAGAGTCAAGAATTTCGATTTTCTAGCCCCTAGTGAGTGTAAAATCGCGTTTACTTCTCTTCTTTCAAACTGCTTAAAAATCATATAAATGGATGTTTCACTTCATTATAAGCCTATAGTCAAGAATACAGAGTTTTCAGAAAGTCAAGAAATTCGATTTTCTAGCCCCTAGTGTGTGTAAAATCACGTTTACTTCACTTCTATCAAACCGCTTAAAAATCATATAAATGTATGTATCACCTCATAATAAGCATCTATATACCAAGAAAACTCAGTTTTCAACAAGTCAAGAAATTCGATATTTTAGCCCCTGGTGAGCGTAAAATCGCGTTTACTTTACTTCTATCAAACTGCATAAAAATCATATAAATGGATGTTTCACGTCATAATAAGCATATATATTCCAAGAATACGGAGGTCTCAAAAAGACAAGAAATTCGTTTTTCTGGCCCCTAGTGAGTGTAAAATCGCGTTTTCTTCACTTATTTCAAACTGCTTAAAAATCATATAAATGGACGTATCACCTCATAGTAAGCCTCTATATACCAAGAACACTGAGTTTTCAAAAAGTCAAGAAATTCGATTTTCTAGCCCCTAGTGGGTGTAAAATCACGTTTATTTCACTTCTTTCAAAAACTTAAAAATCATATAAATGGATGTATCACGTCATTATAAGCCTATATATACCAAGAATACTGAGTTTTTAAAAATTCAAGAAATTCGATTTTCTAACCCCTAGTGAGTGTAAAATCGCGTTTACTTCACTTCTTTCAAACTGCTTAAAAATCATATAAATGGATGATTCACCTCATAATAAGCCTATATATACCAAGAATACTAACTTTTCAAAAAGTCAAAAATTTCGATTTTCTAGCCCCTAGTGTGTGTAAAATCGCGTTTACTTCACTTCTTTGAAACTGCTTAAAAAGCATATAAAAGGATGTTTCACGTCATTATAAGCCAACATATACCAAGAATATTGAGTTTTCAACAAGTCAAGAAATTCAATTTTCTAGCCCCTAGTGAGAGTAAAATCGCGTTTTCTTCACTTCTTTCAACCTGCTTAAAAATCATATAATTGGATGTATCACCTCATAATAAACCTCTATATACCAAGAAAACTGCGTTTTCAAAAAGTCAAGATATTCGATTTTCTAGCCCCTAGTGAGTGTAAAATCGCGTTTACTTCACTTCTTTCAAACTGCTTAAAAATCATATAAATGGATGAATCACCTCATAATAAGCCTCTATATACCAAGAATACTGAGTTTTCAAAAAGTCAAGAAATTCGATTTTCTAGCCCCTAGTGAGTGTAAAATCGCGTTTACTTCACTTCTTTCAAACTGCTTAAAAATCATATACATGGATGTATCACCTCATAATAAGCCTATATATACCAAGAATATTGAGTTTTTAACAAGTCAAGAATTTCGATTTTCTAGCCCCTAGTGAGTGTAAAATCGCGTTTACATCACTTCTTTTAAACTGCTTAAAAATCATATAAATGGATGATTCACCTCATAATAAGCCTATATATACCAAGAATACTAAGTTTTCAAAAAGTCAAGAATTTCGATTTTCTAGCCCCTAGTGAGTGTAAAATCGCGTTTACTTCACTTCTTTCAAACTGCTTAAAAATCATATAAAAGAATGTTACACGTCATTATAAGCCTACATATACCAAGAATATTGAGTTTTTAACAAGTCAAGAAATTCAATTTTCTAGCCCCTAGTGGGAGTAAAATCGCGTTTACTTCACTTATTTCAAACTGCATAAAAATCATATAAATGGATATTTCACGTCATAATAAGCCTATATATACCAAGAATACTAAGTTTTTACAAGTCAAGAAATTCGATTTTCTAGCCCCTAGTGAGTGTAAAATCGCGTTTACATCACTTCTTTTAAACTGCTTAAAAATCATATAAATGGATGTATCACATCATAATAAGCCTATATATACCAAGAATACTAAGTTTTCAAAAAGTCAAGAATTTCGATTTTTTAGCCCCTAGTGAGTGTAAAAATGCGTTTACTTCACTTCTTTCAAACTGCTTAAAAATCATATAAATGGATGTTTCACGTCATTATAAGCCTATATATACCAAGAATACTGAGTTTTGAAAAAGTCAAGAAATTCGATTTTCTAGCCCCTAGTGAGTGTAAAATCGCGTTTACTTCACTTCTTTCAAACTGCTTAAAAATCATATAAATGGATGTATCACCTCATTATAAGCCTCTATATACCAAGAATAATAAGCCTATATATTCCAAGAATACTGAGGTCTCAAAACGACAAGAAATTCGATTCTCTAGCCCCTAGTGAGTGTAAAATCCCGTTTTCTTCACTTATTTCAAACTGCTTAAAAATCATATAAATGGATGTATTACCTCATAGTAAGCCTCTATATACCAAGAATACTGAGTTTTCAAAAAGTCAAGAAATTCGATTTTCTAGCCCCTAGTGAGTGTAAAATCGCGTTTACTTCACTTCTTTCAAAATGCTTAAAAATCATATAAATGGATGTATCACGTCATAATAAGCCTATATATACCAAGAATACTGAGTTTTTAAAAAGTCAAGAAATTCGATTTTCTAACCCCTAGTGAGTGTAAAATCGCGTTTACTTCACTTCTTTCAAACTGCTTAAAAATCATATAAATGGATGTATCACCTCATAATAAGCCTATATATACCAAGAATACTAAGTTTTCAAAAAGTCAAGAATTTCGATTTTCTAGCCCCTAGTGAGTGTAAAATCGCGTTTACATCACTTCTTTTAAACTGCTTAAAAATCATATAAATAGATGTATCACCTCATAATAAGCCTCTATATACCAAGAATACTAAGTTTTCAAAAAGTCAAGAAATTCGATTTTCTAGCCCCTAGTGAGTGTAAAATCGCGTTTACTTCACTTCTTTCAAAATGCTTAAAAATCATATAAATGGATGTATCACATCATAATAAGCCTATATATACCAAGAATACTAAGTTTTCAAAAAGACAAGAATTTCGATTTTTTAGCCCCTAGTGAGTGTAAAAATGCGTTTACTTCACTTCTTTCAAACTGCTTAAAAATCATATAAATGGATGTTTCACGTCATTATAAGCCTATATATACCAAGAATACTGAGTTTTGAAAAAGTCAAGAAATTCGATATTCTAGCCCCTAGTGAGTGTAAAATCGCGTTTACTTCACTTCTTACAAACTGCTTAAAAATCATATAAATGAATGTATCACCTCATAAAAAGTCTCTATATACCAAGAATACTGAGTTTTCAAAAAGTCAAGAATTTCGATTTTCTAGCCCCTAGTGAGTGAAAAATCGCGTTTACTTCACTTCTTTCAAACTGCTTAAAGATCATATAAATGGATGTATCACCTCATAATAAGCCTACATATACCAAGAATACTAAGTTTTCAAAAAGTCAAGAATTTCGATTTTCTAGCCCCTAGTGAGTGTAAAATCGCGTTTACTTCACTTCTGTCAAACTGTTTAAATATCATATAAATGGATGTATCACGTCATAATAAGCCTTTATATACCAAGAATATTCAGTTTTCAACAAGTCAAGAAATTCGATTTTCTAGCCCCTAGTGAGTCTAAAATCGCGCTTACTTCACTTCTTTAAAACTGCATAAAAATCATATAAATAGAAGTATCACATCATAATAAGCCTATATATACCATGAATACTAAGTTTTCAAAAAGTCTAGAATTTCGATTTTCTAGCCCCTAGTGAGTGTAAAATGGCGTTTACTTCACTTCTTTCAAACTGCTTAAAAATCATATAAATGGATGTTTCACTTCATTATAAGCCTACATATACCAAGAATATTGAGTTTTCAACAAGTCAAGAAATTCAATTTTCTAGGCCCTAGTGACAGTAAAATCGCGTTTACTTCACTTCTTTCAAACTGCATAAAAATCATATCAATGGATGTTTCACGTCATAATAAGCCTATATATATATACCAAGAATACTAGGTTTTCAACAAGTCAAGAAATTCGATTTTCTAGCCCCCAGTGAGTGTACAATCACGTTTACTTCACTTCTTACAAACTGCTTAAAAATCATATAAATGAATGTATCACCTCATAAAAAGCCTCTATATACCAAGAATACTGAGTTTTCAAAGAGTCAAGAATTTCGATTTTCTAGCCCCTAGTGAGTGTAAAATCGCGTTTACTTCTCTTCTTTCAAACTGCTTAAAAATCATATAAATGGATGTTTCACTTCATTATAAGCCTATAGTCAAGAATACAGAGTTTTCAGAAAGTCAAGAAATTCGATTTTCTAGCCCCTAGTGTGTGTAAAATCACGTTTACTTCACTTCTATCAAACCGCTTAAAAATCATATAAATGTATGTATCACCTCATAATAAGCATCTATATACCAAGAAAACTCAGTTTTCAACAAGTCAAGAAATTCGATATTTTAGCCCCTGCTGAGCGTAAAATCGCGTTTACTTTACTTCTATCAAACTGCATAAAAATCATATAAATGGATGTTTCACGTCATAATAAGCATATATATTCCAAGAATACGGAGGTCTCAAAAAGACAAGAAATTCGATTTTCTGGCCCCTAGTGAGTGTAAAATCGCGTTTTCTGCACTTATTTCAAACTGCTTAAAAATCATATAAATGGATGTATCACCTCATAGTAAGCCTCTATATACCAAGAACACTGAGTTTTCAAAAAGTCAAGAAATTCGATTTTCTAGCCCCTAGTGGGTGTAAAATCACGTTTATTTCACTTCTTTCAAAAACTTAAAAATCATATCAATGGATGTATCACGTCATTATAAGCCTATATATACCAAGAATACTGAGTTTTTAAAAATTCAAGAAATTCGATTTTCTAACCCCTAGTGAGTGTAAAATCGCGTTTACTTCACTTCTTTCAAACTGCTTAAAAATCATATAAATGGATGATTCACCTCATAATAAGCCTATATATACCAAGAATACTAACTTTTCAAAAAGTCAAAAATTTCGATTTTCTAGCCCCTAGTGTGTGTAAAATCGCGTTTACTTCACTTGTTTGAAACTGCTTAAAAAGCATATAAAAGGATGTTTCACGTCATTATAAGCCTACATATACCAAGAATATTGAGTTTTCAACAAGTCAAGAAATTCAATTTTCTAGCCCCTAGTGAGAGTAAAATCGCGTTTTCTTCACTTCTTTCAAACTGCTTAAAAATCATATAATTGGATGTATCACCTCATAATAAACCTCTATATACCAAGAAAACTGCGTTTTCAAAAAGTCAAGATATTCGATTTTCTAGCCCCTAGTGAGTGTAAAATCGCGTATACTTCACTTCTTTCAAACTGCTTAAAAATCATATAAATGGATGAATCACGTCATAATAAGCCTCTATATACCAAGAATACTGAGTTTTCAAAAAGTCAAGAAATTCGATTTTCTAGCCCCTAGTGAGTGTAAAATCGCGTTTACTTCACTTCTTTCAAACTGCTTAAAAATCATATACATGGATGTATCACCTCATAATAAGCCTATATATACCAAGAATATTGAGTTTTTAACAAGTCAAGAATTTCGATTTTCTAGCCCCTAGTGAGTGTAAAATCGCGTTTACATCACTTCTTTTAAACTGCTTAAAAATCATATAAATGGATGTATCACCTCATAATAAGCCTCTATATACCAAGAATACTAAGTTTTCAAAAAGTCAAGAATTTCGATTTTCTAGCCCCTAGTGAGTGTAAAATCGCGATTACTTCACTTCTTTCAAACTGCTTAAAAATCATATAAAAGAATGTTACACGTCATTATAAGCCTACATATACCAAGAATATTGAGTTTTTAACAAGTCAAGAAATTCAATTTTCTAGCCCCTAGTGGGAGTAAAATCGCGTTTACTTCACTTATTTCAAACTGCATAAAAATCATATAAATGGATATTTCACGTCATAATAAGCCTATATATACCAAGAATACTAAGTTTTTACAAGTCAAGAAATTCGATTTTCTAGCCCCTAGTGAGTGTAAAATCGCGTTTACTTCACTTCTTTCAAACTGCTTACAAATCATATAAATGGATGTATCACCTCATAATAAGCCTCTATATACCAAGAATACTAAGTTTTCAAAAAGTCAAGAATTTCGATTTTCTAGCCCCTAGTGAGTGTAAAATCGCGTTTACATCACTTCTTTTAAACTGCTTAAAAATCATATAAATGGATGTATCACATCATAATAAGCCTATATGTACCAAGAATACTAAGTTTTCAAAAAGTCAAGAATTTCGATTTTTTAGCCCCTAGTGAGTGTAAAAATGCGTTTACTTCACTTCTTTCAAAATGCTTAAAAATCATATAAATGGATGTTTCACGTCATTATAAGCATATATATACCAAGAATACTGAGTTTTGAAAAAGTCAAGAAATTCGATTTTCTAGCCCCTAGTGAGTGTAAAATCGCGTTTACTTCACTTCTTTCAAACTGCTTAAAAATCATATAAATGGATGTATCACCTCATTATAAGCCTCTATATACCAAGAATAATAAGCCTATATATTCCAAGAATACTGAGGTCTCAAAACGACAAGAAATTCGATTTTCTAGCCCCTAGTGAGTGTAAAATCCCGTTTTCTTCACTTATTTCAAACTGCTTAAAAATCATATAAATGGATGTATTACCTCATAGTAAGCCTCTATATACCAAGAATACTGAGTTTTCAAAAAGTCAAGAAATTCGATTTTCTAGCCCCTAGTGAGTGTAAAATCGCGTTTACTTCACTTCTTTCAAAATGCTTAAAAATCATATAAATGGATGTATCACGTCATAATAAGCCTATATATACCAAGAATACTGAGTTTTTAAAAAGTCAAGAAATTCGATTTTCTAGCCCCTAGTGAGTGTAAAATCGCGTTTACATCACTTCTTTTAAACTGCTTAAAAATCATATAAATGGATGTATCACCTCATAATAAGCCTCTATATACCAAGAATACTAAGTTTTCAAAAAGTCAAGAATTTCGATTTTCTAGCCCCTAGTGAGTGTAAAATCGCGTTTACTTCACTTCTCTCAAACTGCTTAAAAATCATATAAAAGAATGTTTCACGTCATTATAAGCCTACATATACCAAGAGTATTGAGTTTTTAACAAGTCAAGAAATTCAATTTTCTAGCCCCTAGTGGGAGTAAAATCGCGTTTACTTCACTTATTTCAAACTGCATAAAAATCATATAAATGGATATTTCACGTCATAATAAGCCTATATATACCAAGAATACTAAGTTTTTACAAGTCAAGAAATTCGATTTTCTAGCCCCTAGTGAGTGTAAAATCGCGTTTACATCACTTCTTTTAAACTGCTTAAAAATCATATAAATGGATGTATCATATCATAATAAGCCTATATATACCAAGAATACTAAGTTTTCAAAAAGTCAAGAATTTCGATTTTTTAGCCCCTAGTGAGTGTAAAAATGCGTTTACTTCACTTCTTTCAAAATGCTTAAAAATCATATAAATGGATGTTTCACGTCATTATAAGCCTATATATACCAAGAATACTGAGTTTTGAAAAAGTCAAGAAATTCGATTTTCTAGCCCCTAGTGAGTGTAAAATCGCGTTTACTTCACTTCTTTCAAACTGCTTAAAAATCATATAAATGGATGTATCACCTCATTATAAGCCTCTATATACCAAGAATAATAAGCCTATATATTCCAAGAATACTGAGGTCTCAAAACGACAAGAAATTCGATTCTCTAGCCCCTAGTGAGTGTAAAATCCCGTTTTCTTCACTTATTTCAAACTGCTTAAAAATCATATAAATGGATGTATTACCTCATAGTAAGCCTCTATATACCAAGAATACTGAGTTTTCAAAAAGTCAAGAAATTCGATTTTCTAGCCCCTAGTGAGTGTAAAATCGCGTTTACTTCACTTCTTTCAAAATGCTTAAAAATCATATAAATGGATGTATCACGTCATAATAAGCCTATATATACCAAGAATACTGAGTTTTTAAAAAGTCAAGAAATTCGATTTTCTAACCCCTAGTGAGTGTAAAATCGCGTTTACTTCACTTCTTTCAAACTGCTTAAAAATCATATAAATGGATGTATCACCTCATAATAAGCCTATATATACCAAGAATACTAAGTTTTCAAAAAGTCAAGAATTTCGATTTTCTAGCCCCTAGTGAGTGTAAAATCGCGTTTACATCACTTCTTTTAAACTGCTTAAAAATCATATAAATAGATGTATCACCTCATAATAAGCCTCTATATACCAAGAATACTAAGTTTTCAAAAAGTCAAGAAATTCGATTTTCTAGCCCCTAGTGAGTGTAAAATCGCGTTTACTTCACTTCTTTCAAAATGCTTAAAAGTCATATAAATGGATGTATCACATCATAATAAGCCTATATATACCAAGAATACTAAGTTTTCAAAAAGACAAGAATTTCGATTTTTTAGCCCCTAGTGAGTGTAAAAATGCGTTTACTTCACTTCTTTCAAACTGCTTAAAAATCATATAAATGGATGTTTCACGTCATTATAAGCCTATATATACCAAGAATACTGAGTTTTGAAAAAGTCAAGAAATTCGATTTTCTAGCCCCTAGTGAGTGTAAAATCGCGTTTACTTCACTTCTTTCAAACTGCTTAAAAATCATATAAATGGATGTATCACCTCATTATAAGCCTCTATATACCAAGAATAATAAGCCTATATATTCCAAGAATACTGAGGTCTCAAAACGACAAGAAATTCGATTTTCTAGCCCCTAGTGAGTGTAAAATCGCGTTTACTTCACTTCTTTCAAAATGCTTAAAAATCATATAAATGGATGTATCACGTCATAATAAGCCTATATATACCAAGAATACTGAGTTTTTAAAAAGTCAGGAAATTCGATTTTCTAGCCCCCAGTGAGTGTAAAATCACGTTTACTTCACTTCTTACAAACTGCTTAAAAATCATATAAATGAATGTATCACCTCATAAAAAGTCTCTATATACCAAGAATACTGAGTTTTCAAAAAGTCAAGAATTTCGATTTTCTAGCCCCTAGTGAGTGAAAAATCGCGTTTACTTCACTTCTTTCAAACTGCTTAAAGATCATATAAATGGATGTATCACCTCATAATAAGCCTACATATACCAAGAATACTAAGTTTTCAAAAAGTCAAGAATTTCGATTTTCTAGCCCCTAGTGAGTGTAAAATCGCGTTTACTTCACTTCTGTCAAACTGTTTAAATATCATATAAATGGATGTATCACGTCATAATAAGCCTTTATATACCAAGAATATTCAGTTTTCAACAAGTCAAGAAATTCGATTTTCTAGCCCCTAGTGAGTCTAAAATCGCGCTTACTTCACTTCTTTAAAACTGCATAAAAATCATATAAATAGAAGTATCACATCATAATAAGCCTATATATACCATGAATACTAAGTTTTCAAAAAGTCTAGAATTTCGATTTTCTAGCCCCTAGTGAGTGTAAAATGGCGTTTACTTCACTTCTTTCAAACTGCTTAAAAATCATATAAATGGATGTTTCACTTCATTATAAGCCTACATATACCAAGAATATTGAGTTTTCAACAAGTCAAGAAATTCAATTTTCTAGGCCCTAGTGACAGTAAAATCGCGTTTACTTCACTTCTTTCAAACTGCATAAAAATCATATCAATGGATGTTTCACGTCATAATAAGCCTATATATATATACCAAGAATACTAGGTTTTCAACAAGTCAAGAAATTCGATTTTCTAGCTCCCAGTGAGTGTACAATCACGTTTACTTCACTTCTTACAAACTGCTTAAAAATCATATAAATGAATGTATCACCTCATAAAAAGCCTCTATATACCAAGAATACTGAGTTTTCAAAGAGTCAAGAATTTCGATTTTCTAGCCCCTAGTGAGTGTAAAATCGCGTTTACTTCTCTTCTTTCAAACTGCTTAAAAATCATATAAATGGATGTTTCACTTCATTATAAGCCTATAGTCAAGAATACAGAGTTTTCAGAAAGTCAAGAAATTCGATTTTCTAGCCCCTAGTGTGTGTAAAATCACGTTTACTTCACTTCTATCAAACCGCTTAAAAATCATATAAATGTATGTATCACCTCATAATAAGCATCTATATACCAAGAAAACTCAGTTTTCAACAAGTCAAGAAATTCGATATTTTAGCCCCTGCTGAGCGTAAAATCGCGTTTACTTTACTTCTATCAAACTGCATAAAAATCATATAAATGGATGTTTCACGTCATAATAAGCATATATATTCCAAGAATACGGAGGTCTCAAAAAGACAAGAAATTCGATTTTCTGGCCCCTAGTGAGTGTAAAATCGCGTTTTCTGCACTTATTTCAAACTGCTTAAAAATCATATAAATGGATGTATCACCTCATAGTAAGCCTCTATATACCAAGAACACTGAGTTTTCAAAAAGTCAAGAAATTCGATTTTCTAGCCCCTAGTGGGTGTAAAATCACGTTTATTTCACTTCTTTCAAAAACTTAAAAATCATATAAATGGATGTATCACGTCATTATAAGCCTATATATACCAAGAATACTGAGTTTTTAAAAATTCAAGAAATTCGATTTTCTAACCCCTAGTGATTGTAAAATCGCGTTTACTTCACTTCTTTCAAACTGCTTAAAAATCATATAAATGGATGATTCACCTCATAATAAGCCTATATATACCAAGAATACTAACTTTTCAACAAGTCAAAAATTTCGATTTTCTAGCCCCTAGTGTGTGTAAAATCGCGTTTACTTCACTTCTTTGAAACTGCTTAAAAAGCATATAAAAGGATGTTTCACGTCATTATAAGCCTACATATACCAAGAATATTGAGTTTTCAACAAGTCAAGAAATTCAATTTTCTAGCCCCTAGTGAGAGTAAAATCGCGTTTTCTTCACTTCTTTCAAACTGCTTAAAAATCATATAATTGGATGTATCACCTCATAATAAACCTCTATATACCAAGAAAACTGCGTTTTCAAAAAGTCAAGATATTCGATTTTCTAGCCCCTAGTGAGTGTAAAATCGCGTTTACTTCACTTCTTTCAAACTGCTTAAAAATCATATAAATGGATGAATCACCTCATAATAAGCCTCTATATACCAAGAATACTGAGTTTTCAAAAAGTCAAGAAATTCGATTTTCTAGCCCCTAGTGAGTGTAAAATCGCGTTTACTTCACTTCTTTCAAACTGCTTAAAAATCATATACATGGATGTATCACCTCATAATAAGCCTATATATACCAAGAATATTGAGTTTTTAACAAGTCAAGAATTTCGATTTTCTAGCCCCTAGTGAGTGTAAAATCGCGTTTACATCACTTCTTTTAAACTGCTTAAAAATCATATAAATGGATGTATCACCTCATAATAAGCCTCTATATACCAAGAATACTAAGTTTTCAAAAAGTCAAGAATTTCGATTTTCTAACCCCTAGTGAGTGTAAAATCGCGTTTACTTCACTTCTTTCAAACTGCTTAAAAATCATATAAAAGAATGTTTCACGTCATTATAAGCCTACATATACCAAGAATATTGAGTTTTTAACAAGTCAAGAAATTCAATTTTCTAGCCCCTAGTGGGAGTAAAATCGCGTTTACTTCACTTATTTCAAACTGCATAAAAATCATATAAATGGATATTTCACGTCATAATAAGCCTATATATACCAAGAATACTAAGTTTTTACAAGTCAAGAAATTCGATTTTCTAGCCCCTAGTGAGTGTAAAATCGCGTTTACTTCACTTCTTTCAAACTGCTTACAAATCATATAAATGGATGTATCACCTCATAATAAGCCTCTATATACCAAGAATACTAAGTTTTCAAAAAGTCAAGAATTTCGATTTTCTAGCCCCTAGTGAGTGTAAAATCGCGTTTACATCACTTCTTTTAAACTGCTTAAAAATCATATAAATGGATGTATCACATCATAATAAGCCTATATGTACCAAGAATACTAAGTTTTCAAAAAGTCAAGAATTTCGATTTTTTAGCCCCTAGTGAGTGTAAAAATGCGTTTACTTCACTTCTTTCAAAATGCTTAAAAATCATATAAATGGATGTTTCACGTCATTATAAGCCTATATATACCAAGAATACTGAGTTTTGAAAAAGTCAAGAAATTCGATTTTCTAGCCCCTAGTGAGTGTAAAATCGCGTTTACTTCACTTCTTTCAAACTGCTTAAAAATCATATAAATGGATGTATCACCTCATTATAAGCCTCTATATACCAAGAATAATAAGCCTATATATTCCAAGAATACTGAGGTCTCAAAACGACAAGAAATTCGATTTTCTAGCCCCTAGTGAGTGTAAAATCCCGTTTTCTTCACTTATTTCAAACTGCTTAAAAATCATATAAATGGATGTATTACCTCATAGTAAGCCTCTATATACCAAGAATACTGAGTTTTCAAAAAGTCAAGAAATTCGATTTTCTAGCCCCTAGTGAGTGTAAAATCGCGTTTACTTCACTTCTTTCAAAATGCTTAAAAATCATATAAATGGATGTATCACGTCATAATAAGCCTATATATACCAAGAATACTGAGTTTTTAAAAAGTCAAGAAATTCGATTTTCTAGCCCCTAGTGAGTGTAAAATCGCGTTTACATCACTTCTTTTAAACTGCTTAAAAATCATATAAATGGATGTATCACCTCATAATAAGCCTCTATATACCAAGAATACTAAGTTTTCAAAAAGTCAAGAATTTCGATTTTCTAGCCCCTAGTGAGTGTAAAATCGCGTTTACTTCACTTCTCTCAAACTGCTTAAAAATCATATAAAAGAATGTTTCACGTCATTATAAGCCTACATATACCAAGAATATTGAGTTTTTAACAAGTCAAGAAATTCAATTTTCTAGCCCCTAGTGGGAGTAAAATCGCGTTTACTTCACTTATTTCAAACTGCATAAAAATCATATAAATGGATATTTCACGTCATAATAAGCCTATATATACCAAGAATACTAAGTTTTTACAAGTCAAGAAATTCGATTTTCTAGCCCGTAGTGAATGTAAAATGGCGTTTACTTCACTTCTTTCAAACTGCTTAAAAATCATATAAATGGATGTATCACCTCATAATAAGCCTATATATACCAAGAATATTGAGTTTTTAACAAGTCAAGAATTTCGATTTTCTAGCCCCTAGTGAGTGTAAAATCGCGTTTACATCACTTCTTTTAAACTGCTTAAAAATCATATAAATGGATGTATCACCTCATAATAAGCCTCTATATACCAAGAATACTAAGTTTTCAAAAAGTCAAGAATTTCGATTTTCTAGCCCCTAGTGAGTGTAAAATCGCATTTACTTCACTTCTTTCAAACTGCTTAAAAATCATATAAAAGAATGTTACACGTCATTATAAGCCTACATATACCAAGAATATTGAGTTTTTAACAAGTCAAGAAATTCAATTTTCTAGCCCCTAGTGGGAGTAAAATCGCGTTTACTTCACTTATTTCAAACTGCATAAAAATCATATAAATGGATATTTCACGTCATAATAAGCCTATATATACCAAGAATACTAAGTTTTTACAAGTCAAGAAATTCGATTTTCTAGCCCCTAGTGAGTGTAAAATCGCGTTTACTTCACTTCTTTCAAACTGCTTACAAATCATATAAATGGATGTATCACCTCATAATAAGCCTCTATATACCAAGAATACTAAGTTTTCAGAAAGTCAAGAAATTCGATTTTCTAGCCCCTAGTGTGTGTAAAATCACGTTTACTTCACTTCTATCAAACCGCTTAAAAATCATATAAATGTATGTATCACCTCATAATAAGCATCTATATACCAAGAAAACTCAGTTTTCAACAAGTCAAGAAATTCGATATTTTAGCCCCTGCTGAGCGTAAAATCGCGTTTACTTTACTTCTATCAAACTGCATAAAAATCATATAAATGGATGTTTCACGTCATAATAAGCATATATATTCCAAGAATACGGAGGTCTCAAAAAGACAAGAAATTCGATTTTCTGGCCCCTAGTGAGTGTAAAATCGCGTTTTCTGCACTTATTTCAAACTGCTTAAAAATCATATAAATGGATGTATCACCTCATAGTAAGCCTCTATATACCAAGAACACTGAGTTTTCAAAAAGTCAAGAAATTCGATTTTCTAGCCCCTAGTGGGTGTAAAATCACGTTTATTTCACTTCTTTCAAAAACTTAAAAATCATATAAATGGATGTATCACGTCATTATAAGCCTATATATACCAAGAATACTGAGTTTTTAAAAATTCAAGAAATTCGATTTTCTAACCCCTAGTGAGTGTAAAATCGCGTTTACTTCACTTCTTTCAAACTGCTTAAAAATCATATAAATGGATGATTCACCTCATAATAAGCCTATATATACCAAGAATACTAACTTTTCAAAAAGTCAAAAATTTCGATTTTCTAGCCCCTAGTGTGTGTAAAATCGCGTTTACTTCACTTGTTTGAAACTGCTTAAAAAGCATATAAAAGGATGTTTCACGTCATTATAAGCCTACATATACCAAGAATATTGAGTTTTCAACAAGTCAAGAAATTCAATTTTCTAGCCCCTAGTGAGAGTAAAATCGCGTTTTCTTCACTTCTTTCAAACTGCTTAAAAATCATATAATTGGATGTATCACCTCATAATAAACCTCTATATACCAAGAAAACTGCGTTTTCAAAAAGTCAAGATATTCGATTTTCTAGCCCCTAGTGAGTGTAAAATCGCGTATACTTCACTTCTTTCAAACTGCTTAAAAATCATATAAATGGATGAATCACGTCATAATAAGCCTCTATATACCAAGAATACTGAGTTTTCAAAAAGTCAAGAAATTCGATTTTCTAGCCCCTAGTGAGTGTAAAATCGCGTTTACTTCACTTCTTTCAAACTGCTTAAAAATCATATACATGGATGTATCACCTCATAATAAGCCTATATATACCAAGAATATTGAGTTTTTAACAAGTCAAGAATTTCGATTTTCTAGCCCCTAGTGAGTGTAAAATCGCGTTTACATCACTTCTTTTAAACTGCTTAAAAATCATATAAATGGATGTATCACCTCATAATAAGCCTCTATATACCAAGAATACTAAGTTTTCAAAAAGTCAAGAATTTCGATTTTCTAGCCCCTAGTGAGTGTAAAATCGCGATTACTTCACTTCTTTCAAACTGCTTAAAAATCATATAAAAGAATGTTACACGTCATTATAAGCCTACATATACCAAGAATATTGAGTTTTTAACAAGTCAAGAAATTCAATTTTCTAGCCCCTAGTGGGAGTAAAATCGCGTTTACTTCACTTATTTCAAACTGCATAAAAATCATATAAATGGATATTTCACGTCATAATAAGCCTATATATACCAAGAATACTAAGTTTTTACAAGTCAAGAAATTCGATTTTCTAGCCCCTAGTGAGTGTAAAATCGCGTTTACTTCACTTCTTTCAAAATGCTTAAAAATCATATAAATGGATGTATCACGTCATAATAAGCCTATATATACCAAGAATACTGAGTTTTTAAAAAGTCAGGAAATTCGATTTTCTAGCCCCCAGTGAGTGTAAAATCACGTTTACTTCACTTCTTACAAACTGCTTAAAAATCATATAAATGAATGTATCACCTCATAAAAAGTCTCTATATACCAAGAATACTGAGTTTTCAAAAAGTCAAGAATTTCGATTTTCTAGCCCCTAGTGAGTGAAAAATCGCGTTTACTTCACTTCTTTCAAACTGCTTAAAGATCATATAAATGGATGTATCACCTCATAATAAGCCTACATATACCAAGAATACTAAGTTTTCAAAAAGTCAAGAATTTCGATTTTCTAGCCCCTAGTGAGTGTAAAATCGCGTTTACTTCACTTCTGTCAAACTGTTTAAATATCATATAAATGGATGTATCACGTCATAATAAGCCTTTATATACCAAGAATATTCAGTTTTCAACAAGTCAAGAAATTCGATTTTCTAGCCCCTAGTGAGTGTAAAATCGCGCTTACTTCACTTCTTTAAAACTGCATAAAAATCATATAAATAGAAGTATCACATCATAATAAGCCTATATATACCATGAATACTAAGTTTTCAAAAAGTCTAGAATTTCGATTTTCTAGCCCCTAGTGAGTGTAAAATGGCGTTTACTTCACTTCTTTCAAACTGCTTAAAAATCATATAAATGGATGTTTCACTTCATTATAAGCCTACATATACCAAGAATATTGAGTTTTCAACAAGTCAAGAAATTCAATTTTCTAGGCCCTAGTGACAGTAAAATCGCGTTTACTTCACTTCTTTCAAACTGCATAAAAATCATATCAATGGATGTTTCACGTCATAATAAGCCTATATATATATACCAAGAATACTAGGTTTTCAACAAGTCAAGAAATTCGATTTTCTAGCCCCCAGTGAGTGTACAATCACGTTTACTTCACTTCTTACAAACTGCTTAAAAATCATATAAATGAATGTATCACCTCATAAAAAGCCTCTATATACCAAGAATACTGAGTTTTCAAAGAGTCAAGAATTTCGATTTTCTAGCCCCTAGTGAGTGTAAAATCGCGTTTACTTCTCTTCTTTCAAACTGCTTAAAAATCATATAAATGGATGTTTCACTTCATTATAAGCCTATAGTCAAGAATACAGAGTTTTCAGAAAGTCAAGAAATTCGATTTTCTAGCCCCTAGTGTGTGTAAAATCACGTTTACTTCACTTCTATCAAACCGCTTAAAAATCATATAAATGTATGTATCACCTCATAATAAGCATCTATATACCAAGAAAACTCAGTTTTCAACAAGTCAAGAAATTCGATATTTTAGCCCCTGCTGAGCGTAAAATCGCGTTTACTTTACTTCTATCAAACTGCATAAAAATCATATAAATGGATGTTTCACGTCATAATAAGCATATATATTCCAAGAATACGGAGGTCTCAAAAAGACAAGAAATTCGATTTTCTGGCCCCTAGTGAGTGTAAAATCGCGTTTTCTGCACTTATTTCAAACTGCTTAAAAATCATATAAATGGATGTATCACCTCATAGTAAGCCTCTATATACCAAGAACACTGAGTTTTCAAAAAGTCAAGAAATTCGATTTTCTAGCCCCTAGTGGGTGTAAAATCACGTTTATTTCACTTCTTTCAAAAACTTAAAAATCATATAAATGGATGTATCACGTCATTATAAGCCTATATATACCAAGAATACTGAGTTTTTAAAAATTCAAGAAATTCGATTTTCTAACCCCTAGTGATTGTAAAATCGCGTTTACTTCACTTCTTTCAAACTGCTTAAAAATCATATAAATGGATGATTCACCTCATAATAAGCCTATATATACCAAGAATACTAACTTTTCAACAAGTCAAAAATTTCGATTTTCTAGCCCCTAGTGTGTGTAAAATCGCGTTTACTTCACTTCTTTGAAACTGCTTAAAAAGCATATAAAAGGATGTTTCACGTCATTATAAGCCTACATATACCAAGAATATTGAGTTTTCAACAAGTCAAGAAATTCAATTTTCTAGCCCCTAGTGAGAGTAAAATCGCGTTTTCTTCACTTCTTTCAAACTGCTTAAAAATCATATAATTGGATGTATCACCTCATAATAAACCTCTATATACCAAGAAAACTGCGTTTTCAAAAAGTCAAGATATTCGATTTTCTAGCCCCTAGTGAGTGTAAAATCGCGTTTACTTCACTTCTTTCAAACTGCTTAAAAATCATATAAATGGATGAATCACCTCATAATAAGCCTCTATATACCAAGAATACTGAGTTTTCAAAAAGTCAAGAAATTCGATTTTCTAGCCCCTAGTGAGTGTAAAATCGCGTTTACTTCACTTCTTTCAAACTGCTTAAAAATCATATACATGGATGTATCACCTCATAATAAGCCTATATATACCAAGAATATTGAGTTTTTAACAAGTCAAGAATTTCGATTTTCTAGCCCCTAGTGAGTGTAAAATCGCGTTTACATCACTTCTTTTAAACTGCTTAAAAATCATATAAATGGATGTATCACCTCATAATAAGCCTCTATATACCAAGAATACTAAGTTTTCAAAAAGTCAAGAATTTCGATTTTCTAGCCCCTAGTGAGTGTAAAATCGCGTTTACTTCACTTCTTTCAAACTGCTTAAAAATCATATAAAAGAATGTTTCACGTCATTATAAGCCTACATATACCAAGAATATTGAGTTTTTAACAAGTCAAGAAATTCAATTTTCTAGCCCCTAGTGGGAGTAAAATCGCGTTTACTTCACTTATTTCAAACTGCATAAAAATCATATAAATGGATATTTCACGTCATAATAAGCCTATATATACCAAGAATACTAAGTTTTTACAAGTCAAGAAATTCGATTTTCTAGCCCCTAGTGAGTGTAAAATCGCGTTTACTTCACTTCTTTCAAACTGCTTACAAATCATATAAATGGATGTATCACCTCATAATAAGCCTCTATATACCAAGAATACTAAGTTTTCAAAAAGTCAAGAATTTCGATTTTCTAGCCCCTAGTGAGTGTAAAATCGCGTTTACATCACTTCTTTTAAACTGCTTAAAAATCATATAAATGGATGTATCACATCATAATAAGCCTATATGTACCAAGAATACTAAGTTTTCAAAAAGTCAAGAATTTCGATTTTTTAGCCCCTAGTGAGTGTAAAAATGCGTTTACTTCACTTCTTTCAAAATGCTTAAAAATCATATAAATGGATGTTTCACGTCATTATAAGCCTATATATACCAAGAATACTGAGTTTTGAAAAAGTCAAGAAATTCGATTTTCTAGCCCCTAGTGAGTGTAAAATCGCGTTTACTTCACTTCTTTCAAACTGCTTAAAAATCATATAAATGGATGTATCACCTCATTATAAGCCTCTATATACCAAGAATAATAAGCCTATATATTCCAAGAATACTGAGGTCTCAAAACGACAAGAAATTCGATTTTCTAGCCCCTAGTGAGTGTAAAATCCCGTTTTCTTCACTTATTTCAAACTGCTTAAAAATCATATAAATGGATGTATTACCTCATAGTAAGCCTCTATATACCAAGAATACTGAGTTTTCAAAAAGTCAAGAAATTCGATTTTCTAGCCCCTAGTGAGTGTAAAATCGCGTTTACTTCACTTCTTTCAAAATGCTTAAAAATCATATAAATGGATGTATCACGTCATAATAAGCCTATATATACCAAGAATACTGAGTTTTTAAAAAGTCAAGAAATTCGATTTTCTAGCCCCTAGTGAGTGTAAAATCGCGTTTACATCACTTCTTTTAAACTGCTTAAAAATCATATAAATGGATGTATCACCTCATAATAAGCCTCTATATACCAAGAATACTAAGTTTTCAAAAAGTCAAGAATTTCGATTTTCTAGCCCCTAGTGAGTGTAAAATCGCGTTTACTTCACTTCTCTCAAACTGCTTAAAAATCATATAAAAGAATGTTTCACGTCATTATAAGCCTACATATACCAAGAATATTGAGTTTTTAACAAGTCAAGAAATTCAATTTTCTAGCCCCTAGTGGGAGTAAAATCGCGTTTACTTCACTTATTTCAAACTGCATAAAAATCATATAAATGGATATTTCACGTCATAATAAGCCTATATATACCAAGAATACTAAGTTTTTACAAGTCAAGAAATTCGATTTTCTAGCCCGTAGTGAATGTAAAATGGCGTTTACTTCACTTCTTTCAAACTGCTTAAAAATCATATAAATGGATGTATCACCTCATAATAAGCCTATATATACCAAGAATATTGAGTTTTTAACAAGTCAAGAATTTCGATTTTCTAGCCCCTAGTGAGTGTAAAATCGCGTTTACATCACTTCTTTTAAACTGCTTAAAAATCATATAAATGGATGTATCACCTCATAATAAGCCTCTATATACCAAGAATACTAAGTTTTCAAAAAGTCAAGAATTTCGATTTTCTAGCCCCTAGTGAGTGTAAAATCGCATTTACTTCACTTCTTTCAAACTGCTTAAAAATCATATAAAAGAATGTTACACGTCATTATAAGCCTACATATACCAAGAATATTGAGTTTTTAACAAGTCAAGAAATTCAATTTTCTAGCCCCTAGTGGGAGTAAAATCGCGTTTACTTCACTTATTTCAAACTGCATAAAAATCATATAAATGGATATTTCACGTCATAATAAGCCTATATATACCAAGAATACTAAGTTTTTACAAGTCAAGAAATTCGATTTTCTAGCCCCTAGTGAGTGTAAAATCGCGTTTACTTCACTTCTTTCAAACTGCTTACAAATCATATAAATGGATGTATCACCTCATAATAAGCCTCTATATACCAAGAATACTAAGTTTTCAGAAAGTCAAGAAATTCGATTTTCTAGCCCCTAGTGTGTGTAAAATCACGTTTACTTCACTTCTATCAAACCGCTTAAAAATCATATAAATGTATGTATCACCTCATAATAAGCATCTATATACCAAGAAAACTCAGTTTTCAACAAGTCAAGAAATTCGATATTTTAGCCCCTGCTGAGCGTAAAATCGCGTTTACTTTACTTCTATCAAACTGCATAAAAATCATATAAATGGATGTTTCACGTCATAATAAGCATATATATTCCAAGAATACGGAGGTCTCAAAAAGACAAGAAATTCGATTTTCTGGCCCCTAGTGAGTGTAAAATCGCGTTTTCTGCACTTATTTCAAACTGCTTAAAAATCATATAAATGGATGTATCACCTCATAGTAAGCCTCTATATACCAAGAACACTGAGTTTTCAAAAAGTCAAGAAATTCGATTTTCTAGCCCCTAGTGGGTGTAAAATCACGTTTATTTCACTTCTTTCAAAAACTTAAAAATCATATAAATGGATGTATCACGTCATTATAAGCCTATATATACCAAGAATACTGAGTTTTTAAAAATTCAAGAAATTCGATTTTCTAACCCCTAGTGAGTGTAAAATCGCGTTTACTTCACTTCTTTCAAACTGCTTAAAAATCATATAAATGGATGATTCACCTCATAATAAGCCTATATATACCAAGAATACTAACTTTTCAAAAAGTCAAAAATTTCGATTTTCTAGCCCCTAGTGTGTGTAAAATCGCGTTTACTTCACTTGTTTGAAACTGCTTAAAAAGCATATAAAAGGATGTTTCACGTCATTATAAGCCTACATATACCAAGAATATTGAGTTTTCAACAAGTCAAGAAATTCAATTTTCTAGCCCCTAGTGAGAGTAAAATCGCGTTTTCTTCACTTCTTTCAAACTGCTTAAAAATCATATAATTGGATGTATCACCTCATAATAAACCTCTATATACCAAGAAAACTGCGTTTTCAAAAAGTCAAGATATTCGATTTTCTAGCCCCTAGTGAGTGTAAAATCGCGTATACTTCACTTCTTTCAAACTGCTTAAAAATCATATAAATGGATGAATCACGTCATAATAAGCCTCTATATACCAAGAATACTGAGTTTTCAAAAAGTCAAGAAATTCGATTTTCTAGCCCCTAGTGAGTGTAAAATCGCGTTTACTTCACTTCTTTCAAACTGCTTAAAAATCATATACATGGATGTATCACCTCATAATAAGCCTATATATACCAAGAATATTGAGTTTTTAACAAGTCAAGAATTTCGATTTTCTAGCCCCTAGTGAGTGTAAAATCGCGTTTACATCACTTCTTTTAAACTGCTTAAAAATCATATAAATGGATGTATCACCTCATAATAAGCCTCTATATACCAAGAATACTAAGTTTTCAAAAAGTCAAGAATTTCGATTTTCTAGCCCCTAGTGAGTGTAAAATCGCGATTACTTCACTTCTTTCAAACTGCTTAAAAATCATATAAAAGAATGTTACACGTCATTATAAGCCTACATATACCAAGAATATTGAGTTTTTAACAAGTCAAGAAATTCAATTTTCTAGCCCCTAGTGGGAGTAAAATCGCGTTTACTTCACTTATTTCAAACTGCATAAAAATCATATAAATGGATATTTCACGTCATAATAAGCCTATATATACCAAGAATACTAAGTTTTTACAAGTCAAGAAATTCGATTTTCTAGCCCCTAGTGAGTGTAAAATCGCGTTTACTTCACTTCTTTCAAACTGCTTACAAATCATATAAATGGATGTATCACCTCATAATAAGCCTCTATATACCAAGAATACTAAGTTTTCAAAAAGTCAAGAATTTCGATTTTCTAGCCCCTAGTGAGTGTAAAATCGCGTTTACATCACTTCTTTTAAACTGCTTAAAAATCATATAAATGGATGTATCACATCATAATAAGCCTATATGTACCAAGAATACTAAGTTTTCAAAAAGTCAAGAATTTCGATTTTTTAGCCCCTAGTGAGTGTAAAAATGCGTTTACTTCACTTCTTTCAAAATGCTTAAAAATCATATAAATGGATGTTTCACGTCATTATAAGCCTATATATACCAAGAATACTGAGTTTTGAAAAAGTCAAGAAATTCGATTTTCTAGCCCCTAGTGAGTGTAAAATCGCGTTTACTTCACTTCTTTCAAACTGCTTAAAAATCATATAAATGGATGTATCACCTCATTATAAGCCTCTATATACCAAGAATAATAAGCCTATATATTCCAAGAATACTGAGGTCTCAAAACGACAAGAAATTCGATTTTCTAGCCCCTAGTGAGTGTAAAATCCCGTTTTCTTCACTTATTTCAAACTGCTTAAAAATCATATAAATGGATGTATTACCTCATAGTAAGCCTCTATATACCAAGAATACTGAGTTTTCAAAAAGTCAAGAAATTCGATTTTCTAGCCCCTAGTGAGTGTAAAATCGCGTTTACTTCACTTCTTTCAAAATGCTTAAAAATCATATAAATGGATGTATCACGTCATAATAAGCCTATATATACCAAGAATACTGAGTTTTTAAAAAGTCAAGAAATTCGATTTTCTAGCCCCTAGTGAGTGTAAAATCGCGTTTACATCACTTCTTTTAAACTGCTTAAAAATCATATAAATGGATGTATCACCTCATAATAAGCCTCTATATACCAAGAATACTAAGTTTTCAAAAAGTCAAGAATTTCGATTTTCTAGCCCCTAGTGAGTGTAAAATCGCGTTTACTTCACTTCTCTCAAACTGCTTAAAAATCATATAAAAGAATGTTTCACGTCATTATAAGCCTACATATACCAAGAGTATTGAGTTTTTAACAAGTCAAGAAATTCAATTTTCTAGCCCCTAGTGGGAGTAAAATCGCGTTTACTTCACTTATTTCAAACTGCATAAAAATCATATAAATGGATATTTCACGTCATAATAAGCCTATATATACCAAGAATACTAAGTTTTTACAAGTCAAGAAATTCGATTTTCTAACCCCTAGTGAGTGTAAAATCGCGTTTACTTCACTTCTTTCAAACTGCTTAAAAATCATATAAATGGATGTATCACCTCATAATAAGCCTATATATACCAAGAATACTAAGTTTTCAAAAAGTCAAGAATTTCGATTTTCTAGCCCCTAGTGAGTGTAAAATCGCGTTTACATCACTTCTTTTAAACTGCTTAAAAATCATATAAATAGATGTATCACCTCATAATAAGCCTCTATATACCAAGAATACTAAGTTTTCAAAAAGTCAAGAAATTCGATTTTCTAGCCCCTAGTGAGTGTAAAATCGCGTTTACTTCACTTCTTTCAAAATGCTTAAAAGTCATATAAATGGATGTATCACATCATAATAAGCCTATATATACCAAGAATACTGAGTTTTGAAAAAGTCAAGAAATTCGATTTTCTAGCCCCTAGTGAGTGTAAAATCGCGTTTACTTCACTTCTTTCAAACTGCTTAAAAATCATATAAATGGATGTATCACCTCATTATAAGCCTCTATATACCAAGAATAATAAGCCTATATATTCCAAGAATACTGAGGTCTCAAAACGACAAGAAATTCGATTTTCTAGCCCCTAGTGAGTGTAAAATCGCGTTTACTTCACTTCTTTCAAAATGCTTAAAAATCATATAAATGGATGTATCACGTCATAATAAGCCTATATATACCAAGAATACTGAGTTTTTAAAAAGTCAGGAAATTCGATTTTCTAGCCCCCAGTGAGTGTAAAATCACGTTTACTTCACTTCTTACAAACTGCTTAAAAATCATATAAATGAATGTATCACCTCATAAAAAGTCTCTATATACCAAGAATACTGAGTTTTCAAAAAGTCAAGAATTTCGATTTTCTAGCCCCTAGTGAGTGAAAAATCGCGTTTACTTCACTTCTTTCAAACTGCTTAAAGATCATATAAATGGATGTATCACCTCATAATAAGCCTACATATACCAAGAATACTAAGTTTTCAAAAAGTCAAGAATTTCGATTTTCTAGCCCCTAGTGAGTGTAAAATCGCGTTTACTTCACTTCTGTCAAACTGTTTAAATATCATATAAATGGATGTATCACGTCATAATAAGCCTTTATATACCAAGAATATTCAGTTTTCAACAAGTCAAGAAATTCGATTTTCTAGCCCCTAGTGAGTGTAAAATCGCGCTTACTTCACTTCTTTAAAACTGCATAAAAATCATATAAATAGAAGTATCACATCATAATAAGCCTATATATACCATGAATACTAAGTTTTCAAAAAGTCTAGAATTTCGATTTTCTAGCCCCTAGTGAGTGTAAAATGGCGTTTACTTCACTTCTTTCAAACTGCTTAAAAATCATATAAATGGATGTTTCACTTCATTATAAGCCTACATATACCAAGAATATTGAGTTTTCAACAAGTCAAGAAATTCAATTTTCTAGGCCCTAGTGACAGTAAAATCGCGTTTACTTCACTTCTTTCAAACTGCATAAAAATCATATCAATGGATGTTTCACGTCATAATAAGCCTATATATATATACCAAGAATACTAGGTTTTCAACAAGTCAAGAAATTCGATTTTCTAGCCCCCAGTGAGTGTACAATCACGTTTACTTCACTTCTTACAAACTGCTTAAAAATCATATAAATGAATGTATCACCTCATAAAAAGCCTCTATATACCAAGAATACTGAGTTTTCAAAGAGTCAAGAATTTCGATTTTCTAGCCCCTAGTGAGTGTAAAATCGCGTTTACTTCTCTTCTTTCAAACTGCTTAAAAATCATATAAATGGATGTTTCACTTCATTATAAGCCTATAGTCAAGAATACAGAGTTTTCAGAAAGTCAAGAAATTCGATTTTCTAGCCCCTAGTGTGTGTAAAATCACGTTTACTTCACTTCTATCAAACCGCTTAAAAATCATATAAATGTATGTATCACCTCATAATAAGCATCTATATACCAAGAAAACTCAGTTTTCAACAAGTCAAGAAATTCGATATTTTAGCCCCTGCTGAGCGTAAAATCGCGTTTACTTTACTTCTATCAAACTGCATAAAAATCATATAAATGGATGTTTCACGTCATAATAAGCATATATATTCCAAGAATACGGAGGTCTCAAAAAGACAAGAAATTCGATTTTCTGGCCCCTAGTGAGTGTAAAATCGCGTTTTCTGCACTTATTTCAAACTGCTTAAAAATCATATAAATGGATGTATCACCTCATAGTAAGCCTCTATATACCAAGAACACTGAGTTTTCAAAAAGTCAAGAAATTCGATTTTCTAGCCCCTAGTGGGTGTAAAATCACGTTTATTTCACTTCTTTCAAAAACTTAAAAATCATATAAATGGATGTATCACGTCATTATAAGCCTATATATACCAAGAATACTGAGTTTTTAAAAATTCAAGAAATTCGATTTTCTAACCCCTAGTGATTGTAAAATCGCGTTTACTTCACTTCTTTCAAACTGCTTAAAAATCATATAAATGGATGATTCACCTCATAATAAGCCTATATATACCAAGAATACTAACTTTTCAACAAGTCAAAAATTTCGATTTTCTAGCCCCTAGTGTGTGTAAAATCGCGTTTACTTCACTTCTTTGAAACTGCTTAAAAAGCATATAAAAGGATGTTTCACGTCATTATAAGCCTACATATACCAAGAATATTGAGTTTTCAACAAGTCAAGAAATTCAATTTTCTAGCCCCTAGTGAGAGTAAAATCGCGTTTTCTTCACTTCTTTCAAACTGCTTAAAAATCATATAATTGGATGTATCACCTCATAATAAACCTCTATATACCAAGAAAACTGCGTTTTCAAAAAGTCAAGATATTCGATTTTCTAGCCCCTAGTGAGTGTAAAATCGCGTTTACTTCACTTCTTTCAAACTGCTTAAAAATCATATAAATGGATGAATCACCTCATAATAAGCCTCTATATACCAAGAATACTGAGTTTTCAAAAAGTCAAGAAATTCGATTTTCTAGCCCCTAGTGAGTGTAAAATCGCGTTTACTTCACTTCTTTCAAACTGCTTAAAAATCATATACATGGATGTATCACCTCATAATAAGCCTATATATACCAAGAATATTGAGTTTTTAACAAGTCAAGAATTTCGATTTTCTAGCCCCTAGTGAGTGTAAAATCGCGTTTACATCACTTCTTTTAAACTGCTTAAAAATCATATAAATGGATGTATCACCTCATAATAAGCCTCTATATACCAAGAATACTAAGTTTTCAAAAAGTCAAGAATTTCGATTTTCTAGCCCCTAGTGAGTGTAAAATCGCGTTTACTTCACTTCTTTCAAACTGCTTAAAAATCATATAAAAGAATGTTTCACGTCATTATAAGCCTACATATACCAAGAATATTGAGTTTTTAACAAGTCAAGAAATTCAATTTTCTAGCCCCTAGTGGGAGTAAAATCGCGTTTACTTCACTTATTTCAAACTGCATAAAAATCATATAAATGGATATTTCACGTCATAATAAGCCTATATATACCAAGAATACTAAGTTTTTACAAGTCAAGAAATTCGATTTTCTAGCCCCTAGTGAGTGTAAAATCGCGTTTACTTCACTTCTTTCAAACTGCTTACAAATCATATAAATGGATGTATCACCTCATAATAAGCCTCTATATACCAAGAATACTAAGTTTTCAAAAAGTCAAGAATTTCGATTTTCTAGCCCCTAGTGAGTGTAAAATCGCGTTTACATCACTTCTTTTAAACTGCTTAAAAATCATATAAATGGATGTATCACATCATAATAAGCCTATATGTACCAAGAATACTAAGTTTTCAAAAAGTCAAGAATTTCGATTTTTTAGCCCCTAGTGAGTGTAAAAATGCGTTTACTTCACTTCTTTCAAAATGCTTAAAAATCATATAAATGGATGTTTCACGTCATTATAAGCCTATATATACCAAGAATACTGAGTTTTGAAAAAGTCAAGAAATTCGATTTTCTAGCCCCTAGTGAGTGTAAAATCGCGTTTACTTCACTTCTTTCAAACTGCTTAAAAATCATATAAATGGATGTATCACCTCATTATAAGCCTCTATATACCAAGAATAATAAGCCTATATATTCCAAGAATACTGAGGTCTCAAAACGACAAGAAATTCGATTTTCTAGCCCCTAGTGAGTGTAAAATCCCGTTTTCTTCACTTATTTCAAACTGCTTAAAAATCATATAAATGGATGTATTACCTCATAGTAAGCCTCTATATACCAAGAATACTGAGTTTTCAAAAAGTCAAGAAATTCGATTTTCTAGCCCCTAGTGAGTGTAAAATCGCGTTTACTTCACTTCTTTCAAAATGCTTAAAAATCATATAAATGGATGTATCACGTCATAATAAGCCTATATATACCAAGAATACTGAGTTTTTAAAAAGTCAAGAAATTCGATTTTCTAGCCCCTAGTGAGTGTAAAATCGCGTTTACATCACTTCTTTTAAACTGCTTAAAAATCATATAAATGGATGTATCACCTCATAATAAGCCTCTATATACCAAGAATACTAAGTTTTCAAAAAGTCAAGAATTTCGATTTTCTAGCCCCTAGTGAGTGTAAAATCGCGTTTACTTCACTTCTCTCAAACTGCTTAAAAATCATATAAAAGAATGTTTCACGTCATTATAAGCCTACATATACCAAGAATATTGAGTTTTTAACAAGTCAAGAAATTCAATTTTCTAGCCCCTAGTGGGAGTAAAATCGCGTTTACTTCACTTATTTCAAACTGCATAAAAATCATATAAATGGATATTTCACGTCATAATAAGCCTATATATACCAAGAATACTAAGTTTTTACAAGTCAAGAAATTCGATTTTCTAGCCCGTAGTGAATGTAAAATGGCGTTTACTTCACTTCTTTCAAACTGCTTAAAAATCATATAAATGGATGTATCACCTCATAATAAGCCTATATATACCAAGAATATTGAGTTTTTAACAAGTCAAGAATTTCGATTTTCTAGCCCCTAGTGAGTGTAAAATCGCGTTTACATCACTTCTTTTAAACTGCTTAAAAATCATATAAATGGATGTATCACCTCATAATAAGCCTCTATATACCAAGAATACTAAGTTTTCAAAAAGTCAAGAATTTCGATTTTCTAGCCCCTAGTGAGTGTAAAATCGCATTTACTTCACTTCTTTCAAACTGCTTAAAAATCATATAAAAGAATGTTACACGTCATTATAAGCCTACATATACCAAGAATATTGAGTTTTTAACAAGTCAAGAAATTCAATTTTCTAGCCCCTAGTAGGAGTAAAATCGCGTTTACTTCACTTATTTCAAACTGCATAAAAATCATATAAATGGATATTTCACGTCATAATAAGCCTATATATACCAAGAATACTAAGTTTTTACAAGTCAAGAAATTCGATTTTCTAGCCCCTAGTGAGTGTAAAATCGCGTTTACTTCACTTCTTTCAAACTGCTTACAAATCATATAAATGGATGTATCACCTCATAATAAGCCTCTATATACCAAGAATACTAAGTTTTCAAAAAGTCAAGAATTTCGATTTTCTAGCCCCTAGTGAGTGTAAAATCGCGTTTACTTCACTTCTCTCAAACTGCTTAAAAATCATATAAAAGAATGTTTCACGTCATTATAAGCCTACATATACCAAGAATATTGAGTTTTTAACAAGTCAAGAAATTCAATTTTCTAGCCCCCAGTGGGAGTAAAATCGCGTTTACTTCACTTATTTCAAACTGCATAAAAATCATATAAATGGATATTTCACGTCATAATAAGCCTATATATACCAAGAATACTGAGTTTTGAAAAAGTCAAGAAATTCGATTTTCTAGCCCCTAGTGAGTGTAAAATCGCGTTTACTTCACTTCTTTCAAACTGCTTAAAAATCATATAAATGGATGTATCACCTCATTATAAGCCTCTATATACCAAGAATAATAAGCCTATATATTCCAAGAATACTGAGGTCTCAAAACGACAAGAAATTCGATTTTCTAGCCCCTAGTGAGTGTAAAAATCCCGTTTTCTTCACTTATTTCAAACTGCTTAAAAATCATATAAATGGATGTATTACCTCATAGTAAGCCTCTATATACCAAGAATACTGAGTTTTCAAAAAGTCAAGAAATTCGATTTTCTAGCCCCTAGTGAGTGTAAAATCGCGTTTACTTCACTTCTTTCAAAATGCTTAAAAATCATATAAATGGATGTATCACGTCATAATAAGCCTATATATACCAAGAATACTGAGTTTTTAAAAAGTCAAGAAATTCGATTTTCTAACCCCTAGTGAGTGTAAAATCGCGTTTACTTCACTTCTTTCAAACTGCTTAAAAATCATATAAATGGATGTATCACCTCATAATAAGCCTATATATACCAAGAATACTAAGTTTTCAAAAAGTCAAGAATTTCGATTTTCTAGCCCCTAGTGAGTGTAAAATCGCGTTTACATCACTTCTTTTAAACTGCTTAAAAATCATATAAATGGATGTATCACCTCATAATAAGCCTCTATATACCAAGAATACTAAGTTTTCAAAAAGTCAAGAATTTCGATTTTCTAGCCCCTAGTGAGTGTAAAATCGCGTTTACTTCACTTCTCTCAAACTGCTTAAAAATCATATAAAAGAATGTTTCACGTCATTATAAGCCTACATATACCAAGAATATTGAGTTTTTAACAAGTCAAGAAATTCAATTTTCTAGCCCCTAGTGGGAGTAAAATCGCGTTTACTTCACTTATTTCAAACTGCATAAAAATCATATAAATGGATATTTCACGTCATAATAAGCCTATATATACCAAGAATACTAAGTTTTTACAAGTCAAGAAATTCGATTTTCTAGCCCGTAGTGAATGTAAAATGGCGTTTACTTCACTTCTTTCAAACTGCTTAAAAATCATATAAATGGATGTATCACCTCATAATAAGCCTATATATACCAAGAATATTGAGTTTTTAACAAGTCAAGAATTTCGATTTTCTAGCCCCTAGTGAGTGTAAAATCGCGTTTACATCACTTCTTTTAAACTGCTTAAAAATCATATAAATGGATGTATCACCTCATAATAAGCCTCTATATACCAAGAATACTAAGTTTTCAAAAAGTCAAGAATTTCGATTTTCTAGCCCCTAGTGAGTGTAAAATCGCGTTTACTTCACTTCTTTCAAACTGCTTAAAAATCATATAAAAGAATGTTACACGTCATTATAAGCCTACATATACCAAGAATATTGAGTTTTTAACAAGTCAAGAAATTCAATTTTCTAGCCCCTAGTGGGAGTAAAATCGCGTTTACTTCACTTATTTCAAACTGCATAAAAATCATATAAATGGATATTTCACGTCATAATAAGCCTATATATACCAAGAATACTAAGTTTTTACAAGTCAAGAAATTCGATTTTCTAGCCCCTAGTGAGTGTAAAATCGCGTTTACTTCACTTCTTTCAAACTGCTTACAAATCATATAAATGGATGTATCACCTCATAATAAGCCTCTATATACCAAGAATACTAAGTTTTCAAAAAGTCAAGAATTTCGATTTTCTAGCCCCTAGTGAGTGTAAAATCGCGTTTACATCACTTCTTTTAAACTGCTTAAAAATCATATAAATGGATGTATCACATCATAATAAGCCTATATATACCAAGAATACTAAGTTTTCAAAAAGTCAAGAATTTCGATTTTTTAGCCCCTAGTGAGTGTAAAAATGCGTTTACTTCACTTCTTTCAAAATGCTTAAAAATCATATAAATGGATGTTTCACGTCATTATAAGCCTATATATACCAAGAATACTGAGTTTTGAAAAAGTCAAGAAATTCGATTTTCTAGCCCCTAGTGAGTGTAAAATCGCGTTTACTTCACTTCTTTCAAACTGCTTAAAAATCATATAAATGGATGTATCACCTCATTATAAGCCTCTATATACCAAGAATAATAAGCCTATATATTCCAAGAATACTGAGGTCTCAAAACGACAAGAAATTCGATTTTCTAGCCCCTAGTGAGTGTAAAATCCCGTTTACTTCACTTCTTACAAACTGCTTAAAAATCATATAAATGAATGTATCACCTCATAAAAAGTCTCTATATACCAAGAATACTGAGTTTTCAAAAAGTCAAGAATTTCGATTTTCTAGCCCCTAGTGAGTGAAAAATCGCGTTTACTTCACTTCTTTCAAACTGCTTAAAGATCATATAAATGGATGTATCACCTCATAATAAGCCTACATATACCAAGAATACTAAGTTTTCAAAAAGTCAAGAATTTCGATTTTCTAGCCCCTAGTGAGTGTAAAATCGCGTTTACTTCACTTCTGTCAAACTGTTTAAATATCATATAAATGGATGTATCACGTCATAATAAGCCTTTATATACCAAGAATATTCAGTTTTCAACAAGTCAAGAAATTCGATTTTCTAGCCCCTAGTGAGTGTAAAATCGCGCTTACTTCACTTCTTTAAAACTGCATAAAAATCATATAAATAGAAGTATCACATCATAATAAGCCTATATATACCATGAATACTAAGTTTTCAAAAAGTCTAGAATTTCGATTTTCTAGCCCCTAGTGAGTGTAAAATGGCGTTTACTTCACTTCTTTCAAACTGCTTAAAAATCATATAAATGGATGTTTCACTTCATTATAAGCCTACATATACCAAGAATATTGAGTTTTCAACAAGTCAAGAAATTCAATTTTCTAGGCCCTAGTGACAGTAAAATCGCGTTTACTTCACTTCTTTCAAACTGCATAAAAATCATATCAATGGATGTTTCACGTCATAATAAGCCTATATATATATACCAAGAATACTAGGTTTTCAACAAGTCAAGAAATTCGATTTTCCAGCCCCCAGTGAGTGTAAAATCACGTTTACTTCACTTCTTACAAACTGCTTAAAAATCATATAAATGAATGTATCACCTCATAAAAAGCCTCTATATACCAAGAATACTGAGTTTTCAAAGAGTCAAGAATTTCGATTTTCTAGCCCCTAGTGAGTGTAAAATCGCGTTTACTTCTCTTCTTTCAAACTGCTTAAAAATCATATAAATGGATGTTTCACTTCATTATAAGCCTATAGTCAAGAATACAGAGTTTTCAGAAAGTCAAGAAATTCGATTTTCTAGCCCCTAGTGTGTGTAAAATCACGTTTACTTCACTTCTATCAAACCGCTTAAAAATCATATAAATGTATGTATCACCTCATAATAAGCATCTATATACCAAGAAAACTCAGTTTTCAACAAGTCAAGAAATTCGATATTTTAGCCCCTGGTGAGCGTAAAATCGCGTTTACTTTACTTCTATCAAACTGCATAAAAATCATATAAATGGATGTTTCACGTCATAATAAACATATATATTCCAAGAATACGGAGGTCTCAAAAAGACAAGAAATTCGATTTTCTGGCCCCTAGTGAGTGTAAAATCGCGTTTTCTTCACTTATTTCAAACTGCTTAAAAATCATATAAATGGATGTATCACCTCATAGTAAGCCTCTATATACCAAGAACACTGAGTTTTCAAAAAGTCAAGAAATTCGATTTTCTAGCCCCTAGTGGGTGTAAAATCACGTTTATTTCACTTCTTTCAAAAACTTAAAAATCATATAAATGGATGTATCACGTCATTATAAGCCTATATATACCAAGAATACTGAGTTTTTAAAAATTCAAGAAATACGATTTTCTAACCCCTAGTGAGTGTAAAATCGCGTTTACTTCACTTCTTTCAAACTGCTTAAAAATCATATAAATGGATGATTCACCTCATAATAAGCCTATATATACCAAGAATACTAAGTTTTCAAAAAGTCAAAAATTTCGATTTTCTAGCCCCTAGTGTGTGTAAAATCGCGTTTACTTCACTTCTTTGACACTGCTTAAAAAGCATATAAAAGGATGTTTCACGTCATTATAAGCCTACATATACCAAGAATATTGAGTTTTCAACAAGTCAAGAAATTCAATTTTCTAGCCCCTAGTGAGAGTAAAATCGCGTTTTCTTCACTTCTTTCAAACTGCTTAAAAATCATATAATTAGATGTATCACCTCATAATAAACCTCTATATACCAAGAAAACTGCGATTTCAAAAAGTCAAGATATTCGATTTTCTAGCCCCTAGTGAGTGTAAAATCGCGTTTACTTCACTTCTTTCAAACTGCTTAAAAATCATATAAATGGATGAATCACCTCATAATAAGCCTCTATATACCAAGAATACTGAGTTTTCAAAAAGTCAAGAAATTCGATTTTCTAGCCCCTAGTGAGTGTAAAATCGCGTTTACTTCACTTCTTTCAAACTGCTTAAAAATCATATACATGGATGTATCACCTCATAATAAGCCTCTATATACCAAGAATATTGAGTTTTTAGCAAGTCAAGAATTTCGATTTTCTAGCCCCTAGTGAGTGTAAAATCGCGTTTACATCACTTCTTTTAAACTGCTTAAAAATCATATAAATGGATGTATCACCTCATAATAAGCCTCTATACACCAAGAATACTAAGTTTTCAAAAAGTCAAGAATTTCGATTTTCTAGCCCCTAGTGAGTGTAAAATCGCGTTTACTTCACTTCTTTCAAACTGCTTAAAAATCATATAAAAGAATGTTACACGTCATTATAAGCCTACATATACCAAGAATATTGAGTTTTTAACAAGTCAAGAAATTCAATTTTCTAGCCCCTAGTGGGAGTAAAATCGCGTTTACTTCACTTATTTCAAACTGCATAAAAATCATATAAATGGATATTTCACGTGATAATAAGCCTATATATACCAAGAATACTAAGTTTTTACAAGTCAAGAAATTCGATTTTCTAGCCCCTAGTGAGTGTAAAATCGCGTTTACTTCACTTCTTTCAAACTGCTTACAAATCATATAAATGGATGTATCACCTCATAATAAGCCTCTATATACCAAGAATACTAAGTTTTCAAAAAGTCAAGAATTTCGATTTTCTAGCCCCTAGTGAGTGTAAAATCGCGTTTACATCACTTCTTTTAAACTGCTTAAAAATCATATAAATGGATGTATCACATCATAATAAGCCTATATATACCAAGAATACTAAGTTTTCAAAAAGTCAAGAATTTGGATTTTTTAGCCCCTAGTGAGTGTAAAAATGCGTTTACTTCACTTCTTTCAAAATGCTTAAAAATCATATAAATGGATGTTTCACGTCATTATAAGCCTATATATACCAAGAATACTGAGTTTTGAAAAAGTCAAGAAATTCGATTTTCTAGCCCCTAGTGAGTGTAAAATCGCGTTTACTTCACTTCTTTCAAACTGCTTAAAAATCATATAAATGGATGTATCACCTCATTATAAGCCTCTATATACCAAGAATAATAAGCCTATATATTCCAAGAATACTGAGGTCTCAAAACGACAAGAAATTCGATTTTCTAGCCCCTAGTGAGTGTAAAATCCCGTTTTCTTCACTTATTTCAAACTGCTTAAAAATCATATAAATGGATGTATTACCTCATAGTAAGCCTCTATATACCAAGAATACTGAGTTTTCAAAAAGTCAAGAAATTCGATTTTCTAGCCCCTAGTGAGTGTAAAATCGCGTTTACTTCACTTCTTTCAAAATGCTTAAAAATCATATAAATGGATGTATCACGTCATAATAAGCCTATATATACCAAGAATACTGAGTTTTTAAAAAGTCAAGAAATTCGATTTTCTAACCCCTAGTGAGTGTAAAATCGCGTTTACTTCACTTCTTTCAAACTGCTTAAAAATCATATAAATGGATGTATCACCTCATAATAAGCCTATATATACCAAGAATACTAAGTTTTCAAAAAGTCAAGAATTTCGATTTTCTAGCCCCTAGTGAGTGTAAAATCGCGTTTACGTCACTTCTTTTAAACTGCTTAAAAATCATATAAATGGATGTATCACCTCATAATAAGCCTCTATATACCAAGAATACTAAGTTTTCAAAAAGTCAAGAATTTCGATTTTCTAGCCCCTAGTGAGTGTAAAATCGCGTTTACTTCACTTCTCTCAAACTGCTTAAAAATCATATAAAAGAATGTTTCACGTCATTATAAGCCTACATATACCAAGAATATTGAGTTTTTAACAAGTCAAGAAATTCAATTTTCTAGCCCCTAGTGGGAGTAAAATCGCGTTTACTTCACTTATTTCAAACTGCATAAAAATCATATAAATGGATATTTCACGTCATAATAAGCCTATATATACCAAGAATACTAAGTTTTTACAAGTCAAGAAATTCGATTTTCTAGCCCGTAGTGAGTGTAAAATGGCGTTTACTTCACTTCTTTCAAACTGCTTAAAAATCATATAAATGGATGTATCACCTCATAATAAGCCTATATATACCAAGAATATTGAGTTTTTAACAAGTCAAGAATTTCGATTTTCTAGCCCCTAGTGAGTGTAAAATCGCGTTTACATCACTTCTTTTAAACTGCTTAAAAATCATATAAATGGATGTATCACCTCATAATAAGCCTCTATATACCAAGAATACTAAGTTTTCAAAAAGTCAAGAATTTCGATTTTCTAGCCCCTAGTGAGTGTAAAATCGCGTTTACTTCACTTCTTTCAAACTGCTTAAAAATCATATAAAAGAATGTTACACGTCATTATAAGCCTACATATACCAAGAATATTGAGTTTTTAACAAGTCAAGAAATTCAATTTTCTAGCCCCTAGTGGGAGTAAAATCGCGTTTACTTCACTTATTTCAAACTGCATAAAAATCATATAAATGGATATTTCACGTCATAATAAGCCTATATATACCAAGAATACTAAGTTTTTACAAGTCAAGAAATTCGATTTTCTAGCCCCTAGTGAGTGTAAAATCGCGTTTACTTCACTTCTTTCAAACTGCTTACAAATCATATAAATGGATGTATCACCTCATAATAAGCCTCTATATACCAAGAATACTAAGTTTTCAAAAAGTCAAGAATTTCGATTTTCTAGCCCCTAGTGAGTGTAAAATCGCGTTTACATCACTTCTTTTAAACTGCTTAAAAATCATATAAATGGATGTATCACATCATAATAAGACTATATATACCAAGAATACTAAGTTTTCAAAAAGTCAAGAATTTCCATTTTTTAGCCCCTAGTGAGTGTAAAAATGCGTTTACTTCACTTCTTTCAAAATGCTTAAAAACCATATAAATGGATGTTTCACGTCATTATAAGCCTATATATACCAAGAATACTGAGTTTTGAAAAAGTCAAGAAATTCGATTTTCTAGCCCCTAGTGAGTGTAAAATCGCGTTTACTTCACTTCTTTCAAACTGCTTAAAAATCATATAAATGGATGTATCACCTCATTATAAGCCTCTATATACCAAGAATAATAAGCCTATATATTCCAAGAATACTGAGGTCTCAAAACGACAAGAAATTCGATTTTCTAGCCCCTAGTGAGTGTAAAATCCCGTTTTCTTCACTTATTTCAAACTGCTTAAAAATCATATAAATGGATGTATTACCTCATAGTAAGCCTCTATATACCAAGAACACTGAGTTTTCAAAAAGTCAAGAAATTCGATTTTCTAGCCCCTAGTGAGTGTAAAATCGCGTTTACTTCACTTCTTTCAAAATGCTTAAAAATCATATAAATGGATGTATCACGTCATAATAAGCCTATATATACCAAGAATACTGAGTTTTTAAAAAGTCAAGAAATTCGATTTTCTAACCCCTAGTGAGTGTAAAATCGCGTTTACTTCACTTCTTTCAAACTGCTTAAAAATCATATAAATGGATGTATCACCTCATAATAAGCCTATATATACCAAGAATACTAAGTTTTCAAAAAGTCAAGAATTTCGATTTTCTAGCCCCTAGTGAGTGTAAAATCGCGTTTACATCACTTCTTTTAAACTGCTTAAAAATCATATAAATGGATGTATCACCTCATAATAAGCCTCTATATACCAAGAATACTAAGTTTTCAAAAAGTCAAGAATTTCGATTTTCTAGCCCCTAGTGAGTGTAAAATCGCGTTTACTTCACTTCTCTCAAACTGCTTAAAAATCATATAAAAGAATGTTTCACGTCATTATAAGCCTACATATACCAAGAATATTGAGTTTTTAACAAGTCAAGAAATTCAATTTTCTAGCCCCTAGTGGGAGTAAAATCGCGTTTACTTTACTTATTTCATACTGCATAAAAATCATATAAATGGATATTTCACGTCATAATAAGCCTATATATACCAAGAATACTAAGTTTTTACAAGTCAAGAAATTCGATTTTCTAGCCCGTAGTGAGTGTAAAATGGCGTTTACTTCACTTCTTTCAAACTGCTTAAAAATCATATAAATGGATGTATCACCTCATAATAAGCCTATATATACCAAGAATATTGAGTTTTTAACAAGTCAAGAATTTCGATTTTCTAGCCCCTAGTGAGTGTAAAATCGCGTTTACATCACTTCTTTTAAACTGCTTAAAAATCATATAAATGGATGTATCACCTCATAATAAGCCTCTATATACCAAGAATACTAAGTTTTCAAAAAGTCAAGAATTTCGATTTTCTAGCCCCTAGTGAGTGTAAAATCGCGTTTACTTCACTTCTTTCAAACTGCTTAAAAATCATATAAAAGAATGTTACACGTCATTATAAGCCTACATATACCAAGAATAATGAGTTTTTAACAAGTCAAGAAATTCAATTTTCTAGCCCCTAGTGGGAGTAAAATCGCGTTTACTTCACTTATTTCAAACTGCATAAAAATCATATAAATGGATATTTCACGTCATAATAAGCCTATATATACCAAGAATACTAAGTTTTTACAAGTCAAGAAATTCGATTTTCTAGCCCCTAGTGAGTGTAAAATAGCGTTTACTTCACTTCTTTCAAACTGCTTACAAATGGATGTATCACCTCATAATAAGCCTCTATATACCAAGAATACTAAGTTTTCAAAAAGTCAAGAATTTTGATTTTCTAGCCCCTAGTGAGTGTAAAATCGCGTTTACTTCACTTCTTTCAAACTGCTTAAAAATCATATAAAAGAATGTTACACGTCATTATAAGCCTACATATACCAAGAATATTGAGTTTTTAACAAGTCAAGAAATTCAATTTTCTAGCCCCTAGTGGGAGTAAAATCGCGTTTACTTCACTTATTCCAAACTGCATAAAAATCATATAAATGGATATTTCACGTCATAATAAGCCTATATATACCAAGAATACTAAGTTTTTACAAGTCAAGAAATTCGATTTTCTAGCCCCTAGTGAGTGTAAAATCGCGTTTACTTCACTTCTTTCAAACTGCTTACAAATCATATAAATGGATGTATCACCTCATAATAAGCCTCTATATACCAAGAATACTAAGTTTTCAAAAAGTCAAGAATTTCGATTTTCTAGCCCCTAGTGAGTGAAAAATCGCGTTTACATCACTTCTTTTAAACTGCTTAAAAATCATATAAATGGATGTATCACATCATAATAAGCCTATATATACCAAGAATACTAAGTTTTCAAAAAGTCAAGAATTTCGATTTTTTAGCCCCTAGTGAGTGTAAAAATGCGTTTACTTCACTTCTTTCAAAATGCTTAAAAATCATATAAATGGATGTTTCACGTCATTATAAGCCTATATATACCAAGAATACTGAGTTTTGAAAAAGTCAAGAAATTCGATTTTCTAGCCCCTAGTGAGTGTAAAATCGCGTTTACTTCACTTCTTTCAAACTGCTTAAAAATCATATAAATGGATGTATCACCTCATAATAAGCATCTATATACCAAGAAAACTCAGTTTTCAACAAGTCAAGAAATTCGATATTTTAGCCCCTGGTGAGCGTAAAATCGCGTTTACTTTACTTCTATCAAACTGCATAAAAATCATATAAATGGATGTTTCACGTCATAATAAACATATATATTCCAAGAATACGGAGGTCTCAAAAAGACAAGAAATTCGATTTTCTGGCCCCTAGTGAGTGTAAAATCGCGTTTTCTTCACTTATTTCAAACTGCTTAAAAATCATATAAATGGATGTATCACCTCATAGTAAGCCTCTATATACCAAGAACACTGAGTTTTCAAAAAGTCAAGAAATTCGATTTTCTAGCCCCTAGTGGGTGTAAAATCACGTTTATTTCACTTCTTTCAAAAACTTAAAAATCATATAAATGGATGTATCACGTCATTATAAGCCTATATATACCAAGAATACTGAGTTTTTAAAAATTCAAGAAATACGATTTTCTAACCCCTAGTGAGTGTAAAATCGCGTTTACTTCACTTCTTTCAAACTGCTTAAAAATCATATAAATGGATGATTCACCTCATAATAAGCCTATATATACCAAGAATACTAAGTTTTCAAAAAGTCAAAAATTTCGATTTTCTAGCCCCTAGTGTGTGTAAAATCGCGTTTACTTCACTTCTTTGACACTGCTTAAAAAGCATATAAAAGGATGTTTCACGTCATTATAAGCCTACATATACCAAGAATATTGAGTTTTCAACAAGTCAAGAAATTCAATTTTCTAGCCCCTAGTGAGAGTAAAATCGCGTTTTCTTCACTTCTTTCAAACTGCTTAAAAATCATATAATTAGATGTATCACCTCATAATAAACCTCTATATACCAAGAAAACTGCGATTTCAAAAAGTCAAGATATTCGATTTTCTAGCCCCTAGTGAGTGTAAAATCGCGTTTACTTCACTTCTTTCAAACTGCTTAAAAATCATATAAATGGATGAATCACCTCATAATAAGCCTCTATATACCAAGAATACTGAGTTTTCAAAAAGTCAAGAAATTCGATTTTCTAGCCCCTAGTGAGTGTAAAATCGCGTTTACTTCACTTCTTTCAAACTGCTTAAAAATCATATACATGGATGTATCACCTCATAATAAGCCTCTATATACCAAGAATATTGAGTTTTTAGCAAGTCAAGAATTTCGATTTTCTAGCCCCTAGTGAGTGTAAAATCGCGTTTACATCACTTCTTTTAAACTGCTTAAAAATCATATAAATGGATGTATCACCTCATAATAAGCCTCTATACACCAAGAATACTAAGTTTTCAAAAAGTCAAGAATTTCGATTTTCTAGCCCCTAGTGAGTGTAAAATCGCGTTTACTTCACTTCTTTCAAACTGCTTAAAAATCATATAAAAGAATGTTACACGTCATTATAAGCCTACATATACCAAGAATATTGAGTTTTTAACAAGTCAAGAAATTCAATTTTCTAGCCCCTAGTGGGAGTAAAATCGCGTTTACTTCACTTATTTCAAACTGCATAAAAATCATATAAATGGATATTTCACGTGATAATAAGCCTATATATACCAAGAATACTAAGTTTTTACAAGTCAAGAAATTCGATTTTCTAGCCCCTAGTGAGTGTAAAATCGCGTTTACTTCACTTCTTTCAAACTGCTTACAAATCATATAAATGGATGTATCACCTCATAATAAGCCTCTATATACCAAGAATACTAAGTTTTCAAAAAGTCAAGAATTTCGATTTTCTAGCCCCTAGTGAGTGTAAAATCGCGTTTACATCACTTCTTTTAAACTGCTTAAAAATCATATAAATGGATGTATCACATCATAATAAGCCTATATATACCAAGAATACTAAGTTTTCAAAAAGTCAAGAATTTGGATTTTTTAGCCCCTAGTGAGTGTAAAAATGCGTTTACTTCACTTCTTTCAAAATGCTTAAAAATCATATAAATGGATGTTTCACGTCATTATAAGCCTATATATACCAAGAATACTGAGTTTTGAAAAAGTCAAGAAATTCGATTTTCTAGCCCCTAGTGAGTGTAAAATCGCGTTTACTTCACTTCTTTCAAACTGCTTAAAAATCATATAAATGGATGTATCACCTCATTATAAGCCTCTATATACCAAGAATAATAAGCCTATATATTCCAAGAATACTGAGGTCTCAAAACGACAAGAAATTCGATTTTCTAGCCCCTAGTGAGTGTAAAATCCCGTTTTCTTCACTTATTTCAAACTGCTTAAAAATCATATAAATGGATGTATTACCTCATAGTAAGCCTCTATATACCAAGAATACTGAGTTTTCAAAAAGTCAAGAAATTCGATTTTCTAGCCCCTAGTGAGTGTAAAATCGCGTTTACTTCACTTCTTTCAAAATGCTTAAAAATCATATAAATGGATGTATCACGTCATAATAAGCCTATATATACCAAGAATACTGAGTTTTTAAAAAGTCAAGAAATTCGATTTTCTAACCCCTAGTGAGTGTAAAATCGCGTTTACTTCACTTCTTTCAAACTGCTTAAAAATCATATAAATGGATGTATCACCTCATAATAAGCCTATATATACCAAGAATACTAAGTTTTCAAAAAGTCAAGAATTTCGATTTTCTAGCCCCTAGTGAGTGTAAAATCGCGTTTACGTCACTTCTTTTAAACTGCTTAAAAATCATATAAATGGATGTATCACCTCATAATAAGCCTCTATATACCAAGAATACTAAGTTTTCAAAAAGTCAAGAATTTCGATTTTCTAGCCCCTAGTGAGTGTAAAATCGCGTTTACTTCACTTCTCTCAAACTGCTTAAAAATCATATAAAAGAATGTTTCACGTCATTATAAGCCTACATATACCAAGAATATTGAGTTTTTAACAAGTCAAGAAATTCAATTTTCTAGCCCCTAGTGGGAGTAAAATCGCGTTTACTTCACTTATTTCAAACTGCATAAAAATCATATAAATGGATATTTCACGTCATAATAAGCCTATATATACCAAGAATACTAAGTTTTTACAAGTCAAGAAATTCGATTTTCTAGCCCGTAGTGAGTGTAAAATGGCGTTTACTTCACTTCTTTCAAACTGCTTAAAAATCATATAAATGGATGTATCACCTCATAATAAGCCTATATATACCAAGAATATTGAGTTTTTAACAAGTCAAGAATTTCGATTTTCTAGCCCCTAGTGAGTGTAAAATCGCGTTTACATCACTTCTTTTAAACTGCTTAAAAATCATATAAATGGATGTATCACCTCATAATAAGCCTCTATATACCAAGAATACTAAGTTTTCAAAAAGTCAAGAATTTCGATTTTCTAGCCCCTAGTGAGTGTAAAATCGCGTTTACTTCACTTCTTTCAAACTGCTTAAAAATCATATAAAAGAATGTTACACGTCATTATAAGCCTACATATACCAAGAATATTGAGTTTTTAACAAGTCAAGAAATTCAATTTTCTAGCCCCTAGTGGGAGTAAAATCGCGTTTACTTCACTTATTTCAAACTGCATAAAAATCATATAAATGGATATTTCACGTCATAATAAGCCTATATATACCAAGAATACTAAGTTTTTACAAGTCAAGAAATTCGATTTTCTAGCCCCTAGTGAGTGTAAAATCGCGTTTACTTCACTTCTTTCAAACTGCTTACAAATCATATAAATGGATGTATCACCTCATAATAAGCCTCTATATACCAAGAATACTAAGTTTTCAAAAAGTCAAGAATTTCGATTTTCTAGCCCCTAGTGAGTGTAAAATCGCGTTTACATCACTTCTTTTAAACTGCTTAAAAATCATATAAATGGATGTATCACATCATAATAAGACTATATATACCAAGAATACTAAGTTTTCAAAAAGTCAAGAATTTCCATTTTTTAGCCCCTAGTGAGTGTAAAAATGCGTTTACTTCACTTCTTTCAAAATGCTTAAAAACCATATAAATGGATGTTTCACGTCATTATAAGCCTATATATACCAAGAATACTGAGTTTTGAAAAAGTCAAGAAATTCGATTTTCTAGCCCCTAGTGAGTGTAAAATCGCGTTTACTTCACTTCTTTCAAACTGCTTAAAAATCATATAAATGGATGTATCACCTCATTATAAGCCTCTATATACCAAGAATAATAAGCCTATATATTCCAAGAATACTGAGGTCTCAAAACGACAAGAAATTCGATTTTCTAGCCCCTAGTGAGTGTAAAATCCCGTTTTCTTCACTTATTTCAAACTGCTTAAAAATCATATAAATGGATGTATTACCTCATAGTAAGCCTCTATATACCAAGAACACTGAGTTTTCAAAAAGTCAAGAAATTCGATTTTCTAGCCCCTAGTGAGTGTAAAATCGCGTTTACTTCACTTCTTTCAAAATGCTTAAAAATCATATAAATGGATGTATCACGTCATAATAAGCCTATATATACCAAGAATACTGAGTTTTTAAAAAGTCAAGAAATTCGATTTTCTAACCCCTAGTGAGTGTAAAATCGCGTTTACTTCACTTCTTTCAAACTGCTTAAAAATCATATAAATGGATGTATCACCTCATAATAAGCCTATATATACCAAGAATACTAAGTTTTCAAAAAGTCAAGAATTTCGATTTTCTAGCCCCTAGTGAGTGTAAAATCGCGTTTACATCACTTCTTTTAAACTGCTTAAAAATCATATAAATGGATGTATCACCTCATAATAAGCCTCTATATACCAAGAATACTAAGTTTTCAAAAAGTCAAGAATTTCGATTTTCTAGCCCCTAGTGAGTGTAAAATCGCGTTTACTTCACTTCTCTCAAACTGCTTAAAAATCATATAAAAGAATGTTTCACGTCATTATAAGCCTACATATACCAAGAATATTGAGTTTTTAACAAGTCAAGAAATTCAATTTTCTAGCCCCTAGTGGGAGTAAAATCGCGTTTACTTTACTTATTTCATACTGCATAAAAATCATATAAATGGATATTTCACGTCATAATAAGCCTATATATACCAAGAATACTAAGTTTTTACAAGTCAAGAAATTCGATTTTCTAGCCCGTAGTGAGTGTAAAATGGCGTTTACTTCACTTCTTTCAAACTGCTTAAAAATCATATAAATGGATGTATCACCTCATAATAAGCCTATATATACCAAGAATATTGAGTTTTTAACAAGTCAAGAATTTCGATTTTCTAGCCCCTAGTGAGTGTAAAATCGCGTTTACATCACTTCTTTTAAACTGCTTAAAAATCATATAAATGGATGTATCACCTCATAATAAGCCTCTATATACCAAGAATACTAAGTTTTCAAAAAGTCAAGAATTTCGATTTTCTAGCCCCTAGTGAGTGTAAAATCGCGTTTACTTCACTTCTTTCAAACTGCTTAAAAATCATATAAAAGAATGTTACACGTCATTATAAGCCTACATATACCAAGAATAATGAGTTTTTAACAAGTCAAGAAATTCAATTTTCTAGCCCCTAGTGGGAGTAAAATCGCGTTTACTTCACTTATTTCAAACTGCATAAAAATCATATAAATGGATATTTCACGTCATAATAAGCCTATATATACCAAGAATACTAAGTTTTTACAAGTCAAGAAATTCGATTTTCTAGCCCCTAGTGAGTGTAAAATAGCGTTTACTTCACTTCTTTCAAACTGCTTACAAATGGATGTATCACCTCATAATAAGCCTCTATATACCAAGAATACTAAGTTTTCAAAAAGTCAAGAATTTTGATTTTCTAGCCCCTAGTGAGTGTAAAATCGCGTTTACTTCACTTCTTTCAAACTGCTTAAAAATCATATAAAAGAATGTTACACGTCATTATAAGCCTACATATACCAAGAATATTGAGTTTTTAACAAGTCAAGAAATTCAATTTTCTAGCCCCTAGTGGGAGTAAAATCGCGTTTACTTCACTTATTCCAAACTGCATAAAAATCATATAAATGGATATTTCACGTCATAATAAGCCTATATATACCAAGAATACTAAGTTTTTACAAGTCAAGAAATTCGATTTTCTAGCCCCTAGTGAGTGTAAAATCGCGTTTACTTCACTTCTTTCAAACTGCTTACAAATCATATAAATGGATGTATCACCTCATAATAAGCCTCTATATACCAAGAATACTAAGTTTTCAAAAAGTCAAGAATTTCGATTTTCTAGCCCCTAGTGAGTGAAAAATCGCGTTTACATCACTTCTTTTAAACTGCTTAAAAATCATATAAATGGATGTATCACATCATAATAAGCCTATATATACCAAGAATACTAAGTTTTCAAAAAGTCAAGAATTTCGATTTTTTAGCCCCTAGTGAGTGTAAAAATGCGTTTACTTCACTTCTTTCAAAATGCTTAAAAATCATATAAATGGATGTTTCACGTCATTATAAGCCTATATATACCAAGAATACTGAGTTTTGAAAAAGTCAAGAAATTCGATTTTCTAGCCCCTAGTGAGTGTAAAATCGCGTTTACTTCACTTCTTTCAAACTGCTTAAAAATCATATAAATGGATGTATCACCTCATTATAAGCCTCTATATACCAAGAATAATAAGCCTATATATTCCAAGAATACTGAGGTCGCAAAACGACAAGAAATTCGATTTTCTAGCCCCTAGTGAGTGTAAAATCCCGTTTTCTTCACTTATTTCAAACTGCTTAAAAATCATATAAATGGATGTATTACCTCATAGTAAGCCTCTATATACCAAGAATACTGAGTTTTCAAAAAGTCAGGAAATTCGATTTTCCAACCCCCAGTGAGTGTAAAATCACGTTTACTTCACTTCTTACAAACTGCTTAAAAATCATATAATTGGATGTATCACCTCATAATAAACCTCTATATACCAAGAAAACTGCGTTTTCAAAAAGTCAAGATATTCGATTTTCTAGCCCCTAGTGAGTGTAAAATCGCGTTTACTTCACTTCTTTCAAACTGCTTAAAAATCATATAAATGGATGAATCACCTCATAATAAGCCTCTATATACCAAGAATACTGAGTTTTCAAAAAGTCAAGAAATTCGATTTTCTAGCCCCTAGTGAGTGTAAAATCGCGTTTACTTCACTTCTTTCAAACTGCTTAAAAATCATATACATGGATGTATCACCTCATAATAAGCCTATATATACCAAGAATATTGAGTTTTTAGCAAGTCAAGAATTTCGATTTTCTAGCCCCTAGTGAGTGTAAAATCGCGTTTACATCACTTCTTTTAAACTGCTTAAAAATCATATAAATGGATGTATCACCTCATAATAAGCCTCTATACACCAAGAATACTAAGTTTTCAAAAAGTCAAGAATTTCGATTTTCTAGCCCCTAGTGAGTGTAAAATCGCGTTTACTTCACTTCTTTCAAACTGCTTAAAAATCATATAAAAGAATGTTACACGTCATTTTAAGCCTACATATACCAAGAATATTGAGTTTTTAACAAGTCAAGAAATTCAATTTTCTAGCCCCTAGTGGGAGTAAAATCGCGTTTACTTCACTTATTTCAAACTGCATAAAAATCATATAAATGGATATTTCACGTCATAATAAGCCTATATATACCAAGAATACTAAGTTTTTACAAGTCAAGAAATTCGATTTTCTAGCCCCTAGTGAGTGTAAAATCGCGTTTACTTCACTTCTTTCAAACTGCTTACAAATCATATAAATGGATGTATCACCTCATAATAAGCCTCTATATACCAAGAATACTAAGTTTTCAAAAAGTCAAGAATTTCGATTTTCTAGCCCCTAGTGAGTGTAAAATCGCGTTTACATCACTTCTTTTAAACTGCTTAAAAATCATATAAATGGATGTATCACATCATAATAAGCCTATATATACCAAGAATACTAAGTTTTCAAAAAGTCAAGAATTTCGATTTTTTAGCCCCTAGTGAGTGTAAAAATGCGTTTACTTCACTTCTTTCAAAATGCTTAAAAATCATATAAATGGATGTTTCACGTCATTATAAGCCTATATATACCAAGAATACTGAGTTTTGAAAAAGTCAAGAAATTCGATTTTCTAGCCCCTAGTGAGTGTAAAATCGCGTTTACTTCACTTCTTTCAAACTGCTTAAAAATCATATAAATGGATGTATCACCTCATTATAAGCCTCTATATACCAAGAATAATAAGCCTATATATTCCAAGAATACTGAGGTCTCAAAACGACAAGAAATTCGATTTTCTAGCCCCTAGTGAGTGTAAAATCCCGTTTTCTTCACTTATTTCAAACTGCTTAAAAATCATATAAATGGATGTATTACCTCATAGTAAGCCTCTATATACCAAGAATACTGAGTTTTCAAAAAGTCAAGAAATTCGATTTTCTAGCCCCTAGTGAGTGTAAAATCGCGTTTACTTCACTTCTTTCAAAATGCTTAAAAATCATATAAATGGATGTATCACGTCATAATAAGCCTATATATACCAAGAATACTGAGTTTTTAAAAAGTCAAGAAATTCGATTTTCTAACCCCTAGTGAGTGTAAAATCGCGTTTACTTCACTTCTTTCAAACTGCTTAAAAATCATATAAATGGATGTATCACCTCATAATAAGCCTATATATACCAAGAATACTAAGTTTTCAAAAAGTCAAGAATTTCGATTTTCTAGCCCCTAGTGAGTGTAAAATCGCGTTTACATCACTTCTTTTAAACTGCTTAAAAATCATATAAATGGATGTATCACCTCATAATAAGCCTATATATACCAAGAATACTAAGTTTTCAAAAAGTCAAGAATTTCGATTTTCTAGCCCCTAGTGAGTGTAAAATCGCGTTTACATCACTTCTTTTAAACTGCTTAAAAATCATATAAATGGATGTATCACCTCATAATAAGCCTCTATATACCAAGAATACTAAGTTTTCAAAAAGTCAAAAATTTCGATTTTCTAGCCCCTAGTGTGTGTAAAATCGCGTTTACTTCACTTCTTTGACACTGCTTAAAAAGCATATAAAAGGATGTTTCACGTCATTATAAGCCTACATATACCAAGAATATTGAGTTTTCAACAAGTCAAGAAATTCAATTTTCTAGCCCCTAGTGAGAGTAAAATCGCGTTTTCTTCACTTCTTTCAAACTGCTTAAAAATCATATAATTGGATGTATCACCTCATAATAAACCTCTATATACCAAGAAAACTGCGTTTTCAAAAAGTCAAGATATTCGATTTTCTAGCCCCTAGTGAGTGTAAAATCGCGTTTACTTCACTTCTTTCAAACTGCTTAAAAATCATATAAATGGATGAATCACCTCATAATAAGCCTCTATATACCAAGAATACTGAGTTTTCAAAAAGTCAAGAAATTCGATTTTCTAGCCCCTAGTGAGTGTAAAATCGCGTTTACTTCACTTCTTTCAAACTGCTTAAAAATCATATACATGGATGTATCACCTCATAATAAGCCTATATATACCAAGAATATTGAGTTTTTAGCAAGTCAAGAATTTCGATTTTCTAGCCCCTAGTGAGTGTAAAATCGCGTTTACATCACTTCTTTTAAACTGCTTAAAAATCATATAAATGGATGTATCACCTCATAATAAGCCTCTATACACCAAGAATACTAAGTTTTCAAAAAGTCAAGAATTTCGATTTTCTAGCCCCTAGTGAGTGTAAAATCGCGTTTACTTCACTTCTTTCAAACTGCTTAAAAATCATATAAAAGAATGTTACACGTCATTTTAAGCCTACATATACCAAGAATATTGAGTTTTTAACAAGTCAAGAAATTCAATTTTCTAGCCCCTAGTGGGAGTAAAATCGCGTTTACTTCACTTATTTCAAACTGCATAAAAATCATATAAATGGATATTTCACGTCATAATAAGCCTATATATACCAAGAATACTAAGTTTTTACAAGTCAAGAAATTCGATTTTCTAGCCCCTAGTGAGTGTAAAATCGCGTTTACTTCACTTCTTTCAAACTGCTTACAAATCATATAAATGGATGTATCACCTCATAATAAGCCTCTATATACCAAGAATACTAAGTTTTCAAAAAGTCAAGAATTTCGATTTTCTAGCCCCTAGTGAGTGTAAAATCGCGTTTACATCACTTCTTTTAAACTGCTTAAAAATCATATAAATGGATGTATCACATCATAATAAGCCTATATATACCAAGAATACTAAGTTTTCAAAAAGTCAAGAATTTCGATTTTTTAGCCCCTAGTGAGTGTAAAAATGCGTTTACTTCACTTCTTTCAAAATGCTTAAAAATCATATAAATGGATGTTTCACGTCATTATAAGCCTATATATACCAAGAATACTGAGTTTTGAAAAAGTCAAGAAATTCGATTTTCTAGACCCTAGTGAGTGTAAAATCGCGTTTACTTCACTTCTTTCAAACTGCTTAAAAATCATATAAATGGATGTATCACCTCATTATAAGCCTCTATATACCAAGAATAATAAGCCTATATATTCCAAGAATACTGAGGTCTCAAAACGACAAGAAATTCGATTTTCTAGCCCCTAGTGAGTGTAAAATCCCGTTTTCTTCACTTATTTCAAACTGCTTAAAAATCATATAAATGGATGTATTACCTCATAGTAAGCCTCTATATACCAAGAATACTGAGTTTTCAAAAAGTCAAGAAATTCGATTTTCTAGCCCCTAGTGAGTGTAAAATCGCGTTTACTTCACTTCTTTCAAAATGCTTAAAAATCATATAAATGGATGTATCACGTCATAATAAGCCTATATATACCAAGAATACTGAGTTTTTAAAAAGTCAAGAAATTCGATTTTCTAACCCCTAGTGAGTGTAAAATCGCGTTTACTTCACTTCTTTCAAACTGCTTAAAAATCATATAAATGGATGTATCACCTCATAATAAGCCTATATATACCAAGAATACTAAGTTTTCAAAAAGTCAAGAATTTCGATTTTCTAGCCCCTAGTGAGTGTAAAATCGCGTTTACATCACTTCTTTTAAACTGCTTAAAAATCATATAAATGGATGTATCACCTCATAATAAGCCTCTATATACCAAGAATACTAAGTTTTCAAAAAGTCAAGAATTTCGATTTTCTAGCCCCTAGTGAGTGTAAAATCGCGTTTACTTCACTTCTTTCAAACTGCTTAAAAATCATATAAAAGAATGTTACACTTCATTATAAGCCTACATATACCAAGAATATTGAGTTTTTAACAAGTCAAGAAATTCAATTTTCTAGCCCCTAGTGGGAGTAAAATCGCGTTTACTTCACTTATTTCAAACTGCATAAAAATCATATAAATGGATATTTCACGTCATAATAAGCCTATATATACCAAGAATACTAAGTTTTTACAAGTCAAGAAATTCGATTTTCTAGCCCCTAGTGAGTGTAAAATCGCGTTTACTTCACTTCTTTCAAACTGCTTACAAATCATATAAATGGATGTATCACCTCATAATAAGCCTCTATATACCAAGAATACTAAGTTTTCAAAAAGTCAAGAATTTCGATTTTCTAGCCCCTAGTGAGTGTAAAATCGCGTTTACTTCACTTCTTTCAAACTGCTTAAAAATCATATAAAAGAATGTTACACGTCATTATAAGCCTACATATACCAAGAATATTGAGTTTTTAACAAGTCAAGAAATTCAATTTTCTAGCCCCTAGTGGGAGTAAAATCGCGTTTACTTCACTTATTTCAAACTGCATAAAAATCATATAAATGGATATTTCACGTCATAATAAGCCTATATATACCAAGAATACTAAGTTTTTACAAGTCAAGAAATTCGATTTTCTAGCCCCTAGTGAGTGTAAAACCGCGTTTACTTCACTTCTTTCAAACTGCTTACAAATCATATAAATGGATGTATCACCTCATAATAAGCCTCTATATACCAAGAATACTAAGTTTTCAAAAAGTCAAGAATTTCGATTTTCTAGCCCCTAGTGAGTGTAAAATCGCGTTTACATCACTTCTTTTAAACTGCTTAAAAATCATATAAATGGATGTATCACATCATAATAAGCCTATATATACCAAGAATACTAAGTTTTCAAAAAGTCAAGAATTTCGATTTTTTAGCCCCTAGTGAGTGTAAAAATGCGTTTACTTCACTTCTTTCAAAATGCTTAAAAATCATATAAATGGATGTTTCACGTCATTATAAGCCTATATATACCAAGAATACTGAGTTTTGAAAAAGTCAAGAAATTCTATTTTCTAGCCCCTAGTGAGTGTAAAATCGCGTTTACTTCACTTCTTTCAAACTGCTTAAAAATCATATAAATGGATGTATCACCTCATTATAAGCCTCTATATACCAAGAATAATAAGCCTATATATTCCAAGAATACTGAGGTCTCAAAACGACAAGAAATTCGATTTTCTAGCCCCTAGTGAGTGTAAAATCCCGTTTTCTTCACTTATTTCAAACTGCTTAAAAATCATATAAATGGATGTATTACCTCATAGTAAGCCTCTATATACCAAGAATACTGAGTTTTCAAAAAGTCAAGAAATTCGATTTTCTAGCCCCTAGTGAGTGTAAAATCGCGTTTACTTCACTTCTTTCAAAATGCTTAAAAATCATATAAATGGATGTATCACGTCATAATAAGCCTATATATACCAAGAATACTGAGTTTTTAAAAAGTCAGGAAATTCGATTTTCTAGCCCCCAGTGAGTGTAAAATCACGTTTACTTCACTTCTTACAAACTGCTTAAAAATCATATAAATGAATGTATCACCTCATAAAAAGTCTCTATATACCAAGAATACTGAGTTTTCAAAAAGTCAAGAATTTCGATTTTCTAGCCCCTAGTGAGTGAAAAATCGCGTTTACTTCACTTCTTTCAAACTGCTTAAAGATCATATAAATGGATGTATCACCTCATAATAAGCCTACATATACCAAGAATACTAAGTTTTCAAAAAGTCAAGAATTTCGATTTTCTAGCCCCTAGTGAGTGTAAAATCGCGTTTACTTCACTTCTGTCAAACTGTTTAAATATCATATAAATGGATGTATCACGTCATAATAAGCCTTTATATACCAAGAATATTCAGTTTTCAACAAGTCAATAAATTCGATTTTCTAGCCCCTAGTGAGTGTAAAATCGCGCTTACTTCACTTCTTTAAAACTGCATAAAAATCATATAAATAGAAGTATCACATCATAATAAGCCTATATATACCATGAATACTAAGTTTTCAAAAAGTCTAGAATTTCGATTTTCTAGCCCCTAGTGAGTGTAAAATGGCGTTTACTTCACTTCTTTCAAACTGCTTAAAAATCATATAAATGGATGTTTCACTTCATTATAAGCCTACATGTACCAAGAATATTGAGTTTTCAACAAGTCAAGAAATTCAATTTTCTAGGCCCTAGTGACAGTAAAATCGCGTTTACTTCACTTCTTTCAAACTGCATAAAAATCATATCAATGGATGTTTCACGTCATAATAAGCCTATATATATATACCAAGAATACTAGGTATTCAACAAGTCAAGAAATTCGATTTTCTAGCCCCCAGTGAGTGTAAAATCACGTTTACTTCACTTCTTACAAACTGCTTAAAAATCATATAAATGAATGTATCACCTCATAAAAAGCCTCTATATACCAAGAATACTGAGTTTTCAAAGAGTCAAGAATTTCGATTTTCTAGCCCCTAGTGAGTGTAAAATCGCGTTTACTTCTCTTCTTTCAAACTGCTTAAAAATCATATAAATGGATGTTTCACTTCATTATAAGCCTATAGTCAAGAACACAGAGTTTTCAGAAAGTCAAGAAATTCGATTTTCTAGCCCCTAGTGTGTGTAAAATCACGTTTACTTCACTTCTATCAAACCGCTTAAAAATCATATAAATGTATGTATCACCTCATAATAAGCATCTATATACCAAGAAAACTCAGTTTTCAACAAGTCAAGAAATTCGATATTTTAGCCCCTGGTGAGCGTAAAATCGCGTTTACTTTACTTCTATCAAACTGCATAAAAATCATATAAATGGATGTTTCACGTCATAATAAGCATATATATTCCAAGAATACGGAGGTCTCAAAAAGATAAGAAATTCGATTTTCTGGCCCCTAGTGAGTGTAAAATCGCGTTTTCTTCACTTATTTCAAACTGCTTAAAAATCATATAAATGGATGTATCACCTCATAGTAAGCCTCTATATACCAAGAACACTTAGTTTTCAAAAAGTCAGGAATTCGATTTTCTAGCCCCTAGTGGGTGTAAAATCACGTTTATTTCACTTCTTTCAAAAACTTAAAAATCATATAAATGGATGTATCACGTCATTATAAGCCTATATATACCAAGAATACTGAGTTTTTAAAAATTCAAGAAATTCGATTTTCTAACCCCTAGTGAGTGTAAAATCGCGTTTACTTCACTTCTTTCAAACTGCTTAAAAATCATATAAATGGATGATTCACCTCATAATAAGCCTATATATACCAAGAATACTAAGTTTTCAAAAAGTCAAAAATTTCGATTTTCTAGCCCCTAGTGTGTGTAAAATCGCGTTTACTTCACTTCTTTGACACTGCTTAAAAAGCATATAAAAGGATGTTTCACGTCATTATAAGCCTACATATACCAAGAATATTGAGTTTTCAACAAGTCAAGAAATTCAATTTTCTAGCCCCTAGTGAGAGTAAAATCGCGTTTTCTTCACTTCTTTCAAACTGCTTAAAAATCATATAATTGGATGTATCACCTCATAATAAACCTCTATATACCAAGAATATTGAGTTTTTAACAAGTCAAGAATTTCGATTTTCTAGCCCCTAGTGAGTGTAAAATCGCGTTTACATCACTTCTTTTAAACTGCTTAAAAATCATATAAATGGATGTATCACCTCATAATAAGCCTCTATACACCAAGAATACTAAGTTTTCAAAAAGTCAAGAATTTCGATTTTCTAGCCCCTAGTGAGTGTAAAATCGCGTTTACTTCACTTCTTTCAAACTGCTTAAAAATCATATAAAAGAATGTTACACGTCATTATAAGCCTACATATACCAAGAATATTGAGTTTTTAACAAGTCAAGAAATTCAATTTTCTAGCCCCTAGTGGGAGTAAAATCGCGTTTACTTCACTTATTTCAAACTGCATAGAAATCATATAAATGGATATTTCACGTCATAATAAGCCTATATATACCAAGAATACTAAGTTTTTACAAGTCAAGAAATTCGATTTTCTAGCCCCTAGTGAGTGTAAAATCGCGTTTACTTCACTTCTTTCAAACTGCTTACAAATCATATAAATGGATGTATCACCTCATAATAAGCCTCTATATACCAAGAATACTAAGTTTTCAAAAAGTCAAGAATTTCGATTTTCTAGCCCCTAGTGAGTGTAAAATCGCGTTTACATCACTTCTTTTAAACTGCTTAAAAATCATATAAATGGATGTATCACATCATAATAAGCCTATATATACCAAGAATACTAAGTTTTCAAAAAGTGAAGAATTTCGATTTTTTAGCCCCTAGTCAGTGTAAAAATGCGTTTACTTCACTTCTTTCAAAATGCTTAAAAATCATATAAATGGATGTTTCACGTCATTATAAGCCTATATATACCAAGAATACTGAGTTTTGAAAAAGTCAAGAAATTCGATTTTCTAGCCCCTAGTGAGTGTAAAATCGCGTTTACTTCACTTCTTTCAAACTGCTTAAAAATCATATAAATGGATGTATCACCTCATTATAAGCCTCTATATACCAAGAATAATAAGCCTATATATTCCAAGAATACTGAGGTCTCAAAACGACAAGAAATTCGATTTTCTAGCCCCTAGTGAGTGTAAAATCCCGTTTTCTTCACTTATTTCAAACTGCTTAAAAATCATATAAATGGATGTATTACCTCATAGTAAGCCTCTATATACCAAGAATACTGAGTTTTCAAAAAGTCAAGAAATTCGATTTTCTAGACCCTAGTGAGTGTAAAATCGCGTTTACTTCACTTCTTTCAAAATGCTTAAAAATCATATAAATGGATGTATCACGTCATAATAAGCCTATATATACCAAGAATACTGAGTTTTTAAAAAGTCAAGAAATTCGATTTTCTAACCCCTAGTGAGTGTAAAATCGCGTTTACTTCACTTCTTTCAAACTGCTTAAAAATCATATAAATGGATGTATCACCTCATAATAAGCCTATATATACCAAGAATACTAAGTTTTCAAAAAGTCAAGAATTTCGATTTTCTAGCCCCTAGTGAGTGTAAAATCGCGTTTACATCACTTCTTTTAAACTGCTTAAAAATCATATAAATGGATGTATCACCTCATAATAAGCCTCTATATACCAAGAATACTAAGTTTTCAAAAAGTCAAGAATTTCGATTTTCTAGCCCCTAGTGAGTGTAAAATCGCGTTTACTTCACTTCTCTCAAACTGCTTAAAAATCATATAAAAGAATGTTTCACGTCATTATAAGCCTACATATACCAAGAATATTGAGTTTTTAACAAGTCAAGAAATTCAATTTTCTAGCCCCTAGTGGGAGTAAAATCGCGTTTACTTCACTTATTTCAAACTGCATAAAAATCATATAAATGGATATTTCACGTCATAATAAGCCTATATATACCAAGAATACTAAGTTTTTACAAGTCAAGAAATTCGATTTTCTAGCCCGTAGTGAGTGTAAAATGGCGTTTACTTCACTTCTTTCAAACTGCTTAAAAATCATATAAATGGATGTATCACCTCATAATAAGCCTATATATACCAAGAATATTGAGTTTTTAACAAGTCAAGAATTTCGATTTTCTAGCCCCTAGTGAGTGTAAAATCGCGTTTACATCACTTCTTTTAAACTGCTTAAAAATCATATAAATGGATGTATCACCTCATAATAAGCCTCTATATACCAAGAATACTAAGTTTTCAAAAAGTCAAGAATTTCGATTTTCTAGCCCCTAGTGAGTGTAAAATCGCGTTTACTTCACTTCTTTCAAACTGCTTAAAAATCATATAAAAGAATGTTACACGTCATTATAAGCCTACATATACCAAGAATATTGAGTTTTTAACAAGTCAAGAAATTCAATTTTCTAGCCCCTAGTGGGAGTAAAATCGCGTTTACTTCACTTATTTCAAACTGCATAAAAATCATATAAATGGATATTTCACGTCATAATAAGCCTATATATACCAGGAATACTAAGTTTTTACAAGTCAAGAAATTCGATTTTCTAGCCCCTAGTGAGTGTAAAATCGCGTTTACTTCACTTCTTTCAAACTGCTTACAAATCATATAAATGGATGTATCACCTCATAATAAGCCTCTATATACCAAGAATACTAAGTTTTCAAAAAGTCAAGAATTTTGATTTTCTAGCCCCTAATGAGTGTAAAATCGCGTTTACTTCACTTCTTTCAAACTGCTTAAAAATCATATAAAAGAATGTTACACGTCATTATAAGCCTACATATACCAAGAATATTGAGTTTTTAACAAGTCAAGAAATTCAATTTTCTAGCCCCTAGTGGGAGTAAAATCGCGTTTACTTCACTTATTTCAAACTGCATAAAAATCATATAAATGGATATTTCACGTCATAATAAGCCTATATATACCAAGAATACTAAGTTTTTACAAGTCAAGAAATTCGATTTTCTAGCCCCTAGTGAGTGTAAAATCGCGTTTACTTCACTTCTTTCAAACTGCTTACAAATCATATAAATGGATGTATCACCTCATAATAAGCCTCTATATACCAAGAATACTAAGTTTTCAAAAAGTCAAGAATTTCGATTTTCTAGCCCCTAGTGAGTGTAAAATCGCGTTTACATCACTTCTTTTAAACTGCTTTAAAATCATATAAATGGATGTATCACATCATAATAAGCCTATATATACCAAGAATACTAAGTTTTCAAAAAGTCAAGAATTTCGATTTTTTAGCCCCTAGTGAGTGTAAAAATGCGTTTACTTCACTTCTTTCAAAATGCTTAAAAATCATATAAATGGATGTTTCACGTCATTATAAGCCTATATATACCAAGAATACTGAGTTTTGAAAAAGTCAAGAAATTCGATTTTCTAGCCCCTAGTGAGTGTAAAATCGCGTTTACTTCACTTCTTTCAAACTGCTTAAAAATCATATAAATGGATTATCACCTCATTATAAGCCTCTATATACCAAGAATAATAAGCCTATATATTCCAAGAATACTGAGGTCTCAAAACGACAAGAAATTCGATTTTCTAGCCCCTAGTGAGTGTAAAATCCCGTTTTCTTCACTTATTTCAAACTGCTTAAAAATCATATAAATGGATGTATTACCTCATACTAAGCCTCTATATACCAAGAATACTGAGTTTTCAAAAAGTCAAGAAATTCGATTTTCTAGCCCCTAGTGAGTGTAAAATCGCGTTTACTTCACTTCTTTCAAAATGCTTAAAAATCATATAAATGGATGTATCACGTCATAATAAGCCTATATATACCAAGAATACTGAGTTTTTAAAAAGTCAAGAAATTCGATTTTCTAACCCCTAGTGAGTGTAAAATCGCGTTTACTTCACTTCTTTCAAACTGCTTAAAAATCATATAAATGGATGTATCACCTCATAATAAGCCTATATATACCAAGAATACTAAGTTTTCAAAAAGTCAAGAATTTCGATTTTCTAGCCCCTAGTGAGTGTAAAATCGCGTTTACATCACTTCTTTTAAACTGCTTAAAAATCATATAAATGGATGTATCACCTCATAATAAGCCTCTATATACCAAGAATACTAAGTTTTCAAAAAGTCAAGAATTTCGATTTTCTAGCCCCTAGTGAGTGTAAAATCGCGTTTACTTCACTTCTCTCAAACTGCTTAAAAATCATATAAAAGAATGTTTCACGTCATTATAAGCCTACATATACCAAGAATATTGAGTTTTTAACAAGTCAAGAAATTCAATTTTCTAGCCCCTAGTGGGAGTAAAATCGCGTTTACTTCACTTATTTCAAACTGCATAAAAATCATATAAATGGGTATTTCACGTCATAATAAGCCTATATATACCAAGAATACTAAGTTTTTACAAGTCAAGAAATTCGATTTTCTAGCCCGTAGTGAGTGTAAAATGGCGTTTACTTCACTTCTTTCAAACTGCTTAAAAATCATATAAATGGATGTATCACCTCATAATAAGCCTATATATACCAAGAATATTGAGTTTTTAACAAGTCAAGAATTTCGATTTTCTAGCCCCTAGTGAGTGTAAAATCGCGTTTACATCACTTCTTTTAAACTGCTTAAAAATCATATAAATGGATGTATCACCTCATAATAAGCCTCTATATACCAAGAATACTAAGTTTTCAAAAAGTCAAGAATTTCGATTTTCTAGCCCCTAGTGAGTGTAAAATCGCGTTTACTTCACTTCTTTCAAACTGCTTAAAAATCATATAAAAGAATGTTACACGTCATTTATAAGGCTACATATACCAAGAATATTGAGTTTTTAACAACTCAAGAAATTCAATTTTCTAGCCCCTAGTGGGAGTAAAATCGCGTTTACTTCACTTATTTCAAACTGCATAAAAATCATATAAATGGATATTTCACGTCATAATAAGCCTATATATACCAAGAATACTAAGTTTTTACAAGTCAAGAAATTCGATTTTCTAGCCCCTAGTGAGTGTAAAATCGCGTTTACTTCACTTCTTTCAAACTGCTTACAAATCATATAAATGGATGTATCACCTCATAATAAGCCTCTATATACCAAGAATACTAAGTTTTCAAAAAGTCAAGAATTTCGATTTTCTAGCCCCTAGTGAGTGTAAAATCGCGTTTACATCACTTCTTTTAAACTGCTTAAAAATCATATAAATGGATGTATCACATCATAATAAGCCTATATATACCAAGAATACTAAGTTTTCAAAAAGTCAAGAATTTCGATTTTTTAGCCCCTAGTGAGTGTAAAAATGCGTTTACTTCACTTCTTTCAAAATGCTTAAAAATCATATAAATGGATGTTTCACGTCATTATAAGCCTATATATACCAAGAATACTGAGTTTTGAAAAAGTCAAGAAATTCGATTTTCTAGCCCCTAGTGAGTGTAAAATCGCGTTTACTTCACTTCTTTCAAACTGCTTATAAATCATATAAATGGATGTATCACCTCATTATAAGCCTCTATATACCAAGAATAATAAGCCTATATATTCCAAGAATACTGAGGTCTCAAAACGACAAGAAATTCGATTTTCTAGCCCCTAGTGAGTGTAAAATCCCGTTTTCTTCACTTATTTCAAACTGCTTAAAAATCATATAAATGGATGTATTACCTCATAGTAAGCCTCTATATACCAAGAATACTGAGTTTTCAAAAAGTCAAGAAATTCGATTTTCTAGCCCCTAGTGAGTGTAAAATCGCGTTTACTTCACTTCTTTCAAAATGCTTAAAAATCATATAAATGGATGTATCACATCATAATAAGCCTACATATACCAAGAATACTAAGTTTTCAAAAAGTCAAGAATTTCGATTTTCTAGCCCCTAGTGAGTGTAAAATCGCGTTTACTTCACTTCTGTCAAACTGTTTAAAAATCATATAAATGGATGTATCATGTCATAATAAGCCTTTATATACCAAGAATATTCAGTTTTCAACAAGTCAAGAAATTCGATTTTCTAGCCCAGAGTGAGTGTAAAATCGCGCTTACTTCACTTCTTTCAAACTGCATAAAAATCATATAAATAGAAGTATCACATCATAACAAGCCTATATATACCATGAATACTAAGTTTTCAAAAAGTCAAGAATTTCGATTTTCTAGCCCCTAGTGAGTGTAAAATGGCGTTTACTTCACTTCTTTCAAACTGCTTAAAAATCATATAAATGGATGTTTCACTTCATTATAAGCCTACATATACCAAGAATATTGAGTTTTCAACAAGTCAAGAAATTCAATTTTCTAGGCCCTAGTGACAGTAAAATCGCGTTTACTTCACTTCTTTCAAACTGCATAAAAATCATATCAATGGATGTTTCACGTCATAATAAGCCTATATATATATATATACCAAGAATACTAAGTTTTCAACAAGTCAAGAAATTCGATTTTCTAGCCCCCAGTGAGTGTAAAATCACGTTTACTTCACTTCTTACAAACTGCTTAAAAATCATATAAATGAATGTATCCCTCATAAAAAGCCTCTATATACCAAGAATACTGAGTTTTCAAAGAGTCAAGAATTTCGATTTTCTAGCCCCTAGTGAGTGTAAAATCGCGTTTACTTCTCTTCTTTCAAACTGCTTAAAAATCATATAAATGGATGTTTCACTTCATTATAAGCCTATAGTCAAGAATACAGAGTTTTCAGAAAGTCAAGAAATTCGATTTTCTAGCCCCTTGTGTGTGTAAAATCACGTTTACTTTACTTCTTTCAAACTGCATAAAAATCATATAAATGGATGTTTCACGTCATAATAAGTATATATATTCCAAGAATACGGACGTCTCAAAAAGACAAGAAATTCGATTTTCTGGCCCCTAGTGAGTGTAAAATCGCGTTTTCTTCACTTATTTCAAACTGCTTAAAAATCATATAAATGGATGTATCACGTCATTATAAGCCTATATATACCAAGAATACTGAGTTTTTAAAAATTCAAGAAATTCGATTTTCTAACCCCTAGTGAGTGTAAAATCGCGTTTACTTCACTTCTTTCAAACTGCTTAAAAATCATATAGATGGATGAATCACCTCATAATAAGCCTCTATATACCAAGAATACTGAGTTTTCAAAAAGTCAAGAAATTCGATTTTCTAGCCCCTAGTGAGTGTAAAATCGCGTTTACTTCACTTCTTTCAAACTGCTTAAAAATCATATACGTGGATGTATCACCTCATAATAAGCCTATATATACCAAGAATATTGAGTTTTTAACAAGTCAAGAATTTAAATTTTCTAGCCCCTAGTGAGAGTAAAATCGCGTTTACTTCACTTCTTTCAAACTGCATAAAATTCATATAAATGGATATTTCACGTCATAATAAGCCTATATATACCAAGAATACTAAGTTTTTAACAAGTCAAGAAATTCGATTTTCTAGCCCCTAGTGAGTGTAAAATCGCGGTTACTTCACTTCTTTCAAACTGCTTAAAAATCATTAAATGGATGTATCACCTCATGATAAGCCTATATATACCAAGAATACTAAGTTTTCAAAAAGTCAAGAATTTCGATTTTCTAGCCCCTAGTGAGTGTAAAATCGCGTTTACATCACTTCTTTTAAACTGCTTAAAAATCATATAAATGGATGTATCACCTCATAATAAGCCTCTATATACCAAGAATACTAAGTTTTCAAAAAGTCAAGAATTTCGATTTTCTAGCCCCTAGTGAGTGTAAAATCGCGTTTACTTCACTTCTTTCAAACTGCTTAAAAATCATATAAAAGTATGGTACACGTCATTATAAGCCTACATATACCAAGAATATTGAGTTTTTAACAAGTCAAGAAATTCAATTTTCTAGCCCCTAGTGGGAGTAAAATCGCGTTTACTTCACTTATTTCAAACTGCATAAAAATCTTATAAATGGATATTTCACGTCATAATAAGCCTATATATACCAAGAATACTAAGTTTTTACAAGTCAAGAAATTCGATTTTCTAGCCCCTAGTGAGTGTAAAATCGCGTTTACTTCACTTCTTTCAAACTGCTTACAAATCATATAAATGGATGTATCACCTCATAATAAGCCTCTATATACCAAGAATACTAAGTTTTCAAAAAGTCAAGAATTTCGATTTTCTATCCCCTAGTGAATGTAAAATCGCGTTTACATCACTTCTTTTAAACTGCTTAAAAATCATATAAATGGATGTATCACATCATAATAAGCCTATATATACCAAGAATACTAAGTTTTCAAAAAGTCAAGAATTTCGATTTTTTAGCCCCTAGTGAGTGTAAAAATGCGTTTACTTCAATTCTTTCAAACTGCTTAAAAATCATATAAATGGATGTTTCACGTCATTATAAGCCTATATATACCAAGAATACTGAGTTTTGAAAAAGTCAAGAAATTCGATTTTCTAGCCCCTAGTGAGTGTAAAATCGCGTTTACTTCACTTCTTTCAAACTACTTAAAAATCATATAAATGGATGTATCACCTCATTATAAGCCTCTATATACCAAGAATAATAAGCCTATATATTCCGAGAATACTGAGGTCTCAAAACGACAAGAAATTCGATTTTCTAGCCCCTAGTGAGTGTAAAATCCCGTTTTCTTCACTTATTTCAAACTGCTTAAAAATCATATAAATGGATGTATTACCTCATAGTAAGCCTCTATATACCAAGAATACTGAGTTTTCAAAAAGTCAAGAAATTCGATTTTCTAGCCCCTAGTGAGTGTAAAATCGCGTTTACTTCACTTCTTTCAAACTGCTTAAAAATCATATAAATGGATGTATCACCTCATAATAAGCCTATATATACCAAGAATACTGAGTTTTTAAAAAGTCAAGAAATTCGATTTTCTAACCCCTAGTGAGTGTAAAATCGCGTTTACTTCACTTCTTTCAAACTACTTAAAAATCATATAAATGGATGATTCACCTCATAATAAGCCTCTATATACCAAGAATATTCAGATTTCAACAAGTCAAGAAATTCCATTTTCTAGCCCCCAGTGAGTGAAAAATCGCGTTTACTTCACTTCTTTCAAACTGCTTAAAAACATATAAATGGATGTATCACCTCATAATAAGCCTATATATACCAAGAATACTAAGTTTTCAAAAAGTCTAGAATTTCGATTTTCTAGCCCCTAGTGTACACACAAGTAAAATCGCGTTTACTTCACTTCTTTCAAACTGCTTAAAAATCATATAAAAGGATGTTTCACGTCATTATAAGCCTACATATACCAAGAATATTGAGTTTTCAACAAGTCAAGAAATTCAAATTTCTAGCCCCTAGTGAGAGTAAAATCACGTTTACTTCACTTCTTTCAAACTGCTTAAAAATCATATAAGTGTATGTATCACCTCATAATAAGCATCTATATACCAAGAAAACTCAGTTTTCAACAAGTCAAGAAATTCGATATTTTAGCCCCTAGTGAGCGTAAAATCGCGTTTACTTTTCTTCTTTCAAACTGCATAAAAATCACATAAATGGATGTTTCACGTCATAATAACCCTATATATTCAAAGAATACTGAGGTCTATAAAGACAAGAAATTCGATTTTCTAGCCCTTAGTAAGTGTAAAATCGCGTATTCTTCACTTCTTTCAAACTGCTTAAAAATCATATAATTGGATGTATCACCTCATAATAAGCCTCTATATACCAAGAATACTGAGTTTTTAAGAAGTCAAGAAATTCGATTTTCTAGCCCCTAGTGAGTGTAAAATCGCGTTTACTTCACTTCTTTCAAACTGCTTAAAAATCATATACATGGATGTATCACCTCATAATAAGCCTATATATAACAAGAATACTAAGTTTTCAAAATGTCAAGAATTTCGATTTTCTAGCACTTAGTGAGTGAAAATCGCGTTTACTTCACTTCTTTCAAACTGCTTAAAAATCATATAAAACAATGCTTCACGTCCTTATAAGCCTACATATACCAAGAATATTGAGTTTTCAACGAGTCAAGAAATTCGATTTTCTAGCTCCTAGTGAGTGTAAAATCGCGTTTACTTCACTTCTTTCAAACTGCTTAAAAATCATATAAATGGATATTTCACGTCATAATAAGCCTATATATACCAAGAATACTAAGTTTTTACAAGTCAAGAAATTCGATTTTCTAGCCCCTAGTGAGTGTAAAATCGCGTTTACTTCACTTCTTTCAAACTGCTTACAAATCATATAAATGGATGTATCACCTCATAATAAGCCTCTATATACCAAGAATACTAAGTTTTCAAAAAGTCAAGAATTTCGATTTTCTAGCCCCTAGTGAGTGTAAAATCGCGTTTACATCACTTCTTTTAAACTGCTTAAAAATCATATAAATGGATGTATCACATCATAATAAGCCTATATATACCAAGAATACTAAGTTTTCAAAAAGTCAAGAATTTCGATTTTTTAGCCCCTAGTGAGTGTAAAAATGCGTTTACTTCACTTCTTTCAAAATGCTTAAAAATCATATAAATGGATGTTTCACGTCATTATAAGCCTATATATACCAAGAATACTGAGTTTTGAAAAAGTCAAGAAATTCGATTTTCTAGCCCCTAGTGAGTGTAAAATCGCGTTTACTTCACTTCTTTCAAACTGCTTAAAAATCATATAAATGGATGTATCACCTCATTATAAGCCTCTATATACCAAGAATAATAAGCCTATATATTCCAAGAATACTGAGGTCTCAAAACGACAAGAAATTCGATTTTCTAGCCCCTAGTGAGTGTAAAATCCCGTTTTCTTCACTTATTTCAAACTGCTTAAAAATCATATAAATGGATGTATTACCTCATAGTAAGCCTCTATATACCAAGAATACTGAGTTTTCAAAAAGTCAAGAAATTCGATTTTCTAGCCCCTAGTGAGTGTAAAATCGCGTTTACTTCACTTCTTTCAAAATGCTTAAAAATCATATAAATGGATGTATCACGTCATAATAAGCCTATATATACCAAGAATACTGAGTTTTTAAAAAGTCAAGAAATTCGATTTTCTAACCCCTAGTGAGTGTAAAATCGCGTTTACTTCACTTCTTTCAAACTGCTTAAAAATCATATAAATGGATGTATCACCTCATAATAAGCCTATATATACCAAGAATACTAAGTTTTCAAAAAGTCAAGAATTTCGATTTTCTAGCCCCTAGTGAGTGTAAAATCGCGTTTACATCACTTCTTTTAAACTGCTTAAAAATCATATAAATGGATGTATCACCTCATAATAAGCCTCTATATACCAAGAATACTAAGTTTTCAAAAAGTCAAGAATTTCGATTTTCTAGCCCCTAGTGAGTGTAAAACCGCGTTTACTTCACTTCTCTCAAACTGCTTAAAAATCATATAAAAGAATGTTTCACGTCATTATAAGCCTACATATACCAAGAATATTGAGTTTTTAACAAGTCAAGAAATTCAATTTTCTAGCCCCTAGTGGGAGTAAAATCGCGTTTACTTCACTTATTTCAAACTGCATAAAAATCATATAAATGGGTATTTCACGTCATAATAAGCCTATATATACCAAGAATACTAAGTTTTTACAAGTCAAGAAATTCGATTTTCTAGCCCGTAGTGAGTGTAAAATGGCGTTTACTTCACTTCTTTCAAACTGCTTAAAAATCATATAAATGGATGTATCACCTCATAATAAGCCTATATATACCAAGAATATTGAGTTTTTAACAAGTCAAGAATTTCGATTTTCTAGCCCCTAGTGAGTGTAAAATCGCGTTTACATCACTTCTTTTAAACTGCTTAAAAATCATATAAATGGATGTATCACCTCATAATAAGCCTCTATATACCAAGAATACTAAGTTTTCAAAAAGTCAAGAATTTCGATTTTCTAGCCCCTAGTGAGTGTAAAATCGCGTTTACTTCACTTCTTTCAAACTGCTTAAAAATCATATAAAAGAATGTTACACGTCATTTATAAGCCTACATATACCAAGAATATTGAGTTTTTAACAAGTCAAGAAATTCAATTTTCTAGCCCCTAGTGGGAGTAAAATCGCGTTTACTTCACTTATTTCAAACTGCATAAAAATCATATAAATGGATATTTCACGTCATAATAAGCCTATATATACCAAGAATACTAAGTTTTTACAAGTCAAGATATTCGATTTTCTAGCCCCTAGTGAGTGTAAAATCGCGTTTACTTCACTTCTTTCAAACTGCTTACAAATCATATAAATGGATGTATCACATCATAATAAGCCTATATATACCAAGAATACTAAGTTTTCAAAAAGTCAAGAATTTCGATTTTTTAGCCCCTAGTGAGTGTAAAAATGCGTTTACTTCACTTCTTTCAAAATGCTTAAAAATCATATAAATGGATGTTTCACGTCATTATAAGCCTATATATACCAAGAATACTGAGTTTTGAAAAAGTCAAGAAATTCGATTTTCTAGCCCCTAGTGAGTGTAAAATCGCGTTTACTTCACTTCTTTCAAACTGCTTATAAATCATATAAATGGATGTATCACCTCATTATAAGCCTCTATATACCAAGAATAATAAGCCTATATATTCCAAGAATACTGAGGTCTCAAAACGACAAGAAATTCGATTTTCTAGCCCCTAGTGAGTGTAAAATCCCGTTTTCTTCACTTATTTCAAACTGCTTAAAAATCATATAAATGGCTGTATTACCTCATAGTAAGCCTCTATATACCAAGAATACTGAGTTTTCAAAAAGTCAAGAAATTCGATTTTCTAGCCCCTAGTGAGTGTAAAATCGCGTTTACTTCACTTCCTTCAAAATGCTTAAAAATCATATAAATGGATGTATCACGTCATAATAAGCCTATATATACCAAGAATACTGAGTTTTTAAAAAGTCAAGAAATTCGATTTTCTAACCCCTAGTGAGTGTAAAATCGCGTTTACTTCACTTCTTTCAAACTGCTTAAAAATCATATAAATGGATGTATCACCTCATAATAAGCCTATATATACCAAGAATACTAAGTTTTCAAAAAGTCAAGAATTTCGATTTTCTAGCCCCTAGTGAGTGTAAAATCGCGTTTACTTCACTTCTCTCAAACTGCTTAAAAATCATATAAAAGAATGTTTCACGTCATTATAAGCCTACATATACCAAGAATATTGAGTTTTTAACAAGTCAAGTAATTCAATTTTCTAGCCCCTAGTGGGAGTAAAATCCCGTTTACTTCTCTTATTTCAAACTGCTTAAAAATCATATAAATGGATGTTTCACTTCATTATAAGCCTACATATACCAAGAATATTGAGTTTTCAACAAGTCAAGAAATTCAATTTTCTAGCCCCTAGTGACAGTAAAATCGCGTTTACTTCACTTCTTTCAAACTGCTTAAAAATCATATAAATGGATGTTTCACGTAATAATAAGCCTATATATATACCAAGAATACTAAGTTTTCAACAAGTCAGGAAATTCGATTTTCTAGCCCCCAGTGAGTGTAAAATCACGTTTACTTCACTTCTTACAAACTGCTTAAAAATCATATAAATGAATGTATCACCTCATAAAAAGTCTCTATATACCAAGAATACTGAGTTTTCAAAAAGTCAAGAATTTCGATTTTCTAGCCACTAGTGAGTGTAAAATCGCGTTTACTTTACTTCTTTCAAACTGCTTAAAGATCATATAAATGGATGTATCACATCATAATAAGCCTACATATACCAAGAATACTAAGTTTTCAAAAAGTCAAGAATTTCGATTTTCTAGCCCCTAGTGAGTGTAAAATCGCGTTTACTTCACTTCTGTCAAACTGTTTAAAAATCATATAAATGGATGTATCATGTCATAATAAGCCTTTATATACCAAGAATATTCAGTTTTCATCAAGTCAAGAAATTCGATTTTCTAGCCCAGAGTGAGTGTAAAATCGCGCTTACTTCACTTCTTTCAAACTGCATAAAAATCATATAAATAGAAGTATCACATCATAATAAGCCTATATATACCATGAATACTAAGTTTTCAAAAAGTCAAGAATTTCGATTTTCTAGCCCCTAGTGAGTGTAAAATGGCGTTTACTTCACTTCTTTCAAACTGCTTAAAAATCATATAAATGGATGTTTCACTTCATTATAAGCCTACATATACCAAGAATATTGAGTTTTCAACAAGTCAAGAAATTCAATTTTCTAGGCCCCAGTGAGTGTAAAATCACGTTTACTTCACTTCTTACAAACTGCTTAAAAATCATATAAATGAATGTATCCCTCATAAAAAGCCTCTATATACCAAGAATACTGAGTTTTCAAAGAGTCAAGAATTTCGATTTTCTAGCCCCTAGTGAGTGTAAAATCGCGGTTACTTCACTTCTTTCAAACTGCTTAAAAATCATATAAATGGATGTATCACCTCATGATAAGCCTATATATACCAAGAATACTAAGTTTTCAAAAAGTCAAGAATTTCGATTTTCTAGCCCCTAGTGAGTGTAAAATCGCGTTTACATCACTTCTTTTAAACTGCTTAAAAATCATATAAATGGATGTATCACCTCATAATAAGCCTCTATATACCAAGAATACTAAGTTTTCAAAAAGTCAAGAATTTCGATTTTCTAGCCCCTAGTGAGTGTAAAATCGCGTTTACTTCACTTCTTTCAAACTGCTTAAAAATCATATAAAAGTATGGTACACGTCATTATAAGCCTACATATACCAAGAATATTGAGTTTTTAACAAGTCAAGAAATTCAATTTTCTAGCCCCTAGTGGGAGTAAAATCGCGTTTACTTCACTTATTTCAAACTGCATAAAAATCTTATAAATGGATATTTCACGTCATAATAAGCCTATATATACCAAGAATACTAAGTTTTTACAAGTCAAGAAATTCGATTTTCTAGCCCCTAGTGAGTGTAAAATCGCGTTTACTTCACTTCTTTCAAACTGCTTACAAATCATATAAATGGATGTATCACCTCATAATAAGCCTCTATATACCAAGAATACTAAGTTTTCAAAAGTCAAGAATTTCGATTTTCTATCCCCTAGTGAGTGTAAAATCGCGTTTACATCACTTCTTTTAAACTGCTTAAAAATCATATAAATGGATGTATCACATCATAATAAGCCTATATATACCAAGAATACTAAGTTTTCAAAAAGTCAAGAATTTCGATTTTTTAGCCCCTAGTGAGTGTAAAAATGCGTTTACTTCAATTCTTTCAAACTGCTTAAAAATCATATAAATGGATGTTTCACGTCATTATAAGCCTATATATACCAAGAATACTGAGTTTTGAAAAAGTCAAGAAATTCGATTTTCTAGCCCCTAGTGAGTGTAAAATCGCGTTTACTTCACTTCTTTCAAACTGCTTAAAAATCATATAAATGGATGTATCACCTCATTATAAGCCTCTATATACCAAGAATAATAAGCCTATATATTCCGAGAATACTGAGGTCTCAAAACGACAAGAAATTCGATTTTCTAGCCCCTAGTGAGTGTAAAATCCCGTTTTCTTCACTTATTTCAAACTGCTTAAAAATCATATAAATGGATGTATTACCTCATAGTAAGCCTCTATATACCAAGAATACTGAGTTTTCAAAAAGTCAAGAAATTCGATTTTCTAGCCCCTAGTGAGTGTAAAATCGCGTTTACTTCACTTCTTTCAAACTGCTTAAAAATCATATAAATGGATGTATCACCTCATAATAAGCCTATATATACCAAGAATACTGAGTTTTTAAAAAGTCAAGAAATTCGATTTTCTAACCCCTAGTGAGTGTAAAATCGCGTTTACTTCACTTCTTTCAAACTACTTAAAAATCATATAAATGGATGATTCACCTCATAATAAGCCTCTATATACCAAGAATATTCAGATTTCAACAAGTCAAGAAATTCCATTTTCTAGCCCCCAGTGAGTGAAAAATCGCGTTTACTTCACTTCTTTCAAACTGCTTAAAAACATATAAATGGATGTATCACCTCATAATAAGCCTATATATACCAAGAATACTAAGTTTTCAAAAAGTATAGAATTTCGATTTTCTAGCCCCTAGTGTACACACAAGTAAAATCGCGTTTACTTCACTTCTTTCAAACTGCTTAAAAATCATATAAAAGGATGTTTCACGTCATTATAAGCCTACATATACCAAGAATATTGAGTTTTCAACAAGTCAAGAAATTCAAATTTCTAGCCCCTAGTGAGAGTAAAATCACGTTTACTTCACTTCTTTCAAACTGCTTAAAAATCATATAAGTGTATGTATCACCTCATAATAAGCATCTATATACCAAGAAAACTCAGTTTTCAACAAGTCAAGAAATTCGATATTTTAGCCCCTAGTGAGCGTAAAATCGCGTTTACTTTACTTCTTTCAAACTGCATAAAAATCACATAAATGGATGTTTCACGTCATAATAAGCCTATATATTCAAAGAATACTGAGGTCTATAAAGACAAGAAATTCGATTTTCTAGCCCCTAGTAAGTGTAAAATCGCGTATTCTTCACTTCTTTCAAACTGCTTAAAAATCATATAATTGGATGTATCACCTCATAATAAGCCTCTATATACCAAGAATACTGAGTTTTCAAGAAGTCAAGAAATTCGATTTTCTAGCCCCTAGTGAGTGTAAAATCGCGTTTACTTCACTTCTTTCAAACTGCTTAAAAATCATATACATGGATGTATCACCTCATAATAAGCCTATATATAACAAGAATACTAAGTTTTCAAAATGTCAAGAATTTCGATTTTCTAGCACTTAGTGAGTGAAAATCGCGTTTACTTCACTTCTTTCAAACTGCTTAAAAATCATATAAAACAATGCTTCACGTCATTATAAGCCTACATATACCAAGAATATTGAGTTTTCAACGAGTCAAGAAATTCGATTTTCTAGCTCCTAGTGAGTGTAAAATCGCGTTTACTTCACTTCTTTCAAACTGCTTAAAAATCATATAAATGGATGTATCACCTCATAATAAGCCTACATATACCAAGAATACTAAGTTTTCAAAAAGTCAAGAATTTCGATTTTCTAGCCCCTAGTGAGTGTAAAATCGCGTTTACTTCACTTCTTTCAAACTGCTTAAAAATCATATAAATGGATGTATCACCTCATTATAAGCCTACATATACCATGAATATTGAGTTTTCAACAAGTCAAGAAATTCAATTTTCTAGCCCCTAGTGAGAGTAAAATCGCGTTTACTTCACTTCTTTCAAACTGCATAAAAATCATATAAATGGACGTTTCACGTCATAATAAGCCTATATATACCAAGAATACTAAGTTTTCAAAAAGTCAAGAATTTCGATTTTCTAGCCCCTAGTGAGTGTAAAATCGCGTTTACTTCACTTCTTTCACACTGCATAAAAATCATATAAATGGATGTATCACATCATAATAAGCCTATATATACCAAGAATACTGAGTTTTGAAAAAGTCTAGAAATTCGATTCTCTAGCCCCTAGTGAGTGTAAAATCGCGTTTACTTCACTTCTTTCAAACTGCATAAAAATCATATAAATGGATGTATCACATCATAATAAGCCTATATATACCAAGAATACTAAGTTTTCAAAAAGTCAAGAATTTCGATTTTCTAGCCCCTAGTGAGTGTAAAATCGCGTTTACTTCACTTCTTTCACACTGCATAAAAATCATATAAATGGATGTATCACATCATAATAAGCCTATATATACCAAGAATACTGAGTTTTGAAAAAGTCTACAAATTCGATTCTCTAGCCCCTAGTGAGTGTAAAATCGCGTTTACTTCAATTCTTTCAAACTGCTTAAAGATCATATAAATGGATGTATCACCTCATAATAAGCCTCTATATACCAAGAATAATAAGTTTTCAAAAAGTCAAGAATTTCGATTTTCTAGCCCCCAGTGAGTGTAAAATGGCGTTTACTTCACTTCTTTCAACCTGCTTAAAAAGCATATAAATGGATGTATCACGTCATAATAAGCCTCTATATACCAAGAATACTGAGTTTTCAACAAGTCAAGAAATTCGATTTTCTAGCTCCTAGTGAGTGTAAAATCGCGTTTACTTCACTTCTTTCAAACAGCTTAAAAATCATATAAATGGATGTATCACCTCATAATAAGCCTATATATACCAAGAATACTAAGTTTTCAAAAAGTCAAGAATTTCGATTTTCTAGCCCCTAGTGAGTGTAAAATCGCGTTTACTTCACTTCTTTCAAACTGCTTAAAAATCATATAAATGGATGTATCACCTCATTATAAGCCTACATATACCATGAATATTGAGTTTTCAACAAGTCAAAAAATTCAATTTTTTAGCCCCTAGTGAGAGTAAAATCGCGTTTACTTCACTTCTTTCAAACTGCATAAAAATCATATAAATGGAGGTTTCACGTCATAATCAGCCTATATATACCAAGAATACTAAGTTTTCAACAAGACAAGAAATTCGAATTTCTAGCCCCTAGTGAGTGTAAAATCAGGTTTACTTCACTTCTTTCAAAATGCTTAAAAATCATATAAATGGATGTATCACCTCATAAAAAGCCTCTATATACCAAGAATACTGAGTTTTCAAAAAGTAAAGAATTTCGATTTTCTAGCCCCTAATGAGTGTAAAATCGCGTTTACTTCACTTCTTTCAAACTGCATAAAAATCATATAAATGAATGTATCACGTCATAATAAGCCTTTATATACCAAGAATATTCAGTTTTCAACAAGTCAAGAAATTCGATTTTCTAGCCCCTAGTGAGTGTAAAATCGCGTTTACTTCACTTCTTTCAAACTGCATAAAAATCATATAAATGGATGTATCACATCATAATAAGCCTATATATACCAAGAATACTAAGGTTTCAAAAAGTCAAGAATTTCGATTTTCTAGCCCTTAGTGAGTGTAAAATGGCGTTTACTTCACTTCTTTCAAACTGCTTAAAAATCATATAAATGGATGTTTCACTTCATTATAAGCCTACATATACCAAGAATATTGAGTTTTCAACAAGTCAAGAAATTCAATTTTCTAGCCCCTAGTGACAGTAAAATCGCGTTTACTTCACTTCTTTCAAACTGCATAAAAATCATATAAATAGATGTTTCACGTCATAATAAGCCTGTATATATACCAAGAATACTAAGTTTTCAACAAGTCAATAAATTCGATTTTCTAGCCCCCAGTGAGTGTAAAATCACGTTTACTTCACTTCTTACAAACTGCTTAAAAATCATATAAATGAATGTATCACCTCATAAAAAGTCTCTATATACCAAGAATACTGAGTTTTCAAAAAGTCAAGAATTTCGATTTTCTAGCCCCTAGTGAGTGTAAAATCGCGTTTACTTCACTTCTTTCAAACTGCTTAAAAATCATATAAATGGATGTATCACCTCATTATAAGCCTACATATACCATGAATATTGAGTTTTCAACAAGTCAAGAAATTCAATTTTTTAGCCCCTAGTGAGAGTAAAATCGCGTTTACTTCACTTCTTTCAAACTGCTTAAAAATCATATAAATGGATGTATCACCTCATTATAAGCCTACATATACCATGAATATTGAGTTTTCAACAAGTCAAGAAATTCAATTTTCTAGCCCCTAGTGAGAGTAAAATCGCGTTTACTTCACTTCTTTCAAACTGCATAAAAATCATATAAATGGACGTTTCACGTCATAATAAGCCTATATATACCAAGAATACTAAATTTTCAACAAGTCAAGAAATTCGAATTTCTAGCCCCTAGTGAGTGTAAAATCAGGTTTACTTCACTTCTTTCAAACTGCTTAAAAATCATATAAAAGGATGTATCACCTCATAAAAAGCCTCTATATACCAAGAATACTGAGTTTTCAAACAGTCAAGAATTTCGATTTTCTAGCCCCTAGTGAGTGTAAAATCGCGTTTACTTCACTTCTTTCAAACTGCTTAAAAATCATATAAATGGATGTTTCACTTCATTATAAGCCTATATATACAGGAATACAGAGTTTTCATAAAGTCAAGAAATTCGATTTTCTAGCCCCTAGTGTGTGTAAGATCACGTTTACTTCACTTCTTTCAAACCGCTTAAAAATCATATAAATGTATGTATCACCTCATAATAAGCATCTATATACCAAGAAAACTCACTTTTCAACAAGTCAAGAAATTCGATATTTTAGCCCCTGGTGAGCGTAAAATCGCGTTTACTTTACTTCTATCAAACTGCATAAAAATCATATAAATGGAGGTTACACGTCATAATAAGCGTATATATTCCAAGAATACTGAGGTCTCAAAAAGACAAGAAATTCGATTTTCTAGCCCCTAGTGAGTGTAAAATCGCGTTTACTTCACTTCTTTCAAACTGCTTAAATATCATATAAATGGATGTATCACCTCATAATAAGCCTATATATACCAAGAATACTAAGTTTTCAAAAAGTCAAGAATTTCGATTTTCTAGCCCCTAGTGAGTGTAAAATCGCGTTTACTTCACTTCTTTCAAACTGCTTAAAAATCATATAAATGGATGTATCACCTCATTATAAGCCTACATATACCATGAATATTGAGTTTTCAACAAGTCAAGAAATTCAATTTTTTAGCCCCTAGTGAGAGTAAAATCGCGTTTACTTCACTTCTTTCAAACTGCATAAAAATCATATAAATGGAGGTTTCACGTCATAATCAGCCTATATATACCAAGAATACTAAGTTTTCAACAAGACAAGAAATTCGAATTTCTAGCCCCTAGTGAGTGTAAAATCAGGTTTACTTCACTTCATTCAAAATGCTTAAAAATCATATAAATGGATGTATCACCTCATAAAAAGCCTCTATATACCAAGAATACTGAGTTTTCAAAAAGTAAAGAATTTCGATTTTCTAGCCCCTAATGAGTGTAAAATCGCGTTTACTTCACTTCTTTCAAACTGTTTAATAATCATATAAATGAATGTATCACGTCATAATAAGCCTTTATATACCAAGAATATTGAGTTTTCAACAAGTCAAGAAATTCGATTTTCTAGCCCCTAGTGAGTGTAAAATCGCGTTTACTTCACTTCTTTCAAACTGCATAAAAATCATAGAAATAGATGTTTCACGTCATAATAAGCCTATATATATACCAAGAATACTAAGTTTTCAACAAGTCAAGAAATTCGATTTTCTAGCCCCCAGTGAGTGTAAAATCACGTTTACTTCACTTCTTACAAACTGCTTAAAAATCATATAAATGAATGTATCACCTCATAAAAAGTCTCTATATACCAAGAATACTGAGTTTTCAAAAAGTCAAGAATTTCGATTTTCTAGCCCCTAGTGAGTGTAAAATCGCGTTTACTTCACTTCTTTCAAACTGCTTAAAGATCATATAAATGGATGTATCACCTCATAATAAGCCTACATATACCAAGAATACTAAGTTTTCAAAAAGTCAAGAATTTCGATTTTCTAGCCCCTAGTGAGTGTAAAATCGCGTTTACTTCACTTCTTTCAAACTGCTTAAAAATCATATAAATGGATGTATCACCTCATTATAAGCCTACATATACCATGAATATTGAGTTTTCAACAAGTCAAGAAATTCAGTTTTCTAGCCCCTAGTGAGAGTAAAATCGCGTTTACTTCACTTCTTTCAAACTGCATAAAAATCATATAAATGGACGTTTCACGTCATAATAAGCCTATATATACCAAGAATACTGAGTTTTGAAAAAGTCTATAAATTCGATTCTCTAGCCCCTAGTGAGTGTAAAATCGCGTTTACTTCAATTCTTTCAAACTGCTTAAAGATCATATAAATGGATGTATCACCTCATAATAAGCCTCTATATACCAAGAATAATAAGTTTTCAAAAAGTCAAGAATTTCGATTTTCTAGCCCCCAGTGAGTGTAAAATGGCGTTTACTTCACTTCTTTCAACCTGCTTAAAAAGCATATAAATGGATGTATCACGTCATAATAAGCCTCTATATACCAAGAATACTGAGTTTTCAACAAGTCAAGAAATTCGATTTTCTAGCTCCTAGTGAGTGTAAAATCGCGTTTACTTCACTTCTTTCAAACAGCTTAAAAATCATATAAATGGATGTATCACCTCATAATAAGCCTATATATACCAAGAATACTAAGTTTTCAAAAAGTCAAGAATTTCGATTTTCTAGCCCCTAGTGAGTGTAAAATCGCGTTTACTTCACTTCTTTCAAACTGCTTAAAAATCATATAAATGGATGTATCACCTCATTATAAGCCTACATATACCATGAATATTGAGTTTTCAACAAGTCAAGAAATTCAATTTTTTAGCCCCTAGTGAGAGTAAAATCGCGTTTACTTCACTTCTTTCAAACTGCATAAAAATCATATAAATGGAGGTTTCACGTCATAATCAGCCTATATATACCAAGAATACTAAGTTTTCAACAAGACAAGAAATTCGAATTTCTAGCCCCTAGTGTGTGTAAAATCACGTTTACTTCACTTCTTTCAAACCGCTTAAAAATCATATAAATGTATGTATCACCTCATAATAACCATCTATATACCAAGAGAACTCAGTTTTCAACAAATCAAGAAATTCGATATTTTGGCCCCTGGTGAGCGTAAAATCGCGTTTACTTTACTTCTATCAAACTGCATAAAAATCATATAAATGGAGGTTTCACGTCATAATAAGCGTATATATTCCAAGAATACTGAGGTCTCAAAAAGACAAGAAATTCGATTTTCTAGCCCCTAGTGAGTGTAAAATCGCGTTTACTTCACTTCTTTCAAACTGCTTAAATATCATATAAATGGATGTATCACCTCATAATAAGCCTATATATACCAAGAATACTAAGTTTTCAAAAAGTCAAGAATTTCGATTTTCTAGCCCCTAATGAGTGTAAAATCGCGTTTACTTCACTTCTTTCAACCTGTTTAAAAATCATATAAATGAATGTATCACGTCATAATAAGCCTTTATATACCAAGAATATTCAGTTTTCAACAAGTCAAGAAATTCGATTTTCTAGCCCCTAGTGAGTGTAAAATCGCGTTTACTTCACTTCTTTCAAACTGCATAAAAATCATATAAATGGATGTATCACATCATAATAAGCCTATATATACCAAGAATACTAAGTTTTCAAAAAGTCAAGAATTTCGATTTTCTAGCCCCTAGTGTGTGTAAAATGGCGTTTACTTCACTTCTTTCAAACTGCTTAAAAATCATATAAATGGATGTTTCACTTCATTATAAGCCTACATATACCAAGAATATTGAGTTTTCAACAAGTCAAGAAATTCAATTTTCTAGCCCCTAGTGACAGTAAAATCGCGTTTACTTCACTTCTTTCAAACTGCATAAAAATCATAGAAATAGATGTTTCACGTCATAATAAGCCTATATATATACCAAGAATACTAAGTTTTCAACAAGTCAAGAAATTCGATTTTCTAGCCCCCAGTGAGTGTAAAATCAGGTTTACTTCACTTCTTACAAACTGCTTAAAAATCATATAAATGAATGTATCACCTCATAAAAAGTCTCTATATACCAAGAATACTGAGTTTTCAAAAAGTCAAGAATTTCGATTTTCTAGCCCCTAGTGAGTGTAAGATCGCGTTTACTTCACTTCTTTCAAACTGCTTAAAGATCATATAAATGGATGTATCACCTCATAATAAGCCTACATATACCAAGAATACTAAGTTTTCAAAAAGTCAAGAATTTCGATTTTCTAGCCCCTAGTGAGTGTAAAATCGCGTTTACTTCACTTCTTTCAAACTGCTTAAAAATCATATAAATGGATGTATCACCTCATTATAAGCCTACATATACCATGAATATTGAGTTTTCAACAAGTCAAGAAATTCAATTTTCTAGCCCCTAGTGAGAGTAAAATCGCGTTTACTTCACTTCTTTCAAACTGCATAAAAATCATATAAATGGACGTTTCACGTCATAATAAGCCTATATATACCAAGAATACTAAATTTTCAACAAGTCAAGAAATTCGAATTTCTAGCCCCCAGTGAGTGTAAAATCAGGTTTACTTCACTTCTTTCAAACTGCTTAAAAATCATATAAAAGGATGTATCACCTCATAAAAAGCCTCTATATACCAAGAATACTGAGTTTTCAAAAAGTCAAGAATTTCGATTTTCTAGCCCCTAATGAGTGTAAAATCGCGTTTACTTCACTTCTTTCAAACTGCATAAAAATCATATAAATGAATGTATCACGTCATAATAAGCCTTTATATACCAAGAATATTCAGTTTTCAACAAGTCAAGAAATTCGATTTTCTAGCCCCTAGTGAGTGTAAAATCGCGTTTACTTCACTTCTTTCAAACTGCATAAAAATCATATAAATGGATGTATCACATCATAATAAGCCTATATATACCAAGAATACTAAGGTTTCAAAAAGTCAAGAATTTCGATTTTCTAGCCCTTAGTGAGTGTAAAATGGCGTTTACTTCACTTCTTTCAAACTGCTTAAAAATCATATAAATGGATGTTTCACTTCATTATAAGCCTACATATACCAAGAATATTGAGTTTTCAACAAGTCAAGAAATTCAATTTTCTAGCCCCTAGTGACAGTAAAATCGCGTTTACTTCACTTCTTTCAAACTGCATAAAAATCATATAAATAGATGTTTCACGTCATAATAAGCCTGTATATATACCAAGAATACTAAGTTTTCAACAAGTCAATAAATTCGATTTTCTAGCCCCCAGTGAGTGTAAAATCACGTTTACTTCACTTCTTACAAACTGCTTAAAAATCATATAAATGAATGTATCACCTCATAAAAAGTCTCTATATACCAAGAATACTGAGTTTTCAAAAAGTCAAGAATTTCGATTTTCTAGCCCCTAGTGAGTGTAAAATCGCGTTTACTTCACTTCTTTCAAACTGCTTAAAGATCATATAAATGGATGTATCACCTCATAATAAGCCTACATATACCAAGAATACTAAGTTTTCAAAAAGTCAAGAATTTCGATTTTCTAGCCCCTAGTGAGTGTAAAATCGCGTTTACTTCACTTCTTTCAAACTGCTTAAAAATCATATAAATGGATGTATCACCTCATTATAAGCCTACATATACCATGAATATTGAGTTTTCAACAAGTCAAGAAATTCAATTTTTTAGCCCCTAGTGAGAGTAAAATCGCGTTTACTTCACTTCTTTCAAACTGCTTAAAAATCATATAAATGGATGTATCACCTCATTATAAGCCTACATATACCATGAATATTGAGTTTTCAACAAGTCAAGAAATTCAATTTTCTAGCCCCTAGTGAGAGTAAAATCGCGTTTACTTCACTTCTTTCAAACTGCATAAAAATCATATAAATGGACGTTTCACGTCATAATAAGCCTATATATACCAAGAATACTAAATTTTCAACAAGTCAAGAAATTCGAATTTCTAGCCCCTAGTGAGTGTAAAATCAGGTTTACTTCACTTCTTTCAAACTGCTTAAAAATCATATAAAAGGATGTATCACCTCATAAAAAGCCTCTATATACCAAGAATACTGAGTTTTCAAAAAGTCAAGAATTTCGATTTTCTAGCCCCTAGTGAGTGTAAAATCGCGTTTACTTCACTTCTTTCAAACTGCTTAAAAATCATATAAATGGATGTTTCACTTCATTATAAGCCTATATATACAGGAATACAGAGTTTTCATAAAGTCAAGAAATTCGATTTTCTAGCCCCTAGTGTGTGTAAGATCACGTTTACTTCACTTCTTTCAAACCGCTTAAAAATCATATAAATGTATGTATCACCTCATAATAAGCATCTATATACCAAGAAAACTCACTTTTCAACAAGTCAAGAAATTCGATATTTTAGCCCCTGGTGAGCGTAAAATCGCGTTTACTTTACTTCTATCAAACTGCATAAAAATCATATAAATGGAGGTTACACGTCATAATAAGCGTATATATTCCAAGAATACTGAGGTCTCAAAAAGACAAGAAATTCGATTTTCTAGCCCCTAGTGAGTGTAAAATCGCGTTTACTTCACTTCTTTCAAACTGCTTAAATATCATATAAATGGATGTATCACCTCATAATAAGCCTATATATACCAAGAATACTAAGTTTTCAAAAAGTCAAGAATTTCGATTTTCTAGCCCCTAGTGAGTGTAAAATCGCGTTTACTTCACTTCTTTCAAACTGCTTAAAAATCATATAAATGGATGTATCACCTCATTATAAGCCTACATATACCATGAATATTGAGTTTTCAACAAGTCAAGAAATTCAATTTTTTAGCCCCTAGTGAGAGTAAAATCGCGTTTACTTCACTTCTTTCAAACTGCATAAAAATCATATAAATGGAGGTTTCACGTCATAATCAGCCTATATATACCAAGAATACTAAGTTTTCAACAAGACAAGAAATTCGAATTTCTAGCCCCTAGTGAGTGTAAAATCAGGTTTACTTCACTTCATTCAAAATGCTTAAAAATCATATAAATGGATGTATCACCTCATAAAAAGCCTCTATATACCAAGAATACTGAGTTTTCAAAAAGTAAAGAATTTCGATTTTCTAGCCCCTAATGAGTGTAAAATCGCGTTTACTTCACTTCTTTCAAACTGTTTAAAAATCATATAAATGAATGTATCACGTCATAATAAGCCTTTATATACCAAGAATATTGAGTTTTCAACAAGTCAAGAAATTCGATTTTCTAGCCCCTAGTGAGTGTAAAATCGCGTTTACTTCACTTCTTTCAAACTGCATAAAAATCATAGAAATAGATGTTTCACGTCATAATAAGCCTATATATATACCAAGAATACTAAGTTTTCAACAAGTCAAGAAATTCGATTTTCTAGCCCCCAGTGAGTGTAAAATCACGTTTACTTCACTTCTTACAAACTGCTTAAAAATCATATAAATGAATGTATCACCTCATAAAAAGTCTCTATATACCAAGAATACTGAGTTTTCAAAAAGTCAAGAATTTCGATTTTCTAGCCCCTAGTGAGTGTAAAATCGCGTTTACTTCACTTCTTTCAAACTGCTTAAAGATCATATAAATGGATGTATCACCTCATAATAAGCCTACATATACCAAGAATACTAAGTTTTCAAAAAGTCAAGAATTTCGATTTTCTAGCCCCTAGTGAGTGTAAAATCGCGTTTACTTCACTTCTTTCAAACTGCTTAAAAATCATATAAATGGATGTATCACCTCATTATAAGCCTACATATACCATGAATATTGAGTTTTCAACAAGTCAAGAAATTCAGTTTTCTAGCCCCTAGTGAGAGTAAAATCGCGTTTACTTCACTTCTTTCAAACTGCATAAAAATCATATAAATGGACGTTTCACGTCATAATAAGCCTATATATACCAAGAATACTGAGTTTTGAAAAAGTCTATAAATTCGATTCTCTAGCCCCTAGTGAGTGTAAAATCGCGTTTACTTCAATTCTTTCAAACTGCTTAAAGATCATATAAATGGATGTATCACCTCATAATAAGCCTCTATATACCAAGAATAATAAGTTTTCAAAAAGTCAAGAATTTCGATTTTCTAGCCCCCAGTGAGTGTAAAATGGCGTTTACTTCACTTCTTTCAACCTGCTTAAAAAGCATATAAATGGATGTATCACGTCATAATAAGCCTCTATATACCAAGAATACTGAGTTTTCAACAAGTCAAGAAATTCGATTTTCTAGCTCCTAGTGAGTGTAAAATCGCGTTTACTTCACTTCTTTCAAACAGCTTAAAAATCATATAAATGGATGTATCACCTCATAATAAGCCTATATATACCAAGAATACTAAGTTTTCAAAAAGTCAAGAATTTCGATTTTCTAGCCCCTAGTGAGTGTAAAATCGCGTTTACTTCACTTCTTTCAAACTGCTTAAAAATCATATAAATGGATGTATCACCTCATTATAAGCCTACATATACCATGAATATTGAGTTTTCAACAAGTCAAGAAATTCAATTTTTTAGCCCCTAGTGAGAGTAAAATCGCGTTTACTTCACTTCTTTCAAACTGCATAAAAATCATATAAATGGAGGTTTCACGTCATAATCAGCCTATATATACCAAGAATACTAAGTTTTCAACAAGACAAGAAATTCGAATTTCTAGCCCCTAGTGTGTGTAAAATCACGTTTACTTCACTTCTTTCAAACCGCTTAAAAATCATATAAATGTATGTATCACCTCATAATAAGCATCTATATACCAAGAGAACTCAGTTTTCAACAAATCAAGAAATTCGATATTTTGGCCCCTGGTGAGCGTAAAATCGCGTTTACTTTACTTCTATCAAACTGCATAAAAATCATATAAATGGAGGTTTCACGTCATAATAAGCGTATATATTCCAAGAATACTGAGGTCTCAAAAAGACAAGAAATTCGATTTTCTAGCCCCTAGTGAGTGTAAAATCGCGTTTACTTCACTTCTTTCAAACTGCTTAAATATCATATAAATGGATGTATCACCTCATAATAAGCCTATATATACCAAGAATACTAAGTTTTCAAAAAGTCAAGAATTTCGATTTTCTAGCCCCTAATGAGTGTAAAATCGCGTTTACTTCACTTCTTTCAACCTGTTTAAAAATCATATAAATGAATGTATCACGTCATAATAAGCCTTTATATACCAAGAATATTCAGTTTTCAACAAGTCAAGAAATTCGATTTTCTAGCCCCTAGTGAGTGTAAAATCGCGTTTACTTCACTTCTTTCAAACTGCATAAAAATCATATAAATGGATGTATCACATCATAATAAGCCTATATATACCAAGAATACTAAGTTTTCAAAAAGTCAAGAATTTCGATTTTCTAGCCCCTAGTGTGTGTAAAATGGCGTTTACTTCACTTCTTTCAAACTGCTTAAAAATCATATAAATGGATGTTTCACTTCATTATAAGCCTACATATACCAAGAATATTGAGTTTTCAACAAGTCAAGAAATTCAATTTTCTAGCCCCTAGTGACAGTAAAATCGCGTTTACTTCACTTCTTTCAAACTGCATAAAAATCATAGAAATAGATGTTTCACGTCATAATAAGCCTATATATATACCAAGAATACTAAGTTTTCAACAAGTCAAGAAATTCGATTTTCTAGCCCCCAGTGAGTGTAAAATCAGGTTTACTTCACTTCTTACAAACTGCTTAAAAATCATATAAATGAATGTATCACCTCATAAAAAGTCTCTATATACCAAGAATACTGAGTTTTCAAAAAGTCAAGAATTTCGATTTTCTAGCCCCTAGTGAGTGTAAGATCGCGTTTACTTCACTTCTTTCAAACTGCTTAAAGATCATATAAATGGATGTATCACCTCATAATAAGCCTACATATACCAAGAATACTAAGTTTTCAAAAAGTCAAGAATTTCGATTTTCTAGCCCCTAGTGAGTGTAAAATCGCGTTTACTTCACTTCTTTCAAACTGCTTAAAAATCATATAAATGGATGTATCACCTCATTATAAGCCTACATATACCATGAATATTGAGTTTTCAACAAGTCAAGAAATTCAATTTTCTAGCCCCTAGTGAGAGTAAAATCGCGTTTACTTCACTTCTTTCAAACTGCATAAAAATCATATAAATGGACGTTTCACGTCATAATAAGCCTATATATACCAAGAATACTAAATTTTCAACAAGTCAAGAAATTCGAATTTCTAGCCCCCAGTGAGTGTAAAATCAGGTTTACTTCACTTCTTTCAAACTGCTTAAAAATCATATAAAAGGATGTATCACCTCATAAAAAGCCTCTATATACCAAGAATACTGAGTTTTCAAAAAGTCAAGAATTTCGATTTTCTAGCCCCTAGTGAGTGTAAAATCGCGTTTTCTTCTCTTCTTTCAAACTGCTTAAAAATCATATAAATGGATGTTTCACTTCATTATAAGCCTATATATACAAGAATACAGAGTTTTCATAAAGTCAAGAAATTCGATTTTCTAGCCTCTAGTGTGTGTAAAATCACGTTTACTTCACTTCTTTCAAACCGCTTAAAAATCATATAAATGTATGTATCACCTCATAATAAGCATCTATATACCAAGAAAACTCAGTTTTCAACAAGTCAAGAAATTCGATATTTTAGCCCCTGGTGAGCGTAAAATCGCGTTTACTTTACTTCTTTCAAACTGCATAAAAACCATATAAATGGAGGTTTCACGTCATAATAAGCATATATATTCCAAGAATACTGAGGTCTCAAAAAGACAAGAAATTCGATTTTCTAGCCCCTAGTGAGTGTAAAATCGCGTTTACTTCACTTCTTTCAAACTGCTTAAATATCATATAAATGGATGTATCACCTCATAATAAGCCTATATATACCAAGAATACTAAGTTTTCAAAAAGTCAAGAATTTCGATTTTCTAGCCCCTAGTGTGTGTAAAATCACGTTTACTTCACTTCTTTCAAACCGCTTAAAAATCATATAAATGTATGTATCACCTCATAATAAGCATCTATATACCAAGAGAACTCAGTTTTCAACAAGTCAAGAAATTCGATATTTTGGCCCCTGGTGAGCGTAAAATCGCGTTTACTTTACTTCTTTCAAACTGCATAAAAATCATATAAATGGAGGTTTCACGTCATAATAAGCATATATATTCCAAGAATACTGAGGTCTCAAAAAGACAAGAAATTCGATTTTCTAGCCCCTAGTGAGTGTAAAATCGCGTTTTCTTCACTTATTTCAAACTGCTTAAAAATCATATAAATGGATGTATCACCTCATAATAAGCCTCTATATACCAAGAATACTGAGTTTTCAAGAAGTCAAGAAATTCGATTTTCTAGCCCCTAGTGAGTGTAAAGTCGCGTTTACTTCACTTCTTTCAAACTGCTTAAAAATCATATACATGGATGTATCACCTCATAATAAGCCTCTATATACCAAGAATATTCAGATTTCAACAAGTCAAGAATTTCGATCTTCTATCCCCACAGTGAGTGTAAAATCGCGTTTACTTCACTTCTTTCAAACTGCTTAAAAATCATATAAATGGATGTATCACATCATAATAAGCCTATATATACCAAGAATACTAAGTTTTCAAAAAGTCAAGAATTTCGATTTTCTAGCCCCTAGTGAGTGTAAAAATGCGTTTACATCACTTCTTTCAAACTGCTTAAAAATCATATAAATGGATGATTCACCTCATAATAAGCCTCTATATACCAAGAATATTCAGTTTTCAACAAGTCAAGAAATTCGATTTTCTAGCCCCTAGTGAGTGTAAAATCGCGTTTACTTCACTTCTTTCAAACTGCATAAAAATCATATAAATGGATGTATCACATCATAATAAGCCTATATATACCAAGAATACTAAGGTTTCAAAAAGTCAAGAATTTCGATTTTCTAGCCCCTAGTGAGTGTAAAATGGCGTTTACTTCACTTCTTTCAAACTGCTTAAAAATCATATAAATGGATGTTTCACTTCATTATAAGCCTACATATACCAAGAATATTGAGTTTTCAACAAGTCAAGAAATTCAATTTTCTAGCCCCTAGTGACAGTAAAATCGCGTTTACTTCACTTCTTTCAAAATGGTAAAAATCATATAAATAGATGTTTCACGTCATAATAAGCCTATATATATACCAAGAATACTAAGTTTTCAACAAGTCAAGAAATTCGATTTTCTAGCCCCCAGTGAGTGTAAAATCACGTTTACTTCACTTCTTACAAACTGCTTAAAAATCATATAAATGAATGTATCACCTCATAAAAACTCTCTATATACCAAGAATACTAAGTTTTCAAAAAGTCAAGAATTTCGATTTTCTAGCCCCTAGTGTGTGTAAAATGGCGTTTACTTCACTTCTTTCAAACTGCTTAAAAATCATATAAATGGATGTTTCACTTCATTATAAGCCTACATATACCAAGAATATTGAGTTTTCAACAAGTCAAGAAATTCAATTTTCTAGCCCCTAGTGACAGTAAAATCGCGTTTACTTCACTTCTTTCAAACTGCATAAAAATCATAGAAATAGATGTTTCACGTCATAATAAGCCTATATATATACCAAGAATACTAAGTTTTCAACATGTCAAGAAATTCGATTTTCTAGCCCCTAGTGAGAGTAAAATCGCGTTTACTTCACTTCTTTCAAACTGCATAAAAATCATATAAATGGACGTTTCACGTCATAATAAGCCTATATATACCAAGAATACTAAATTTTCAACAAGTCAAGAAATTCGAATTTCTAGCCCCTAGTGAGTGTAAAATCGCGTTTACTTCACTTCTTTCAAACTGCTTAAAGATCATATAAATGGATGTATCACCTCATAATAAGCCTACATATACCAAGAATATTAAGTTTAAAAAAGTCAAGAATTTCGATTTTCTAGCCCCTAGTGAGTGTAAAATCGCGTTTACTTCACTTCCTTCAAACTGCTTAAAAATCATATAAATGGATGTATCACCTCATTATAAGCCTACATATACCATGAATATTGAGTTTTCAACAAGTCAAGAAATTCAATTTTCTAGCCCCTAGTGAGAGTAAAATCGCGTTTACTTCACTTCTTTCAAACTGCATAAAAATCATATAAATGGACGTTTCACGTCATAATAAGCCTATATATACCAAGAATACTAAATTTTCAACAAGTCAAGAAATTCGAATTTCTAGCCCCTAGTGAGTGTAAAATCAGGTTTACTTCACTTCTTTCAAACTGCTTAAAAATCATATAAAAGGATGTATCACCTCATAAAAAGCCTCTATATACCAAGAATACTGAGTTTTCAAAAAGTCAAGAATTTCGATTTTCTAGCCCCTAGTGAGTGTAAAATCGCGTTTACTTCTCTTCTTTCAAACTGCTTAAAAATCATATAAATGGATGTTTCACTTCATTATAAGCCTATATATACAAGAATACAGAGTTTTCATAAAGTCAAGAAATTCGATTTTCTAGCCCATAGTGTGTGTAAAATCACGTTTACTTCACTTCTTTCAAACCGCTTAAAAATCATATAAATGTATGTATCACCTCATAATAAGCATCTATATACCAAGAAAACTCAGTTTTCAAAAAGTCAAGAATTTCGATTTTCTAGCCCCTAGTGTGTGTAAAATCGCGTTTACTTCACTTCTTTCAAACTGCTTAAAAATCATATAAAAGGATGTTTCACGTCATTATAAGCCTACATATACCAAGAATATTGAGTTTTCAACAAGTCAAGAAATTCAATTTTCTAGCCCCTAGTGAGAGTAAAATCACGTTTACTTCACTTCTTTCAAACTGCTTAAAAATCATATAAGCGTATGTATCACCTCATAATAAGCATCTATATACAAGGAAAACTCAGTTTTCAACAAGTCAAGAAATTCGATATTTTAGCCCCTAGTGAGCGTAAAATCGCGTTTACTTTACTTCTTTCAAACTGCATAAAAATCACATAAATGGATGTTTCACGTCATAATAAGCCTATATATTCAAAGAATACTGAGGTCTACAAAGACAAGAAATTCGATTTTCTAGCCCCTAGTAAGTGTAAAATCGCGTTTTCTTCACTTCTTTCAAACTGCTTAAAAATCATATAACTGGATGTATCACCTCATAATAAGCCTCTATATACCAAGAATACTGAGTTTTCAAGAAGTCAAGAAATTCGATTTCCTAGCCCCTAGTGAGTGTAAAATCGCGTTTACTTCACTTCTTTCAAACTGCTTAAAAAGCATATACATGGATGTATCACCTCATAATAAGCCTATATATAACAAGAATACTAAGTTTTCAAAATGTCAAGAATTTCGATTTTCTAGCACTTAGTGAGTGAAAATCGCGTTTACTTCACTTGTTTCAAACTGCTTAAAAATCATATAAAACAATGCTTCACGTCATTATAAGGCTACATATACCAAGAATACTGAGTTTTCAAGAAGTCAAGAAATTCGATTTCCTAGCCCCTAGTGAGTGTAAAATCGCGTTTACTTCACTTCTTTCAAACTGCTTAAAAATCATATAAATGGATGTATCACCTCATAATAAGCCTACATATACCAAGAATACTAAGTTTTCAAAAAGTCAAGAATTTCGATTTTCTAGCCCCTAGTGAGTGTAAAATCGCGTTTACTTCACTTCTTTCAAACTGCTTAAAAATCATATAAATGGAAGTATCACCTCATTATAAGCCTACATATACCATGAATATTGAGTTTTCAACAAGTCAAGAAAATCAATTTTCTAGCCCCTAGTGAGAGTAAAATCGCGTTTACTTCACTTCTTTCAAACTGCATAAAAATCATATAAATGGACGTTTCACGTCATAATAAGCCTATATATACCAAGAATACTAAGTTTTCAACAAGTCAAGAAATTCGAATTTCTAGCCCCTAGTGAGTGTAAAATCAGGTTTACTTCACTTCTTTCAAACTGCTTAAAAATCATATAAAAGGATGTATCACCTCATAAAAAGCCTCTATATACCAAGAATACTAAGTTTTCAAAAAGTCAAGAATTTCGATTTTCTAGCCCCTAGTGAGTGTAAAATCGCGTTTACTTCACTTCTTTCACACTGCATAAAAATCATATAAATGGATGTATCACATCATAATAAGCCTATATATACCAAGAATACTGAGTTTTGAAAAAGTTTAGAAATTCGATTCTCTAGCCCCTGGTGAGTGTAAAATCGCGTTTACTTCACTTCTTTCAAACTGCATAAAAATCATATAAATGGATGTATCACATCATAATAAGCCTATATATACCAAGAATACTAAGTTTTCAAAAAGTCAAGAATTTCGATTTTCTAGCCCCTAGTGAGTGTAAAATCGCGTTTACTTCACTTCTTTCACACTGCATAAAAATCATATAAATGGATGTATCACATCATAATAAGCCTATATATACCAAGAATACTGAGTTTTGAAAAAGTCTAGAAATTCGATTCTCTAGCCCCTAGTGAGTGTAAAATCGCGTTTACTTCGCTTCTTTCAAACTGCTTAAAAATCATATAAATGGATGTATCACCTCATAATAAGCCTCTATATACCAAGAATAATAAGTTTTCAAAAAGTCAAGAATTTCGATTTTCTAGCCCCCAGTGAATGTAAAATGGCGTTTACTTCACTTCTTTCAACCTGCTTAAAAAGCATATAAATGGATGTATCACGTCATAATAAGCCTCTATATACCAAGAATACTGAGTTTTCAACAAGTCAAGAAATTCGATTTTCTAGCTCCTAGTGAGTGTAAAATCGCGTTTACTTCACTTCTTTCAAACAGCTTAAAAATCATATAAATGGATGTATCACCTCATAATAAGCCTATATATACCAAGAATACTAAGTTTTCAAAAAGTCAAGAATTTCGATTTTCTAGCCCCTAGTGAGTGTAAAATCGCGTTTACTTCACTTCTTTCAAACTGCTTAAAAATCATATAAATGGATGTATCACCTCATTATAAGCCTACATATACCATGAATATTGAGTTTTCAACAAGTCAAGAAATTCAATTTTTTAGCCCCTAGTGAGAGTAAAATCGCGTTTACTTCACTTCTTTCAAACTGCATAAAAATCATATAAATGGAGGTTTCACGTCATAATCAGCCTATATATACCAAGAATACTAAGTTTTCAACAAGACAAGAAATTCGAATTTCTAGCCCCTAGTGAGTGTAAAATCAGGTTTACTTCACTTCTCTCAAAATGCTTAAAAATCATATAAATGGATGTATCACCTCATAAAAAGCCTCTATATACCAAGAATACTGAGTTTTCAAAAAGTAAATAATTTCGATTTTCTAGCCCCTAATGAGTGTAAAATCGCGTTTACTTCACTTCTTTCAAACTGTTTAAAAATCATATAAATGAATGTATCACGTCATAATAAGCCTTTATATACCAAGAATATTCAGTTTTCAACAAGTCAAGAAATTCGATTTTCTAGCCCCTAGTGAGTGTAAAATCAGGTTTACTTCACTTCTTTCAAACTGCTTAAAAAACATATAAATGGATGTATCACCTCATAATAAGCCTATATATACCAAGAATACTAAGTTTTCAATAAGTCAAGAATTTCGATTTTCTAGCCCCTAGTGTGTGTAAAATCACGTTTACTTCACTTCTTTCAAACCGCTTAAAAATCATATAAATGTATGTATCACCTCATAATAAGCATCTATATACCAAGAAAACTCAGTTTTCAACAAGTCAAGAAATTCGATACTTGGCCCCTGGTGAGCGTAAAATCGCGTTTACTTTACTTCTTTCAAACTGCATAAAAATCATATAAATGGAGGTTTGACGTCATAATAAGCATATATATTCCAAGAATACTGAGGTCTCAAAAAGACAAGAAATTCGATTTTCTAGCCCCTAGTGAGTGTAAAATCGCGTTTTCTTCACTTATTTCAAACTGCTTAAAAATCATATAAATGCATGTATCACCTCATAATAAGCCTATATATACCAAGAATACTGAGTTTTTAAAAATTCAAGAAAATCGATTTTCTAACCCCTAGTGAGTGTAAAATCGCGTTTACTTCACTTCTTTCAAACTGCTTAAAAATCATATAAATGGAATATTCACCTCATAATAAGCCTCTATATACCAAGAATATTCAGATTTCAACAAGTCAAGAATTTCGATCTTCTATCCCCCAGTGAGTGTAAAATCGCGTTTAGTTCACTTCTTTCAAACTGCTTAAAAATCATATAAATGAATGTATCACATCATAATAAGCCTATATATACCAAGAATACTAAGTTTTCAAAAAGTCAAGAATTTCGATTTTCTAGCCCCTAGTGAGTGTAAAAATGCGTTTACTTCACTTCTTTCAAACTGCTTAAAAATCATATAAATGGATGTTTCACGTCATTATAAGCCTATATATACCAAGAATACTGAGTTTTGAAAAACTCAGGAAATTCGATTTTCTAGCCCCTAGTGAGTGTAAAATCGCGTTTACTTCACTTCTTTCAAACTGCTTAAAAATCATATAAATGGATGTTTCACGTCATTATAAGCCTATATATACCAAGAATACTGAGTTTTGAAAAACTCAAGAAATTCGATTTTCTAGCCCCTAGTGAGTGTAAAATCGCGTTTACTTCACTTCTTTCAAACTGCTTAAAAATCATATAAATGGATGTATCACCTCATAGTAAGCCTCTATACACCAAGAATACTGAGTTTTCAAAAAGTCAAGAAATTCCATTTTCTAGCCCCTAGTGAGTGTAAAATCGCGTTTACTTCACTTCTTTCAAAATGCTTACAAATCATATAAATGGATGTATCACGTCATAATAAGCCTCTATATAACAAGAATACTGAGTTTTTAAAAATTCAAGAAATTCGATTTTCTAACCCCTAGTGAGTGTAAAATCGCGTTTACTTCACTTCTTTCAATCTGCTCAAAAATCATATAAATGGATGTATCACCTCATAATAAGCCTATATATACCAAGAATACTAAGTTTTCAAAAAGTCAAGAATTTCGATTTTCTAGCCCCTAGTGAGAGTAAAATCACGTTTACTTCACTTCTTTCAAACTGCTTAAAAATCATATAAATGGATGTTTCACGTCATAATAAGCCTATATATTCAAAGAATACTGAGGTCTAAAAAAGACAAGAAATTCGATTTTCTAGCCCCTAGTAAGTGTAAAATCGCGTTTACTTCACTTCTTTCAAACTGCTTAAAAATCATATAAATGGATGTATCACCTCATTATAAGCCTACATATACCATGAATATTGAGTTTTCAACAAGTCAAGAAATTCAATTTTCTAGCCCCTAGTGAGAGTAAAATCGCGTTTACTTCACTTCTTTCAAACTGCATAAAAATCATATAAATGGACGTTTCACGTCATAATAAGCCTATATATACCAAGAATACTAAGTTTTCAACAAGTCAAGAAATTCGAATTTCTAGCCCCTAGTGAGTGTAAAATCAGGTTTACTTCACTTCTTTCAAACTGCTTAAAATGCATATAAAAGGATGTGTCACCTCATAAAAAGCCTCTATATACCAAGAATACTTAGTTTTCAAAACGTCAAGAATTTCGATTTTCTAGCACTTAGTGAGTGAAAATCGCGTTTACTTCACTTCTTTCAAACTGCTTAAAAATCATATAAAACAATGCTTCACGTCATTATAAGCCTACATATACCAAGAATATTGAGTTTTCAACAAGTCAAGAAATTCGATTTTCTAGCTCCTAGTGAGTGTAAAATCGCGTTTACTTCACTTCTTTCAAACTGCTTAAAAATCATATAAATGGATGTATCACCTCATAATAAGCCTACATATACCAAGAATACTAAGTTTTCAAAAAGTCAAGAATTTCGATTTTCTAGCCCCTAGTGAGTGTAAAATCGCGTTTACTTCACTTCTTTCAAACTGCTTAAAAATCATATAAATGGATGCATTATAAGCCTAAATATACATATACCATGAATATTGAGTTTTCAACAAGTCAAGAAATTCAATTTTCTAGCCCCTAGTGAAAGTAAAATAGCGTTTATTTCACTTCTTTCAAACTGCATAAAAATCATATTAATGGACGTTTCACGTCATAATAAGCCTATATATACCAAGAATACTAAGTTTTCAACAAGTCAAGAAATTCGAATTTCTAGCGCCTAGTGAGTGTAAAATCAGGTTTAGTTCACTTCTTTCAAACTGCTTAAAAATCATATAAAAGGATGTATCACCTCATAAAAAGCCTCTATATACCAAGAATACTAAGTTTTCAAAAAGTCAAGAATTTCGATTTTCTAGCCCCTAGTGAGTGTAAAATCGCGTTTACTTCACTTCTTTCACACTGCATAAAAATCATATAAATGGATGTATCACATCATAATAAGCCTATATATACCAAGAATACTGAGTTTTGAAAAAGTCTAGAAATTCGATTCTCTAGCCCCTAGTGAGTGTAAAATCGCGTTTACTTCACTTCTTTCAAACTGCTTAAAAATCATATAAATGGATGTATCACCTCATAATAAGCCTCTATATACCAAGAATAATAAGTTTTCAAAAAGTCAAGAATTTCGATTTTCTAGCCCCCAGTGAGTGTAAAATGGCGTTTACTTCACTTCTTTCAACCTGCTTAAAAAGCATATAAATGGATGTATCACGTCATAATAAGCCTCTATATACCAAGAATACTGAGTTTTCAACAAGTCAAGAAACTCGATTTTCTAGCTCCTAGTGAGTGTAAAATCGCGTTTACTTCACTTCTTTCAAACAGCTTAAAAATCATATAAATGGATGTATCACCTCATAATAAGCCTATATATACCAAGAATACTAAGTTTTCAAAAAGTCAAGAATTTCGATTTTCTAGCCCCTAGTGAGTGTAAAATCGCGTTTACTTCACTTCTTTCAAACTGCTTAAAAATCATATAAATGGATGTATCACCTCATTATAAGCCTACATATACCATGAATATTGAGTTTTCAACAAGTCAAGAAATTCAATTTTTTAGCCCCTAGTGAGAGTAAAATCGCGTTTACTTCACTTCTTTCAAACTGCATAAAAATCATATAAATGGAGGTTTCACGTCATAATCAGCCTATATATACCAAGAATACTAAGTTTTCAACAAGACAAGAAATTGGAATTTCTAGCCCCTAATGAGTGTAAAATCAGGTTTACTTCACTTCTTTCAAAATACTTAAAAATCATATAAATGGATGTATCACCTCATAAAAAGAGGCCTACCAAGAATACTGAGTTTTCAAAAAGTAAAGAATTTCGATTTTCTAGCCCCTAGTGAGTGTAAAATCGCGTTTACTTCACTTCTTCAAACTGTTTAAAAATCATATAAATGAATGTATCACGTCATAATAAGCCTTTATATACCAAGAATATTCAGTTTTCAACAAGTCAAGAAATTCGATTTTCTAGCCCCTAGTGAGTGTAAAATCGCGTTTACTTCACTTCTTTCAAACTGCATAAAAATCATATAAATGGATGTATCACATCATAATAAGCCTATATATACCAAGAATACTAAGTTTTCAAAAAGTCAAGAATTTCGATTTTCTAGCCCCTAGTGAGTGTAAAATGGCGTTTACTTCACTTCTTTCAAACTGCTTAAAAATCATATAAATGGATGTTTCACTTCATTATAAGCCTACATATACCAAGAATATTGAGTTTTCAACAAGTCAAGAAATTCAATTTTCTAGCCCCTAGTGACAGTAAAATCGCGTTTACTTCACTTCTTTCAAACTGCTTAAAAATCATATAAATGGATGTATCACCTCATAATAAGCCTCTATATACCAAGAATAATAAGTTTTCAAAAAGTAAAGAATTTCGATTTTCTAGCCCCCAGTGAATGTAAAATGGCGTTTACTTCACTTCTTTCAACCTGCTTAAAAAGCATATAAATGGATGTATCACGTCATAATAAGCCTCTATATACCAAGAATACTGAGTTTTCAACAAGTCAAGAATTTCGTATTTCTAGTCCCTAGTGAGTGTAAAATCGCGTTTACTTCACTTCTTTCAAACTGCTTAAAAATCATATAAATGGATGTATCACCTCATTATAAGCCTACATATACCATGAATATTGAGTTTTCAACAAGTCAAGAAATTCAATTTTTTAGCCCCTAGTGAGAGTAAAATCGCGTTTACTTCACTTCTTTCAAACTGCATAAAAATCATATAAATGGAGGTTTCACGTCATAATCAGCCTATATATACCAAGAATACTAAGTTTTCAACAAGACAACAAATTCGAATTTCTAGCCCCTAGTGAGTGTAAAATCAGGTTTACTTCACTTCTTTCAAAATGCTTAAAAATCATATAAATGGATGTATCACCTCATAAAAAGCCTCTATATACCAAGAATACTAAGTTTTCTACAAGTCAAGAAATTCGAATTTCTAGCCCCTAGTGAGTGTAAAATCAGGTTTACTTCACTTCTTTCAAACTGCTTAAAAATCATATAAATGGATGTATCACCTCATAAAAAGCCTCTATATACCAAGAATACTGAGTTTTCAAAAAGTCAAGAATTTCGATTTTCTAGCCCCTAGTGAGTGTAAAATCGCGTTTTATTCTCTTCTTTCAAACTGCTTAAAAATCATATAAATGGATGTTTCACTTCATTATAAGCCTATATATACAAGAATACAGAGTTTTCATAAAGTCAAGAAATTCGATTTTCTAGCCCCTAGTGTGTGTAAAATCACGTTTACTTCACTTCTTTCAAACCGCTTTAAAATCATATAATGTATGTATCACCTCATAATGAGCATCTATATACCAAGAAAACTCAGTTTTCAACAAGTCAAGAAGTTCGATATTTTAGCCCCTGGTGAGCGTAAAATCGCGTTTACTTTACTTCTTTCAAACTGCATAAAAATCATATAAATGGAGGTTTCACGTCATAATAAGCATATATATTCCAAGAATACTGAGGTCTCAAAAAGACAAGAAATTCGATTTTCTAGCCCCTAGTGAGTGTAAAATCGCGTTTTCTTCACTTATTTCAAACTGCTTAAAAATCATATAAATGGATGTATCACCTCATAATAAGCCTATATATACCAAGAATACTGAGTTTTTAAAAATTCAAGAAATTCGATTTTCTAACCCCTAGTGAGTGTAAAATCGCGTTTACTTCACTTATTTCAAACTGCTTAAAAATCATATAAATGGATGATTCACCTCATAATAAGCCTCTATATACCAAGAATATTCAGATTTCAACAAGTCAAGATATTCGATTTTCTATCCCCCAGTGAGTGTAAAATCGCGTTTACTTCTCTTCTTTCAAACTGCTTAAAAATCATATAAATGGATGTATCACCTCATAATAAGCCTATATATACCAAGAATACTAAGTTTTCAAAAAGTCAAAAATTTCGATTTTCTAGCCCCTAGTGAGTGTAAAATCGCGTTTACTTCACTTCTTTCAAACTGCTTAAAAATCATATAAAAGGATGTTTCACGTCATTATAAGCCTACATATACCAAGAATATTGAGTTTTAAACAAGTCAAGAAATTCAATTTTCTAGCCCCTAGTGAGAGTAAAATCGCGTTTTCTTCACTTCTTTCAAACTGCTTAAAAATCATATAATTGGATGTATCACCTCATAATAAGCCTCTATATACCAAGAATACTGCGTTTTCAAAAAGTCAAGATATTCGATTTTCTAGCCCCTAGTGAGTGTAAAATCGCGTTTACTTCACTTCTTTCAAACTGCTTAAAAATCATATAAATGGATGTATCACCTTATAATAAGCCTCTATATACCAAGAATACTGAGTTTTCAAAAAGTCAAGAAATTCGATTTTCTAGCCCCTAGTGAGTGTAAAATCGCGTTTACTTCACTTCTTTCAAACTGCTTAAAAATCATATAAATGGATGTTTCACGTCATTATAAGCCTATATATACCAAGAATACTGAGTTTTGAAAAACTCAAGAAATTCGATTTTCTAGCCCCTAGTGAGTGTAAAATCGCGTTTACTTCACTTCTTTCAAACTGCTTAAAAATCATATAAATGGATGTATCACCTCATTATAAGCCTCTATATACCAAGAGTAATAAGCCTATATATTCCAAGAATACTGAGGTCTCAAAACGACAAGAAATTCGATTTTCTAGCCCCTAGTGAGTGTAAAATCCCCTTTTCTTCACTTATTTCAAACTGCTTAAAAATCATATAAATGGATGTATCACCTCATAGTAAGCCTCTATATACCAAGAATACTGAGTTTTCAAAAAGTCAAGTAATTCGATTTTCTAGCCCCTAGTGAGTATAAAATCGCGTTTACTTCACTTCTTTCAAAATGCTTAAAAATCATATAAGTGGATGTATCACGTCATAATAAGCCTATATATACCAAGAATACTGAGTTTTTAAAAAGTCAAGAAATTCGATTTTCTAACCCCTAGTGAGTGTAAAATCGCGTTTACTTCACTTCTTTCAAACTGCTTAAAAATCATATAAATGGATGTATCACCTCATAATAAGCCTCTATATACCAAGAATATTCAGATTTCAACAAGTCAAGAAATTCGATTTTCTAGCCCCCTGTGAGTGTAAAATCGCGTTTACTTCACTTCTTTCAAACTGCTTAAAAATCATATAAATGGATGTATCACCTCATAATAAGCCTCTATATACCAAGAATAATAAGTTTTCAAAAAGTAAAGAATTTCGATTTTCTAGCCCCCAGTGAATGTAAAATGGCGTTTACTTCACTTCTTTCAACCTGCTTAAAAAGCATATAAATGGATGTATCACGTCATAATAAGCCTCTATATACCAAGAATACTGAGTTTTCAACAAGTCAAGAATTTCGATTTTCTAGCCCCTAGTGTGTGTAAAATCGCGTTTACTTCACTTCTTTCAAACTGTTTAAAAATCATATAAATGAATGTATCACGTCATAATAAGCCTTTATATACCAAGAATATTCAGTTTTCAACAAGTCAAGAAATTCGATTTTCTAGCCCCTAGTGAGTGTAAAATCGCGCTTACTTCACTTCTTTCAAACTGCATAAAAATCATATAAATGGATGTATCACATCATAATAAGCCTATATATACCAAGAATACTAAGTTTTCAAAAAGTCAAGAATTTGGATTTTCTAGCCCCTAGTGAGTGTAAAATGGCGTTTACTTCACTTCTTTCAAACTGCTTAAAAATCATATAAATGGACGTTTCACTTCATTATAAGCCTACATATACCAAGAATATTAAATTTTCAACAAGTCAAGAAATTCAATTTTCTAGGCCCTAGTGACAGTAAAATCGCGTTTACTTCACTTCTTTCAAACTGCATAAAAATCATATCAATGGATGTTTCACGTCATAATAAGCCTATATATATATATATATATATATATATATATATATATATATATATATATATATATATATATATATATATATACCAAGAATACTCAGTTTTCAACAAGTCAAGAAATTCGATTTTCTAGCCCCCAGTGAGTGTAAAATCACGTTTACTTCACTTCTTACAAACTGCTTAAAAATCATATAAATGGATGTTTCACTTCATTATAAGCCTATATATACAAGAATACAGAGTTTTCATAAAGTCAAGAAATTCGATTTTCTAGCCCCTAGTTTGTGTAAAATCACGTATACTTCACTTCTTTCAAACCGCTTAAAAATCATATAAATGTATGTATCACCTCATAATAAGCATCTATATACCAAGAAAACTCAGTTTTCAACAAGTCAAGAAATTCGATATTTTAGCCCCTGGTGAGCGTAAAATCGCGTTTACTTTACTTCTTTCAAACTGCATAAAAATCATATAAATGGAGGTTTCACGTCATAATAAGCATATATATTCCAAGAATACTGAGGTCTCAAAAAGACAAGAAATTCGATTTTCTAGCCCCTAGTGAGTGTAAAATCGCGTTTTCTTCACTTATTTCAAACTGCTTAAAAATCATATAAATGGATGTATCACCTCATAATAAGCCTATATATACCAAGAATACTGAGTTTTGAAAAAGTCTAGAAATTCGATTCTCTAGCCCCTAGTGAGTGTAAAATCGCGTTTACTTCACTTCTTTCAAACTGCTTAAAAATCATATAAATGGATGTATCACCTCATAATAAGCCTCTATATACCAAGAATAATAAGTTTTCAAAAAGTCAAGAATTTCGATTTTCTAGCCCCCAGTGAGTGTAAAATGGCGTTTACTTCACTTCTTTCAACCTGCTTAAAAAGCATATAAATGGATGTATCACGTCATAATAAGCCTCTATATACCAAGAATACTGAGTTTTCAACAAGTCAAGAAACTCGATTTTCTAGCTCCTAGTGAGTGTAAAATCGCGTTTACTTCACTTCTTTCAAACAGCTTAAAAATCATATAAATGGATGTATCACCTCATAATAAGCCTATATATACCAAGAATACTAAGTTTTCAAAAAGTCAAGAATTTCGATTTTCTAGCCCCTAGTGAGTGTAAAATCGCGTTTACTTCACTTCTTTCAAACTGCTTAAAAATCATATAAATGGATGTATCACCTCATTATAAGCCTACATATACCTCGAATATTGAGTTTTCAACAAGTCAAGAAATTCAATTTTTTAGCCCCTAGTGAGAGTAAAATCGCGTTTACTTCACTTCTTTCAAACTGCATAAAAATCATATAAATGGAGGTTTCACGTCATAATCAGCCTATATATACCAAGAATACTAAGTTTTCAACAAGACAAGAAATTCGAGTTTCTAGCCCCTAATGAGTGTAAAATCAGGTTTACTTCACTTCTTTCAAAATGCTTAAAAATCATATAAATGGATGTATCACCTCATAAAAAGCCTCTATATACCAAGAATACTGAGTTTTCAAAAAGTAAAGAATTTCTATTTTCTAGCCCCTAGTGAGTGTAAAATCGCGTTTACTTCACTTCTTCAAACTGTTTAAAAATCATATAAATGAATGTATCACGTCATAATAAGCCTTTATATACCAAGAATATTCAGTTTTCAACAAGTCAAGAAATTCGATTTTCTAGCCCCTAGTGAGTGTAAAATCGCGTTTACTTCACTTCTTTCAAACTGCATAAAAATCATATAAATGGATGTATCACATCATAATAAGCCTATATATACCAAGAATACTAAGTTTTCAAAAAGTCAAGAATTTCGATTTTCTAGCCCCTAGTGAGTGTAAAATGGCGTTTACTTCACTTCTTTCAAACTGCTTAAAAATCATATAAATGGATGTTTCACTTCATTATAAGCCTACATATACCAAGAATATTGAGTTTTCAACAAGTCAAGAAATTCAATTTTCTAGCCCCTAGTGACAGTAAAATCGCGTTTACTTCACTTCTTTCAAACTGCATAAAAATCATATAAATAGATGTTTCACGTCTTAATAAGCCTATATATATATACCAAGAATACTAAGTTTTCAACAAGTCAAGAAATTCGATTTTCTAGCCCCCAGTGAGTGTAAAATCACGTTTACTTCACTTCTTACAAACTGCTTAAAAATCATATAAATGAATGTATCACCTCATAAAAAGTCTCTATATACCAAGAATACTGAATTTTCAAAAACTCAAGAATTTCGATTTTCTAGCCCCTAGTGAGTGTAAAAGCGCGTTTACTTCACTTCTTTCAAACTGCTTAAAGATCATATAAATGGATGTATCACCTCATAATAAGCCTACATATACCAAGAATACTAAGTTTTCAAAAAGTCAAGAATTTCGATTTTTTAGCCCCTAGTGAGTGTAAAATCGCGTTTACTTCACTTCTTTCAAACTGCTTAAAAATCATATAAATGGATGTATCACCTCATTATAAGCCTACATATACCATGAATATTGAGTTTTCAACAAGTCAAGAAATTCAATTTTCTAGCCCCTAGTGAGAGTAAAATCGCGTTTACTTCACTTCTTTCAAACTGCATAAAAATCATATAAATGGACGTTTCACGTCATAATAAGCCTATATATACCAAGAATACTAAGTTTTCTACAAGTCAAGAAATTCGAATTTCTAGCCCCTAGTGAGTGTAAAATCAGGTTTACTTCACTTCTTTCAAACTGCTTAAAAATCATATAAATGGATGTATCACCTCATAAAAAGCCTCTATATACCAAGAATACTGAGTTTTCAAAAAGTCAAGAATTTCGATTTTCTAGCCCCTAGTGAGTGTAAAATCGCGTTTTATTCTCTTCTTTCAAACTGCTTAAAAATCATATAAATGGATGTATCACCTCATAAAAAGCCTCTATATACCAAGAATACTGAGTTTTCAACAAGTCAAGAAGTTCGATATTTTAGCCCCTGGTGAGCGTAAAATCGCGTTTACTTTACTTCTTTCAAACTGCATAAAAATCATATAAATGGAGGTTTCACGTCATAATAAGCATATATATTCCAAGAATACTGAGGTCTCAAAAAGACAAGAAATTCGATTTTCTAGCCCCTAGTGAGTGTAAAATCGCGTTTTCTTCACTTATTTCAAACTGCTTAAAAATCATATAAATGGATGTATCACCTCATAATAAGCCTATATATACCAAGAATACTGTGTTTTTAAAAATTCAAGAAATTCGATTTTCTAACCCCTAGTGAGTGTAAAATCGCGTTTACTTCACTTCTTTCAAACTGCTTAAAAATCATATAAATGGATGATTCACCTCATAATAAGCCTCTATATACCAAGAATATTCAGATTTCAACAAGTCAAGATATTCGATTTTCTATCCCCCAGTGAGTGTAAAATCGCGTTTACTTCTCTTCTTTCAAACTGCTTAAAAATCATATAAATGGATGTATCACCTCATAATAAGCCTATATATACCAAGAATACTAAGTTTTCAAAAAGTCAAAAATTTCGATTTTCTAGCCCCTAGTGAGTGTAAAATCGCGTTTACTTCACTTCTTTCAAACTGCTTAAAAATCATATAAAAGGATGTTTCACGTCATTATAAGCCTACATATACCAAGAATATTGAGTTTTAAACAAGTCAAGAAATTCAATTTTCTAGCCCCTAGTGAGAGTAAAATCGCGTTTTCTTCACTTCTTTCAAACTGCTTAAAAATCATATAATTGGATGTATCACCTCATAATAAGCCTCTATATACCAAGAATACTGCGTTTTCAAAAAGTCAAGATATTCGATTTTCTAGCCCCTAGTGAGTGTAAAATCGCGTTTACTTCACTTCTTTCAAACTGCTTAAAAATCATATAAATGGATGTATCACCTTATAATAAGCCTCTATATACCAAGAATACTGAGTGTTCAAAAAGTCAAGAAATTCGATTTTCTAGCCCCTAGTGAGTGTAAAATCGCGTTTACTTCACTTCTTTCAAACTGCTTAAAAATCATATAAATGGATGTTTCACGTCATTATAAGCCTATATATACCAAGAATACTGAGTTTTGAAAAACTCAAGAAATTCGATTTTCTAGCCCCTAGTGAGTGTAAAATCGCGTTTACTTCACTTCTTTCAAACTGCTTAAAAATCATATAAATGGATGTATCACCTCATTATAAGCCTCTATATACCAAGAGTAATAAGCCTATATATTCCAAGAATACTGAGGTCTCAAAACGACAAGAAATTCGATTTTCTAGCCCCTAGTGAGTGTAAAATCCCGTTTTCTTCACTTATTTCAAACTGCTTAAAAATCATATAAATTGATGTATCACCTCATAGTAAGCCTCTATATAACAAGAATACTGAGTTTTCAAAAAGTCAAGTAATTCGATTTTCTAGCCCCTAGTGAGTGTAAAATCGCGTTTACTTCACTTCTTTCAAAATGCTTAAAAATCATATAAGTGGATGTATCACGTCATAATAAGCCTATATATACCAAGAATACTGAGTTTTTAAAAAGTCAAGAAATTCGATTTTCTAACCCCTAGTGAGTGTAAAATCGCGTTTACTTCACTTCTTTCAAACTGCTTAAAAATCATATAAATGGATGTATCACCTCATAATAAGCCTCTATATACCAAGAATATTCAGATTTCAACAAGTCAAGAAATTCGATTTTCTAGCCCCCTGTGAGTGTAAAATCGCGTTTACTTCACTTCTTTCAAACTGCTTAAAAATCATATAAATGGATGTATCACCTCATAATAAGCCTCTATATACCAAGAATAATAAGTTTTCAAAAAGTCAAGAATTTCGATTTTCTAGCCCCCAGTGAATGTAAAATGGCGTTTACTTCACTTCTTTCAACCTGCTTAAAAAGCATATAAATGGATGTATCACGTCATAATAAGCCTCTATATACCAAGAATACTGAGTTTTCAACAAGTCAAGAATTTCGATTTTCTAGCCCCTAGTGAGTGTAAACTCGCGTTTACTTCACTTTTTTCAAACTGTTTAAAAATCATATAAATGAATGTATCACGTCATAATAAGCCTATATATATATATATATATATATATATATACCAAGAATATTCAGTTTTCAACAAGTCAAGAAATTCGATTTTCTAGCCCCTAGTAAGTGTAAAATCGCGCTTACTTCACTTCTTTCAAACTGCATAAAAATCATATAAATGGATGTATCACATCATAATAAGCCTATATATACCAAGAATACTAAGTTTTCAAAAACTCAAGAATTTCGATTTTCTAGCCCCTAGTGAGTGTAAAATGGCGTTTACTTCACTTCTTTCAAACTGCTTAAAAATCATATAAATGGACGTTTCACCTCATTATAAGCCTACATATACCAAGAATATTAAATTTTCAACAAGTCAAGAAATTCAATTTTCTAGGCCCTAGTGACAGTAAAATCGCGTTTACTTCACTTCTTTCAAACTGCATAAAAATCATATCAATGGATGTTTCACGTCATAATAAGCCTATATATATATATATATATATATATATATATATATATATATATATATATATACCAAGAATACTAAGTTTTCAACAAGTCAAGAAATTCGATTTTCTAGCCCCCAGTGAGTGTAAAATCACGTTTACTTCACTTCTTACAAACTGCTTAAAAATCATATAAATGGATGTTTCACTTCATTATAAGCCTATATATACAAGAATACAGAGTTTTCATAAAGTCAAGAAATTCGATTTTCTAGCCCCTAGTGTGTGTAAAATCACGTATACTTCACTTCTTTCAAACCGCTTAAAAATCATATAAATGTATGTATCACCTCATAATAAGCATCTATATACCAAGAAAACTCAGTTTTCAACAAGTCAAGAAATTCGATATTTTAGCCCCTGGTGAGCGTAAAATCGCGTTTACTTTACTTCTTTCAAACTGCATAAAAATCATATAAATGGAGGTTTCACGTCATAATAAGCATATATATTCCAAGAATACTGAGGTCTCAAAAAGACAAGAAATTCGATTTTCTAGCCCCTAGTGAGTGTAAAATCGCGTTTACTTCACTTCTTTCAAACTGCTTAAAAATCATATAAATGGATGATTCACCTCATAATAAGCCTCTATATACCAAGAATATTCAGATTTCAACAAGTCAAGATATTCGATTTTCTATCCCCCAGTGAGTGTAAAATCGCGTTTACTTCACTTCTTTCAAACTGCTTAAAAATCATATAAATGTATGTATCACCTCATAATAAGCATCTATATACCAAGAAAACTCAGTTTTCAACAAGTCAAGAAATTCGATATTTTAGCCCCTGGTGAGCGTAAAATCGCGTTTACTTTACTTCTTTCAAACTGCATAAAAATCATATAAATGGAGGTTTCACGTCATAATAAGCATATATATTCCAAGAATACTGAGGTCTCAAAAAGACAAGAAATTCGATTTTCTAGCCCCTAGTGAGTGTAAAATCGCGTTTACTTCACTTCTTTCAAACTGCTTAAAAATCATATAAATGTATGTATCACCTCATAATGAGCATCTATATACCAAGAAAACTCAGTTTTCAACAAGTCAAGAAGTTCGATATTTTAGCCCCTGGTGAGCGTAAAATCGCGTTTACTTTACTTCTTTCAAACTGCATAAAAATCATATAAATGGAGGTTTCACGTCATAATAAGCATATATATTCCAAGAATACTGAGGTCTCAAAAAGACAAGAAATTCGACTTTCTAGCCCCTAGTGAGTGTAAAATCGCGTTTTCTTCACTTATTTCAAACTGCTTAAAAATCATATAAATGGATGTATCACCTCATAATAAGCCTACATATACCAAGAATATTGAGTTTTCAACAAGTCAAGAAATTCAATTTTCTAGCCCCTAGTGACAGTAAAATCGCGTTTACTTCACTTCTTTCAAACTGCATAAAAATCATATAAATAGATGTTTCACGTCTTAATAAGCCTATATATATATACCAAGAATACTAAGTTTTCAACAAGTCAAGAAATTCGATTTTCTAGCCCCCAGTGAGTGTAAAATCACGTTTACTTCACTTCTTACAAACTGCTTAAAAATCATATAAATGAATGTATCACCTCATAAAAAGTCTCTATATACCAAGAATACTGAATTTTCAAAAACTCAAGAATTTCGATTTTCTAGCCCCTAGTGAGTGTAAAAGCGCGTTTACTTCACTTCTTTCAAACTGCTTAAAGATCATATAAATGGATGTATCACCTCATAATAAGCCTACATATACCAAGAATACTAAGTTTTCAAAAAGTCAAGAATTTCGATTTTTTATCCCCTAGTGAGTGTAAAATCGCGTTTACTTCACTTCTTTCAAACTGCTTAAAAATCATATAAATGGATGTATCACCTCATTATAAGCCTACATATACCATGAATATTGAGTTTTCAACAAGTCAAGAAATTCAATTTTCTAGCCCCTAGTGAGAGTAAAATCGCGTTTACTTCACTTCTTTCAAACTGCATAAAAATCATATAAATGGACGTTTCACGTCATAATAAGCCTATATATACCAAGAATACTAAGTTTTCTACAAGTCAAGAAATTCGAATTTCTAGCCCCTAGTGAGTGTAAAATCAGGTTTACTTCACTTCTTTCAAACTGCTTAAAAATCATATAAATGGATGTATCACCTCATAAAAAGCCTCTATATACCAAGAATACTGAGTTTTCAAAAAGTCAAGAATTTCGATTTTCTAGCCCCTAGTGAGTGTAAAATCGCGTTTTATTCTCTTCTTTCAAACTGCTTAAAAATCATATAAATGGATGTATCACCTCATAAAAAGCCTCTATATACCAAGAATACTGAGTTTTCAACAAGTCAAGAAGTTCGATATTTTAGCCCCTGGTGAGCGTAAAATCGCGTTTACTTTACTTCTTTCAAACTGCATAAAAATCATATAAATGGAGGTTTCACGTCATAATAAGCATATATATTCCAAGAATACTGAGGTCTCAAAAAGACAAGAAATTCGATTTTCTAGCCCCTAGTGAGTGTAAAATCGCGTTTTCTTCACTTATTTCAAACTGCTTAAAAATCATATAAATGGATGTATCACCTCATAATAAGCCTATATATACCAAGAATACTGTGTTTTTAAAAATTCAAGAAATTCGATTTTCTAACCCCTAGTGAGTGTAAAATCGCGTTTACTTCACTTCTTTCAAACTGCTTAAAAATCATATAAATGGATGATTCACCTCATAATAAGCCGCTATATACCAAGAATATTCAGATTTCAACAAGTCAAGATATTCGATTTTCTATCCCCCAGTGAGTGTAAAATCGCGTTTACTTCTCTTCTTTCAAACTGCTTAAAAATCATATAAATGGATGTATCACCTCATAATAAGCCTATATATACCAAGAATACTAAGTTTTCAAAAAGTCAAAAATTTCGATTTTCTAGCCCCTAGTGAGTGTAAAATCGCGTTTACTTCACTTCTTTCAAACTGCTTAAAAATCATATAAAAGGATGTTTCACGTCATTATAAGCCTACATATACCAAGAATATTGAGTTTTAAACAAGTCAAGAAATTCAATTTTCTAGCCCCTAGTGAGAGTAAAATCGCGTTTTCTTCACTTCTTTCAAACTGCTTAAAAATCATATAATTGGATGTATCACCTCATAATAAGCCTCTATATACCAAGAATACTGCGTTTTCAAAAAGTCAAGATATTCGATTTTCTAGCCCCTAGTGAGTGTAAAATCGCGTTTACTTTACTTCTTTCAAACTGCTTAAAAATCATATAAATGGATGTATCACCTTATAATAAGCCTCTATATACCAAGAATACTGAGTTTTCAAAAAGTCAAGAAATTCGATTTTCTAGCCCCTAGTGAGTGTAAAATCGCGTTTACTTCACTTCTTTCAAACTGCTTAAAAATCATATAAATGGATGTTTCACGTCATTATAAGCCTATATATACCAAGAATACTGAGTTTTGAAAAACTCAAGAAATTCGATTTTCTAGCCCCTAGTGAGTGTAAAATCGCGTTTACTTCACTTCTTTCAAACTGCTTAAAAATCATATAAATGGATGTATCACCTCATTATAAGCCTCTATATACCAAGAGTAATAAGCCTATATATTCCAAGAATACTGAGGTCTCAAAACGACAAGAAATTCGATTTTCTAGCCCCTAGTGAGTGTAAAATCCCGTTTTCTTCACTTATTTCAAACTGCTTAAAAATCATATAAATTGATGTATCACCTCATAGTAAGCCTCTATATAACAAGAATACTGAGTTTTCAAAAAGTCAAGTAATTCGATTTTCTAGCCCCTAGTGAGTGTAAAATCGCGTTTACTTCACTTCTTTCAAAATGCTTAAAAATCATATAAGTGGATGTATCACGTCATAATAAGCCTATATATACCAAGAATACTGAGTTTTTAAAAAGTCAAGAAATTCGATTTTCTAACCCCTAGTGAGTGTAAAATCGCGTTTACTTCACTTCTTTCAAACTGCTTAAAAATCATATAAATGGATGTATCACCTCATAATAAGCCTCTATATACCAAGAATATTCAGATTTCAACAAGTCAAGAAATTCGATTTTCTAGCCCCCTGTGAGTGTAAAATCGCGTTTACTTCACTTCTTTCAAACTGCTTAAAAATCATATAAATGGATGTATCACCTCATAATAAGCCTCTATATACCAAGAATAATAAGTTTTCAAAAAGTCAAGAATTTCGATTTTCTAGCCCCCAGTGAATGTAAAATGGCGTTTACTTCACTTCTTTCAACCTGCTTAAAAAGCATATAAATGGATGTATCACGTCATAATAAGCCTCTATATACCAAGAATACTGAGTTTTCAACAAGTCAAGAATTTCGATTTTCTAGCCCCTAGTGAGTGTAAACTCGCGTTTACTTCACTTTTTTCAAACTGTTTAAAAATCATATAAATGAATGTATCACGTCATAATAAGCCTATATATATATATATATATATATATATATATATATATATATATATATATATATACCAAGAATATTCAGTTTTCAACAAGTCAAGAAATTCGATTTTCTAGCCCCTAGTAAGTGTAAAATCGCGCTTACTTCACTTCTTTCAAACTGCATAAAAATCATATAAATGGATGTATCACATCATAATAAGCCTATATATACCAAGAATACTAAGTTTTCAAAAACTCAAGAATTTCGATTTTCTAGCCCCTAGTGAGTGTAAAATGGCGTTTACTTCACTTCTTTCAAACTGCTTAAAAATCATATAAATGGACGTTTCACCTCATTATAAGCCTACATATACCAAGAATATTAAATTTTCAACAAGTCAAGAAATTCAATTTTCTAGGCCCTAGTGACAGTAAAATCGCGTTTACTTCACTTCTTTCAAACTGCATAAAAATCATATCAATGGATGTTTCACGTCATAATAAGCCTATATATATATATATATACCAAGAATACTAAGTTTTCAACAAGTCAAGAAATTCGATTTTCTAGCCCCCAGTGAGTGTAAAATCACGTTTACTTCACTTCTTACAAACTGCTTAAAAATCATATAAATGGATGTTTCACTTCATTATAAGCCTATATATACAAGAATACAGAGTTTTCATAAAGTCAAGAAATTCGATTTTCTAGCCCCTAGTGTGTGTAAAATCACGTATACTTCACTTCTTTCAAACCGCTTAAAAATCATATAAATGTATGTATCACCTCATAATAAGCATCTATATACCAAGAAAACTCAGTTTTCAACAAGTCAAGAAATTCGATATTTTAGCCCCTGGTGAGCGTAAAATCGCGTTTACTTTACTTCTTTCAAACTGCATAAAAATCATATAAATGGAGGTTTCACGTCATAATAAGCATATATATTCCAAGAATACTGAGGTCTCAAAAAGACAAGAAATTCGATTTTCTAGCCCCTAGTGAGTGTAAAATCGCGTTTACTTCACTTCTTTCAAACTGCTTAAAAATCATATAAATGGATGATTCACCTCATAATAAGCCTCTATATACCAAGAATATTCAGATTTCAACAAGTCAAGATATTCGATTTTCTATCCCCCAGTGAGTGTAAAATCGCGTTTACTTCACTTCTTTCAAACTGCTTAAAAATCATATACATGGATGTATCACCTCATAATAAGCATCTATATACCAAGAAAACTCAGTTTTCAACAAGTCAAGAAATTCGATATTTTAGCCCCTGGTGAGCGTAAAATCGCGTTTACTTTACTTCTTTCAAACTGCATAAAAATCATATAAATGGAGGTTTCACGTCATAATAAGCATATATATTCCAAGAATACTGAGGTCTCAAAAAGACAAGAAATTCGATTTTCTAGCCCCTAGTGAGTGTAAAATCGCGTTTACTTCACTTCTTTCAAACTGCTTAAAAATCATATAAATGTATGTATCACCTCATAATGAGCATCTATATACCAAGAAAACTCAGTTTTCAACAAGTCAAGAAGTTCGATATTTTAGCCCCTGGTGAGCGTAAAATCGCGTTTACTTTACTTCTTTCAAACTGCATAAAAATCATATAAATGGAGGTTTCACGTCATAATAAGCATATATATTCCAAGAATACTGAGGTCTCAAAAAGACAAGAAATTCGATTTTCTAGCCCCTAGTGAGTGTAAAATCGCGTTTTCTTCACTTATTTCAAACTGCTTAAAAATCATATAAGTGGATGTATCACGTCATAATAAGCCTATATATACCAAGAATACTGAGTTTTTAAAAAGTCAAGAAATTCGATTTTCTAACCCCTAGTGAGTGTAAAATCGCGTTTACTTCACTTCTTTCAAACTGCTTAAAAATCATATAAATGGATGTATCACCTCATAATAAGCCTCTATATACCAAGAATATTCAGATTTCAACAAGTCAAGAAATTCGATTTTCTAGCCCCCTGTGAGTGTAAAATCGCGTTTACTTCACTTCTTTCAAACTGCTTAAAAATCATATAAATGGATGTATCACCTCATAATAAGCCTCTATATACCAAGAATAATAAGTTTTCAAAAAGTCAAGAATTTCGATTTTCTAGCCCCCAGTGAATGTAAAATGGCGTTTACTTCACTTCTTTCAACCTGCTTAAAAAGCATATAAATGGATGTATCACGTCATAATAAGCCTCTATATACCAAGAATACTGAGTTTTCAACAAGTCAAGAATTTCGATTTTCTAGCCCCTAGTGAGTGTAAACTCGCGTTTACTTCACTTTTTTCAAACTGTTTAAAAATCATATAAATGAATGTATCACGTCATAATAAGCCTATATATATATATATATATATATATATATATATATATATATATATATATATACCAAGAATATTCAGTTTTCAACAAGTCAAGAAATTCGATTTTCTAGCCCCTAGTAAGTGTAAAATCGCGCTTACTTCACTTCTTTCAAACTGCATAAAAATCATATAAATGGATGTATCACATCATAATAAGCCTATATATACCAAGAATACTAAGTTTTCAAAAACTCAAGAATTTCGATTTTCTAGCCCCTAGTGAGTGTAAAATGGCGTTTACTTCACTTCTTTCAAACTGCTTAAAAATCATATAAATGGACGTTTCACCTCATTATAAGCCTACATATACCAAGAATATTAAATTTTCAACAAGTCAAGAAATTCAATTTTCTAGGCCCTAGTGACAGTAAAATCGCGTTTACTTCACTTCTTTCAAACTGCATAAAAATCATATCAATGGATGTTTCACGTCATAATAAGCCTATATATATATATATATACCAAGAATACTAAGTTTTCAACAAGTCAAGAAATTCGATTTTCTAGCCCCCAGTGAGTGTAAAATCACGTTTACTTCACTTCTTACAAACTGCTTAAAAATCATATAAATGGATGTTTCACTTCATTATAAGCCTATATATACAAGAATACAGAGTTTTCATAAAGTCAAGAAATTCGATTTTCTAGCCCCTAGTGTGTGTAAAATCACGTATACTTCACTTCTTTCAAACCGCTTAAAAATCATATAAATGTATGTATCACCTCATAATAAGCATCTATATACCAAGAAAACTCAGTTTTCAACAAGTCAAGAAATTCGATATTTTAGCCCCTGGTGAGCGTAAAATCGCGTTTACTTTACTTCTTTCAAACTGCATAAAAATCATATAAATGGAGGTTTCACGTCATAATAAGCATATATATTCCAAGAATACTGAGGTCTCAAAAAGACAAGAAATTCGATTTTCTAGCCCCTAGTGAGTGTAAAATCGCGTTTACTTCACTTCTTTCAAACTGCTTAAAAATCATATAAATGGATGATTCACCTCATAATAAGCCTCTATATACCAAGAATATTCAGATTTCAACAAGTCAAGATATTCGATTTTCTATCCCCCAGTGAGTGTAAAATCGCGTTTACTTCACTTCTTTCAAACTGCTTAAAAATCATATACATGGATGTATCACCTCATAATAAGCATCTATATACCAAGAAAACTCAGTTTTCAACAAGTCAAGAAATTCGATATTTTAGCCCCTGGTGAGCGTAAAATCGCGTTTACTTTACTTCTTTCAAACTGCATAAAAATCATATAAATGGAGGTTTCACGTCATAATAAGCATATATATTCCAAGAATACTGAGGTCTCAAAAAGACAAGAAATTCGATTTTCTAGCCCCTAGTGAGTGTAAAATCGCGTTTACTTCACTTCTTTCAAACTGCTTAAAAATCATATAAATGTATGTATCACCTCATAATGAGCATCTATATACCAAGAAAACTCAGTTTTCAACAAGTCAAGAAGTTCGATATTTTAGCCCCTGGTGAGCGTAAAATCGCGTTTACTTTACTTCTTTCAAACTGCATAAAAATCATATAAATGGAGGTTTCACGTCATAATAAGCATATATATTCCAAGAATACTGAGGTCTCAAAAAGACAAGAAATTCGATTTTCTAGCCCCTAGTGAGTGTAAAATCGCGTTTTCTTCACTTATTTCAAACTGCTTAAAAATCATATAAATGGATGTATCACCTCATAATAAGCCTATATATACCAAGAATACTGAGTTTTTAAAAATTCAAGAAATTCGATTTTCTAACCCCTAGTGAGTGTAAAATCGCGTTTACTTCACTTCTTTCAAACTGCTTAAAAATCATATAAATGGATGATTCACCTCATAATAAGCCTCTATATACCAAGAATATTCAGATTTCAACAAGTCAAGATATTCGATTTTCTATCCCCCAGTGAGTGTAAAATCGCGTTTACTTCTCTTCTTTCAAACTGCTTAAAAATCATATAAATGGATGTATCACCTCATAATAAGCCTATATATACCAAGAATACTAAGTTTTCAAAAAGTCAAAAATTTCGATTTTCTAGCCCCTAGTGAGTGTAAAATCGCGTTTACTTCACTTCTTTCAAACTGCTTAAAAATCATATAAAAGGATGTTTCACGTCATTATAAGCCTACATATACCAAGAATATTGAGTTTTAAACAAGTCAAGAAATTCAATTTTCTAGCCCCTAGTGAGAGTAAAATCGCGTTTTCTTCACTTCTTTCAAACTGCTTAAAAATCATATAATTGGATGTATCACCTCATAATAAGCCTCTATATACCAAGAATACTGCGTTTTCAAAAAGTCAAGATATTCGATTTTCTAGCCCCTAGTGAGTGTAAAATCGCGTTTACTTCACTTCTTTCAAACTGCTTAAAAATCATATAAATGGATGTATCACCTTATAATAAGCCTCTATATACCAAGAATACTGAGTTTTCAAAAAGTCAAGAAATTCGATTTTCTAGCCCCTAGTGAGTGTAAAATCGCGTTTACTTCACTTCTTTCAAACTGCTTAAAAATCATATAAATGGATGTTTCACGTCATTATAAGCCTATATATACCAAGAATACTGAGTTTTGAAAAACTCAAGAAATTCGATTTTCTAGCCCCTAGTGAGTGTAAAATCGCGTTTACTTCACTTCTTTCAAACTGCTTAAAAATCATATAAATGGATGTATCACCTCATTATAAGCCTCTATATACCAAGAGTAATAAGCCTATATATTCCAAGAACACTGAGGTCTCAAAACGACAAGAAATTCGATTTTCTAGCCCCTAGTGAGTGTAAAATCCCCTTTTCTTCACTTATTTCAAACTGCTTAAAAATCATATAAATGGATGTATCACCTCATAGTAAGCCTCTATATACCAAGAATACTGAGTTTTCAAAAAGTCAAGTAATTCGATTTTCTAGCCCCTAGTGAGTATAAAATCGCGTTTACTTCACTTCTTTCAAAATGCTTAAAAATCATATAAGTGGATGTATCACGTCATAATAAGCCTATATATACCAAGAATACTGAGTTTTTAAAAAGTCAAGAAATTCGATTTTCTAACCCCTAGTGAGTGTAAAATCGCGTTTACTTCACTTCTTTCAAACTGCTTAAAAATCATATAAATGGATGTATCACCTCATAATAAGCCTCTATATACCAAGAATATTCAGATTTCAACAAGTCAAGAAATTCGATTTTCTAGCCCCCTGTGAGTGTAAAATCGCGTTTACTTCACTTCTTTCAAACTGCTTAAAAATCATATAAATGGATGTATCACCTCATAATAAGCCTCTATATACCAAGAATAATAAGTTTTCAAAAAGTAAAGAATTTCGATTTTCTAGCCCCCAGTGAAAGTAAAATGGCGTTTACTTCACTTCTTTCAACCTGCTTAAAAAGCATATAAATGGATGTATCACGTCATAATAAGCCTCTATATACCAAGAATACTGAGTTTTCAACAAGTCAAGAATTTCGATTTTCTAGCCCCTAGTGAGTGTAAAATCGCGTTTACTTCACTTCTTTCAAACTGCTTAAAAATCATATAAATGGATGTATCACCTCATTATAAGCCTACATATACCATGAATATTGAGTTTTCAACAAGTCAAGAAATTCAATTTTTTAGCCCCTAGTGAGAGTAAAATCGCGTTTACTTCACTTCTTTCAAACTGCATAAAAATCATATAAATGGAGGTTTCACGTCATAATCAGCCTATATATACCAAGAATACTAAGTTTTCAACAAGACAACAAATTCGAATTTCTAGCCCCTAGTGAGTGTAAAATCAGGTTTACTTCACTTCTTTCAAAATGCTTAAAAATCATATAAATGGATGTATCACCTCATAAAAAGCCTCTATATACCAAGAATACTGACTATTCAAAAAGTAAAGAATTTCGATTTTCTAGCCCCTAGTGTGTGTAAAATCGCGTTTACTTCACTTCTTTCAAACTGTTTAAAAATCATATAAATGAATGTATCACGTCATAATAAGCCTTTATATACCAAGAATATTCAGTTTTCAACAAGTCAAGAAATTCGATTTTCTAGCCCCTAGTGAGTGTAAAATCGCGCTTACTTCACTTCTTTCAAACTGCATAAAAATCATATAAATGGATGTATCACATCATAATAAGCCTATATATACCAAGAATACTAAGTTTTCAAAAAGTCAAGAATTTCGATTTTCTAGCCCCTAGTGAGTGTAAAATGGCGTTTACTTCACTTCTTTCAAACTGCTTAAAAATCATATAAATGGACGTTTCACTTCATTATAAGCCTACATATACCAAAAATATTAAATTTTCAACAAGTCAAGAAATTCAATTTTCTAGGCCCTAGTGACAGTAAAATCGCGTTTACTTCACTTCTTTCAAACTGCATAAAAATCATATCAATGGATGTTTCACGTCATAATAAGCCTATATATATATATATATATATATATATATATATATATATATATATATATACCAAGAATACTCAGTTTTCAACAAGTCAAGAAATTCGATTTTCTAGCCCCCAGTGAGTGTAAAATCACGTTTACTTCACTTCTTACAAACTGCTTAAAAATCATATAAATGGATGTTTCACTTCATTATAAGCCTATATATACAAGAATACAGAGTTTTCATAAAGTCAAGAAATTCGATTTTCTAGCCCCTAGTTTGTGTAAAATCACGTATACTTCACTTCTTTCAAACCGCTTAAAAATCATATAAATGTATGTATCACCTCATAATAAGCATCTATATACCAAGAAAACTCAGTTTTCAACAAGTCAAGAAATTCGATATTTTAGCCCCTGGTGAGCGTAAAATCGCGTTTACTTTACTTCTTTCAAACTGCATAAAAATCATATAAATGGAGGTTTCACGTCATAATAAGCATATATATTCCAAGAATACTGAGGTCTCAAAAAGACAAGAAATTCGATTTTCTAGCCCCTAGTGAGTGTAAAATCGCGTTTTCTTCACTTATTTCAAACTGCTTAAAAATCATATAAATGGATGTATCACCTCATAATAAGCCTATATATACCAAGAATACTGAGTTTTGAAAAAGTCTAGAAATTCGATTCTCTAGCCCCTAGTGAGTGTAAAATCGCGTTTACTTCACTTCTTTCAAACTGCTTAAAAATCATATAAATGGATGTATCACCTCATAATAAGCCTCTATATACCAAGAATAATAAGTTTTCAAAAAGTCAAGAATTTCGATTTTCTAGCCCCCAGTGAGTGTAAAATGGCGTTTACTTCACTTCTTTCAACCTGCTTAAAAAGCATATAAATGGATGTATCACGTCATAATAAGCCTGTATATACCAAGAATACTGAGTTTTCAACAAGTCAAGAAACTCGATTTTCTAGCTCCTAGTGAGTGTAAAATCGCGTTTACTTCACTTCTTTCAAACAGCTTAAAAATCATATAAATGGATGTATCACCTCATAATAAGCCTATATATACCAAGAATACTAAGTTTTCAAAAAGTCAAGAATTTCGATTTTCTAGCCCCTAGTGAGTGTAAAATCGCGTTTACTTCACTTCTTTCAAACTGCTTAAAAATCATATAAATGGATGTATCACCTCATTATAAGCCTACATATACCTCGAATATTGAGTTTTCAACAAGTCAAGAAATTCAATTTTTTAGCCCCTAGTGAGAGTAAAATCGCGTTTACTTCACTTCTTTCAAACTGCATAAAAATCATATAAATGGAGGTTTCACGTCATAATCAGCCTATATATACCAAGAATACTAAGTTTTCAACAAGACAAGAAATTCGAGTTTCTAGCCCCTAATGAGTGTAAAATCAGGTTTACTTCACTTCTTTCAAAATGCTTAAAAATCATATAAATGGATGTATCACCTCATAAAAAGCCTCTATATACCAAGAATACTGAGTTTTCAAAAAGTAAAGAATTTCTATTTTCTAGCCCCTAGTGAGTGTAAAATCGCGTTTACTTCACTTCTTCAAACTGTTTAAAAATCATATAAATGAATGTATCACGTCATAATAAGCCTTTATATACCAAGAATATTCAGTTTTCAACAAGTCAAGAAATTCGATTTTCTAGCCCCTAGTGACTGTAAAATCGCGTTTACTTCACTTCTTTCAAACTGCATAAAAATCATATAAATGGATGTATCACATCATAATAAGCCTATATATACCAAGAATACTAAGTTTTCAAAAAGTCAAGAATTTCGATTTTCTAGCCCCTAGTGAGTGTAAAATGGCGTTTACTTCACTTCTTTCAAACTGCTTAAAAATCATATAAATGGATGTTTCACTTCATTATAAGCCTACATATACCAAGAATATTGAGTTTTCAACAAGTCAAGAAATTCAATTTTCTAGCCCCTAGTGACAGTAAAATCGCGTTTACTTCACTTCTTTCAAACTGCATAAAAATCATATAAATAGATGTTTCACGTCTTAATAAGCCTATATATATATATACCAAGAATACTAAGTTTTCAACAAGTCAAGAAATTCGATTTTCTAGCCCCCAGTGAGTGTAAAATCACGTTTACTTCACTTCTTACAAACTGCTTAAAAATCATATAAATGAATGTATCACCTCATAAAAAGTCTCTATATACCAAGAATACTGAATTTTCAAAAACTCAAGAATTTCGATTTTCTAGCCCCTAGTGAGTGTAAAAGCGCGTTTACTTCACTTCTTTCAAACTGCTTAAAGATCATATAAATGGATGTATCACCTCATAATAAGCCTACATATACCAAGAATACTAAGTTTTCAAAAAGTCAAGAATTTCGATTTTTTAGCCCCTAGTGAGTGTAAAATCGCGTTTACTTCACTTCTTTCAAACTGCTTAAAAATCATATAAATGGATGTATCACCTCATTATAAGCCTACATATACCATGAATATTGAGTTTTCAACAAGTCAAGAAATTCAATTTTCTAGCCCCTAGTGAGAGAAAATCGCGTTTACTTCACTTCTTTCAAACTGCATAAAAATCATATAAATGGACGTTTCACGTCATAATAAGCCTATATATACCAAGAATACTAAGTTTTCTACAAGTCAAGAAATTCGAATTTCTAGCCCCTAGTGAGTGTAAAATCAGGTTTACTTCACTTCTTTCAAACTGCTTAAAAATCATATAAATGGATGTATCACCTCATAAAAAGCCTCTATATACCAAGAATACTGAGTTTTCAAAAAGTCAAGAATTTCGATTTTCTAGCCCCTAGTGAGTGTAAAATCGCGTTTTATTCTCTTCTTTCAAACTGCTTAAAAATCATATAAATGGATGTATCACCTCATAAAAAGCCTCTATATACCAAGAATACTGAGTTTTCAACAAGTCAAGAAGTTCGATATTTTAGCCCCTGGTGAGCGTAAAATCGCGTTTACTTTACTTCTTTCAAACTGCATAAAAATCATATAAATGGAGGTTTCACGTCATAATAAGCATATATATTCCAAGAATACTGAGGTCTCAAAAAGACAAGAAATTCGATTTTCTAGCCCCTAGTGAGTGTAAAATCGCGTTTTCTTCACTTATTTCAAACTGCTTAAAAATCATATAAATGGATGTATCACCTCATAATAAGCCTATATATACCAAGAATACTGTGTTTTTAAAAATTCAAGAAATTCGATTTTCTAACCCCTAGTGAGTGTAAAATCGCGTTTACTTCACTTCTTTCAAACTGCTTAAAAATCATATAAATGGATGATTCACCTCATAATAAGCCTCTATATACCAAGAATATTCAGATTTCAACAAGTCAAGATATTCGATTTTCTATCCCCCAGTGAGTGTAAAATCGCGTTTACTTCTCTTCTTTCAAACTGCTTAAAAATCATATAAATGGATGTATCACCTCATAATAAGCCTATATATACCAAGAATACTAAGTTTTCAAAAAGTCAAAAATTTCGATTTTCTAGCCCCTAGTGAGTGTAAAATCGCGTTTACTTCACTTCTTTCAAACTGCTTAAAAATCATATAAAAGGATGTTTCACGTCATTATAAGCCTACATATACCAAGAATATTGAGTTTTAAACAAGTCAAGAAATTCAATTTTCTAGCCCCTAGTGAGAGTAAAATCGCGTTTTCTTCACTTCTTTCAAACTGCTTAAAAATCATATAATTGGATGTATCACCTCATAATAAGCCTCTATATACCAAGAATACTGCGTTTTCAAAAAGTCAAGATATTCGATTTTCTAGCCCCTAGTGAGTGTAAAATCGCGTTTACTTCACTTCTTTCAAACTGCTTAAAAATCATATAAATGGATGTATCACCTTATAATAAGCCTCTATATACCAAGAATACTGAGTTTTCAAAAAGTCAAGAAATTCGATTTTCTAGCCCCTAGTGAGTGTAAAATCGCGTTTACTTCACTTCTTTCAAACTGCTTAAAAATCATATAAATGGATGTTTCACGTCATTATAAGCCTATATATACCAAGAATACTGAGTTTTGAAAAACTCAAGAAATTCGATTTTCTAGCCCCTAGTGAGTGTAAAATCGCGTTTACTTCACTTCTTTCAAACTGCTTAAAAATCATATAAATGGATGTATCACCTCATTATAAGCCTCTATATACCAAGAGTAATAAGCCTATATATTCCAAGAATACTGAGGTCTCAAAACGACAAGAAATTCGATTTTCTAGCCCCTAGTGAGTGTAAAATCCCGTTTTCTTCACTTATTTCAAACTGCTTAAAAATCATATAAATGGATGTATCACCTCATAGTAAGCCTCTATATAACAAGAATACTGAGTTTTCAAAAAGTCAAGTAATTCGATTTTCTAGCCCCTAGTGAGTGTAAAATCGCGTTTACTTCACTTCTTTCAAAATGCTTAAAAATCATATAAGTGGATGTATCACGTCATAATAAGCCTATATATACCAAGAATACTGAGTTTCTAAAAAGTCAAGAAATTCGATTTTCTAACCCCTAGTGAGTGTAAAATCGCGTTTACTTCACTTCTTTCAAACTGCTTAAAAATCATATAAATGGATGTATCACCTCATAATAAGCCTCTATATACCAAGAATATTCAGATTTCAACAAGTCAAGAAATTCGATTTTCTAGCCCCCTGTGAGTGTAAAATCGCGTTTACTTCACTTCTTTCAAACTGCTTAAAAATCATATAAATGGATGTATCACCTCATAATAAGCCTCTATATACCAAGAATAATAAGTTTTCAAAAAGTCAAGAATTTCGATCTTCTAGCCCCCAGTGAATGTAAAATGGCGTTTACTTCACTTCTTTCAACCTGCTTAAAAAGCATATAAATGGATGTATCACGTCATAATAAGCCTCTATATACCAAGAATACTGAGTTTTCAACAAGTCAAGAATTTCGATTTTCTAGCCCCTAGTGAGTGTAAAATCGCGTTTGCTTCACTTTTTTCAAACTGTTTAAAAATCATATAAATGAATGTATCACGTCATAATAAGCCTATATATATATATATATATATATATATATATATATATATACCAAGAATATTCAGTTTTCAACAAGTCAAGAAATTCGATTTTCTAGCCCCTAGTAAGTGTAAAATCGCGCTTACTTCACTTCTTTCAAACTGCATAAAAATCATATAAATGGATGTATCACATCATAATAAGCCTATATATACCAAGAATACTAAGTTTTCAAAAACTCAAGAATTTCGATTTTCTAGCCCCTAGTGAGTGTAAAATGGCGTTTACTTCACTTCTTTCAAACTGCTTAAAAATCATATAAATGGACGTTTCACCTCATTATAAGCCTACATATACCAAGAATATTAAATTTTCAACAAGTCAAGAAATTCAATTTTCTAGGCCCTAGTGACAGTAAAATCGCGTTTACTTCACTTCTTTCAAACTGCATAAAAATCATATCAATGGATGTTTCACGTCATAATAAGCCTATATATATATATACCAAGAATACTAAGTTTTCAACAAGTCAAGAAATTCGATTTTCTAGCCCCCAGTGAGTGTAAAATCACGTTTACTTCACTTCTTACAAACTGCTTAAAAATCATATAAATGGATGTTTCACTTCATTATAAGCCTATATATACAAGAATACAGAGTTTTCATAAAGTCAAGAAATTCGATTTTCTAGCCCCTAGTGTGTGTAAAATCACGTATACTTCACTTCTTTCAAACCGCTTAAAAATCATATAAATGTATGTATCACCTCATAATAAGCATCTATATACCAAGAAAACTCAGTTTTCAACAAGTCAAGAAATTCGATATTTTAGCCCCTGGTGAGCGTAAAATCGCGTTTACTTTACTTCTTTCAAACTGCATAAAAATCATATAAATGGAGGTTTCACGTCATAATAAGCATATATATTCCAAGAATACTGAGGTCTCAAAAAGACAAGAAATTCGATTTTCTAGCCCCTAGTGAGTGTAAAATCGCGTTTACTTCACTTCTTTCAAACTGCTTAAAAATCATATAAATGGATGATTCACCTCATAATAAGCCTCTATATACCAAGAATATTCAGATTTCAACAAGTCAAGATATTCGATTTTCTATCCCCCAGTGAGTGTAAAATCGCGTTTACTTCACTTCTTTCAAACTGCTTAAAAATCATATAAAAGGATGTTTCACGTCATTATAAGCCTACATATACCAAGAATATTGAGTTTTCAACAAGTCAAGAAATTCAATTTTCTAGCCCCTAGTGAGAGTAAAATCGCGTTTTCTTCTCTTCTTTCAAACTGCTTAAAAATCATATAATTGGATATATCACATCATAATAAGCCTCTATATACCAAGAATACTGCGTTTTCAAAAAGTCAAGATATTCGATTTTCTAGCCCCTAGTGAGTGTAAAATCGCGCTTACTTCACTTCTTGCAAACTGCTTAAAAATCATATAAATGGATGTATCACCTTATAATAAGCCTCTATATACCAAGAATACTGAGTTTTCAAAAAGTCAAGAAATTCGATTTTCTAGCCCCTAGTGAGTGTAAAGTCGCGTTTACTTCACTTCTTTCAAACTGCTTAAAAATCATATAAATGGATGTATCACCTCATAATAAGCCCATATATACCAAGAATACTAAGTTTTCAAAAAGTCAAGAATTTCGATTTTCTAGCCCCTAGTGTGTGTAAAATCACGTTTACAGCACTTCTTTCAAACCGCTTAAAAATCATATAAATGTATGTATCACCTCATAATAAGCATCTATATACCAAGAAAACTCAGTTTTCAACAAGTCAAGAAATTCGATATTTTAGTCCCTGGTGAGCGTAAAATCGCGTTTACTTTACTTCTTTCAAACTGCATAAAAATCATATAAATGGAGGTTTCACGTCATAATAAGCATATATATTCCAAGAATACTGAGGTCTCAAAAAGACAAGAAATTCGATTTTCTAGCCCCTAGTGAGTGTAAAATCGCGTTTTCTTCACTTCTTTCAAACTGCATAAAAATCATATCAATGGATGTTTCACGTCATAATAAGCCTATATATATATATACCAAGAATACTAAGTTTTCAACAAGTCAAGAAATTCGATTTTCTAGCCCCCAGGGAGTGTAAAATCACGTTTACTTCACTTCCTACAAACTGCTTAAAAATCATATAAATGGATGTATCACCTCATTATAAGCCTCTATATACCAAGAGTAATAAGCCTATATATTCCAAGAATACTGAGGTCTCAAAACGACAAGAAATTCGATTTTCTAGCCCCTAGTGAGTGTAAAATCCCGTTTTCTTCACTTATTTCAAACTGCTTAAAAATCATATAAATGGATGTATCACCTCATAGTAAGCCTCTATATACCAAGAATACTGAGTTTTCAAAAAGTCAAGAAATTCGATTTTCTAGCCCCTAGTGAGTGTAAAATCGCGTTTACTTCACTTCTTTCAAAATGCTTAAAAATCATATAAATGGATGTATCACGTCATAATAAGCCTATATATACCAAGAATACTGAGTTTTTAAAAAGTCAAGAAATTCGATTTTCTAACCCCTAGTGAGTGTAAAATCGCGTTTACTTCACTTCTTTCAAACTACTTAAAAATCATATAAATGGATGATTCACCTCATAATAAGCCTCTATATACCAAGAATATTCAGATTTCAACAAGTCAAGAAATTCGATTTTCTAGCCCCCAGTGAGTGTAAAATCGCGTTTACTTCACTTCTTTCAAACTGCTTAAAAATCATATAAAAGGATGTTTCACGTCATTATAAGCCTACATATACCAAGAATATTGAGTCTTCAACAAGTCAAGAAATTCAATTTTCTAGCCCCTAGTGAGAGTAAAATCACGTTTACTTCACTTCTTTCAAACTGCTTAAAAATCATATAAATGGATGTTTCACGTCATAATAAGCCTATATATTCAAAGAATACTGAGGTCTAAAAAAGACAAGAAATTCGATTTTCTAGCCCCTAGTAAGTGTAAAATCGCGTTATCTTCACTTCTTTCAAACTGCTTAAAAATCATATAATTGGATGTATCACCTCATAATAAGCCTCTATATACCAAGAATACTGAGTTTTCAAGAAGTCAAGAAATTCGATTTTCTAGCCCCTAGTGAGTGTAAAATCGCGTTTTCTTCACTTATTTCAAACTGCTTAAAAATCATATAAATGGATGTATCACCTCATAATAAGCCTATATATACCAAGAATACTGAGTTTTTAAAAATTCAAGAAATTCGATTTTCTAACCCCTAGTGAGTGTAAAATCGCGTTTACTTCACTTCTTTCAAACTGCTTAAAAATCATATAAATGGACGTTTCACTTCATTATATGCCTACATATACCAAGAATATTAAGTTTTCAACAAGTCAAGAAATTCAATTTTCTAGGCCCTAGTGACAGTAAAATCGCGTTTACTTCACTTCTTTCAAACTGCATAAAAATCATATCAATGGATGTTTCACGTCATAATAAGCCTATATATATACCAAGAATACTAAGTTTTCAACAAGTCAAGAAATTCGATTTTCTAGCCCCCAGTGAGTGTAAAATCACGTTTACTTCACTTCTTACAAACTGCTTAAAAATCATATAAATGGATGTTTCACTTCATTATAAGCCTATATATACAAGAATACAGAGTTTTCATAAAGTCAAGAAATTCGATTTTCTAGCCCCTAGTGTGTGTAAAATCACGTTTACATCACTTCTTTCAAACCGCTTAAAAATCATATAAATGTATGTATCACCTCATAATAAGCATCTATATACCAAGAAAACTCAGTTTTCAACAAGTCAAGAAATTCGATATTTTAGTCCCTGGTGAGCGTAAAATCGCGTTTACTTTACTTCTTTCAAACTGCATAAAAATCATATAAATGGAGGTTTCACGTCATAATAAGCATATATATTCCAAGAATACTGAGGTCTCAAAAAGACAAGAAATTCGATTTTCTAGCCCCTAGTGAGTGTAAAATCGCGTTTTCTTCACTTCTTTCAAACTGCATAAAAATCATATCAATGGATGTTTCACGTCATAATAAGCCTATCTATATATACCAAGAATACTAAGTTTTCAACAAGTCAAGAAATTCGATTTTCTAGCCCCCAGGGAGTGTAAAATCACGTTTACTTCACTTCCTACAAACTGCTTAAAAATCATATAAATGGATGTATCACCTCATTATAAGCCTCTATATACCAAGAGTAATAAGCCTATATATTCCAAGAATACTGAGGTCTCAAAACGACAAGAAATTCGATTTTCTAGCCCCTAGTGAGTGTAAAATCCCGTTTTCTTCACTTATTTCAAACTGCTTAAAAATCATATAAATGGATGTATCACCTCATAGTAAGCCTCTATATACCAAGAATACTGAGTTTTCAAAAAGTCAAGAAATTCGATTTTCTAGCCCCTAGTGAGTGTAAAATCGCGTTTACTTCACTTCTTTCAAAATGCTTAAAAATCATATAAATGGATGTATCACGTCATAATAAGCCTATATATACCAAGAATACTGAGTTTTTAAAAAGTCAAGAAATTCGATTTTCCAACCCCTAGTGAGTGTAAAATCGCGTTTACTTTACTTCTTTCAAACTACTTAAAAATCATATAAATGGATGATTCACCTCATAATAAGCCTCTATATACCAAGAATATTCAGATTTCAACAAGTCAAGAAATTCGATTTTCTAGCCCCCTGTGAGTGTAAAATCGCGTTTACTTCACTTCTTTCAAACTGCTTAAAAATCATATAAATGGATGTATCACCTCATAATAAGCCTCTATATACCAAGAATAATAAGTTTTCAAAAAGTCAAGAATTTCGATTTTCTAGCCCCCAGTGAATGTAAAATGGCGTTTACTTCACTTCTTTCAACCTGCTTAAAAAGCATATAAATGGATGTATCACGTCATAATAAGCCTCTATATACCAAGAATACTGAGTTTTCAACAAGTCAAGAATTTCGATTTTCTAGCCCCTAGTGAGTGTAAAATCGCGTTTACTTCACTTCTTTCAAACTGCTTAAAAATCATATAAATGGATGTATCACCTCATTATAAGCCTACATATACCATGAATATTGAGTTTTCAACAAGTCAAGAAATTCAATTTTTTAGCCCCTAGTGAGAGTAAAATCGCGTTTACTTCACTTCTTTCAAACTGCATAAAAATCATATAAATGGAGGTTTCACGTCATAATCAGCCTATATATACCTAGAATACTAAGTTTTCAACAAGACAACAAATTTGAATTTCTAGCCCCTAGTGAGTGTAAAATCAGGTTTACTTCACTTCTTTCAAAATGCTTAAAATTCATATAAATGTATGTATCACCTCATAAAAAGCCTCTATATACCAAGAATACTGACTTTTCAAAAAGTAAAGAATTTCGATTTTCTAGCCCCTAGTGTGTGTAAAATCGCGTTTACTTCACTTCTTTCAAACTGTTTAAAAATCATATAAATGAATGTATCACGTCATAATAAGCCTTTATATACCAAGAATATTCAGTTTTCAACAAGTCAAGAAATTCGATTTTCTAGCCCCTAGTGAGTGTAAAATCGCGCTTACTTCACTTCTTTCAAACTGCATAAAAATCATATAAATGGATGTATCACATCATAATAAGCCTATATATACCAAGAATATTAAATTTTCAACAAGTCAAGAAATTCAATTTTCTAGGCCCTAGTGACAGTAAAATCGCGTTTACTTCACTTCTTTCAAACTGCATAAAAATCATATCAATGGATGTTTCACGTCATAATAAGCCTATATATATATATATATATATATATATATATATATATATATACCAAGAATACTTAGTTTTCAACAAGTCAAGAAATTCGATTTTCTAGCCCCCAGTGAGTGTAAAATCACCTTTACTTCACTTCTTACAAACTGCTTAAAAATCATATAAATGGATGTTTCACTTCATTATAAGCCTATATATACAAGAATACAGAGTTTTCATAAAGTCAAGAAATTCGATTTTCTAGCCCCTAGTGTGTGTAAAATCACGTATACTTCACTTCTTTCAAACCGCTTAAAAATCATATAAATGTATGTATCACCTCATAATAAGCATCTATATACCAAGAAAACTCAGTTTTCAACAAGTCAAGAAATTCGATATTTTAGCCCCTGGTGAGCGTAAAATCGCGTTTACTTTACTTCTTTCAAACTGCATAAGAATCATATAAATGGAGGTTTCACGTCATAATAAGCATATATATTCCAAGAATACTGAGGTCTCAAAAAGACAAGAAATTCGATTTTCTAGCCCCTAGTGAGTGTAAAATCGCGTTTTCTTCACTTATTTCAAACTGCTTAAAAATCATATAAATGGATGTATCACCTCATAATAAGCCTATATATACCAAGAATACTGAGTTTTTAAAAATTCAAGAAATTCGATTTTCTAACCCCTAGTGAGTGTAAAATCGCGTTTACTTCACTTCTTTCAAACTGCTTAAAAATCATATAAATGGATGATTCACCTCATAATAAGCCTCTATATACCAAGAATATTCAGATTTCAACAAGTCAAGATATTCGATTTTCTATCCCCCAGTGAGTGTAAAATCGCGTTTACTTCACTTCTTTCAAACTGCTTAAAAATCATATAAATGGATGTATCACCTCATAATAAGCCTATATATACCAAGAATACTAAGCTTTCAAAAAGTCAAAAATTTCGATTTTCTAGCCCCTAGTGAGTGTAAAATCGCGTTTACTTCACTTCTTTCAAACTGCTTAAAAATCATATAAAAGGATGTTTCACGTCATTATAAGCCTACATATACCAAGAATATTGAGTTTTCAACAAGTCAAGAAATTCAATTTTCTAGCCCCTAGTGAGAGTAAAATCGCGTTTTCTTCACTTCTTTCAAACTGCTTAAAAATCATATAATTGGATATATCACCTCATAATAAGCCTCTATATACCAAGAATACTGCGTTTTCAAAAAGTCAAGATATTCGATTTTCTAGCCCCTAGTGAGTGTAAAATCGCGTTTACTTCACTTCTTTCAAACTGCTTAAAAATCATATAAATGGATGTATCACCTTATAATAAGCCTCTATATACCAAGAATACTGAGTTTTCAAAAAGTCAAGAAATTCGATTTTCTAGCCCCTAGTGAGTGTAAAATCGCGTTTACTTCACTTCTTTCAAACTGCTTAAAAATCATATAAATGGATGTATCACCTCATAATAAGCCTATATATACCAAGAATACTAAGTTTTCAAAAAGTCAAGAATTTCGATTTTCTAGCCCCTAGTGTGTGTAAAATCACGTTTACTTCACTTCTTTCAAACCGCTTATAAATCATATAAATGTATGTATCACCTCATAATAAGCCTATATATTCCAAGAATACTGAGGTCTCAAAACGACAAGAAATTCGATTTTCTAGCCCCTAGTGAGTGTAAAATCCCGTTTTCTTCACTTATTTCAAACTGCTTAAAAATCATATAAATGGATGTATCACCTCATAGTAAGCCTCTATATACCAAGAATACTGAGTTTTCAAAAAGTCAAGAAATTCGATTTTCTAGCCCCTAGTGAGTGTAAAATCGCGTTTACTTCACTTCTTTCAAAATGCTTAAAAATCATATAAATGGATGTATCACGTCATAATAAGCCTATATATACCAAGAATACTGAGTTTTTAAAAAGTCAAGAAATTCGATTTTCTAACCCCTAGTGAGTGTAAAATCGCGTTTACTTCACTTCTTTCAAACTACTTAAAAATCATATAAATGGATGATTCACCTCATAATAAGCCTCTATATACCAAGAATATTCAGATTTCAACAAGTCAAGAAATTCGATTTTCTAGCCCCCAGTGAGTGTAAAATCGCGTTTACTTCACTTCTTTCAAACTGCTTAAAAATCATATAAATGGATGTATCACCTCATAATAAGCCTATATATACCAAGAATACTAAGTTTTCAAAAAGTCAAGAATTTCGATTTTCTAGCCCCTAGTGAGTGTAAAATCGCGTTTACTTCACTTCTTTCAAACTGCTTAAAAATCATATAAAAGGATGTTTCACGTCATTATAAGCCTACATATACCAAGAATATTGAGTCTTCAACAAGTCAAGAAATTCAATTTTCTAGCCCCTAGTGAGAGTAAAATCACGTTTACTTCACTTCTTTCAAACTGCTTAAAAATCATATAAATGGATGTTTCACGTCATAATAAGCCTATATATTCAAAGAATACTGAGGTCTAAAAAAGACAAGAAATTCGATTTTCTAGCCCCTAGTAAGTGTAAAATCGCGTTTTCTTCACTTCTTTCAAACTGCTTAAAAATCATATAATTGGATGTATCACCTCATAATAAGCCTCTATATACCAAGAATACTGAGTTTTCAAGAAGTCAAGAAATTCGATTTTCTAGCCCCTAGTGAGTGTAAAATCGCGTTTTCTTCACTTATTTCAAACTGCTTAAAAATCATATAAATGGATGTATCACCTCATAATAAGCCTATATATACCAAGAATACTGAGTTTTTAAAAATTCAAGAAATTCGATTTTCTAGCCCCCAGTGAGTGTAAAATCACGTTTACTTCACTTCTTACAAACTGCTTAAAAATCATATAAATGGATGTTTCACTTCATTATAAGCCTATATATACAAGAATACAGAGTTTTCATAAAGTCAAGAAATTCGATTTTCTAGCCCCTAGTGTGTGTAAAATCACGTTTACATCACTTCTTTCAAACCGCTTAAAAATCATATAAATGTATGTATCACCTCATAATAAGCATCTATATACCAAGAAAACTCAGTTTTCTACAAGTCAAGAAATTCGATATTTTAGTCCCTGGTGAGCGTAAAATCGCGTTTACTTTACTTCTTTCAAACTGCATAAAAATCATATAAATGGAGGTTTCACGTCATAATAAGCATATATATTCCAAGAATACTGAGGTCTCAAAAAGACAAGAAATTCGATTTTCTAGCCCCTAGTGAGTGTAAAATCGCGTTTTCTTCACTTCTTTCAAACTGCATAAAAATCATATCAATGGATGTTTCACGTCATAATAAGCCTATATATATATACCAAGAATACTAAGTTTTCAACAAGTAAAGAAATTCGATTTTCTAGCCCCCAGGGAGTGTAAAATCACGTTTACTTCACTTCCTACAAACTGCTTAAAAATCATATAAATGGATGTTTCACTTCATTATAAGCCTATATATACAAGAATACAGAGTTTTCATAAAGTCAAGAAATTCGATTTTCTAGGCCCTAGTGACAGTAAAATCGCGTTTACTTCACTTCTTTCAAACTGCATAAAAATCATATCAATGGATGTTTCACGTCATAATAAGCCTATATATATACCAAGAATATTGAGTCTTCAACAAGTCAAGAAATTCAATTTTCTAGCCCCTAGTGAGAGTAAAATCACGTTTACTTCACTTCTTTCAAACTGCTTAAAAATCATATAAATGGATGTATCACCTCATTATAAGCCTCTATATACCAAGAGTAATAAGCCTATATATTCCAAGAATACTGAGGTCTCAAAACGACAAGAAATTCGATTTTCTAGCCCCTAGTGAGTGTAAAATCCCGTTTTCTTCACTTATTTCAAACTGCTTAAAAATCATATAAATGGATGTATCACCTCATAGTAACCCTCTATATACCAAGAATACTGAGTTTTCAAAAAGTCAAGAAATTCGATTTTCTAGCCCCTAGTGAGTGTAAAATCGCGTTTACTTCACTTCTTTCAAAATGCTTAAAAATCATATAAATGGATGTATCACGTCATAATAAGCCTATATATACCAAGAATACTGAGTTTTTAAAAAGTCAAGAAATTAGATTTTCTAACCCCTAGTGAGTGTAAAATCGCGTTTACTTCACTTCTTTCAAACTACTTAAAAATCATATAAATGGATGATTCACCTCATAATAAGCCTCTATATACCAAGAATATTCAGATTTCAACAAGTCAAGAAATTCGATTTTCTAGCCCCCTGTGAGTGTAAAATCGCGTTTACTTCACTTCTTTCAAACTGCTTAAAAATCATATAAATGGATGTATCACCTCATAATAAGCCTCTATATACCAAGAATAATAAGTTTTCAAAAAGTCAAGAATTTCGATTTTCTAGCCCCCAGTGAATGTAAAATGGCGTTTACTTCACTTCTTTCAACCTGCTTAAAAAGCATATAAATGGATGTATCACGTCATAATAAGCCTCTATATACCAAGAATACTGAGTTTTCAACAAGTCAAGAAATTCGATTTTCTAGCTCCTAGTGAGTGTAAAATCGCGTTTACTTCACTTCTTTCAAACAGCTTAAAAATCATATAAATGGATGTATCACCTCATAATAAGCCTATATATACCAAGAATACTAAGTTTTCAAAAAGTCAAGAATTTCGATTTTCTAGCCCCTAGTGAGTGTAAAATCGCGTTTACTTCACTTCTTTCAAACTGCTTAAAAATCATATAAATGGATGTATCACCTCATTATAAGCCTACATATACCATGAATATTGAGTTTTCAACAAGTCAAGAAATTCAATTTTTTAGCACCTAGTGAGAGTAAAATCGCGTTTACTTCACTTCTTTCAAACTGCATAAAAAACATATAAATGGAGGTTTCACGTCATAATCAGCCTATATATACCAAGAATACTAAGTTTTCAACAAGACAAGAAATTCGAATTTCTAGCCCCTAGTGAGTGTAAAATCAGGTTTACTTCACTTCTTTCAAAATGCTTAAAAATCATATAAATGGATGTATCACCTCATAAAAAGCCTCTATATACCAAGAATACTGAGTTTTCAAAAAGTAAAGAATTTCGATTTTCTAGCCCCTAGTGTGTGTAAAATCGCGTTTACTTCACTTCTTTCAAACTGTTTAAAAATCATATAAATGAATGTATCACGTCATAATAAGCCTTTATATACCAAGAATATTCAGTTTTCAACAAGTCAAGAAATTCGATTTTCTAGCCCCTAGTGAGTGTAAAATCGCGCTTACTTCACTTCTTTCAAACTGCATAAAAATCATATAAATGGATGTATCACATCATAATAAGCCTATATATACCAAGAATACTAAGTTTTCAAAAAGTCAAGAGTTTCGATTTTCTAGCCCCTAGTGAGTGTAAAATGGCGTTTACTTCACTTCTTTCAAACTGCTTAAAAATCATATAAATGGACGTTTCACTTCATTATAAGCCTACATATACCAAGAATATTAAGTTTTCAACAAGTCAAAAAATTCAATTTTCTAGGCCCTAGTGACAGTAAAATCGCGTTTACTTCACTTCTTTCAAACTGCATAAAAATCATATCAATGGATGTTTCACGTCATAATAAGCCTATATATATATACCAAGAATACTAAGTTTTCAACAAGTCAAGAAATTCGATTTTCTAGCCCCCAGTGAGTGTAAAATCACGTTTACTTCACTTCTTACAAACTGCTTAAAAATCATACAAATGGATGTTTCACTTGATTATAAGCCTATATATACAAGAATACAGAGGTTTCATAAAGTCAAGAAATTCGATTTTCTAGCCCCTAGTGTGTGTAAAATCACGTTTACTTCACTTCTTTCAAACCGCTTAAAAATCATATAAATGTATGTATCATCTCATAATAAGCATCTATATACCAAGAAAACTCAGTTTTCAACAAGTCAAGAAATTCGATATTTTAGCCCCTGGTGAGCGTAAAATCGCGTTTACTTTACTTCTTTCAAACTGCATAAAAATCATATAAATGCAGGTTTCACGTCATAATAAGCATATATATTCCAAGAATACTGAGGTCTCAAAAAGACAAGAAATTCGATTTTCTAGCCCCTAGTGAGTGTAAAATCGCGTTTTCTTCACTTATTTCAAACTGCTTAAAAATCATATAAATCGATGTATCACCTCATAATAAGCCTATATATACCAAGAATACTGAGTTTTTAAAAATTCAAGAAATTCGATTTTCTAACCCCTAGTGAGTGTAAAATCGCGTTTACTTCACTTCTTTCAAACTGCTTAAAAATCATATAAATGGATGATTCACCTCATAATAAGCCTCTATATACCAAGAATATTCAGATTTCAACAAGTCAAGATATTCGATTTTCTATCCCCCAGTGAGTGTAAAATCGCGTTTACTTCACTTCTTTCAAACTGCTTAAAAATCATATAAATGGATGTATCACCTCATAATAAGCCTATATATACCAAGAATACTAAGCTTTCAAAAAGTCAAAAATTTCGATTTTCTAGCCCCTAGTGAGTGTAAAATCGCGTTTACTTCACTTCTTTCAAACTGCTTAAAAATCATATAAAAGGATGTTTCACGTCATTATAAGCCTACATATACCAAGAATATTGAGTTTTCAACAAGTCAAGAAATTCAATTTTCTAGCCCCTAGTGAGAGTAAAATCGCGTTTTCTTCACTTCTTTCAAACTGCTTAAAAATCATATAATTGGATATATCAACTCATAATAAGCCTCTATATACCAAGAATACTGCGTTTTCAAAAAGTCAAGATATTCGATTTTCTAGCCCCTAGTGAGTGTAAAATCGCGTTTACTTCACTTCTTTCAAACTGCTTAAAAATCATATAAATGGATGTATCACCTTATAATAAGCCTCTATATACCAAGAATACTGAGTTTTCAAAAAGTCAAGAAATTCGATTTTCTAGCCCCTAGTGAGTGTAAAATCGCGTTTACTTCACTTCTTTCAAACTGCTTAAAAATCATATACATGGATGTATCACCTCATAATAAGCCTATATATACCAAGAGGATTGAGTTTTTAACAAGTCAAGAATTTAAATTTTCTAGCCCCTAGTGAGAGTAAAATCGCGTTTACTTCACTTCTTTCAAACTGCATAAAATTCATATAAATGGATATTTCACGTCATAATAAGCCTATATATACCAAGAATACTAAGTTTTTAACAAGTCAAGAAATTCGATTTTCTAGCCCTTAGTGAGTGTAAAATCGCGTTTACTTCACTTCTTTCAAACTGCTTAAAAATCATATAAATACTAAGTTTTCAAAAAGTCAAGAATTTCGATTTTCTAGCCCCTAGTGTGTGTAAAATCACGTTTACTTCACTTCTTTCAAACCGCATATAAATCATATAAATGTATGTATCACCTCATAATAAGCATCTATATAAAAAGAAAACTCAGTTTTCAACAAGTCAAGAAATTCGATATTTTAGCCCCTGGTGAGCGAAAAATCGCTTTTACTTTACTTCTTTCAAACTGCATAAAAATCATATAAATGGAGGTTTCACGTCATAATAAGCATATATATTCCAAGAATACTGAGGTCTCAAAAAGACAAGAAATTCGATTTTCTAGCCCCTAGTGAGTGTAAAATCGCGTTTTCTTCACTTTTTTCAAACTGCTTAAAAATCATATAAATGGATGTATCACCTCATAATAAGCCTATATATACCAAGAATACTGAGTTTTTAAAAATTCAAGAAATTCGATTTTCTAGCCCCTAGTGAGTGTATAATCGCGTTTACTTCACTTCTTTCAAACTGCTTAAAAATCATACAAATGGATGTATCACATCATATTAAGCCTCTATATACCAAAGATACTGAGTTTTCAAAAAGTCAAGAAATTCGATTTTCTAGCTCCTAGTGAGTGTAAAATCGCGTTTACTTCACTTCTTTCAAACTGCTTAAAAATCATATAAATGGAAGTATCACCTCTTTATAAGCCTTTATATACCAAGAATAATAAGCCTATATATTCCAAGAATACTGAGGTTTAAAACGACAAGAAATTCGATTTTCTAGCCCCTAGTGAGTGTAAAATCCCGTTTTCTTCACTTATTTCAAACTGCTTAAAAATCATATAAATGGATGTATCACCTCATAGTAAGCCTCTATATACCAACAATACTGAGTTTTCAAAAAGTCAAGAAATTCGATTTTCTAGCCCCTAGTGAGTGTAAAATCGCGTTTACTTCACTTCTTTCAAAATGCTTAAAAATCATATAAATGGATGTATCACGTCATAATAAGCCTATATATACCAAGAATACTGAGTTTTTAAAAAGTCAAGAAATTCGATTTTCTAACCCCTAGTGAGTGTAAAATCGCGTTTACTTCACTTCTTTCAAACTACTTATAAAATCATATAAATGGATGATTCACCTCATAATAAGCCTCTATATACCAAGAATATTCAGATTTCAACAAGTCAAGAAATTCGATTTTCTAGCCCCCAGTGAGTGTAAAATCGCGTTTACTTCACTTCTTTCAAGCTGCTTAAAAATCATATAAATGGATGTATCACCTCATAATAAGCCTATATATACCAAGAATACTAAGTTTTCAAAAAGTCAAGAATTTCGATTTTCTAGCCCCTAGTGAGTGTAAAATCGCGTTTACTTCACTTCTTTCAAACTGCTTAAAAATCATATAAAAGGATGTTTCACGTCATTATAAGCCTACATATACCAAGAATATTGAGTCTTCAACAAGTCAAGAAATTCGATTTTCTAGCCCCTATTGATTGTAAAATCGCGTTCACTTCACTTCTTTCAAACTGCTTAAAAATCATATAAATGGTTGTATCACCTCATAATCAGCCTATATATACCAAGAATACTGAGTTTTCAACAAGTCAAGAAAATCGATTTTCTAGCACCTAGTGAGTGTAAAATCGCGTTTACTTCCCTTCTTTCAAACTGCTTAAAAATCATATAAATGGATGTATCACATCATAATAAGCCTCTATATACCAAAGATACTGAGTTTTCAAAAAGTCAAGAAATTCGATTTTCTAGCCCCTATTGATTGTAAAATCGCGTTTACTTCACTTGCTTCAAACTGCTTAAAAATCATATACCTAAATGGTTGTATCACCTAATAATAAACCTATATATACCAAGAATATTCAGTTTTCAAATAGTCAAGAAAATCGAATTTCTAGCAGCTAGTGAGTGTAAAATCGCGTTTACTCCACTTCTTTCAATCTTCGAAACAATCATATAAATGGTTGTTTCACGTCATAATATGCCTATTTATACCAAGAATACTGAGTTTTTAAAAAGTCTCGAAATTCGATTTTCTAGCCCCTAGTGAGTGTAAAATCGCGTTTACTTCCCTTCTTTCAAACTGCTTAAAAATCATATAAATGGATGTATCACCTCATAATAAGCCTCTATATACCAAGAATACTGAGTTTTTAATAAATCAAGAAAATTGATTTTCTAGCCCCTAGTGAGTGTAAAATCGCGTTTACTTCACTTCTTCCAACTGCTTAAAAATCATATAAATGGATGTATCACCTCATAATAAGTCTCTATATACCAAGAATACTGAGTTTTCAACAAGTGAAGAAGATCAATTTTCTAGCCCCTAGTGAGTGTATAATCGCGTTTACTTCACTTCTTTCAAACTGCTTAAAAATCATACAAATGGATGTATCACATCATATTAAGCCTCTATATACCAAAGATACTGAGTTTTCAAAAAGTCAAGAAATTCGATTTTCTAGCTCCTAGTGAGTGTAAAATCGCGTTTACTTCACTTCTTTCAAACTGCTTAAAAATCATATAAATGGAAGTATCACCTCTTTATAAGCCTTTATATACCAAGAATAATAAGCCTATATATTCCAAGAATACTGAGGTTTAAAACGACAAGAAATTCGATTTTCTAGCCCCTAGTGAGTGTAAAATCCCGTTTTCTTCACTTATTTCAAACTGCTTAAAAATCATATAAATGGATGTTTCACTTGATTATAAGCCTATATATACAAGAATACAGAGGTTTCATAAAGTCAAGAAATTCGATTTTCTAGCCCCTAGTGTGTGTAAAATCACGTTTACTTCACTTCTTTCAAACCGCTTAAAAATCATATAAATGTATGTATCATCTCATAATAAGCATCTATATACCAAGAAAACTCAGTTTTCAACAAGTCAAGAAATTCGATATTTTAGCCCCTGGTGAGCGTAAAATCGCGTTTACTTTACTTCTTTCAAACTGCATAAAAATCATATAAATGCAGGTTTCACGTCATAATAAGCATATATATTCCAAGAATACTGAGGTCTCAAAAAGACAAGAAATTCGATTTTCTAGCCCCTAGTGAGTGTAAAATCGCGTTTTCTTCACTTATTTCAAACTGCTTAAAAATCATATAAATCGATGTATCACCTCATAATAAGCCTATATATACCAAGAATACTGAGTTTTTAAAAATTCAAGAAATTCGATTTTCTAACCCCTAGTGAGTGTAAAATCGCGTTTACTTCACTTCTTTCAAACTGCTTAAAAATCATATAAATGGATGATTCACCTCATAATAAGCCTCTATATACCAAGAATATTCAGATTTCAACAAGTCAAGATATTCGATTTTCTATCCCCCAGTGAGTGTAAAATCGCGTTTACTTCACTTCTTTCAAACTGCTTAAAAATCATATAAATGGATGTATCACCTCATAATAAGCCTATATATACCAAGAATACTAAGCTTTCAAAAAGTCAAAAATTTCGATTTTCTAGCCCCTAGTGAGTGTAAAATCGCGTTTACTTCACTTCTTTCAAACTGCTTAAAAATCATATAAAAGGATGTTTCACGTCATTATAAGCCTACATATACCAAGAATATTGAGTTTTCAACAAGTCAAGAAATTCAATTTTCTAGCCCCTAGTGAGAGTAAAATCGCGTTTTCTTCACTTCTTTCAAACTGCTTAAAAATCATATAATTGGATATATCAACTCATAATAAGCCTCTATATACCAAGAATACTGCGTTTTCAAAAAGTCAAGATATTCGATTTTCTAGCCCCTAGTGAGTGTAAAATCGCGTTTACTTCACTTCTTTCAAACTGCTTAAAAATCATATACATGGATGTATCACCTCATAATAAGCCTATATATACCAAGAGTATTGAGTTTTTAACAAGTCAAGAATTTAAATTTTCTAGCCCCTAGTGAGAGTAAAATCGCGTTTACTTCACTTCTTTCAAACTGCATAAAATTCATATAAATGGATATTTCACGTCATAATAAGCCTATATATACCAAGAATACTAAGTTTTTAACAAGTCAAGAAATTCGATTTTCTAGCCCTTAGTGAGTGTAAAATCGCGTTTACTTCACTTCTTTCAAACTGCTTAAAAATCATATAAATACTAAGTTTTCAAAAAGTCAAGAATTTCGATTTTCTAGCCCCTAGTGTGTGTAAAATCACGTTTACTTCACTTCTTTCAAACCGCATATAAATCATATAAATGTATGTATCACCTCATAATAAGCATCTATATACCAAGAAAACTCAGTTTTCAACAAGTCAAGAAATTCGATATTTTAGCCCCTGGTGAGCGAAAAATCGCTTTTACTTTACTTCTTTCAAACTGCATAAAAATCATATAAATGGAGGTTTCACGTCATAATAAGCATATATATTCCAAGAATACTGAGGTCTCAAAAAGACAAGAAATTCGATTTTCTAGCCCCTAGTGAGTGTAAAATCGCGTTTTCTTCACTTTTTTCAAACTGCTTAAAAATCATATAAATGGATGTATCACCTCATAATAAGCCTATATATACCAAGAATACTGAGTTTTTAAAAATTCAAGAAATTCGATTTTCTAGCCCCTAGTGAGTGTATAATCGCGTTTACTTCACTTCTTTCAAACTGCTTAAAAATCATACAAATGGATGTATCACATCATATTAAGCCTCTATATACCAAAGATACTGAGTTTTCAAAAAGTCAAGAAATTCGATTTTCTAGCTCCTAGTGAGTGTAAAATCGCGTTTACTTCACTTCTTTCAAACTGCTTAAAAATCATATAAATGGAAGTATCACCTCTTTATAAGCCTTTATATACCAAGAATAATAAGCCTATATATTCCAAGAATACTGAGGTTTAAAACGACAAGAAATTCGATTTTCTAGCCCCTAGTGAGTGTAAAATCCCGTTTTCTTCACTTATTTCAAACTGCTTAAAAATCATATAAATGGATGTATCACCTCATAGTAAGCCTCTATATACCAACAATACTGAGTTTTCAAAAAGTCAAGAAATTCGATTTTCTAGCCCCTAGTGAGTGTAAAATCGCGTTTACTTCACTTCTTTCAAAATGCTTAAAAATCATATAAATGGATGTATCACGTCATAATAAGCCTATATATACCAAGAATACTGAGTTTTTAAAAAGTCAAGAAATTCGATTTTCTAACCCCTAGTGAGTGTAAAATCGCGTTTACTTCACTTCTTTCAAACTACTTATAAAATCATATAAATGGATGATTCACCTCATAATAAGCCTCTATATACCAAGAATATTCAGATTTCAACAAGTCAAGAAATTCGATTTTCTAGCCCCCAGTGAGTGTAAAATCGCGTTTACTTCACTTCTTTCAAGCTGCTTAAAAATCATATAAATGGATGTATCACCTCATAATAAGCCTATATATACCAAGAATACTAAGTTTTCAAAAAGTCAAGAATTTCGATTTTCTAGCCCCTAGTGAGTGTAAAATCGCGTTTACTTCACTTCTTTCAAACTGCTTAAAAATCATATAAAAGGATGTTTCACGTCATTATAAGCCTACATATACCAAGAATATTGAGTCTTCAACAAGTCAAGAAATTCGATTTTCTAGCCCCTATTGATTGTAAAATCGCGTTCACTTCACTTCTTTCAAACTGCTTAAAAATCATATAAATGGTTGTATCACCTCATAATCAGCCTATATATACCAAGAATACTGAGTTTTCAACAAGTCAAGAAAATCGATTTTCTAGCACCTAGTGAGTGTAAAATCGCGTTTACTTCCCTTCTTTCAAACTGCTTAAAAATCATATAAATGGATGTATCACATCATAATAAGCCTCTATATACCAAAGATACTGAGTTTTCAAAAAGTCAAGAAATTCGATTTTCTAGCCCCTATTGATTGTAAAATCGCGTTTACTTCACTTGCTTCAAACTGCTTAAAAATCATATACCTAAATGGTTGTATCACCTAATAATAAACCTATATATACCAAGAATATTCAGTTTTCAACAAGTCAAGAAAATCGAATTTCTAGCAGCTAGTGAGTGTAAAATCGCGTTTACTCCACTTCTTTCAATCTTCGAAACAATCATATAAATGGTTGTTTCACGTCATAATATGCCTATTTATACCAAGAATACTGAGTTTTTAAAAAGTCTCGAAATTCGATTTTCTAGCCCCTAGTGAGTGTAAAATCGCGTTTACTTCACTTCTTTCAAACTGCTTAAAAATCATATAAATGGATGTATCACCTCATAATAAGCCTCTATATACCAAGAATACTGAGTTTTTAATAAATCAAGAAAATTGATTTTCTAGCCCCTAGTGAGTGTAAAATCGCGTTTACTTCACTTCTTCCAACTGCTTAAAAATCATATAAATGGATGTATCACCTCATAATAAGTCTCTATATACCAAGAATACTGAGTTTTCAACAAGTGAAGAAGATCAATTTTCTAGCCCCTAGTGAGTGTATAATCGCGTTTACTTCACTTCTTTCAAACTGCTTAAAAATCATACAAATGGATGTATCACATCATATTAAGCCTCTATATACCAAAGATACTGAGTTTTCAAAAAGTCAAGAAATTCGATTTTCTAGCTCCTAGTGAGTGTAAAATCGCGTTTACTTCACTTCTTTCAAACTGCTTAAAAATCATATAAATGGAAGTATCACCTCTTTATAAGCCTTTATATACCAAGAATAATAAGCCTATATATTCCAAGAATACTGAGGTTTAAAACGACAAGAAATTCGATTTTCTAGCCCCTAGTGAGTGTAAAATCCCGTTTTCTTCACTTATTTCAAACTGCTTAAAAATCATACAAATGGATGTATCACCTCATAATAAGCCTCTATATACCAAGAATATTGAGTTTTTAACAAGTCAAGAAAATCAATTTTTTAGCCCCTAGGGGGTGTAAAATCGCGTTTACTTCACCTCTTTCAAACAGCTTAAAAATCATATAAATGGAAGTATCACATCATAATAAGCCTCTATATACCAAAGATACTGAGTTTTCAAAAAGTCAAGAAATTCGATTTTCTAGCCCCTATTGATTGTAAAATCGCGTTCACTTCACTTCTTTCAAACTGCTTAAAAATCATATAAATGGTTGTATCACCTCATAATCAGCCTATATATACCAAGAATATTGAGTTTTCAACAAGTCAAGAAAATCGATTTTCTAGCACCTAGTGAGTGTAAAATCGCGTTTACTTCACTTCTTTCAATCTTCGAAAAAATCATATAAATGGTTGTATCACCTCATAATAAGCCTATATATACCAAAAATATTGAGTTTTCAACAAGTCAAGAAAATCGATTTTCTATCAGCTAGTGAGTGTAAAATCGCGTTTACTCCACTTCTTTCAATCTTCGAAACAATCATATAAATGGTTGTTTCACGTCATAATATGCCTATTTATACCAAGAATACTGAGTTTTTAAAAAGTCACGAAATTCGATTTTCTAGCCCCTAGTGAGTGTAAAATCGCGTTTACTTCACTTCTTTCAAACTGCTTAAAAATCATATAAATGGATGTATCACCTCATAATAAGCCTCTATATACCAAGAATACTGAGTTTTTAATAAATCAAGAAAATTGATTTTCTAGCCCCTAGTGAGTGTAAAATCGCGTTTACTTCACTTCTTCCAACTGCTTAAAAATCATATAAATGGATGTATCACCTCATAATAAGTCTCTATATACCAAGAATACTGAGTTTACAACAAGTGAAGAAAATCAATTTTCTAGCCCCTAGTGAGTGTATAATCGCGTTTACTGCACTTCTTTCAAACTGCTTAAAAATCATATACATGGATGTATCACCTCATAATAAGCCGCTATATACCAAGTATATTCAGTTTTTAACAAGTCAAGAAAATCGATTCTCTAGCCCCTAGTGAGTGTAAAATCGCGTTTACTTCACTTCTTTCAAACTGCTGAAAAATCATATAAATGGATGTATCACATCATAATATGCCTCTATATACCGAGAATATTGAACTTTTAACAAGTCAAGAAAATCGATTTTCTAGCCCCTAGTGAGTGTAAAATCGCGTTTACTTCACTTCTTTCAAACTGCTTAAAAATCATATAAATGGATGTATCACCTCATAATAAGCCTCTATATACCAAGAATATTGAGTTTTTAACAAATAAAGAAAATTGATTTTCTAGCCCCTAGTGAGTGTAAAATCGCGATTACTTTACTTCTTTCAAACTGCTCAAAAATCATATAAATGCATGTATCACCTCATAATAAGCCTCTATATACCAAGAATATTGAGTTTTCAACAAGTCAAAAAAATCGATTTTCTAGCACCTAGTGAGTGTAAAATCGCGTTTACTTCCCTTCTTTCAAACTGCTTTAAAATCATATAAATGGATGTATCACATCATAATAAGCCTCTATATACCAAAGATACTGAGTTTTCAAAAAGTCAAGAAATTCGATTTTCTAGCACCTATTGATTGTAAAATCGCGTTTACTTCACTTGCTTCAAACTGCTTAAAAATCATATACCTAAATGGTTGTATCACCTAATAATAAACCTATATATACCAAGAATATTCAGTTTTCAACAAGTCAAGAAAATCGATTTTCTAGCACCTAGTGAGTGTAAAATCGCGTTTACTTCCCTTCTTTCAAACTGCTTAAAAATCATATAAATGGATGTATCACATCATAATAAGCCTCTATATACCAAAGATACTGAGTTTTCAAAAAGTCAAGAAATTCGATTTTCTAGCCCCTATTGATTGTAAAATCGCGTTTACTTCACTTGCTTCAAACTGCTTAAAAATCATATACCTAAATGGTTGTATCACCTAATAATAAACCTATATATACCAAGAATATTCAGTTTTCAACAAGTCAAGAAAATCGAATTTCTAGCAGCTAGTGAGTGTAAAATCGCGTTTACTCCACTTCTTTCAATCTTCGAAACAATCATATAAATGGTTGTTTCACGTCATAATATGCCTATTTATACCAAGAATACTGAGTTTTTAAAAAGTCTCGAAATTCGATTTTCTAGCCCCTAGTGAGTGTAAAATCGCGTTTACTTCACTTCTTTCAAACTGCTTAAAAATCATATAAATGGATGTATCACCTCATAATAAGCCTCTATATACCAAGAATACTGAGTTTTTAATAAATCAAGAAAATTGATTTTCTAGCCCCTAGTGAGTGTAAAATCGCGTTTACTTCACTTCTTCCAACTGCTTAAAAATCATATAAATGGATGTATCACCTCATAATAAGTCTCTATATACCAAGAATACTGAGTTTTCAACAAGTGAAGAAGATCAATTTTCTAGCCCCTAGTGAGTGTATAATCGCGTTTACTTCACTTCTTTCAAACTGCTTAAAAATCATACAAATGGATGTATCACATCATATTAAGCCTCTATATACCAAAGATACTGAGTTTTCAAAAAGTCAAGAAATTCGATTTTCTAGCTCCTAGTGAGTGTAAAATCGCGTTTACTTCACTTCTTTCAAACTGCTTAAAAATCATATAAATGGAAGTATCACCTCTTTATAAGCCTTTATATACCAAGAATAATAAGCCTATATATTCCAAGAATACTGAGGTTTAAAACGACAAGAAATTCGATTTTCTAGCCCCTAGTGAGTGTAAAATCCCGTTTTCTTCACTTATTTCAAACTGCTTAAAAATCATATAAATGGATGTATCACCTCATAGTAAGCCTCTATATACCAACAATACTGAGTTTTCAAAAAGTCAAGAAATTCGATTTTCTAGCCCCTAGTGAGTGTAAAATCGCGTTTACTTCACTTCTTTCAAAATGCTTAAAAATCATATAAATGGATGTATCACGTCATAATAAGCCTATATATACCAAGAATACTGAGTTTTTAAAAAGTCAAGAAATTCGATTTTCTAACCCCTAGTGAGTGTAAAATCGCGTTTACTTCACTTCTTTCAAACTACTTATAAAATCATATAAATGGATGATTCACCTCATAATAAGCCTCTATATACCAAGAATATTCAGATTTCAACAAGTCAAGAAATTCGATTTTCTAGCCCCCAGTGAGTGTAAAATCGCGTTTACTTCACTTCTTTCAAGCTGCTTAAAAATCATATAAATGGATGTATCACCTCATAATAAGCCTATATATACCAAGAATACTAAGTTTTCAAAAAGTCAAGAATTTCGATTTTCTAGCCCCTAGTGAGTGTAAAATCGCGTTTACTTCACTTCTTTCAAACTGCTTAAAAATCATATAAAAGGATGTTTCACGTCATTATAAGCCTACATATACCAAGAATATTGAGTCTTCAACAAGTCAAGAAATTCAATTTTCTAGCCCCTAGTGAGAGTAAAATCACGTTTACTTCACTTCTTTCAAACTGCTTAAAAATCATATAAATGGATGTTTCACGTCATAATAAGCCTATATATTCAAAGAATACTGAGGTCTAAAAAAGACAAGAAATTCGATTTTCTAGCCCCTAGTAAGTGTAAAATCGCGTTTTCTTCACTTCTTTCAAACTGCTTAAAAATCATATAATTGGATGTATCACCTCATAATAAACCTCTATATACCAAGAATACTGAGTTTTCAAGAAGTCAAGAAATTCGATTTTCTAGCCCCTAGTGAGTGTAAAATCGCGTTTTCTTCACTTATTTCAAACTGCTTAAAAATCATATAAATGGATGTATCACCTCATAATAAGCCTATATATACCAAGAATACTGAGTTTTTAAAAATTCAAGAAATTCGATTTTCTAACCCCTAGTGAGTGTAAAATCGCGTTTACTTCACTTCTTTCAAACTGCTTAAAAATCATATAAATGGACGTTTCACTTCATTATAAGCCTACATATACCAAGAATATTAAGTTTTCAACAAGTCAAGAAATTCAATTTTCTAGGCCCTAGTGACAGTAAAATCGCGTTTACTTCACTTCTTTCAAACTGCATAAAAATCATATCAATGGATGTTTCACGTCATAATAAGCCTATATATATATATATATACCAAGAATACTAAGTTTTCAACAAGTCAAGAAATTCGATTTTCTAGCCCCCAGTGAGTGTAAAATCACGTTTACTTCACTTCTTACAAACTGCTTAAAAATCATATAAATGGATGTTTCACTTCATTATAAGCCTATATATACAAGAATACAGAGTTTTCATAAAGTCAAAAAATTCGATTTTCTAGCCCCTAGTGTGTGTAAAATCACGTTTACTTCACTTCTTTCAAACTGCTTAAAAATCATATAAAAGGATGTTTCACGTCATTATAAGCCTACATATACCAAGAATATTGAGTCTTCAACAAGTCAAGAAATTCAATTTTCTAGCCCCTAGTGAGAGTAAAATCACGTTTACTTCACTTCTTTCAAACTGCTTAAAAATCATATAAATGGATGTTTTACGTCATAATAAGCCTATATATTCAAAGAATACTGAGGTCTAAAAAAGACAAGAAATTCGATTTTCTAGCCCCTAGTAAGTGTAAAATCGCGTTTTCTTCACTTCTTTCAAACTGCTTAAAAATCATATAATTGGATGTATCACCTCATAATAAGCCTCTATATACCAAGAATACTGAGTTTTCAAGAAGTCAAGAAATTCGATTTTCTAGCCCCTAGTGAGTGTAAAATCGCGTTTACTTCACTTCTTTCAATCTGCTTAAAAATCATATACATGGATGTATCACCTCATAATAAGCCTATATATAACAAGAATACTAAGTTTTCAAAATGTCAAGAATTTCGATTTTCTAGCACTTAGTGAGTGAAAATCGCGTTTACTTCACTTCTTTCAAACTGCTTAAAAATCATATAAAACAATGTTTCACGTCATTATAAGCCTACATATACCAAGAATATTGAGTTTTCAACAAGTCAAGAAATTCAATTTTCTAGCCCCTAGTGAGAGTAAAATCGCGTTTACTTCACTTCTTTCAAACCGCATAAAAATCATATAAATGGATATTTCACGTCATAATACGCCTATTAATACCAAGAATACTAAGTTTTTAACAAGTCAAGAATTCGACTTTCTAGCCCCTAGTGAGTGTAAAATCGCGTTTACTTCACTTCTTTCAAACTGCTTAAAAATCATATAAATGGATGTATCACCTCATAATAAGCCTCTATATACCAAGAACACTAAGTTTTCAAAAAGTCAAGAATTTCGAATTTCTAGCCCCCAGTGAGTGTAAAATCGCGTTTACATCACTTCTTTTAAACTGCTTAAAAATCATATAAATGGATGTATCACGACATAATAAGCCTCTATATACCAAGAATATTCAGTTTTCAACAAGTCAAGAAATTCGATTTTCTATCCCCTAGTGAGTGTAAAATCGCGTTTACTTCACTTCTTTCAAACCGCTTAAAAATCATATAAATGTATGTATCACCTCATAATAAGCATCTATATACCAAGAAAACTCAGTTTTCAACAAGTCAAGAAATTCGATATTTTAGCCCCTGGTGAGCGTAAAATCGCGTTTACTTTACTTCTTTCAAACTGCATAAAAATCATATAAATGGAGGTTTCACGTCATAATAAGCATATATATTCCAAGAATACTGAGGTCTCAAAAAGACAAGAAATTCGATTTTCTAGCCCCTAGTGAGTGTAAAATCGCGTTTTCTTCACTTATTTCAAACTGCTTAAAAATCATATAAATGGATGTATCACCTCATAATAAGCCTATATACCCCAAGAATACTGAGTTTTTAAAAATTCAAGAAATTCGATTTTCTAACCCCTAGTGAGTGTAAAATCGCGTTTACTTCACTTCTTTCAAACTGCTTAAAAATCATATAAATGGACGTTTCACTTCATTATAAGCCTACATATACCAAGAATATTAAGTTTTCAACAAGTCAAGGAATTCAATTTTCTAGGCCCTAGTGAGTGTAAAATCGAGTTTACTTCACTTCTTTCAAACTGCATAAAAATCATATCAATGGATGTTTAACGTCATAATAAGCCTATATATATATACCAAGAATACTAAGTTTTCAAAAAGTCAAGAAATTCGATTTTCTAGCCCCCAGTGAGTGTAAAATCACGTTTACTTCACTTCTTACAAACTGCTTAAAAATCATATAAATGGATGTTTCACTTCATTATAAGCCTATATATACAAGAATACAGAGTTTTCATAAAGTCAAGAAATTCGATTTCCTAGCCTCTAGTGAGTGTAAAATCGCGTTTACTTCACTTATTTCAAACTGCTTAAAAATCATATAAATGGATGTATCACCTCATAATAAGCCTATATATACCAAGAATACTGAGTTTTTAAAAATTCAAGAAATTCGATTTTCTAACCCCTAGTGAGTGTAAAATCGCGTTTACTTCACTTCTTTCAAACTGCTTAAAAATCATATAAATGGACGTTTCACTTCATTATAAGCCTACATATACCAAGAATATTAAGTTTTCAACAAGTCAAGATATTCGATTTTCTATCCCCCAGTGAGTGTAAAATCGCGTTTACTTCACTTCTTTCAAACTGCTTAAAAATCATATAAAAGGATGTTTCACGTCATTATAAGCCTACATATACCAAGAATATTGAGTTTTCAACAAGTCAAGAAATTCAATTTTCTAGCCCCTAGTGAGAGTAAAATCGCGTTTTCTTCACTTCTTTCAAACTGCTTAAAAATCATATAATTGGATATATCACCTCATAATAAGCCTCTATATACCAAGAATACTACGTTTTCAAAAAGTCAAGATATTCGATTTTCTAGCCCCTAGTGAGTGTAAAATCGCGTTTACTTCACTTCTTTCAAACTGCTTAAAAATCATATACATGGATGTATCACCTCATAATAAGCCTATATATACCAAGAGTATTGAGTTTTTAACAAGTCAAGAATTTAAATTTTCGAGCCCCTAGTGAGAGTAAAATCGCGTTTACTTCACTTCCTTCAAACTGCATAAAATTCATATAAATGGATATTTCACGTCATAATAAGCCTATATATACCAAGAATACTGAGTTTTTAAAAATTCAAGAAATTCGATTTTCTAACCCCTAGTGAGTGTAAAATCGCGTTTACTTCACTTCTTTCAAACTGCATAAAAATCATATAAATGGAGGTTTCACGTCATAATAAGCATATATATTCCAAGAATACTGAGGTCTCAAAAAGACAAGAAATTCGATTTTCTAGCCCCTAGTGAGTGTAAAATCGCGTTTTCTTCACTTATTTCAAACTGCTTAAAAATCATATAAATGGATGTATCACATCATAATAAGCCTATATATATACCAAGAATACTAAGTTTTCAAAAAGTCAAGAATTTCGATTTTCTAGCCCCTAGTGAGTGTAAAAATGCGTTTACTTCTTTTCTTTCAAACTGCTTAAAAATCATATAAATGGATGTTTCACGTCATTATAACCCTATATATACCAAGAATACTGAGTTTTGAAAAACTCAAGAAATTCGATTTTCTAGCCCCTAGTGAGTGTAAAATCGCGTTTACTTCACTTCTTTCAAACTGCTTAAAAATCATATAAATGGATGTATCACCTCATTATAAGCCTCTATATACCAAGAATAATAAGCCTATATATTCCAAGAATACTGAGGTCTCAAAACGACAAGAAATTCGATTTTCTAGCCCCTAGTGAGTGTAAAATCCCGTTTTCTTCACTTATTTCAAACTGCTTAAAAATCATATAAATGGATGTATCACCTCATAGTAAGCCTCTATATACCAAGAATACTGAGTTTTCAAAAAGTCAAGAAATTCGATTTTCTAGCCCCTAGTGAGTGTAAAATCGCGTTTACTTCACTTCTTTCAAAATGCTTAAAAATCATATAAATGGATGTATCACGTCATAATAAGCCTATATATACCAAGAATACTGAGTTTTTAAAAAGTCAAGAAATTCGATTTTCTAACCCCTAGTGAGTGTAAAATCGCGTTTACTTCACTTCTTTCAAACTACTTAAAAATCATATAAATGGATGATTCACCTCATAATAATCCTCTATATACCAAGAATATTCAGATTTCAACAAGTCAAGGTATTCGATTTTCTATCCCCCAGTGAGTGTAAAATCGCGTTTACTTCACTTCTTTCAAACTGCTTAAAAATCATATAAATGGATGTATCACCTCATAATAAGCCTCTATATACCAAGAATATTCAGATTTCAACAAGTCAAGAAATTCGATTTTCTAGCCCCCAGTGAGTGTAAAATCGCGTTTACTTCACTTCTTTCAAACTGCTTAAAAATCATATAAATGGATGTATCACCTCATAATAAGCCTATATATACCAAGAATACTAAGTTTTCAAAAAGTCAAGAAATTCGATTTTCTAGCCCCCAGTGAGTGTAAAATCGCGTTTACTTCACTTCTTTCAAACTGCTTAAAAATCATATAAAAGGATGTTTCACGTCATTATAAGCCTACATATACCAAGAATATTGAGTCTTCAACAAGTCAAGAAATTCAATTTTCTAGCCCCTAGTGAGAGTAAAATCACGTTTACTTCACTTCTTTCAAACTGCTTAAAAATCATATAAATGGATGTTTCACGTCATAATAAGCCTATATATTCAAAGAATACTGAGGTCTAAAAAAGACAAGAAATTCGATTTTCTAGCCCCTAGTAAGTGTAAAATCGCGTTTTCTTCACTTCTTTCAAACTGCTTAAAAATCATATAATTGGATGTATCACCTCATAATAAGTCTCTATATACCAAGAATACTGAGTTTTCAAGAAGTCAAGAAATTCGATTTTCTAGCCCCTAGTGAGTGTAAAATCGCGTTTACTTCACTTCTTTCAAACTGCTTAAAAATCATATACATGGATGTATCACCTCATAATAAGCCTATATATAACAAGAATACTAAGTTTTCAAAATGTCAAGAATTTCGATTTTCTAGCACTTAGTGAGTGAAAATCGCGTTTATTTCACTTCTTTCAAACTGCTTAAAAATCATATAAAACAATGTTTCACGTCATTATAAGCCTACATATACCAAGAATATTGAGTTTTCAACAAGTCAAGAAATTCAATTTTCTAGCCCCTAGTGAGAGTAAAATCGCGTTTACTTCACTTCTTTCAAACTGCATAAAATTCATATAAATAGATATTTCACGTCATAATAAGCCTATATATACCAAGAATACTAAGTTTTTAACAAGTCAAGAAATTCGATTTTCTAGCCCCTAGTGAGTGTAAAATCACGTTTACTTCACTTCTTTCAAACTGCTTAAAAATCATATAAATGGATGTAATACCTCATAATAAGCCTATATATACCAAGAATACTAAGATTTCAAAAAGTCAAGAATTTCGATTTTCTGGCCCCTAGTGTGTGTAAAATCACGTTTACTTCACTTCTTTCAAACCGCTTAAAAATCATATAAATGTATGTATCACCTCATAATAAGCATCTATATACCAAGAAAACTCAGTTTTCAACAAGTCAAGAAATTCGATATTTTAGCCCCTGGTGAGCGTAAAATCGCTTTTACTTTACTTCTTTCAAACTGCATAAAAATCATATAAATGGAGGTTTCACGTCATAATAAGCATATATATTCCAAGAATACTGAGGTCTCAAAAAGACAAGAAATTCGATTTTCTAGCCCCTAGTGAGTGTAAAATCGCGTTTTCTTCACTTATTTCAAACTGCTTAAAAATCATATAAATGGATGTATCACCTCATAATAAGCCTATATATACCAAGAATATTCAGATTTCAACAAGTCAAGAATTTCGATTTTCTATCCCCCAGTGAGTGTAAAATCGCGTTTACTTCACTTCTTTCAAACTGCTTAAAAATCATATAAATGGATGTATCACATCATAATAAGCCTATATATATACTAAGAATACTAAGTTTTCAAAAAGTCAAGAATTTCGATTTTCTAGCCCCTAGTGAGTGTAAAAATGCGTTTACTTCTTTTCTTTCAAACTGCTTAAAAATCATATAAATGGATGTTTCACGTCATTATAAGCCTATATATACCAAGAATACTGAGTTTTGAAAAACTCAAGAAATTCGATTTTCTAGCCCCTAGTGAGTGTAAAATCGCGTTTACTTCACTTCTTTCAAACTGCTTAAAAATCATATAAATGGATGTATCACCTCATTATAAGCCTCTATATACCAAGAATAATATGCCTATATATTCCAAGAATACTGAGGTCTCAAAACGACAAGAAATTCGATTTTCTAGCCCCTAGTGAGTGTAAAATCCCGTTTTCTTCACTTATTTCAAACTGCTTAAAAATCATATAAATGGATGTATCACCTCATAGTAAGCCTCTATATACCAAGAATACTGAGTTTTCAAAAAGTCAAGAAATTCGATTTTCTAGCCCCTAGTGAGTGTAAAATCGCGTTTACTTCACTTCTTTCAAAATGCTTAAAAATCATATAAATGGATGTATCACGTCATAATAAGCCTATATATACCAAGAATACTGAGTTTTTAAAAAGTCAAGAAATTCGATTTTCTAACCCCTAGTGAGTGTAAAATCGCGTTTACTTCACTTCTTTCAAACTGCTTAAAAATCATATAAATTGGATGTATCACCTCATAATAAGCCTATATATACCAAGAATATTCAGATTTCAACAAGTCAAGAATTTCGATTTTCTATCCCCCAGTGAGTGTAAAATCGCGTTTACTTCACTTCTTTCAAACTGCTTAAAAATCATATAAATGGATGTATCACATCATAATAAGCCTATATATATACTAAGAATACTAAGTTTTCAAAAAGTCAAGAATTTCGATTTTCTAGCCCCTAGTGAGTGTAAAAATGCGTTTACTTCTTTTCTTTCAAACTGCTTAAAAATCATATAAATGGATGTTTCACGTCATAATAAGCCTATATATTCAAAGAATACTGAGGTCTAAAAAAGACAAGAAATTCGATTTTCTAGCCCCTAGTAAGTGTAAAATCGCGTTTTCTTCACTTCTTTCAAACTGCTTAAAAATCATATAATTGGATGTATCACCTCATAATAAGTCTCTATATACCAAGAATACTGAGTTTTCAAGAAGTCAAGAAATTCGATTTTCTAGCCCCTAGTGAGTGTAAAATCGCGTTTACTTCACTTCTTTCAAACTGCTTAAAAATCATATACATGGATGTATCACCTCATTATAAGCCTCTATATACCAAGAATACTGAGGTCTCAAAACGACAAGAAATTCGATTTTCTAGCCCCTAGTGAGTGTAAAATCCCGTTTTCTTCACTTATTTCAAACTGCTTAAAAATCATATAAATGGATGTATCACCTCATAGTAAGCCTCTATATACCAAGAATACTGAGTTTTTAAAAAGTCAAGAAATTCGATTTTCTAACCCCTAGTGAGTGTAAAATCGCGTTTACTTCACTTCTTTCAAACTACTTAAAAATCATATAAATGGATGATTCACCTCATAATAATCCTCTATATACCAAGAATATTCAGATTTCAACAAGTCAAGGTATTCGATTTTCTAGCCCCCAGTGAGTATAAAATCGCGTTTACTTCACTTCTTTCAAACTGCTTAAAAATCATATAAATGGATGTATCACCTCATAATAAGCCTCTATATACCAAGAATATTCAGATTTCAACAAGTCAAGAAATTCGATTTTCTAGCCCCCAGTGAGTGTAAAATCGCGTTTACTTCACTTCTTTCAAACTGCTTAAAAATCATATAAATGGATGTATCACCTCATAATAAGCCTATATATACCAAGAATACTAAGTTTTCAAAAAGTCAAGAATTTCGATTTTCTAGCCCCTAGTGAGTGTAAAATCGCGTTTACTTCACTTCTTTCAAACTGCTTAAAAATCATATAAAAGGATGTTTCACGTCATTATAAGCCTACATATACCAAGAATATTGAGTCTTCAACAAGTCAAGAAATTCATTTTTCTAGCCCCTAGTGAGAGTAAAATCACGTTTACTTCACTTCTTTCAAACTGCTTAAAAATCATATAAATGGATGTTTCACGTCATAATAAGCCTATATATTCAAAGAATACTGAGGTCTAAAAAAGACAAGAAATTCGATTTTCTAGCCCCTAGTGAGTGTAAAATCGCGTTTACGTCACTTATTTCAAACTGCTTAAAAATCATATACATGGATGCATCACCTCATAATAAGCCTATATATAACAAGAATACTAAGTTTTCAAAATGTCAAGAATTTCGATTTTCTAGCACTTAGTGAGTGAAAATCGCGTTAACTTCACTTCTTTCAAACTGCTTAAAAATCATATAAAACAATGTTTCACGTCATTATAAGCCTACATATACCAAGAATATTGAGTTTTCAAAAAGTCAAGAAATTCGATATTTTAGCCCCTGGTGAGCGTAAAATCGCTTTTACTTCACTTCTTTCAAACTGCATAAAATTCATATAAATGGATATTTCACGCCATAATAAGCCTATATATACCAAGAATACTAAGTTTTTAACAAGTCAAGAAATTCGATTTTCTAGCCCCTAGTGAGTGTAAAATCGCGTTTACTTCACTTCTTTCAAACTGCTTAAAAATCATATAAATGGATGTATCACCTCATAATAAGCCTATATATACCAAGAATACTAAGTTTTCAAAAAGTCAAGAATTTCGATTTTCTAGCCCCTAGTGTGTGTAAAATCACGTTTACTTCACTTCTTTCAAACCGCTTAAAAATCATATAAATGTATGTATCACCTCATAATAAGCATCTATATACCAAGAAAACTCAGTTTTCAACAAGTCAAGAAATTCGATATTTTAGCCCTGGTGAGCGTAAAATCGCTTTTACTTTACTTCTTTCAAACTGCATAAAAATCATATAAATGGAGGTTTCACGTCATAATAAGCATATATATTCCAAGAATACTGAGGTCTCAAAAAGACAAGAAATTCGATTTTCTAGCCCCTAGTGAGTGTAAAATCGCGTTTTCTTCACTTATTTCAAACTGCTTAAAAATCATATAAATGGATGTATCACCTCATAATAAGCCTATATAAACCAAGAATACTGAGTTTTTAAAAATTCAAGAAATTCGATTTTCTAACCCCTAGTGAGTGTAAAATCGCGTTTACTTCACTTCTTTCAAACTGCATAAAATTCATATAAATGGATATTTCACCTCATAATAAGCCTATATATACCAAGAATATTCAGATTTCAACAAGTCAAGAATTTCGATTTTCTATCCCCCAGTGAGTGTAAAATCGCGTTTACTTCACTTCTTTCAAACTGCTTAAAAATCATATAAATGGATGTATCACATCATAATAAGCCTATATATATACCAAGAATACTAAGTTTTCAAAAAGTCAAGAATTTCGATTTTCTAGCCCCTAGTGAGTGTAAAAATGCGTTTACTTCTTTTCTTTCAAACTGCTTAAAAATCATATAAATGGATGTTTCACGTCATTATAAGCCTATATATACCAAGAATACTGAGTTTTGAAAAACTCAAGAAATTCGATTTTCTAGCCCCTAGTGAGTGTAAAATCGCGTTTACTTCACTTCTTTCAAACTGCTTAAAAATCATATAAATGGATGTATCACCTCATTATAAGCCTCTATATACCAAGAATAATAAGCCTATATATTCCAAGAATACTGAGGTCTCAAAACGACAAGAAATTCGATTTTCTAGCCCCTAGTGAGTGTAAAATCCCGTTTTCTTCACTTATTTCAAACTGCTTAAAAATCATATAAATGGATGTATCACCTCATAGTAAGCCTCTATATACCAAGAATACTGAGTTTTCAAAAAGTCAAGAAATTCGATTTTATAGCCCCTAGTGAGTGTAAAATCGCGTTTACTTCACTTCTTTCAAAATGCTTAAAAATCATATAAATGGATGTATCACGTCATAATAAGCCTATATATACCAAGAATACTGAGTTTTTAAAAAGTCAAGAAATTCGATTTTCTAACCCCTAGTGAGTGTAAAATCGCGTTTACTTCACTTCTTTCAAACTGCTTAAAAATCATATAAATGGATGTATCACCTCATAATAAGCCTCTATATACCAAGAATATTCAGATTTCAACAAGTCAAGAAATTCGATTTTCTAGCCCCCAGTGAGTGTAAAATCGCGTTTACTTCACTTCTTTCAAACTGCTTAAAAATCATATAAATGGATGTATCACCTCATAATAAGCCTATATATACCAAGAATACTAAGTTTTCAAAAAGTCAAGAATTTCGATTTTCTAGCCCCTAGTGAGTGTAAAATCGCGTTTACTTCACTTCTTTCAAACTGCTTAAAAATCATATAAATGGATGTATCACCTCATTATAAGCCTACATATACCAAGAATATTGAGTTTTCAACAAGTCAAGAAATTCAATTTTCTAGCCCCTAGTGACAGTAAAATCGCGTTTACTTCACTTCTTTCAAACTGCATAAAAATCATATAAATGGATGTTTCACGTCATAATAAGCCTATATATATACCAAGAATACTAAGTTTTAAACAAGTCAAGAAATTCGATTTTCTAGCCCCCAGTGAGTGTAAAATCACGTTTACTTCACTTCTTACAAACTGCTTAAAAATCATATAAATGAATGTATCACCTCATAAAAAGTCTCTATATACCAAGAATACTGAGTTTTCAAAAAGTCAAGAATTTCGATTTTCTAGCCCCTAGTGAGTGTAAAATCGCGTTTACTTCACTTCTTTCAAACTGCTTAAAAATCATATAAATGCATGTATCACCTCATAATAAGCCTACATATACCAAGAATACTAAGTTTTCAAAAAGTCAAGAATTTCGATTTTCTAGCCCCTAGTGAGTGTAAAATCGCGTTTACTTCACTTCTTTCAAACTGCTTAAAAATCATAAAAATGGATGTATCACCTCATTATAAGCCTACATATACCATGAATATCGGGTTTTCAACAAGTCAAGAAATTCAATTTTCTAGCCCCTAGTGAGAGTAAAATCGCGTTTACTTCACTTCTTTCAAACTGCATAAAAATCATATAAATGGACGTTTCACGTCATAATAAGCCTATATATACCAAGAATACTAAGTTTTCAACAAGTCAAGAAATTCGAATTTCTAGCCCCTAGTGAGTGTAAAATCAGGTTTACTTCACTTCTTTCAAACTGCTTAAAAATCATATAAAAGGATGTATCACCTCATAAAAAGCCTCTATATACCAAGAATACTGAGTTTTCAAAAAGTAAAGAATTTCGATTGTCTAGCCCCTAGTGAGTGTAAAATCGCGTTTACTTCACTTCTGTCAAACTGTTTAAAAATCATATAAATGGATGTATCACGTCATAATAAGCCTTTATATACCAAGAATATTCAGTTTTGAAAAAGTCAAGAAATTCGATTTTCTAGCCCCTAGTGAGTGTAAAATCGCGCTTACTTCACTTCTTTCAAACTGCATAAAAATCATATAAATGGATGTATCACATCATAATAAGCCTATATATACCAAGAATACTAAGTTTTGAAAAAGTCAAGAATTTCGATTTTCTAGCCCCTAGTGAGTGTAAAATGGCGTTTACTTCACTTCTTTCAAACTGCTTAAAAATCATATAAATGGATGTTTCACTTCATTATAAGCCTACATATACCAAGAATATTGAGTTTTCAACAAGTCAAGAAATTCAATTTTCTAGGCCCTAGTGACAGTAAAATCGCGTTTACTTCACTTCTTTCAAACTGCATAAAAATCAAATCAATGGATGTTTCACGTCATAATAAGCCTATATATATATACCAAGAATACTAAGTTTCCAACAAGTCAAGAAATTCGATTTTCTAGCCCCCAGTGAGTGTAAAATCACGTTTACTTCATTTCTTACAAACTGCTTAAAATTCATATAAATGAATTGTATCACCTCATAAAAAGCCTCTATATACCAAAAATACTGAGTTTTCAAAAAGTCAAGAATTTCGATTTTCTAGCCCCTAGTAGGTGTAAAATCGCGTTTACTTCTCTTCCTTCAAACTGCTTAAAATCATGTAAATGGATGTTTCACTTCATTATAAGCCTATATATACAAGAATACAGAGTTTTCATAAAGTCAAGAAATTCGACTTTCTAGCCCCTAGTGTGTGTAAAATCACGTTTACTTCACTTCTTTCAAACCGCTTAAAAATCATATAAATGTATGTATCACCTCATAATAAGCATCTATATACCAAGAAAACTCAGTTTTCAACAAGTCAAGAAATTCGATATTTTAGCCCCTGGTGAGCGTAAAATCGCGTTTACTTTACTTCTTTCAAACTGCATAAAAATCATATAAATGGATGTTTCACGTCATAATAAGCATATATATTCCAAGAATACTGAGGTCTCAAAAAGACAAGAAATTCGATTTTCTAGCCCCTAGTGAGTGTAAAATCGCGTTTTCTTCACTTATTTCAAACTGCTTAAAAATCATATAAATGGATGTATCACCTCATAGTAAGCCTCTATATACCAAGAATACTGAGTTTTCAAAAAGTGAAGAAATTCGATTTTCTAGCCCCTAGTGGGTGTAAAATCGCGTTTATTTCACTTCTTTCAAAAAACTTAAAAATCATATAAATGGATGTATCACGTCATTATAAGCCTATATATACCAAGAATACTGAGTTTTCAAAAAGTCAAGAAATTCGATTTTCTAGCCCCTAGTGGGTGTAAAATCGCGTTTATTTCACTTCTTTCAAAAAACTTTAAAATCATATAAATGGATGTATCACGTCATAATAAGCCTCTATATACCAAGAATACTGAGATTTCAACAAGTCAAGAATTTCGATTTTCTAGCCCCTAGTGAGTGTAAAATCGCGTTTACTTCACTTCTTTCAAACTGCTTAAAAATCATATGAAAGGATGTTTCACGTCATTATAAGCCTCTATATACCAAGAATACTGCGTTTTCAAAAAGTCAAGATATTCGATTTTCTAGCCCCTAGTGAGTGTAAAATCGCGTTTACTTCACTTCCTTCAAACTGCTTAAAAATCATATAAATGGATGTATCACCTCATAATAAGCCTCTATATACCAAGAATACTGAGTTTTCAAAAAGTCAAGAAATTCGATTTTCTAGCCCCTAGTGAGTGTAAAATCGCGTTTACTTCACTTCTTTCAAACTGCTTAAAAATCATATACATGGATGTATCACCTCATAATAAGCCTATATATACCAAGAATATTGAGTTTTTAACAAGTCAAGAATTTAAATTTTCTAGCCCCTAGTGAGAGTAAAATCGCGTTTACTTCACTTCTTTCAAACTGCATAAAATTCATATAAATGGATATTCCACGTCATAATAAGCCTATATATACCAAGAATACTAAGTTTTTAACAAGTCAAGAAATTCGATTTTCTAGCCCCTAGTGAGTGTAAAATCGCGTTTACTTCACTTCTTTCAAACTGCTTAAAAATCATATAAATGGATGTATCACCTCATAATAAGCCTATATATACCAAGAATACTAAGTTTTCAAAAAGTCAAGAATTTCGATTTTCTAGCCCCTAGTGAGTGTAAAATCGCGTTTACATCACTTCTTTTAAACTGCTTAAAAATCATATAAATGGATGTATCACCTCATAATAAGCCTCTATATACCAAGAATACTAAGTTTTCAAAAAGTCAAGAATTTCGATTTTCTAGCCCCTAGTGAGTGTAAAATCGCGTTTACTTCACTTCTTTCAAACTGCTTAAAAATCATATAAAAGAATGTTTCACGTCATTATAAGCCTACATATACCAAGAATATTAAATTTTTAACAAGTCAAGAAATTCAATTTTCTAGCCCCTAGTGAGAGTAAAATCGCGTTTACTTCACTTCTTTCAAACTGCATAAAAATCATATAAATGGATGTTTCACGTCATAATAAGCCTATATATACCAAGAATATTGAGTTTTCAACAAGTCAAGAAATTCAATTTTCTAGCCCCTAGTGAGAGTAAAATCGCGTTTACTTCACTTCTTTCAAACTGCATAAAATTCATATAAATAGATATTTCACGTCATAATAAGCCTATATATACCAAGAATACTAAGTTTTTAACAAGTCAAGAAATTCGATTTTCTAGCCCCTAGTGAGTGTAAAATCGCGTTTACTTCACTTCTTTCAAACTGCTTAAAAATCATATAAATGGATGTCATACCTCATAATAAGCCTATATATACCAAGAATACTAAGTTTTCAAAAAGTCAAGAATTTCGATTTTCTGGCCCCTAGTGTGTGTAAAATCACGTTTACTTCACTTCTTTCAAACCGCTTAAAAATCATATAAATGTATGTATCACCTCATAATAAGCATCTATATACCAAGAAAACTCAGTTTTCAACAAGTCAAGAAATTCGATATTTTAGCCCCTGGTGAGCGTAAAATCGCTTTTACTTTACTTCTTTCAAACTGCATAAAAATCATATAAATGGAGGTTTCACGTCATAATAAGCATATATATTCCAAGAATACTGAGGTCTCAAAAAGACAAGAAATTCGATTTTCTAGCCCCTAGTGAGTGTAAAATCGCGTTTTCTTCACTTATTTCAAACTGCTTAAAAATCATATAAATGGATGTATCACCTCATAATAAGCCTATATATACCAAGAATATTCAGATTTCAACAAGTCAAGAATTTCGATTTTCTATCCCCCAGTGAGTGTAAAATCGCGTTTACTTCACTTCTTTCAAACTGCTTAAAAATCATATAAATGGATGTATCACATCATAATAAGCCTATATATATACTAAGAATACTAAGTTTTCAAAAAGTCAAGAATTTCGATTTTCTAGCCCCTAGTGAGTGTAAAAATGCGTTTACTTCTTTTCTTTCAAACTGCTTAAAAATCATATAAATGGATGTTTCACGTCATTATAAGCCTATATATACCAAGAATACTGAGTTTTGAAAAACTCAAGAAATTCGATTTTCTAGCCCCTAGTGAGTGTAAAATCGCGTTTACTTCACTTCTTTCAAACTGCTTAAAAATCATATAAATGGATGTATCACCTCATTATAAGCCTCTATATACCAAGAATAATATGCCTATATATTCCAAGAATACTGAGGTCTCAAAACGACAAGAAATTCGATTTTCTAGCCCCTAGTGAGTGTAAAATCCCGTTTTCTTCACTTATTTCAAACTGCTTAAAAATCATATAAATGGATGTATCACCTCATAGTAAGCCTCTATATACCAAGAATACTGAGTTTTCAAAAAGTCAAGAAATTTGATTTTCTAGCCCCTAGTGAGTGTAAAATCGCGTTTACTTCACTTCTTTCAAAATGCTTAAAAATCATATAAATGGATGTATCACGTCATAATAAGCCTATATATACCAAGAATACTGAGTTTTTAAAAAGTCAAGAAATTCGATTTTCTAACCCCTAGTGAGTGTAAAATCGCGTTTACTTCACTTCTTTCAAACTGCTTAAAAATCATATAAATGGATGTATCACCTCATAATAAGCCTATATATACCAAGAATACTAAGTTTTCAAAAAGTCAAGAATTTCGATTTTCTAGCCCCTAGTGAGTGTAAAATCGCGTTTACTTCACTTCTTTCAAACTGCTTAAAAATCATATAAAAGGATGTTTCACGTCATTATAAGCCTACATATACCAAGAATATTGAGTCTTCAACAAGTCAAGAAATTCATTTTTCTAGCCCCTAGTGAGAGTAAAATCACGTTTACTTCACTTCTTTCAAACTGCTTAAAAATCATATAAATGGATGTTTCACGTCATAATAAGCCTATATATTCAAAGAATACTGAGGTCTAAAAAAGACAAGAAATTCGATTTTCTAGCCCCTAGTAAGTGTAAAATCGCGTTTTCTTCACTTCTTTCAAACTGCTTAAAAATCATATAATTGGATGTATCACCTCATAATAAGTCTCTATATACCAAGAATACTGAGTTTTCAAGAAGTCAAGAAATTCGATTTTCTAGCCCCTAGTGAGTGTAAAATCGCGTTTACTTCACTTCTTTCAAACTGCTTAAAAATCATATACATGGATGTATCACCTCATTATAAGCCTCTATATACCAAGAATACTGAGGTCTCAAAACGACAAGAAATTCGATTTTCTAGCCCCTAGTGAGTGTAAAATCCCGTTTTCTTCACTTATTTCAAACTGCTTAAAAATCATATAAATGGATGTATCACCTCATAGTAAGCCTCTATATACCAAGAATACTGAGTTTTCAAAAAGTCAAGAAATTCGATTTTCTAGCCCCTAGTGAGTGTAAAATCGCGATTACTTCACTTCTTTCAAAATGCTTAAAAATCATATAAATGGATGTATCACGTCATAATAAGCCTATATATACCAAGAATACTGAGTTTTTAAAAAGTCAAGAAATTCGATTTTCTAACCCCTAGTGAGTGTAAAATCGCGTTTACTTCACTTCTTTCAAACTACTTAAAAATCATATAAATGGATGATTCACCTCATAATAATCCTCTATATACCAAGAATATTCAGATTTCAACAAGTCAAGGTATTCGATTTTCTAGCCCCCAGTGAGTGTAAAATCGCGTTTACTTCACTTCTTTCAAACTGCTTAAAAATCATATAAATGGATGTATCACCTCATAATAAGCCTCTATATACCAAGAATATTCAGATTTCAACAAGTCAAGAAATTCGATTTTCTAGCCCCCAGTGAGTGTAAAATCGCGTTTACTTCACTTCTTTCAAACTGCTTAAAAATCATATAAATGGATGTATCACCTCATAATAAGCCTATATATACCAAGAATACTAAGTTTTCAAAAAGTCAAGAATTTCGATTTTCTAGCCCCTAGTGAGTGTAAAATCGCGTTTACTTCACTTCTTTCAAACTGCTTAAAAATCATATAAAAGGATGTTTCACGTCATTATAAGCCTACATATACCAAGAATATTGAGTCTTCAACAAGTCAAGAAATTCAATTTTCTAGCCCCTAGTGAGAGTAAAATCACGTTTACTTCACTTCTTTCAAACTGCTTAAAAATCATATAAATGGATGTTTCACGTCATAATAAGCCTATATATTCAAAGAATACTGAGGTCTAAAAAAGACAAGAAATTCGATTTTCTAGCCCCTAGTGAGTGTAAAATCGCGTTTACGTCACTTATTTCAAACTGCTTAAAAATCATATACATGGATGCATCACCTCATAATAAGCCTATATATAACAAGAATACTAAGTTTTCAAAATGTCAAGAATTTCGATTTTCTACCACTTAGTGAGTGAAAATCGCGTTTACTTCACTTCTTTCAAACTGCTTAAAAATCATATAAAACAATGTTTCACGTCATTATAAGCCTACATATACCAAGAATATTGAGTTTTCAAAAAGTCAAGAATTTCGATTTTCTAGCCCCTAGTGTGTGTAAAATCACGTTTACTTCACTTCTTTCAAACCGCTTAAAAATCATATAAATGTATGTATCACCTCATAATAAGCATCTATATACCAAGAAAACTCAGTTTTCAACAAGTCAAGAAATTCGATATTTTAGCCCCTGGTGAGCGTAAAATCGCTTTTACTTCACTTCTTTCAAACTGCATAAAATTCATATAAATGGATATTTCACGCCATAATAAGCCTATATATACCAAGAATACTAAGTTTTTAACAAGTCAAGAAATTCGATTTTCTAGCCCCTAGTGAGTGTAAAATCGCGTTTACTTCACTTCTTTCAAACTGCTTAAAAATCATATAAATGGATGTATCACCTCATAATAAGCCTATATATACCAAGAATACTAAGTTTTCAAAAAGTCAAGAATTTCGATTTTCTAGCCCCTAGTGTGTGTAAAATCACGTTTACTTCACTTCTTTCAAACCGCTTAAAAATCATATAAATGTATGTATCACCTCATAATAAGCATCTATATACCAAGAAAACTCAGTTTTCAACAAGTCAAGAAATTCGATATTTTAGCCCTGGTGAGCGTAAAATCGCTTTTACTTTACTTCTTTCAAACTGCATAAAAATCATATAAATGGAGGTTTCACGTCATAATAAGCATATATATTCCAAGAATACTGAGGTCTCAAAAAGACAAGAAATTCGATTTTCTAGCCCCTAGTGAGTGTAAAATCGCGTTTTCTTCACTTATTTCAAACTGCTTAAAAATCATATAAATGGATGTATCACCTCATAATAAGCCTATATAAACCAAGAATACTGAGTTTTTAAAAATTCAAGAAATTCGATTTTCTAACCCCTAGTGAGTGTAAAATCGCGTTTACTTCACTTCTTTCAAACTGCATAAAATTCATATAAATGGATATTTCACCTCATAATAAGCCTATATATACCAAGAATATTCAGATTTCAACAAGTCAAGAATTTCGATTTTCTATCCCCCAGTGAGTGTAAAATCGCGTTTACTTCACTTCTTTCAAACTGCTTAAAAATCATATAAATGGATGTATCACATCATAATAAGCCTATATATATACCAAGAATACTAAGTTTTCAAAAAGTCAAGAATTTCGATTTTCTAGCCCCTAGTGAGTGTAAAAATGCGTTTACTTCTTTTCTTTCAAACTGCTTAAAAATCATATAAATGGATGTTTCACGTCATTATAAGCCTATATATACCAAGAATACTGAGTTTTGAAAAACTCAAGAAATTCGATTTTCTAGCCCCTAGTGAGTGTAAAATCGCGTTTACTTCACTTCTTTCAAACTGCTTAAAAATCATATAAATGGATGTATCACCTCATTATAAGCCTCTATATACCAAGAATAATAAGCCTATATATTCCAAGAATACTGAGGTCTCAAAACGACAAGAAATTCGATTTTCTAGCCCCTAGTGAGTGTAAAATCCCGTTTTCTTCACTTATTTCAAACTGCTTAAAAATCATATAAATGGATGTATCACCTCATAGTAAGCCTCTATATACCAAGAATACTGAGTTTTCAAAAAGTCAAGAAATTCGATTTTATAGCCCCTAGTGAGTGTAAAATCGCGTTTACTTCACTTCTTTCAAAATGCTTAAAAATCATATAAATGGATGTATCACGTCATAATAAGCCTATATATACCAAGAATACTGAGTTTTTAAAAAGTCAAGAAATTCGATTTTCTAACCCCTAGTGAGTGTAAAATCGCGTTTACTTCACTTCTTTCAAACTGCTTAAAAATCATATAAATGGATGTATCACCTCATAATAAGCCTCTATATACCAAGAATATTCAGATTTCAACAAGTCAAGAAATTCGATTTTCTAGCCCCCAGTGAGTGTAAAATCGCGTTTACTTCACTTCTTTCAAACTGCTTAAAAATCATATAAATGGATGTATCACCTCATAATAAGCCTATATATACCAAGAATACTAAGTTTTCAAAAAGTCAAGAATTTCGATTTTCTAGCCCCTAGTGAGTGTAAAATCGCGTTTACTTCACTTCTTTCAAACTGCTTAAAAATCATATAAATGGATGTATCACCTCATTATAAGCCTACATATACCAAGAATATTGAGTTTTCAACAAGACAAGAAATTCAATTTTCTAGCCCCTAGTGACAGTAAAATCGCGTTTACTTCACTTCTTTCAAACTGCATAAAAATCATATAAATGGATGTTTCACGTCATAATAAGCCTATATATATACCAAGAATACTAAGTTTTAAACAAGTCAAGAAATTCGATTTTCTAGCCCCCAGTGAGTGTAAAATCACGTTTACTTCACTTCTTACAAACTGCTTAAAAATCATATAAATGAATGTATCACCTCATAATAAGCCTACATATACCAAGAATACTAAGTTTTCAAAAAGTCAAGAATTTCGATTTTCTAGCCCCTAGTGAGTGTAAAATCGCGTTTACTTCACTTCTTTCAAACTGCTTAAAAATCATATAAATGCATGTATCACCTCATAATAAGCCTACATATACCAAGAATACTAAGTTTTCAAAAAGTCAAGAATTTCGATTTTCTAGCCCCTAGTGAGTGTAAAATCGCGTTTACTTCACTTCTTTCAAACTGCTTAAAAATCATAAAAATGGATGTATCACCTCATTATAAGCCTACATATACCATGAATATTGGGTTTTCAACAAGTCAAGAAATTCAATTTTCTAGCCCCTAGTGAGAGTAAAATCGCGTTTACTTCACTTCTTTCAAACTGCATAAAAATCATATAAATGGACGTTTCACGTCATAATAAGCCTATATATACCAAGAATACTAAGTTTTCAACAAGTCAAGAAATTCGAATTTCTAGCCCCTAGTGAGTGTAAAATCAGGTTTACTTCACTTCTTTCAAACTGCTTAAAAATCATATAAAAGGATGTATCACCTCATAAAAAGCCTCTATATACCAAGAATACTGAGTTTTCAAAAAGTAAAGAATTTCGATTGTCTAGCCCCTAGTGAGTGTAAAATCGCGTTTACTTCACTTCTGTCAAACTGTTTAAAAATCATATAAATGGATGTATCACGTCATAATAAGCCTTTATATACCAAGAATATTCAGTTTTCAACAAGTCAAGAAATTCGATTTTCTAGCCCCTAGTGAGTGTAAAATCGCGCTTACTTCACTTCTTTCAAACTGCATAAAAATCATATAAATGGATGTATCACATCATAATAAGCCTATATATACCAAGAATACTAAGTTTTGAAAAAGTCAAGAATTTCGATTTTCTAGCCCCTAGTGAGTGTAAAATGGCGTTTACTTCACTTCTTTCAAACTGCTTAAAAATCATATAAATGGATGTTTCACTTCATTATAAGCCTACATATACCAAGAATATTGAGTTTTCAACAAGTCAAGAAATTCAATTTTCTAGGCCCTAGTGACAGTAAAATCGCGTTTACTTCACTTCTTTCAAACTGCATAAAAATCAAATCAATGGATGTTTCACGTCATAATAAGCCTATATATATATACCAAGAATACTAAGTTTCCAACAAGTCAAGAAATTCGATTTTCTAGCCCCCAGTGAGTGTAAAATCACGTTTACTTCATTTCTTACAAACTGCTTAAAATTCATATAAATGAATTGTATCACCTCATAAAAAGCCTCTATATACGAAAAATACTGAGTTTTCAAAAAGTCAAGAATTTCGATTTTCTAGCCCCTAGTAGGTGTAAAATCGCGTTTACTTCTCTTCCTTCAAACTGCTTAAAATCATGTAAATGGATGTTTCACTTCATTATAAGCCTATATATACAAGAATATGAGTTTTCATAAAGTCAAGAAATTCGACTTTCTAGCCCCTACTGTGTGTAAAATCACGTTTACTTCACTTCTTTCAAACCGCTTAAAAATCATATAAATGTATGTATCACCTCATAATAAGCATCTATATACCAAGAAAACTCAGTTTTCAACAAGTCAAGAAATTCGATATTTTAGCCCCTGGTGAGCGTAAAATCGCGTTTACTTTACTTCTTTCAAACTGCATAAAAATCATATAAATGGATGTTTCACGTCATAATAAGCATATATATTCCAAGAATACTGAGGTCTCAAAAAGACAAGAAATTCGATTTTCTAGCCCCTAGTGAGTGTAAAATCGCGTTTTCTTCACTTATTTCAAACTGCTTAAAAATCATATAAATGGATGTATCACCTCATAGTAAGCCTCTATATACCAAGAATACTGAGTTTTCAAAAAGTGAAGTAATTCGATTTTCTAGCCCCTAGTGGGTGTAAAATCGCGTTTATTTCACTTCTTTCAAAAAACTTAAAAATCATATAAATGGATGTATCACGTCATTATAAGCCTATATATACCAAGAATACTGAGTTTTCAAAAAGTCAAGAAATTCGATTTTCTAGCCCCTAGTGGGTGTAAAATCGCGTTTATTTCACTTCTTTCAAAAAACTTTAAAATCATATAAATGGATGTATCACGTCATAATAAGCCTCTATATACCAAGAATACTGAGATTTCAACAAGTCAAGAATTTCGATTTTCTAGCCCCTAGTGAGTGTAAAATCGCGTTTACTTCACTTCTTTCAAACTGCTTAAAAATCATATGAAAGGATGTTTCACGTCATTATAAGCCTCTATATACCAAGAATACTGCGTTTTCAAAAAGTCAAGATATTCGATTTTCTAGCCCCTAGTGAGTGTAAAATCGCGTTTACTTCACTTCCTTCAAACTGCTTAAAAATCATATAAATGGATGTATCACCTCATAATAAGCCTCTATATACCAAGAATACTGAGTTTTCAAAAAGTCAAGAAATTCGATTTTCTAGCCCCTAGTGAGTGTAAAATCGCGTTTCCTTCACTTCTTTCAAACTGCTTAAAAATCATATACATGGATGTATCACCTCATAATAAGCCTATATATACCAAGAATATTGAGTTTTTAACAAGTCAAGAATTTAAATTTTCTAGCCCCTAGTGAGAGTAAAATCGCGTTTACTTCACTTCTTTCAAACTGCATAAAATTCATATAAATGGATATTCCACGTCATAATAAGCCTATATATACCAAGAATACTAAGTTTTTAACAAGTCAAGAAATTCGATTTTCTAGCCCCTAGTGAGTGTAAAATCGCGTTTACTTCACTTCTTTCAAACTGCTTAAAAATCATATAAATGGATGTATCACCTCATAATAAGCCTATATATACCAAGAATACTAAGTTTTCAAAAAGTCAAGAATTTCGATTTTCTAGCCCCTAGTGAGTGTAAAATCGCGTTTACATCACTTCTTTTAAACTGCTTAAAAATCATATAAATGGATGTATCACCTCATAATAAGCCTCTATATACCAAGAATACTAAGTTTTCAAAAAGTCAAGAATTTCGATTTTCTAGCCCCTAGTGAGTGTAAAATCGCGTTTACTTCACTTCTTTCAAACTGCTTAAAAATCATATAAAAGAATGTTTCACGTCATTATAAGCCTACATATACCAAGAATATTGAGTTTTTAACAAGTCAAGAAATTCAATTTTCTAGCCCCTAGTGAGAGTAAAATCGCGTTTACTTCACTTCTTTCAAACTGCATAAAAATCATATAAATGGATATTTCACGTCATAATAAGCCTATATATACCAAGAATACTAAGTATTTAACAAGTCAAGAAATTCGATTTTCTAGCCCCTAGTGAGTGTAAAATCGCGTTTACTTCACTTCTTTCAAACTGCTTACAAATCATATAAATGGATGTATCACCTCATAATAAGCCTCTATATACCAAGAATACTAAGTTTTCAAAAAGTCAAGAATTTCGATTTTCTAGCCCCTAGTGAGTGTAAAATCGCGTTTACATCACTTCTTTTAAACTGCTTAAAAATCATATAAATGGATGTATCACGACATAATAAGCCTCTATATACCAAGAATATTCAGTTTTCAACAAGTCAAGAAATTCGATTTTCTAGCCCCTAGTGAGTGTAAAATCGCGTTTACTTCACTTCTTTCACACTGCATAAAAATCATATAAATGGACGTTTCACGTCATAATAAGCCTATATATACCAAGAATACTAAGTTTTCAACAAGTCAAGAAATTCGAATTTATAGCCCCTAGTGAGTGTAAAATCAGGTTTACTTCACTTCTTTCAAACTGCTTAAAAATCATATAAAAGGATGTATCGCCTCATAAAAAGCCTCTATATACCAAGAATACTGAGTTTTCAAAAAGTAAAGAAATTCGATTTTCTAGCCCCTAGTGAGTGTAAAATCGCGTTTACTTCACTTCTTTCGAAATCATATGTATCACCTCATAATAAGCCTATATATACCAAGAATACTGACTTTTCAAAAAGTCAAGAAATTCGATTTTATAGCCCCTAGTGAGTGTAAAATCGCGTTTATTTCACTTCTTTCAAAATGCTTAAAAATCATATAAATGGATGTATCACGTCATTATAAGCCTATATATACCAAGAATACTGAGTTTTTAAAAATTCAAGAAATTCGATTTTCTAACCCCTAGTGAGTGTAAAATCGCGTTTACTTCACTTCTTACAAGCTGCTTAAAAATCATATAAATGGATGATTCACCTCATAATAAGCCTCTATATACCAAGAATAATCAGATTTCAACAAGTCAAGATATTCGATTTTCTAGCCCCCAGTGAGTGTAAAATCGCGTTTTCTTCACTTCTTTCAAACTGCTTAAGAATCATATAATTGGATGTATCACCTCATAATAAGCCTCTATATACCAAGAAAACTGTGTTTTCAAAAAGTCAAGAAATTCGATTTTCTAGCCCCTAGTGAGTGTAAAATCGCGTTTACTTCACTTCTTTCAAACTGCTTAAAAATCATATAAATGGATGTATTACCTCATAATAAGCCTCTATATACCAAGAATCCTGAGTTTTCAAGAAGTCAAGAAATTCGATTTTCTAGCCCCTAGTGAGTGTAAAGTCGCGTTTACTTCACTTCTTTCAAACTGCTTAAAAATCATATAAATGGATGTATCACCCCATAATAAGCCTCTATATACCAAGAATACTAAGTTTTCAAAAAGTCAAGAATTTCGATTTTCTAGCCCCCAGTGAGTGTAAAATCGCGTTTACTTCACTTCTTTCAAAATGCTTAAAAATCATATAAATGGATGTATCACCTCATAAAAAGCCTCTATATACCAAGAATACTGAGTTTTCAAAAAGTAAAGAAATTCGATTTTCTAGCCCCTAGTGAGTGTAAAATCGCGTTTACTTCACTTCTTTCGAAATCATATGTATCACCTCATAATAAGCCTATATATACCAAGAATACTGACTTTTCAAAAAGTCAAGAAATTCGATTTTCTAGCCCCTAGTGAGTGTAAAATTGCGTTTATTTCACTTCTTTCAAAATGCTTAAAAATCATATAAATGGATGTATCACGTCATTATAAGCCTATATATACCAAGAATACTAAGTTTTTAACAAGTCAAGAAATTCGATTTTCTAGCCCCTAGTGAGTGTAAAATCGCGTTTACTTCACTTCTTTCAAACTGCTTAAAAATCATATAAATGGATGTATCACCTCATAATAAGCCTATATATACCAAGAATACTAAGTTTTCAAAAAGTCAAGAATTTCGATTTTCTAGCCCCTAGTGAGTGTAAAATCGCGTTTACATCACTTCTTTTAAACTGCTTAAAAATCATATAAATGGATGTATCACCTCATAATAAGCCTCTATATACCAAGAATACTAAGTTTTCAAAAAGTCATGAATTTCGATTTTCTAGCCCCTAGTGAGTGTAAAATCGCGTTTACTTCACTTCTTTCAAACTGCTTAAAAATCATATAAAAGAATGTTTCACGTCATTATAAGCCTACATATACCAAGAATATTGAGTTTTTAACAAGTCAAGAAATTCAATTTTCTAGCCCCTAGTGAGAGTAAAATCGCGTTTACTTCACTTCTTTCAAACTGCATAAAAATCATATAAATGGATATTTCACGTCATAATAAGCCTATATATACCAAGAATACTAAGTTTTCAACAAGTCAAGAAATTCGAATTTCTAGCCCCTAGTGAGTGTAAAATCAGGTTTACTTCACTTCTTTCAAACTGCTTAAAAATCATATAAAGGGATGTATCACCTCATAAAAAGCCTCTATATACCAAGAATACTGAGTTTTCAAAAAGTAAAGAAATTCGATTTTCTAGCCCCTAGTGAGTGTAAAATCGCGTTTACTTCACTTCTCTCGAAATCATATGTATCACCTCATAATAAGCCTATATATACCAAGAATACTGACTTTTCAAAAAGTCAAGAAATTCAATTTTCTAGCCCCTAGTGAGTGTAAAATCGCGTTTATTTCACTTCTTTCAAAATGCTTAAAAATCATATAAATGGATGTATCCCGTCATTATAAGCCTATATATACCAAGAATAATCAGATTTCAACAAGTCAAGATATTCGATTTTCTAGCCCCCAGTGAGTGTAAAATCGCGTTTTCTTCACTTCTTTCAAACTGCTTAAAAATCATATAAAACAATGTTTCACGTCATTATAAGCCTACATATACCAAGAATATTGAGTTTTCAACAAGTCAAGAAATTCAATTTTCTAGCCCCTAGTGAGTGTAAAATTGCGTTTATTTCACTTCTTTCAAAATGCTTAAAAATCATATAAATGGATGTATCACGTCATTATAAGCCTATATATACCAATAATACTAAGTTTTTAACAAGTCAAGAAATTCGATTTTCTAGCCCCTAGTGAGTGTAAAATCGCGTTTACATCACTTCTTTTAAACTGCTTAAAAATCATATAAATGGATGTATCACCTCATAATAAGCCTCTATATACCAAGAATACTAAGTTTTCAAAAAGTCAAGAATTTCGATTTTCTAGCCCCTAGTGAGTGTAAAATCGCGTTTACTTCACTTCTTTCAAACTGCTTAAAAATCATATAAAAGAATGTTTCACGTCATTATAAGCCTACATATACCAAGAATATTGAGTTTTTAGCAAGTCAAGAAATTCAATTTTCTAGCCCCTAGTGAGAGTAAAATCGCGTTTACTTCACTTCTTTCAAACTGCATAAAAATCATATAAATGGATATTTCACGTCATAATAAGCCTATATATACCAAGAATACTAAGTATTTAACAAGTCAAGAAATTCGATTTTCTATCCCCTAGTGAGTGTAAAATCGCGTTTACTTCACTTCTTTCAAACTGCTTACAAATCATATAAATGGATGTATCACCTCATAATAAGCCTCTATATACCAAGAATACTAAGTTTTCAAAAAGTCAAGAATTTCGATTTTCTAGCCCCCAGTGAGTGTAAAATCGCGTTTACATCACTGCTTAAAAATCATATAAATGGATGTATCGCGACATAATAAGCCTCTATATACCAAGAATATTCAGTTTTCAACAAGTCAAGAAATTCGATTTTCTAGCCCCTAGTGAGTGTAAAATCGCGTTTACCTCACTTCTTTCAAACTGCTTAAAAATCATATAAATGGATGTATCACCTCATTATAAGCCTCTATATACCAAGAATAATAAGCCTATATATTCCAAGAATACTGAGGTCTCAAAACGACAAGAAATTCGATTTTCTAGCCCCTAGTGAGTGTAAAATCCCGTTTTCTTCACTTATTTCAAACTGCTTAAAAATCATATAAATGGATGTATCACCTCATAGTAAGCCTCTATATACCAAGAATACTGAGTTTTCAAAAAGTCAAGAAATTCGATTTTATAGCCCCTAGTGAGTGTAAAATCGCGTTTACTTCACTTCTTTCAAAATGCTTAAAAATCATATAAATGGATGTATCACGTCATAATAAGCCTATATATACCAAGAATACTGAGTTTTTAAAAAGTCAAGAAATTCGATTTTCTAACCCCTAGTGAGTGTAAAATCGCGTTTACTTCACTTCTTTCAAACTGCTTAAAAATCATATAAATGGATGTATCACCTCATAATAAGCCTCTATATACCAAGAATATTCAGATTTCAACAAGTCAAGAAATTCGATTTTCTAGCCCCCAGTGAGTGTAAAATCGCGTTTACTTCACTTCTTTCAAACTGCTTAAAAATCATATAAATGGATGTATCACCTCATAATAAGCCTATATATACCAAGAATACTAAGTTTTCAAAAAGTCAAGAATTTCGATTTTCTAGCCCCTAGTGAGTGTAAAATCGCGTTTACTTCACTTCTTTCAAACTGCTTAAAAATCATATAAATGGATGTATCACCTCATTATAAGCCTACATATACCAAGAATATTGAGTTTTCAACAAGACAAGAAATTCAATTTTCTAGCCCCTAGTGACAGTAAAATCGCGTTTACTTCACTTCTTTCAAACTGCATAAAAATCATATAAATGGATGTTTCACGTCATAATAAGCCTATATATATACCAAGAATACTAAGTTTTAAACAAGTCAAGAAATTCGATTTTCTAGCCCCCAGTGAGTGTAAAATCACGTTTACTTCACTTCTTACAAACTGCTTAAAAATCATATAAATGAATGTATCACCTCATAAAAAGTCTCTATATACCAAGAATACTGAGTTTTCAAAAAGTCAAGAATTTCGATTTTCTAGCCCCTAGTGAGTGTAAAATCGCGTTTACTTCACTTCTTTCAAACTGCTTAAAAATCATATAAATGCATGTATCACCTCATAATAAGCCTACATATACCAAGAATACTAAGTTTTCAAAAAGTCAAGAATTTCGATTTTCTAGCCCCTAGTGAGTGTAAAATCGCGTTTACTTCACTTCTTTCAAACTGCTTAAAAATCATAAAAATGGATGTATCACCTCATTATAAGCCTACATATACCATGAATATTGGGTTTTCAACAAGTCAAGAAATTCAATTTTCTAGCCCCTAGTGAGAGTAAAATCGCGTTTACTTCACTTCTTTCAAACTGCATAAAAATCATATAAATGGACGTTTCACGTCATAATAAGCCTATATATACCAAGAATACTAAGTTTTCAACAAGTCAAGAAATTCGAATTTCTAGCCCCTAGTGAGTGTAAAATCAGGTTTACTTCACTTCTTTCAAACTGCTTAAAAATCATATAAAAGGATGTATCACCTCATAAAAAGCCTCTATATACCAAGAATACTGAGTTTTCAAAAAGTAAAGAATTTCGATTGTCTAGCCCCTAGTGAGTGTAAAATCGCGTTTACTTCACTTCTGTCAAACTGTTTAAAAATCATATAAATGGATGTATCACGTCATAATAAGCCTTTATATACCAAGAATATTCAGTTTTCAACAAGTCAAGAAATTCGATTTTCTAGCCCCTAGTGAGTGTAAAATCGCGCTTACTTCACTTCTTTCAAACTGCATAAAAATCATATAAATGGATGTATCACATCATAATAAGCCTATATATACCAAGAATACTAAGTTTTGAAAAAGTCAAGAATTTCGATTTTCTAGCCCCTAGTGAGTGTAAAATGGCGTTTACTTCACTTCTTTCAAACTGCTTAAAAATCATATAAATGGATGTTTCACTTCATTATAAGCCTACATATACCAAGAATATTGAGTTTTCAACAAGTCAAGAAATTCAATTTTCTAGGCCCTAGTGACAGTAAAATCGCGTTTACTTCACTTCTTTCAAACTGCATAAAAATCAAATCAATGGATGTTTCACGTCATAATAAGCCTATATATATATACCAAGAATACTAAGTTTCCAACAAGTCAAGAAATTCGATTTTCTAGCCCCCAGTGAGTGTAAAATCACGTTTACTTCATTTCTTACAAACTGCTTAAAATTCATATAAATGAATTGTATCACCTCATAAAAAGCCTCTATATACGAAAAATACTGAGTTTTCAAAAAGTCAAGAATTTCGATTTTCTAGCCCCTAGTAGGTGTAAAATCGCGTTTACTTCTCTTCCTTCAAACTGCTTAAAATCATGTAAATGGATGTTTCACTTCATTATAAGCCTATATATACAAGAATACAGAGTTTTCATAAAGTCAAGAAATTCGACTTTCTAGCCCCTACTGTGTGTAAAATCACGTTTACTTCACTTCTTTCAAACCGCTTAAAAATCATATAAATGTATGTATCACCTCATAATAAGCATCTATATACCAAGAAAACTCAGTTTTCAACAAGTCAAGAAATTCGATATTTTAGCCCCTGGTGAGCGTAAAATCGCGTTTACTTTACTTCTTTCAAACTGCATAAAAATCATATAAATGGATGTTTCACGTCATAATAAGCATATATATTCCAAGAATACTGAGGTCTCAAAAAGACAAGAAATTCGATTTTCTAGCCCCTAGTGAGTGTAAAATCGCGTTTTCTTCACTTATTTCAAACTGCTTAAAAATCATATAAATGGATGTATCACCTCATAGTAAGCCTCTATATACCAAGAATACTGAGTTTTCAAAAAGTGAAGTAATTCGATTTTCTAGCCCCTAGTGGGTGTAAAATCGCGTTTATTTCACTTCTTTCAAAAAACTTAAAAATCATATAAATGGATGTATCACGTCATTATAAGCCTATATATACCAAGAATACTGAGTTTTCAAAAAGTCAAGAAATTCGATTTTCTAGCCCCTAGTGGGTGTAAAATCGCGTTTATTTCACTTCTTTCAAAAAACTTTAAAATCATATAAATGGATGTATCACGTCATAATAAGCCTCTATATACCAAGAATACTGAGATTTCAACAAGTCAAGAATTTCGATTTTCTAGCCCCTAGTGAGTGTAAAATCGCGTTTACTTCACTTCTTTCAAACTGCTTAAAAATCATATGAAAGGATGTTTCACGTCATTATAAGCCTCTATATACCAAGAATACTGCGTTTTCAAAAAGTCAAGATATTCGATTTTCTAGCCCCTAGTGAGTGTAAAATCGCGTTTACTTCACTTCCTTCAAACTGCTTAAAAATCATATAAATGGATGTATCACCTCATAATAAGCCTCTATATACCAAGAATACTGAGTTTTCAAAAAGTCAAGAAATTCGATTTTCTAGCCCCTAGTGAGTGTAAAATCGCGTTTCCTTCACTTCTTTCAAACTGCTTAAAAATCATATACATGGATGTATCACCTCATAATAAGCCTATATATACCAAGAATATTGAGTTTTTAACAAGTCAAGAATTTAAATTTTCTAGCCCCTAGTGAGAGTAAAATCGCGTTTACTTCACTTCTTTCAAACTGCATAAAATTCATATAAATGGATATTCCACGTCATAATAAGCCTATATATACCAAGAATACTAAGTTTTTAACAAGTCAAGAAATTCGATTTTCTAGCCCCTAGTGAGTGTAAAATCGCGTTTACTTCACTTCTTTCAAACTGCTTAAAAATCATATAAATGGATGTATCACCTCATAATAAGCCTATATATACCAAGAATACTAAGTTTTCAAAAAGTCAAGAATTTCGATTTTCTAGCCCCTAGTGAGTGTAAAATCGCGTTTACATCACTTCTTTTAAACTGCTTAAAAATCATATAAATGGATGTATCACCTCATAATAAGCCTCTATATACCAAGAATACTAAGTTTTCAAAAAGTCAAGAATTTCGATTTTCTAGCCCCTAGTGAGTGTAAAATCGCGTTTACTTCACTTCTTTCAAACTGCTTAAAAATCATATAAAAGAATGTTTCACGTCATTATAAGCCTACATATACCAAGAATATTGAGTTTTTAACAAGTCAAGAAATTCAATTTTCTAGCCCCTAGTGAGAGTAAAATCGCGTTTACTTCACTTCTTTCAAACTGCATAAAAATCATATAAATGGATATTTCACGTCATAATAAGCCTATATATACCAAGAATACTAAGTATTTAACAAGTCAAGAAATTCGATTTTCTAGCCCCTAGTGAGTGTAAAATCGCGTTTACTTCACTTCTTTCAAACTGCTTACAAATCATATAAATGGATGTATCACCTCATAATAAGCCTCTATATACCAAGAATACTAAGTTTTCAAAAAGTCAAGAATTTCGATTTTCTAGCCCCTAGTGAGTGTAAAATCGCGTTTACATCACTTCTTTTAAACTGCTTAAAAATCATATAAATGGATGTATCACGACATAATAAGCCTCTATATACCAAGAATATTCAGTTTTCAACAAGTCAAGAAATTCGATTTTCTAGCCCCTAGTGAGTGTAAAATCGCGTTTACTTCACTTCTTTCACACTGCATAAAAATCATATAAATGGACGTTTCACGTCATAATAAGCCTATATATACCAAGAATACTAAGTTTTCAACAAGTCAAGAAATTCGAATTTATAGCCCCTAGTGAGTGTAAAATCAGGTTTACTTCACTTCTTTCAAACTGCTTAAAAATCATATAAAAGGATGTATCGCCTCATAAAAAGCCTCTATATACCAAGAATACTGAGTTTTCAAAAAGTAAAGAAATTCGATTTTCTAGCCCCTAGTGAGTGTAAAATCGCGTTTACTTCACTTCTTTCGAAATCATATGTATCACCTCATAATAAGCCTATATATACCAAGAATACTGACTTTTCAAAAAGTCAAGAAATTCGATTTTATAGCCCCTAGTGAGTGTAAAATCGCGTTTATTTCACTTCTTTCAAAATGCTTAAAAATCATATAAATGGATGTATCACGTCATTATAAGCCTATATATACCAAGAATACTGAGTTTTTAAAAATTCAAGAAATTCGATTTTCTAACCCCTAGTGAGTGTAAAATCGCGTTTACTTCACTTCTTACAAGCTGCTTAAAAATCATATAAATGGATGTATCACCTCATAATAAGCCTATATATACCAAGAATAATCAGATTTCAACAAGTCAAGATATTCGATTTTCTAGCCCCCAGTGAGTGTAAAATCGCGTTTTCTTCACTTCTTTCAAACTGCTTAAGAATCATATAATTGGATGTATCACCTCATAATAAGCCTCTATATACCAAGAATACTGTGTTTTCAAAAAGTCAAGAAATTCGATTTTCTAGCCCCTAGTGAGTGTAAAATCGCGTTTACTTCACTTCTTTCAAACTGCTTAAAAATCATATAAATGGATGTATCACCTCATAATAAGCCTCTATATACCAAGAATACTGAGTTTTCAAGAAGTCAAGAAATTCGATTTTCTAGCCCCTAGTGAGTGTAAAGTCGCGTTTACTTCACTTCTTTCAAACTGCTTAAAAATCATATAAATGGATGTATCACCTCATAATAAGCCTCTATATACCAAGAATACTAAGTTTTCAAAAAGTCAAGAATTTCGATTTTCTAGCCCCCAGTGAGTGTAAAATCGCGTTTACTTCACTTCTTTCAAAATGCTTAAAAATCATATAAATGGATGTATCACCTCATAAAAAGCCTCTATATACCAAGAATACTGAGTTTTCAAAAAGTAAAGAAATTCGATTTTCTAGCCCCTAGTGAGTGTAAAATCGCGCTTACTTCACTTTTTTCGTAATCATATGTATCACCTCATAATAAGCCTATATATACCAAGAATACTGACTTTTCAAAAAGTCAAGAAATTCGATTTTCTAGCCCCTAGTGAGTGTAAAATTGCGTTTATTTCACTTCTTTCAAAATGCTTAAAAATCATATAAATGGATGTATCACGTCATTATAAGCCTATATATACCAAGAATACTAAGTTTTTTACAAGTCAAGAAATTCGATTTTCTAGCCCCTAGTGAGTGTAAAATCGCGTTTATTTCACTTCTTTCAAAATGCTTAAAAATCATATAAATGGATGTATCACGTCATTATAAGCCTATATATACCAAGAATACTGAGTTTTTAAAAATTCAAGAAATTCGATTTTCTAACCCCTAGTGAGTGTAAAATCGCGTTTACTTCACTTCTTACAAGCTGCTTAAAAATCATATAAATGGATGATTCACCTCATAATAAGCCTCTATATACCAAGAATAATCAGATTTCAACAAGTCAAGATATTCGATTTTCTAGCCCCCAGTGAGTGTAAAATCGCGTTTTCTTCACTTCTTTCAAACTGCTTAAGAATCATATAATTGGATGTATCACCTCATAATAAGCCTCTATATACCAAGAAAACTGTGTTTTCAAAAAGTCAAGAAATTCGATTTTCTAGCCCCTAGTGAGTGTAAAATCGCGTTTACTTCACTTCTTTCAAACTGCTTAAAAATCATATAAATGGATGTATTACCTCATAATAAGCCTCTATATACCAAGAATCCTGAGTTTTCAAGAAGTCAAGAAATTCGATTTTCTAGCCCCTAGTGAGTGTAAAGTCGCGTTTACTTCACTTCTTTCAAACTGCTTAAAAATCATATAAATGGATGTATCACCCCATAATAAGCCTCTATATACCAAGAATACTAAGTTTTCAAAAAGTCAAGAATTTCGATTTTCTAGCCCCCAGTGAGTGTAAAATCGCGTTTACTTCACTTCTTTCAAAATGCTTAAAAATCATATAAATGGATGTATCACCTCATAAAAAGCCTCTATATACCAAGAATACTGAGTTTTCAAAAAGTAAAGAAATTCGATTTTCTAGCCCCTAGTGAGTGTAAAATCGCGTTTACTTCACTTCTTTCGAAATCATATGTATCACCTCATAATAAGCCTATATATACCAAGAATACTGACTTTTCAAAAAGTCAAGAAATTCGATTTTCTAGCCCCTAGTGAGTGTAAAATTGCGTTTATTTCACTTCTTTCAAAATGCTTAAAAATCATATAAATGGATGTATCACGTCATTATAAGCCTATATATACCAAGAATACTAAGTTTTTAACAAGTCAAGAAATTCGATTTTCTAGCCCCTAGTGAGTGTAAAATCGCGTTTACTTCACTTCTTTCAAACTGCTTAAAAATCATATAAATGGATGTATCACCTCATAATAAGCCTATATATACCAAGAATACTAAGTTTTCAAAAAGTCAAGAATTTCGATTTTCTAGCCCCTAGTGAGTGTAAAATCGCGTTTACATCACTTCTTTTAAACTGCTTAAAAATCATATAAATGGATGTATCACCTCATAATAAGCCTCTATATACCAAGAATACTAAGTTTTCAAAAAGTCATGAATTTCGATTTTCTAGCCCCTAGTGAGTGTAAAATCGCGTTTACTTCACTTCTTTCAAACTGCTTAAAAATCATATAAAAGAATGTTTCACGTCATTATAAGCCTACATATACCAAGAATATTGAGTTTTTAACAAGTCAAGAAATTCAATTTTCTAGCCCCTAGTGAGAGTAAAATCGCGTTTACTTCACTTCTTTCAAACTGCATAAAAATCATATAAATGGATATTTCACGTCATAATAAGCCTATATATACCAAGAATACTAAGTTTTCAACAAGTCAAGAAATTCGAATTTCTAGCCCCTAGTGAGTGTAAAATCAGGTTTACTTCACTTCTTTCAAACTGCTTAAAAATCATATAAAGGGATGTATCACCTCATAAAAAGCCTCTATATACCAAGAATACTGAGTTTTCAAAAAGTAAAGAAATTCGATTTTCTAGCCCCTAGTGAGTGTAAAATCGCGTTTACTTCACTTCTCTCGAAATCATATGTATCACCTCATAATAAGCCTATATATACCAAGAATACTGACTTTTCAAAAAGTCAAGAAATTCAATTTTCTAGCCCCTAGTGAGTGTAAAATCGCGTTTATTTCACTTCTTTCAAAATGCTTAAAAATCATATAAATGGATGTATCCCGTCATTATAAGCCTATATATACCAAGAATAATCAGATTTCAACAAGTCAAGATATTCGATTTTCTAGCCCCCAGTGAGTGTAAAATCGCGTTTTCTTCACTTCTTTCAAACTGCTTAAAAATCATATAAAACAATGTTTCACGTCATTATAAGCCTACATATACCAAGAATATTGAGTTTTCAACAAGTCAAGAAATTCAATTTTCTAGCCCCTAGTGAGTGTAAAATTGCGTTTATTTCACTTCTTTCAAAATGCTTAAAAATCATATAAATGGATGTATCACGTCATTATAAGCCTATATATACCAATAATACTAAGTTTTTAACAAGTCAAGAAATTCGATTTTCTAGCCCCTAGTGAGTGTAAAATCGCGTTTACATCACTTCTTTTAAACTGCTTAAAAATCATATAAATGGATGTATCACCTCATAATAAGCCTCTATATACCAAGAATACTAAGTTTTCAAAAAGTCAAGAATTTCGATTTTCTAGCCCCTAGTGAGTGTAAAATCGCGTTTACTTCACTTCTTTCAAACTGCTTAAAAATCATATAAAAGAATGTTTCACGTCATTATAAGCCTACATATACCAAGAATATTGAGTTTTTAGCAAGTCAAGAAATTCAATTTTCTAGCCCCTAGTGAGAGTAAAATCGCGTTTACTTCACTTCTTTCAAACTGCATAAAAATCATATAAATGGATATTTCACGTCATAATAAGCCTATATATACCAAGAATACTAAGTATTTAACAAGTCAAGAAATTCGATTTTCTATCCCCTAGTGAGTGTAAAATCGCGTTTACTTCACTTCTTTCAAACTGCTTACAAATCATATAAATGGATGTATCACCTCATAATAAGCCTCTATATACCAAGAATACTAAGTTTTCAAAAAGTCAAGAATTTCGATTTTCTAGCCCCCAGTGAGTGTAAAATCGCGTTTACATCACTGCTTAAAAATCATATAAATGGATGTATCGCGACATAATAAGCCTCTATATACCAAGAATATTCAGTTTTCAACAAGTCAAGAAATTCGATTTTCTAGCCCCTAGTGAGTGTAAAATCGCGTTTACCTCACTTCTTTCACACTGCATAAAAATCATATAAATGGATGTATCACATCATAATAAGCCTATATATACCAAGATTACTAAGTTTTCAAAAAGTCAAGATTTTCGATTTTCTAGCCCCCAGTGAGTGTAAAATGGCGTTTACTTCACTTCTTTCAACCTGCTTAAAAAGCATATAAATGGATGTATCACGTCATAATAAGCCTCTATATACCAAGAATACTGAGTTTTCAACAAGTCAAGAAATTCCATTTTCTAGCTCCTAGTGAGTGTAAAATCGCGTTTACTTCACTTCTTTCAAACAGCTTAAAAATCATATAAATGGATGTATCACCTCATAATAAGCCTATATATACCAAGAATACTAAGTTTTCAAAAAGTCAAGAATTTCGATTTTCTAGCCCCTAGTGAGTGTAAAATCGTGTTTACTTCACTTCTTTCAAACTTCTTAAAAATCATATAAATGGATGTATCACCTCATTATAAGCCTACATATACCATGAATATTGAGTTTTCAACAAGTCAAGAAATTCGATTTTTTAGCCACTAGTGAGAGTAAAATCGCGTTTACTTCACTTCTTTCAAACTGCATAAAAATCATATAAATGGAGGTTTCACGTCATAATCAGCCTATATATACCAAGAATACTAAGTTTTCAACAAGACAAGAAATTCGAATTTCTAGCCCCTAGTGAGTGTAAAATCAGGTTTACTTCACTTCTTTCAAAATGCTTAAAAATCATATAAATGGATGTATCACCTCATAAAAAGCCTCTATATACCAAGAATACTGAGTTTTCAAAAAGTAAAGAAATCCGATTTTCTAGCCCCTAGTGAGTGTAAAATCGCGTTTACTTCACTTCTTTCGAAATCATATGTATCACCTCATAATAAGCCTATATATACCAAGAATACTGAGTTTTCAAAAAGTAAAGAAATTCGATTTTCTAGCCCCTAGTGAGTGTAAAATTGCGTTTATTTCACTTCTTTCAAAATGCTTAAAAATCATATAAATGGATGGTTCACGTCATTATAAGCCTATATATACCAAGAATACTAAGTTTTTAACAAGTCAAGAAATTCGATTTTCTAGCCCCTAGTGAGTGTAAAATCGCGTTTACTTCACTTCTTTCAAACTGCTTAAAAATCATATAAATGGATGTATCACCTCATAATAAGCCTATATATACCAAGAATACTAAGTTTTCAAAAAGTCAAGAATTTCGATTTTCTAGCCCCTAGTGAGTGTAAAATCGCGTTTACATCACTTCTTTTAAACTGCTTAAAAATCATATAAATGGATGTATCACCTCATAATAAGCCTCTATATACCAAGAATACTAAGTTTTCAAAAAGTCAAGAATTTCGATTTTCTAGCCCCTAGTGAGTGTAAAATCGCGTTTACTTCACTTCTTTTAAACTGCTAAAAAATCATATACATGGATGTATCACCTCATAATAAGCCTATATATACCAAGAATACTAAGTTTTTAACAAGTCAAGAAATTCGATTTTCTAGCCCCTAGTGAGTGTAAAATCGCGTTTACTTCACTTCTTTCAAACTGCTTAAAAATCATATAAATGGATGTATCACCTCATAATAAGCCTCTATATACCAAGAATACTGTGTTTTCAAAAAGTCAAGAAATTCGATTTTCTAGCCCCTAGTGAGTGTAAAATCGCGTTTACTTCACTTCTTTCAAACTGCTTAAAAATCATATAAATGGATGTATCACCTCATAATAAGCCTCTATATACCAAGAATACTGAGTTTTCAAGAAGTCAAGAAATTCGATTTTCTAGCCCCTAGTGAGTGTAAAGTCGCGTTTACTTCACTTCTTTCAAACTGCTTAAAAATCATATACATGGATGTATCACCTCATAATAAGCCTATATATAACAAGAATACTAAGTTTTCAAAAAGTCAAGAATTTCGATTTTCTAGCCCCTAGTGAGTGTAAAATCGCGTTTACTTCACTTTTTTCGAAATCATATGTATCACCTCATAATAAGCCTATATATACCAAGAATACTGACTTTTCAAAAAGTCAAGAAATTCGATTTTCTAGCCCCTAGTGAGTGTAAAATTGCGTTTATTTCACTTCTTTCAAAATGCTTAAAAATCATATAAATGGATGTATCACGTCATTATAAGCCTATATATACCAAGAATACTAAGTTTTTAACAAGTCAAGAAATTCGATTTTCTAGCCCCTAGTGAGTGTAAAATCGCGTTTATTTCACTTCTTTCAAAATGCTTAAAAATCATATAAATGGATGTATCACGTCATTATAAGCCTATATATACCAAGAATACTGAGTTTTTAAAAATTCAAGAAATTCGATTTTCTAACCCCTAGTGAGTGTAAAATCGCGTTTACTTCACTTCTTACAAGCTGCTTAAAAATCATATAAATGGATGATTCACCTCATAATAAGCCTCTATATACCAAGAATAATCAGATTTCAACAAGTCAAGATATTCGATTTTCTAGCCCCCAGTGAGTGTAAAATCGCGTTTTCTTCACTTCTTTCAAACTGCTTAAGAATCATATAATTGGATGTATCACCTCATAATAAGCCTCTATATACCAAGAATACTGTGTTTTCAAAAAGTCAAGAAATTCGATTTTCTAGCCCCTAGTGAGTGAAAATCGCGTTTACTTCACTTCTTTCAAACTGCTTAAAAATCATATAAATGGATGTATTACCTCATAATAAGCCTCTATATACCAAGAATACTGAGTTTTCAAGAAGTCAAGAAATTCGATTTTCTAGCCCCTAGTGAGTGTAAAGTCGCGTTTACTTCACTTCTTTCAAACTGCTTAAAAATCATATAAATGGATGTATCACCTCATAATAAGCCTCTATATACCAAGAATACTAAGTTTCAAAAAGTCAAGAATTTCGATTTTCTAGCCCCCAGTGAGTGTAAAATCGCGTTTACTTCACTTCTTTCAAAATGCTTAAAAATCATATAAATGGATGTATCACCTCATAAAAAGCCTCTATATACCAAGAATACTGAGTTTTCAAAAAGTAAAGAAATTCGATTTTCTAGCCCCTAGTGAGTGTAAAATCGCGTTTACTTCACTTCTTTCGAAATCATATGTATCACCTCATAATAAGCCTATATATACCAAGAATACTGACTTTTCAAAAAGTCAAGAAATTCGATTTTCTAGCCCCTAGTGAGTGTAAAATTGCGTTTATTTCACTTCTTTCAAAATGCTTAAAAATCATATAAATGGATGTATCACGTCATTATAAGCCTATATATACCAAGAATACTAAGTTTTTAACAAGTCAAGAAATTCGATATTCTAGCCCCTAGTGAGTGTAAAATCGCGTTTACTTCACTTCTTTCAAACTGCTTAAAAATCATATAAATGGATGTATCACCTCATAATAAGCCTATATATACCAAGAATACTAAGTTTTCAAAAAGTCAAGAATTTCGATTTTCTAGCCCCTAGTGAGTGTAAAATCGCGTTTACATCACTTCTTTTAAACTGCTTAAAAATCATATAAATGGATGTATCACCTCATAATAACCCTCTATATACCAAGAATACTAAGTTTTCAAAAAGTCATGAATTTCGATTTTCTAGCCTCTAGTGAGTGTAAAATCGCGTTTACTTCACTTCTTTCAAACTGCTTAAAAATCATATAAAAGAATGTTTCACGTCATTATAAGCCTACATATACCAAGAATATTGAGTTTTTAACAAGTCAAGAAATTCAATTTTCTAGCCCCTAGTGAGAGTAAAATCGCGTTTACTTCACTTCTTTCAAACTGCATAAAAATCATATAAATGGATATTTCACGTCATAATAAGCCTATATATACCAAGAATACTAAGTTTTCAACAAGTCAAGAAATTCGAATTTCTAGCCCCTAGTGAGTGTAAAATCAGGTTTACTTCACTTCTTTCAAACTGCTTAAAAATCATATAAAAGGATGTATCACCTCATAAAAAGCCTCTATATACCAAGAATACTGAGTTTTCAAAAAGTAAAGAAATTCGATTTTCTAGCCCCTAGTGAGTGTAAAATCGCGTTTACTTCACTTCTCTCGAAATCATATGTATCACCTCATAATAAGCCTATATATACCAAGAATACTGACTTTTCAAAAAGTCAAGAAATTCGATTTTCTAGCCCCTAGTCAGTGTAAAATCGCGTTTATTTCACTTCTTTCAAAATGCTTAAAAATCATATAAATGGATGTATCACGTCATTATAAGCCTATATATACCAAGAATAATCAGATTTCAACAAGTCAAGATATTCGATTTTCTAGCCCCCAGTGAGTGTAAAATCGCGTTTTCTTCACTTCTTTCAAACTGCTTAAAAATCATATAAAACAATGTTTCACGTCATTATAAGCCTACATATACCAAGAATATTGAGTTTTCAACAAGTCAAGAAATTCAATTTTCTAGCCCCTAGTGAGTGTAAAATTGCGTTTATTTCACTTCTTTCAAAATGCTTAAAAATCATATAAATGGATGTATCACGTCATTATAAGCCTATATATACCAAGAATACTAAGGTTTTAACAAGTCAAGAAATTCGATTTTCTAGCCCCTAGTGAGTGTAAAATCGCGTTTACATCACTTCTTTTAAACTGCTTAAAAATCATATAAATGGATGTATCACCTCATAATAAGCCTCTATATACCAAGAATACTAAGTTTTCAAAAAGTCAAGAATTTCGATTTTCTAGCCCCTAGTGAGTGTAAAATCGCGTTTACTTCACTTCTTTCAAACTGCTTAAAAATCATATAAAAGAATGTTTCACGTCATTATAAGCCTACATATACCAAGAATATTGAGTTTTTAACAAGTCAAGAAATTCAATTTTCTAGCCCCTAGTGAGAGTAAAATCGCGTTTACTTCACTTCTTTCAAACTGCATAAAAATCATATAAATGGATATTTCACGTCATAATAAGCCTATATATACCAAGAATACTAAGTATTTAACAAGTCAAGAAATTCGATTTTCTATCCCCTAGTGAGTGTAAAATCGCGTTTACTTCACTTCTTTCAAACTGCTTACAAATCATATAAATGGATGTATCACCTCATAATAAGCCTCTATATACCAAGAATACTAAGTTTTCAAAAAGTCAAGAATTTCGATTTTCTAGCCCCCAGTGAGTGTAAAATCGCGTTTACCTCACTTCTTTCACACTGCATAAAAATCATATAAATGGATGTATCACATCATAATAAGCCTATATATACCAAGATTACTAAGTTTTCAAAAAGTCAAGATTTTCGATTTTCTAGCCCCCAGTGAGTGTAAAATGGCGTTTACTTCTCTTCTTTCAACCTGCTTAAAAAGCATATAAATGGATGTATCACGTCATAATAAGCCTCTATATACCAAGAATACTGAGTTTTCAACAAGTCAAGAAATTCCATTTTCTAGCTCCTAGTGAGTGTAAAATCGCGTTTACTTCACTTCTTTCAAACAGCTTAAAAATCATATAAATGGATGTATCACCTCATAATAAGCCTATATATACCAAGAATACTAAGTTTTCAAAAAGTCAAGAATTTCGATTTTCTAGCCCCTAGTGAGTGTAAAATCGCGTTTACTTCACTTCTTTCAAACTTCTTAAAAATCATATAAATGGATGTATCACCTCATTATAAGCCTACATATACCATGAATATTGAGTTTTCAACAAGTCAAGAAATTCAATTTTTTAGCCACTAGTGAGAGTAAAATCGCGTTTACTTCACTTCTTTCAAACTGCATAAAAATCATATAAATGGAGGTTTCACGTCATAATCAGCCTATATATACCAAGAATACTAAGTTTTCAACAAGACAAGAAATTCGAATTTCTAGCCCCTAGTGAGTGTAAAATCAGGTTTACTTCACTTCTTTCAAAATGCTTAAAAATCATATAAATGGATGTATCACCTCATAAAAAGCCTCTATATACCAAGAATACTGAGTTTTCAAAAAGTAAAGAAATTCGATTTTCTAGCCCCTAGTGAGTGTAAAATTGCGTTTATTTCACTTCTTTCAAAATGCTTAAAAATCATATAAATGGATGGTTCACGTCATTATAAGCCTATATATACCAAGAATACTAAGTTTTTAACAAGTCAAGAAATTCGATTTTTTAGCCCCTAGTGAGTGTAAAATCGCGTTTACTTCACTTCTTTCAAACTGCTTAAAAATCATATAAATGGATGTATCACCTCATAATAAGCCTATATATACCAAGAATACTAAGTTTTCAAAAAGTCAAGAATTTCGATTTTCTGGCCCCTAGTGAGTGTAAAATCGCGTTTACATCACTTCTTTTAAACTGCTTAAAAATCATATAAATGGATGTATCACCTCATAATAAGCCTCTATATACCAAGAATACTAAGTTTTCAAAAAGTCAAGAATTTCGATTTTCTAGCCCCTAGTGAGTGTAAAATCGCGTTTACTTCACTTCTTTCAAACTGCTAAAAAATCATATACATGGATGTATCACCTCATAATAAGCCTATATATACCAAGAATACTAAGTTTTTAACAAGTCAAGAAATTCGATTTTCTAGCCCCTAGTGAGTGTAAAATCGCGTTTACTTCACTTCTTTCAAACTGCTTAAAAATCATATAAATGGATGTATCACCTCATAATAAGCCTCTATATACCAAGAATACTGTGTTTTCAAAAAGTCAAGAAATTCGATTTTCTAGCCCCTAGTGAGTGTAAAATCGCGTTTACTTCACTTCTTTCAAACTGCTTAAAAATCATATAAATGGATGTATCACCTCATAATAAGCCTCTATATACCAAGAATACTGAGTTTTCAAGAAGTCAAGAAATTCGATTTTCTAGCCCCTAGTGAGTGTAAAATCGCGTTTACATCACTTCTTTTAAACTGCTTAAAAATCATATAAATGGATGTATCACGACATAATAAGCCTCTATATACCAAGAATATTCAGTTTTCAACAAGTCAAGAAATTCGATTTTCTAGCCCCTAGTGAGTGTAAAATCGCGTTTACCTCACTTCTTTCACACTGCATAAAAATCATATAAATGGATGTATCACATCATAATAAGCCTATATATACCAAGAATACTAAGTTTTCAAAAAGTCAAGAATTTCGATTTTCTAGCCCCCAGTGAGTGTAAAATGGCGTTTACTTCACTTCTTTCAAACTGCTTAAAAATCATATAAATGGATGTATCACCTCATTATAAGCCTACATATACCATGAATATTGAGTTTTCAACAAGTCAAGAAATTCAATTTTTTAGCCACTAGTGAGAGTAAAATCGCGTTTACTTCACTTCTTTCAAACTGCATAAAAATCATATAAATGGAGGTTTCACGTCATAATCAGCCTATATATACCAAGAATACTAAGTTTTCAACAAGACAAGAAATTCGAATTTCTAGCCCCTAGTGAGTGTAAAATCAGGTTTACTTCACTTCTTTCAAAATGCTTAAAAATCATATAAATGGATGTATCACCTCATAAAAAGCCTCTATATACCAAGAATACTGAGTTTTCAAAAAGTAAAGAAATTCGATTTTCTAGCCCCTAGTGAGTGTAAAATCGCGTTTACTTCACTTCTTTCGAAATCATATGTATCACCTTATAATAAGCCTATATATACCAAGAATACTGACTTTTCAAAAAGTCAAGAAATTCGATTTTCTAGCCCCTAGTGAGTGTAAAATCGCGTTTACTTCACTTCTTTCAAACCGCTTAAAAATCATATAAATGGATGTATCACCTCATAATAAGCCTATATATACCAAGAATACTAAGTTTTCAAAAAGTCAAGAATTTCGATTTTCTAGCCCCTAGTGAGTGTAAAATCGCGTTTACATCACTTCTTTTAAACTGCTTAAAAATCATATAAATGGATGTATCACCTCATAATAAGCCTCTATATACCAAGAATACTAAGTTTTCAAAAAGTCAAGAATTTCGATTTTCTAGCCCCTAGTGAGTGTAAAATCGCGTTTACTTCACTTCTTTGAAACTGCTTAAAAATCATATAAAAGAATGTTTCACGTCATTATAAGCCTACATATACCAAGAATATTGAGTTTTTAGCAAGTCAAGAAATTCAATTTTCTAGCCCCTAGTGAGAGTAAAATCGCGTTTACTTCACTTCTTTCAAACTGCATAAAAATCATATAAATGGATATTTCACGTCATAATAAGCCTATATATACCAAGAATACTAAGTTTTCAACAAGTCAAGAAATTCGAATTTCTAGCCCCTAGTGAGTGTAAAATCAGGTTTACTTCACTTCTTTCAAACTGCTTAAAAATCATATAAAAGGATGTATCACCTCATAAAAAGCCTCTATATACCAAGAATACTGAGTTTTCAAAAAGTAAAGAAATTCGATTTTCTAGCCCCTAGTGAGTGTAAAATCGCGTTTACTTCACTTCTCTCGAAATCATATGTATCACCTCATAATAAGCCTATATATACCAAGAATACTGACTTTTCAAAAAGTCAAGAAATTCGATTTTCTAGCCCCTAGTGAGTGTAAAATCGCGTTTATTTCACTTCTTTCAAAATGCTTAAAAATCATATAAATGGATGTATCACGTCATTATAAGCCTATATATACCAAGAATAATCAGATTTCAACAAGTCAAGATATTCGATTTTCTAGCCCCCAGTGAGTGTAAAATCGCGTTTTCTTCACTTCTTTCAAACTGCTTAAAAATCATATAAAACAATGTTTCACGTCATTATAAGCCTACATATACCAAGAATATTGAGTTTTCAACAAGTCAAGAAATTCAATTTTCTAGCCCCTAGTGAGTGTAAAATTGCGTTTATTTCACTTCTTTCAACCTGCTTAAAAAGCATATAAATGGATGTATCACGTCATAATAAGCCTCTATATACCAAGAGTACTGAGTTTTCAACAAGTCAAGAAATTCCATTTTCTAGCTCCTAGTGAGTGTAAAATCGCGTTTACTTCACTTCTTTCAAACAGCTTAAAAATCATATAAATGGATGTATCACCTCATAATATGCCTATATATACCAAGAATACTAAGTTTTCAAAAAGTCAAGAATTTCGATTTTCTAGCCCCTAGTGAGTGTAAAATCGCGTTTACTTCACTTCTTTCAAACTTCTTAAAAATCATATAAATGGATGTATCACCTCATTATAAGCCTACATATACCATGAATATTGAGTTTTCAACAAGTCAAGAAATTCAATTTTTTAGCCACTAGTGAGAGTAAAATCGCGTTTACTTCACTTCTTTCAAACTGCATAAAAATCATATAAATGGAGGTTTCACGTCATAATCAGCCTATATATACCAAGAATACTAAGTTTTCAACAAGACAAGAAATTCGAATTTCTAGCCCCTAGTGAGTGTAAAATCAGGTTTACTTCACTTCTTTCAAAATGCTTAAAAATCATATAAATGGATGTATCACCTCATAAAAAGCCTCTATATACCAAGAATACTGAGTTTTCAAAAAGTAAAGAAATCCGATTTTCTAGCCCCTAGTGAGTGTAAAATCGCGTTTACTTCACTTCTTTCGAAATCATATGTATCACCTCAAAATAAGCCTATATATACCAAGAATACTGAGTTTTCAAAAAGTAAAGAAATTCGATTTTCTAGCCCCTAGTGAGTGTAAAATTGCGTTTATTTCACTTCTATCAAAATGCTTAAAAATCATATAAATGGATGGTTCACGTCATTATAAGCCTATATATACCAAGAATACTAAGTTTTTAACAAGTCAAGAAATTCGATTTTCTAGCCCCTAGTGAGTGTAAAATCGCGTTTACTTCACTTCTTTCAAACTGCTTAAAAATCATATAAATGGATGTATCACCTCATAATAAGCCTATATATACCAAGAATACTAAGTTTTCAAAAAGTCAAGAATTTCGATTTTCTAGCCCCTAGTGAGTGTAAAATCGCGTTTACATCACTTCTTTTAAACTGCTTAAAAATCATATAAATGGATGTATCACCTCATAATAAGCCTCTATATACCAAGAATACTAAGTTTTCAAAAAGTCAAGAATTTCGATTTTCTAGCCCCTGGTGAGTGTAAAATCGCGTTTACTTCACTTCTTTCAAACTGCTAAAAAATCATATACATGGATGTATCACCTCATAATAAGCCTATATATACCAAGAATACTAAGTTTTTAACAAGTCAAGAAATTCGATTTTCTAGCCCCTAGTGAGTGTAAAATCGCGTTTACTTCACTTCTTTCAAACTGCTTAAAAATCATATAAATAGATGTATCACCTCATAATAAGCCTCTATATACCAAGAATACTGTGTTTTCAAAAAGTCAAGAAATTCGATTTTCTAGCCCCTAGTGAGTGTAAAATCGCGTTTACTTCACTTCTTTCAAACTGCTTAAAAATCATATAAATGGATGTATCACCTCATAATAAGCCTCTATATACCAAGAATACTGAGTTTTCAAGAAGTCAAGAAATTCGATTTTCTAGCCCCTAGTGAGTGTAAAGTCGCGTTTACTTCACTTCTTTCAAACTGCTTAAAAATCATATACATGCATGTATCACCTCATAATAAGCCTATATATAACAAGAATACTAAGTTTTCAAAAAGTCAAGAATTTAGATTTTCTAGCACCTAGTGAGTGAAAATCGCGTTTACTTCACTTCTTTCAAACAGCTTAAAAATCATATAAATGGATGTATCACCTCATAATAAGCCTATATATAACAAGAATACTAAGTTTTCAAAATGTCAAGAATTTCGATTTTCTAGCACTTAGTGAGTGAAAATCGCGTTTACTTCACTTCTTTCAAACTGCTTAAAAATCATATAAAACAATGTTTCACGTCATTATAAGCCTACATATACCAAGAATATTGAGTTTTCAACAAGTCAAGAAATTCAATTTTCTAGCCCCTAGTGAGAGTAAAATCGCGTTTACTTCACTTCTTTCAAACTGCATAAAAATCATATAAATGGATATTTCACGTCATAATACGCCTATATATACCAAGAATACTAAGTTTTTAACAAGTCAAGAAATTCGACTTTCTAGCCCATAGTAAGTGTAAAATCGCGTTTACTTCACTTCTTTCAAACTGCTTAAAAATCATATAAATGGATGTATCACCTCATAATAAGCCTCTATATACCAAGAATACTAAGTTTTCAAAAAGTCAAGAATTTCGATTTTCTAGCCCCCAGTGAGTGTAAAATCGCGTTTACATCACTTCTTTTAAACTGCTTAAAAATCATATAAATGGATGTATCACGACATAATAAGCCTCTATATACCAAGAATATTCAGTTTTCAACAAGTCAAGAAATTCGATTTTCTAGCCCCTAGTGAGTGTAAAATCGCGTTTACCTCACTTCTTTCACACTGCATAAAAATCATATAAATGGATGTATCACATCATAATAAGCCTATATATACCAAGAATACTAAGTTTTCAAAAAGTCAAGAATTTCGATTTTCTAGCCCCCAGTGAGTGTAAAATGGCGTTTACTTCACTTCTTTCAAACTGCTTAAAAATCATATAAATGGATGTATCACCTCATTATAAGCCTACATATACCATGAATATTGAGTTTTCAACAAGTCAAGAAATTCAATTTTTTAGCCACTAGTGAGAGTAAAATCGCGTTTACTTCACTTCATTCAAACTGCATAAAAATCATATAAATGGAGGTTTCACGTCATAATCAGCCTATATATACCAAGAATACTAAGTTTTCAACAAGACAAGAAATTCGAATTTCTAGCCCCTAGTGAGTGTAAAATCAGGTTTACTTCACTTCTTTCAAAATGCTTAAAAATCATATAAATGGATGTATCACCTCATAAAAAGCCTCTATATACCAAGAATACTGAGTTTTCAAAAAGTAAAGAAATTCGATTTTCTAGCCCCTAGTGAGTGTAAAATCGCGTTTACTTCACTTCTTTCGAAATCATATGTATCACCTTATAATAAGCCTATATATACCAAGAATACTGACTTTTCAAAAAGTCAAGAAATTCGATTTTCTAGCCCCTAGTGAGTGTAAAATCGCGTTTACTTCACTTCTTTCAAACTGCTTAAAAATCATATAAATGGATGTATCACCTCATAATAAGCCTATATATACCAAGTTAACTAAGTTTTCAAAAAGTCAAGAATTTCGATTTTCTAGCCCCTAGTGAGTGTAAAATCGCGTTTACATCACTTCTTTTAAACTGCTTAAAAATCATATAAATGGATGTATCACCTCATAATAAGCCTCTATATACCAAGAATACTAAGTTTTCAAAAAGTCAAGAATTTCGATTTTCTAGCCCCTAGTGAGTGTAAAATCGCGTTTACTTCACTTCTTTCAAACTGCTTAAAAATCATATAAAAGAATGTTTCACGTCATTATAAGCCTACATATACCAAGAATATTGAGTTTTTAACAAGTCAAGAAATTCAATTTTCTAGCCCCTAGTGAGAGTAAAATCGCGTTTACTTCACTTCTTTCAAACTGCATAAAAATCATATAAATGGATATTTCACGTCATAATAAGCCTATATATACCAAGAATACTAAGTTTTCAACAAGTCAAGAAATTCGAATTTCTAGCCCCTAGTGAGTGTAAAATCAGGTTTACTTCACTTCTTTCAAACTGCTTAAAAATCATATAAAAGGATGTATCACCTCATAAAAAGCCTCTATATACCAAGAATACTGAGTTTTCAAAAAGTGAAGAAATTCGATTTTCTAGCCCCTAGTGAGTGTAAAATCGCGTTTACTTCACTTCTCTCGAAATCATATGTATCACCTCATAATAAGCCTATATATACCAAGAATACTGACTTTTCAAAAAGTCAAGAAATTCGATTTTCTAGCCCCTAGTGAGTGTAAAATCGCGTTTATTTCACTTCTTTCAAAATGCTTAAAAATTATATAAATGGATGTATCACGTCATTATAAGCCTATATATACCAAGAATAATCAGATTTCAACAAGTCAAGATATTCGATTTTCTAGCCCCCAGTGAGTGTAAAATCGCGTTTTCTTCACTTCTTTCAAACTGCTTAAAAATCATATAAAACAATGTTTCACGTCATTATAAGCCTACATATACCAAGAATATTGAGTTTTCAACAAGTCAAGAAATTCAATTTTCTAGCCCCTAGTGAGTGTAAAATTGCGTTTATTTCACTTCTTTCAAAATGCTTAAAAATCATATAAATGGATGTATCACGTCATTATAAGCCTATATATACCAAGAATACTAAGTTTTTAACAAGTCAAGAAATTCGATTTTCTAGCCCCTAGTGAGTGTAAAATCGCGTTTACTTCACTTCTTTCAAACTGCTTAAAAATCATATAAATGGATGTATCACCTCATAATAAGCCTATATATACCAAGAATACTAAGTTTTCAAAAAGTCAAGAATTTCGATTTTCTAGCCCCTAGTGAGTGTAAAATCGCGTTTACATCACTTCTTTTAAACTGCTTAAAAATCATATAAATGGATGTATCACCTCATAATAAGCCTGTATATACCAAGAATACTAAGTTTTCAAAAAGTCAAGAATTTCGATTTTCTAGCCCCTAGTGAGTGTAAAATCGCGTTTACTTCACTTCTTTCAAACTGCTTAAAAATCATATAAAAGAATGTTTCACGTCATTATAAGCCTACATATACCAAGAATATTGAGTTTTTAACAAGTCAAGAAATTCAATTTTCTAGCCCCTAGTGAGAGTAAAATCGCGTTTACTTCACTTCTTTCAAACTGCATAAAAATCATATAAATGGATATTTCACGTCATAATAAGCCTATATATACCAAGAATACTAAGTATTTAACAAGTCAAGAAATTCGATTTTCTATCCCCTAGTGAGTGTAAAATCGCGTTTACTTCACTTCTTTCAAACTGCTTACAAATCATATAAATGGATGTATCACCTCATAATAAGCCTCTATATACCAAGAATACTAAGTTTTCAAAAAGTCAAGAATTTCGATTTTCTAGCCCCCAGTGAGTGTAAAATCGCGTTTAAATCACTTCTTTTAAACTGCTTAAAAATCATATAAATGGATGTATCGCGACATAATAAGCCTCTATATACCAAGAATATTCAGTTTTCAACAAGTCAAGAAATTCGATTTTCTAGCCCCTAGTGAGTGTAATATCGCGTTTACCTCACTTCTTTCACACTGCATAAAAATCATATAAATGGATGTATCACATCATAATAAGCCTATATATACCAAGATTACTAAGTTTTCAAAAAGTCAAGATTTTCGATTTTCTAGCCCCCAGTGAGTGTAAAATGGCGTTTACTTCACTTCTTTCAACCTGCTTAAAAAGCATATAAATGGATGTATCACGTCATAATAAGCCTCTATATACCAAGAATACTGAGTTTTCAACAAGTCAAGAAATTCCATTTTCTAGCTCCTAGTGAGTGTAAAATCGCGTTTACTTCACTTCTTTCAAACAGCTTAAAGATCATATAAATGGATGTATCACCTCATAATAAGCCTATATATACCAAGAATACTAAGTTTTAAAAAAGTCAAGAATTTCGATTTTCTAGCCCCTAGTGAGTGTAAAATCGCGTTTACTTCACTTCTTTCAAACTTCTTAAAAATCATATAAATGGATGTATCACCTCATTATAAGCCTACATATACCATGAATATTGAGTTTTCAACAAGTCAAGAAATTCAATTTTTTAGCCACTAGTGAGAGTAAAATCGCGTTTACTTCACTTCTTTCAAACTGCATAAAAATCATATAAATGGAGGTTTCACGTCATAATCAGCCTATATATACCAAAAATACTAAGTTTTCAACAAGACAAGAAATTCGAATTTCTAGCCCCTAGTGAGTGTAAAATCAGGTTTACTTCACTTCTTTCAAAATGCTTAAAAATCATATAAATGGATGTATCACCTCATAAAAAGCCTCTATATACCAAGAATACTGAGTTTTCAAAAAGTAAAGAAATCCGATTTTCTAGCCCCTAGTGAGTGTAAAATCGCGTTTACTTCACTTCTTTCGAAATCATATGTATCACCTCATAATAAGCCTATATATACCAAGAATACTGAGTTTTCAAAAAGTAAAGAAATTCGATTTTCTAGCCCCTAGTGAGTGTAAAATTGCGTTTATTTCACTTCTTTCAAAATGCTTAAAAATCATATAAATGGATGTATCACCTCATAATAAGCCTATATATACCAAGAATACTAAGTTTTCAAAAAGTCAAGAATTTCGATTTTCTAGCCCCTAGTGAGTGTAAAATCGCGTTTACATCACTTCTTTTAAACTGCTTAAAAATCATATAAATGGATGTATCACCTCATAATTAGCCTCTATATACCAAGAATACTAAGTTTTCAAAAAGTCAAGAATTTCGATTTTCTAGCCCCTAGTGAGTGTAAAATCGCGATTACTTCACTTCTTTCAAACTGCTTAAAAATCATATAAATGGATGTATCACCTCATAATAAGCCTCTATATACCAAGAATACTGTGTTTTCAAAAAGTCAAGAAATTCGATTTTCTAGCCCCTAGTGAGTGTAAAATCGCGTTTACTTCACTTCTTTCAAACAGCTTAAAAATCATATAAATGGATGTATCACCTCATAATAAGCCTATATATAACAAGAATACTAAGTTTTCAAAATGTAAGAATTTCGATTTTCTAGCACTTAGTGAGTGAAAATCGCGTTTACTTCACTTCTTTCAAACTGCTTAAAAATCATATAAAACAATGTTTCACGTCATTATAAGCCTACATATACCAAGAATATTGAGTTTTCAACAAGTCAAGAAATTCAATTTTCTAGCCCCTAGTGAGAGTAAAATCGCGTTTACTACACTTCTTTCAAACTGCATAAAAATCATATAAATGGATATTTCACGTCATAATACGCCTATATATACCAAGAATACTAAGTTTTTAACAAGTCAAGAAATTCGACTTTCTAGCCCCTAGTAAGTGTAAAATCGCGTTTACTTCACTTCTTTCAAACTGCTTAAAAATCATATAAATGGATGTATCACCTCATAATAAGCCTCTATATACCAAGAATACTAAGTTTTCAAAAAGTCAAGAATTTCGATTTTCTAGCCCCCAGTGAGTGTAAAATCGCGTTTACATCACTTCTTTTAAACTGCTTAAAAATCATATAAATGGATGTATCACGACATAATAAGCCTCTATATACCAAGAATATTCAGTTTTCAACAAGTCAAGAAATTCGATTTTCTAGCCCCTAGTGAGTGTAAAATCGCGTTTACCTCACTTCTTTCACACTGCATAAAAATCATATAAATGGATGTATCACCTCATAATAAGCCTATATATACCAAGAATACTAAGTTTTCAAAAAGTCAAGAATTTCGATTTTCTAGCCCCTAGTGAGTGTAAAATCGCGTTTATTTCACTTCTTTCAAAATGCTTAAAAATCATATAAATGGATGTATCACGTCATTATAAGCCTATATATACCAAGAATACTAAGTTTTTAACAAGTCAAGAAATTCGATTTTCTAGCCCCTAGTGAGTGTAAAATCGCGTTTACTTCACTTCTTTCAAACTGCATAAAAATCACATAAATGGATGTATCACCTCATAATAAGCCTATATATACCAAGAATACTAAGTTTTCAAAAAGTCAAGAATTTCGATTTTCTAGCCCCTAGTGAGTGTAAAATCGCGTTTACATCACTTCTTTTAAACTGCTTAAAAATCATATAAATGGATGTATCACCTCATAATAAGCCTCTATATACCAAGAATACTAAGTTTTCAAAAAGTCAAGAATTTCGATTTTCTAGCCCCTAGTGAGTGTAAAATCGCGTTTACTTCACTTCTTTCAAATTGCTTAAAAATCATATAAATGGATGTATCACCTCATAATAAGCCTCTATATACCAAGAATACTGAGTTTTCAAGAAGTCAAGAAATTCTATTTTCTAGCCCCTAGTAAGTGTAAAGTCGCGTTTACTTCACTTCTTTCAAACTGCTTAAAAATCATATACATGGATGTATCACCTCATAATAAGCCTATATATAACAAGAATACTAAGTTTTCAAAAAGTCAAGAATTTCGATTTTCTAGCACATAGTGAGTGAAAATCGCGTTTACTTCACTTCTTTCAAACAGCTTAAAAATCATATAAATGGATGTATCACCTCATAATAAGCCTATATATAACAAGAATAATAAGTTTTCAAAATGTCAAGAATTTCGATTTTCAAGCACTTAGTGAGTGAAAATCGCGTTTACTTCACTTCTTTCAAACTGCTTAAAAATCATATAAAACAATGTTTCACGTCATTATAAGCCTACATATACCAAGAATATTGAGTTTTCAACAAGTCAAGAAATTCAATTTTCTAGCCCCTAGTGAGAGTAAAATCGCGTTTACTTCACTTCTTTCAAACTGCGTAAAAATCATATAAATGGATATTTCACGTCATAATACGCCTATATATACCAAGAATACTAAGTTTTTAACAAGTCAAGAAATTCGACTTTCTAGCCCCTAGTAAGTGTAAAATCGCGTTTACTTCACTTCTTTCAAACTGCTTAAAAATCATATAAATGGATGTATCACCTCATAATAAGCCTCTATATACCAAGAATACTAAGTTTTCAAAAAGTCAAGAATTTCGATTTTCTAGCCCCCAGTGAGTGTAAAATCGCGTTTACATCACTTCTTTTAAACTGCTTAAAAATCATATAAATGGATGTATCACGACATAATAAGCCTCTATATACCAAGAATATTCAGTTTTCAACAAGTCAAGAAATTCGATTTTCTAGCCCCTAGTGAGTGTAAAATCGCGTTTACCTCACTTCTTTCACACTGCATAAAAATCATATAAATGGATGTATCACATCATAATAAGCCTATATATACCAAGATTACTAAGTTTTCAAAAAGTCAAGAATTTCGATTTTCTAGCCCCCAGTGAGTGTAAAATGGCGTTTACTTCACTTCTTTCAACCTGCTTAAAAATCATATAAATGGATGTATCACCTCATAATAAGCCTATATATACCAAGAATACTAAGTTTTCAAAAAGTCAAGAATTTCGATTTTCTAGCCCCTAGTGAGTGTAAAATCGCGTTTACTTCACTTCTTTCAAACTTCTTAAAAATCATATAAATGGATGTATCACATCATTATAAGCCTACATATACCATGAATATTGAGTTTTCAACAAGTCAAGAAATTCAATTTTTTAGCCACTAGTTAGAGTAAAATCGCGTTTACTTCACTTCTATCAAACTGCATAAAAATCATATAAATGGAGGTTTCACGTCATAATCAGCCTATATATACCAAGAATACTAAGTTTTCAACAAGACAAGAAATTCGAATTTCTAGCCCCTAGTGAGTGTAAAATCAGGTTTACTTCACTTCTTTCAAAATGCTTAAAAATCATATAAATGGATGTATCACCTCACAAAAAGCCTCTATATACCAAGAATACTGAGTTTTCAAAAAGTAAAGAAATCCGATTTTCTAGCCCCTAGTGAGTGTAAAATCGCGTTTACTTCACTTCTTTCGAAATCATATGTATCACCTCATAATAAGCCTATATATACCAAGAATACTGAGTTTTTCAAAAAGTAAAGAAATTCGATTTTCTAGCCCCTAGTGAGTGTAAAATTGCGTTTATTTCACTTCTTTCAAAATGCTTAAAAATCATATAAATGGATGGTTCACGTCATTATAAGCCTATATATACCAAGAATACTAAGTTTTTAACAAGTCAAGAAATTCGATTTTCTAGCCCCTAGTGAGTGTAAAATCGCGTTTACTTCACTTCTTTCAAACTGCTAAAAAATCATATACATGGATGTATCACCTCATAATAAGCCTATATATACCAAGAATACTAAGTTTTTAACAAGTCAAGAAATTCGATTTTCTAGCCCCTAGTGAGTGTAAAATCGCGTTTACTTCACTTCTTTCAAACTGCTTAAAAATCATATAAATGGATGTATCACCTCATAATAAGCCTCTATATACCAAGAATACTGTGTTTTCAAAAAGTCAAGAAATTCCATTTTCTAGCCCCTAGTGAGTGTAAAATCGCGTTTACTTCACTTCTTTCAAACTGCTTAAAAATCATATAAATGGATGTATCACCTCATAATAAGCCTCTATATACCAAGAATACTGAGTTTTCAAGAAGTCAAGAAATTCGATTTTCTAGCCCCTAGTGAGTGTAAAGTCGCGTTTACTTCACTTCTTTCAAACTGCTTAAAAATCATATACATGGATGTATCACCTCATAATAAGCCTATATATAACAAGAATACTAAGTTTTCAAAAAGTCAAGAATTTCGATTTTCTAGCCCCTAGTGAGTGTAAAATCGCGTTTACTTCACTTTTTTCGAAATCATATGTATCACCTCATAATAAGCCTATATATACCAAGAATACTGACTTTTCAAAAAGTCAAGAAATTCGATTTTCTAGCCCCTAGTGAGTGTAAAATTGCGTTTATTTCACTTCTTTCAAAATGCTTAAAAATCATATAAATGGATGTATCACGTCATTATAAGCCTATATATACCAAGAATACTAAGTTTTTAACAAGTCAAGAAATTCGATTTTCTAGCCCCTAGTGAGTGTAAAATCGCGTTTATTTCACTTCTTTCAAAATGCTTAAAAATCATATAAATGGATGTATCACGTCATTATAAGCCTATATATACCAAGAATACTGAGTTTTTAAAAATTCAAGAAATTCGATTTTCTAACCCCTAGTGAGTGTAAAATCGCGTTTACTTCACTTCTTACAAGCTGCTTAAAAATCATATAAATGGATGATTCACCTCATAATAAGCCTCTATATACCAAGAATATTCAGTTTTCAACAAGTCAAGAAATTCGATTTTCTAGCCCCTAGTGAGTGTAAAATCGCGTTTACTTCACTTCTTTCACACTGCATAAAAATCATATAAATGGACGTTTCACGTCATAATAAGCCTATATATACCAAGAATACTAAGTTTTCAACAAGTCAAGAAATTCGAATTTCTAGCCCCTAGTGAGTGTAAAATCAGGTTTACTTCACTTCTTTCAAACTGCTTAAAAATCATATAAAAGGATGTATCACCTCATAAAAAGCCTCTATATACCAAGAATACTGAGTTTTCAAAAAGTAAAGAAATTCGATTTTCTAGCCCCTAGTGAGTGTAAAATCGCGTTTACTTCACTTCTTTCGAAATCATATGTATCACCTCATAATAAGCCTATATATACCAAGAATACTGACTTTTCAAAAAGTCAAGAAATTCGATTTTCTAGCCCCGAGTGAGTGTAAAATCGCGTTTATTTCACTTCTTTCAAAATGCTTAAAAATCATATAAATGGATGTATCACGTCATTATAAGCCTATATATACCAAGAATACTGAGTTTTTAAAAATTCAAGAAATTCGATTTTCTAACCCCTAGTGAGTGTAAAATCGCGTTTACTTCACTTCTTACAAGCTGCTTAAAGATCATATAAATGGATGATTCACCTCATAATAAGCCTCTATATACCAAGAATAATCAGATTTCAACAAGTCAAGATATTCGATTTTCTAGCCCCCAGTGAGTGTAAAATCGCGTTTTCTTCACTTCTTTCAAACTGCTTAAGAATCATATAATTGGATGTATCACCTCATAATAAGCCTCTATATACCAAGAATACTGTGTTTTCAAAAAGTCAAGAAATTCGATTTTCTAGCCCCTAGTGAGTGTAAAATCGCGTTTACTTCACTTCTTTCAAACTGCTTAAAAATCATATAAATGGATGTATCACCTCATAATAAGCCTCTATATACCAAGAATACTGAGTTTTCAAGAAGTCAAGAAATTCGATTTTCTAGCCCCTAGTGAGTGTAAAGTCGCGTTTACTTCACTTCTTTCAAACTGCTTAAAAATCATATACATGGATGTATCACCTCATAATAAGCCTATATATAACAAGAATACTAAGTTTTCAAAAAGTCAAGAATTTCGATTTTCTAGCACCTAGTGAGTGAAAATCGCGTTTACTTCACTTCTTTCAAACAGCTTAAAAATCATATAAATGGATGTATCACCTCATAATAAGCCTATATATAACAAGAATACTAAGTTTTCAAAATGTCAAGAATTTCGATTTTCTAGCACTTAGTGAGTGAAAATCGCGTTTACTTCACTTCTTTCAAACTGCTTAAAAATCATATAAAACAATGTTTCACGTCATTATAAGCCTACATATACCAAGAATATTGAGTTTTCAACAAGTCAAGAAATTCAATTTTCTAGCCCCTAGTGAGAGTAAAATCGCGTTTACTTCACTTCTTTCAAACTGCATAAAAATCATATAAATGGATATTTCACGTCATAATAAGCCTATATATACCAAGAATACTAAGTATTTAACAAGTCAAGAAATTCGATTTTCTATCCCCTAGTGAGTGTAAAATCGCGTTTACTTCACTTCTTTCAAACTGCTTACAAATCATATAAATGGATGTATCACCTCATAATAAGCCTCTATATACCAAGAATACTAAGTTTTCAAAAAGTCAAGAATTTCGATTTTCTAGCCCCCAGTGAGTGTAAAATGGCGTTTACTTCACTTCTTTCCACCTGCTTAAAAAGCATATAAATGGATGTATCACGTCATAATAAGCCTCTATATACCAAGAATACTGAGTTTTCAACAAGTCAAGAATTTCGATTTTCTAGCCCCCAGTGAGTGTAAAATCGCGTTTACATCACTTCTTTTAAACTGCTTAAAAATCATATAAATGGATGTATCACGACATAATAAGCCTCTATATACCAAGAATATTCAGTTTTCAACAAGTCAAGAAATTCGATTTTCTAGCCCCTAGTGAGTGTAAAATCGCGTTTACCTCACTTCTTTCACACTGCATAAAAATCATATAAATGGATGTATCACATCATAATAAGCCTCTATATACCAAGAATACTGAGTTTTCAAAAAGTAAAGAAATCCGATTTTCTAGCCCCTAGTGAGTGTAAAATCGCGTTTACTTCACTTCTTTCGAAATCATATGTATCACCTCATAATAAGCCTATATATACCAAGAATACTGAGTTTTCAAAAAGTAAAGAAATTCGATTTTCTAGCCCCTAGTGAGTGTAAAATTGCGTTTATTTCACTTCTTTCAAAATGCTTAAAAATCATATAAATGGATGGTTCACGTCATTATAAGCCTATATATACCAAGAATACTAAGTTTTTAACAAGTCAAGAAATTCGATTTTCTAGCCCCTAGTGAGTGTAAAATCGCGTTTACTTCACTTCTTTCAAACTGCTTAAAAATCATATAAATGGATGTATCACCTCATAATAAGCCTATATATACCAAGAATACTAAGTTTTCAAAAAGTCAAGAATTTCGATTTTCTAGCCCCTAGTGAGTGTAAAATCGCGTTTATTTCACTTCTTTCAAAATGCTTAAAAATCATATAAATGGATGTATCACGTCATTATAAGCCTATATATACCAAGAATACTAAGTTTTTAACAAGTCAAGAAATTCGATTTTCTAGCCCCTAGTGAGTGTAAAATCGCGTTTACTTCACTTCTTTCAAACTGCATAAAAATCACATAAATGGATGTATCACCTCATAATAAGCCTATATATACCAAGAATACTAAGTTTTCAAAAAGTCAAGAATTTCGATTTTCTAGCCCCTAGTGAGTGTAAAATCGCGTTTACATCACTTCTTTTAAACTGCTTAAAAATCATATAAATGGATGTATCACCTCATAATAAGCCTCTATATACCAAGAATACTAAGTTTTCAAAAAGTCAAGAATTTCGATTTTCTAGCCCCTAGTGAGTGTAAAATCGCGTTTACTTCACTTCTTTCAAATTGCTTAAAAATCATATAAATGGATGTATCACCTCATAATAAGCCTCTATATACCAAGAATACTGAGTTTTCAAGAAGTCAAGAAATTCTATTTTCTAGCCCCTAGTAAGTGTAAAGTCGCGTTTACTTCACTTCTTTCAAACTGCTTAAAAATCATATACATGGATGTATCACCTCATAATAAGCCTATATATAACAAGAATACTAAGTTTTCAAAAAGTCAAGAATTTCGATTTTCTAGCACATAGTGAGTGAAAATCGCGTTTACTTCACTTCTTTCAAACAGCTTAAAAATCATATAAATGGATGTATCACCTCATAATAAGCCTATATATAACAAGAATAATAAGTTTTCAAAATGTCAAGAATTTCGATTTTCAAGCACTTAGTGAGTGAAAATCGCGTTTACTTCACTTCTTTCAAACTGCTTAAAAATCATATAAAACAATGTTTCACGTCATTATAAGCCTACATATACCAAGAATATTGAGTTTTCAACAAGTCAAGAAATTCAATTTTCTAGCCCCTAGTGAGAGTAAAATCGCGTTTACTTCACTTCTTTCAAACTGCGTAAAAATCATATAAATGGATATTTCACGTCATAATACGCCTATATATACCAAGAATACTAAGTTTTTAACAAGTCAAGAAATTCGACTTTCTAGCCCCTAGTAAGTGTAAAATCGCGTTTACTTCACTTCTTTCAAACTGCTTAAAAATCATATAAATGGATGTATCACCTCCAAATATAAGCCTCTATATACCAAGAATACTAAGTTTTCAAAAAGTCAAGAATTTCGATTTTCTAGCCCCCAGTGAGTGTAAAATCGCGTTTACATCACTTCTTTTAAACTGCTTAAAAATCATATAAATGGATGTATCACGACATAATAAGCCTCTATATACCAAGAATATTCAGTTTTCAACAAGTCAAGAAATTCGATTTTCTAGCCCCTAGTGAGTGTAAAATCGCGTTTACCTCACTTCTTTCACACTGCATAAAAATCATATAAATGGATGTATCACATCATAATAAGCCTATATATACCAAGATTACTAAGTTTTCAAAAAGTCAAGAATTTCGATTTTCTAGCCCCCAGTGAGTGTAAAATGGCGTTTACTTCACTTCTTTCAACCTGCTTAAAAATCATATAAATGGATGTATCACCTCATAATAAGCCTATATATACCAAGAATACTAAGTTTTCAAAAAGTCAAGAATTTCGATTTTCTAGCCCCTAGTGAGTGTAAAATCGCGTTTACTTCACTTCTTTCAAACTTCTTAAAAATCATATAAATGGATGTATCACATCATTATAAGCCTACATATACCATGAATATTGAGTTTTCAACAAGTCAAGAAATTCAATTTTTTAGCCACTAGTTAGAGTAAAATCGCGTTTACTTCACTTCTTTCAAACTGCATAAAAATCATATAAATGGAGGTTTCACGTCATAATCAGCCTATATATACCAAGAATACTAAGTTTTCAGCAAGACAAGAAATTCGAATTTCTAGCCCCTAGTGAGTGTAAAATCAGGTTTACTTCACTTCTTTCAAAATGCTTAAAAATCATATAAATGGATGTATCACCTCATAAAAAGCCTCTATATACCAAGAATACTGAGTTTTCAAAAAGTAAAGAAATCCGATTTTCTAGCCCCTAGTGAGTGAAAAATCGCGTTTACTTCACTTCTTTCGAAATCATATGTATCACCTCATAATAAGCCTATATATACCAAGAAAACTGAGTTTTCAAAAAGTAAAGAAATTCGATTTTCTAGCCCCTAGTGAGTGTAAAATTGCGTTTATTTCACTTCTTTCAAAATGCTTAAAAATCATATAAATGGATGGTTCACGTCATTATAAGCCTATATATACCAAGAATACTAAGTTTTTAACAAGTCAAGAAATTCGATTTTCTAGCCCCTAGTGAGTGTAAAATCGCGTTTACTTCACTTCTTTCAAACTGCTTAAAAATCATATAAATGGATGTATCACCTCATAATAAGCCTATATATACCAAGAATACTAAGTTTTCAAAAAGTCAAGAATTTCGATTTTCTAGCCCCTAGTGAGTGTAAAATCGCGTTTACATCACTTCTTTTAAACTGCTTAAAAATCATATAAATGGATGTATCACCTCATAATAAGCCTCTATATACCAAGAATACTAAGTTTTCAAAAAGTCAAGAATTTCGATTTTCTAGCCCCTAGTGAGTGTAAAATCGCGTTTACTTCACTTCTTTCAAACTGCTAAAAAATCATATACATGGATGTATCACCTCATAATAAGCCTATATATACCAAGAATACTAAGTTTTTAACAAGTCAAGAAATTCGATTTTCTAGCCCCTAGTGAGTGCAAAATCGCGTTTACTTCACTTCTTTCAAACTGCTTAAAAATCATATAAATGGATGTATCACCTCATAATAAGCCTCTATATACCAAGAATACTGTGTTTTCAAAAAGTCAAGAAATTCGATTTTCTAGCCCCTAGTGAGTGTAAAATCGCGTTTACTTCACTTCTTTCAAACTGCTTAAAAATCATATAAATGGATGTATCACCTCATAATAAGCCTCTATATACCAAGAATACTGAGTTTTCAAGAAGTCAAGAAATTCGATTTTCTAGCCCCTAGTGAGTGTAAAGTCGCGTTTACTTCACTTCTTTCAAACTGCTTAAAAATCATATACATGGATGTATCACCTCATAATAAGCCTATATATAACAAGAATACTAAGTTTTCAAAAAGTCAAGAATTTCGATTTTCTAGCCCCTAGTGAGTGTAAAATCGCGTTTACTTCACTTTTTTCGAAATCATATGTATCACCTCATAATAAGCCTATATATACCAAGAATACTGACTTTTCAAAAAGTCAAGAAATTCGATTTTCTAGCCCCTAGTGAGTGTAAAATTGCGTTTATTTCACTTCTTTCAAAATGCTTAAAAATCATATAAATGGATGTATCACGTCATTATAAGCCTATATATACCAAGAATACTAAGTTTTTAACAAGTCAAGAAATTCGATTTTCTAGCCCCTAGTGAGTGTAAAATCGCGTTTATTTCACTTCTTTCAAAATGCTTAAAAATCATATAAATGGATGTATCACGTCATTATAAGCCTATATATACCAAGAATACTGAGTTTTTAAAAATTCAAGAAATTCGATTTTCTAACCCCTAGTGAGTGTAAAATCGCGTTTACTTCACTTCTTACAAGCTGCTTAAAAATCATATAAATGGATGATTCACCTCATAATAAGCCTCTATATACCAAGAATATTCAGTTTTCAACAAGTCAAGAAATTCGATTTTCTAGCCCCTAGTGAGTGTAAAATCGCGTTTACTTCACTTCTTTCACACTGCATAAAAATCATATAAATGGACGTTTCACGTCATAATAAGCCTATATATACCAAGAATACTAAGTTTTCAACAAGTCAAGAAATTCGAATTTCTAGCCCCTAGTGAGTGTAAAATCAGGTTTACTTCACTTCTTTCAAACTGCTTAAAAATCATATAAAAGGATGTATCACCTCATAAAAAGCCTCTATATACCAAGAATACTGAGTTTTCAAAAAGTAAAGAAATTCGATTTTCTAGCCCCTAGTGAGTGTAAAATCGCGTTTACTTCACTTCTTTCGAAATCATATGTATCACCTCATAATAAGCCTATATATACCAAGAATACTGACTTTTCAAAAAGTCAAGAAATTCGATTTTCTAGCCCCGAGTGAGTGTAAAATCGCGTTTATTTCACTTCTTTCAAAATGCTTAAAAATCATATAAATGGATGTATCACGTCATTATAAGCCTATATATACCAAGAATACTGAGTTTTTAAAAATTCAAGAAATTCGATTTTCTAACCCCTAGTGAGTGTAAAATCGCGTTTACTTCACTTCTTACAAGCTGCTTAAAGATCATATAAATGGATGATTCACCTCATAATAAGCCTCTATATACCAAGAATAATCAGATTTCAACAAGTCAAGATATTCGATTTTCTAGCCCCCAGTGAGTGTAAAATCGCGTTTTCTTCACTTCTTTCAAACTGCTTAAGAATCATATAATTGGATGTATCACCTCATAATAAGCCTCTATATACCAAGAATACTGTGTTTTCAAAAAGTCAAGAAATTCGATTTTCTAGCCCCTAGTGAGTGTAAAATCGCGTTTACTTCACTTCTTTCAAACTGCTTAAAAATCATATAAATGGATGTATCACCTCATAATAAGCCTCTATATACCAAGAATACTGAGTTTTCAAGAAGTCAAGAAATTCGATTTTCTAGCCCCTAGTGAGTGTAAAGTCGCGTTTACTTCACTTCTTTCAAACTGCTTAAAAATCATATACATGGATGTATCACCTCATAATAAGCCTATATATAACAAGAATACTAAGTTTTCAAAAAGTCAAGAATTTCGATTTTCTAGCACCTAGTGAGTGAAAATCGCGTTTACTTCACTTCTTTCAAACAGCTTAAAAATCATATAAATGGATGTATCACCTCATAATAAGCCTATATATAACAAGAATACTAAGTTTTCAAAATGTCAAGAATTTCGATTTTCTAGCACTTAGTGAGTGAAAATCGCGTTTACTTCACTTCTTTCAAACTGCTTAAAAATCATATAAAACAATGTTTCACGTCATTATAAGCCTACATATACCAAGAATATTGAGTTTTCAACAAGTCAAGAAATTCAATTTTCTAGCCCCTAGTGAGAGTAAAATCGCGTTTACTTCACTTCTTTCAAACTGCATAAAAATCATATAAATGGATATTTCACGTCATAATAAGCCTATATATACCAAGAATATAAGTATTTAACAAGTCAAGAAATTCGATTTTCTATCCCCTAGTGAGTGTAAAATCGCGTTTACTTCACTTCTTTCAAACTGCTTACAAATCATATAAATGGATGTATCACCTCATAATAAGCCTCTATATACCAAGAATACTAAGTTTTCAAAAAGTCAAGAATTTCGATTTTCTAGCCCCCAGTGAGTGTAAAATGGCGTTTACTTCACTTCTTTCCACCTGCTTAAAAAGCATATAAATGGATGTATCACGTCATAATAAGCCTCTATATACCAAGAATACTGAGTTTTCAACAAGTCAAGAATTTCGATTTTCTAGCCCCCAGTGAGTGTAAAATCGCGTTTACATCACTTCTTTTAAACTGCTTAAAAATCATATAAATGGATGTATCACGACATAATAAGCCTCTATATACCAAGAATATTCAGTTTTCAACAAGTCAAGAAATTCGATTTTCTAGCCCCTAGTGAGTGTAAAATCGCGTTTACCTCACTTCTTTCACACTGCATAAAAATCATATAAATGGATGTATCACATCATAATAAGCCTCTATATACCAAGAATACTGAGTTTTCAAAAAGTAAAGAAATCCGATTTTCTAGCCCCTAGTGAGTGTAAAATCGCGTTTACTTCACTTCTTTCGAAATCATATGTATCACCTCATAATAAGCCTATATATACCAAGAATACTGAGTTTTCAAAAAGTAAAGAAATTCGATTTTCTAGCCCCTAGTGAGTGTAAAATTGCGTTTATTTCACTTCTTTCAAAATGCTTAAAAATCATATAAATGGATGGTTCACGTCATTATAAGCCTATATATACCAAGAATACTAAGTTTTTAACAAGTCAAGAAATTCGATTTTCTAGCCCCTAGTGAGTGTAAAATCGCGTTTACTTCACTTCTTTCAAACTGCTTAAAAATCATATAAATGGATGTATCACCTCATAATAAGCCTATATATACCAAGAATACTAAGTTTTCAAAAAGTCAAGAATTTCGATTTTCTAGCCCCTAGTGAGTGTAAAATCGCGTTTACATCACTTCTTTTAAACTGCTTAAAAATCATATAAATGGATGTATCACCTCATAATAAGCCTCTATATACCAAGAATACTAAGTTTTCAAAAAGTCAAGAATTTCGATTTTCTAGCCCCTAGTGAGTGTAAAATCGCGTTTACTTCACTTCTTTCAAACTGCTTAAAAATCATATAAATGGATGTATCACCTCATAATAAGCCTCTATATACCAAGAATACTGTGTTTTCAAAAAGTCAAGAAATTCGATTTTCTAGCCCCTAGTGAGTGTAAAATCGCGTTTACTTCACTTCTTTCAAACAGCTTAAAAATCATATAAATGGATGTATCACCTCATAATAAGCCTATATATAACAAGAATACTAAGTTTTCAAAATGTCAAGAATTTCGATTTTCTAGCACTTAGTGAGTGAAAATCGCGTTTACTTCACTTCTTTCAAACTGCTTAAAAATCATATAAAACAATGTTTCACGTCATTATAAGCCTACATATACCAAGAATATTGAGTTTTCAACAAGTCAAGAAATTCAATTTTCTAGCCCCTAGTGAGAGTAAAATCGCGTTTACTTCACATCTTTCAAACTGCATAAAAATCATATAAATGGATATTTCACGTCATAATAAGCCTATATATACCAAGAATACTAAGTTTTTAACAAGTCAAGAAATTCGACTTTCTAGCCCCTAGTAAGTGTAAAATCGCGTTTACTTCACTTCTTTCAAACTGCTTAAAAATCATATAAATGGATGTATCACCTCATAATAAGCCTCTATATACCAAGAATACTAAGTTTTCAAAAAGTCAAGAATTTCGATTTTCTAGCCCCCAGTGAGTGTAAAATCGCGTTTACATCACTTCTTTTAAACTGCTTAAAAATCATATAAATGGATGTATCACGACATAATAAGCCTCTATATACCAAGAATATTCAGTTTTCAACAAGTCAAGAAATTCGATTTTCTAGCCCCTAGTGAGTGTAAAATCGCGTTTACCTCACTTCTTTCACACTGCATAAAAATCATATAAATGGATGTATCACCTCATAATAAGCCTATATATACCAAGAATACTAAGTTTTCAAAAAGTCAAGAATTTCGATTTTCTAGCCCCTAGTGAGTGTAAAATCGCGTTTATTTCACTTCTTTCAAAATGCTTAAAAATCATATAAATGGATGTATCACGTCATTATAAGCCTATATATACCAAGAATACTAAGTTTTTAACAAGTCAAGAAATTCGATTTTCTAGCCCCTAGTGAGTGTAAAATCGCGTTTACTTCACTTCTTTCAAACTGCTTAAAAATCACATAAATGGATGTATCACCTCATAATAAGCCTATATATACCAAGAATACTAAGCTTTCAAAAAGTCAAGAATTTCGATTTTCTAGCCCCTAGTGAGTGTAAAATCGCGTTTACATCACTTCTTTTAAACTGCTTAAAAATCATATAAATGGATGTATCACCTCATAATAAGCCTCTATATACCAAGAATACTAAGTTTTCAAAAAGTCAAGAATTTCGATTTTCTAGCCCCTAGTGAGTGTAAAATCGCGTTTACTTCACTTCTTTCAAATTGCTTAAAAATCATATAAATGGATGTATCACCTCATAATAAGCCTCTATATACCAAGAATACTGAGTTTTCAAGAAGTCAAGAAATTCTATTTTCTAGCCCCTAGTGAGTGTAAAGTCGCGTTTACTTCACTTCTTTCAAACTGCTTAAAAATCATATACATGGATGTATCACCTCATAATAAGCCTATATATAACAAGAATACTAAGTTTTCAAAAAGTCAAGAATTTCGATTTTCTAGCACATAGTGAGTGAAAATCGCGTTTACTTCACTTCTTTCAAACAGCTTAAAAATCATATAAATGGATGTATCACCTCATAATAAGCCTATATATAACAAGAATAATAAGTTTTCAAAATGTCAAGAATTTCGATTTTCAAGCACTTAGTGAGTGAAAATCGCGTTTACTTCACTTCTTTCAAACTGCTTAAAAATCATATAAAACAATGTTTCACGTCATTATAGGCCTACATATACCAAGAATATTGAGTTTTCAACAAGTCAAGAAATTCAATTTTCTAGCCCCTAGTGAGAGTAAAATCGCGTTTACTTCACTTCTTTCAAACTGCGTAAAAATCATATAAATGGATATTTCACGTCATAATACGCCTATATATACCAAGAATACTAAGTTTTTAACAAGTCAAGAAATTCGACTTTCTAGCCCCTAGTAAGTGTAAAATCGCGTTTACTTCACTTCTTTCAAACTGCTTAAAAATCATATAAATGGATGTATCACCTCATAATAAGCCTCTATATACCAAGAATACTAAGTTTTCAAAAAGTCAAGAATTTCGATTTTCTAGCCCCCAGTGAGTGTAAAATCGCGTTTACATCACTTCTTTTAAACTGCTTAAAAATCATATAAATGGATGTATCACGACATAATAAGCCTCTATATACCAAGAATATTCAGTTTTCAACAAGTCAAGAAATTCGATTTTCTAGCCCCTAGTGAGTGAAAAATCGCGTTTACCTCACTTCTTTCACACTGCATAAAAATCATATAAATGGATGTATCACATCATAATAAGCATATATATACCAAGATTACTAAGTTTTCAAAAAGTCAAGAATTTCGATTTTCTAGCCCCCAGTGAGTGTAAAATGGCGTTTACTTCACTTCTTTCAACCTGCTTAAAAATCATATAAATGGATGTATCACCTCATAATAAGCCTATATATACCAAGAATACTAAGTTTTCAAAAAGTCAAGAATTTCGATTTTCTAGCCCCTAGTGAGTGTAAAATCGCGTTTACTTCACTTCTTTCAAACTTCTTAAAAATCATATAAATGGATGTATCACATCATTATAAGCCTACATATACCATGAATATTGAGTTTTCAACAAGTCAAGAAATTCAATTTTTTAGCCACTAGTGAGAGTAAAATCGCGTTTACTTCACTTCTTTCAAACTGCATAAAAATCATATAAATGGAGGTTTCACGTCATAATCAGCCTATATATACCAAGAATACTAAGTTTTCCACAAGACAAGAAATTCGAATTTCTAGTCTCTAGTGAGTGTAAAATCAGGTTTTCTTCACTTCTTTCAAAATGCTTAAAAATCATATAAATGGATGTATCACCTCATAAAAACCCTCTATATACCAAGAATACTGAGTTTTCAAAAAGTAAAGAAATTCGATTTTCTAGCCCCTAGTGAGTGTAAAATCGCGTTTACTTCACTTCTTTCGAAATCATATGTATCACCTCATAATAAGCCTATATATACCAAGAATACTGACTTTTCAAAAAGTCAAGAAATTCGATTTTCTAGCCCCTAGTGAGTGTAAAATTGCGTTTATTTCACTTCTTTCAAAATGCTTAAAAATCATATAAATGGATGTATCACGTCATTATAAGCCTATATATACCAAGAATACTAAGTTTTTAACAAGTCAAGAAATTCGATTTTCTAGCCCCTAGTGAGTGTAAAATCGCGTTTACTTCACTTCTTTCAAACTGCTTAAAAATCATATAAATGGATGTATCACCTCATAATAAGCCTATATATACCAAGAATACTAAGTTTTCAAAAAGTCAAGAATTTCGATTTTCTAGCCCCTAGTGAGTGTAAAATCGCGTTTACTTCACTTCCTTCAAACTGCTTAAAAATCATATAAATGGATGTATCACCTCATAATAAGCCTCTATATACCAAGAATACTAAGTTTTCAAAAAGTCAAGAATTTCGATTTTCTAGCCCCTAGTGAGTGTAAAATCGCGTTTACTTCACTTCTTTCAAACTGCTTAAAAATCATATAAAAGAATGTTTCACGTCATTATAAGCCTACATATACCAAGAATATTGAGTTTTTAACAAGTCAAGAAATTCAATTTTCTAGCCCCTAGTGAGAGTAAAATCGCGTTTACTTCACTTCTTTCAAACTGCAGAAAAATCATATAAATGGATATTTCACGTCATAATAAGCCTATATATACCAAGAATACTAAGTATTTAACAAGTCAAGAAATTCGATTTTCTATCCCCTAGTGAGTGTAAAATCGCGTTTACTTCACTTCTTTCAAACTGCTTACAAATCATATAAATGGATGTATCACCTCATAATAAGCCTCTATATACCAAGAATACTAAGTTTTCAAAAAGTCAAGAATTTCGATTTTCTAGCCCCTAGTGAGTGTAAAATCGCGTTTACATCACTTCTTTTAAACTGCTTAAAAATCATATAAATGGATGTATCACGACATAATAAGCCTCTATATACCAAGAATATTCAGTTTTCAACAAGTCAAGAAATTCGATTTTCTAGCCCCTAGTGAGTGTAAAATCGCGTTTACTTCACTTCTTTCACACTGCATAAAAATCATATAAATGGACGTTTCACGTCATAATAAGCCTATATATACCAAGAATACTAAGTTTTCAACAAGTCAAGAAATTCGAATTTCTAGCCCCTAGTGAGTGTAAAATCAGGTTTACTTCACTTCTTTCAAACTGCTTAAAAATCATATAAAAGGATGTATCACCTCATAAAAAGCCTCTATATACCAAGAATACTGAGTTTTCAAAAAGTAAAGAAATTCGATTTTCTAGCCCCTAGTGAGTGTAAAATCGCGTGTACTTCACTTCTTTCGAAATCATATGTATCACCTCATAATAAGCCTATATATACCAAGAATACTGACTTTTCAAAAAGTCAAGAAATTCGATTTTCTAGCCCCGAGTGAGTGTAAAATCGCGTTTATTTCACTTCTTTCAAAATGCTTAAAAATCATATAAATGGATGTATCACGTCATTATAAGCCTATATATACCAAGAATACTGAGTTTTTAAAAATTCAAGAAATTCGATTTTCTAACCCCTAGTGAGTGTAAAATCGCGTTTACTTCACTTCTTACAAGCTGCTTAAAAATCATATAAATGGATGATTCACCTCATAATAAGCCTCTATATACCAAGAATAATCAGATTTCAACAAGTCAAGATATTCGATTTTCTAGCCCCCAGTGAGTGTAAAATCGCGTTTTCTTCACTTCTTTCAAACTGCTTAAGAATCATATAATTGGATGTATCACCTCATAATAAGCCTCTATATACCAAGAATACTGTGTTTTCAAAAAGTCAAGAAATTCGATTTTCTAGCCCCTAGTGAGTGTAAAATCGCGTTTACTTCACTTCTTTCAAACTGCTTAAAAATCATATAAATGGATGTATCACCTCATAATAAGCCTCTATATACCAAGAATACTGAGTTTTCAAGAAGTCAAGAAATTCGATTTTCTAGCCCCTAGTGAGTGTAAAGTCGCGTTTACTTCACTTCTTTCAAACTGCTTAAAAATCATATACATGGATGTATCACCTCATAATAAGCATATATATAACAAGAATACTAAGTTTTCAAAAAGTCAAGAATTTCGATTTTCTAGCACCTAGTGAGTGAAAATCGCGTTTACTTCACTTCTTTCAAACAGCTTAAAAATCATATAAATGGATGTATCACCTCATAATAAGCCTATATATAACAAGAATACTAAGTTTTCAAAATGTCAAGAATTTCGATTTTCTAGCACTTAGTGAGTGAAAATCGCGTTTACTTCACTTCTTTCAAACTGCTTAAAAATCATATAAAACAATGTTTCACGTCATTATAAGCCTACATATACCAAGAATATTGAGTTTTCAACAAGTCAAGAAATTCAATTTTCTAGCCCCTAGTGAGAGTAAAATCGCGTTTACTTCACATCTTTCAAACTGCATAAAAATCATATAAATGGATATTTCACGTCATAATAAGCCTATATATACCAAGAATACTAAGTTTTTAACAAGTCAAGAAATTCGACTTTCTAGCCCCTAGTAAGTGTAAAATCGCGTTTACTTCACTTCTTTCAAACTGCTTAAAAATCATATAAATGGATGTATCACCTCATAATAAGCCTCTATATACCAAGAATACTAAGTTTTCAAAAAGTCAAGAATTTCGATTTTCTAGCCCCCAGTGAGTGTAAAATCGCGTTTACATCACTTCTTTTAAACTGCTTAAAAATCATATAAATGGATGTATCACGACATAATAAGCCTCTATATACCAAGAATATTCAGTTTTCAACAAGTCAAGAAATTCGATTTTCTAGCCCCTAGTGAGTGTAAAATCGCGTTTACCTCACTTCTTTCACACTGCATAAAAATCATATAAATGGATGTATCACCTCATAATAAGCCTATATATACCAAGAATACTAAGTTTTCAAAAAGTCAAGAATTTCGATTTTCTAGCCCCTAGTGAGTGTAAAATCGCGTTTATTTCACTTCTTTCAAAATGCTTAAAAATCATATAAATGGATGTATCACGTCATTATAAGCCTATATATACCAAGAATACTAAGTTTTTAACAAGTCAAGAAATTCGATTTTCTAGCCCCTAGTGAGTGTAAAATCGCGTTTACTTCACTTCTTTCAAACTGCTTAAAAATCACATAAATGGATGTATCACCTCATAATAAGCCTATATATACCAAGAATACTAAGCTTTCAAAAAGTCAAGAATTTCGATTTTCTAGCCCCTAGTGAGTGTAAAATCGCGTTTACATCACTTCTTTTAAACTGCTTAAAAATCATATAAATGGATGTATCACCTCATAATAAGCCTCTATATACCAAGAATACTAAGTTTTCAAAAAGTCAAGAATTTCGATTTTCTAGCCCCTAGTGAGTGTAAAATCGCGTTTACTTCACTTCTTTCAAATTGCTTAAAAATCATATAAATGGATGTATCACCTCATAATAAGCCTCTATATACCAAGAATACTGAGTTTTCAAGAAGTCAAGAAATTCTATTTTCTAGCCCCTAGTGAGTGTAAAGTCGCGTTTACTTCACTTCTTTCAAACTGCTTAAAAATCATATACATGGATGTATCACCTCATAATAAGCCTATATATAACAAGAATACTAAGTTTTCAAAAAGTCAAGAATTTCGATTTTCTAGCACATAGTGAGTGAAAATCGCGTTTACTTCACTTCTTTCAAACAGCTTAAAAATCATATAAATGGATGTATCACCTCATAATAAGCCTATATATAACAAGAATAATAAGTTTTCAAAATGTCAAGAATTTCGATTTTCAAGCACTTAGTGAGTGAAAATCGCGTTTACTTCACTTCTTTCAAACTGCTTAAAAATCATATAAAACAATGTTTCACGTCATTATAGGCCTACATATACCAAGAATATTGAGTTTTCAACAAGTCAAGAAATTCAATTTTCTAGCCCCTAGTGAGAGTAAAATCGCGTTTACTTCACTTCTTTCAAACTGCGTAAAAATCATATAAATGGATATTTCACGTCATAATACGCCTATATATACCAAGAATACTAAGTTTTTAACAAGTCAAGAAATTCGACTTTCTAGCCCCTAGTAAGTGTAAAATCGCGTTTACTTCACTTCTTTCAAACTGCTTAAAAATCATATAAATGGATGTATCACCTCATAATAAGCCTCTATATACCAAGAATACTAAGTTTTCAAAAAGTCAAGAATTTCGATTTTCTAGCCCCCAGTGAGTGTAAAATCGCGTTTACATCACTTCTTTTAAACTGCTTAAAAATCATATAAATGGATGTATCACGACATAATAAGCCTCTATATACCAAGAATATTCAGTTTTCAACAAGTCAAGAAATTCGATTTTCTAGCCCCTAGTGAGTGAAAAATCGCGTTTACCTCACTTCTTTCACACTGCATAAAAATCATATAAATGGATGTATCACATCATAATAAGCATATATATACCAAGATTACTAAGTTTTCAAAAAGTCAAGAATTTCGATTTTCTAGCCCCCAGTGAGTGTAAAATGGCGTTTACTTCACTTCTTTCAACCTGCTTAAAAATCATATAAATGGATGTATCACCTCATAATAAGCCTATATATACCAAGAATACTAAGTTTTCAAAAAGTCAAGAATTTCGATTTTCTAGCCCCTAGTGAGTGTAAAATCGCGTTTACTTCACTTCTTTCAAACTTCTTAAAAATCATATAAATGGATGTATCACATCATTATAAGCCTACATATACCATGAATATTGAGTTTTCAACAAGTCAAGAAATTCAATTTTTTAGCCACTAGTGAGAGTAAAATCGCGTTTACTTCACTTCTTTCAAACTGCATAAAAATCATATAAATGGAGGTTTCACGTCATAATCAGCCTATATATACCAAGAATACTAAGTTTTCCACAAGACAAGAAATTCGAATTTCTAGTCTCTAGTGAGTGTAAAATCAGGTTTTCTTCACTTCTTTCAAAATGCTTAAAAATCATATAAATGGATGTATCACCTCATAAAAACCCTCTATATACCAAGAATACTGAGTTTTCAAAAAGTAAAGAAATTCGATTTTCTAGCCCCTAGTGAGTGTAAAATCGCGTTTACTTCACTTCTTTCGAAATCATATGTATCACCTCATAATAAGCCTATATATACCAAGAATACTGACTTTTCAAAAAGTCAAGAAATTCGATTTTCTAGCCCCTAGTGAGTGTAAAATTGCGTTTATTTCACTTCTTTCAAAATGCTTAAAAATCATATAAATGGATGTATCACGTCATTATAAGCCTATATATACCAAGAATACTAAGTTTTTAACAAGTCAAGAAATTCGATTTTCTAGCCCCTAGTGAGTGTAAAATCGCGTTTACTTCACTTCTTTCAAACTGCTTAAAAATCATATAAATGGATGTATCACCTCATAATAAGCCTATATATACCAAGAATACTAAGTTTTCAAAAAGTCAAGAATTTCGATTTTCTAGCCCCTAGTGAGTGTAAAATCGCGTTTACTTCACTTCCTTCAAACTGCTTAAAAATCATATAAATGGATGTATCACCTCATAATAAGCCTCTATATACCAAGAATACTAAGTTTTCAAAAAGTCAAGAATTTCGATTTTCTAGCCCCTAGTGAGTGTAAAATCGCGTTTACTTCACTTCTTTCAAACTGCTTAAAAATCATATAAAAGAATGTTTCACGTCATTATAAGCCTACATATACCAAGAATATTGAGTTTTTAACAAGTCAAGAAATTCAATTTTCTAGCCCCTAGTGAGAGTAAAATCGCGTTTACTTCACTTCTTTCAAACTGCAGAAAAATCATATAAATGGATATTTCACGTCATAATAAGCCTATATATACCAAGAATACTAAGTATTTAACAAGTCAAGAAATTCGATTTTCTATCCCCTAGTGAGTGTAAAATCGCGTTTACTTCACTTCTTTCAAACTGCTTACAAATCATATAAATGGATGTATCACCTCATAATAAGCCTCTATATACCAAGAATACTAAGTTTTCAAAAAGTCAAGAATTTCGATTTTCTAGCCCCTAGTGAGTGTAAAATCGCGTTTACATCACTTCTTTTAAACTGCTTAAAAATCATATAAATGGATGTATCACGACATAATAAGCCTCTATATACCAAGAATATTCAGTTTTCAACAAGTCAAGAAATTCGATTTTCTAGCCCCTAGTGAGTGTAAAATCGCGTTTACTTCACTTCTTTCACACTGCATAAAAATCATATAAATGGACGTTTCACGTCATAATAAGCCTATATATACCAAGAATACTAAGTTTTCAACAAGTCAAGAAATTCGAATTTCTAGCCCCTAGTGAGTGTAAAATCAGGTTTACTTCACTTCTTTCAAACTGCTTAAAAATCATATAAAAGGATGTATCACCTCATAAAAAGCCTCTATATACCAAGAATACTGAGTTTTCAAAAAGTAAAGAAATTCGATTTTCTAGCCCCTAGTGAGTGTAAAATCGCGTGTACTTCACTTCTTTCGAAATCATATGTATCACCTCATAATAAGCCTATATATACCAAGAATACTGACTTTTCAAAAAGTCAAGAAATTCGATTTTCTAGCCCCGAGTGAGTGTAAAATCGCGTTTATTTCACTTCTTTCAAAATGCTTAAAAATCATATAAATGGATGTATCACGTCATTATAAGCCTATATATACCAAGAATACTGAGTTTTTAAAAATTCAAGAAATTCGATTTTCTAACCCCTAGTGAGTGTAAAATCGCGTTTACTTCACTTCTTACAAGCTGCTTAAAAATCATATAAATGGATGATTCACCTCATAATAAGCCTCTATATACCAAGAATAATCAGATTTCAACAAGTCAAGATATTCGATTTTCTAGCCCCCAGTGAGTGTAAAATCGCGTTTTCTTCACTTCTTTCAAACTGCTTAAGAATCATATAATTGGATGTATCACCTCATAATAAGCCTCTATATACCAAGAATACTGTGTTTTCAAAAAGTCAAGAAATTCGATTTTCTAGCCCCTAGTGAGTGTAAAATCGCGTTTACTTCACTTCTTTCAAACTGCTTAAAAATCATATAAATGGATGTATCACCTCATAATAAGCCTCTATATACCAAGAATACTGAGTTTTCAAGAAGTCAAGAAATTCGATTTTCTAGCCCCTAGTGAGTGTAAAGTCGCGTTTACTTCACTTCTTTCAAACTGCTTAAAAATCATATACATGGATGTATCACCTCATAATAAGCATATATATAACAAGAATACTAAGTTTTCAAAAAGTCAAGAATTTCGATTTTCTAGCACCTAGTGAGTGAAAATCGCGTTTACTTCACTTCTTTCAAACAGCTTAAAAATCATATAAATGGATGTATCACCTCATAATAAGCCTATATATAACAAGAATACTAAGTTTTCAAAATGTCAAGAATTTCGATTTTCTAGCACTTAGTGAGTGAAAATCGCGTTTACTTCACTTCTTTCAAACTGCTTAAAAATCATATAAAACAATGTTTCACGTCATTATAAGCCTACATATACCAAGAATATTGAGTTTTCAACAAGTCAAGAAATTCAATTTTCTAGCCCCTAGTGAGAGTAAAATCGCGTTTACTTCACTTCTTTCAAACTGCATAAAAATCATATAAATGGATATTTCACGTCATAATAAGCCTATATATACCAAGAATACTAAGTATTTAACAAGTCAAGAAATTCGATTTTCTATCCCCTAGTGAGTGTAAAATCGCGTTTACTTCACTTCTTTCAAACTGCTTACAAATCATATAAATGGATGTATCACCTCATAATAAGCCTCTATATACCAAGAATACTAAGTTTTCAAAAAGTCAAGAATTTCGATTTTCTAGCCCCCAGTGAGTGTAAAATGGCGTTTACTTCACTTCTTTCCACCTGCTTAAAAAGCATATAAATGGATGTATCACGTCATAATAAGCCTCTATATACCAAGAATACTGAGTTTTCAACAAGTCAAGAATTTCGATTTTCTAGCCCCCAGTGAGTGTAAAATCGCGTTTACATCACTTCTTTTAAACTGCTTAAAAATCATATAAATGGATGTATCACGACATAATAAGCCTCTATATACCAAGAATATTCAGTTTTCAACAAGTCAAGAAATTCGATTTTCTAGCCCCTAGTGAGTGTAAAATCGCGTTTACCTCACTTCTTTCACACTGCATAAAAATCATATAAATGGATGTATCACATCATAATAAGCCTATATATACCAAGATTACTAAGTTTTCAAAAAGTCAAGAATTTCGATTTTCTAGCCCCCAGTGAGTGTAAAATGGCGTTTACTTCACTTCTTTCAACCTGCTTAAAAAGCATATAAATGGATGTATCACGTCATAATAAGCCTCTATATACCAAGAATACTGAGTTTTCAACAAGTCAAGAAATTCCATTTTCTAGCTCCTAGTGAGTGTAAAATCGCGTTTACTTCACTTCTTTCAAACAGCTTAAAAATCATATAAATGGATGTATCACCTCATAATAAGCCTATATATACCAAGAATACTAAGTTTTCAAAAAGTCAAGAATTTCGATTTTCTAGCCCCTAGTGAGTGTAAAATCGCGTTTACTTCACTTCTTTCAAACTTCTTAAAAATCATATAAATGGATGTATCACCTCATTATAAGCCTACATATACCATGAATATTGAGTTTTCAACAAGTCAAGAAATTCAATTTTTTAGCCACTAGTGAGAGTAAAATCGCGTTTACTTCACTTCTTTCAAACTGCATAAAAATCATATAAATGGATGTATCACCTCATAATAAGCCTATATATACCAAGAATACTAAGTTTTCAACAAGACAAGAAATTCGAATTTCTAGTCTCTAGTGAGTGTAAAATCAGGTTTACTTCACTTCTTTCAAAATGCTTAAAAATCATATAAATGGATGTATCACCTCATAAAAAGCCTCTATATACCAAGAATACTGAGTTTTCAAAAAGTAAAGAAATTCGATTTTCTAACCCCTAGTGAGTGTAAAATCGCGTTTACTTCACTTCTTTCGAAATCATATGTATCACCTCATAATAAGCCTATATATACCAAGAATACTGACTTTTCAAAAAGTCAAGAAATTCGATTTTCTAGCCCCTAGTGAGTGTAAAATTGCGTTTATTTCACTTCTTTCAAAATGCTTAAAAATCATATAAATGGATGTATCACGTCATTATAAGCCTATATATACCAAGAATACTAAGTTTTTAACAAGTCAAGAAATTCGATTTTCTAGCCCCTAGTGAGTGTAAAATCGCGTTTACTTCACTTCTTTCAAACTGCTTAAAAATCATATAAATGGATGTATCACCTCATAATAAGCCTATATATACCAAGAATACTAAGTTTTCAAAAAGCCAAGAATTTCGATTTTCTAGCCCCTAGTGAGTGTAAAATCGCGTTTACATCACTTCTTTTAAACTGCTTAAAAATCATATAAATGGATGTATCACCTCATAATAAGCCTCTATATACCAAGAATACTAAGTTTTCAAAAAGTCAAGAATTTCGATTTTCTAGCCCCTAGTGAGTGAAAATCGCGTTTACTTCACTTCTTTCAAACTGCTTAAAAATCATATAAAAGAATGTTTCACGTCATTATAAGCCTACATATACCAAGAATATTGAGTTTTTAACAAGTCAAGAAATTCAATTTTCTAGCCCCTAGTGAGAGTAAAATCGCGTTTACTTCACTTCTTTCAAACTGCATAAAAATCATATAAATGGATATTTCACGTCATAATAAGCCTATATATACCAAGAATACTAAGTATTTAACAAGTCAAGAAATTCGATTTTCTAGCCCCTAGTGAGTGTAAAATCGCGTTTACTTCACTTCTTTCAAACTGCTTACAAATCATATAAATGGATGTATCACCTCATAATAAGCCTCTATGTACCAAGAATACTAAGTTTTCAAAAAGTCAAGAATTTCGATTTTCTAGCCCCTAGTGAGTGTAAAATCGCGTTTACATCACTTCTTTTAAACTGCTTAAAAATCATATAAATGGATGTATCACGACATAAGAAGCTTCTATATACCAAGAATATTCAGTTTTCAACAAGTCAAGAAATTCGATTTTCTAGCCCCTAATGAGTGTAAAATCGCGTTTACTTCACTTCTTTCACACTGCATAAAAATCATATAAATGGACGTTTCACGTCATAATAAGCCTATATATACCAAGAATACTAAGTTTTCAACAAGTCAAGAAATTCGAATTTCTAGCCCCTAGTGAGTGTAAAATCAGGTTTACTTCACTTCTTTCAAACTGCTTAAAAATCATATAATTGGATGTATCACCTCATAAAAAGCCTCTATATACCAAGAATACTGAGTTTTCAAAAAGTAAAGAAATTCGATTTTCTAGCCCCTAGTGAGTGTAAAATCGCGTTTACTTCACTTCTTTCGAAATCATATGTATCACCTCATAATAAGCCTATATATACCAAGAATACTGACTTTTCAAAAAGTCAAGAAATTCGATTTTCTAGCCCCTAGTGAGTGTAAAATCGCGTTTATTTCACTTCTTTCAAAATGCTTAAAAATCATATAAATGGATGTATCACGTCATTATAAACCTATATATACCAAGAATAATCAGATTTCAACAAGTCAAGATATTCGATTTTCTAGCCCCCAGTGAGTGTAAAATCGCGTTTTCTTCACTTCTTTCAAACTGCTTAAGAATCATATAATTGGATGTATCACCTCATAATAAGCCTCTATATACCAAGAATACTGTGTTTTCAAAAAGTCAAGAAATTCGATTTTCTAGCCCCTAGTGAGTGTAGAATCGCGTTTACTTCACTTCTTTCAAACTGCTTAAAAATCATATAAATGGATGTATCACCTCATAATAAGCCTCTATATACCAAGAATACTGAGTTTTCAAGAAGTCAAGAAATTCGATTTTCTAGCCCCTAGTGAGTGTAAAGTCGCGTTTACTTCACTTCTTTCAAACTGCTTAAAAATCATATACATGGATGTATCACCTCATAATAAGCCTATATATAACAAGAATACTATGTTTTCAAAAAGTCAAGAATTTCGATTTTCTAGCACCTAGTGAGTGAAAATCGCGTTTACTTCACTTCTTTCAAACAGCTTAAAAATCATATAAATGGATGTATCACTTCATAATAAGCCTATATATAACAAGAATACTAAGTTTTCAAAATGTCAAGAATTTCGATTTTCTAGCACTTAGTGAGTGAAAATCGCGTTTACTTCACTTCTTTCAAACTGCTTAAAAATCATATAAAACAATGTTTCACGTCATTATAAGCCTACATATACCAAGAATATTGAGTTTTCAACAAGTCAAGAAATTCAATTTTCTAGCCCCTAGTGAGAGTAAAATCCCGTTTACTTCACTTCTTTCAAACTGCATAAAAATCATATAAATGGATATTTCACGTCATAATACGCCTATATATACCAAGAATACTAAGTTTTTAACAAGTCAAGAAATTCGACTTTCTAGCCCCTAGTAAGTGTAAAATCGCGTTTACTTCACTTCTTTCAAACTGCTTAAAAATCATATAAATGGATGTATCACCTCATAATAAGCCTCTATATACCAAGAATACTAAGTTTTCAAAAAGTCAAGAATTTCGATTTTCTAGCCCCCAGTGAGTGTAAAATCGCGTTTACATCACTTCTTTTAAACTGCTTAAAAATCATATAAATGGATGTATCACGACATAATAAGCCTCTATATACCAAGAATATTCAGTTTTCAACAAGTCAAGAAATTCGATTTTCTAGCCCCTAGTGAGTGTAAAATCGCGTTTACCTCACTTCTTTCACACTGCATAAAAATCATATAAATGGATGTATCACATCATAATAAGCCTATATATACCAAGAATACTAAGTTTTCAAAAAGTCAAGAATTTCGATTTTCTAGCCCCTAGTGAGTGTAAAATCGCGTTTACTTCACTTCTTTCAAACTGCTTAAAAATCATATAAATGGATGTTTCACGTCATTATAAGCGTATATATACCAAGAATACTGAGTTTTGAAAAAGTCTAGAAATTCGATTTTCTAGCCCCTAGTGAGTGTAAAATCGCGTTTACTTCACTGCTTTCAAACTGCTTAAAAATCATATAAATGGATGTATCACCTCATAATAAGCCTCTATATACCAAGAATAATAAGTTTTCAAAAAGTCAAGAATTTCGATTTTCAAGCCCCCAGTGAGTGTAAAATTGCGTTTACTTCACTTCTTTCAACCTGCTTAAAAAGCATATAAATGGATGTATCACGTCATAATAAGGCTCTATATACCAAGAATACTGAGTTTTCAACAAGTCCAGAAATTCCATTTTCTGGCTCCTAGTGAGTGTAAAATCGCGTTTACTTCACTTCTTTCAAACAGCTTAAAAATCATATAAATGGATGTATCACCTCATAATAAGCCTATATATACCAAGAATACTAACTTTTCAAAAAGTCAAGAATTTCGATTTTCTAGCCCCTAGTGAGTGTAAAATCGCGTTTACTTCACTTCTTTCAAACTTCTTAAAAATCATATAAATGGATGTATCACCTCATTATAAGCCTACATATACCATGAATATTGAGTTTTCAACAAGTCAAGAAATTCAATTTTTTAGCCACTAGTGAGAGTAAAATCGCGTTTTCTTCACTTCTTTCAAACTGCATAAAAATCATATAAATGGAGGTTTCACGTCATAATCAGCCTATATATACCAAGAATACTAAGTTTTCAACAAGACAAGAAATTCGAATTTCTAGCCCCTAGTGAGTGTAAAATCACCTTTACTTCACTTCTTTCAAAATGCTTAAAAATCATATAAATGGATGTATCACCTCATAAAAAGCCTCTATATACCAAGAATACTGAGTTTTCAAAAAGTAAAGAATTTCGATTTTCTAGCCCCTAGTGAGTGTAAAATCGCGTTTACTTCACTTCTTTCAAACTATTTAAAAATCATATAAATGAATGTATCACGTCATAATAAGCCTTTATATACCAAGAATATTCAGTTTTCAACAAGTCAAGAAATTCAATTTTCTAGCCCCTAGTGAGAGTAAAATCGCGTTTACTTCACTTCTTTCAAACTGCATAAAAATCATATAAATGGATATTTCACGTCATAATAAGCCTATATATACCAAGAATACTAAGTATTTAACAAGTCAAGAAATTCGATTTTCTAGCCCCTAGTGAGTGTAAAATCGCGTTTACTTCACTTCTTTCAAACTGCTTACAAATCATATAAATGGATGTATCACCTCATAATAAGCCTCTATATACCAAGAATACTAAGTTTTCAAAAAGTCAAGAATTTCGATTTTCTAGCCCCTAGTGAGTGTAAAATCGCGTTTACGTCACTTCTTTTAAACTGCTTAAAAATCATATAAATGGATGTATCACGACATAATAAGCCTCTATATACCAAGAATATTCAGTTTTCAACAAGTCAAGAAATTCGATTTTCTAGCCCCTAGTGAGTGTAAAATCGCGTTTACTTCACTTCTTTCACACTGCATAAAAATCATATAAATGGACGTTTCACGTCATAATAAGCCTATATATACCAAGAATACTAAGTTTTCAACAAGTCAAGAAATTCGAATTTCTAGCCCCTAGTGAGTGTAAAATCAGGTTTACTTCACTTCTTTCAAACTGCATAAAAATCATATAAATGGACGTTTCACGTCATAATAAGCCTATATATACCAAGAATACTGATTTTTCAAAAAGTAAAGAAATTCGATTTTCTAGCCCCTAGTGAGTGTAAAATCGCGTTTACTTCACTTCTTTCGAAATCATATGTATCACCTCATAATAAGCCTATATATACCAAGAATACTGACTTTTCAAAAAGTCAAGAAATTCGATTTTCTAGCCCCTAGTGAGTGTAAAATCGCGTTTATTTCACTTCTTTCAAAATGCTTAAAAATCATATAAATGGATGTATCACGTCATTATAAGCCTATATATACCAAGAATACTGAGTTTTTAAAAATTCAAGAAATTCGATTTTCTAACCCCTAGTGAGTGTAAAATCGCGTTTACTTCACTTCTTACAAGCTGCTTAAAAATCATATAAATGGATGATTCACCTCATAATAAGCCTCTATATACCAAGAATAATCAGATTTCAACAAGTCAAGATATTCGATTTTCTAGCCCCCAGTGAGTGTAAAATCGCGTTTTCTTCACTTCTTTCAAACTGCTTAAGAATCATATAATTGGATGTATCACCTCATAATAAGCCTCTATATACCAAGAATACTGTGTTTTCAAAAAGTCAAGAAATTCGATTTTCTAGCCCCTAGTGAGTGTAGAATCGCGTTTACTTCACTTCTTTCAAACTGCTTAAAAATCATATAAATGGATGTATCACCTCATAATAAGCCTCTATATACCAAGAATACTGAGTTTTCAAGAAGTCAAGAAATTCGATTTTCTAGCCCCTAGTGAGTGTAAAGTCGCGTTTACTTCACTTCTTTCAAACTGCTTAAAAATCATATACATGGATGTATCACCTCATAATAAGCCTATATATAACAAGAATACTATGTTTTCAAAAAGTCAAGAATTTCGATTTTCTAGCACCTAGTGAGTGAAAATCGCGTTTACTTCACTTCTTTCAAACAGCTTAAAAATCATATAAATGGATGTATCACCTCATAATAAGCCTATATATAACAAGAATACTAAGTTTTCAAAATGTCAAGAATTTCGATTTTCTAGCACTTAGTGAGTGAAAATCGCGTTTACTTCACTTCTTTCAAACTGCTTAAAAATCATATAAAACAATGTTTCACGTCATTATAAGCCTACATATACCAAGAATATTGAGTTTTCAACAAGTCAAGAAATTCAATTTTCTAGCCCCTAGTGAGAGTAAAATCCCGTTTACTTCACTTCTTTCAAACTGCATAAAAATCATATAAATGGATATTTCACGTCATAATACGCCTATATATACCAAGAATACTAAGTTTTTAACAAGTCAAGAAATTCGACTTTCTAGCCCCTAGTAAGTGTAAAATCGCGTTTACTTCACTTCTTTCAAACTGCTTAAAAATCATATAAATGGATGTATCACCTCATAATAAGCCTCTATATACCAAGAATACTAAGTTTTCAAAAAGTCAAGAATTTCGATTTTCTAGCCCCCAGTGAGTGTAAAATCGCGTTTACATCACTTCTTTTAAACTGCTTAAAAATCATATAAATGGATGTATCACGACATAATAAGCCTCTATATACCAAGAATATTCAGTTTTCAACAAGTCAAGAAATTCGATTTTCTAGCCCCTAGTGAGTGTAAAATCGCGTTTACCTCACTTCTTTCACACTGCATAAAAATCATATAAATGGATGTATCACATCATAATAAGCCTATATATACCAAGAATACTAAGTTTTCAAAAAGTCAAGAATTTCGATTTTCTAGCCCCTAGTGAGTGTAAAATCGCGTTTACTTCACTTCTTTCAAACTGCTTAAAAATCATATAAATGGATGTTTCACGTCATTATAAGCGTATATATACCAAGAATACTGAGTTTTGAAAAAGTCTAGAAATTCGATTTTCTAGCCCCTAGTGAGTGTAAAATCGCGTTTACTTCACTGCTTTCAAACTGCTTAAAAATCATATAAATGGATGTATCACCTCATAATAAGCCTCTATATACCAAGAATAATAAGTTTTCAAAAAGTCAAGAATTTCGATTTTCAAGCCCCCAGTGAGTGTAAAATTGCGTTTACTTCACTTCTTTCAACCTGCTTAAAAAGCATATAAATGGATGTATCACGTCATAATAAGCCTCTATATACCAAGAATACTGAGTTTTCAACAAGTCCAGAAATTCCATTTTCTGGCTCCTAGTGAGTGTAAAATCGCGTTTACTTCACTTCTTTCAAACAGCTTAAAAATCATATAAATGGATGTATCACCTCATAATAAGCCTATATATACCAAGAATACTAACTTTTCAAAAAGTCAAGAATTTCGATTTTCTAGCCCCTAGTGAGTGTAAAATCGCGTTTACTTCACTTCTTTCAAACTTCTTAAAAATCATATAAATGGATGTATCACCTCATTATAAGCCTACATATACCATGAATATTGAGTTTTCAACAAGTCAAGAAATTCAATTTTTTAGCCACTAGTGAGAGTAAAATCGCGTTTTCTTCACTTCTTTCAAACTGCATAAAAATCATATAAATGGAGGTTTCACGTCATAATCAGCCTATATATACCAAGAATACTAAGTTTTCAACAAGACAAGAAATTCGAATTTCTAGCCCCTAGTGAGTGTAAAATCACCTTTACTTCACTTCTTTCAAAATGCTTAAAAATCATATAAATGGATGTATCACCTCATAAAAAGCCTCTATATACCAAGAATACTGAGTTTTCAAAAAGTAAAGAATTTCGATTTTCTAGCCCCTAGTGAGTGTAAAATCGCGTTTACTTCACTTCTTTCAAACTATTTAAAAATCATATAAATGAATGTATCACGTCATAATAAGCCTTTATATACCAAGAATATTCAGTTTTCAACAAGTCAAGAAATTCAATTTTCTAGCCCCTAGTGAGAGTAAAATCGCGTTTACTTCACTTCTTTCAAACTGCATAAAAATCATATAAATGGATATTTCACGTCATAATAAGCCTATATATACCAAGAATACTAAGTATTTAACAAGTCAAGAAATTCGATTTTCTAGCCCCTAGTGAGTGTAAAATCGCGTTTACTTCACTTCTTTCAAACTGCTTACAAATCATATAAATGGATGTATCACCTCATAATAAGCCTCTATATACCAAGAATACTAAGTTTTCAAAAAGTCAAGAATTTCGATTTTCTAGCCCCTAGTGAGTGTAAAATCGCGTTTACGTCACTTCTTTTAAACTGCTTAAAAATCATATAAATGGATGTATCACGACATAATAAGCCTCTATATACCAAGAATATTCAGTTTTCAACAAGTCAAGAAATTCGATTTTCTAGCCCCTAGTGAGTGTAAAATCGCGTTTACTTCACTTCTTTCACACTGCATAAAAATCATATAAATGGACGTTTCACGTCATAATAAGCCTATATATACCAAGAATACTAAGTTTTCAACAAGTCAAGAAATTCGAATTTCTAGCCCCTAGTGAGTGTAAAATCAGGTTTACTTCACTTCTTTCAAACTGCATAAAAATCATATAAATGGACGTTTCACGTCATAATAAGCCTATATATACCAAGAATACTGATTTTTCAAAAAGTAAAGAAATTCGATTTTCTAGCCCCTAGTGAGTGTAAAATCGCGTTTACTTCACTTCTTTCGAAATCATATGTATCACCTCATAATAAGCCTATATATACCAAGAATACTGACTTTTCAAAAAGTCAAGAAATTCGATTTTCTAGCCCCTAGTGAGTGTAAAATCGCGTTTATTTCACTTCTTTCAAAATGCTTAAAAATCATATAAATGGATGTATCACGTCATTATAAGCCTATATATACCAAGAATACTGAGTTTTTAAAAATTCAAGAAATTCGATTTTCTAACCCCTAGTGAGTGTAAAATCGCGTTTACTTCACTTCTTACAAGCTGCTTAAAAATCATATAAATGGATGATTCACCTCATAATAAGCCTCTATATACCAAGAATAATCAGATTTCAACAAGTCAAGATATTCGATTTTCTAGCCCCCAGTGAGTGTAAAATCGCGTTTTCTTCACTTCTTTCAAACTGCTTAAGAATCATATAATTGGATGTATCACCTCATAATAAGCCTCTATATACCAAGAATACTGTGTTTTCAAAAAGTCAAGAAATTCGATTTTCTAGCCCCTAGTGAGTGTAAAATCGCGTTTACTTTACTTCTTTCAAACTGCTTAAAAATCATATAAATGGATGTATCACCTCATAATAAGCCTCTATATACCAAGAATACTGAGTTTTCAAGAAGTCAAGAAATTCGATTTTCTAGCCCCTAGTGAGTGTAAAGTCGCGTTTACTTCACTTCTTTCAAACTGCTTAAAAATCATATACATGGATGTATCACCTCATAATAAGCCTATATATAACAAGAATACTAAGTTTTCAAAAAGTCAAGAATTTCGATTTTCTAGCACCTAGTGAGTGAAAATCGCGTTTACTTCACTTCTTTCAAACAGCTTAAAAATCATATAAATGGATGTATCACCTCATAATAAGCCTATATATAACAAGAATACTAAGTTTTCAAAATGTCAAGAATTTCAATTTTCTAGCACTTAGTGAGTGAAAATCGCGTTTACTTCACTTATTTCAAACTGCTTAAAAATCATATAAAACAATGTTTCACGTCATTATAAGCCTACATATACCAAGAATATTGAGTTTTCAACAAGTCAAGAAATTCAATTTTCTAGCCCCTAGTGAGAGTAAAATCGCGTTTACTTCACTTCTTTCAAACTGCATAAAAATCATATAAATGGATATTTCACGTCATAATAAGCCTATATATACCAAGAATACTAAGTATTTAACAAGTCAAGAAATTCGATTTTCTATCCCCTAGTGAGTGTAAAATCGCGTTTACTTCACTTCTTTCAAACTGCTTACAAATCATATAAATGGATGTATCACCTCATAATAAGCCTCTATATACCAAGAATACTAAGTTTTCAAAAAGTCAAGAATTTCGATTTTCTAGCCCCCAGTGAGTGTAAAATGGCGTTTACTTCACTTCTTTCCACCTGCTTAAAAAGCATATAAATGGATGTATCACGTCATAATAAGCCTCTATATACCAAGAATACTGAGTTTTCAACAAGTCAAGAATTTCGATTTTCTAGCCCCCAGTGAGTGTAAAATCGCGTTTACATCACTTCTTTTAAACTGCTTAAAAATCATATAAATGGATGTATCACGACATAATAAGCCTCTATATACCAAGAATATTCAGTTTTCAACAAGTCAAGAAATTCGATTTTCTAGCCCCTAGTGAGTGTAAAATCGCGTTTACCTCACTTCTTTCACACTGCATAAAAATCATATAAATGGATGTATCACATCATAATAAGCCTATATATACCAAGATTACTAAGTTTTCAAAAAGTCAAGAATTTCGATTTTCTAGCCCCCAGTGAGTGTAAAATGGCGTTTACTTCACTTCTTTCAACCTGCTTAAAAAGCATATAAATGGATGTATCACGTCATAATAAGCCTCTATATAACAAGAACACTGAGTTTTCACCAAGTAAAGAAATTCCATTTTCTAGCTCCTAGTGAGTGTAAAATCGCGTTTACTTCACTTCTTTCAAACAGCTTAAAAATCATATAAATGGATGTATCACCTCATAATAAGCCTATATATACCAAGAATACTAAGTTTTCAAAAAGTCAAGAATTTCGATTTTCTAGCCCCTAGTGAGTGTAAAATCGCGTTTACTTCACTTCTTTCAAACTTCTTAAAAATGATATAAATGGATGTATCACGTCATTATAAGCCTACATATACCATGAATATTGAGTTTTCAACAAGTCAAGAAATTCAATTTTTTAGCCACTAGTGAGAGTAAAATCGCGTTTACTTCACTTCTTTCAAACTGCATAAAAATCATATAAATGGAGGTTTCACGTCATAATCAGCCTATATATACCAAGAATACTAAGTTTTCAACAAGACAAGAAATTCGAATTTCTAGTCTCTAGTGAGTGTAAAATCAGGTTTACTTCACTTCTTTCAAAATGCTTAAAAATCATATAAATGGATGTATCACCTCATAAAAAGCCTCTATATACCAAGAATACTGAGTTTTCAAAAAGTAAAGAAATTCGATTTTCTAACCCCTAGTGAGTGTAAAATCGCGTTTACTTCACTTCTTTCGAAATCATATGTATCACCTCATAATAAGCCTATATATACCAAGAATACTGACTTTTCAAAAAGTCAAGAAATTCGATTTTCTAGCCCCTAGTGAGTGTAAAATTGCGTTTATTTCACTTCTTTCAAAATGCTTAAAAATCATATAAATGGATGTATCACGTCATTATAAGCCTATATATACCAAGAATACTAAGTTTTTAACAAGTCAAGAAATTCGATTTTCTAGCCCCTAGTGAGTGTAAAATCGCGTTTACTTCACTTCTTTCAAACTGCTTAAAAATCATATAAATGGATGTATCACCTCATAATAAGCCTATATATACCAAGAATACTAAGTTTTCAAAAAGTCAAGAATTTCGATTTTCTAGCCCCTAGTGAGTGTAAAATCGCGTTTACATCACTTCTTTTAAACTGCTTAAAAATCATATAAATGGATGTATCACCTCATAATAAGCCTCTATATACCAAGAATACTAAGTTTTCAAAAAGTCAAGAATTTCGATTTTCTAGCCCCTAGTGAGTGTAAAATCGCGTTTACTTCACTTCTTTCAAACTGCTTAAAAATCATATAAAAGAATGTTTCACGTCATTATAAGCCTACATATACCAAGAATATTGAGTTTTTAACAAGTCAAGAAATTCAATTTTCTAGCCCCTAGTGAGAGTAAAATCGCGTTTACTTCACTTCTTTCAAACTGCATAAAAATCATATAAATGGATATTTCACGTCATAATAAGCCTATATATACCAAGAATACTAAGTATTTAACAAGTCAAGAAATTCGATTTTCTAGCCCCTAGTGAGTGTAAAATCGCGTTTACTTCACTTCTTTCAAACTGCTTACAAATCATATAAATGGATGTATCACCTCATAATAAGCCTCTATATACCAAGAATACTAAGTTTTCAAAAAGTCAAGAATTTCGATTTTCTAGCCCTTAGTGAGTGTAAAATCGCGTTTACATCACTTCTTTTAAACTGCTTAAAAATCATATAAATGGATGTATCACGACATAATAAGCCTCTATATACCAAGAATATTCAGTTTTCAACTAGTCAAGAAATTCGATTTTCTAGCCCCTAGTGAGTGTAAAATCGCGTTTACTTCACTTCTTTCACACTGCATAAAAATCATATAAATGGACGTTTCACGTCATAATAAGCCTATATATACCAAGAATACTAAGTTTTCAACAAGTCAAGAAATTCGAATTTCTAGCCCCTAGTGAGTGTAAAATCAGGTTTACTTCACTTCTTTCAAACTGCTTAAAAATCATATAAAAGGATGTATCACCTCATAAAAAGCCTCTATATACCAAGAATACTGAGTTTTCAAAAAGTAAAGAAATTCGATTTTCTAGCCCCTAGTGAGTGTAAAATCGCGTTTACTTCACTTCTTTCGAAATCATATGTATCACCTCATAATAAGCCTATATATACCAAGAATACTGACTTTTTAAAAAGTCAAGAAATTCGATTTTCTAGCCCCTAGTGAGTGTAAAATCGCGTTTATTTCACTTCTTTCAAAATGCTTAAAAATCATATAAATGGATGTATCACGTCATTATAAGCCTATATATACCAAGAATAATCAGATTTCAACAAGTCAAGATATTCGATTTTCTAGCCCCCAGTGAGTGTAAAATCGCGTTTTCTTCACTTCTTTCAAACTGCTTAAGAATCATATAATTGGATGTATCACCTCATAATAAGCCTCTATATACCAAGAATACTGTGTTTTCAAAAAGTCAAGAAATTCGATTTTCTAGCCCCTAGTGAGTGTAAAATCGCGTTTACTTCACTTCTTTCAAACTGCTTAAAAATCATATAAATGGATGTATCACCTCATAATAAGCCTCTATATACCAAGAATACTGAGTTTTCAAGAAGTCAAGAAATTCGATTTTCTAGCCCCTAGTGAGTGTAAAGTCGCGTTTACTTCACTTCTTTCAAACTGCTTAAAAATCATATACATGTATGTATCACCTCATAATAAGCCTATATATAACAAGAATACTAAGTTTTCAAAAAGTCAAGAATTTCGATTTTCTAGCACCTAGTGAGTGAAAATCGCGTTTACTTCACTTCTTTCAAACAGCTTAAAAATCATATAAATGGATGTATCACCTCATAATAAGCCTATATATAACAAGAATACTAAGTTTTCAAAATGTCAAGAATTTCGATTTTCTAGCACTTAGTGAGTGAAAATCGCGTTTACTTCACTTCTTTCAAACTGCTTAAAAATCATATAAAACAATGTTTCACGTCATTATAAGCCTACATATACCAAGAATATTGAGTTTTCAACAAGTCAAGAAATTCAATTTTCTAGCCCCTAGTGAGAGTAAAATCCCGTTTACTTCACTTCTTTCAAACTGCATAAAAATCATATAAATGGATATTTCACGTCATAATACGCCTATATATACCAAGAATACTAAGTTTTTAACAAGTCAAGAAATTCGACTTTCTAGCCCCTAGTAAGTGTAAAATCGCGTTTACTTCACTTCTTTCAAACTGCTTAAAAATCATATAAATGGATGTATCACCTCATAATAAGCCTCTATATACCAAGAATACTAAGTTTTCAAAAAGTCAAGAATTTCGATTTTCTAGCCCCCAGTGAGTGTAAAATCGCCTTTACATCACTTCTTTTAAACTGCTTAAAAATCATATAAATGGATCTATCACGACATAATAAGCCTCTATATACCAAGAATATTCAGTTTTCAACAAGTCAAGAAATTCGATTTTCTAGCCCCTAGTGAGTGTAAAATCGCGTTTACCTCACTTCTTTCACACTGCATAAAAATCATATAAATGGATGTATCACATCATAATAAGCCTATATATACCAAGAATACTAAGTTTTCAAAAAGTCAAGAATTTCGATTTTCTAGCCCCTAGTGAGTGTAAAATCGCGTTTACTTCACTTCTTTCAAACTGCTTAAAAATCATATAAATGGATGTTTCACGTCATTATAAGCGTATATATACCAAGAATACTGAGTTTTGAAAAAGTCTAGAAATTCGATTTTCTAGCCCCTAGTGAGTGTAAAATCGCGTTTACTTCACTGCTTTCAAACTGCTTAAAAATCATATAAATGGATGTATCACCTCATAATATGCCTCTATATACCAAGAATAATAAGTTTTCAAAAAGTCAAGAATTTCGATTTTCAAGCCCCCAGTGAGTGTAAAATTGCGTTTACTTCACTTCTTTCAACCTGCTTAAAAAGCATATAAATGGATGTATCACGTCATAATAAGCCTCTATATACCAAGAATACTGAGTTTTCAACAAGTCAAGAAATTCCATTTTCTAGCTCCTAGTGAGTGTAAAATCGCGTTTACTTCACTTCTTTCAAACAGCTTAAAAATCATATAAATGGATGTATCGCCTCATAATAAGCCTATATATACCAAGAATACTAACTTTTCAAAAAGTCAAGAATTTCGATTTTCTAGCCCCTAGTGAGTGTAAAATCGCGTTTACTTCACTTCTTTCAAACTTCTTAAAAATCATATAAATGGATGTATCACCTCATTATAAGCCTACATATACCATGAATATTGAGTTTTCAACAAGTCAAGAAATTCAATTTTTTAGCCACTAGTGAGAGTAAAATCGCGTTTACTTCACTTCTTTCAAACTGCATAAAAATCATATAAATGGAGGTTTCACGTCATAATCAGCCTATATATAACAAGAATACTAAGTTTTCAACAAGACAAGAAATTCGAATTTCTAGCCCCTAGTGAGTGTAAAATCACCTTTACTTCACTTCTTTCAAAATGCTTAAAAATCATATAAATGGATGTATCACCTCATAAAAAGCCTCTATATACCAAGAATACTGAGTTTTCAAAAAGTAAAGAATTTCGATTTTCTAGCCCCTAGTGAGTGTAAAATCGCGTTTACTTCACTTCTTTCAAACTATTTAAAAATCATATAAATGAATGTATCACGTCATAATAAGCCTTTATATACCAAGAATATTCAGTTTTCAACAAGTCAAGAAATTCGATTTTCTAGCCCCTAGTGAGTGTAAAATCGCGTTTACTTCACTTCTTTCAAACTGCATAAAAATCATATAAATGGATGTATCACATCACAATAAGCCTATATATACCAAGAATACTAAGTTTTCAAAAAGTCAAGAATTTCGATTTTCTAGCCCCTAGTGAGTGTAAAATGGCGTTTACTTCACTTCTTTCAAACTGCTTAAAAATCATATAAATGGATGTTTCACTTCATTATAAGCCTACATATACCAAGAATATTGAGTTTTCAACAAGTCAAGAAATTCAATTTTCTAGCCCCTAGTGACAGTAAAATCGCGTTTACTTCACTTCTTTCAAACTGCATAAAAATCATATAAATGGATGTTTCACGTCATAATAAGCATATATATTCCAAGAATACTGAGGTCTCAAAAAGACAAGAAATTCGATTTTCTAGCCCCTAGTGAGTGTAAAATCGCGTTTTCTTCACTTATTTCAAACTGCTTAAAAATCATATAAATGGATGTATCACCTCATAGTAAGCCTCTATATACCAAGAATACTGACTTTTCAAAAAGTCAAGAAATTCGATTTTCTAGCCCCTAGTGAGTGTAAAATCGCGTTTATTTCACTTCTTTCAAAATGCTTAAAAATCATATAAATGGATGTATCACGTCATTATAAGCCAATATATACCAAGAATACTGAGTTTTTAAAAATTCAAGAAATTCGATTTTCTAACCCCTAGTGAGTGTAAAATCGCGTTTATTTCACTTCTTACAAACTGCTTAAAAATCATATAAATGGATGATTCACCTCATAATAAGCCTCTATATACCAAGAATATTCAGATTTCAACAAGTCAAGATATTCGATTTTCTATCCCCCAGTGAGTGTAAAATCGCGTTTACTTCACTTCTTTCAAACTGCTTAAAAATCATATAAATGGATGTATCACCTCATAATAAGCCTATATATACCAAGTTTACTAAGTTTTCAAAAAGTCAAAAATTTCGATTTTCTAGCCCCCAGTGTGTGTAAAATCGCGTTTTCTTCACTTCTTTCAAACTGCTTAAAAATCATATAATTGGATGTATCACCTCATAATAAGCCTCTATATACCAAGAATACTGTGTTTTCAAAAAGTCAAGAAATTCGATTTTCTAGCCCCTAGTGAGTGTAAAATCGCGTTTACTTCACCTCTTTCAAACTGCTTAAAAATCATATAAATGGATGTATCACCTCATAATAAGCCTCTATATACCAAGAATACTGAGATTTCAACAAGTCAAGAATTTCGATTTTCTAGTCCCTAGTGAGTGTAAAATCGCGTTTACTTCACTTCTTTAAAACTGCTTAAAAATCATATAAATGGATGTATCACCTCATAATAAGCCTCTATATACCAAGAATACTGAGTTTTCAAAAAGTCAAGAAATTCGATTTTCTAGCCCCTAGTGAGTGTAAAATCGCGTTTACTTCACTTCTTTCAAACTGCTTAAAAATCATATACATGGATGTATCACCTCATAATAAGCCTATATATACCAAGAATATTGAGTTTTTAACAAGTCAAGAATTTAAATTTTCTAGCCCCTAGTGAGAGTAAAATCGCGTTTACTTCACTTCTTTCAAACTGCATAAAATTCATATAAATGGATATTTCACGTCATAATAAGCCTATATATACCAAGAATACTAAGTTTTTAACAAGTCAAGAAATTCGATTTTCTAGCCCCTAGTGAGTGTAAAATCGCGTTTACTTCACTTCTTTCAAACTGCTTAAAAATCATATAAATGGATGTATCACCTCATAATAAGCCTATATATACCAAGAATACTAAGTTTTCAAAAAGTCAAGAATTTCGATTTTCTAGCCCCTAGTGAGTGTAAAATCGCGTTTACATCACTTCTTTTAAACTGCTTAAAAATCATATAAATGGATGTATCACCTCATAATAAGCCTCTATATACCAAGAATACTAAGTTTTCAAAAAGTCAAGAATTTCGATTTTCTAGCCCCTAGTGAGTGTAAAATCGCGTTTACTTCACTTCTTTCAAACTGCTTAAAAATCATATAAAAGAATGTTTCACGTCATTATAAGCCTACATATACCAAGAATATTGAGTTTTTAACAAGTCAAGAAATTCAATTTTCTAGCCCCTAGTGAGAGTAAAATCGCGTTTACTTCACTTCTTTCAAACTGCATAAAAATCATATAAATGGATATTTCACGTCATAATAAGCCTATATATACCAAGAATACTAAGTATTTAACAAGTCAAGAAATTCGATTTTCTAGCCCCTAGTGAGTGTAAAATCGCGTTTACATCACTTCTTTTAAACTGCTTAAAAATCATATAAATGGATGTAACACGACATAATAAGCCTCTATATACCAAGAATATTCAGTTTTCAACAAGTCAAGAAATTCGATTTTCTAGCCCCTAGTGAGTGTAAAATCGCGTTTACTTCACTTCTTTCACACTGCATAAAAATCATATAAATGGACGTTTCACGTCATAATAAGCCTATATATACCAAGAATACTAAGTTTTCAACAAGTCAAGAAATTCGAATTTCTAGCCCCTAGTGAGTGTAAAATCAGGTTTACTTCACTTCTTTCAAACTGCTTAAAAATCATATAAAAGGATCTATCACCTCATAAAAAGCCTCTATATACCAAGAATACTGAGTTTTCAAAAGTAAAGAAATTCGATTTTCTAGCCCCTAGTGAGTGTAAAATCGCGTTTACTTCACTTCTTTCGAAATCATATGTATCACCTCATAATAAGCCTATATATACCAAGAATACTGAGTTTTCAAAAAGTCAAGAAATTCGATTTTCTAGCCCCTAGTGAGTTTAAAATCGCGTTTATTTCACTTCTTTCAAAATGCTTAAAAATCATATAAATGGATGTATCACGTCATTATAAGCCTATTTATACCAAGAATACTGAGTTTTTAAAAATTCACGAAATTCGATTTTCTAACCCCTAGTGAGTGTAAAATCGCGTTTACTTCACTTCTTACAAGCTGCTTAAAAATCATATAAATGGATATTCACCTCATAATAAGCCTCTATATACCAAGAATAATCAGATTTCAACAAGTCAAGATATTCGATTTTCTAGCCCCCAGTGAGTGTAAAATCGCGTTTTCTTCACTTCTTTTAAACTGCTTAAAAATCATATAATTGGATGTATCACCTCATAATAAGCCTCTATATACCAAGAATACTGTGTTTTCAAAAAGTCAAGAAATTCGATTTTCTAGCCCCTAGTGAGTGTAAAATCGCGTTTACTTCACTTCTTTCAAACTGCTTAAAAATCATATAAATGGATGTATCACCTCATAATAAGCCTCTATATACCAAGAATACTGAGTTTTCAAGAAGTCAAGAAATTCGATTTTCTAGCCCCTAGTGAGTGTAAAGTCGCGTTTACATCACTTCTTTCAAACTGCTTAAAAATCATATACATGGATGTATCACCTCATAATAAGCCTATATATAACAAGAATACTAAGTTTTCAAAATGTCAAGAATTTCGATTTTCTAGCACTTAGTGAGTGAAAATCGCGTTTACTTCACTTCTTTCAAACTGCTTAAAAATCATATAACGTCATTATAAGCCTACATATACCAAGAATATTGAGTTTTCAACAAGTCAAGAAATTCAATTTTCTAGCCCCTAGTGAGAGTAAAATCGCGTTTACTTCACTTCTTTCAAACTGCATAAAAATCATATAAATGGATATTTCACGTCATAATACGCCTATATATACCAAGAATACTAAGTTTTTAACAAGTCAAGAAATTCGACTTTCTAGCCCCTAGTAAGTGTAAAATCGCGTTTACTTCACTTCTTTCAAACTGCTTAAAAATCATATAAATGGACGTATCACCTCATAATAAGCCTCTATATACCAAGAATACTAAGTTTTCAAAAAGTCAAGAATTTCGATTTTCTAGCCCCCAGTGAGTGTAAAATCGCGTTTACATCACTTCTTTTAAACTGCTTAAAAATCATATAAATGGATGTATCACGACATAATAAGCCTCTATATACCAAGAATATTCAGTTTTCAACAAGTCAAGAAATTCGATTTTCTAGCCCCTAGTGAGTGTAAAATCGCGTTTACCTCACTTCTTTCACACTGCATAAAAATCATATAAATGGATGTATCACATCATAATAAGCCTATATATACCAAGAATACTAAGTTTTCAAAAAGTCAAGAATTTCGATTTTCTAGCCCCTAGTGAGTGTAAAATCGCGTTTACTTCACTTCTTTCAAACTGTTTAAAAATCATATAAATGGATGTTTCACGTCATTATAAGCGTATATATACCAAGAATACTGAGTTTTGAAAAAGTCTAGAAATTCGATTTTCTAGAACCTAGTGAGTGTAAAATCGCGTTTACTTCACTGCTTTCAAACTGCTTAAAAATCATATAAATGGATGTATCACCTCATAATAAGCCTCTATATACCAAGAATAATAAGTTTTCAAAAAGTCAAGAATTTCGATTTTCTAGCCCCCAGTGAGTGTAAAATGGCGTTTACTTCATTTCTTTCAAACTGCATAAAAATCATATAAATGGATATTTCACGTCATAATACGCCTATATATACCAAGAATACTAAGTTTTCAACAAGTCAAGAAATTCGAATTTCTAGCCCCTAGTGAGTGTAAAATCAGGTTTATTTCACTTCTTTCAAACTGCTTAAAAATCATATAAAAGGATGTATCACCTCATAAAAAGCCTCTATATACCAAGAATACTGAGTTTTCAAAAAGTCAAGAAATTCGATTTTCTAGCCCCTAGTGGGTGTAAAATCGCGTTTATTTCACTTCTTTCAAAAAACTTAAAAATTATATAAATGGATGTATCACGTCATAATAAGCCTCTATATACCAAGAATACTGAGATTTCAACAAGTCAAGAATTTCGATTTTCTAGCCCCTAGTGAGTGTAAAATCGCGTTTACTTCACTTCTTTCAAACTGCTTAAAAATCATATAAATGGATGTATCACCTCATAATAAGCCTCTATATACCAAGAATACTGAGTTTTCAAAAAGTCAAGAAATTCGATTTTCTAGCCCCTAGTGAGTGTAAAATCGCGTTTACTTCACTTCTTTCAAACTGCTTAAAAATCATATACATGGATGTATCACCTCATAATAAGCCTATATATACCAAGAATATTGAGTTTTTAACAAGTCAAGAATTTAAATTTTCTAGCCCCTAGGGAGAGTAAAATCGCGTTTACTTCACTTCTTTCAAACTGCATAAAATTCATATAAATGGATATTTCACGTCATAATAAGCCAATATATACCAAGAATATTCAGTTTTTAACAAGTCAAGAAATTCGATTTTCTAGCCCCTAGTGAGTGTAAAATCGCGTTTACTTCACTTCTTTCAAACTGCTTAAAAATCATATAAATGGATGTATCACCTCATAATAAGCCTATATATACCAAGAATACTAAGTTTTCAAAAAGTCAAGAATTTCGATTTTCTAGCCCCTAGTGAGTGTAAAATCGCGTTTACATCACTTCTTTTAAACTGCTTAAAAATCATATAAATGGATGTATCACCTCATAATAAGCCTCTATATACCAAGAATACTAAGTTTTCAAAAAGTCAAGAATTTCGATTTTCTAGCCCCTAGTGAGTGTAAAATCGCGTTTACTTCACTTCTTTTAAACTGCTTAAAAATCATATAAAAGAATGTTTCACGTCATTATAAGCCTACATATACCAAGAATATTGAGTTTTTAACAAGTCAAGAAATTCAATTTTTTAGCCCCTAGTGAGAGTAAAATCGCGTTTACTTCACTTCTTTCAAACTGCATAAAAATCATATAAATGGATATTTCACGTCATAATAAGCCTATATATACCAAGAATACTAAGTATTTAACAAGTCAAGAAATTCGATTTTCTAGGCCCTAGTGAGTGTAAAATCGCGTTTACTTCACTTCTTTCAAACTGCTTACAAATCATATAAATGGATGCATCACCTCATAATAAGCCTCTATATACCAAGAATACTAAGTTTTCAAAAAGTCAAGAATTTCGATTTTCTAGCCCCTAGTGAGTGTAAAATCGCGTTTACTTCACTTCTTTCACACTGCATAAAAATCATATAAATGGACGTTTCACGTCATAATAAGCCTATATTTACCAAGAATACTAAGTTTTCAACAAGTCAAGAAATTCGAATTTCTAGCCCCTAGTGAGTGTAAAATCAGGTTTACTTCACTTCTTTCAAACTGCTTAAAAATCATATAAAAGGATGTATCACCTCATAAAAAGCCTCTATATACCAAGAATACTGAGTTTTCAAAAAGTAAAGAAATTCGATTTTCTAGCCCCTAGTGAGTGTAAAATCGCGTTTACTTCACTTCTTTCGAAATCATATGTATCACCTCATAATAAGCCTATATATACCAAGAATACTGACTTTTCAAAAAGTCAAGAAATTCGATTTTCTAGCCCCTAGTGAGTGTAAAATCGCGTTTATTTCACTTCTTTCAAAATGCTTAAAAATCATATAAATGGATGTATCACGTCATTATAAGCCTATATATACCAAGAATACTGAGTTTTTAAAAATTCACGAAATTCGATTTTCTAACCCCTAGTGAGTGTAAAATCGCGTTTACTTCACTTCTTACAAGCTGCTTAAAAATCATATAAATGGATGATTCACCTCATAATAAGCCTCTATATACCAAGAATAATCAGATTTCAACAAGTCAAGATATTCGATTTTCTAGCCCCCAGTGAGTGTAAAATCGCGTTTTCTTCACTTCTTTCAAACTGCTTAAAAATCATATAATTGTATGTATCACCTCATAATAAGCCTCTATATACCAAGAATACTGTGTTTTCAAAAAGTCAAGAAATTCGATTTTCTAGCCCCTAGTGAGTGTAAAATCGCGTTTACTTCACTTCTTTCAAACTGCTTAAAAATCATATAAATGGATGTATCACCTCATAATAAGCCTCTATATACCAAGAATACTGAGTTTTCAAGAAGTCAAGAAATTCGATTTTCTAGCCCCTAGTGAGTGTAAAGTCGCGTTTACATCACTTCTTTCAAACTGCTTAAAAATCATATACATGGATGTATCACCTCATAATAAGCCTATATATAACAAGAATACTAAGTTTTCAAAATGTCAAGAATTTCGATTTTCTAGCACTTAGTGAGTGAAAATCGCGTTTACTTCACTTCTTTCAAACTGCTTAAAAATCATATAAAACAATGTTTCACTTCATTATAAGCCTACATATACCAAGAATATTGAGGTTTCAACAAGTCAAGAAATTCAATTTTCCAGCCCCTAGTGAGAGTAAAATCGCGTTTACTTCACTTCTTTCAAACTGCATAAAAATCATATAAATGGATATTTCACGTCATAATACGCCTATATATACCAAGAATACTAAATTTTTAACAAGTCAAGAAATTCGACTTTCTAGCCCCCAGTGAGTGTAAAATCGCGTTTACATCACTTCTTTTAAACTGCTTAAAAATCATATAAATGGATGTATCACGACATAATAAGCCTCTATATACCAAGAATATTCAGTTTTCAACAAGTCAAGAAATTCGATTTTCTAGCCCCTAGTGAGTGTAAAATCGCGTTTACCTCACTTCTTTCACACTGCATAAAAATCATATAAATGGATGTATCACATCATAATAAGCCTATATATACCAAGAATACTAAGTTTTCAAAAAGTCAAGAATTTCGCTTTTCTGGCCCCTAGTGAGTGTAAAATTGCGTTTACTTCACTTCTTTCAAACTGCTTAAAAATCATATAAATGGATGTTTCACGTCATTATAAGCGTATATATACCAAGAATACTGAGTTTTCAAAAAGTAAAGAAATTCGATTTTCTAGCCCCTAGTGAGTGTAAAATCGCGTTTACTTCACTTCTTTCGAAATCATATGTATCACCTCATAATAAGCCTATATATACCAAGAATACTGACTTTTCAAAAAGTCAAGAAATTCGATTTTCTAGCCCCTAGTGAGTTTAAAATCGCGTTTATTTCACTTCTTTCAAAATGCTTAAAAATCATATAAATGGATGTATCACGTCATTATAAGCCTATATATACCAAGAATACTGAGTTTTTAAAAATTCACGAAATTCGATTTTCTAACCCCTAGTGAGTGTAAAATCGGGTTTACTTCACTTCTTACAAGCTGCTTAAAAATCATATAAATGGATGATTCACCTCATAATAAGCCTCTATATACCAAGAATAATCAGATTTCAACAAGTCAAGATATTCGATTTTCTAGCCCCCAGTGAGTGTAAAATCGCGTTTTCTTCACTTCTTTCAAACTGCTTAAAAATCATATAATTGGATGTATCACCTCATAATAAGCCTCTATATACCAAGAATACTGTGTTTTCAAAAAGTCAAGAAATTCGATTTTCTAGCCCCTAGTGAGTGTAAAATCGCGTTTACTTCACTTCTTTCAAACTGCTTAAAAATCATATAAATGGATGTATCACCTCATAATAAGCCTCTATATACCAAGAATACTGAGTTTTCAAGAAGTCAAGAAATTCGATTTTCTAGCCCCTAGTGAGTGTAAAGTCGCGTTTACATCACTTCTTTCAAACTGCTTAAAAATCATATACATGGATGTATCACCTCATAATAAGCCTATATATAACAAGAATACTAAGTTTTCAAAATGTCAAGAATTTCGATTTTCTAGCACTTAGTGAGTGAAAATCGCGTTTACTTCACTTCTTTCAAACTGCTTAAAAATCATATAACGTCATTATAGGCCTACATATACCAAGAATATTGAGTTTTCAACAAGTCAAGAAATTCAATTTTCTAGCCCCTAGTGAGAGTAAAATCGCGTTTACTTCACTTCTTTCAAACTGCATAAAAATCATATAAATGGATATTTCACGTCATAATACGCCTATATATACCAAGCATACTAAGTTTTTAACAAGTCAAGAAATTCGACTTTCTAGCCCCTAGTAAGTGTAAAATCGCGTTTACTTCACTTCTTTCAAACTGCTTAAAAATCATATAAATGGATGTATCACCTCATAATAAGCCTCTATATACCAAGAATACTAAGTTTTCAAAAAGTCAAGAATTTCGATTTTCTAGCCCCCAGTGAGTGTAAAATCGCGTTTACATCACTTCTTTTAAACTGCTTAAAAATCATATAAATGGATGTATCACGACATAATAAGCCTCTATATACCAAGAATATTCAGTTTTCAACAAGTCAAGAAATTCGATTTTCTAGCCCCTAGTTAGTGTAAAATCGCGTTTACCTCACTTCTTTCACACTGCATAAAAATCATATAAATGGATGTATCACATCATAATAAGCCTATATATACCAAGAATACTAGGTTTTCAAAAAGTCAAGAATTTCGATTTTCTAGCCCCTAGTGAGTGTAAAATCGCGTTTACTTCACTTCTTTCAAACTGTTTAAAAATCATATAAATGGATGTTTCACGTCATTATAAGCGTATATATACCAAGAATACTGAGTTTTGAAAAAGTCTAGAAATTCGATTTTCTAGCCCCTAGTGAGTGTAAAATCGCGTTTACTTCACTGCTTTCAAACTGCTTAAAAATCATATAAATGGATGTATCACCTCATAATAAGCCTCTATATACCAAGAATAATAAGTTTTCAAAAAGTCAAGAATTTCGATTTTCTAGCCCCCAGTGAGTGTAAAATGGCGTTTACTTCATTTCTTTCAAACTGCATAAAAATCATATAAATGGATATTTCACGTCATAATACGCCTATATATACCAAGAATACTAAGTTTTCAACAAGTCAAGAAATTCGAATTTCTAGCCCCTAGTGAGTGTAAAATCAGGTTTATTTCACTTCTTTCAAACTGCTTAAAAATCATATAAAAGGATGTATCACCTCATAAAAAGCCTCTATATACCAAGAATACTGAGTTTTCAAAAAGTCAAGAAATTCGATTTTCTAGCCCCTAGTGGGTGTAAAATCGCGTTTATTTCACTTCTTTCAAAAAACTTAAAAATCATATAAATGGATGTATCACGTCATAATAAGCCTCTATATACCAAGAATACTGAGATTTCAACAAGTCAAGAATTTCGATTTTCTAGCCCCTAGTGAGTGTAAAATCGCGTTTACTTCACTTCTTTCAAACTGCTTAAAAATCATATAAATGGATGTATCACCTCATAATAAGCCTCTATATACCAAGAATACTGTGTTTTCAAAAAGTCAAGAAATTCGATTTTCTAGCCCCTAGTGAGTGTAAAATCGCGTTTACTTCACTTCTTTCAAACTGCTTAAAAATCATATAAATGGATGTATCACCTCATAATAAGCCTCTATATACCAAGAATACTGAGTTTTCAAGAAGTCAAGAAATTCGATTTTCTAGCCCCTAGTGAGTGTAAAGTCGCGTTTACATCACTTCTTTCAAACTGCTTAAAAATCATATACATGGATGTATCACCTCATAATAAGCCTATATATAACAAGAATACTAAGTTTTCAAAATGTCAAGAATTTCGATTTTCTAGCACTTAGTGAGTGAAAATCGCGTTTACTTCACTTCTTTCAAACTGCTTAAAAATCATATAACGTCATTATAAGCCTACATATACCAAGAATATTGAGTTTTCAACAAGTCAAGAAATTCAATTTTCTAGCCCCTAGTGAGAGTAAAATCGCGTTTACTTCACTTCTTTCAAACTGCATAAAAATCATATAAATGGATATTTCACGTCATAATACGCCTATATATACCAAGCATACTAAGTTTTTAACAAGTCAAGAAATTCGACTTTCTAGCCCCTAGTAAGTGTAAAATCGCGTTTACTTCACTTCTTTCAAACTGCTTAAAAATCATATAAATGGATGTATCACCTCATAATAAGCCTCTATATACCAAGAATACTAAGTTTTCAAAAAGTCAAGAATTTCGATTTTCTAGCCCCCAGTGAGTGTAAAATCGCGTTTACATCACTTCTTTTAAACTGCTTAAAAATCATATAAATGGATGTATCACGACATAATAAGCCTCTATATACCAAGAATATTCAGTTTTCAACAAGTCAAGAAATTCGATTTTCTAGCCCCTAGTGAGTGTAAAATCGCGTTTACCTCACTTCTTTCACACTGCATAAAAATCATATAAATGGATGTATCACATCATAATAAGCCTATATATACCAAGAATACTAGGTTTTCAAAAAGTCAAGAATTTCGATTTTCTAGCCCCTAGTGAGTGTAAAATCGCGTTTACTTCACTTCTTTCAAACTGTTTAAAAATCATATAAATGGATGTTTCACGTCATTATAAGCGTATATATACCAAGAATACTGAGTTTTGAAAAAGTCTAGAAATTCGATTTTCTAGCCCCTAGTGAGTGTAAAATCGCGTTTACTTCACTGCTTTCAAACTGCTTAAAAATCATATAAATGGATGTATCACCTCATAATAAGCCTCTATATACCAAGAATAATAAGTTTTCAAAAAGTCAAGAATTTCGATTTTCTAGCCCCCAGTGAGTGTAAAATGGCGTTTACTTCATTTCTTTCAAACTGCATAAAAATCATATAAATGGATATTTCACGTCATAATACGCCTATATATACCAAGAATACTAAGTTTTCAACAAGTCAAGAAATTCGAATTTCTAGCCCCTAGTGAGTGTATAATCAGGTTTATTTCACTTCTTTCAAACTGCTTAAAAATCATATAAAAGGATGTATCACCTCATAAAAAGCCTCTATATACCAAGAATACTGAGTTTTCAAAAAGTCAAGAAATTCGATTTTCTAGCCCCTAGTGGGTGTAAAATCGCGTTTATTTCACTTCTTTCAAAAAACTTAAAAATCATATAAATGGATGTATCACGTCATAATAAGCCTCTATATACCAAGAATACTGAGATTTCAACAAGTCAAGAATTTCGATTTTCTAGCCCCTAGTGAGTGTAAAATCGCGTTTACTTCACTTCTTTCAAACTGCTTAAAAATCATATAAATGGATGTATCACCTCATAATAAGCCTCTATATACCAAGAATACTGAGTTTTCAAAAAGTCAAGAAATTCGATTTTCTAGCCCCTAGTGAGTGTAAAATCGCGTTTACTTCACTTCTTTCAAACTGCTTAAAAATCATATACATGGATGTATCACCTCATAATAAGCCTATATATACCAAGAATATTGAGTTTTTAACAAGTCAAGAATTTAAATTTTTTAGCCCCTAGGGAGAGTAAAATCGCGTTTACTTCACTTCTTTCAAACTGCATAAAATTCATATAAATGGATATTTCACGTCATAATAAGCCAATATATACCAAGAATATTCAGTTTTTAACAAGTCAAGAAATTCGATTTTCTAGCCCCTAGTGAGTGTAAAATCGCGTTTACTTCACTTCTTTCAAACTGCTTAAAAATCATATAAATGGATGTATCACCTCATAATAAGCCTATATATACCAAGAATACTAAGTTTTCAAAAAGTCAAGAATTTCGATTTTCTAGCCCCTAGTGAGTGTAAAATCGCGTTTACATCACTTCTTTTAAACTGCTTAAAAATCATATAAATGGATGTATCACCTCATAATAAGCCTCTATATACCAAGAATACTAAGTTTTCAAAAAGTCAAGAATTTCGATTTTCTAGCCCCTAGTGAGTGTAAAATCGCGTTTACTTCACTTCTTTTAAACTGCTTAAAAATCATATAAATGGATGTATCACGACATAATAAGCCTCTATATACCAAGAATATTCAGTTTTCAGCAAGTCAAGAAATTCGATTTTCTAGCCCCTAGTGAGTGTAAAATCGCGTTTACTTCACTTCTTTCACACTGCATAAAAATCATGTAAATGGACGTTTCACGTCATAATAAGCCTATATATACCAAGAATACTAAGTTTTCAACAAGTCAAGAAATTCGAATTTCTAGCCCCTAGTGAGTGTAAAATCAGGTTTACTTCACTTCTTTCAAACTGCTTAAAAATCATATAAAAGGATGTATCACCTCATAAAAAGCCTCTATATACCAAGAATACTGAGTTTTCAAAAAGTAAAGAAATTCGATTTTCTAGCCCCTAGTGAGTGTAAAATCGCGTTTACTTCACTTCTTTCGAAATCATATGTATCACCTCATAATAAGCCTATATATATCAAGAATACTGACTTTTCAAAAAGTCAAGAAATTCGATTTTCTAGCCCCTAGTGAGTGTAAAATCGCGTTTATTTCACTTCTTTCAAAATGCTTAAAAATCATATAAATGGATGTATCACGTCATTATAAGCCTATATATACCAAGAATACTGAGTTTTTAAAAATTCACGAAATTCGATTTTCTAACCCCTAGTGAGTGTAAAATCGCGTTTACTTCACTTCTTACAAGCTGCTTAAAAATCATATAAATGGATGATTCACCTCATAATAAGCCTCTATATACCAAGAATAATCAGATTTCAACAAGTCAAGATATTCGATTTTCTAGCCCGCAGTGAGTGTAAAATCGCGTTTTCTTCACTTCTTTCAAACTGCTTAAAAATCATATAATTGTATGTATCACCTCATAATAAGCCTCTATATACCAAGAATACTGTGTTTTCAAAAAGTCAAGAAATTCGATTTTCTAGCCCCTAGTGAGTGTAAAATCGCGTTTACTTCACTTCTTTCAAACTGCTTAAAAATCATATAAATGGATGTATCACCTCATAATAAGCCTCTATATACCAAGAATACTGAGTTTTCAAGAAGTCAAGAAATTCGATTTTCTAGCCCCTAGTGAGTGTAAAGTCGCGTCTACATCACTTCTTTCAAACTGCTTAAAAATCATATACATGGATGTATCACCTCATAATAAGCCTATATATAACAAGAATACTAAGTTTTCAAAATGTCAAGAATTTCGATTTTCTAGCACTTAGTGAGTGAAAATCGCGTTTACTTCACTTCTTTCAAACTGCTTAAAAATCATATAAAACAATGTTTCACGTCATTATAAGCCTACATATACCAAGAATATTGAGTTTTCAACAAGTCAAGAAATTCAATTTTCCAGCCCCTAGTGAGAGTAAAATCGCGTTTACTTCACTTCTTTCAAACTGCATAAAAATCATATAAATGGATATTTCACGTCATAATACGCCTATATATACCAAGAATACTAAGTTTTTAACAAGTCAAGAAATTCGACTTTCTAGCCCCCAGTGAGTGTAAAATCGCGCTTACATCACTTCTTTTAAACTGCTTAAAAATCATATAAATGGATGTATCACGACATAATAAGCCTCTATATACCAAGAATATTCAGTTTTCAACAAGTCAAGAAATTCGATTTTCTAGCCCCTAGTGAGTGTAAAATCGCGTTTACCTCACTTCTTTCACACTGCATAAAAATCATATAAATGGATGTATCACATCATAATAAGCCTATATATACCAAGAATACTAAGTTTTCAAAAAGTCAAGAATTTCGCTTTTCTAGCCCCTAGTGAGTGTAAAATCGCGTTTACTTCACTTCTTTCAAACTGCTTAAAAATCATATAAATGGATGTTTCACGTCATTATAAGCGTATATATACCAAGAATACTGAGTTTTGAAAAAGTCTAGAAATTCGATTTTCTAGCCCCTAGTGAGTGTAAAATCGCGTTTACTTCACTGCTTTCAAACTGCTTAAAAATCATATAAATGGATGTATCACCTCATAATAAGCCTCTATATACCAAGAATAATAAGTTTTCAAAAAGTCAAGAATTTCGATTTTCTAGCCCCCAGTGAGTGTAAAATGGCGTTTACTTCACTTCTTTCAACCTGCTTAAAAAGCATATAAATGGATGTATCACGTCATAATAAGCCTCTATATACCAAGAATACTGAGTTTTCAACAAGTCAAGAAATTCCATTTTCTAGCTCCTAGTGAGTGTAAAATCGCGTTTACTTCACTTCTTTCAAACAGCTTAAAAATCATATAAATGGTTGTATCACCTCATAATAAGCCTATATATACCAAGAATACTAAGTTTTCAAAAAGTCAAGAATTTCGATTTTCTAGCCACTAGTGAGAGTAAAATCGCGTTTATTTCACTTCTATCAAACTGCATAAAAATCATATAAATGGAGGTTTCACGTCATAATCAGCCTATATATACCAAGAATACTAAGTTTTCAACAAGACAAGAAATTCGAATTTCTAGCCCCTAGTGAGTGTAAAATCAGGTTTACTTCACTTCTTTCAAAATGCTTAAAAATCATATAAATGGATGTATCACCTCATAAAAAGCCTCTATATACCAAGAATACTGAGTTTTCAAAAAGTAAACTATTTCGATTTTCTAGCCCCTAGTGAGTGTAAAATCGCGTTTACTTCACTTCTTTCAAACTATTTAAAAATCATATAAATGAATGTATCACGTCATAATAAGCCTTTATATACCAAGAATATTCAGTTTTCAACAAGTCAAGAAATTCGATTTTCTAGCCCCTAGTGAGTGTAAAATCGCGTTTACTTCACTTCTTTCAAACTGCATAAAAATCATATAAATGGATGTATCACATCACAATAAGCCTATATATACCAAGAATACTAAGTTTTCAAAAAGTCAAGAATTTCGATTTTCTAGCCCCTAGTGAGTGTAAAATGGCGTTTACTTCACTTCTTTCAAACTGCTTAAAAATCATATAAATGGATGTTTCACTTCATTATAAGCCTACATATACCAAGAATATTGAGTTTTCAACAAGTCAAGAAATTCAATTTTCTAGCCCCTAGTGACAGTAAAATCGCGTTTACTTCACTTCTTTCATACTGCATAAAAATCATATAAATGGATGTTTCACGTCTTAATAAGCCTATATATATATATATACCAAGAATACTAAGTTTTCAACAAGTCAAGAAATTCGATTTTCTAGCCCCTAGTGAGTGTAAAATCACGTTTACTTCACTTCTTACAAACTGCTTAAAAATCATATAAATGAATGTATTACCTCATAAAAAGTCTCTATATACCAAGAATACTGAGTTTTCAACAAGTCAAGAAATTCGATATTTTAGCCCCTGCTGAGCGTAAAATCGCGTTTACTTTACTTCTTTCAAACTGCATAAAAATCATATAAATGGATGTTTCACGTCATAATAAGCATATATATTCCAAGAATACTGAGGTCTCAAAAAGACAAGAAATTCGATTTTCTAGCCCCTAGTGAGTGTAAAATCGCGTTTTCTTCACTTATTTCAAAATGCTTAAAAATCATATAAATGGATGTATCACCTCATAGTAAGCCTCTATATACCAAGAATACTGACTTTTCAAAAAGTCAAGAAATTCGATTTTCTAGCTCCTAGTGAGTGTAAAATCGCGTTTATTTCACTTCTTTCAAAATGCTTAAAAATCATATAAATGGATGTATCACGTCATTATAAGCCTATATATACCAAGAATACTGAGTTTTTAAAAATTCAAGAAATTCGATTTTCTAACCCCTAGTGAGTGTAAAATCGCGTTTACTTCACTTCTTACAAACTGCTTAAAAATCATATAAATGGATGATTCACCTCATAATATGCCTCTATATACCAAGAATATTCAGATTTCAACAAGTCAAGATATTCGATTTTCTATCCCCCAGTGAGTGTAAAATCGCGTTTACTTCACTTCTTTCAAACTGCTTAAAAATCATATAAATGGATGTATCACCTCATAATAAGCCTATATATACCAAGTTTACTAAGTTTTCAAAAAGTCAAAAATTTCGATTTTCTAGCCCCCAGTGAGTGTAAAATCGCGTTTTCTTCACTTCTTTCAAACTGCTTAAAAATCATATAATTGGATGTATCACCTCATAATAAGCCTCTATATACCAAGAATACTGTGTTTTCAAAAAGTCAAGAAATTCGATTTTCTAGCCCCTAGTGAGTGTAAAATCGCGTTTACTTCACCTCTTTCAAACTGCTTAAAAATCATATAAATGGATGTATCACCTCATAATAAGCCTCTATATACCAAGAATACTGAGTTTTCAAGAAGTCAAGAAATTCAATTTTCTAGCCCCTAGTGAGAGTAAAATCGCGTTTACTTCATTTCTTTCAAACTGCATAAAAATCATATAAATGGATATTTCACGTCATAATACGCCTATATATACCAAGAATACTGAGTTTTGAAAAAGTCAAGAAATTCGATTTTCTAGGCCCTAGTGAGTGTAAAATCGCGTTTACTTCACTTCTTTCAAACTGCCTAAAAATCATATAAATGGATGTATCACCTCATAATAAGCCTCTATATACCAAGAATAATAAGTTTTTAAAAAGTCAAGAATTTCGATTTTCTAGCCCCTAGTGAGTGTAAAATCGCGTTTACTTCACCTCTTTCAAACTGCTTAAAAATCATATAAATGGATGTATCACCTCATAATAAGCCTCTATATACCAAGAATACTGAGATTTCAAGAAGTCAAGAAATTCGATTTTCTAGCCCCTAGTGAGTGTAAAATGGCGTTTACTTCACTTATTTCAAACTGCATAAAAATCATATAAATGGATGTATCACCTCATAATAACCCTCTATATACCAAGAATACTGAGTTTTCAAGAAGTCAAGAAATTCGATTTTCTAGCCCCTAGTGAGTGTAAAGTCGCGTTTACTTCACTTCTTTCAAACTGCTTAAAAATCATATACATGGATGTATCACCTCATAATAAGCCTCTATATACCAAGAATATTCAGATTTCAACAAGTCAAGAATTTCGATTTTCTATCCCCCAGTGAGTGTAAAATCGCGTTTACTTCACTTCTTTCAAACTGCTTAAAAATCATATAAATGGATGTATCACCTCATAATAAGCCTATATATACCAAGAATACTAAGTTTTCAAAAAGTCAAGAATTTCGATTTTCTAGCCCCTAGTGAGTGTAAAATCGCGTTTACTTCACTTCTTTCAAACTGCTTAAAAATCATATAAATGGATGTATCACCTCATTATAAGCCTACATATACCATGAATATTGAGTTTTCAACAAGTCAAGAAATTCAATTTTTTAGCCCCTAGTGAGAGTAAAATCGCGTTTACTTCACTTCTTTCAAACTGCATAAAAATCATATTAATGGAGGTTTCACGTCATAATCAGCCTATATATACCAAGAATACTAAGTTTTCAACAAGACAAGAAATTCGAATTTCTAGCCCCTAGTGAGTGTAAAATCAGGTTTACTTCACTTCTTTCAAAATGCTTAAAAATCATATAAATGGATGTATCACCTCATAAAAATCCTCTATATACCAAGAATACTGAGTTTTCAAAAAGTAAAGAATTTCGATTTTCTAGCCCCTAGTGAGTGTAAAATCGCGTTTACTTCACTTCTTTCAAACTATTTAAAAATCATATAAATGAATGTATCACGTCATAATAAGCCTTTATATACCAAGAATATTCAGTTTTCAACAAGTCAAGAAATTCGATTTTCTAGCCCCTAGTGAGTGTAAAATCGCGTTTACTTCACTTCTTTCAAACTGCATAAAAATCATATAAATGGATGTATCACATCATAATAAGCCTATATATACCAAGAATACTAAGTTTTCAAAAAGTCAAGAATTTCGATTTTCTAGCCCCTAGTGAGTGTAAAATGGCGCTTACTTCACTTCTTTCAAACTGCTTAGAAATCATATAAATGGATGTTTCACTTCATTATAAGCCTACATATACCAAGAATATTGAGTTTTCAACAAGTCAAGAAATTCAATTTTCTAGCCCCTAGTGACAATAAAATCGCGTTTACTTCACTTCTTTCAAACTGCATAAAAATCATATAAATGGATGTTTCACGTCATAATAAGCCTATATATATACCAAGAATACTAAGTTTTCAACAAGTCAAGAAATTCGATTTTCTAGCCCCCAGTGAGTGTAAAATCACGTTTACTTCACTTCTTACAAACTGCTTAAAAATTATATAAATGAATGTATCACCTCATAAAAAGTCTCTATATACCAAGAATACTGAGTTTTCAAAAAGTCAAGAATTTCGATTTTCTAGCCCCTAGTGAGTGTAAAATCGCGTTTACTTCTCTTCTTTAAACTGCTTAAAAATCATATAAATGGATATTTCACTTCATTATAAGCCTATATATAAAAGAATACAGAGTTTTCATAAAGTCAAGAAATTCGATTTTCTAGCCCCTAGTGAGTGTAAAATCACGTTTACTTCACTTCTTTCAAACCGCTTAAAAATCATTTAAATGTATGTATCACCTCATAATATGCATCTATATACCAAGAAAACTCAGTTTTCAACAAGTCAAGAAATTCGATATTTTAGCCCCTGCTGAGCGTAAAATCGCGTTTACTTTACTTCTTTCAAACTGCATAAAAATCATATAAATGGATGTATCACATCATAATAAGCCTATATATACCAAGAATACTAAGTTTTCAAAAAGTCAAGAATTTCGATTTTCTAGCCCCTAGTGAGTGTAAAATGGCGTTTACTTCACTTCTTTCAAACTGCTTAAAAATCATATAAATGGATGTTTCACTTCATTATAAGCCTACATATACCAAGAACATTGAGTTTTCAACAAGTCGAGAAATTCAATTTTTTAGCCCCTAGTGACAGTAAAATCGCGTTTACTTCACTTCTTTCAAACTGCATAAAAATCATATAAATGGATGTTTCACGTCATAATAAGCCTATATATATATATATATATATACCAAGAATACTAAGTTTTCAACAAGTCAAGAAATTCGATTTTCTAGCCCCTAGTGAACGTAAAATCACGTTTACTGCACTTCTTACAAACTGCTTAAAAATCATATAAATGAATGTATCACCTCATAAAAAGTCTCTATATACCAAGAATACTGAGTTTTCAACAAGTCAAGAAATTCGATATTTTAGCCCCTGCTGAGCGTAAAATCGCGTTTACTTTACTGCTTTCAAACTGCATAAAAATCATATAAATGGATGTTTCACGTCATAATAAGCATATATATTCCAAGAATACTGAGGTCTCAAAAAGACAAGAAATTCGATTTTCTAGCCCCTAGTGAGTGTAAGATCGCGTTTTCTTCACTTATTTCAAACTGCTTAAAAATCATATAAATGGATGTATCACCTCATAGTAAGCCTCTATATACCAAGAATACTGACTTTTCAAAAAGTCAAGAAATTCGATTATCTAGCCCCTAGTGAGTGTAAAATCGCGTTTATTTCACTTCTTTCAAAATGCTTAAAAATCATATAAATGGATGTATCACGTCATTATAGGCGTATATATACCAAGAATACTGAGTTTTTAAAAATTCAAGAAATTCGATTTTCTAGCCCCTAGTGAGTGTAAAATCGCGTTTATTTCACTTCTTACAAACTGCTTAAAAATCATATAAATGGATGACTCACCTCATAATAAGCCTCTATATACCAAGAATATTCAGATTTCAACAAGTCAAGATATTCGATTTTCTATCCCCCAGTGAGTGTAAAATCGCGTTTACTTCACTTCTTTCAAACTGCTTAAAAATCATATAAATGGATGCATCACCTCATAATAAGCCTATATATACCAAGTTTACTAAGTTTTCAAAAAGTCAAAAATTTCGATTTTCTAGCCCCCAGTGTGTGTAAAATCGCGTTTTCTTCACTTCTTTCAAACTGCTTAAAAATTATATAATTGGAAGTATCACCTCATAATAAGCCTCTATATACCAAGAATACTGTGTTCTCAAAAAGTCAAGAAATTCGATTTTCTAGCCCCTAGTGAGTGTAAAATCGCGTTTACTTCACCTCTTTCAAACTGCTTAAAAATCATATAAATGGATGTATCACCTCATAATAAGCCTCTATATACCAAGAATACTGAGTTTTCAAGAAGTCAAGAAATTCGATTTTCTAGCCCCTAGTGAGTGTAAAGTCGCGTTTACTTCACTTCTTTCAAACTGCTTAAAAATCATATACATGGATGTATCACCTCATAATAAGCCTATATATAACAAGAATACTAAGTTTTCAAAAAGTCAAGAATTTCGATTTTCTAGCACCTAGTGAGTGAAAATCGCGTTTACTTCACTTCTTTCAAACTGTTTAAAAATCATATAAAAGAATGTTTCACGTCATTATAAGCCTACATATACCAAGAATAATGAGTTTTCAACAAGTCAAGAAATTCAATTTTCTAGCCCCTAGTGAGAGTAAAATCGCGTTTACTTCATTTCTTTCAAACTGCATAAAAATCATATAAATGGATATTTCACGTCATAATACGCCTATATATACCAAGAATACTGAGTTTTGAAAAAGTCAAGAAATTCGATTTTCTAGGCCCTAGTGAGTGTAAAATCGCGTTTACTTCACTTCTTTCAAACTGCCTAAAAATCATATAAATGGATGTATCACCTCATAATAAGCCTCTATATACCAAGAATAATAAGTCTTTAAAAAGTCAAGAATTTCGATTTTCTAGCCCCTAGTGAGTGTAAAATCGCGTTTACATCACCTCTTTCAAACTGCTTAAAAATCATATAAATGGATGTATCACCTCATAATAAGCCTCTATATACCAAGAATACTGAGATTTCAAGAAGTCAAGAAATTCGATTTTCTAGCCCCTAGTGAGTGTAAAATGGCGTTTACTTCACTTATTTCAAACTGCTTAAAAATCATATAAATGGATGTATCACCTCATAATAACCCTCTATATACCAAGAATACTGAGTTTTCAAGAAGTCAAGAAATTCGATTTTCTAGCCCCTAGTGAGTGTAAAGTCGCGTTTACTTCACTTCTTTCAAACTGCTTAAAAATCATATACATGGATGTATCACCTCATAATAAGCCTCTATATACCAAGAATATTCAGATTTCAACAAGTCAAGAATTTCGATTTTCTATCCCCCAGTGAGTGTAAAATCGCGTTTACTTCACTTCTTTCAAACTGCTTAAAAATCATATAAATGGATGTATCACCTCATAATAAGCCTATATATACCAAGAATACTAAGTTTTCAAAAAGTCAAGAATTTCGATTTTCTAGCCCCTAGTGAGTGTAAAATCGCGTTTACTTCACTTCTTTCAAACTGCTTAAAAATCATATAAATGGATGTATCACCTCATTATAAGCCTACATATACCATGAATATTGAGTTTTCAACAAGTCAAGAAATTCAATTTTTTAGCCCCTAGTGAGAGTAAAATCGCGTTTACTTCACTTCTTTCAAACTGCATAAAAATCATATAAATGGAGGTTTCACGTCATAATCAGCCTATATATACCAAGAATACTAAGTTTTCAACAAGACAAGAAATTCGAATTTCTAGCCCCTAGTGAGTGTAAAATCAGGTTTACTTCACTTCTTTCAAAATGCTTAAAAATCATATAAATGGATGTATCACCTCATAAAAATCCTCTATATACCAAGAATACTGAGTTTTCAAAAAGTAAAGAATTTCGATTTTCTAGCCCCTAGTGAGTGTAAAATCGCGTTTACTTCACTTCTTTCAAACTATTTAAAAATCATATAAATGAATGTATCACGTCATAATAAGCCTTTATATACCAAGAATATTCAGTTTTCAACAAGTCAAGAAATTCGATTTTCTAGCCCCTAGTGAGTGTAAAATCGCGTTTACTTCACTTCTTTCAAACTGCATAAAAATCATATAAATGGATGTATCACATCATAATAAGCCTATATATACCAAGAATACTAAGTTTTCAAAAAGTCAAGAATTTCGATTTTCTAGCCCCTAGTGAGTGTAAAATGGCGTTTACTTCACTTCTTTCAAACTGCTTAGAAATCATATAAATGGATGTTTCACTTCATTATAAGCCTACATATACCAAGAATATTGAGTTTTCAACAAGTCAAGAAATTCGATTTTCTAGCCCCTAGTGACAATAAAATCGCGTTTACTTCACTTCTTTCAAACTGCATAAAAATCATATAAATGGATGTTTCACGTCATAATAAGCCTATATATATACCAAGAATACTAAGTTTTCAACAAGTCAAGAAATTCGATTTTCTAGCCCCCAGTGAGTGTAAAATCACGTTTACTTCACTTCTTACAAACTGCTTAAAAATTATATAAATGAATGTATCACCTCATAAAAAGTCTCTATATACCAAGAATACTGAGTTTTCAAAAAGTCAAGAATTTCGATTTTCTAGCCCCTAGTGAGTGTAAAATCGCGTTTACTTCTCTTCTTTAAACTGCTTAAAAATCATATAAATGGATATTTCACTTCATTATAAGCCTATATATAAAAGAATACAGAGTTTTCATAAAGTCAAGAAATTCGATTTTCTAGCCCCTAGTGAGTGTAAAATCACGTTTACTTCACTTCTTTCAAACCGCTCAAAAATCATTTAAATGTATGTATCACCTCATAATATGCATCTATATACCAAGAAAACTCAGTTTTCAACAAGTCAAGAAATTCGATATTTTAGCCCCTGCTGAGCGTAAAATCGCGTTTACTTTACTTCTTTCAAACTGCATAAAAATCATATAAATGGATGTATCACATCATAATAAGCCTATATATAACAAGAATACTAAGTTTTCAAAAAGTCAAGAATTTCGATTTTCTAGCCCCTAGTGAGTGTAAAATCGCGTTTACTTCACTTCTTTCAAACTGCTTAAAAATCATATAAAAGGATGTTTCACGTCATTATAAGCCTACATATACCAAGAATATTGAGTTTTCAACAAGTAAAGAAATTCAATTTTCTAGCCCCTAGTGAGAGTAAAATCGCGTTTACTTCACTTCTTTCAAACTGCATAAAAATCATATAAATGGATGTTTCACGTCATAATAAGCCTATATATATATATATATATATATATATATATATATATATATATACCAAGAATACTAAGTTTTCAACAAGTCAAGAAATTCGATTTTCTAGCCCCTAGTGAACGTAAAATCACGTTTACTGCACTTCTTACAAACTGCTTAAAAATCATATAAATGAATGTATCACCTCATAAAAAGTCTCTATATACCAAGAATACTGAGTTTTCAACAAGTCAAGAAATTCGATATTTTAGCCCCTGCTGAGCGTAAAATCGCGTTTACTTTACTGCTTTCAAACTGCATAAAAATCATATAAATGGATGTTTCACGTCATAATAAGCATATATATTCCAAGAATACTGAGGTCTCAAAAAGACAAGAAATTCGATTTTCTAGCCCCTAGTGAGTGTAAGATCGCGTTTTCTTCACTTATTTCAAACTGCTTAAAAATCATATAAATGGATGTATCACCTCATAGTAAGCCTCTATATACCAAGAATACTGACTTTTCAAAAAGTCAAGAAATTCGATTTTCTAGCCCCTAGTGAGTGTAAAATCGCGTTTATTTCACTTCTTTCAAAATGCTTAAAAATCATATAAATGGATGTATCACGTCATTATAGGCGTATATATACCAAGAATACTGAGTTTTTAAAAATTCAAGAAATTCGATTTTCTAACCCCTAGTGAGTGTAAAATCGCGTTTATTTCACTTCTTACAAACTGCTTAAAAATCATATAAATGGATGACTCACCTCATAATAAGCCTCTATATACCAAGAATATTCAGATTTCAACAAGTCAAGATATTCGATTTTCTATCCCCCAGTGAGTGTAAAATCGCGTTTACTTCACTTCTTTCAAACTGCTTAAAAATCATATAAATGGATGCATCACCTCATAATAAGCCTATATATACCAAGTTTACTAAGTTTTCAAAAAGTCAAAAATTTCGATTTTCTAGCCCCCAGTGTGTGTAAAATCGCGTTTTCTTCACTTCTTTCAAACTGCTTAAAAATTATATAATTGGAAGTATCACCTCATAATAAGCCTCTATATACCAAGAATACTGTGTTCTCAAAAAGTCAAGAATTTCGATTTTCTAGCACCTAGTGAGTGAAAATCGCGTTTACTTCACTTCTTTCAAACTGTTTAAAAATCATATAAAAGAATGTTTCACGTCATTATAAGCCTACATATACCAAGAATAATGAGTTTTCAACAAGTCAAGAAATTCAATTTTCTAGCCCCTAGTGAGAGTAAAATCGCGTTTACTTCATTTCTTTCAAACTGCATAAAAATCATATAAATGGATATTTCACGTCATAATACGCCTATATATACCAAGAATACTGAGTTTTGAAAAAGTCAAGAAATTCGATTTTCTAGGCCCTAGTGAGTGTAAAATCGCGTTTACTTCACTTCTTTCAAACTGCCTACAAATCATATAAATGGATGTATCACCTCATAATAAGCCTCTATATACCAAGAATAATAAGTTTTTAAAAAGTCAAGAATTTCGATTTTCTAGCCCCTAGTGAGTGTAAAATCGCGTTTACTTCACCTCTTTCAAACTGCTTAAAAATCATATAAATGGATGTATCACCTCATAATAAGCCTCTATATACCAAGAATACTGAGATTTCAAGAAGTCAAGAAATTCGATTTTCTAGCCCCTAGTGAGTGTAAAATGGCGTTTACTTCACTTATTTCAAACTGCTTAAAAATCATATAAATGGATGTATCACCTCATAATAACCCTCTATATACCAAGAATACTGAGTTTTCAAGAAGTCAAGAAATTCGATTTTCTAGCCCCTAGTGAGTGTAAAGTCGCGTTTACTTCACTTCTTTCAAACTGCTTAAAAATCATATACATGGATGTATCACCTCATAATAAGCCTCTATATACCAAGAATATTCAGATTTCAACAAGTCAAGAATTTCGATTTTCTATCCCCCAGTGAGTGTAAAATCGCGTTTACTTCACTTCTTTCAAACTGCTTAAAAATCATATAAATGGATGTATCACCTCATAATAAGCCTATATATACCAAGAATACTAAGTTTTCAAAAAGTCAAGAATTTCGATTTTCTAGCCCCTAGTGAGTGTAAAATCGCGTTTACTTCACTTCTTTCAAACTGCTTAAAAATCATATAAATGGATGTATCACCTCATTATAAGCCTACATATACCATGAATATTGAGTTTTCAACAAGTCAAGAAATTCAATTTTTTAGCCCCTAGTGAGAGTAAAATCGCGTTTACTTCACTTCTTTCAAACTGCATAAAAATCATATAAATGGAGGTTTCACGTCATAATCAGCCTATATATACCAAGAATACTAAGTTTTCAACAAGACAAGAAATTCGAATTTCTAGCCCCTAGTGAGTGTAAAATCAGGTTTACTTCACTTCTTTCAAAATGCTTAAAAATCATATAAATGGATGTATCACCTCATAATAAGCCTATATATAACAAGAATACTGAGTTTTCAACAAGTCAAGAAATTCGATTTTCAAAGCTCCTAGTGAGCGTAAAATCGCGTTTTCTTCACTTCTTTCAAAATGCTTAAAAATCATATAAATGGATGTATCACCTCATAAAAATCCTCTATATACCAAGAATACTGAGTTTTCAAAAAGTAAAGAATTTCGATTTTCTAGCCCCTAGTGAGTGTAAAATCGCGTTTACTTCACTTCTTTCAAACTATTTAAAAATCATATAAATGAATGTATCACGTCATATTAAGCCTTTATATACCAAGAATATTCAGTTTTCAACAAGTCAAGAAATTCGATTTTCTAGCCCCTAGTGAGTGTAAAATCGCGTTTACTTCACTTCTTTCAAACTGCATAAAAATCATATAAATGGATGTATCACATCATAATAAGCCTATATATACCAAGAATACTAAGTTTTCAAAAAGTCAAGAATTTCGATTTTCTAGCCCCTAGTGAGTGTAAAATGGCGTTTACTTCACTTCTTTCAAACTGCTTAGAAATCATATAAATGGATGTTTCACTTCATTATAAGCCTACATATACCAAGAATATTGAGTTTTCAACAAGTCAAGAAATTCGATTTTCTAGCCCCTAGTGACAATAAAATCGCGTTTACTTCACTTCTTTCAAACTGCATAAAAATCATATAAATGGATGTTTCACGTCATAATAAGCCTATATATATACCAAGAATACTAAGTTTTCAACAAGTCAAGAAATTCGATTTTCTAGCCCCCAGTGAGTGTAAAATCACGTTTACTTCACTTCTTACAAACTGCTTAAAAATTATATAAATGAATGTATCACCTCATAAAAAGTCTCTATATACCAAGAATACTGAGTTTTCAAAAAGTCAAGAATTTCGATTTTCTAGCCCCTAGTGAGAGTAAAATCGCGTTTACTTCTCTTCTTTAAACTGCTTAAAAATCATATAAATGGATATTTCACTTCATTATAAGCCTATATATAAAAGAATACAGAGTTTTCATAAAGTCAAGAAATTCGATTTTCTAGCCCCTAGTGAGTGTAAAATCACGTTTACTTCACTTCTTTCAAACCGCTTAAAAATCATTTAAATGTATGTATCACCTCATAATATGCATCTATATACCAAGAAAACTCAGTTTTCAACAAGTCAAGAAATTCGATATTTTAGCCCCTGCTGAGCGTAAAATCGCGTTTACTTTACTTCTTTCAAACTGCATAAAAATCATATAAATGGATGTATCACATCATAATAAGCCTATATATACCAAGAATACTAAGTTTTCAAAAAGTCAAGAATTTCGATTTTCTAGCCCCTAGTGAGTGTAAAATGGCGTTTACTTCACTTCTTTCAAACTGCTTAAAAATCATATAAATGGATGTTTCACTTCATTATAAGCCTACATATACCAAGAATATTGAGTTTTCAACAAGTCAAGAAATTCGATTTTTGAGCCCCTAGTGACAGTAAAATCGCGTTTACTTCACTTCTTTCAAACTGCATAAAAATCATATAAATGGATGTTTCACGTCATAATAAGCCTATATATATATATATATATATATATATATATATATATATACCAAGAATACTAAGTTTTCAACAAGTCAAGAAATTCGATTTTCTAGCCCCTAGTGAACGTAAAATCACGTTTACTGCACTTCTTACAAACTGCTTAAAAATCATATAAATGAATGTATCACCTCATAAAAAGTCTCTATATACCAAGAATACTGAGTTTTCAACAAGTCAAGAAATTCGATATTTTAGCCCCTACTGAGCGTAAAGTCGCGTTTACTTTACTGCTTTCAAACTGCATAAAAATCATATAAATGGATGTTTCACGTCATAATAAGCATATATATTCCAAGAATACTGAGCTCTCAAAAAGACAAGAAATTCGATTTTCTAGCCCCTAGTGAGTGTAAGATCGCGTTTTCTTCACTTATTTCAAACTGCTTAAAAATCATATAAATGGATGTATCACCTCATAGTAAGCCTCTATATACCAAGAATACTGACTTTTCAAAAAGTCAAGAAATTCGATTTTCTAGCCCCTAGTGAGTGTAAAATCGCGTTTATTTCACTTCTTTCAAAATGCTTAAAAATCATATAAATGGATGTATCACGTCATTATAGGCGTATATATACCAAGAATACTGAGTTTTTAAAAATTCAAGAAATTCGATTTTCTAACCCCTAGTGAGTGTAAAATCGCGTTTATTTCACTTCTTACAAACTGCTTAAAAATCATATAAATGGATGACTCACCTCATAATAAGCCTCTATATACCAAGAATATTCAGATTTCAACAAGTCAAGATATTCGATTTTCTATCCCCCAGTGAGTGTAAAATCGCGTTTACTTCACTTCTTTCAAACTGCTTAAAAATCATATAAATGGATGCATCACCTCATAATAAGCCTATATATACCAAGTTTACTAAGTTTTCAAAAAGTCAAAAATTTCGATTTTCTAGCCCCCAGTGTGTGTAAAATCGCGTTTTCTTCACTTCTTTCAAACTGCTTAAAAATCATATAATTGGAAGTATCACCTCATAATAAGCCTCTATATACCAAGAATACTGTGTTCTCAAAAAGTCAAGAAATTCGATTTTCTAGCCCCTAGTGAGTGTAAAATCGCGTTTACTTCACTTCTTTCAAACTGCTTAAAAATCATATAAATGGATGTATCACCTCATAATAAGCCTCTATATACCAAGAATACTGAGTTTTCAAGAAGTCAAGAAATTCGATTTTCTAGCCCCTAGTGAGTGTAAAGTCGCGTTTACTTCACTTCTTTCAAACTGCTTAAAAATCATATACATGGATGTATCACCTCATAATAAGCCTATATATAACAAGAATACTAAGTTTTCAAAAAGTCAAGAATTTCGATTTTCTAGCACCTAGTGAGTGAAAATCGCGTTTACTTCACTTCTTTCAAACTGTTTAAAAATCATATAAAAGAATGTTTCACGTCATTATAAGCCTACATATACCAAGAATAATGAGTTTTCAACAAGTCAAGAAATTCAATATTCTAGCCCCTAGTGAGAGTAAAATCGCGTTTACTTCATTTCTTTCAAACTGCATAAAAATCATATAAATGGATATTTCACGTCATAATACGCCTATATATACCAAGAATACTGAGTTTTGAAAAAGTCAAGAAATTCGATTTTCTAGGCCCTAGTGAGTGTAAAATCGCGTTTACTTCACTTCTTTCAAACTGCCTAAAAATCATATAAATGGATGTATCACCTCATAATAAGCCTCTATATACCAAGAATAATAAGTTTTTAAAAAGTCAAGAATTTCGATTTTCTAGCCCCCAGTGAGTGTAAAATGGCGTTTACTTCACTTCTTTCAACCTGCTTAAAAAGCATATAAATGGATGTATCACGTCATAATAAGCCTCTATATACCAAGAATACTGAGTTTTCAACAAGTCAAGAAATTCGATTTTCTAGCCCCTAGTGAGTGTAAAATCGCGTTTACTTGACTTCTTTCAAACTGCTTAAAAGTCATATAAATGTATGTATCCCCTCATAATAAGCATCTGTATACCAAGAAAACTCAGTTTTCAACAAGTCAAGAAATTCGATTTTCTAGCTCCTAGAGAGTATAAAATCGCGTTTACTTCACTTCTTTCAAACAGCTTAAAAATCATATAATAGGATGTATCACCTCATAATAAGCCTATATATACCAAGAATACTAAGTTTTCAAAAAGTCAAGAATTTCGATTTTCTAGCCCCTAGTGAGTGTAAAATCGCGTTTACTTCACTTCTTTCAAACTGCTTAAAAATCATATAAATGGATGTATCACCTCATTATAAGCCTACATATACCATGAATATTGAGTTTTCAACAAGTCAAGAAATTCAATTTTTTAGCCCCTAGTGAGAGTAAAATCGCGTTTACTTCACTTCTTTCAAACTGCATAAAAATCATATAAATGGAGGTTTCACGTCATAATCAGCCTATATATACCAAGAATACTAAGTTTTCAACAAGACAAGAAATTCGAATTTCTAGCCCCTAGTGAGTGTAAAATCAGGTTTACTTCACTTCTTTCAAAATGCTTAAAAATCATATAAATGGATGTATCACCTCATAAAAATCCTCTATATACCAAGAATACTGAGTTTTCAAAAAGTAAAGAATTTCGATTTTCTAGCCCCTAGTGAGTGTAAAATCGCGTTTACTTCACTTCTTTCAAACTATTTAAAAATCATATAAATGAATGTATCACGTCATAATAAGCCTTTATATACCAAGAATATTCAGTTTTCAACAAGTCAAGAAATTCGATTTTCTAGCCCCTAGTGAGTGTAAAATCGCGTTTACTTCACTTCTTTCAAACTGCATAAAAATCATATAAATGGATGTATCACATCATAATAAGCCTATATATACCAAGAATACTAAGTTTTCAAAAAGTCAAGAATTTCGATTTTCTAGCCCCTAGTGAGTGTAAAATGGCGTTTACTTCACTTCTTTCAAACTGCTTAAAAATCATATAAATGGATGTTTCACTTCATTATAAGCCTACATATACCAAGAATATTGAGTTTTCAACAAGTCAAGAAATTCAATTTTCTAGCCCCTAGTGACAGTAAAATCGCGTTTACTTCACTTCTTTCAAACTGCATAAAAATCATTTAAATGTATGTATCACCTCATAATATGCATCTATATACCAAGAAAACTCAGTTTTCAACAAGTCAAGAAATTCGATATTTTAGCCCCTGCTGAGCGTAAAATCGCGTTTACTTTACTTCTTTCAAACTGCATAAAAATCATATAAATGGATGTATCACATCATAATAAGCCTATATATACCAAGAATACTAAGTTTTCAAAAAGTCAAGAATTTCGATTTTCTAGCCCCTAGTGAGTGTAAAATCGCGTTTACTTCACTTCTTTCAAACTGCTTAAAAATCATATAAAAGGATGTTTCACGTCATTATAAGCCTACATATACCAAGAATATTGAGTTTTCAACAAGTAAAGAAATTCAATTTTCTAGCCCCTAGTGAGAGTAAAATCGCGTTTACTTCACTTCTTTCAAACTGCATAAAAATCATATAAATGGATGTTTCACGTCATAATAAGCCTATATATATATATATATATATATATATATACCAAGAATACTAAGTTTTCAACAAGTCAAGAAATTCGATTTTCTAGCCCCTAGTGAACGTAAAATCACGTTTACTGCACTTCTTACAAACTGCTTAAAAATCATATAAATGAATGTATCACCTCATAAAAAGTCTCTATATTCCAAGAATACTGAGTTTTCAACAAGTCAAGAAATTCGATATTTTAGCCCCTGCTGAGCGTAAAATCGCGTTTACTTTACTGCTTTCAAACTGCATAAAAATCATATAAATGGATGTTTCACGTCATAATAAGCATATATATTCCAAGAATACTGAGGTCTCAAAAAGACAAGAAATTCGATTTTCTAGCCCCTAGTGAGTGTAAGATCGCGTTTTCTTCACTTATTTCAAACTGCTTAAAAATCATATAAATGGATGTATCACGTCATTATAAGCCTACATATACCAAGAATAATGAGTTTTCAACAAGTCAAGAAATTCAATATTCTAGCCCCTAGTGAGAGTAAAATCGCGTTTACTTCATTTCTTTCAAACTGCATAAAAATCATATAAATGGATATTTCACGTCATAATACGCCTATATATACCAAGAATACTGAGTTTTGAAAAAGTCAAGAAATTCGATTTTCTAGGCCCTAGTGAGTGTAAAATCGCGTTTACTTCACTTCTTTCAAACTGCCTAAAAATCATATAAATGGATGTATCACCTCATAATAAGCCTCTATATACCAAGAATAATAAGTTTTTAAAAAGTCAAGAATTTCGATTTTCTAGCCCCCAGTGAGTGTAAAATGGCGTTTACTTCACTTCTTTCAACCTGCTTAAAAAGCATATAAATGGATGTATCACGTCATAATAAGCCTCTATATACCAAGAATACTGAGTTTTCAACAAGTCAAGAAATTCGATTTTCTAGCCCCTAGTGAGTGTAAAATCGCGTTTACTTGACTTCTTTCAAACTGCTTAAAAGTCATATAAATGTATGTATCCCCTCATAATAAGCATCTGTATACCAAGAAAACTCAGTTTTCAACAAGTCAAGAAATTCGATTTTCTAGCTCCTAGAGAGTGTAAAATCGCGTTTACTTCACTTCTTTCAAACAGCTTAAAAATCATATAATAGGATGTATCACCTCATAATAAGCCTATATATACCAAGAATACTAAGTTTTCAAAAAGTCAAGAATTTCGATTTTCTAGCCCCTAGTGAGTGTAAAATCGCGTTTACTTCACTTCTTTCAAACTGCTTAAAAATCATATAAATGGATGTATCACCTCATTATAAGCCTACATATACCATGAATATTGAGTTTTCAACAAGTCAAGAAATTCAATTTTTTAGCCCCTAGTGAGAGTAAAATCGCGTTTACTTCACTTCTTTCAAACTGCATAAAAATCATATAAATGGAGGTTTCACGTCATAATCAGCCTATATATACCAAGAATACTAAGTTTTCAACAAGACAAGAAATTCGAATTTCTAGCCCCTAGTGAGTGTAAAATCAGGTTTACTTCACTTCTTTCAAAATGCTTAAAAATCATATAAATGGATGTATCACCTCATAAAAATCCTCTATATACCAAGAATACTGAGTTTTCAAAAAGTAAAGAATTTCGATTTTCTAGCCCCTAGTGAGTGTAAAATCGCGTTTACTTCACTTCTTTCAAACTATTTAAAAATCATATAAATGAATGTATCACGTCATAATAAGCCTTTATATACCAAGAATATTCAGTTTTCAACAAGTCAAGAAATTCGATTTTCTAGCCCCTAGTGAGTGTAAAATCGCGTTTACTTCACTTCTTTCAAACTGCATAAAAATCATATAAATGGATGTATCACATCATAATAAGCCTATATATACCAAGAATACTAAGTTTTCAAAAAGTCAAGAATTTCGATTTTCTAGCCCCTAGTGAGTGTAAAATGGCGTTTACTTCACTTCTTTCAAACTGCTTAAAAATCATATAAATGGATGTTTCACTTCATTATAAGCCTACATATACCAAGAATATTGAGTTTTCAACAAGTCAAGAAATTCAATTTTCTAGCCCCTAGTGACAGTAAAATCGCGTTTACTTCACTTCTTTCAAACTGCATAAAAATCATTTAAATGTATGTATAACCTCATAATATGCATCTATATACCAAGAAAACTCAGTTTTCAACAAGTCAAGAAATTCGATATTTTAGCCCCTGCTGAGCGTAAAATCGCGTTTACTTTACTTCTTTCAAACTGCATAAAAATCATATAAATGGATGTATCACATCATAATAAGCCTATATATACCAAGAATACTAAGTTTTCAACAAGACAAGAAATTCGAATTTCTAGCCCCTAGTGAGTGTAAAATCAGGTTTACTTCACTTCTTTCAAAATGCTTAAAAATCATATAAATGGATGTATCACCTCATAAAAATCCTCTATATACCAAGAATACTGAGTTTTCAAAAAGTAAAGAATTTCGATTTTCTAGCCCCTAGTGAGTGTAAAATCGCGTTTACTTCACTTCTTTCAAACTATTTAAAAATCATATAAATGAATGTATCACGTCATAATAAGCCTTTATATACCAAGAATATTCAGTTTTCAACAAGTCAAGAAATTCGATTTTCTAGCCCCTAGTGAGTGTAAAATCGCGTTTACTTCACTTCTTTCAAACTGCATAAAAATCATATAAATGGATGTATCACATCATAATAAGCCTATATATACCAAGAATACTAAGTTTTCAAAAAGTCAAGAATTTCGATTTTCTAGCCCCTAGTGAGTGTAAAATCGCGTTTACTTCACTTCTTTCAAACTGCTTAAAAATCATATAAAAGGATGTTTCACGTCATTATAAGCCTACATATACCAAGAATATTGAGTTTTCAACAAGTAAAGAAATTCAATTTTCTAGCCCCTAGTGAGAGTAAAATCGCGTTTACTTCACTTCTTTCAAACTGCATAAAAATCATATAAATGGATGTTTCACGTCATAATAAGCCTATATATATATATATATATATATATATATATATATATATATATATATATACCAAGAATACTAAGTTTTCAACAAGTCAAGAAATTCGATTTTCTAGCCCCTAGTGAACGTAAAATCACGTTTACTGCACTTCTTACAAACTGCTTAAAAATCATATAAATGAATGTATCACCTCATAAAAAGTCTCTATATTCCAAGAATACTGAGTTTTCAACAAGTCAAGAAATTCGATATTTTAGCCCCTGCTGAGCGTAAAATCGCGTTTACTTTACTGCTTTCAAACTGCATAAAAATCATATAAATGGATGTTTCACGTCATAATAAGCATATATATTCCAAGAATACTGAGGTCTCAAAAAGACAAGAAATTCGATTTTCTAGCCCCTAGTGAGTGTAAGATCGCGTTTTCTTCACTTATTTCAAACTGCTTAAAAATCATATAAATGGATGTATCACCTCATAGTAAGCCTCTATATACCAAGAATACTGACTTTTCAAAAAGTCAAGAAATTCGATTTTCTAGCCCCTAGTGAGTGTAAAATCGCGTTTATTTCACTTCTTTCAAAATGCTTAAAAATCATATAAATGGATGTATCACGTCATTATAGGCGTATATATACCAAAAATACTGAGTTTTTAAAAATTCAAGAAATTCGATTTTCTAACCCCTAGTGAGTGTAAAATCGCGTTTATTTCACTTCTTACAAACTGCTTAAAAATCATATAAATGGATGACTCACCTCATAATAAGCCTCTATATACCAAGAATATTCAGATTTCAACAAGTCAAGATATTCGATTTTCTATCCCCCAGTGAGTGTAAAATCGCGTTTACTTCACTTCTTTCAAACTGCTTAAAAATCATATAAATGGATGCATCACCTCATAATAAGCCTATATATACCAAGTTTACTAAGTTTTCAAAAAGTCAAAAATTTCGATTTTCTAGCCCCCAGTGTGTGTAAAATCGCGTTTTCTTCACTTCTTTCAAACTGCTTAAAAATTATATAATTGGAAGTATCACCTCATAATAAGCCTCTATATACCAAGAATACTGTGTTCTCAAAAAGTCAAGAAATTCGATTTTCTAGCCCCTAGTGAGTGTAAAGTCGCGTTTACTTCACTTCTTTCAAACTGCTTAAAAATCATATACATGGATGTATCACCTCATAATAAGCCTATATATAACAAGAATACTAAGTTTTCAAAAAGTCAAGAATTTCGATTTTCTAGCACCTAGTGAGTGAAAATCGCGTTTACTTCACTTCTTTCAAACTGTTTAAAAATCATATAAAAGAATGTTTCACGTCATTATAAGCCTACATATACCAAGAATAATGAGTTTTCAACAAGTCAAGAAATTCAATTTTCTAGCCCCTAGTGAGAGTAAAATCGCGTTTACTTCATTTCTTTCAAACTGCATAAAAATCATATAAATGGATATTTCACGTCATAATACGCCTATATATACCAAGAATACTGAGTTTTGAAAAAGTCAAGAAATTCGATTTTCTAGGCCCTAGTGAGTGTAAAATCGCGTTTACTTCACTTCTTTCAAACTGCCTAAAAATCATATAAATGGATGTATCACCTCATAATAAGCCTCTATATACCAAGAATACTGAGATTTCAAGAAGTCAAGAAATTCGATTTTCTAGCCCCTAGTGAGTGTAAAATGGCGTTTACTTCACTTATTTCAAACTGCTTAAAAATCATATAAATGGATGTATCACCTCATAATAACCCTCTATATACCAAGAATACTGAGTTTTCAAGAAGTCAAGAAATTCGATTTTCTAGCCCCTAGTGAGTGTAAAGTCGCGTTTACTTCACTTCTTTCAAACTGCTTAAAAATCATATACATGGATGTATCACCTCATAATAAGCCTCTATATACCAAGAATATTCAGATTTCAACAAGTCAAGAATTTCGATTTTCTATCCCCCAGTGAGTGTAAAATCGCGTTTACTTCACTTCTTTCAAACTGCTTAAAAATCATATAAATGGATGTATCACCTCATAATAAGCCTATATATACCAAGAATACTAAGTTTTCAAAAAGTCAAGAATTTCGATTTTCTAGCCCCTAGTGAGTGTAAAATCGCGTTTACTTCACTTCTTTCAAACTGCTTAAAAATCATATAAATGGATGTATCACCTCATTATAAGCCTACATATACCATGAATATTGAGTTTTCAACAAGTCAAGAAATTCAATTTTTTAGCCCCTAGTGAGAGTAAAATCGCGTTTACTTCACTTCTTTCAAACTGCATAAAAATCATATAAATGGAGGTTTCACGTCATAATCAGCCTATATATACCAAGAATACCAAGTTTTCAACAAGACAAGAAATTCGAATTTCTAGCCCCTTGTGAGTGTAAAATCAGGTTTACTTCACTTCTTTCAAAATGCTTAAAAATCATATAAATGGATGTATCACCTCATAATAAGCCTATATATAACAAGAATACTAAGTTTTCAACAAGTCAAGAAATTCGATTTTCTAGCCCCTAGTGAACGTAAAATCACGTTTACTGCACTTCTTACAAACTGCTTAAAAATCATATAAATGAATGTATCACCTCATAAAAAGTCTCTATATACCAAGAATACTGAGTTTTCAACAAGTCAAGAAATTCGATATTTTAGCCCCTGCTGAGCGTAAAATCGCGTTTACTTTACTGCTTTCAAACTGCATAAAAATCATATAAATGGATGTTTCACGTCATAATAAGCATATATATTCCAAGAATACTGAGCTCTCAAAAAGACAAGAAATTCGATTTTCTAGCCCCTAGTGAGTGTAAGATCGCGTTTTCTTCACTTATTTCAAACTGCTTAAAAATCATATAAATGGATGTATCACCTCATAGTAAGCCTCTATATACCAAGAATACTGACTTTTCAAAAAGTCAAGAAATTCGATTTTCTAGCCCCTAGTGAGTGTAAAATCGCGTTTATTTCACTTCTTTCAAAATGCTTAAAAATCATATAAATGGATGTATCACGTCATTATAGGCGTATATATACCAAGAATACTGAGTTTTTAAAAATTCAAGAAATTCGATTTTCTAACCCCTAGTGAGTGTAAAATCGCGTTTATTTCACTTCTTACAAACTGCTTAAAAATCATATAAATGGATGACTCACCTCATAATAAGCCTTTATATACCAAGAATATTCAGATTTCAACAAGTCAAGATATTCGATTTTCTATCCCCCAGTGAGTGTAAAATCGCGTTTACTTCACTTCTTTCAAACTGCTTAAAAATCATATAAATGGATGCATCACCTCATAATAAGCCTATATATACCAAGTTTACTAAGTTTTCAAAAAGTCAAAAATTTCGATTTTCTAGCCCCCAGTGTGTGTAAAATCGCGTTTTCTTCACTTCTTTCAAACTGCTTAAAAATCATATAATTGGAAGTATCACCTCATAATAAGCCTCTATATACCAAGAATACTGTGTTCTCAAAAAGTCAAGAAATTCGATTTTCTAGCCCCTAGTGAGTGTAAAATCGCGTTTACTTCACTTATTTCAAACTGCTTAAAAATCATATAAATGGATGTATCACCTCATAATAAGCCTCTATATACCAAGAATACTGAGTTTTCAAGAAGTCAAGAAATTCGATTTTCTAGCCCCTAGTGAGTGTAAAGTCGCGTTTACTTCACTTCTTTCAAACTGCTTAAAAATCATATACATGGATGTATCACCTCATAATAAGCCTATATATAACAAGAATACTAAGTTTTCAAAAAGTCAAGAATTTCGATTTTCTAGCACCTAGTGAGTGAAAATCGCGTTTACTTCACTTCTTTCAAACTGTTTAAAAATCATATAAAAGAATGTTTCACGTCATTATAAGCCTACATATACCAAGAATAATGAGTTTTCAACAAGTCAAGAAATTCAATATTCTAGCCCCTAGTGAGAGTAAAATCGCGTTTACTTCATTTCTTTCAAACTGCATAAAAATCATATAAATGGATATTTCACGTCATAATACGCCTATATATACCAAGAATACTGAGTTTTGAAAAAGTCAAGAAATTCGATTTTCTAGGCCCTAGTGAGTGTAAAATCGCGTTTACTTCACTTCTTTCAAACTGCCTAAAAATCATATAAATGGATGTATCACCTCATAATAAGCCTCTATATACCAAGAATAATAAGTTTTTAAAAAGTCAAGAATTTCGATTTTCTAGCCCCCAGTGAGTGTAAAATGGCGTTTACTTCACTTCTTTCAACCTGCTTAAAAAGCATATAAATGGATGTATCACGTCATAATAAGCCTCTATATACCAAGAATACTGAGTTTTCAACAAGTCAAGAAATTCGATTTTCTAGCCCCTAGTGAGTGTAAAATCGCGTTTACTTGACTTCTTTCAAACTGCTTAAAAGTCATATAAATGTATGTATCCCCTCATAATAAGCATCTGTATACCAAGAAAACTCAGTTTTCAACAAGTCAAGAAATTCGATTTTCTAGCTCCTAGAGAGTGTAAAATCGCGTTTACTTCACTTCTTTCAAACAGCTTAAAAATCATATAATAGGATGTATCACCTCATAATAAGCCTATATATACCAAGAATACTAAGTTTTCAAAAAGTCAAGAATTTCGATTTTCTAGCCCCTAGTGAGTGTAAAATCGCGTTTACTTCACTTCTTTCAAACTGCTTAAAAATCATATAAATGGATGTATCACCTCATTATAAGCCTACATATACCATGAATATTGAGTTTTCAACAAGTCAAGAAATTCAATTTTTTAGCCCCTAGTGAGAGTAAAATCGCGTTTACTTCACTTCTTTCAAACTGCATAAAAATCATATAAATGGAGGTTTCACGTCATAATCAGCCTATATATACCAAGAATACTAAGTTTTCAACAAGACAAGAAATTCGAATTTCTAGCCCCTAGTGAGTGTAAAATCAGGTTTACTTCACTTCTTTCAAAATGCTTAAAAATCATATAAATGGATGTATTCACCTCATAAAAATCCTCTATATACCAAGAATACTGAGTTTTCAAAAAGTAAAGAATTTCGATTTTCTAGCCCCTAGTGAGTGTAAAATCGCGTTTACTTCACTTCTTTCAAACTATTTAAAAATCATATAAATGAATGTATCACGTCATAATAAGCCTTTATATACCAAGAATATTCAGTTTTCAACAAGTCAAGAAATTCGATTTTCTAGCCCCTAGTGAGTGTAAAATCGCGTTTACTTCACTTCTTTCAAACTGCATAAAAATCATATAAATGGATGTATCACATCATAATAAGCCTATATATACCAAGAATACTAAGTTTTCAAAAAGTCAAGAATTCCGATTTTCTAGCCCCTAGTGAGTGTAAAATGGCGTTTACTTCACTTCTTTCAAACTGCTTAAAAATCATATAAATGGATGTTTCACTTCATTATAAGCCTACATATACCAAGAATATTGAGTTTTCAACAAGTCAAGAAATTCAATTTTCTAGCCCCTAGTGACAGTAAAATCGCGTTTACTTCACTTCTTTCAAACTGCATAAAAATCATTTAAATGTATGTATCACCTCATAATATGCATCTATATACCAAGAAAACTCAGTTTTCAACAAGTCAAGAAATTCGATATTTTAGCCCCTGCTGAGCGTAAAATCGCGTTTACTTTACTTCTTTCAAACTGCATAAAAATCATATAAATGGATGTATCACATCATAATAAGCCTATATATACCAAGAATACTAAGTTTTCAAAAAGTCAAGAATTTCGATTTTCTAGCCCCTAGTGAGTGTAAAATCGCGTTTACTTCACTTCTTTCAAACTGCTTAAAAATCATATAAAAGGATGTTTCACGTCATTATAAGCCTACATATACCAAGAATATTGAGTTTTCAACAAGTAAAGAAATTCAATTTTCTAGCCCCTAGTGAGAGTAAAATCGCGTTTACTTCACTTCTTTCAAACTGCATAAAAATCATATAAATGGATGTTTCACGTCATAATAAGCCTATATATATATATATATATATATATATATATACCAAGAATACTAAGTTTTCAACAAGTCAAGAAATTCGATTTTCTAGCCCCTAGTGAACGTAAAATCACGTTTACTGCACTTCTTACAAACTGCTTAAAAATCATATAAATGAATGTATCACCTCATAAAAAGTCTCTATATTCCAAGAATACTGAGTTTTCAACAAGTCAAGAAATTCGATATTTTAGCCCCTGCTGAGCGTAAAATCGCGTTTACTTTACTGCTTTCAAACTGCATAAAAATCATATAAATGGATGTTTCACGTCATAATAAGCATATATATTCCAAGAATACTGAGGTCTCAAAAAGACAAGAAATTCGATTTTCTAGCCCCTAGTGAGTGTAAGATCGCGTTTTCTTCACTTATTTCAAACTGCTTAAAAATCATATAAATGGATGTATCACGTCATTATAAGCCTACATATACCAAGAATAATGAGTTTTCAACAAGTCAAGAAATTCAATATTCTAGCCCCTAGTGAGAGTAAAATCGCGTTTACTTCATTTCTTTCAAACTGCATAAAAATCATATAAATGGATATTTCACGTCATAATACGCCTATATATACCAAGAATACTGAGTTTTGAAAAAGTCAAGAAATTCGATTTTCTAGGCCCTAGTGAGTGTAAAATCGCGTTTACTTCACTTCTTTCAAACTGCCTAAAAATCATATAAATGGATGTATCACCTCATAATAAGCCTCTATATACCAAGAATAATAAGTTTTTAAAAAGTCAAGAATTTCGATTTTCTAGCCCCCAGTGAGTGTAAAATGGCGTTTACTTCACTTCTTTCAACCTGCTTAAAAAGCATATAAATGGATGTATCACGTCATAATAAGCCTCTATATACCAAGAATACTGAGTTTTCAACAAGTCAAGAAATTCGATTTTCTAGCCCCTAGTGAGTGTAAAATCGCGTTTACTTGACTTCTTTCAAACTGCTTAAAAGTCATATAAATGTATGTATCCCCTCATAATAAGCATCTGTATACCAAGAAAACTCAGTTTTCAACAAGTCAAGAAATTCGATTTTCTAGCTCCTAGAGAGTGTAAAATCGCGTTTACTTCACTTCTTTCAAACAGCTTAAAAATCATATAATAGGATGTATCACCTCATAATAAGCCTATATATACCAAGAATACTAAGTTTTCAAAAAGTCAAGAATTTCGATTTTCTAGCCCCTAGTGAGTGTAAAATCGCGTTTACTTCACTTCTTTCAAACTGCTTAAAAATCATATAAATGGATGTATCACCTCATTATAAGCCTACATATACCATGAATATTGAGTTTTCAACAAGTCAAGAAATTCAATTTTTTAGCCCCTAGTGAGAGTAAAATCGCGTTTACTTCACTTCTTTCAAACTGCATAAAAATCATATAAATGGAGGTTTCACGTCATAATCAGCCTATATATACCAAGAATACTAAGTTTTCAACAAGACAAGAAATTCGAATTTCTAGCCCCTAGTGAGTGTAAAATCAGGTTTACTTCACTTCTTTCAAAATGCTTAAAAATCATATAAATGGATGTATCACCTCATAAAAATCCTCTATATACCAAGAATACTGAGTTTTCAAAAAGTAAAGAATTTCGATTTTCTAGCCCCTAGTGAGTGTAAAATCGCGTTTACTTCACTTCTTTCAAACTATTTAAAAATCATATAAATGAATGTATCACGTCATAATAAGCCTTTATATACCAAGAATATTCAGTTTTCAACAAGTCAAGAAATTCGATTTTCTAGCCCCTAGTGAGTGTAAAATCGCGTTTACTTCACTTCTTTCAAACTGCATAAAAATCATATAAATGGATGTATCACATCATAATAAGCCTATATATACCAAGAATACTAAGTTTTCAAAAAGTCAAGAATTCCGATTTTCTAGCCCCTAGTAGGTGTAAAATGGCGTTTACTTCACTTCTTTCAAACTGCTTAAAAATCATATAAATGGATGTTTCACTTCATTATAAGCCTACATATACCAAGAATATTGAGTTTTCAACAAGTCAAGAAATTCAATTTTCTAGCCCCTAGTGACAGTAAAATCGCGTTTACTTCACTTCTTTCAAACTGCATAAAAATCATTTAAATGTATGTATCACCTCATAATATGCATCTATATACCAAGAAAACTCAGTTTTCAACAAGTCAAGAAATTCGATATTTTAGCCCCTGCTGAGCGTAAAATCGCGTTTACTTTACTTCTTTCAAACTGCATAAAAATCATATAAATGGATGTATCACATCATAATAAGCCTATATATACCAAGAATACTAAGTTTTCAAAAAGTCAAGAATTTCGATTTTCTAGCCCCTAGTGAGTGTAAAATCGCGTTTACTTCACTTCTTTCAAACTGCTTAAAAATCATATAAAAGGATGTTTCACGTCATTATAAGCCTACATATACCAAGAATATTGAGTTTTCAACAAGTAAAGAAATTCAATTTTCTAGCCCCTAGTGAGAGTAAAATCGCGTTTACTTCACTTCTTTCAAACTGCATAAAAATCATATAAATGGATGTTTCACGTCATAATAAGCCTATATATATATATATATATATATATATATATATATATATACCAAGAATACTAAGTTTTCAACAAGTCAAGAAATTCGATTTTCTAGCCCCTAGTGAACGTAAAATCACGTTTACTGCACTTCTTACAAACTGCTTAAAAATCATATAAATGAATGTATCACCTCATAAAAAGTCTCTATATTCCAAGAATACTGAGTTTTCAACAAGTCAAGAAATTCGATATTTTAGCCCCTGCTGAGCGTAAAATCGCGTTTACTTTACTGCTTTCAAACTGCATAAAAATCATATAAATGGATGTTTCACGTCATAATAAGCATATATATTCCAAGAATACTGAGGTCTCAAAAAGACAAGAAATTCGATTTTCTAGCCCCTAGTGAGTGTAAGATCGCGTTTTCTTCACTTATTTCAAACTGCTTAAAAATCATATAAATGGATGTATCACGTCATTATAAGCCTACATATACCAAGAATAATGAGTTTTCAACAAGTCAAGAAATTCAATATTCTAGCCCCTAGTGAGAGTAAAATCGCGTTTACTTCATTTCTTTCAAACTGCATAAAAATCATATAAATGGATATTTCACGTCATAATACGCCTATATATACCAAGAATACTGAGTTTTGAAAAAGTCAAGAAATTCGATTTTCTAGGCCCTAGTGAGTGTAAAATCGCGTTTACTTCACTTCTTTCAAACTGCCTAAAAATCATATAAATGGATGTATCACCTCATAATAAGCCTCTATATACCAAGAATAATAAGTTTTTAAAAAGTCAAGAATTTCGATTTTCTAGCCCCCAGTGAGTGTAAAATGGCGTTTACTTCACTTCTTTCAACCTGCTTAAAAAGCATATAAATGGATGTATCACGTCATAATAAGCCTCTATATACCAAGAATACTGAGTTTTCAACAAGTCAAGAAATTCGATTTTCTAGCCCCTAGTGAGTGTAAAATCGCGTTTACTTGACTTCTTTCAAACTGCTTAAAAGTCATATAAATGTATGTATCCCCTCATAATAAGCATCTGTATACCAAGAAAACTCAGTTTTCAACAAGTCAAGAAATTCGATTTTCTAGCTCCTAGAGAGTGTAAAATCGCGTTTACTTCACTTCTTTCAAACAGCTTAAAAATCATATAATAGGATGTATCACCTCATAATAAGCCTATATATACCAAGAATACTAAGTTTTCAAAAAGTCAAGAATTTCGATTTTCTAGCACCTAGTGAGTGAAAATCGCGTTTACTTCACTTCTTTCAAACTGTTTAAAAATCATATAAAAGAATGTTTCACGTCATTATAAGCCTACATATACCAAGAATAATGAGTTTTCAACAAGTCAAGAAATTCAATTTTCTAGCCCCTAGTGAGAGTAAAATCGCGTTTACTTAATTTCTTTCAAACTGCATAAAAATCATATAAATGGATATTTCACGTCATAATACGCCTATATATACCAAGAATACTGAGTTTTGAAAAAGTCAAGAAATTCGATTTTCTAGGCCCTAGTGAGTGTAAAATCGCGTTTACTTCACTTCTTTCAAACTGCCTAAAAATCATATAAATGGATGTATCACCTCATAATAAGCCTCTATATACCAAGAATAATAAGTTTTTAAAAAGTTAAGAATTTCGATTTTCTAGCCCCTAGTGAGTGTAAAATCGCGTTTACTTCACCTCTTTCAAACTGCTTAAAAATCATATAAATGGATGTATCACCTCATAATAAGCCTCTATATACCAAGAATACTGAGATTTCAAGAAGTCAAGAAATTCGATTTTCTAGCCCCTAGTGAGTGTAAAATGGCGTTTACTTCACTTATTTCAAACTGCTTAAAAATCATATAAATGGATGTATCACCTCATAATAACCCTCTATATACCAAGAATACTGAGTTTTCAAGAAGTCAAGAAATTCGATTTTCTAGCCCCTAGTGAGTGTAAAGTCGCGTTTACTTCACTTCTTTCAAACTGCTTAAAAATCATATACATGGATGTATCACCTCATAATAAGCCTCTATATACCAAGAATATTCAGATTTCAACAAGTCAAGAATTTCGATTTTCTATCCCCCAGTGAGTGTAAAATCGCGTTTACTTCACTTCTTTCAAACTGCTTAAAAATCATATAAATGGATGTATCACCTCATAATAAGCCTATATATACCAAGAATACTAAGTTTTCAAAAAGTCAAGAATTTCGATTTTCTAGCCCCTAGTGAGTGTAAAATCGCGTTTACTTCACTTCTTTCAAACTGCTTAAAAATCATATAAATGGATGTATCACCTCATTATAAGCCTACATATACCATGAATATTGAGTTTTCAACAAGTCAAGAAATTCAATTTTTTAGCCCCTAGTGAGAGTAAAATCGCGTTTACTTCACTTCTTTCAAACTGCATAAAAATCATATAAATGGAGGTTTCACGTCATAATCAGCCTATATATACCAAGAATACCAAGTTTTCAACAAGACAAGAAATTCGAATTTCTAGCCCCTTGTGAGTGTAAAATCAGGTTTACTTCACTTCTTTCAAAATGCTTAAAAATCATATAAATGGATGTATCACCTCATAATAAGCCTATATATAACAAGAATACTGAGTTTTCAACAAGTCAAGAAATTCGATTTTCTAGCTCCTAGTGAGCGTAAAATCGCGTTTTCTTCACTTCTTTCAAAATGCTTAAAAATCATATAAATGGATGTATCACCTCATAAAAATCCTCTATATACCAAGAATACTGAGTTTTCAAAAAGTAAAGAATTTCGATTTTCTAGCCCCTAGTGAGTGTAAAATCGCGTTTACTTCACTTCTTTCAAACTATTTAAAAATCATATAAATGAATGTATCACGTCATAATAAGCCTTTATATACCAAGAATATTCAGTTTTCAACAAGTCAAGAAATTCGATTTTCTAGCCCCTAGTGAGTGTAAAATCGCGTTTACTTCACTTCTTTCAAACTGCATAAAAATCATATAAATGGATGTATCACATCATAATAAGCCTATATATACCAAGAATACTAAGTTTTCAAAAAGTCAAGAATTTCGATTTTCTAGCCCCTAGTGAGTGTAAAATGGCGTTTACTTCACTTCTTTCAAACTGCTTAGAAATCATATAAATGGATGTTTCACTTCATTATAAGCCTACATATACCAAGAATATTGAGTTTTCAACAAGTCAAGAAATTCGATTTTCTAGCCCCTAGTGACAATAAAATCGCGTTTACTTCACTTCTTTCAAACTGCATAAAAATCATATAAATGGATGTTTCACGTCATAATAAGCCTATATATATACCAAGAATACTAAGTTTTCAACAAGTCAAGAAATTCGATTTTCTAGCCCCCAGTGAGTGTAAAATCACGTTTACTTCACTTCTTACAAACTGCTTAAAAATTATATAAATGAATGTATCACCTCATAAAAAGTCTCTATATACCAAGAATACTGAGTTTTCAAAAAGTCAAGAATTTCGATTTTCTAGCCCCTAGTGAGTGTAAAATCGCGTTTACTTGACTTCTTTCAAACTGCTTAAAAGTCATATAAATGTATGTATCCCCTCATAATAAGCATCTGTATACCAAGAAAACTCAGTTTTCAACAAGTCAAGAAATTCGATTTTCTAGCTCCTAGAGAGTGTAAAATCGCGTTTACTTCACTTCTTTCAAACAGCTTAAAAATCATATAATAGGATGTATCACCTCATAATAAGCCTATATATACCAAGAATACTAAGTTTTCAAAAAGTCAAGAATTTCGATTTTCTAGCCCCTAGTGAGTGTAAAATCGCGTTTACTTCACTTCTTTCAAACTGCTTAAAAATCATATAAATGGATGTATCACCTCATTATAAGCCTACATATACCATGAATATTGAGTTTTCAACAAGTCAAGAAATTCAATTTTTTAGCCCCTAGTGAGAGTAAAATCGCGTTTACTTCACTTCTTTCAAACTGCATAAAAATCATATAAATGGAGGTTTCACGTCATAATCAGCCTATATATACCAAGAATACTAAGTTTTCAACAAGACAAGAAATTCGAATTTCTAGCCCCTAGTGAGTGTAAAATCAGGTTGACTTCACTTCTTTCAAAATGCTTAAAAATCATATAAATGGATGTATCACCTCATAAAAATCCTCTATATACCAAGAATACTGAGTTTTCAAAAAGTAAAGAATTTCGATTTTCTAGCCCCTAGTGAGTGTAAAATCGCGTTTACTTCACTTCTTTCAAACTATTTAAAAATCATATAAATGAATGTATCACGTCATAATAAGCCTTTATATACCAAGAATATTCAGTTTTCAACAAGTCAAGAAATTCGATTTTCTAGCCCCTAGTGAGTGTAAAATCGCGTTTACTTCACTTCTTTCAAACTGCATAAAAATCATATAAATGGATGTATCACATCATAATAAGCCTATATATACCAAGAATACTAAGTTTTCAAAAAGTCAAGAATTTCGATTTTCTAGCCCCTAGTGAGTGTAAAATGGCGTTTACTTCACTTCTTTCAAACTGCTTAAAAATCATATAAATGGATGTTTCACTTCATTATAAGCCTACATATACCAAGAATATTGAGTTTTCAACAAGTCAAGAAATTCAATTTTCTAGCCCCTAGTGACAGTAAAATCGCGTTTACTTCACTTCTTTCAAACTGCATAAAAATCATTTAAATGTATGTATCACCTCATAATATGCATCTATATACCAAGAAAACTCAGTTTTCAACAAGTCAAGAAATTCGATATTTTAGCCCCTGCTGAGCGTAAAATCGCGTTTACTTTACTTCTTTCAAACTGCATAAAAATCATATAAATGGATGTATCACATCATAATAAGCCTATATATACCAAGAATACTAAGTTTTCAAAAAGTCAAGAATTTCGATTTTCTAGCCCCTAGTGAGTGTAAAATCGCGTTTACTTCACTTCTTTCAAACTGCTTAAAAATCATATAAAAGGATGTTTCACGTCATTATAAGCCTACATATACCAAGAATATTGAGTTTTCAACAAGTAAAGAAATTCAATTTTCTAGCCCCTAGTGAGAGTAAAATCGCGTTTACTTCACTTCTTTCAAACTGCATAAAAATCATATAAATGGATGTTTCACGTCATAATAAGCCTATATATATATATATATATATATATATACCAAGAATACTAAGTTTTCAACAAGTCAAGAAATTCGATTTTCTAGCCCCTAGTGAACGTAAAATCACGTTTACTGCACTTCTTACAAACTGCTTAAAAATCATATAAATGAATGTATCACCTCATAAAAAGTCTCTATATTCCAAGAATACTGAGTTTTCAACAAGTCAAGAAATTCGATATTTTAGCCCCTGCTGAGCGTAAAATCGCGTTTACTTTACTGCTTTCAAACTGCATAAAAATCATATAAATGGATGTTTCACGTCATAATAAGCATATATATTCCAAGAATACTGAGGTCTCAAAAAGACAAGAAATTCGATTTTCTAGCCCCTAGTGAGTGTAAGATCGCGTTTTCTTCACTTATTTCAAACTGCTTAAAAATCATATAAATGGATGTATCACCTCATAGTAAGCCTCTATATACCAAGAATACTGACTTTTCAAAAAGTCAAGAAATTCGATTTTCTAGCCCCTAGTGAGTGTAAAATCGCGTTTATTTCACTTCTTTCAAAATGCTTAAAAATCATATAAATGGATGTATCACGTCATTATAGGCGTATATATACCAAGAATACTGAGTTTTTAAAAATTCAAGAAATTCGATTTTCTAACCCCTAGTGAGTGTAAAATCGCGTTTATTTAACTTCTTACAAACTGCTTAAAAATCATATAAATGGATGACTCACCTCATAATAAGCCTCTATATACCAAGAATATTCAGATTTCAACAAGTCAAGATATTCGATTTTCTATCCCCCAGTGAGTGTAAAATCGCGTTTACTTCACTTCTTTCAAACTGCTTAAAAATCATATAAATGGATGCATCACCTCATAATAAGCCTATATATACCAAGTTTACTAAGTTTTCAAAAAGTCAAAAATTTCGATTTTCTAGCCCCCAGTGTGTGTAAAATCGCGTTTTCTTCACTTCTTTCAAACTGCTTAAAAATTATATAATTGGAAGTATCACCTCATAATAAGCCTCTATATACCAAGAATACTGTGTTCTCAAAAAGTCAAGAAATTCGATTTTCTAGCCCCTAGTGAGTGTAAAGTCGCGTTTACTTCACTTCTTTCAAACTGCTTAAAAATCATATACATGGATGTATCACCTCATAATAAGCCTATATATAACAAGAATACTAAGTTTTCAAAAAGTCAAGAATTTCGATTTTCTAGCACCTAGTGAGTGAAAATCGCGTTTACTTCACTTCTTTCAAACTGTTTAAAAATCATATAAAAGAATGTTTCACGTCATTATAAGCCTACATATACCAAGAATAATGAGTTTTCAACAAGTCAAGAAATTCAATTTTCTAGCCCCTAGTGAGAGTAAAATCGCGTTTACTTCATTTCTTTCAAACTGCATAAAAATCATATAAATGGATATTTCACGTCATAATACGCCTATATATACCAAGAACACTGAGTTTTGAAAAAGTCAAGAAATTCGATTTTCTAGGCCCTAGTGAGTGTAAAATCGCGTTTACTTCACTTCTTTCAAACTGCCTAAAAATCATATAAATGGATGTATCACCTCATAATAAGCCTCTATATACCAAGAATAATAAGTTTTTAAAAAGTCAAGAATTTCGATTTTCTAGCCCCTAGTGAGTGTAAAATCGCGTTTACTTCACCTCTTTCAAACTGCTTAAAAATCATATAAATGGATGTATCACCTCATAATAAGCCTCTATATACCAAGAATACTGAGATTTCAAGAAGTCAAGAAATTCGATTTTCTAGCCCCTAGTGAGTGTAAAATGGCGTTTACTTCACTTATTTCAAACTGCTTAAAAATCATATAAATGGATGTATCACCTCATAATAACCCTCTATATACCAAGAATACTGAGTTTTCAAGAAGTCAAGAAATTCGATTTTCTAGCCCCTAGTGAGTGTAAAGTCGCGTTTACTTCACTTCTTTCAAACTGCTTAAAAATCATATACATGGATGTATCACCTCATAATAAGCCTCTATATACCAAGAATATTCAGATTTCAACAAGTCAAGAATTTCGATTTTCTATCCCCCAGTGAGTGTAAAATCGCGTTTACTTCACTTCTTTCAAACTGCTTAAAAATCATATAAATGGATGTATCACCTCATAATAAGCCTATATATACCAAGAATACTAAGTTTTCAAAAAGTCAAGAATTTCGATTTTCTAGCCCCTAGTGAGTGTAAAATCGCGTTTACTTCACTTCTTTCAAACTGCTTAAAAATCATATAAATGGATGTATCACCTCATTATAAGCCTACATATACCATGAATATTGAGTTTTCAACAAGTCAAGAAATTCAATTTTTTAGCCCCTAGTGAGAGTAAAATCGCGTTTACTTCACTTCTTTCAAACTGCATAAAAATCATATAAATGGAGGTTTCACGTCATAATCAGCCTATATATACCAAGAATACCAAGTTTTCAACAAGACAAGAAATTCGAATTTCTAGCCCCTTGTGAGTGTAAAATCAGGTTTACTTCACTTCTTTCAAAATGCTTAAAAATCATATAAATGGATGTATCACCTCATAATAAGCCTATATATAACAAGAATACTGAGTTTTCAACAAGTCAAGAAATTCGATTTTCTAGCTCCTAGTGAGCGTAAAATCGCGTTTTCTTCACTTCTTTCAAAATGCTTAAAAATCATATAAATGGATGTATCACCTCATAAAAATCCTCTATATACCAAGAATACTGAGTTTTCAAAAAGTAAAGAATTTCGATTTTCTAGCCCCTAGTGAGTGTAAAATCGCGTTTACTTCACTTCTTTCAAACTATTTAAAAATCATATAAATGAATGTATCACGTCATAATAAGCCTTTATATACCAAGAATATTCAGTTTTCAACAAGTCAAGAAATTCGATTTTCTAGCCCCTAGTGAGTGTAAAATCGCGTTTACTTCACTTCTTTCAAACTGCATAAAAATCATATAAATGGATGTATCACATCATAATAAGCCTATATATACCAAGAATACTAAGTTTTCAAAAAGTCAAGAATTTCGATTTTCTAGCCCCTAGTGAGTGTAAAATGGCGTTTACTTCACTTCTTTCAAACTGCTTAGAAATCATATAAATGGATGTTTCACTTCATTATAAGCCTACATATACCAAGAATATTGAGTTTTCAACAAGTCAAGAAATTCGATTTTCTAGCCCCTAGTGACAATAAAATCGCGTTTACTTCACTTCTTTCAAACTGCATAAAAATCATATAAATGGATGTTTCACGTCATAATAAGCCTATATATATACCAAGAATACTAAGTTTTCAACAAGTCAAGAAATTCGATTTTCTAGCCCCCAGTGAGTGTAAAATCACGTTTACTTCACTTCTTACAAACTGCTTAAAAATTATATAAATGAATGTATCACCTCATAAAAAGTCTCTATATACCAAGAATACTGAGTTTTCAAAAAGTCAAGAATTTCGATTTTCTAGCCCCTAGTGAGTGTAAAATCGCGTTTACTTGACTTCTTTCAAACTGCTTAAAAGTCATATAAATGTATGTATCCCCTCATAATAAGCATCTGTATACCAAGAAAACTCAGTTTTCAACAAGTCAAGAAATTCGATTTTCTAGCTCCTAGAGAGTGTAAAATCGCGTTTACTTCACTTCTTTCAAACAGCTTAAAAATCATATAATAGGATGTATCACCTCATAATAAGCCTATATATACCAAGAATACTAAGTTTTCAAAAAGTCAAGAATTTCGATTTTCTAGCCCCTAGTGAGTGTAAAATCGCGTTTACTTCACTTCTTTCAAACTGCTTAAAAATCATATAAATGGATGTATCACCTCATTATAAGCCTACATATACCATGAATATTGAGTTTTCAACAAGTCAAGAAATTCAATTTTTTAGCCCCTAGTGAGAGTAAAATCGCGTTTACTTCACTTCTTTCAAACTGCATAAAAATCATATAAATGGAGGTTTCACGTCATAATCAGCCTATATATACCAAGAATACTAAGTTTTCAACAAGACAAGAAATTCGAATTTCTAGCCCCTAGTGAGTGTAAAATCAGGTTTACTTCACTTCTTTCAAAATGCTTAAAAATCATATAAATGGATGTATCACCTCATAAAAATCCTCTATATACCAAGAATACTGAGTTTTCAAAAAGTAAAGAATTTCGATTTTCTAGCCCCTAGTGAGTGTAAAATCGCGTTTACTTCACTTCTTTCAAACTATTTAAAAATCATATAAATGAATGTATCACGTCATAATAAGCCTTTATATACCAAGAATATTCAGTTTTCAACAAGTCAAGAAATTCGATTTTCTAGCCCCTAGTGAGTGTAAAATCGCGTTTACTTCACTTCTTTCAAACTGCATAAAAATCATATAAATGGATGTATCACATCATAATAAGCCTATATATACCAAGAATACTAAGTTTTCAAAAAGTCAAGAATTTCGATTTTCTAGCCCCTAGTGAGTGTAAAATGGCGTTTACTTCACTTCTTTCAAACTGCTTAAAAATCATATAAATGGATGTTTCACTTCATTATAAGCCTACATATACCAAGAATATTGAGTTTTCAACAAGTCAAGAAATTCAATTTTCTAGCCCCTAGTGACAGTAAAATCGCGTTTACTTCACTTCTTTCAAACTGCATAAAAATCATTTAAATGTATGTATCACCTCATAATATGCATCTATATACCAAGAAAACTCAGTTTTCAACAAGTCAAGAAATTCGATATTTTAGCCCCTGCTGAGCGTAAAATCGCGTTTACTTTACTTCTTTCAAACTGCATAAAAATCATATAAATGGATGTATCACATCATAATAAGCCTATATATACCAAGAATACTAAGTTTTCAAAAAGTCAAGAATTTCGATTTTCTAGCCCCTAGTGAGTGTAAAATCGCGTTTACTTCACTTCTTTCAAACTGCTTAAAAATCATATAAAAGGATGTTTCACGTCATTATAAGCCTACATATACCAAGAATATTGAGTTTTCAACAAGTAAAGAAATTCAATTTTCTAGCCCCTAGTGAGAGTAAAATCGCGTTTACTTCACTTCTTTCAAACTGCATAAAAATCATATAAATGGATGTTTCACGTCATAATAAGCCTATATATATATATATATATATATATATATATATATATATATATACCAAGAATACTAAGTTTTCAACAAGTCAAGAAATTCGATTTTCTAGCCCCTAGTGAACGTAAAATCACGTTTACTGCACTTCTTACAAACTGCTTAAAAATCATATAAATGAATGTATCACCTCATAAAAAGTCTCTATATTCCAAGAATACTGAGTTTTCAACAAGTCAAGAAATTCGATATTTTAGCCCCTGCTGAGCGTAAAATCGCGTTTACTTTACTGCTTTCAAACTGCATAAAAATCATATAAATGGATGTTTCACGTCATAATAAGCATATATATTCCAAGAATACTGAGGTCTCAAAAAGACAAGAAATTCGATTTTCTAGCCCCTAGTGAGTGTAAGATCGCGTTTTCTTCACTTATTTCAAACTGCTTAAAAATCATATAAATGGATGTATCACCTCATAGTAAGCCTCTATATACCAAGAATACTGACTTTTCAAAAAGTCAAGAAATTCGATTTTCTAGCCCCTAGTGAGTGTAAAATCGCGTTTATTTCACTTCTTTCAAAATGCTTAAAAATCATATAAATGGATGTATCACGTCATTATAGGCGTATATATACCAAGAATACTGAGTTTTTAAAAATTCAAGAAATTCGATTTTCTAACCCCTAGTGAGTGTAAAATCGCGTTTATTTAACTTCTTACAAACTGCTTAAAAATCATATAAATGGATGACTCACCTCATAATAAGCCTCTATATACCAAGAATATTCAGATTTCAACAAGTCAAGATATTCGATTTTCTATCCCCCAGTGAGTGTAAAATCGCGTTTACTTCACTTCTTTCAAACTGCTTAAAAATCATATAAATGGATGCATCACCTCATAATAAGCCTATATATACCAAGTTTACTAAGTTTTCAAAAAGTCAAAAATTTCGATTTTCTAGCCCCCAGTGTGTGTAAAATCGCGTTTTCTTCACTTCTTTCAAACTGCTTAAAAATTATATAATTGGAAGTATCACCTCATAATAAGCCTCTATATACCAAGAATACTGTGTTCTCAAAAAGTCAAGAAATTCGATTTTCTAGCCCCTAGTGAGTGTAAAGTCGCGTTTACTTCACTTCTTTCAAACTGCTTAAAAATCATATACATGGATGTATCACCTCATAATAAGCCTATATATAACAAGAATACTAAGTTTTCAAAAAGTCAAGAATTTCGATTTTCTAGCACCTAGTGAGTGAAAATCGCGTTTACTTCACTTCTTTCAAACTGTTTAAAAATCATATAAAAGAATGTTTCACGTCATTATAAGCCTACATATACCAAGAATAATGAGTTTTCAACAAGTCAAGAAATTCAATTTTCTAGCCCCTAGTGAGAGTAAAATCGCGTTTACTTCATTTCTTTCAAACTGCATAAAAATCATATAAATGGATATTTCACGTCATAATACGCCTATATATACCAAGAACACTGAGTTTTGAAAAAGTCAAGAAATTCGATTTTCTAGGCCCTAGTGAGTGTAAAATCGCGTTTACTTCACTTCTTTCAAACTGCCTAAAAATCATATAAATGGATGTATCACCTCATAATAAGCCTCTATATACCAAGAATAATAAGTTTTTAAAAAGTCAAGAATTTCGATTTTCTAGCCCCTAGTGAGTGTAAAATCGCGTTTACTTCACCTCTTTCAAACTGCTTAAAAATCATATAAATGGATGTATCACCTCATAATAAGCCTCTATATACCAAGAATACTGAGATTTCAAGAAGTCAAGAAATTCGATTTTCTAGCCCCTAGTGAGTGTAAAATGGCGTTTACTTCACTTATTTCAAACTGCTTAAAAATCATATAAATGGATGTATCACCTCATAATAACCCTCTATATACCAAGAATACTGAGTTTTCAAGAAGTCAAGATATTCGATTTTCTAGCCCCTAGTGAGTGTAAAGTCGCGTTTACTTCGCTTCTTTCAAACTGCTTAAAAATCATATACATGGATGTATCACCTCATAATAAGCCTCTATATACCAAGAATATTCAGATTTCAACAAGTCAAGAATTTCGATTTTCTATCCCCCAGTGAGTGTAAAATCGCGTTTACTTCACTTCTTTCAAACTGCTTAAAAATCATATAAATGGATGTATCACCTCATAATAAGCCTATATATACCAAGAATACTAAGTTTTCAAAAAGTCAAGAATTTCGATTTTCTAGCCCCTAGTGAGTGTAAAATCGCGTTTACTTCACTTCTTTCAAACTGCTTAAAAATCATATAAATGGATGTATCACCTCATTATAAGCCTACATATACCATGAATATTGAGTTTTCAACAAGTCAAGAAATTCAATTTTTTAGCCCCTAGTGAGAGTAAAATCGCGTTTACTTCACTTCTTTCAAACTGCATAAAAATCATATAAATGGAGGTTTCACGTCATAATCAGCCTATATATACCAAGAATACCAAGTTTTCAACAAGACAAGAAATTCGAATTTCTAGCCCCTTGTGAGTGTAAAATCAGGTTTACTTCACTTCTTTCAAAATGCTTAAAAATCATATAAATGGATGTATCACCTCATAATAAGCCTATATATAACAAGAATACTGAGTTTTCAACAAGTCAAGAAATTCGATTTTCTAGCTCCTAGTGAGCGTAAAATCGCGTTTTCTTCACTTCTTTCAAAATGCTTAAAAATCATATAAATGGATGTATCACCTCATAAAAATCCTCTATATACCAAGAATACTGAGTTTTCAAAAAGTAAAGAATTTCGATTTTCTAGCCCCTAGTGAGTGTAAAATCGCGTTTACTTCACTTCTTTCAAACTATTTAAAAATCATATAAATGAATGTATCACGTCATAATAAGCCTTTATATACCAAGAATATTCAGTTTTCAACAAGTCAAGAAATTCGATTTTCTAGCCCCTAGTGAGTGTAAAATCGCGTTTACTTCACTTCTTTCAAACTGCATAAAAATCATATAAATGGATGTATCACATCATAATAAGCCTATATATACCAAGAATACTAAGTTTTCAAAAAGTCAAGAATTTCGATTTTCTAGCCCCTAGTGAGTGTAAAATGGCGTTTACTTCACTTCTTTCAAACTGCTTAGAAATCATATAAATGGATGTTTCACTTCATTATAAGCCTACATATACCAAGAATATTGAGTTTTCAACAAGTCAAGAAATTCGATTTTCTAGCCCCTAGTGACAATAAAATCGCGTTTACTTCACTTCTTTCAAACTGCATAAAAATCATATAAATGGATGTTTCACGTCATAATAAGCCTATATATATACCAAGAATACTAAGTTTTCAACAAGTCAAGAAATTCGATTTTCTAGCCCCCAGTGAGTGTAAAATCACGTTTACTTCACTTCTTACAAACTGCTTAAAAATTATATAAATGAATGTATCACCTCATAAAAAGTCTCTATATACCAAGAATACTGAGTTTTCAAAAAGTCAAGAATTTCGATTTTCTAGCCCCTAGTGAGTGTAAAATCGCGTTTACTTGACTTCTTTCAAACTGCTTAAAAGTCATATAAATGTATGTATCCCCTCATAATAAGCATCTGTATACCAAGAAAACTCAGTTTTCAACAAGTCAAGAAATTCGATTTTCTAGCTCCTAGAGAGTGTAAAATCGCGTTTACTTCACTTCTTTCAAACAGCTTAAAAATCATATAATAGGATGTATCACCTCATAATAAGCCTATATATACCAAGAATACTAAGTTTTCAAAAAGTCAAGAATTTCGATTTTCTAGCCCCTAGTGAGTGTAAAATGGCGTTTACTTCACTTCTTTCAAACTGCTTAAAAATCATATAAATGGATGTTTCACTTCATTATAAGCCTACATATACCAAGAATATTGAGTTTTCAACAAGTCAAGAAATTCAATTTTCTAGCCCCTAGTGACAGTAAAATCGCGTTTACTTCACTTCTTTCAAACTGCATAAAAATCATTTAAATGTATGTATCACCTCATAATATGCATCTATATACCAAGAAAACTCAGTTTTCAACAAGTCAAGAAATTCGATATTTTAGCCCCTGCTGAGCGTAAAATCGCGTTTACTTTACTTCTTTCAAACTGCATAAAAATCATATAAATGGATGTATCACATCATAATAAGCCTATATATACCAAGAATACTAAGTTTTCAAAAAGTCAAGAATTTCGATTTTCTAGCCCCTAGTGAGTGTAAAATCGCGTTTACTTCACTTCTTTCAAACTGCTTAAAAATCATATAAAAGGATGTTTCACGTCATTATAAGCCTACATATACCAAGAATATTGAGTTTTCAACAAGTAAAGAAATTCAATTTTCTAGCCCCTAGTGAGAGTAAAATCGCGTTTACTTCACTTCTTTCAAACTGCATAAAAATCATATAAATGGATGTTTCACGTCATAATAAGCCTATATATATATATATATATATATATATATATATATATATACCAAGAATACTAAGTTTTCAACAAGTCAAGAAATTCGATTTTCTAGCCCCTAGTGAACGTAAAATCACGTTTACTGCACTTCTTACAAACTGCTTAAAAATCATATAAATGAATGTATCACCTCATAAAAAGTCTCTATATTCCAAGAATACTGAGTTTTCAACAAGTCAAGAAATTCGATATTTTAGCCCCTGCTGAGCGTAAAATCGCGTTTACTTTACTGCTTTCAAACTGCATAAAAATCATATAAATGGATGTTTCACGTCATAATAAGCATATATATTCCAAGAATACTGAGGTCTCAAAAAGACAAGAAATTCGATTTTCTAGCCCCTAGTGAGTGTAAGATCGCGTTTTCTTCACTTATTTCAAACTGCTTAAAAATCATATAAATGGATGTATCACCTCATAGTAAGCCTCTATATACCAAGAATACTGACTTTTCAAAAAGTCAAGAAATTCGATTTTCTAGCCCCTAGTGAGTGTAAAATCGCGTTTATTTCACTTCTTTCAAAATGCTTAAAAATCATATAAATGGATGTATCACGTCATTATAGGCGTATATATACCAAGAATACTGAGTTTTTAAAAATTCAAGAAATTCGATTTTCTAACCCCTAGTGAGTGTAAAATCGCGTTTATTTAACTTCTTACAAACTGCTTAAAAATCATATAAATGGATGACTCACCTCATAATAAGCCTCTATATACCAAGAATATTCAGATTTCAACAAGTCAAGATATTCGATTTTCTATCCCCCAGTGAGTGTAAAATCGCGTTTACTTCACTTCTTTCAAACTGCTTAAAAATCATATAAATGGATGCATCACCTCATAATAAGCCTATATATACCAAGTTTACTAAGTTTTCAAAAAGTCAAAAATTTCGATTTTCTAGCCCCCAGTGTGTGTAAAATCGCGTTTTCTTCACTTCTTTCAAACTGCTTAAAAATTATATAATTGGAAGTATCACCTCATAATAAGCCTCTATATACCAAGAATACTGTGTTCTCAAAAAGTCAAGAAATTCGATTTTCTAGCCCCTAGTGAGTGTAAAGTCGCGTTTACTTCACTTCTTTCAAACTGCTTAAAAATCATATACATGGATGTATCACCTCATAATAAGCCTATATATAACAAGAATACTAAGTTTTCAAAAAGTCAAGAATTTCGATTTTCTAGCACCTAGTGAGTGAAAATCGCGTTTACTTCACTTCTTTCAAACTGTTTAAAAATCATATAAAAGAATGTTTCACGTCATTATAAGCCTACATATACCAAGAATAATGAGTTTTCAACAAGTCAAGAAATTCAATTTTCTAGCCCCTAGTGAGAGTAAAATCGCGTTTACTTCATTTCTTTCAAACTGCATAAAAATCATATAAATGGATATTTCACGTCATAATACGCCTATATATACCAAGAACACTGAGTTTTGAAAAAGTCAAGAAATTCGATTTTCTAGGCCCTAGTGAGTGTAAAATCGCGTTTACTTCACTTCTTTCAAACTGCCTAAAAATCATATAAATGGATGTATCACCTCATAATAAGCCTCTATATACCAAGAATAATAAGTTTTTAAAAAGTCAAGAATTTCGATTTTCTAGCCCCTAGTGAGTGTAAAATCGCGTTTACTTCACCTCTTTCAAACTGCTTAAAAATCATATAAATGGATGTATCACCTCATAATAAGCCTCTATATACCAAGAATACTGAGATTTCAAGAAGTCAAGAAATTCGATTTTCTAGCCCCTAGTGAGTGTAAAATGGCGTTTACTTCACTTATTTCAAACTGCTTAAAAATCATATAAATGGATGTATCACCTCATAATAACCCTCTATATACCAAGAATACTGAGTTTTCAAGAAGTCAAGAAATTCGATTTTCTAGCCCCTAGTGAGTGTAAAGTCGCGTTTACTTCACTTCTTTCAAACTGCTTAAAAATCATATACATGGATGTATCACCTCATAATAAGCCTCTATATACCAAGAATATTCAGATTTCAACAAGTCAAGAATTTCGATTTTCTATCCCCCAGTGAGTGTAAAATCGCGTTTACTTCACTTCTTTCAAACTGCTTAAAAATCATATAAATGGATGTATCACCTCATAATAAGCCTATATATACCAAGAATACTAAGTTTTCAAAAAGTCAAGAATTTCGATTTTCTAGCCCCTAGTGAGTGTAAAATCGCGTTTACTTCACTTCTTTCAAACTGCTTAAAAATCATATAAATGGATGTATCACCTCATTATAAGCCTACATATACCATGAATATTGAGTTTTCAACAAGTCAAGAAATTCAATTTTTTAGCCCCTAGTGAGAGTAAAATCGCGTTTACTTCACTTCTTTCAAACTGCATAAAAATCATATAAATGGAGGTTTCACGTCATAATCAGCCTATATATACCAAGAATACCAAGTTTTCAACAAGACAAGAAATTCGAATTTCTAGCCCCTTGTGAGTGTAAAATCAGGTTTACTTCACTTCTTTCAAAATGCTTAAAAATCATATAAATGGATGTATCACCTCATAATAAGCCTATATATAACAAGAATACTGAGTTTTCAACAAGTCAAGAAATTCGATTTTCTAGCTCCTAGTGAGCGTAAAATCGCGTTTTCTTCACTTCTTTCAAAATGCTTAAAAATCATATAAATGGATGTATCACCTCATAAAAATCCTCTATATACCAAGAATACTGAGTTTTCAAAAAGTAAAGAATTTCGATTTTCTAGCCCCTAGTGAGTGTAAAATCGCGTTTTCTTCACTTCTTTCAAACTATTTAAAAATCATATAAATGAATGTATCACGTCATAATAAGCCTTTATATACCAAGAATATTCAGTTTTCAACAAGTCAAGAAATTCGATTTTCTAGCCCCTAGTGAGTGTAAAATCGCGTTTACTTCACTTCTTTCAAACTGCATAAAAATCATATAAATGGATGTATCACATCATAATAAGCCTATATATACCAAGAATACTAAGTTTTCAAAAAGTCAAGAATTTCGATTTTCTAGCCCCTAGTGAGTGTAAAATGGCGTTTACTTCACTTCTTTCAAACTGCTTAGAAATCATATAAATGGATGTTTCACTTCATTATAAGCCTACATATACCAAGAATATTGAGTTTTCAACAAGTCAAGAAATTCGATTTTCTAGCCCCTAGTGACAATAAAATCGCGTTTACTTCACTTCTTTCAAACTGCATAAAAATCATATAAATGGATGTTTCACGTCATAATAAGCCTATATATATACCAAGAATACTAAGTTTTCAACAAGTCAAGAAATTCGATTTTCTAGCCCCCAGTGAGTGTAAAATCACGTTTACTTCACTTCTTACAAACTGCTTAAAAATTATATAAATGAATGTATCACCTCATAAAAAGTCTCTATATACCAAGAATACTGAGTTTTCAAAAAGTCAAGAATTTCGATTTTCTAGCCCCTAGTGAGAGTAAAATCGCGTTTACTTCTCTTCTTTAAACTGCTTAAAAATCATATAAATGGATATTTCACTTCATTATAAGCCTATATATAAAAGAATACAGAGTTTTCATAAAGTCAAGAAATTCGATTTTCTAGCCCCTAGTGAGTGTAAAATCACGTTTACTTCACTTCTTTCAAACCGCTTAAAAATCATTTAAATGTATGTATCACCTCATAATATGCATCTATATACCAAGAAAACTCAGTTTTCAACAAGTCAAGAAATTCGATATTTTAGCCCCTGCTGAGCGTAAAATCGCGTTTACTTTACTTCTTTCAAACTGCATAAAAATCATATAAATGGATGTATCACATCATAATAAGCCTATATATACCAAGAATACTAAGTTTTCAAAAAGTCAAGAATTTCGATTTTCTAGCCCCTAGTGAGTGTAAAATGGCGTTTACTTCACTTCTTTCAAACTACTTAAAAATCATATAAATGGATGTTTCACTTCATTATAAGCCTACATATACCAAGAATATTGAGTTTTCAACAAGTCAAGAAATTCAATTTTTTAGCCCCTAGTGACAGTAAAATCGCGTTTACTTCACTTCTTTCAAACTGCATAAAAATCATATAAATGGATGTTTCACGTCATAATAAGCCTATATATATATATATATATATATATATATATATATATATATACCAAGAATACTAAGTTTTCAACAAGTCAAGAAATTCGATTTTCTAGCCCCTAGTGAACGTAAAATCACGTTTACTGCACTTCTTACAAACTGCTTAAAAATCATATAAATGAATGTATCACCTCATAAAAAGTCTCTATATACCAAGAATACTGAGTTTTCAACAAGTCAAGAAATTCGATATTTTAGCCCCTGCTGAGCGTAAAATCGCGTTTACTTTACTGCTTTCAAACTGCATAAAAATCATATAAATGGATGTTTCACGTCATAATAAGCATATATATTCCAAGAATACTGAGGTCTCAAAAAGACAAGAAATTCGATTTTCTAGCCCCTAGTGAGTGTAAGATCGCGTTTTCTTCACTTATTTCAAACTGCTTAAAAATCATATAAATGGATGTATCACCTCATAGTAAGCCTCTATATACCAAGAATACTGACTTTTCAAAAAGTCAAGAAATTCGATTTTCTAACCCCTAGTGAGTGTAAAATCGCGTTTATTTCACTTCTTACAAACTGCTTAAAAATCATATAAATGGATGACTCACCTCATAATAAGCCTCTATATACCAAGAATATTCAGATTTCAACAAGTCAAGATATTCGATTTTCTATCCCCCAGTGAGTGTAAAATCGCGTTTACTTCACTTCTTTCAAACTGCTTAAAAATCATATAAATGGATGCATCACCTCATAATAAGCCTATATATACCAAGTTTACTAAGTTTTCAAAAAGTCAAAAATTTCGATTTTCTAGCCCCCAGTGTGTGTAAAATCGCGTTTTCTTCACTTCTTTCAAACTGCTTAAAAATCATATAATTGGAAGTATCACCTCATAATAAGCCTCTATATACCAAGAATACTGTGTTCTCAAAAAGTCAAGAAATTCGATTTTCTAGCCCCTAGTGAGTGTAAAATCGCGTTTACTTCACTTCTTTCAAACTGCTTAAAAATCATATAAATGGATGTATCACCTCATAATAAGCCTCTATATACCAAGAATACTGAGTTTGCAAGAAGTCAAGAAATTCGATTTTCTAGCCCCTAGTGAGTGTAAAGTCGCGTTTACTTCACTTCTTTCAAACTGCTTAAAAATCATATACATGGATGTATCACCTCATAATAAGCCTATATATAACAAGAATACTAAGTTTTCAAAAAGTCAAGAATTTCGATTTTCTAGCACCTAGTGAGTGAAAATCGCGTTTACTTCACTTCTTTGAAACTGTTTAAAAATCATATAAAAGAATGTTTCACGTCATTATAAGCCTACATATACCAAGAATAATGAGTTTTCAACAAGTCAAGAAATTCAATATTCTAGCCCCTAGTGAGAGTAAAATCGCGTTTACTTCATTTCTTTCAAACTGCATAAAAATCATATAAATGGATATTTCACGTCATAATACGCCTATATATACCAAGAATACTGAGTTTTGAAAAAGTCAAGAAATTCGATTTTCTAGGCCCTAGTGAGTGTAAAATCGCGTTTACTTCACTTCTTTCAAACTGCCTAAAAATCATATAAATGGATGTATCACCTCATAATAAGCCTCTATATACCAAGAATAATAAGTTTTTAAAAAGTCAAGAATTTCGATTTTCTAGCCCCCAGTGAGTGTAAAATGGCGTTTACTTCACGTCTTTCAACCTGCTTAAAAAGCATATAAATGGATGTATCACGTCATAATAAGCCTCTATATACCAAGAATACTGAGTTTTCAACAAGTCAAGAAATTCGATTTTCTAGCCCCTAGTGAGTGTAAAATCGCGTTTACTTCACTTCTTTCAAACTGCTTAAAAGTCATATAAATGTATGTATCCCCTCATAATAAGCATCTGTATACCAAGAAAACTCAGTTTTCAACAAGTCAAGAAATTCGATTTTCTAGCTCCTAGTGAGTGTAAAATCGCGTTTACTTCACTTCTTTCAAACAGCTTAAAAATCATATAAATGGATGTATCACCTCATAATAAGCCTATATATACCAAGAATACTAAGTTTTCAAAAAGTCAAGAATTTCGATTTTCTAGCCCCTAGTGAGTGTAAAATCGCGTTTACTTCACTTCTTTCAAACTGCTTAAAAATCATATAAATGGATGTATCACCTCATTATAAGCCTACATATACCATGAATATTGAGTTTTCAACAAGTCAAGAAATTCAATTTTTTAGCCCCTAGTGAGAGTAAAATCGCGTTTACTTCACTTCTTTCAAACTGCATAAAAATCATATAAATGGAGGTTTCACGTCATAATCAGCCTATATATACCAAGAATACTAAGTTTTCAACAAGACAAGAAATTCGAATTTCTAGCCCCTAGTGAGTGTAAAATCAGGTTTACTTCACTTCTTTCAAAATGCTTAAAAATCATATAAATGGATGTATCACCTCATAAAAATCCTCTATATACCAAGAATACTGAGTTTTCAAAAAGTAAAGAATTTCGATTTTCTAGCCCCTAGTGAGTGTAAAATCGCGTTTACTTCACTTCTTTCAAACTATTTAAAAATCATATAAATGAATGTATCACGTCATAATAAGCCTTTATATACCAAGAATATTCAGTTTTCAACAAGTCAAGAAATTCGATTTTCTAGCCCCTAGTGAGTGTAAAATCGCGTTTACTTCACTTCTTTCAAACTGCATAAAAATCATATAAATGGATGTATCACATCATAATAAGCCTATATATACCAAGAATACTAAGTTTTCAAAAAGTCAAGAATTTCGATTTTCTAGCCCCTAGTGAGTGTAAAATGGCGTTTACTTCACTTCTTTCAAACTGCTTAAAAATCATATAAATGGATGTTTCACTTCATTATAAGCCTACATATACCAAGAATATTGAGTTTTCAACAAGTCAAGAAATTCAATTTTCTAGCCCCTAGTGACAGTAAAATCGCGTTTACTTCACTTCTTTCAAACTGCATAAAAATCATATAAATGGATGTTTCACGTCATATTAAGCCTATATATATACCAAGAATACTAAGTTTTCAACAAGTCAAGAAATTCGATTTTCTAGCCCCCAGTGAGTGTAAAATCACGTTTACTTCACTTCTTCCAAACTGCTTAAAAATCATATAAATGAATGTATCACCTCATAAAAAGTCTCTATATACCAAGAATACTGAGTTTTCAAAAAGTCAAGAATTTCGATTTTCTAGCCCCTAGTGAGTGTAAAATCGCGTTTACTTCTCTTCTTTAAACTGCTTAAAAATCATATAAATGGATATTTCACTTCATTATAAGCCTATATATACAAGAATACAGAGTTTTCATAAAGTCAAGAAATTCGATTTTCTAGCCCCTAGTGAGTGTAAAATCACGTTAATTCACTTCTTTCAAACCGCTTAAAAATCATATAAATGTATGTATCACCTCATAATATGCATCTATATACCAAGAAAACTCAGTTTTCAACAAGTCAAGAAATTCGATATTTTAGCCCCTGCTGAGCGTAAAATCGCGTTTACTTTACTTCTTTCAAACTGCATAAAAATCATATAAATGGATGTATCACATCATAATAAGCCTATATATACCAAGAATACTAAGTTTTCAAAAAGTCAAGAATTTCGATTTTCTAGCGCCTAGTGAGTGTAAAATGGCGTTTACTTCACTTCTTTCAAACTACTTAAAAATCATATAAATGGATGTTTCACTTCATTATAAGCCTACATATACCAAGAATATTGAGTTTTCAACAAGTCAAGAAATTCAATTTTTTAGCCCCTAGTGACAGTAAAATCGCGTTTACTTCACTTCTTTCAAACTGCATAAAAATCATATAAATGGATGTTTCACGTCATAATAAGCCTATATATATATATATATATATATATATATATATACCAAGAATACTAAGTTTTCAACAAGTCAAGAAATTCGATTTTCTAGCCCCTAGTGAACGTAAAATCACGTTTACTGCACTTCTTACAAACTGCTTAAAAATCATATAAATGAATGTATCACCTCATAAAAAGTCTCTATATACCAAGAATACTGAGTTTTCAACAAGTCAAGAAATTCGATATTTTAGCCCCTGCTGAGCGTAAAATCGCGTTTACTTTACTGCTTTCAAACTGCATAAAAATCATATAAATGGATGTTTCACGTCATAATAAGCATATATATTCCAAGAATACTGAGGTCTCAAAAAGACAAGAAATTCGATTTTCTAGCCCCTAGTGAGTGTAAGATCGCGTTTTCTTCCTTTATTTCAAACTGCTTAAAAATCATATAAATGGATGTATCACCTCATAGTAAGCCTCTATATACCAAGAATACTGACTTTTCAAAAAGTCAAGAAATTCGATTTTCTAGCCCCTAGTGAGTGTAAAATCGCGTTAATTTCACTTCTTTCAAAGTGCTTAAAAATCATATAAATGGATGTATCACGTCATTATAGGCGTATATATACCAAGAATACTGAGTTTTTAAAAATTCAAGAAATTCGATTTTCTAACCCCTAGTGAGTGTAAAATCGCGTTTATTTCACTTCTTACAAACTGCTTAAAAATCATATAAATGGATGACTCACCTCATAATAAGCCTCTATATACCAAGAATATTCAGATTTCAACAAGTCAAGAAATTCGATTTTCTAGCCCCTAGTGAGTGTAAAATCACGTTTACTTCACTTCTTACAAACTGCTTAAAAATCATATAAATGAATGTATCACCTCATAAAAAGTCTCTATATACCAAGAATACTGAGTTTTCAACAAGTCAAGAAATTCGATATTTTAGCCCCTGCTGAGCGTAAAATCGCGTTTACTTTACTTCTTTCAAACTGCATAAAAATCATATAAATGGATGTTTCACGTCATAATAAGCATATATATTCCAAGAATACTGAGGTCTCAAAAAGACAAGAAATTCGATTTTCTAGCCCCTAGTGAGTGTAAAATCGCGTTTTCTTCACTTATTTCAAACTGCTTAAAAATCATATAAATGGATGTATCACCTCATAGTAAGCCTCTATATACCAAGAATACTGACTTTTCAAAAAGTCAAGAAATTCGATTTTCTAGCCCCTAGTGAGTGTAAAATCGCGTTTATTTCACTTCTTTCAAAATGCTTAAAAATCATATAAATGGATGTATCACGTCATTATAAGCCTATATATACCAAGAATACTGAGTTTTTAAAAATTCAAGAAATTCGATTTTCTAACCCCTAGTGAGTGTAAAATAGCGTTTATTTCACTTCTTACAAACTGCTTAAAAATCATATAAATGGATGATTCACCTCATAATAAGCCTCTATATACCAAGAATATTCAGATTTCAAAAAGTCAAAAATTTCGATTTTCTAGCCCCCAGTGAGTGTAAAATCGCGTTTTCTTCACTTCTTTCAAACTGCTTAAAAATCATATAATTGGATGTATCACCTCATAATAAGCCTCTATATACCAAGAATACTGTGTTCTCAAAAAGTCAAGAAATTCGATTTTCTAGCCCCTAGTGAGTGTAAAATCGCGTTTACTTCACCTCTTTCAAACTGCTTAAAAATCATATAAATGGATGTATCACCTCATAATAAGCCTCTATATACCAAGAATACTGAGTTTTCAAGAAGTCAAGAAATTCGATTTTCTAGCCCCTAGTGAGTGTAAAGTCGCGTTTACTTCACTTCTTTCAAACTGCTTAAAAATCATATACATGGATGTATCACCTCATAATAAGCCTATATATAACAAGAATACTAAGTTTTCAAAAAGTCAAGAATTTCGATTTTCTAGCACCTAGTGAGTGAAAATCGCGTTTACTTCACTTCTTTCAAACTGTTTAAAAATCATATAAAAGAATGTTTCACGTCATTATAAGCCTACATATACCAAGAATAATGAGTTTTCAACAAGTCAAGAAATTCAATTTTCTAGCCCCTAGTGAGAGTAAAATCGCGTTTACTTCATTTCTTTCAAACTGCATAAAAATCATATAAATGGATATTTCACGTCATAATACGCCCATATATACCAAGAATACTGAGTTTTGAAAAAGTCAAGAAATTCGATTTTCTAGGCCCTAGTGAGTGTAAAATCGCGTTTACTTCACTTCTTTCAAACTGCCTAAATATCATATAAATGGATGTATCACCTCATAATAAGCCTCTATATACCAAGAATAATAAGTTTTTAAAAAGTCAAGAATTTCGATTTTCTAGCCCCCAGTGAGTGTAAAATGGCGTTTACTTCACTTCTTTCAACCTGCTTAAAAAGCATATAAATGGATGTATCACCTCATAATAAGCATCTTTATACCAAGAAAACTCAGTTTTCAACAAGTCAAGAAATTCGATTTTCTAGCTCCTAGTGAGTGTAAAATCGCGTTTACTTCACTTCTTTCAAACAGCTTAAAAATCATATAAATGGATGTATCACCTCATAATAAGCCTATATATACCAAGAATATTCAGATTTCAACAAGTCAAGATATTCGATTTTCTATCCCCCAGTGAGTGTAAAATCGCGTTTACTTCACTTCTTTCAAACTGCTTAAAAATCATATAAATGGATGCATCACCTCATAATAAGCCTATATATACCAAGTTTACTAAGTTTTCAAAAAGTCAAGAATTTCGATTTTCTAGCCCCCAGTGTGTGTAAAATCGCGTTTTCTTCACTTCTTTCAAACTGCTTAAAAATCATATAATTGGAAGTATCACCTCATAATAAGCCTCTATATACCAAGAATACTGTGTTCTCAAAAAGTCAAGAAATTCGATTTTCTAGCCCCTAGTGAGTGTAAAATCGCGTTTACTTCACCTCTTTCAAACTGCTTAAAAATCATATAAATGGATGTATCACCTCATAATAAGCCTATATATAACAAGAATACTAAGTTTTCAAAAAGTCAAGAATTTCGATTTTCTAGCACCTAGTGAGTGAAAATCGCGTTTACTTCACTTCTTTCAAACTGTTTAAAAATCATATAAAAGAATGTTTCACGTCATTATAAGCCTACATATACCAAGAATAATGAGTTTTCAACAAGTCAAGAAATTCAATTTTCTAGCCCCTAGTGAGAGTAAAATCGCGTTTACTTCATTTCTTTCAAACTGCATAAAAATCATATAAATGGATATTTCACGTCATAATACGCCTATATATACCAAGAATACTGAGTTTTCAACAAGTCAAGAAATTCGATTTTCTAGGCCCTAGTGAGTGTAAAATCGCGTTTACTTCACTTCTTTCAAACTGCCTAAAAATCATATAAATGGATGTATCACCTCATAATAAGCCTCTATATACCAAGAATAATAAGTTTTTAAAAAGTCAAGAATTTCGATTTTCTAGCCCCCAGTGAGTGTAAAATGGCGTTTACTTCACTTCTTTCAACCTGCTTAAAAAGCATATAAATGGATGTATCACGTCATAATAAGCCTCTATATACCAAGAATACTGAGTTTTCAACAAGTCAAGAAATTCGATTTTCTAGCTCCTAGTGAGCGTAAAATCGCGTTTTCTTCACTTCTTTCAAACTGCTTAAAAATCATATAAAAGAATGTTTCACGTCATTATAAGCCTACATATACCAAGAATAATGAGTTTTCAACAAGTCAAGAAATTCAATTTTCTAGCCCCTAGTGAGAGTAAAATCGCGTTTACTTCACTTCTTTCAAACTGCATAAAAATCATATAAATGGACGTTTCACGTCATAATAAGCCTATATATACCAAGAACACTAGGTTTTCAACAAGTCAAGAAATTCGATTTTTTAGCCCCTAGTGAGTGTAAAATCGCGTTTACTTCACTTCTTTCAAACTGCTTAAAAGTCATATAAATGTATGTATCACCTCATAATAAGCCTCTGTATACCAAGAAAACTCAGTTTTCAACAAGTCAAGAAATTCGATTTTCTAGCTCCTAGTGAGTGTAAAATCGCGTTTACTTCACTTCTTTCAAACAGCTTAAAAATCATATAAATGGATGTATCACCTCATAATAAGCCTATATATACCAAGAATACTAAGTTTTCAAAAAGTCAAGAATTTCGATTTTCTAGCCCCTAGTGAGTGTAAATTCGCGTTTACTTCACTTCTTTCAAACTGCTTAAAAATCATATAAATGGATGTATCACCTCATTATAAGCCTACATATACCATGAATATTGAGTTTTCAACAAGTCAAGAAATTCAATTTTTTAGCCCCTAGTGAGAGTAAAATCGCGTTTACTTCACTTCTTTCAAACTGCATAAAAATCATATAAATGGAGGTTTCACGTCATAATCAGCCTATATATACCAAGAATACTAAGTTTTCAACAAGACAAGAAATTCGAATTTCTAGCCCCTAGTGAGTGTAAAATCAGGTTTACTTCACTTCTTTCAAAATGCTTAAAAATCATATAAATGGATGTATCACCTCATAATAAGCCTATATATAACAAGAATACTGTGTTTTCAAAAAGTCAAGAAATTCGATTTTCTAGCCCCTAGTGAGTGTAAAATCGCGTTTACTTCACTTCTTTCAAACTGCTTAAAAATCATATAAATGGATGTATCACCTCATAATAAGCCTCTATATACCAAGAATACTGAGTTTTCAAGAAGTCAAGAAATTCGATTTTCTAGCCCCTAGTGAGTGTAAAGTCGCGTTTACTTCACTTCTTTCAAACTGCTTAAAAATCATATACATGGATGTATCACCTCATAATAAGCCTATATATAACAAGAATACTAAGTTTTCAAAAAGTCAAGAATTTCGATTTTCTAGCACCTAGTGAGTGTAAAATCGCGTTTACTTCACTTCTTTCAAACTGCCTAAAAATCATATAAATGCATGTATCACCTCATAATAAGCCTCTATATACCAAGAATAATAAGTTTTTAAAAAGTCAAGAATTTCGATTTTCTAGCCCCTAGTGAGTGTAAAATCGCGTTTACTTCACTTCTTTCAAACTGCTTAAAAATCATATAAATGGATGTATCACCTCATTATAAGCCTACATATACCATGAATATTGAGTTTTCAACAAGTCAAGAAATTCAATTTTTTAGCCCCTAGTGAGAGTAAAATCGCGTTTACTTCACTTCTTTCAAACTGCATAAAAATCATATAAATGGAGGTTTCACGTCATAATCAGCCTATATATACCAAGAATACTAAGTTTTCAACAAGACAAGAAATTCGAATTTCTAGCCCCTAGTGAGTGTAAAATCAGGTTTACTTCACTTCTTTCAAAATGCTTAAAAATCATATAAATGGATGTATCACCTCATAATAAGCCTATATATAACAAGAATACTGAGTTTTCAACAAGTCAAGAAATTCGATTTTCTAGCTCCTAGTGAGCGTAAAATCGCGTTTTCTTCACTTCTTTCAAACTGCTTAAAAATCATATAAAAGAATGTTTCACGTCATTATAAGCCTACATATACCAAGAATAATGAGTTTTCAACAAGTCAAGAAATTCAATTTTCTAGCCCCTAGTGAGAGTAAAATCGCGTTTACTTCATTTCTTTCAAACTGCATAAAAATCATATAAATGGATATTTCACGTCATAATACGCCTATATATACCAAGAATACTGAGTTTTGAAAAAGTCAAGAAATTCGATTTTCTAGGCCCTAGTGAGTGTAAAATCGCGTTTACTTCACTTCTTTCAAACTGCCTAAAAATCATATAAATGGATGTATCACCTCATAATAAGCCTCTATATACCAAGAATAATAAGTTTTTAAAAAGTCAAGAATTTCGATTTTCTAGCCCCCAGTGAGTGTAAAATGGCGTTTACTTCACTTCTTTCAACCTGCTTAAAAAGCATATAAATGGATGTATCACGTCATAATAAGCCTCTATATACCAAGAATACTGAGTTTTCAACAAGTCAAGAAATTCGATTTTCTAGCTCCTAGTGAGCGTAAAATCGCGTTTTCTTCACTTCTTTCAAACTGCTTAAAAATCATATAAAAGAATGTTTCACGTCATTATAAGCCTACATATACCAAGAATAATGAGTTTTCAAGTCAAGAAATTCAATTTTCTAGCCCCTAGTGAGAGTAAAATCGCGTTTACTTCACTTCTTTCAAACTGCATAAAAATCATATAAATGGACGTTTCACGTCATAATAAGCCTATATATACCAAGAACACTAGGTTTTCAACAAGTCAAGAAATTCGATTTTTTAGCCCCTAGTGAGTGTAAAATCGCGTTTACTTCACTTCTTTAAAACTGCTTAAAAGTCATATAAATGTATGTATCACCTCATAATAAGCATCTGTATACCAAGAAAACTCAGTTTTCAACAAGTCAAGAAATTCGATTTTCTAGCTCCTAGTGAGTGTAAAATCGCGTTTACTTCACTTCTTTCAAACAGCTTAAAAATCATATAAATGGATGTATCACCTCATAATAAGCCTATATATACCAAGAATACTAAGTTTTCAAAAACTCAAGAATTTCGATTTTCTAGCCCCTAGTGAGTGTAAAATCGCGTTTACTTCACTTCTTTCAAACTGCTTAAAAATCATATAAATGGATGTATCACCTCATTATAAGCCTACATATACCATGAATATTGAGTTTTCAACAAGTCAAGAAATTCAATTTTTTAGCCCCAAGTGAGAGTAAAATCGCGTTTACTTCACTTCTTTCAAACTGCATAAAAATCATATAAATGGAGGTTTCACGTCATAATCAGCCTATATATACCAAGAATACTAAGTTTTCAACAAGACAAGAAATTCTAATTTCTAGCCCCTAGTGAGTGTAAAATCAGGTTTACTTCACTTCTTTCAAAATGCTTAAAAATCATATAAATGGATGTATCACCTCATAATAAGCCTATATATAACAAGAATACTGTGTTTTCAAAAAGTCAAGAAATTCGATTTTCTAGCCCCTAGTGAGTTAAAGTCGCGTTTACTTCACTTCTTTCAAACTGCCTAAAAATCATATAAATGGATGTATCACCTCATAATAAGCCTCTATATACCAAGAATAATAAGTTTTTAAAAATTCAAGAAATTCGATTTTCTAACCCCTAGTGAGTGTAAAATCGCGTTTATTTCACTTCTTACAAACTGCTTAAAAATCATATAAATGGATGACTCACCTCATAATAAGCCTCTATATACCAAGAATTTTCAGATTTCAACAAGTCAAGATATTCGATTTTCTATCCCCCAGTGAGTGTAAAATCGCGTTTACTTCACTTCTTTCAAACTGCTTAAAAATCATATAAATGGATGCATCACCTCATAATAAGCCTATATATACCAAGTTTACTAAGTTTTCAAAAAGTCAAAAATTTCGATTTTCTAGCCCCCAGTGTGTGTAAAATCGCGTTTTCTTCACTTCTTTCAAACTGCTTAAAAATCATATAATTGGAAGTATCACCTCATAATAAGCCTCTATATACCAAGAATACTGTGTTCTCAAAAAGTCAAGAAATTCGATTTTCTAGCCCCTAGTGAGTGTAAAATCGCGTTTACTTCACCTCTTTCAAACTGCTTAAAAATCATATAAATGGATGTATCACCTCATAATAAGCCTCTATATACCAAGAATACTGAGTTTTCAAGAAGTCAAGAAATTCGATTTTCTAGCCCCTAGTGAGTGTAAAGTCGCGTTTGCTTCACTTCTTTCAAACTGCTTAAAAATCATATACATGGATGTATCACCTCATAATAAGCCTATATATAACAAGAATACTAAGTTTTCAAAAAGTCAAGAATTTCGATTTTCTAGCACCTAGTGAGTGAAAATCGCGTTTACTTCACTTCTTTCAAACTGTTTAAAAATCATATAAAAGAATGTTTCACGTCATTATAAGCCTACATATACCAAGAATAATGAGTTTTCAACAAGTCAAGAAATTCAATTTTCTAGCCAATAGTGAGAGTAAAATCGCGTTTACTTCATTTCTTTCACACTGCATAAAAATCATATAAATGGATATTTCACGTCATAATACGCCTATATATACCAAGAATACTGAGTTTTGAAAAAGTGAAGAAATTCGATTTTCTAGGCCCTAGTGAGTGTAAAATCGCGTTTACTTCACTTCTTTCAAACTGCCTAAAAATCATATAAATGGATGTATCACCTCATAATAAGCCTATATATACCAAGAACACTAGGTTTTCAACAAGTCAAGAAATTCGATTTTTTAGCCCCTAGTGAGTGTAAAATCGCGTTTCCTTCACTTCTTTCAAACTGCTTAAAAGTCATATAAATGTATGTATCCCCTCATAATAAGCATCTGTATACCAAGAAAACTCAGTTTTCAACCAGTCAAGAATTTCGATTTTCTAGCCCCCAGTGAGTGTAAAATGGCGTTTACTTCACTTCTTTCAACCTGCTTAAAAAGCATATAAATGGATGTATCACGTCATAATAAGCCTCTATATACCAAGAATACTGAGTTTTCAACAAGTCAAGAAATTCGATTTTCTAGCTCCTAGTGAGCGTAAAATCGCGTTTACTTCACTTCTTTCAAACTGCTTAAAAATCATATAAAAGAATGTTTCACGTCATTATAAGCCTACATATACCAAGAATAATGAGTTTTCAACAAGTCAAGAAATTCAATTTTTTAGCCCCTAGTGAGAGTAAAATCGCGTTTACTTCACTTCTTTCAAACTGCATAAAAATCATATAAATGGACGTTTCACGTCATAATAAGCCTATATATACCAAGAACACTAGGTTTTCAACAAGTCAAGAAATTCGATTTTTTAGCCCCTAGTGAGTGTAAAATCGCGTTTCCTTCACTTCTTTCAAACTGCTTAAAAGTCATATAAATGTATGTATCCCCTCATAATAAGCATCTGTATACCAAGAAAACTCAGTTTTCAACAAGTCAAGAAATTCGATTTTCTAGCTCCTAGTGAGTGTAAAATCGCGTTTACTTCACTTCTTTCAAACAGCTTAAAAATCATATAAATGGATGTATCACCTCAAGAGCCAAGCCAAGAATACTAAGTTTTCAAAAAGTCAAGAATTTCGATTTTCTAGCCCCTAGTGAGTGTAAAATCGCGTTTACTTCACTTCTTTCAAACTGCTTAAAAATCATATAAATGGATGTATCACCTCATTATAAGCCTACATATACCATGAATATTGAGTTTTCAACAAGTCAAGAAATTCAATTTTTTAGCCCCTAGTGAGAGTAAAATCGCGTTTACTTCACTTCTTTCAAACTGCATAAAAATCATATAAATGGAGGTTTCACGTCATAATCAGCCTATATATACCAAGAATACTAAGTTTTCAACAAGACAAGAAATTCGAATTTCTAGCCCCTAGTGAGTGTAAAATCAGGTTTACTTCACTTCTTTCAAAATGCTTAAAAATCATATAAATGGATGTATCACCTCATAAAAATCCTCTATATACCAAGAATACTGAGTTTTCAAAAAGTAAAGAATTTCGTTTTTCTAGCCCCTAGTGAGTGTAAAATCGCGTTTACTTCACTTCTTTCAAACTATTTAAAAATCATATAAATGAATGTATCACGTCATAATAAGCCTTTATATACCAAGAATATTCAGTTTTCAACAAGTCAAGAAATTCGATTTTCTAGCCCCTAGTGAGTGTAAAATCGCGTTTACTTCACTTCTTTCAAACTGCATAAAAATCATATAAATGGATGTATCACATCATAATAAGCCTATATATACCAAGAATACTAAGTTTTCAAAAAGTCAAGAATTTCGATTTTCTAGCCCCTAGTGAGTGTAAAATGGCGTTTACTTCACTTCTTTCAAACTGCTTAAAAATCATATAAATGGATGTTTCACTTCAATATAAGCCTACATATACCAAGAATATTGAGTTTTCAACAAGTCAAGAAATTCAATTTTCTAGCCCCTAGTGACAGTAAAATCGCGTTTACTTCACTTCTTTCAAACTGCATAAAAATCATATAAATGGATGTTTCACGTCATAATAAGCCTATATATATACCAAGAATACTGAGTTTTCAAAAAGTCAAGAATTTCGATTTTCTAGCCCCTAGTGAGTGTAAAATCGCGTTTACTTCTCTTCTTTAAACTGCTTAAAAATCATATAAATGGATATTTCACTTCATTATAAGCCTATATATACAAGAATACAGAGTTTTCATAAAGTCAAGAAATTCGATTTTCTAGCCCCTAGTGAGTGTAAAATCACGTTTACTTCACTTCTTTCAAACCGCTTAAAAATCATATAAATGTATGTATCACCTCATAATATGCATCTATATACCAAGAAAACTCAGTTTTCAACAAGTCAAGAAATTCGATATTTTAGCCCCTGCTGAGCGTAAAATCGCGTTTACTTTACTTCTTTCAAACTGCATAAAAATCATATAAATGGATGTTTCACGTCATAATAACCATATATATTCCAAGAATACTGAGGTCTCAAAAAGACAAGAAATTCGATTTTCTAGCCCCTAGTGAGTGTAAAATCGCGTTTTCTTCACTTATTTCAAACTGCTTAAAAATCATATAAATGGATGTATCACCTCATAGTAAGCCTCTATATACCAAGAATACTGACTTTTCAAAAAGTCAAGAAATTCGATTTTCTAGCCCCTAGTGAGTGTAAAATCGCGTTTATTTCACTTCTTTCAAAATGCTTAAAAATCATATAAATGGATGTATCACGTCATTGTAAGCCTATATATACCAAGAATACTGAGTTTTTAAAAATTCAAGAAATTCGATTTTCTAACCCCTAGTGAGTGTAAAATCGCGTTTATTTCACTTCTTACAAACTGCTTAAAAATCATATAAATGGATGATTCACCTCATAATAAGCCTCTATAAACCAAGAATATTCAGATTTCAACAAGTCAAGATATTCGATTTTCTATCCCCCAGTGAGTGTAAAATCGCGTTTACTTCACTTCTTTCAAACTGCTTAAAAATCATATAAATGGATGCATCACCTCATAATAAGCCTATATATACCAAGTTTACTAAGTTTTCAAAAAGTCAAAAATTTCGATTTTCTAGCCCCCAGTGAGTGTAAAATCGCGTTTTCTTCACTTCTTTCAAACTGCTTAAAAATCATATAATTGGATGTATCACCTCATAATAAGCCTCTATATACCAAGAATACTGTGTTCTCAAAAAGTCAAGAAATTCGATTTTCTAGCCCCTAGTGAGTGTAAAATCGCGTTTACTTCACCTCTTTCAAACTGCTTAAAAATCATATAAATGGATGTATCACCTCATAATAAGCCTCTATATACCAAGAATACTGAGTTTTCAAGAAGTCAAGAAATTCGATTTTCTAGCCCCTAGTGAGTGTAAAGTCGCGTTTACTTCACTTCTTTCAAACTGCTTAAAAATCATATACATGGATGTATCACCTCATAATAAGCCTATATATAACAAGAATACTAAGTTTTCAAAAAGTCAAGAATTTCGATTTTCTAGCACCTAGTGAGTGAAAATCGCGTTTACTTCACTTCTTTCAAACTGTTTAAAAATCATATAAAAGAATGTTTCACGTCATTATAAGCCTACATATACCAAGAATAATGAGTTTTCAACAAGTCAAGAAATTCAATTTTCTAGCCCCTAGTGAGAGTAAAATCGCGTTTACTTCATTTCTTTCAAACTGCATAAAAATCATATAAATGGATATTTCACGTCATAATACGCCTATATATACCAAGAATACTGAGTTTTGAAAAAGTCAAGAAATTCGATTTTCTAGGCCCTAGTGAGTGTAAAATCGCGTTTACTTCACTTCTTTCAAACTGCCTAAAAATCATATAAATGGATGTATCACCTCATAATAAGCCTCTATATACCAAGAATAATAAGTTTTTAAAAAGTCAAGAATTTCGATTTTCTAGCCCCCAGTGAGTGTAAAATGGCGTTTACTTCACTTCTTTCAACCTGCTTAAAAAGCATATAAATGGATGTATCACGTCATAATAAGCCTCTATATACCAAGAATACTGAATTTTCAACAAGTCAAGAAATTCGATTTTCTAGCCCCTAGTGAGTGTAAAATCGCGTTTACTTCACTTCTTTCAAACTGCTTAAAAGTCATATAAATGTATGTATCCCCTCATAATAAGCATCTGTATACCAAGAAAACTCAGTTTTCAACAAGTCAAGAAATTCGATTTTCTAGCTCCTAGTGAGTGTAAAATCGCGTTTACTTCACTTCTTTCAAACAGCTTAAAAATCATATAAATGGATGTATCACCTCATAATAAGACTATATATACCAAGAATACTAAGTTTTCAAAAAGTCAAGAATTTCGATTTTCTAGCCCCTAGTGAGTGTAAAATCACGTTTACTTCACTTCTTTCAAACTGCTTAAAAATCATATAAATGGATGTATCACCTCATTATAAGCCTACATATACCATGAATATTGAGTTTTCAACAAGTCAAGAAATTCAATTTTTTAGCCCCTAGTGAGAGTAAAATCGCGTTTACTTCACTTCTTTCAAACTGCATAAAAATCATATAGATGGAGGTTTCACGTCATAATCAGCCTATATATACCAAGAATACTAAGTTTTCAACAAGACAAGAAATTCGAATTTCTAGCCCCTAGTGAGTGTAAAATCAGGTTTACTTCACTTCTTTCAAAATGCTTAAAAATCATATAAATGGATGTATCACCTCATAAAAATCCTCTATATACCAAGAATACTGAGTTTTCAAAAAGTAAAGAATTTCGATTTTCTAGCCCCTAGTGAGTGTAAAATCGCGTTTACTTCTCTTCTTTAAACTGCTTAAAAATCATATAAATGGATATTTCACTTCATTATAAGCCTATATATACAAGAATACAGAGTTTTCATAAAGTCAAGAAATTCGATTTTCTAGCCCCTAGTGAGTGTAAAATCACGTTAATTCACTTCTTTCAAACCGCTTAAAAATCATATAAATGTATGTATCACCTCATAATATGCATCTATATACCAAGAAAACTCAGTTTTCAACAAGTCAAGAAATTCGATATTTTAGCCCCTGCTGAGCGTAAAATCGCGTTTACTTTACTTCTTTCAAACTGCATAAAAATCATATAAATGGATGTTTCACGTCATAATAAGCATATATATTCCAAGAATACTGAGGTCTCAAAAAGACAAGAAATTCGATTTTCTAGCCCCTAGTGAGTGTAAAATCGCGTTTACTTCACTTCTTTCAAACTGCATAAAAATCATATAAATGGATGTATCACATCATAATAAGCCTATATATACCAAGAATACTAAGTTTTCAAAAAGTCAAGAATTTCGATTTTCTAGCCCCTAGTGAGTGTAAAATGGCGTTTACTTCACTTCTTTCAAACTGCTTAAAAATCATATAAATGGATGTTTCACTTCATTATAAGCCTACATATACCGAGAATATTGAGTTTTCAACAAGTCAAGAAATTCAATTTTTTAGCCCCTAGTGACAGTAAAATCGCGTTTACTTCACTTCTTTCAAACTGCATAAAAATCATATAAATGGATGTTTCACGTCATAATAAGCCTATATATATATACCAAGAATACTAAGTTTTCAACAAGTCAAGAAATTCGATTTTCTAGCCCCTAGTGAGTGTAAAATCACGTTTACTTCACTTCTTACAAACTGCTTAAAAATCATATAAATGAATGTATCACCTCATAAAAAGTCTCTATATACCAAGAATACTGAGTTTTCAACAAGTCAAGAAATTCGATATTTTAGCCCCTGCTGAGCGTAAAATCGCGTTTACTTTACTTCTTTCAAACTGCATAAAAATCATATAAATGGATGTTTCACGTCATAATAAGCATATATATTCCAAGAATACTGAGGTCCCAAAAAGACAAGAAATTCGATTTTCTAGCCCCTAGTGAGTGTAAAATCGCGTTTTCTTCACTTATTTCAAACTGCTTAAAAATCATATAAATGGATGTATCACCTCATAGTAAGCCTCTATATACCAAGAATACTGACTTTTCAAAAAGTCAAGAAATTCGATTTTCTAGCCCCTAGTGAGTGTAAAATCGCGTTTATTTCACTTCTTTCAAAATGCTTAAAAATCATATAAATGGATGTATCACGTCATTATAAGCCTATATATACCAAGAATACTGAGTTTTTAAAAATTCAAGAAATTCGATTTTCTAACCCCTAGTGAGTGTAAAATAGCGTTTATTTCACTTCTTACAAACTGCTTAAAAATCATATAAATGGATGATTCACCTCATAATAAGCCTCTATATACCAAGAATATTCAGATTTCAAAAAGTCAAAAATTTCGATTTTCTAGCCCCCAGTGAGTGTAAAATCGCGTTTTCTTCACTTCTTTCAAACTGCTTAAAAATCATATAATTGGATGTATCACCTCATAATATGCCTCTATATACCAAGAATACTGTGTTCTCAAAAAGTCAAGAAATTCGATTTTCTAGCCCCTAGTGAGTGTAAAATCGCGTTTACTTCACCTCTTTCAAACTGCTTAAAAATCATATAAATGGATGTATCACCTCATAATAAGCCTCTATATACCAAGAATACTGAGTTTTCAAGAAGTCAAGAAATTCGATTTTCTAGCCCCTAGTGAGTGTAAAGTCGCGTTTACTTCACTTCTTTCAAACTGCTTAAAAATCATATACATGGATGTATCACCTCATAATAAGCCTATATATAACAAGAATACTAAGTTTTCAAAAAGTCAAGAATTTCGATTTTCTAGCACCTAGTGAGTGAAAATCGCGTTTACTTCACTTCTTTCAAACTGTTTAAAAATCATATAAAAGAATGTTTCACGTCATTATAAGCCTACATATACCAAGAATAATGAGTTTTCAACAAGTCAAGAAATTCAATTTTCTAGCCCCTAGTGAGAGTAAAATCGCGTTTACTTCATTTCTTTCAAACTGCATAAAAATCATATAAATGGATATTTCACGTCATAATACGCCCATATATACCAAGAATACTGAGTTTTGAAAAAGTCAAGAAATTCGATTTTCTAGGCCCTAGTGAGTGTAAAATCGCGTTTACTTCACTTCTTTCAAACTGCCTAAAAATCATATAAATGGATGTATCACCTCATAATAAGCCTCTATATACCAAGAATAATAAGTTTTTAAAAAGTCAAGAATTTCGATTTTCTAGCCCCCAGTGAGTGTAAAATGGCGTTTACTTCACTTCTTTCAACCTGCTTAAAAAGCATATAAATGGATGTATCACCTCATAATAAGCATCTTTATACCAAGAAAACTCAGTTTTCAACAAGTCAAGAAATTCGATTTTCTAGCTCCTAGTGAGTGTAAAATCGCGTTTACTTCACTTCTTTCAAACAGCTTAAAAATCATATAAATGGATGTATCACCTCATAATAAGCCTATATATACCAAGAATATTCAGATTTCAACAAGTCAAGATATTCGATTTTCTATCCCCCAGTGAGTGTAAAATCGCGTTTACTTCACTTCTTTCAAACTGCTTAAAAATCATATAAATGGATGCATCACCTCATAATAAGCCTATATATACCAAGTTTACTAAGTTTTCAAAAAGTCAAGAATTTCGATTTTCTAGCCCCCAGTGTGTGTAAAATCGCGTTTTCTTCACTTCTTTCAAACTGCTTAAAAATCATATAATTGGAAGTATCACCTCATAATAAGCCTCTATATACCAAGAATACTGTGTTCTCAAAAAGTCAAGAAATTCGATTTTCTAGCCCCTAGTGAGTGTAAAATCGCGTTTACTTCACCTCTTTCAAACTGCTTAAAAATCATATAAATGGATGTATCACCTCATAATAAGCCTATATATAACAAGAATACTAAGTTTTCAAAAAGTCAAGAATTTCGATTTTCTAGCACCTAGTGAGTGAAAATCGCGTTTACTTCACTTCTTTCAAACTGTTTAAAAATCATATAAAAGAATGTTTCACGTCATTATAAGCCTACATATACCAAGAATAATGAGTTTTCAACAAGTCAAGAAATTCAATTTTCTAGCCCCTAGTGAGAGTAAAATCGCGTTTACTTCATTTCTTTCAAACTGCATAAAAATCATATAAATGGATATTTCACGTCATAATACGCCTATATATACCAAGAATACTGAGTTTTCAACAAGTCAAGAAATTCGATTTTCTAGGCCCTAGTGAGTGTAAAATCGCGTTTACTTCACTTCTTTCAAACTGCCTAAAAATCATATAAATGGATGTATCACCTCATAATAAGCCTCTATATACCAAGAATAATAAGTTTTTAAAAAGTCAAGAATTTCGATTTTCTAGCCCCCAGTGAGTGTAAAATGGCGTTTACTTCACTTCTTTCAACCTGCTTAAAAAGCATATAAATGGATGTATCACGTCATAATAAGCCTCTATATACCAAGAATACTGAGTTTTCAACAAGTCAAGAAATTCGATTTTCTAGCTCCTAGTGAGCGTAAAATCGCGTTTTCTTCACTTCTTTCAAACTGCTTAAAAATCATATAAAAGAATGTTTCACGTCATTATAAGCCTACATATACCAAGAATAATGAGTTTTCAACAAGTCAAGAAATTCAATTTTCTAGCCCCTAGTGAGAGTAAAATCGCGTTTACTTCACTTCTTTCAAACTGCATAAAAATCATATAAATGGACGTTTCACGTCATAATAAGCCTATATATACCAAGAACACTAGGTTTTCAACAAGTCAAGAAATTCGATTTTTTAGCCCCTAGTGAGTGTAAAATCGCGTTTACTTCACTTCTTTCAAACTGCTTAAAAGTCATATAAATGTATGTATCACCTCATAATAAGCATCTGTATACCAAGAAAACTCAGTTTTCAACAAGTCAAGAAATTCGATTTTCTAGCTCCTAGTGAGTGTAAAATCGCGTTTACTTCACTTCTTTCAAACAGCTTAAAAATCATATAAATGGATGTATCACCTCATAATAAGCCTATATATACCAAGAATACTAAGTTTTCAAAAAGTCAAGAATTTCGATTTTCTAGCCCCTAGTGAGTGTAAATTCGCGTTTACTTCACTTCTTTCAAACTGCTTAAAAATCATATAAATGGATGTATCACCTCATTATAAGCCTACATATACCATGAATATTGAGTTTTCAACAAGTCAAGAAATTCAATTTTTTAGCCCCTAGTGAGAGTAAAATCGCGTTTACTTCACTTCTTTCAAACTGCATAAAAATCATATAAATGGAGGTTTCACGTCATAATCAGCCTATATATACCAAGAATACTAAGTTTTCAACAAGACAAGAAATTCGAATTTCTAGCCCCTAGTGAGTGTAAAATCAGGTTTACTTCACTTCTTTCAAAATGCTTAAAAATCATATAAATGGATGTATCACCTCATAATAAGCCTATATATAACAAGAATACTGTGTTTTCAAAAAGTCAAGAAATTCGATTTTCTAGCCCCTAGTGAGTGTAAAGTCGCGTATACTTCACTTCTTTCAAACTGCTTAAAAATCATATACATGGATGTATCACCTCATAATAAGCCTATATATAACAAGAATACTAAGTTTTCAAAAAGTCAAGAATTTCGATTTTCTAGCACCTAGTGAGTGTAAAATCGCGTTTACTTCACTTCTTTCAAACTGCCTAAAAATCATATAAATGCATGTATCACCTCATAATGAGCCTCTATATACCAAGAATAATAAGTTTTTAAAAAGTCAAGAATTTCGATTTTCTAGCCCCTAGTGAGTGTAAAATCGCGTTTACTTCACTTCTTTCAAACTGCTTAAAAATCATATAAATGGATGTATCACCTCATTATAAGCCTACATATACCATGAATATTGAGTTTTCAACAAGTCAAGAAATTCAATTTTTTAGCCCCTAGTGAGAGTAAAATCGCGTTTACTTCACTTCTTTCAAACTGCATAAAAATCATATAAATGGAGGTTTCACGTCATAATCAGCTTATATACCAAGAATACTAAGTTTTCAACAAGACAAGAAATTCGAATTTCTAGCCCCTAGTGAGTGTAAAATCAGGTTTACTTCACTTCTTTCAAAATGCTTAAAAATCATATAAATGGATGTATCACCTCATAATAAGCCTATATATAACAAGAATACTGAGTTTTCAACAAGTCAAGAAATTCGATTTTCTAGCTCCTAGTGAGCGTAAAATCGCGTTTTCTTCACTTCTTTCAAACTGCTTAAAAATCATATAAAAGAATGTTTCACGTCATTATAAGCCTACATATACCAAGAATAATGAGTTTTCAACAAGTCAAGAAATTCAATTTTCTAGCCCCTAGTGAGAGTAAAATCGCGTTTACTTCATTTCTTTCAAACTGCATAAAAATCATATAAATGGATATTTCACGTCATAATACGCCTATATATACCAAGAATACTGAGTTTTGAAAAAGTCAAGAAATTCGATTTTCTAGGCCCTAGTGAGTGTAAAATCGCGTTTACTTCACTTCTTTCAAACTGCCTAAAAATCATATAAATGGATGTATCACCTCATAATAAGCCTCTATATACCAAGAATAATAAGTTTTTAAAAAGTCAAGAATTTCGATTTTCTAGCCCCCAGTGAGTGTAAAATGGCGTTTACTTCACTTCTTTCAACCTGCTTAAAAAGCATATAAATGGATGTATCACGTCATAATAAGCCTCTATATACCAAGAATACTGAGTTTTCAACAAGTCAAGAAATTCGATTTTCTAGCTCCTAGTGAGCGTAAAATCGCGTTTTCTTCACTTCTTTCAAACTGCATAAAAATCATATAAATGGACGTTTCACGTCATAATAAGCCTATATATACCAAGAACACTAGGTTTTCAACAAGTCAAGAAATTCGATTTTTTAGCCCCTAGTGAGTGTAAAATCGCGTTTACTTCACTTCTTTAAAACTGCTTAAAAGTCATATAAATGTATGTATCACCTCATAATAAGCCTATATATACCAAGAATACTAAGTTTTCAAAAACTCAAGAATTTCGATTTTCTAGCCCCTAGTGAGTGTAAAATCGCGTTTACTTCACTTCTTTCAAACTGCTTAAAAATCATATAAATGGATGTATCACCTCATTATAAGCCTACATATACCATGAATATTGAGTTTTCAACAAGTCAAGAAATTCAATTTTTTAGCCCCAAGTGAGAGTAAAATCGCGTTTACTTCACTTCTTTCAAACTGCATAAAAATCATATAAATGGAGGTTTCACGTCATAATCAGCCTATATATACCAAGAATACTAAGTTTTCAACAAGACAAGAAATTCTAATTTCTAGCCCCTAGTGAGTGTAAAATCAGGTTTACTTCACTTCTTTCAAAATGCTTAAAAATCATATAAATGGATGTATCACCTCATAATAAGCCTATATATAACAAGAATACTGTGTTTTCAAAAAGTCAAGAAATTCGATTTTCTAGCCCCTAGTGAGTGTAAAATCGCGTTTACTTCACTTCTTTCAAACTGCTTAAAAATCATATAAATGGATGTATCACCTCATAATAAGCCTCTATATACCAAGAATACTGAGTTTTCAAGAAGTCAAGAAATTCGATTTTCTAGCCCCTAGTGAGTTAAAGTCGCGTTTACTTCACTTCTTTCAAACTGCCTAAAAATCATATAAATGGATGTATCACCTCATAATAAGCCTCTATATACCAAGAATAATAAGTTTTTAAAAATTCAAGAAATTCGATTTTCTAACCCCTAGTGAGTGTAAAATCGCGTTTATTTCACTTCTTACAAACTGCTTAAAAATCATATAAATGGATGACTCACCTCATAATAAGCCTCTATATACCAAGAATATTCAGATTTCAACAAGTCAAGATATTCGATTTTCTATCCCCCAGTGAGTGTAAAATCGCGTTTACTTCACTTCTTTCAAACTGCTTAAAAATCATATAAATGGATGCATCACCTCATAATAAGCCTATATATACCAAGTTTACTAAGTTTTCAAAAAGTCAAAAATTTCGATTTTCTAGCCCCCAGTGTGTGTAAAATCGCGTTTTCTTCACTTCTTTCAAACTGCTTAAAAATCATATAATTGGAAGTATCACCTCATAATAAGCCTCTATATACCAAGAATACTGTGTTCTCAAAAAGTCAAGAAATTCGATTTTCTAGCCCCTAGTGAGTGTAAAATCGCGTTTACTTCACCTCTTTCAAACTGCTTAAAAATCATATAAATGGATGTATCACCTCATAATAAGCCTCTATATACCAAGAATACTGAGTTTTCAAGAAGTCAAGAAATTCGATTTTCTAGCCCCTAGTGAGTGTAAAGTCGCGTTTGCTTCACTTCTTTCAAACTGCTTAAAAATCATATACATGGATGTATCACCTCATAATAAGCCTATATATAACAAGAATACTAAGTTTTCAAAAAGTCAAGAATTTCGATTTTCTAGCACCTAGTGAGTGAAAATCGCGTTTACTTCACTTCTTTCAAACTGTTTAAAAATCATATAAAAGAATGTTTCACGTCATTATAAGCCTACATATACCAAGAATAATGAGTTTTCAACAAGTCAAGAAATTCAATTTTCTAGCCAATAGTGAGAGTAAAATCGCGTTTACTTCATTTCTTTCACACTGCATAAAAATCATATAAATGGATATTTCACGTCATAATACGCCTATATATACCAAGAATACTGAGTTTTGAAAAAGTGAAGAAATTCGATTTTCTAGGCCCTAGTGAGTGTAAAATCGCGTTTACTTCACTTCTTTCAAACTGCCTAAAAATCATATAAATGGATGTATCACCTCATAATAAGCCTCTATATACCAAGAATAATAAGTTTTTAAAAATTTAAGAATTTCGATTTTCTAGCCCCCAGTGAGTGTAAAATGGCGTTTACTTCACTTCTTTCAACCTGCTTAAAAATCATATAAATGGATGTATCACGTCATAATAAGCCTCTATATACCAAGAATACTGAGTTTTCAACAAGTCAAGAAATTCGATTTTCTAGCTCCTAGTGAGCGTAAAATCGCGTTTACTTCACTTCTTTCAAACTGCTTAAAAATCATATAAAAGAATGTTTCACGTCATTATAAGCCTACATATACCAAGAATAATGAGTTTTCAACAAGTCAAGAAATTCAATTTTTTAGCCCCTAGTGAGAGTAAAATCGCGTTTACTTCACTTCTTTCAAACTGCATAAAAATCATATAAATGAACGTTTCACGTCATAATAAGCCTATATATACCAAGAACACTAGGTTTTCAACAAGTCAAGAAATTCGATTTTTTAGCCCCTAGTGAGTGTAAAATCGCGTTTCCTTCACTTCTTTCAAACTGCTTAAAAGTCATATAAATGTATGTATCCCCTCATAATAAGCATCTGTATACCAAGAAAACTCAGTTTTCAACAAGTCAAGAAATTCGATTTTCTAGCTCCTAGTGAGTGTAAAATCGCGTTTACTTCACTTCTTTCAAACAGCTTAAAAATCATATAAATGGATGTATCACCTCAAGAGCCAAGCCAAGAATACTAAGTTTTCAAAAAGTCAAGAATTTCGATTTTCTAGCCCCTAGTGAGTGTAAAATCGCGTTTACTTCACTTCTTTCAAACTGCTTAAAAATCATATAAATGGATGTATCACCTCATTATAAGCCTACATATACCATGAATATTGAGTTTTCAACAAGTCAAGAAATTCAATTTTTTAGCCCCTAGTGAGAGTAAAATCGCGTTTACTTCACTTCTTTCAAACTGCATAAAAATCATATAAATGGAGGTTTCACGTCATAATCAGCCTATATATACCAAGAATACTAAGTTTTCAACAAGACAAGAAATTCGAATTTCTAGCCCCTAGTGAGTGTAAAATCAGGTTTACTTCACTTCTTTCAAAATGCTTAAAAATCATATAAATGGATGTATCACCTCATAAAAATCCTCTATATACCAAGAATACTGAGTTTTCAAAAAGTAAAGAATTTCGTTTTTCTAGCCCCTAGTGAGTGTAAAATCGCGTTTACTTCACTTCTTTCAAACTATTTAAAAATCATATAAATGAATGTATCACGTCATAATAAGCCTTTATATACCAAGAATATTCAGTTTTCAACAAGTCAAGAAATTCGATTTTCTAGCCCCTAGTGAGTGTAAAATCGCGTTTACTTCACTTCTTTCAAACTGCATAAAAATCATATAAATGGATGTATCACATCATAATAAGCCTATATATACCAAGAATACTAAGTTTTCAAAAAGTCAAGAATTTCGATTTTCTAGCCCCTAGTGAGTGTAAAATGGCGTTTACTTCACTTCTTTCAAACTGCTTAAAAATCATATAAATGGATGTTTCACTTCAATATAAGCCTACATATACCAAGAATATTGAGTTTTCAACAAGTCAAGAAATTCAATTTTCTAGCCCCTAGTGACATTAAAATCGCGTTTACTTCACTTCTTTCAAACTGCATAAAAATCATATAAATGGATGTTTCACGTCATAATAAGCCTATATATATACCAAGAATACTGAGTTTTCAAAAAGTCAAGAATTTCGATTTTCTAGCCCCTAGTGAGTGTAAAATCGCGTTTACTTCTCTTCTTTAAACTGCTTAAAAATCATATAAATGGATATTTCACTTCATTATAAGCCTATATATACAAGAATACAGAGTTTTCATAAAGTCAAGAAATTCGATTTTCTAGCCCCTAGTGAGTGTAAAATCACGTTTACTTCACTTCTTTCAAACCGCTTAAAAATCATATAAATGTATGTATCAACTCATAATATGCATCTATATACCAAGAAAACTCAGTTTTCAACAAGTCAAGAAATTCGATATTTTAGCCCCTGCTGAGCGTAAAATCGCGTTTACTTTACTTCTTTCAAACTGCATAAAAATCATATAAATGGATGTTTCACGTCATAATAAGCATATATATTCCAAGAATACTGAGGTCTCAAAAAGACAAGAAATTCGATTTTCTAGCCCCTAGTGAGTGTAAAATCGCGTTTTCTTCACTTATTTCAAACTGCTTAAAAATCATATAAATGGATGTATCACCTCATAGTAAGCCTCTATATACCAAGAATACTGACTTTTCAAAAAGTCAAGAAATTCGATTTTCTAGCCCCTAGTGAGTGTAAAATCGCGTTTATTTCACTTCTTTCAAAATGGTTAAAAATCATATAAATGGATGTATCACGTCATTGTAAGCCTATATATACCAAGAATACTGAGTTTTTAAAAATTCAAGAAATTCGATTTTCTAACCCCTAGTGAGTGTAAAATCGCGTTTATTTCACTTCTTACAAACTGCTTAAAAATCATATAAATGGATGATTCACCTCATAATAAGCCTCTATAAACCAAGAATATTCAGTTTTCAACAAGTCAAGAAATTCGATTTTCTAGCCCCTAGTGAGTGTAAAATCGCGTTTACTTCACTTCTTTCAAACTGCATAAAAATCATATAAATGGATGTATCACATCATAATAAGCCTATATATACCAAGAATACTAAGTTTTCAAAAAGTCAAGAATTTCGATTTTCTAGCCCCTAGTGAGTGTAAAATGGCGTTTACTTCACTTCTTTCAAACTGCTTAAAAATCATATAAATGGATGTTTCACTTCAATATAAGCCTACATATACCAAGAATATTGAGTTTTCAACAAGTCAAGAAATTCAATTTTCTAGCCCCTAGTGACAGTAAAATCGCGTTTACTTCACTTCTTTCAAACTGCATAAAAATCATATAAATGGATGTTTCACGTCATAATAAGCCTATATATATACCAAGAATACTGAGTTTTCAAAAAGTCAAGAATTTCGATTTTCTAGCCCCTAGTGAGTGTAAAATCGCGTTTACTTCTCTTCTTTAAACTGCTTAAAAATCATATAAATGGATATTTCACTTCATTATAAGCCTATATATACAAGAATACAGAGTTTTCATAAAGTCAAGAAATTCGATTTTCTAGCCCCTAGTGAGTGTAAAATCACGTTTACTTCACTTCTTTCAAACCGCTTAAAAATCATATAAATGTATGTATCACCTCATAATAAGCCTCTATATACCAAGAATACTGAGTTTTCAAGAAGTCAAGAAATTCGATTTTCTAGCCCCTAGTGAGTGTAAAGTCGCGTTTACTTCACTTCTTTCAAACTGCTTAAAAATCATATACATGGATGTATCACCTCATAATAAGCCTATATATAACAAGAATACTAAGTTTTCAAAAAGTCAAGAATTTCGATTTTCTAGCACCTAGTGAGTGAAAATCGCGTTTACTTCACTTCTTTCAAACTGTTTAAAAATCATATAAAAGAATGTTTCACGTCATTATAAGCCTACATATACCAAGAATAATGAGTTTTCAACAAGTCAAGAAATTCAATTTTCTAGCCTCTAGTGAGAGTAAAATCGCGTTTACTTCATTTCTTTCAAACTGCATAAAAATCATATAAATGGATATTTCACGTCATAATACGCCTATATATACCAAGAATACTGAGTTTTGAAAAAGTCAAGAAATTCGATTTTCTAGGCCCTAGTGAGTGTAAAATCGCGTTTACTTCACTTCTTTCAAACTGCCTAAAAATCATATAAATGGATGTATCACCTCATAATAAGCCTCTATATACCAAGAATAATAAGTTTTTAAAAAGTCAAGAATTTCGATTTTCTAGCCCCCAGTGAGTGTAAAATGGCGTTTACTTCACTTCTTTCAACCTGCTTAAAAATCATATAAATGGATGTATCACGTCATAATAAGCCTCTATATACCAAGAATACTGAGTTTTCAACAAGTCAAGAAATTCGATTTTCTAGCTCCTAGTGAGCGTAAAATCGCGTTTACTTCACTTCTTTCAAACTGCTTAAAAATCATATAAAAGAATGTTTCACGTCATTATAAGCCTACATATACCAAGAATAATGAGTTTTCAACAAGTCAAGAAATTCAATTTTCTAGCCCCTAGTGAGAGTAAAATCGCGTTTACTTCACTTCTTTCAAACTCCATAAAAATCATATAAATGGACGTTTCACGTCATAATAAGCCTATATATACCAAGAACACTAGGTTTTCAACAAGTCAAGAAATTCGATTTTTTAGCCCCTAGTGAGTGTAAAATCGCGTTTACTTCACTTCTTTCAAACTGCTTAAAAGTCATATAAATGTATGTATCACCTCATAATAAGCATCTTTATACCAAGAAAACTCAGTTTTCAACAAGTCAAGAAATTCGATTTTCTAGCTCCTAGTGAGTGTAAAATCGCGTTTACTTCACTTCTTTCAAACAGCTTAAAAATCATATAAATGGATGTATCACCTCATAATAAGCCTATATATACCAAGAATATTCAGATTTCAACAAGTCAAGATATTCGATTTTCTATCCCCCAGTGAGTGTAAAATCGCGTTTACTTCACTTCTTTCAAACTGCTTAAAAATCATATAAATGGATGCATCACCTCATAATAAGCCTATATATACCAAGTTTACTAAGTTTTCAAAAAGTCAAAAATTTCGATTTTCTAGCCCCCAGTGTGTGTAAAATCGCGTTTTCTTCACTTCTTTCAAACTGCTTAAAAATCATATAATTGGAAGTATCACCTCATAATAAGCCTCTATATACCAAGAATACTGTGTTCTCAAAAAGTCAAGAAATTCGATTTTCTAGCCCCTAGTGAGTGTAAAATCGCGTTTACTTCACCTCTTTCAAACTGCTTAAAAATCATATAAATGGATGTATCACCTCATAATAAGCCTCTATATACCAAGAATACTAAGTTTTCAAGAAGTCAAGAAATTCGATTTTCTAGCCCCTAGTGAGTGTAAAGTCGCGTTTACTTCACTTCTTTCAAACTGCTTAAAAATCATATACATGGATGTATCACCTCATAATAAGCCTATATATAACAAGAATACTAAGTTTTCAAAAAGTCAAGAATTTCGATTTTCTAGCACCTAGTGAGTGAAAATCGCGTTTACTTCACTTCTTTCAAACTGTTTAAAAATCATATAAAAGAATGTTTCACGTCATTATAAGCCTACATATACCAAGAATAATGAGTTTTCAACAAGTCAAGAAATTCAATTTTCTAGCCCCTAGTGAGAGTAAAATCGCGTTTACTTCATTTCTTTCAAACTGCATAAAAATCATATAAATGGATATTTCACGTCATAATACGCCTATATATACCAAGAATACTGAGTTTTGAAAAAGTCAAGAAATTCGATTTTCTAGGCCCTAGTGAGTGTAAAATCGCGTTTACTTCACTTCTTTCAAACTGCCTAAAAATCATATAAATGGATGTATCACCTCATAATAAGCCTCTATATACCAAGAATAATAAGTTTTTAAAAAGTCAAGAATTTCGATTTTCTAGCCCCCAGTGAGTGTAAAATGGCGTTTACTTCACTTCTTTCAACCTGCTTAAAAAGCATATAAATGGATGTATCACGTCATAATAAGCCTCCTTATACCAAGAATACTGAGTTTTCAACAAGTCAAGAAATTCGATTTTCTAGCTCCTAGTGAGCGTAAAATCGCGTTTTCTTCACTTCTTTCAAACTGCTTAAAAATCATATAAAAGAATGTTTCACGTCATTATAAGCCTACATATACCAAGAATAATGAGTTTTCAACAAGTCAAGAAATTCAATTTTCTAGCCCCTAGTGAGAGTAAAATCGCGTTTACTTCACTTCTTTCAAACTGCATAAAAATCATATAAATGGACGTTTCACGTCATAATAAGCCTATATATACCAAGAACACTAGGTTTTCAACAAGTCAAGAAATTCGTTTTTTTAGCCCCTAGTGAGTGTAAAATCGCGTTTACTTCACTTCTTTCAAACTGCTTAAAATTCATATAAATGTATGTATCACCTCATAATAAGCATCTGTATACCAAGAAAACTCAGTTTTCAACAAGTCAAGAAATTCGATTTTCTAGCTCCTAGTGAGTGTAAAATCGCGTTTACTTCACTTCTTTCAAACAGCTTAAAAATCATATAAATGGATGTATCACCTCATAATAAGTCTATATATACCAAGAATACTAAGTTTTCAAAAAGTCAAGAATTTCGATTTTCTAGCCCCTAGTGAGTGTAAAATCGCGTTTACTTCACTTCTTTCAAACTGCTTAAAAATCATATAAATGGATGTATCACCTCATTATAAGCCTACATATACCATGAATATTGAGTTTTCAACAAGTCAAGAAATTCAATTTTTTAGCCCCTAGTGAGAGTAAAATCGCGTTTACTTCACTTCTTTCAAACTGCATAAAAATCATATAAATGGAGGTTTCACGTCATAATCAGCCTATATATACCAAGAATACTAAGTTTTCAACAAGACAAGAAATTCGAATTTCGAGCCCCTAGTGAGTGTAAAATCAGGTTTACTTCACTTCTTTCAAAATGCTTAAAAATCATATAAATGGATGTATCACCTCATAATAAGCCTATATATAACAAGAATACTGTGTTTTCAAAAAGTCAAGAAATTCGATTTTCTAGCCCCTAGTGAGTGTAAAATCGCGTTTACTTCACTTCTTTCAAACTGCTTAAAAATCATATAAATGGATGTATCACCTCATAATAAGCCTCTATATACCAAGAATACTGAGTTTTCAAGAAGTCAAGAAATTCGATTTTCTAGCCCCTAGTGAGTGTAAAGTCGCGTTTACTTCACTTCTTTCAAACTGCTTAAAAATCATATACATGGATGTATCACCTCATAATAAGCCTATATATAACAAGAATACTAAGTTTTCAAAAAGTCAAGAATTTCGATTTTCTAGCACCTAGTGAGTGTAAAATCGCGTTTACTTCACTTCTTTCAAACTGCCTAAAAATCATATAAATGCATGTATCACCTCATAATAAGCCTCTATATACCAAGAATAATAAGTTTTTAAAAAGTCAAGAATTTCGATTTTCTAGCCCCTAGTGAGTGTAAAATCACGTTTACTTCACTTCTTACAAACTGCTTAAAAATCATATAAATGAATGTATCACCTCATAAAAAGTCTCTATATACCAAGAATACTGAGTTTTCAACAAGTCAAGAAATTCGATATTTTAGCCCCTGCTGAGCGTAAAATCGCGTTTACTTTACTTCTTTCAAACTGCATAAAAATCATATAAATGGATGTTTCACGTCATAATAAGCATATATATTCCAAGAATACTGAGGTCTCAAAAAGACAAGAAATTCGATTTTCTAGCCCCTAGTGAGTGTAAAATCGCGTTTTCTTCACTTATTTCAAACTGCTTAAAAATCATATAAATGGATGTATCACCTCATAGTAAGCCTCTATATACCAAGAATACTGACTTTTCAAAAAGTCAAGAAATTCGATTTTCTAGCCCCTAGTGAGTGTAAAATCGCGTTCATTTCACTTCTTTCAAAATGCTTAAAAATCATATAAATGGATGTATCACGTCATTATAAGCCTATATATACCAAGAATACTGAGTTTTTAAAAATTCAAGAAATTCGATTTTCTAACCCCTAGTGAGTGTAAAATCGCGTTTATTTCACTTCTTACAAACTGCTTAAAAATCATATAAATGGATGATTCACCTCATAATAAGCCTCTATATACCAAGAATATTCAGATTTCAACAAGTCAAGATATTCGATTTTCTATCCCCCAGTGAGTGTAAAATCGCGTTTACTTCACTTCTTTCAAACTGCTTAAAAATCATATAAATGGATGCATCACCTCATAATAAGCCTATATATACCAAGTTTACTAAGTTTTCAAAAAGTCAAAAATTTCGATTTTCTAGCCCCCAGTGAGTGTAAAATCGCGTTTTCTTCACTTCTTTCAAACTGCTTAAAAATCATATAATTGGATGTATCACCTCATAATAAGCCTCTATATACCAAGAATACTGTGTTCTCAAAAAGTCAAGAAATTCGATTTTCTAGCCCCTAGTGAGTGTAAAATCGCGTTTACTTCACCTCTTTCAAACTGCTTAAAAATCATATAAATGGATGTATCACCTCATAATAAGCCTCTATATACCAAGAATACTGAGTTTTCAAGAAGTCAAGAAATTCGATTTTCTAGCCCCTAGTGAGTGTAAAGTCGCGTTTACTTCACTTCTTTCAAACTGCTTAAAAATCATATACATGGATGTATCACCTCATAATAAGCCTATATATAACAAGAATACTAAGTTTTCAAAAAGTCAAGAATTTCGATTTTCTAGCACCTAGTGAGTGAAAATCGCGTTTACTTCACTTCTTTCAAACTGTTTAAAAATCATATAAAAGAATGTTTCACGTCATTATAAGCCTACATATACCAAGAATAATGAGTTTTCAACAAGTCAAGAAATTCAATTTTCTAGCCCCTAGTGAGAGTAAAATCGCGTTTACTTCATTTCTTTCAAACTGCATAAAAATCATATAAATGGATATTTCACGTCATAATACGCCTATATATACCAAGAATACTGAGTTTTGAAAAAGTCAAGAAATTCGATTTTCTAGGCCCTAGTGAGTGTAAAATCGCGTTTACTTCACTTCTTTCAAACTGCCTAAAAATCATATAAATGGATGTATCACCTCATAATAAGCCTCTATATACCAAGAATAATAAGTTTTTAAAAAGTCAAGAATTTCGATTTTCTAGCCCCCAGTGAGTGTAAAATGGCGTTTACTTCACTTCTTTCAACCTGCTTAAAAAGCATATAAATGGATGTATCACGTCATAATAAGCCTCTATATACCAAGAATACTGAGTTTTCAACAAGTCAAGAAATTCGATTTTCTAGCTCCTAGTGAGCGTAAAATCGCGTTTTCTTCACTTCTTTCAAACTGCTTAAAAATCATATAAAAGAATGTTTCACGTCATTATAAGCCTACATATACCAAGAATAATGAGTTTTCAACAAGTCAAGAAATTCAATTTTCTAGCCCCTAGTGAGAGTAAAATCGCGTTTACTTCACTTCTTTCAAACTGCATAAAAATCATATAAATGGACGTTTCACGTCATAATAAGCCTATATATACCAAGAACACTAGGTTTTCAACAAGTCAAGAAATTCGATTTTTTAGCCCCTAGTGAGTGTAAAATCGCGTTTACTTCACTTCTTTCAAACTGCTTAAAATTCATATAAATGTATGTATCACCTCATAATAAGCATCTGTATACCAAGAAAACTCAGTTTTCAACAAGTCAAGAAATTCGATTTTCTAGCTCCTAGTGAGTGTAAAATCGCGTTTACTTCACTTCTTTCAAACAGCTTAAAAATCATATAAATGGATGTATCACCTCATAATAAGTCTATATATACCAAGAATACTAAGTTTTCAAAAAGTCAAGAATTTCGATTTTCTAGCCCCTAGTGAGTGTAAAATCGCGTTTACTTCACTTCTTTCAAACTGCTTAAAAATCATATAAATGGATGTATCACCTCATTATAAGCCTACATATACCATGAATATTGAGTTTTCAACAAGTCAAGAAATTCAATTTTTTATCCCCTAGTGAGAGTAAAATCGCGTTTACTTCACTTCTTTCAAACTGCATAAAAATCATATAAATGGAGGTTTCACGTCATAATCAGCCTATATATACCAAGAATACTAAGTTTTCAACAAGACAAGAAATTCGAATTTCTAGCCCCTAGTGAGTGTAAAATCAGGTTTACTTCACTTCTTTCAAAATGCTTAAAAATCATATAAATGGATGTATCACCTCATAATAAGCCTATATATAACAAGAATACTGTGTTTTCAAAAAGTCAAGAAATTCGATTTTCTAGCCCCTAGTGAGTGTAAAATCGCGTTTACTTCACTTCTTTCAAACTGCTTAAAAATCATATAAATGGATGTATCACCTCATAATAAGCCTCTATATACCAAGAATACTGAGTTTTCAAGAAGTCAAGAAATTCGATTTTCTAGCCCCTAGTGAGTGTAAAGTCGCGTTTACTTCACTTCTTTCAAACTGCTTAAAAATCATATACATGGATGTATCACCTCATAATAAGCCTATATATAACAAGAATACTAAGTTTTCAAAAAGTCAAGAATTTCGATTTTCTAGCACCTAGTGAGTGTAAAATCGCGTTTACTTCACTTCTTTCAAACTGCCTAAAAATCATATAAATGCATGTATCACCTCATAATAAGCCTCTATATACCAAGAATAATAAGTTTTTAAAAAGTCAAGAATTTCGATTTTCTAGCCCCTAGTGAGTGTAAAATCGCGTTTACTTCACTTCTTTCAAACTGCTTAAAAATCATATAAATGGATGTATCACCTCATTATAAGCCTACATATACCATGAATATTGAGTTTTCAACAAGTCAAGAAATTCAATTTTTTAGCCCCTAGTGAGAGTAAAATCGCGTTTACTTCACTTCTTTCAAACTGCATAAAAATCATATAAATGGAGGTTTCACGTCATAATCAGCCTATATATACCAAGAATACTAAGTTTTCAACAAGACAAGAAATTCGAATTTCTAGCCCCTAGTGAGTGTAAAATCAGGTTTACTTCACTTCTTTCAAAATGCTTAAAAATCATATAAATGGATGTATCACCTCATAATAAGCCTATATATAACAAGAATACTGAGTTTTCAACAAGTCAAGAAATTCGATTTTCTAGCTCCTAGTGAGCGTAAAATCGCGTTTTCTTCACTTCTTTCAAACTGCTTAAAAATCATATAAAAGAATGTTTCACGTCATTATAAGCCTACATATACCAAGAATAATGAGTTTTCAACAAGTCAAGAAATTCAATTTTCTAGCCCCTAGTGAGAGTAAAATCGCGTTTACTTCATTTCTTTCAAACTGCATAAAAATCATATAAATGGATATTTCACGTCATAATACGCCTATATATACCAAGAATACTGAGTTTTGAAAAAGTCAAGAAATTCGATTTTCTAGGCCCTAGTGAGTGTAAAATCGCGTTTACTTCACTTCTTTCAAACTGCCTAAAAATCATATAAATGGATGTATCACCTCATAATAAGCCTCTATATACCAAGAATAATAAGTTTTTAAAAAGTCAAGAATTTCGATTTTCTAGCCCCCAGTGAGTGTAAAATGGCGTTTACTTCACTTCTTTCAACCTGCTTAAAAAGCATATAAATGGATGTATCACGTCATAATAAGCCTCTATACACCAAGAATACTGAGTTTTCAACAAGTCAAGAAATTCGATTTTCTAGCTCCTAGTGAGCGTAAAATCGCGTTTTCTTCACTTCTTTCAAACTGCTTAAAAATCATATAAAAGAATGTTTCACGTCATTATAAGCCTACATATACCAAGAATAATGAGTTTTCAACAAGTCAAGAAATTCAATTTTCTAGCCCCTAGTGAGAGTAAAATCGCGTTTACTTCACTTCTTTCAAACTGCATAAAAATCATATAAATGGACGTTTCACGTCATAATAAGCCTATATATACCAAGAACACTAGGTTTTCAACAAGTCAAGAAATTCGATTTTTTAGCCCCTAGTGAGTGTAAAATCGCGTTTACTTCACTTCTTTCAAACTGCTTAAAAGTCATATAAATGTATGTATCACCTCATAATAAGCATCTGTATACCAAGAACACTCAGTTTTCAACAAGTCAAGAAATTCGATTTTCTAGCTCCTAGTGAGTGTAAAATCGCGTTTACTTCACTTCTTTCAAACAGCTTAAAAATCATATAAATGGATGTATCACCTCATAATAAGCCTATATATACCAAGAATACTAAGTTTTCAAAAAGTCAAGAATTTCGATTTTCTAGCCCCTAGTGAGTGTAAAATCGCGTTTACTTCACTTCTTTCAAACTGCTTAAAAATCATATAAATGGATGTATCACCTCATTATAAGCCTACATATACCATGAATATTGAGTTTTCAACAAGTCAAGAAATTCAATTTTTTAGCCCCTAGTGAGAGTAAAATCGCGTTTACTTCACTTCTTTCAAACTGCATAAAAATCATATAAATGGAGGTTTCACGTCATAATCAGCCTATATATACCAAGAATACTAAGTTTTCAACAAGACAAGAAATTCGAATTTCTAGCCCCTAGTGAGTGTAAAATCAGGTTTACTTCACTTCTTTCAAAATGCTTAAAAATCATATAAATGGATGTATCACCTCATAATAAGCCTATATATAACAAGAATACTGTGTTTTCAAAAAGTCAAGAAATTCGATTTTCTAGCCCCTAGTGAGTGTAAAATCGCGTTTACTTCACTTCTTTCAAACTGCTTAAAAATCATATAAATGGATGTATCACCTCATAATAAGCCTCTATATACCAAGAATACTGAGTTTTCAAGAAGTCAAGAAATTCGATTTTCTAGCCCCTAGTGAGTGTAAAGTCGCGTTTACTTCACTTCTTTCAAACTGCTTAAAAATCATATACATGGATGTATCACCTCATAATAAGCCTATATATAACAAGAATACTAAGTTTTCAAAAAGTCAAGAATTTCGATTTTCTAGCACCTAGTGAGTGTAAAATCGCGTTTACTTCACTTCTTTCAAACTGCCTAAAAATCATATAAATGGACGTATCACCTCATAATAAGCCTCTATATACCAAGAATAATAAGTTTTTAAAAAGTCAAGAATTTCGATTTTCTAGCCCCCAGTGAGTGTAAAATGGCGTTTACTTCACTTCTTTCAACCTGCTTAAAAAACATATAAATGGATGTATCACGTCATAATAAGCCTCTATATACCAAGAATACTGAGTTTTCAACAAGTCAAGAAATTCGATTTTCTAGCTGCTAGTGAGCGTAAAATCGCGTTTACTTCACTTCTTTCAAACTGCTTAAAAATCATATAAAAGAATGTTTCACGTCATTATAAGCCTACATATACCAAGAATATTGAGTTTTCAACAAGTCAAGAAATTAAATTTTCTAGGCCCTAGTGACAGTAAAATCGCGTTTACTTCACTTCTTTCAAACTGCATAAAAATCATATCAATGGATGTTTCACGTCATAATAAGCCTATATATATACCAAGAATAATGAGTTTTCAACAAGTCAAGAAATTCGAATTTCTAGCCCCTAGTGAGAGTAAAATCGCGTTTACTTCACTTCTTTCAAACTGCATAAAAATCATATAAATGGACGTTTCACGTCATAATAAGCCTATATATACCAAGAACACTAGGTTTTCAACAAGTCAAGAAATTCGATTTTTTAGCCCCTAGTGAGTGTAAAATCGCGTTTACTTCACTTCTTTCAAACTGCTTAAAAGTCATATAAATGTATGTATCACCTCATAATAAGCATCTGTATACCAAGAAAACTCAGTTTTCAACAAGTCAAGAAATTCGATTTTCTAGCTCCTAGAGAGTGTAAAATCGCGTTTACTTCACTTCTTTCAAACAGCTTAAAAATCATATAAATGGATGTATCACCTCATAAAAAGCCTATATATACCAAGAATAATGAGTTTTCAACAAGTCAAGAAATTCAATTTTCTAGCCCCTAGTGAGAGTAAAATCGCGTTTACTTCATTTCTTTCAAACTGCATAAAAATCATATAAATGGATATTTCACGTGATAATACGCCTATATATACCAAGAATACTGAGTTTTGAAAAAGTCAAGAAATTCGATTTTCTAGGCCCTAGTGAGTGTATAATCGCGTTTACTTCACTTCTTTCAAACTGCTTAAAAATCATATAAATGGATGTTTCACTTCATTATAAGCCTACATATACCAAGAATATTGAGTTTTCAACAAGTCAAGAAATTCAATTTTTTAGCCCCTAGTGACAGTAAAATCGCGTTTACTTCACTTCTTTCAAACTGCATAAAAATCATATAAATGGATGTTTCACGTCATAATAAGCCTATATATATATACCAAGAATACTAAGTTTTCAACAAGTCAAGAAATTCGATTTTCTAGCCCCTAGTGAGTGTAAAATCACGTTTACTTCACTACTTACAAACTGCTTAAAAATCATATAAATGGATGTATCACCTCATAAAAAGTCTCTATATACCAAGAATACTGAGTTTTCAACAAGTCAAGAAATTCGATATTTTAGCCCCTGCTGAGCGTAAAATCGCGTTTACTTTACTTCTTTCAAACTGCATAAAAATCATATAAATGGATGTTTCACGTCATAATAAGCATATATATTCCAAGAATACTGAGGTCTCAAAAAGACAAGAAATTCGATTTTCTAGCCCCTAGTGAGTGTAAAATCGCGTTTTCTTCACTTATTTCAAACTGCTTAAAAATCATATAAATGGATGTATCACCTCATAGTAAGCCTCTATATACCAAGAATACTGACTTTTCAAAAAGTCAAGAAATTCGATTTTCTAGCCCCTAGTGAGTGTAAAATCGCGTTTATTTCACTTCTTTCAAAATGCTTAAAAATCATATAAATGGATGTATCACGTCATTATAAGCCTATATATACCAAGAATACTGAGTTTTTAAAAATTCAAGAAATTCGATTTTCTAACCCCTAGTGAGTGTAAAATCGCGTTTATTTCACTTCTTACAAACTGCTTAAAAATCATATAAATGGATGATTCACCTCATAATAAGCCTCTATATACCAAGAATATTCAGATTTCAACAAGTCAAGATATTCGATTTTCTATCCCCCAGTGAGTGTAAAATCGCGTTTACTTCACTTCTTTCAAACTGCTTAAAAATCATATAAATGGATGCATCACCTCATAATAAGCCTATATATACCAAGTTTACTAAGTTTTCAAAAAGTCAAAAATTTCGATTTTCTAGCCCCCAGTGAGTGTAAAATCGCGTTTTCTTCACTTCTTTCAAACTGCTTAAAAATCATATAATAGGATGTATCACCTCATAATAAGCCTCTATATACCAAGAATACTGTGTTCTCAAAAAGTCAAGAAATTCGATTTTCTAGCCCCTAGTGAGTGTAAAATCGCGTTTACTTCACCTCTTTCAAACTGCTTAAAAATCATATAAATGGATGTATCACCTCATAATAAGCCTCTATATACCAAGAATACTGAGTTTTCAAGAAGTCAAGAAAATCGATTTTCTAGCCCCTACTTCACTTCTTTCAAACTGCTTAAAAATCATATACATGGATGTATCACCTCATAATAAGCCTATATATAACAAGAATACTAAGTTTTCAAAAAGTCAAGAATTTCGATTTTCTAGCACCTAGTGAGTGAAAATCGCGTTTACTTCACTTCTTTCAAACTGTTTAAAAATCATATAAAACAATGTTTCACGTCATTATAAGCCTACATATACCAAGAATAATGAGTTTTCAACAAGTCAAGAAATTCAATTTTCTAGCCCCTAGTGAGAGTAAAATCGCGTTTACTTCATTTCTTTCAAACTGCATAAAAATCATATAAATGGATATTTCACGTCATAATACGCCTATATATACCAAGAATACTGAGTTTTGAAAAAGTCAAAAAATTCGATTTTCTAGGCCCTAGTGAGTGTAAAATCGCGTTTACTTCACTTCTTTCAAACTGCCTAAAAATCATATAAATGGATGTATCACCTCATAATAAGCCTCTATATACCAAGAATAATAAGTTTTTAAAAAGTCAAGAATTTCGATTTTCTAGCCCCCAGTGAGTGTAAAATGGCGTTTACTTCACTTCTTTCAACCTGCTTAAAAAGCATATAAATGGATGTATCACGTCATAATAAGCCTCTATATACCAAGAATACTGAGTTTTCAACAAGTCAAGAAATTCGATTTTCTAGCTCCTAGTGAGCGTAAAATCGCGTTTACTTCACTTCTTTCAAACTGCTTAAAAATCATATAAAAGAATGTTTCACGTCATTATAAGCCTACATATACCAAGAATAATGAGTTTTCAACAAGTCAAGAAATTCAATTTTCTAGCCCCTAGTGAGAGTAAAATCGCGTTTACTTCACTTCTTTCAAACTGCATAAAAATCATATAAATGGACGTTTCACGTCATAATAAGCCTATATATACCAAGAACACTAGGTTTTCAACAAGTCAAGAAATTCGATTTTTTAGCCCCTAGTGAGTGTAAAATCGCGTTTACTTCACTTCTTTCAAACTGCTTAAAAGTCATATAAATGTATGTATCACCTCATAATAAGCATCTTTATACCAAGAAAACTCAGTTTTCAACAAGTCAAGAAATTCGATTTTCTAGCTCCTAGTGAGTGTAAAATCGCGTTTACTTCACTTCTTTCAAACAGCTTAAAAATCATATAAATGGATGTATCACCTCATAATAAGCCTATATATACCAAGAATATTCAGATTTCAACAAGTCAAGATATTCGATTTTCTATCCCCCAGTGAGTGTAAAATCGCGTTTACTTCACTTCTTTCAAACTGCTTAAAAATCATATAAATGGATGCATCACCTCATAATAAGCCTATATATACCAAGTTTACTAAGTTTTCAAAAAGTCAAAAATTTCGATTTTCTAGCCCCCAGTGTGTGTAAAATCGCGTTTTCTTCACTTCTTTCAAACTGCTTAAAAATCATATAATTGGAAGTATCACCTCATAATAAGCCTCTATATACCAAGAATACTGTGTTCTCAAAAAGTCAAGAAATTCGATTTTCTAGCCCCTAGTGAGTGTAAAATCGCGTTTACTTCACCTCTTTCAAACTGCTTAAAAATCATATAAATGGATGTATCACCTCATAATAAGCCTCTATATACCAAGAATACTAAGTTTTCAAGAAGTCAAGAAATTCGATTTTCTAGCCCCTAGTGAGTGTAAAGTCGCGTTTACTTCACTTCTTTCAAACTGCTTAAAAATCATATACATGGATGTATCACCTCATAATAAGCCTATATATAACAAGAATACTAAGTTTTCAAAAAGTCAAGAATTTCGATTTTCTAGCACCTAGTGAGTGAAAATCGCGTTTACTTCACTTCTTTCAAACTGTTTAAAAATCATATAAAAGAATGTTTCACGTCATTATAAGCCTACATATAGCAAGAATAATGAGTTTTCAACAAGTCAAGAAATTCAATTTTCTAGCCCCTAGTGAGAGTAAAATCGCGTTTACTTCATTTCTTTCAAACTGCATAAAAATCATATAAATGGATATTTCACGTCATAATACGCCTATATATACCAAGAATACTGAGTTTTGAAAAAGTCAAGAAATTCGATTTTCTAGGCCCTAGTGAGTGTAAAATCGCGTTTACTTCACTTCTTTCAAACTGCCTAAAAATCATATAAATGGATGTATCACCTCATAATAAGCCTCTATATACCAAGAATAATAAGTTTTTAAAAAGTCAAGAATTTCGATTTTCTAGCCCCCAGTGAGTGTAAAATGGCGTTTACTTCACTTCTTTCAACCTGCTTAAAAAGCATATAAATGGATGTATCACCTCATAATAAGCCTATATATACCAAGAATACTAAGTTTTCAAAAAGTCAAGAATTTCGATTTTCTAGCCCCTAGTGAGTGTAAAATCGCGTTTACTTCACTTCTTTCAAACTGCTTAAAAATCATATAAATGGATGTATCACCTCATTATAAGCCTACATATACCATGAATATTGAGTTTTCAACAAGTCAAGAAATTCAATTTTTTAGCCCCTAGTGAGAGTAAAATCGCGTTTACTTCACTTCTTTCAAACTGCATAAAAATCATATAAATGGAGGTTTCACGTCATAATCAGCCTATATATACCAAGAATACTAAGTTTTCAACAAGACAAGAAATTCGAATTTCTAGCCCCTAGTGAGTGTAAAATCAGGTTTACTTCACTTCTTTCAAAATGCTTAAAAATCATATAAATGGATGTATCACCTCATAATAAGCCTATATATAACAAGAATACTGTGTTTTCAAAAAGTCAAGAAATTCGATTTTCTAGCCCCTAGTGAGTGTAAAATCGCGTTTACTTCACTTCTTTCAAACTGCTTAAAAATCATATAAATGGATGTATCACCTCATAATAAGCCTCTATATACCAAGAATACTGAGTTTTCAAGAAGTCAAGAAATTCGATTTTCTAGCCCCTAGTGAGTGTAAAGTCGCGTTTACTTCACTTCTTTCAAACTGCTTAAAAATCATATAAATGGATGTATCACCTCATAATAAGCCTATATATAACAAGAATACTAAGTTTTCAAAAAGTCAAGAATTTCGATTTTCTAGCACCTAGTGAGTGTAAAATCGCGTTTACTTCACTTCTTTCAAACTGCCTAAAAATCATATAAATGGATGTATCACCTCATAATAAGCCTCTATATACCAAGAATAATAAGTTTTTAAAAAGTCAAGAATTTCGATTTTCTAGCCCCTAGTGAGTGTAAAATCGCGTTTACTTCACTTCTTTCAAACTGCTTAAAAATCATATAAATGGATGTATCACCTCATTATAAGCCTACATATACCATGAATATTGAGTTTTCAACAAGTCAAGAAATTCAATTTTTTAGCCCCTAGTGAGAGTAAAATCGCGTTTACTTCACTTCTTTCAAACTGCATAAAAATCATATAAATGGAGGTTTCACGTCATAATCAGCCTATATATACCAAGAATACTAAGTTTTCAACAAGACAAGAAATTCGAATTTCTAGCCCCTAGTGAGTGTAAAATCAGGTTTACTTCACTTCTTTCAAAATGCTTAAAAATCATATAAATGGATGTATCACCTCATAATAAGCCTATATAACAAGAATACTGAGTTTTCAACAAGTCAAGAAATTCGATTTTCTAGCTCCTAGTGAGCGTAAAATCGCGTTTTCTTCACTTCTTTCAAACTGCTTAAAAATCATATAAAAGAATGTTTCACGTCATTATAAGCCTACATATACCAAGAATAATGAGTTTTCAACAAGTCAAGAAATTCAATTTTCTAGCCCCTAGTGAGAGTAAAATCGCGTTTACTTCATTTCTTTCAAACTGCATAAAAATCATATAAATGGATATTTCACGTCATAATACGCCTATATATACCAAGAATACTGAGTTTTGAAAAAGTCAAGAAATTCGATTTTCTAGGCCCTAGTGAGTGTAAAATCGCGTCTACTTCACTTCTTTCAAACTGCCTAAAAATCATATAAATGGATGTATCACCTCATAATAAGCCTCTATATACCAAGAATAATAAGTTTTTAAAAAGTCAAGAATTTCGATTTTCTAGCCCCCAGTGAGTGTAAAATGGCGTTTACTTCACTTCTTTCAACCTGCTTAAAAAGCATATAAATGGATGTATCACGTCATAATAAGCCTCTATATACCAAGAATACTGAGTTTTCAACAAGTCAAGAATTCGATTTTCTAGCTCCTAGTGAGCGTAAAATCGCGTTTTCTTCACTTCTTTCAAACTGCTTAAAAATCATATAAAAGAATGTTTCACGTCATTATAAGCCTACATATACCAAGAATAATGAGTTTTCAACAAGTCAAGAAATTCAATTTTCTAGCCCCTAGTGAGAGTAAAATCGCGTTTACTTCACTTCTTTCAAACTGCATAAAAATCATATAAATGGACGTTTCACGTCATAATAAGCCTATATATACCAAGAACACTAGGTTTTCAACAAGTCAAGAAATTCGATTTTTTAGCCCCTAGTGAGTGTAAAATCGCGTTTACTTCACTTCTTTCAAACTGCTTAAAAGTCATATAAATGTATGTATCACCTCATAATAAGCATCTGTATACCAAGAAAACTCAGTTTTCAACAAGTCAAGAAATTCGATTTTCTAGCTCCTAGAGAGTGTAAAATCGCGTTTACTTCACTTCTTTCAAACAGCTTAAAAATCATATAAATGGATGTATCACCTCATAAAAAGCCTATATATACCAAGAATACTAAGTTTTCAAAAAGTCAAGAATTTCGATTTTCTAGCCCCTAGTGAGTGTAAAATCGCGTTTACTTCACTTCTTTCAAACTGCTTAAAAATCATATAAATGGATGTATCACCTCATTATAAGCCTACATATACCATGAATATTGAGTTTTCAACAAGTCAAGAAATTCAATTTTTTAGCCCCTAGTGAGAGTAAAATCGCGTTTACTTCACTTCTTTCAAACTGCATAAAAATCATATAAATGGAGGTTTCACGTCATAATCAGCCTATATATACCAAGAATACTAAGTTTTCAACAAGACAAGAAATACGAATTTCTAGCCCCTAGTGAGTGTAAAATCAGGTTTACTTCACTTCTTTCAAAATGCTTAAAAATCATATAAATGGATGTATCACCTCATAATAAGCCTATATATAACAAGAATACTGTGTTTTCAACAAGTCAAGAAATTAAATTTTCTAGGCCCTAGTGACAGTAAAATCGCGTTTACTTCACTTCTTTCAAACTGCATAAAAATCATATCAATGGATGTTTCACGTCATAATAAGCCTATATATATACCAAGAATACTAAGTTTTCAACAAGTCAAGAAATTCGATTTTCTAGCCCCCAGTGAGTGTAAAATCACGTTTACTTCACTTATTACAAACAGCTTAAAAATCATATAAATGAATGTATCACCTCATAAAAAGCCTCTATATACCAAGAATACTGAGCTTTCAAAAAGTCAAGAAATTCGATTTTCTAGCCCCTAGTGAGTGTAAAGTCGCGTTTACTTCACTTCTTTCAAACTGCTTAAAAATCATAAAAATGGATGTATCACCTCATAATAAGCCTATATATAACAAGAATACTAAGTTTTCAAAAAGTCAAGAATTTCGATTTTCTAGCACCTAGTGAGTGAAAATCGCGTTTACTTCACTTCTTTCAAACTGCTTAAAAATCATATAAAAGAATGTTTCACGTCATTATAAGCCTACATATACCAAGAATAATGAGTTTTCAACAAGTCAAGAAATTCAATTTTCTAGTCCCTAGTGAGAGTAAAATCGCGTTTACTTCATTTCTTTCAAACTGCATAAAAATCATATAAATGGATATTTCACGTCATAATACGCCTATATATACCAAGAATACTGAGTTTTGAAAAAGTCAAGAAATTCGATTTTCTAGGCCCTAGTGAGTGTATAATCGCGATTACTTCACTTCTTTCAAACTGCTTAAAAATCATATAAATGGATGTTTCACTTCATTATAAGCCTACATATACCAAGAATATTGAGTTTTCAACAAGTCAAGAAATTCAATTTTTTAGCCCCTAGTGACAGTAAAATCGCGTTTACTTCACTTCTTTCAAACTGCATAAAAATCATATCAATGGATGTTTCACGTCATAATAAGCCTATATATATATACCAAGAATACTAAGTTTTCAACAAGTCAAGAAATTCGATTTTCTAGCCCCTAGTGAGTGTAAAATCACGTTTACTTCACTACTTACAAACTGCTTAAAAATCATATAAATGGATGTATCACCTCATAAAAAGTCTCTATATACCAAGAATACTGAGTTTTCAACAAGTCAAGAAATTCGATATTTTAGCCCCTGCTGAGCGTAAAATCGCGTTTACTTTACTTCTTTCAAACTGCATAAAAATCATATAAATGGATGTTTCACGTCATAATAAGCATATATATTCCAAGAATACTGAGGTCTCAAAAAGACAAGAAATTCGATTTTCTAGCCCCTAGTGAGTGTAAAATCGCGTTTTCTTCACTTATTTCAAACTGCTTAAAAATCATATAAATGGATGTATCACCTCATAGTAAGCCTCTATATACCAAGAATACTGACTTTTCAAAAAGTCAAGAAATTCGATTTTCTAGCCCCTAGTGAGTGTAAAATCGCGTTTATTTCACTTCTTTCAAAATGCTTAAAAATCATATAAATGGATGTATCACGTCATTATAAGCCTATATATGCCAAGAATACTGAGTTTTTAAAAATTCAAGAAATTCGATTTTCTAACCCCTAGTGAGTGTAAAATCGCGTTTATTTCACTTCTTACAAACTGCTTAAAAATCATATAAATGGATGATTCACCTCATAATAAGCCTCTATATACCAAGAATATTCAGATTTCAACAAGTCAAGATATTCGATTTTCTATCCCCCAGTGAGTGTAAAATCGCGTTTACTTCACTTCTTTCAAACTGCTTAAAAATCATATAAATGGATGCATCACCTCATAATAAGCCTATATATACCAAGTTTACTAAGTTTTCAAAAAGTCAAAAATTTCGATTTTCTAGCCCCCAGTGAGTGTAAAATCGCGTTTTCTTCACTTCTTTCAAACTGCTTAAAAATCATATAATTGGATGTATCACCTCATAATAAGCCTCTATATACCAAGAATACTGTGTTCTCAAAAAGTCAAGAAATTCGATTTTCTAGCCCCTAGTGAGTGTAAAATCGCGTTTACTTCACCTCTTTCAAACTGCTTAAAAATCATATAAATGGATGTATCACCTCATAATAAGCCTCTATATACCAAGAATACTGAGTTTTCAAGAAGTCAAGAAATTCGATTTTCTAGCCCCTAGTGAGTGTAAAGTCGCGTTTACTTCACTTCTTTCAAACTGCTTAAAAATCATATACATGGATGTATCACCTCATAATAAGCCTATATATAACAAGAATACTAAGTTTTCAAAAAGTCAAGAATTTCGATTTTCTAGCACGTAGTGAGTGAAAATCGCGTTTACTTCACTTCTTTCAAACTGTTTAAAAATCATATAAAAGAATGTTTCACGTCATTATAAGCCTACATATACCAAGAATAATGAGTTTTCAACAAGTCAAGAAATTCAATTTTCTAGCCCCTAGTGAGAGTAAGATCGCGTTTACTTCATTTCTTTCAAACTGCATAAAAATCATATAAATGGATATTTCACGTCATAATACGCCTATATATACCAAGAATACTGAGATTTGAAAAAGTCAAGAAATTCGATTTTCTAGGCCCTAGTGAGTGTAAAATCGCGTTTACTTCACTTCTTTCAAACTGCCTAAAAATCATATAAATGGATGTATCACCTCATAATAAGCCTCTATATACCAAGAATAATAAGTTTTTAAAAAGTCAAGAATTTCGATTTTCTAGCTCCTAGTGAGCGTAAAATCGCGTTTACTTCACTTCTTTCAAACTGCTTAAAAATCATATAAAAGAATGTTTCACGTCATTATAAGCCTACATATACCAAGAATAATGAGTTTTCAACAAGTCAAGAAATTCAATTTTCTAGCCCCTAGTGAGAGTAAAATCGCGTTTACTTCACTTCTTTCAAACTGCATAAAAATCATATAAATGGACGTTTCACGTCATAATAAGCCTATATATACCAAGAACACTAGGTTTTCAACAAGTCAAGAAATTCGATTTTTTAGCCCCTAGTGAGTGTAAAATCGCGTTTACTTCACTTCTTTCAAACTGCTTAAAAGTCATATAAATGTATGTATCACCTCATAATAAGCATCTTTATACCAAGAAAACTCAGTTTTCAACAAGTCAAGAAATTCGATTTTCTAGCTCCTAGTGAGTGTAAAATCGCGTTTACTTCACTTCTTTCAAACAGCTTAAAAATCATATAAATGGATGTATCACCTCATAATAAGCCTATATATACCAAGAATATTCAGATTTCAACAAGTCAAGATATTCGATTTTCTATCCCCCAGTGAGTGTAAAATCGCGTTTACTTCACTTCTTTCAAGCTGCTTAAAAATCATATAAATGGATGCATCACCTCATAATAAGCCTATATATACCAAGTTTACTAAGTTTTCAAAAAGTCAGAAATTTCGATTTTCTAGCCCCCAGTGTGTGTAAAATCGCGTTTTCTTCACTTCTTTCAAACTGCTTAAAAATCATATAATTGGAAGTATCACCTCATAATAAGCCTCTATATACCAAGAATACTGTGTTCTCAAAAAGTCAAGAAATTCGATTTTCTAGCCCCTAGTGAGTGTAAAATCGCGTTTACTTCACCTCTTTCAAACTGCTTAAAAATCATATAAATGGATGTATCACCTCATAATAAGCCTCTATATACCAAGAATACTGAGTTTTCAAGAAGTCAAGAAATTCGATTTTCTAGCCCCTAGTGAGTGTAAAGTCGCGTATACTTCACTTCTTTCAAACTGCTTAAAAATCATATACATGGATGTATCACTTCATAATAAGCCTATATATAACAAGAATACTAAGTTTTCAAAAAGTCAAGAATTTCGATTTTCTAGCACCTAGTGAGTGAAAATCGCGTTTACTTCACTTCTTTCAAACTGTTTAAAAATCATATAAAAGAATGTTTCACGTCATTATAAGCCTACATATACCAAGAATAATGAGTTTTCAACAAGTCAAGAAATTCAATTTTCTAGCCCCTAGTGAGAGTAAGATCGCGTTTACTTCATTTCTTTCAAACTGCATAAAAATCATATAAATGGATATTTCACGTCATAATACGCCTATATATACCAAGAATACTGAGATTTGAAAAAGTCAAGAAATTCGATTTTCTAGGCCCTAGTGAGTGTAAAATCGCGTTTACTTCACTTCTTTCAAACTGCCTAAAAATCATATAAATGGATGTATCACCTCATAATAAGCCTCTATATACCAAGAATAATAAGTATTTAAAAAGTCAAGAATTTCGATTTTCTAGCTCCTAGTGAGCGTAAAATCGCGTTTACTTCACTTCTTTCAAACTGCTTAAAAATCATATAAAAGAATGTTTCACGTCATTATAAGCCTACATATACCAAGAATAATGAGTTTTCAACAAGTCAAGAAATTCAATTTTCTAGCCCCTAGTGAGAGTAAAATCGCGTTTACTTCACTTCTTTCAAACTGCATAAAAATCATATAAATGGACGTTTCACGTCATAATAAGCCTATATATACCAAGAACACTAGGTTTTCAACAAGTCAAGAAATTCGATTTTTTAGCCCCTAGTGAGTGTAAAATCGCGTTTACTTCACTTCTTTCAAACTGCTTAAAAGTCATATAAATGTATGTATCACCTCATAATAAGCATCTTTATACCAAGAAAACTCAGTTTTCAACAAGTCAAGAAATTCGATTTTCTAGCTCCTAGTGAGTGTAAAATCGCGTTTACTTCACTTCTTTCAAACAGCTTAAAAATCATATAAATGGATGTATCACCTCATAATAAGCCTATATATACCAAGAATATTCAGATTTCAACAAGTCAAGATATTCGATTTTCTATCCCCCAGTGAGTGTAAAATCGCGTTTACTTCACTTCTTTCAAACTGCTTAAAAATCATATAAATGGATGCATCACCTCATAATAAGCCTATATATACCAAGTTTACTAAGTTTTCAAAAAGTCAGAAATTTCGATTTTCTAGCCCCCAGTGTGTGTAAAATCGCGTTTTCTTCACTTCTTTCAAACTGCTTAAAAATCATATAATTGGAAGTATCACCTCATAATAAGCCTCTATATACCAAGAATACTGTGTTCTCAAAAAGTCAAGAAATTCGATTTTCTAGCCCCTAGTGAGTGTAAAATCGCGTTTACTTCACCTCTTTCAAACTGCGTAAAAATCATATAAATGGATGTATCACCTCATAATAAGCCTCTATATACCAAGAATACTGAGTTTTCAAGAAGTCAAGAAATTCGATTTTCTAGCCCCTAGTGAGTGTAAAGTCGCGTATACTTCACTTCTTTCAAACTGCTTAAAAATCATATACATGGATGTATCACTTCATAATAAGCCTATATATAACAAGAATACTAAGTTTTCAAAAAGTCAAGAATTTCGATTTTCTAGCACCTAGTGAGTGAAAATCGCGTTTACTTCACTTCTTTCAAACTGTTTAAAAATCATATAAAAGAATGTTTCACGTCATTATAAGCCTACATATACCAAGAATAATGAGTTTTCAACAAGTCAAGAAATTCAATTTTCTAGCCCCTAGTGAGAGTAAAATCGCGTTTACTTCATTTCTTTCAAACTGCATAAAAATCATATAAATGGATATTTCACGTCATAATACGCCTATATATACCAAGAATACTGAGTTTTGAAAAAGTCAAGAAATTCGATTTTCTAGGCCCTAGTGAGTGTAAAATCGCGTTTACTTCACTTCTTTCAAACTGCCTAAAAATCATATAAATGGATGTATCACCTCATAATAAGCCTATATATACCAAGAACACTAGGTTTTCAACAAGTCAAGAAATTCGATTTTTTAGCCCCTAGTGAGTGTAAAATCGCGTTTCCTTCACTTCTTTCAAACTGCTTAAAAGTCATATAAATGTATGTATCCCCTCATAATAAGCATCTGTATACCAAGAAAACTCAGTTTTCAACAAGTCAAGAATTTCGATTTTCTAGCCCCCAGTGAGTGTAAAATGGCGTTTACTTCACTTCTTTCAACCTGCTTAAAAAGCATATAAATGGATGTATCACGTCATAATAAGCCTCTATATACCAAGAATACTGAGTTTTCAACAAGTCAAGAAATTCGATTTTCTAGCTCCTAGTGAGCGTAAAATCGCGTTTACTTCACTTCTTTCAAACAGCTTAAAAATCATATAAATGGATGTATCACCTCATAATAAGCCTATATATACCAAGAATACTAAGTTTTCAAAAAGTCAAGAATTTCGATTTTCTAGCCCCTAGTGAGTGTAAAATCGCGTTTACTTCACTTCTTTCAAACTGCTTAAAAATCATATAAATGGATGTATCACCTCATTATAAGCCTACATATACCATGAATATTGAGTTTTCAACAAGTCAAGAAATTCAATTTTTTAGCCCCTAGTGAGAGTAAAATCGCGTTTACTTCACTTCTTTCAAACTGCATAAAAATCATATAAATGGAGGTTTCACGTCATAATCAGCCTATATATACCAAGAATACTAAGTTTTCAACAAGACAAGAAATTCGAATTTCTAGCCCCTAGTGAGTGTAAAATCAGGTTTACTTCACTTCTTTCAAAATGCTTAAAAATCATATAAATGGATGTATCACCTCATAATAAGCCTATATATAACAAGAATACTGTGTTTTCAAAAAGTCAAGAAATTCGATTTTCTAGCCCCTAGTGAGTGTAAAATCGCGTTTACTTCACTTCTTTCAAACTGCTTAAAAATCATATAAATGGATGTATCACCTCATAATAAGCCTCTATATACCAAGAATACTGAGTTTTCAAGAAGTCAAGAAATTCGATTTTCTAGCCCCTAGTGAGTGTAAAGTCGCGTTTACTTCACTTCTTTCAAACTGCTTAAAAATCATATACATGGATGTATCACCTCATAATAAGCCTATATATAACAAGAATACTAAGTTTTCAAAAAGTCAAGAATTTCGATTTTCTAGCACCTAGTGAGTGTAAAATCGCGTTTACTTCACTTCTTTCAAACTGCCTAAAAATCATATAAATGGATGTATCACCTCATAATAAGCCTCTATATACCAAGAATAATAAGTTTTTAAAAAGTCAAGAATTTCGATTTTCTAGCCCCTAGTGAGTGTTAAATCGCGTTTACTTCACTTCTTTCAAACTGCTTAAAAATCATATAAATGGATGTATCACCTCATTATAAGCCTACATATACCATGAATATTGAGTTTTCAACAAGTCAAGAAATTCAATTTTTTAGCCCCTAGTGAGAGTAAAATCGCGTTTACTTCATTTCTTTCAAACTGCATAAAAATCATATAAATGGATATTTCACGTCATAATACGCCTATATATACCAAGAATACTGAGTTTTGAAAAAGTCAAGAAATTCGATTTTCTAGGCCCTAGTGTGTGTAAAATCGCGTTTACTTCACTTCTTTCAAACTGCCTAAAAATCATATAAATGGATGTATCACCTCATAATAAGTCTCTATATACCAAGAATAATAAGTTTTTAAAAAGTCAAGAATTTCGATTTTCTAGCCCCCAGTGAGTGTAAAATGGCGTTTACTTCACTTCTTTCAACCTGCTTAAAAAGCATATAAATGGATGTATCACGTCATAATAAGCCTCTATATACCAAGAATACTGAGTTTTCAACAAGTCAAGAAATTCGATTTTCTAGCTCCTAGTGAGCGTAAAATCGCGTTTTCTTCACTTCTTTCAAACTGCTTAAAAATCATATAAAAGAATGTTTCACGTCATTATAAGCCTACATATACCAAGAATAATGAGTTTTCAACAAGTCAAGAAATTCAATTTTCTAGCCCCTAGTGAGAGTAAAATCGCGTTTACTTTACTTCTTTCAAACTGCATAAAAATCATATAAATGGACGTTTCACGTTATAATAAGCCTATATATACCAAGAACACTAGGTTTTCAACAAGTCAAGAAATTCGATTTTTTAGCCCCTAGTGAGTATAAAATCGCGTTTACTTCACTTCTTTCAAACTGCTTAAAAGTCATATAAATGTATGTATCACCTCATAATAAGCATCTGTATACCAAGAAAACTCAGTTTTCAACAAGTCAAGAAATTCGATTTTCTAGCTCCTAGTAAGTGTAAAATCGCGTTCACTTCACTTCTTTCAAACAGCTTAAAAATCATATAAATGGATGTATCACCTCATAATAAGCCTATATATACCAAGAATACTAAGTTTTCAAAAAGTCAAGAATTTCGATTTTCTAGCCCCCAGTGAGTGTAAAATGGCGTTTACTTCACTTCTTTCAACCTGCTTAAAAAACATATAAATGGATGTAACACGTCATAATAAGCCTCTATATACCAAGAATACTGAGTTTTCAACAAGTCAAGAAATTCGATTTTCTAGCTGCTAGTGAGCGTAAAATCGCGTTTACTTCACTTCTTTCAAACTGCTTAAAAATCATATAAAAGAATGTTTCACGTCATTATAAGCCTACATATACCAAGAATATTGAGTTTTCAACAAGTCAAGAAATTAAATTTTCTAGGCCCTAGTGACAGTAAAATCGCGTTTACTTCACTTCTTTCAAACTGCATAAAAATCATATCAATGGATGTTTCACGTCATAATAAGCCTATATATATACCAAGAATACTAAGTTTTCAACAAGTCAAGAAATTCGATTTTCTAGCCCCCAGTGAGTGTAAAATCACGTTTACTTCACTTATTACAAACTGCTTAAAAATCATATATGAATGTATCACCTCATAAAAAGCCTCTATATACCAAGAATACTGAGTTTTCAAAAAGTCAAGAAATTCGATTTTCTAGCCCCTAGTGAGTGTAAAGTCGCGTTTACTTCACTTCTTTCAAACTGCTTAAAAATCATATACATGGATGTATCACCTCATAATAAGCCTATATATAACAAGAATACTAAGTTTTCAAAAAGTCAAGAATTTCGATTTTCTAACACCTAGTGAGTGAAAATCGCGTTTACTTCACTTCTTTCAAACTGCTTAAAAATCATATAAAAGAATGTTTCACGTCATTATAAGCCTACATATACCAAGAATAATGAGTTTTCAACAAGTCAAGAAATTCAATTTTCTAGCCCCTAGTGAGAGTAAAATCGCGTTTACTTCATTTCTTTCAAACTGCATAAAAATCATATAAATGGATATTTCACGTCATAAAAAGCCTCTATATACCAAGAATACTGAGTTTTCAAAAAGTCAAGAAATTCAATTTTTTAGCCCCTAGTGACAGTAAAATCGCGTTTACTTCACTTCTTTCAAACTGCATAAAAATCATATAAATGGATGTTTCACGTCATAATAAGCCTATATATATACCAAGAATACTAAGTTTTCAACAAGTCAAGAAATTCGATTTTCTAGCCCCTAGTGAGTGTAAAATCACGTTTACTTCACTTCTTACAAACTGCTTAAAAATCATATAAATGGATGTATCACCTCATAAAAAGTCTCTATATACCAAGAATACTGAGTTTTCAACAAGTCAAGAAATTCGATATTTTAGCCCCTGCTGAGCGTAAAATCGCGTTTACTTTACTTCTTTCAAACTGCATAAAAATGATATAAATGGATGTTTCACGTCATAATAAGCATATATATTCCAAGAATACTGAGGTCTCAAAAAGACAAGAAATTCGATTTTCTAGCCCCTAGTGAGTGTAAAATCGCGTTTTCTTTTCTTATTTCAAACTGCTTAAAAATCATATAAATGGATGTATCACCTCATAGTAAGCCTCTATATACCAAGAATACTGACTTTTCAAAAAGTCAAGAAATTCGATTTTCTAGCCCCTAGTGAGTGTAAAATCGCGTTTATTTCACTTCTTTCAAAATGCTTAAAAATCATATAAATGGATGTATCACGTCATTATAAGCCTATATATACCAAGAATACTGAGTTTTTAAAAATTCAAGAAATTCGATTTTCTAACCCCTAGTGAGTGTAAAATCGCGTTTATTTCACTTCTTACAAACTGCTTAAAAATCATATAAATGGATGATTCACCTCATAATAAGCCTCTATATACCAAGAATATTCAGATTTCAACAAGTCAAGATATTCGATTTTCTATCCCCCAGTGAGTGTAAAATCGCGTTTACTTCACTTCTTTCAAACTGCTTAAAAATCATATAAATGGATGCATCACCTCAATAAGCCTATATATACCAAGTTTACTAAGTTTTCAAAAAGTCAAAAATTTCGATTTTCTAGCCCCCAGTGAGTGTAAAATCGCGTTTTCTTCACTTCTTTCAAACTGCTTAAAAATCATATAATTGGATGTATCACCTCATAATAAGCCTCTATATACCAAGAATACTGTGTTCTCAAAAAGTCAAGAAATTCGATTTTCTAGCCCCTAGTGAGTGTAAAATCGCGTTTACTTCACCTCTTTCAAACTGCTAAAAAATCATATAAATGGATGTATCACCTCATAATAAGCCTCTATATACCAAGAATACTGAGTTTTCAAGAAGTCAAGAAATTCGATTTTCTAGCCCCTAGTGAGTGTAAAGTCGCGTTTACTTCACTTCTTTCAAACTGCTTAAAAATCATATACATGGATGTATCACCTCATAATAAGCCTATATATAACAAGAATACTAAGTTTTCAAAAAGTCAAGAATTTCGATTTTCTAGCACCTAGTGAGTGAAAATCGCGTTTACTTCACTTCTTTCAAACTGTTTAAAAATCATATAAAAGAATGTTTCACGTCATTATAAGCCTACATATACCAAGAATAATGAGTTTTCAACAAGTCAAGAAATTCAATTTTCTAGCCCCTAGTGAGAGTAAAATCGCGTTTACTTCATTTCTTTCAAACTGCATAAAAATCATATAAATGGATATTTCACGTCATAATACGCCTATATATACCAAGAATACTGAGTTTTGAAAAAGTCAAGAAATTCGATTTTCTAGGCCCTAGTGAGTGTAAAATCGCGTTTACTTCACTTCTTTCAAACTGCCTAAAAATCATATAAATGGATGTATCACCTCATAATAAGCCTCTATATACCAAGAATAATAAGTTTTTAAAAAGTCAAGAATTTCGATTTTCTAGCCCCCAGTGAGTGTAAAATGGCGTTTACTTCACTTCTTTCAACCTGCTTAAAAAGCATATAAATGGATGTATCACGTCATAATAAGCCTCTATATACCAAGAATACTGAGTTTTCAACAAGTCAAGAAATTCGATTTTCTAGCTCCTAGTGAGCGTAAAATCGCGTTTACTTCACTTCTTTCAAACTGCTTAAAAATCATATAAAAGAATGTTTCACGTCATTATAAGCCTACATATACCAAGAATAATGAGTTTTCAACAAGTCAAGAAATTCAATTTTCTAGCCCCTAGTGAGAGTAAAATCGCGTTTACTTCACTTCTTTCAAACTGCATAAAAATCATATAAATGGACGTTTCACGTCATAATAAGCCTATATATACCAAGAACACTAGGTTTTCAACAAGTCAAGAAATTCGATTTTTTAGCCCCTAGTGAGTGTAAAATCGCGTTTACTTCACTTCTTTCAAACTGCTTAAAAGTCATATAAATGTATGTATCACCTCATAATAAGCATCTGTATACCAAGAAAACTCAGTTTTCAACAAGTCAAGTAATTCGATTTTCTAGCTCCTAGTGAGTGTAAAATCGCGTTTACTTCACTTCTTTCAAACAGCTTAAAAATCATATCAATGGATGTATCACCTCATAATAAGCCTATATATACCAAGAATACTAAGTTTTCAAAAAGTCAAGAATTTCGATTTTCTAGCCCCTAGTGAGTGTAAAATCGCGTTTACTTCACTTCTTTCAAACTGCTTAAAAATCATATAAATGGATGTATCACCTCATTATAAGCCTACATATACCATGAATATTGAGTTTTCAACAAGTCAAGAAATTCAATTTTTTAGCCCCTAGTGAGAGTAAAATCGCGTTTACTTCACTTCTTTCAAACTGCATAAAAATCATATAAATGGAGGTTTCACGTCATAATCAGCCTATATATACCAAGAATACTAAGTTTTCAACAAGACAAGAAATTCGAATTTCTAGCCCCTAGTGAGTGTAAAATCAGGTTTACTTCACTTCTTTCAAAATGCTTAAAAATCATATAAATGGATGTATCACCTCATAATAAGCCTATATATAACAAGAATACTGTGTTTTCAAAAAGTCAAGAAATTCGATTTTCTAGCCCCTAGTGAGTGTAAAATCGCGTTTACTTCACTTCTTTCAAACTGCTTAAAAATCATATAAATGGATGTATCACCTCATAATAAGCCTCTATATACCAAGAATACTGAGTTTTCAAGAAGTCAAGAAATTCGATTTTCTAGCCCCTAGTGAGTGTAAAGTCGCGTTTACTTCACTTCTTTCAAACTGCTTAAAAATCATATACATGGATGTATCACCTCATAATAAGCCTATATATAACAAGAATACTAAGTTTTCAAAAAGTCAAGAATTTCGATTTTCTAGCACCTAGTGAGTGTAAAATCGCGTTTACTTCACTTCTTTCAAACTGCCTAAAAATCATATAAATGGATGTATCACCTCATAATAAGCCTCTATATACCAAGAATAATAAGTTTTTAAAAAGTCAAGAATTTCGATTTTCTAGCCCCTAGTGAGTGTAAAATCGCGTTTACTTCACTTCTTTCAAACTGCTTAAAAATCATATAAATGGATGTATCACCTCATTATAAGCCTACATATACCATGAATATTGAGTTTTCAACAAGTCAAGAAATTCAATTTTTTAGCCCCTAGTGAGAGTAAAATCGCGTTTACTTCATTTCTTTCAAACTGCATAAAAATCATATAAATGGATATTTCACGTCATAATACGCCTATATATACCAAGAATACTGAGTTTTGAAAAAGTCAAGAAATTCGATTTTCTAGGCCCTAGTGTGTGTAAAATTGCGTTTACTTCACTTCTTTCAAACTGCCTAAAAATCATATAAATGGATGTATCACCTCATAATAAGCCTCTATATACCAAGAATAATAAGTTTTTAAAAAGTCAAGAATTTCGATTTTCTAGCCCCCAGTGAGTGTAAAATGGCGTTTACTTCACTTCTTTCAACCTGCTTAAAAAGCATATAAATGGATGTATCACGTCATAATAAGCCTCTATATACCAAGAATACTGAGTTTTCAACAAGTCAAGAAATTCGATTTTCTAGCTCCTAGTGAGCGTAAAATCGCGTTTTCTTCACTTCTTTCAAACTGCTTAAAAATCATATAAAAGAATGTTTCACGTCATTATAAGCCTACATATACCAAGAATAATGAGTTTTCAACAAGTCAAGAAATTCAATTTTCTAGCCCCTAGTGAGAGTAAAATCGCGTTTACTTCACTTCTTTCAAACTGCATAAAAATCATATAAATGGACGTTTCACGTCATAATAAGCCTATATATACCAAGAACACTAGGTTTTCAACAAGTCAAGAAATTCGATTTTTTAGCCCCTAGTGAGTATAAAATCGCGTTTACTTCACTTCTTTCAAACAGCTTAAAAATCATATAAATGGATGTATCACCTCATAATAAGCCTATATATACCAAGAATACTAAGTTTTCAAAAAGTCAAGAATTTCGATTTTCTAGCCCCCAGTGAGTGTAAAATGGCGTTTACTTCACTTCTTTCAACCTGCTTAAAAAACATATAAATGGATGTAACACGTCATAATAAGCCTCTATATACCAAGAATACTGAGTTTTCAACAAGTCAAGAAATTCGATTTTCTAGCTGCTAGTGAGCGTAAAATCGCGTTTACTTCACTTCTTTCAAACTGCTTAAAAATCATATAAAAGAATGTTTCACGTCATTATAAGCCTACATATACCAAGAATATTGAGTTTTCAACAAGTCAAGAAATTAAATTTTCTAGGCCCTAGTGACAGTAAAATCGCGTTTACTTCACTTCTTTCAAACTGCATAAAAATCATATCAATGGATGTTTCACGTCATAATAAGCCTATATATATACCAAGAATACTAAGTTTTCAACAAGTAAAGAAATTCGATTTTCTAGCCCCCAGTGAGTGTAAAATCACGTTTACTTCACTTATTACAAACTGCTTAAAAATCATATATGAATGTATCACCTCATAAAAAGCCTCTATATACCAAGAATACTGAGTTTTCAAAAAGTCAAGAAATTCGATTTTCTAGCCCCTAGTGAGTGTAAAGTCGCGTTTACTTCACTTCTTTCAAACTGCTTAAAAATCATATACATGGATGTATCACCTCATAATAAGCCTATATATAACAAGAATACTAAGTTTTCAAAAAGTCAAGAATTTCGATTTTCTAACACCTAGTGAGTGAAAATCGCGTTTACTTCACTTCTTTCAAACTGCTTAAAAATCATATAAAAGAATGTTTCACGTCATTATAAGCCTACATATACCAAGAATAATGAGTTTTCAACAAGTCAAGAAATTCAATTTTTTAGCCCCTAGTGACAGTAAAATCGCGTTTACTTCACTTCTTTCAAACTGCATAAAAATCATATAAATGGATGTTTCACGTCATAATAAGCCTATATATATACCAAGAATACTAAGTTTTCAACAAGTCAAGAAATTCGATTTTCTAGCCCCTAGTGAGTGTAAAATCACGTTTACTTCACTTCTTACAAACTGCTTAAAAATCATATAAATGGATGTATCACCTCATAAAAAGTCTCTATATACCAAGAATACTGAGTTTTCAACAAGTCAAGAAATTCGATATTTTGGCCCCTGCTGAGCGTAAAATCGCGTTTACTTTACTTCTTTCAAACTGCATAAAAATGATATAAATGGATGTTTCACGTCATAATAAGCATATATATTCCAAGAATACTGAGGTCTCAAAAAGACAAGAAATTCGATTTTCTAGCCCCTAGTGAGTGTAAAATCGCGTTTTCTATTCTTATTTCAAACTGCTTAAAAATCATATAAATGGATGTATCACCTCATAGTAAGCCTCTATATACCAAGAATACTGACTTTTCAAAAAGTCAAGAAATTCGATTTTCTAGCCCCTAGTGAGTGTAAAATCGCGTTTATTTCACTTCTTTCAAAATGCTTAAAAATCATATAAATGGATGTATCACGTCATTATAAGCCTATATATACCAAGAATACTGAGTTTTTAAAAATTCAAGAAATTCGATTTTCTAACCCCTAGTGAGTGTAAAATCGCGTTTATTTCACTTCTTACACACTGCTTAAAAATCATATAAATGGATGATTCACCTCATAATAAGCCTCTATATACCAAGAATATTCAGATTTCAACAAGTCAAGATATTCGATTTTCTATCCCCCAGTGAGTGTAAAATCGCGTTTACTTCACTTCTTTCAAACTGCTTAAAAATCATATAAATGGATGCATCACCTCATAATAAGCCTATATATACCAAGTTTACTAAGTTTTCAAAAAGTCAAAAATTTCGATTTTCTAGCCCCCAGTGAGTGTAAAATCGCGTTTTCTTCACTTCTTTCAAACTGCTTAAAAATCATATAATTGGATGTATCACCTCATAATAAGCCTCTATATACCAAGAATACTGTGTTCTCAAAAAGTCAAGAAATTCGATTTTCTAGCCCCTAGTGAGTGTAAAATCGCGTTTACTTCACCTCTTTCAAACTGCTTAAAAATCATATAAATGGATGTATCACCTCATAATAAGCCTCTATATACCAAGAATACTGAGTTTTCAAGAAGTCAAGAAATTCGATTTTCTAGCCCCTAGTGAGTGTAAAGTCGCGTTTACTTCACTTCTTTCAAACTGTTTAAAAATCATATAAAAGAATGTTTCACGTCATTATAAGCCTACATATACCAAGAATAATGAGTTTTCAACAAGTCAAGAAATTCAATTTTCTAGCCCCTAGTGAGAGTAAAATCGCGTTTACTTCATTTCTTTCAAACTGCATAAAAATCATATAAATGGATATTTCACGTCATAATACGCCTATATATACCAAGAATACTGAGTTTTGAAAAAGTCAAGAAATTCGATTTTCTAGGCCCTAGTGGGTGTAAAATCGCGTTTACTTCACTTCTTTCAAACTGCCTAAAAATCATATAAATGGATGTATCACCTCATAATAAGCCTCTATATACCAAGAATAATAAGTTTTTAAAAAGTCAAGAATTTCGATTTTCTAGCCCCCAGTGAGTGTAAAATGGCGTTTACTTCACTTCTTTCAACCTGCTTAAAAAGCATATAAATGGATGTATCACGTCATAATAAGCCTCTATATACCAAGAATACTGAGTTTTCAACAAGTCAAGAAATTCGATTTTCTAGCTCCTAGTGAGCGTAAAATCGCGTTTACTTCACTTCTTTCAAACTGCTTAAAAATCATATAAAAGAATGTTTCACGTCATTATAAGCCTACATATACCAAGAATAATGAGTTTTCAACAAGTCAAGAAATTCAATTTTCTAGCCCCTAGTGAGAGTAAAATCGCGTTTACTTCACTTCTTTCAAACTGCATAAAAATCATATAAATGGACGTTTCACGTCATAATAAGCCTATATATACCAAGAACACTAGGTTTTCAACAAGTCAAGAAATTCGATTTTTTAGCCCCTAGTGGGTGTAAAATCGCGTTTACTTCACTTCTTTCAAACTGCTTAAAAGTCATATAAATGTATGTATCACCTCATAATAAGCCTATATATACCAAGAATATTCAGATTTCAACAAGTCAAGATATTCGATTTTCTATCCCCCAGTGAGTGTAAAATCGCGTTTACTTCACTTCTTTCAAACTGCTTAAAAATCATATAAATGGATGCATCACCTCATAAAAAGCCTATATATACCAAGTTTACTAAGTTTTCAAAAAGTCAAAAATTTCAATTTTCTAGCCCCCAGTGTGTGTAAAATCGCGTTTTCTTCACTTCTTTCAAACTGCTTAAAAATCATATAATTGGAAGTATCACCTCATAATAAGCCTCTATATACCAAGAATACTGTGTTCTCAAAAAGTCAAGAAATTCGATTTTCTAGCCCCTAGTGAGTGTAAAATCGAGTTTACTTCACCTCTTTCGAACTGCTTAAAAATCATATAAATGGATGTATCCCCTCATAATAAGCCTCTATATACCAAGAATACTGAGTTTTCAAGAAGTCAAGAAATTCGATTTTCCAGCCCCTAGTGAGTGTAAAGTCGCGTTTACTTCACTTCTTTCAAACTGCTTAAAAATCATACACATGGATGTATCACTTCATAATAAGCCTATATATAACAAGAATACTAAGTTTTCAAAAAGTCAAGAATTTCGATTTTCTAGCACCTAGTGAGTGAAAATCGCGTTTACTTCACTTCTTTCAAACTGTTTAAAAATCATATAAAAGAATGTTTCACGTCATTATAAGCCTACATATACCAAGAATAATGAGTTTTCAACAAGTCAAGAAATTCAATTTTCTAGCCCCTAGTGAGAGTAAAATCGCGTTTACTTCATTTCTTTCAAACTGCATAAAAATCATATAAATGGATATTTCACGTCATAATACGCCTATATATACCAAGAATACTGAGTTTTGAAAAAGTCAAGAAATTCGATTTTCTAGGCCCTAGTGAGTGTAAAATCGCGTTTACTTCACTTCTTTCAAACTGCCTAAAAATCATATAAATGGATGTATCACCTCATAATAAGCCTCTATATACCGAGAATAATAAGTTTTTAAAAAGTCAAGAATTTCGATTTTCTAGCCCCCAGTGAGTGTAAAATGGCGTTTACTTCACTTCTTTCAACCTGCTTAAAAAGCATATAAATGGATGTATCACGTCATAATAAGCCTCTATATACCAAGAATACTGAGTTTTCAACAAGTCAAGAAATTCAATTTTCTAGCTCCTAGTGAGCGTAAAATCGCGTTTTCTTCACTTCTTTCAAACTGCTTAAAAATCATATAAAAGAATGTTTCACGTCATTATAAGCCTACATATACCAAGAATAATGAGTTTTCAACAAGTCAAGAAATTCAATTTTCTAGCCCCTAGTGAGAGTAAAATCGCGTTTACTTCACTTCTTTCAAACTGCATAAAAATCATATAAATGGACGTTTCACGTCATAATAAGCCTATATATACCAAGAACACTAGGTTTTCAACAAGTCAAGAAATTCGATTTTTTAGCCCCTAGTGAATGTAAAATCACGTTTACTTCACTTCTTTCAAACTGCTTAAAAGTCATATAAATGTATGTATCACCTCATAATAAGCATCTGTATACCAAGAAAACTCAGTTTTCAACAAGTCAAGAAATTCGATTTTCTAGCTCCTAGTGAGTGTAAAATCGCGTTTACTTCACTTCTTTCAAACAGCTTAAAAATCATATAAATGGATGTATCACCTCATAATAAGCCTATATATACCAAGAATACTAAGTTTTCAAAAAGTCAAGAATTTCGATTTTCTAGCCCCTAGTGAGTGTAAAATCGCGTTTACTTCACTTCTTTCAAACTGCTTAAAAATCATATAAATGGATGTATCACCTCATTATAAGCCTACATATACCATGAATATTGAGTTTTCAACAAGTCAAGAAATTCAATTTTTTAGCCCCTAGTGAGAGTAAAATCGCGTTTACTTCACTTCTTTCAAACTGCATAAAAATCATATAAATGGAGGTTTCACGTCATAATCAGCCTATATATACCAAGAATACTAAGTTTTCAACAAGACAAGAAATTCGAATTTCTAGCCCCTAGTGAGTGTAAAATCAGGTTTACTTCACTTCTTTCAAAATGCTTAAAAATCATATAAATGGATGTATCACCTCATAATAAGCCTATATATAACAAGAATACTGTGTTTTCAAAAAGTCAAGAAATTCGATTTTCTAGCCCCTAGTGAGTGTAAAATCGCGTTTACTTCACTTCTTTCAAACTGCTTAAAAATCATATAAATGGATGTATCACCTCATAATAAGCCTCTATATACCAAGAATACTGAGTTTTCAAGAAGTCAAGAAATTCGATTTTCTAGCCCCTAGTGAGTGTAAAGTCGCGTTTACTTCACTTCTTTCAAACTGCTTAAAAATCATATACATGGATGTATCACCTCATAATAAGCCTATATATAACAAGAATACTAAGTTTTCAAAAAGTCAAGAATTTCGATTTTCTAGCACCTAGTGAGTGTAAAATCGCGTTTACTTCACTTCTTTCAAACTGCCTAAAAATCATATAAATGGATGTATCACCTCATAATAAGCCTCTATATACCAAGAATAATAAGTTTTTAAAAAGTCAAGAATTTCGATTTTCTAGCCCCCAGTGAGTGTAAAATGGCGTTTACTTCACTTCTTTCAACCTGCTTAAAAAACATATAAATGGATGTATCACGTCATAATAAGCCTCTATATACCAAGAATACTGAGTTTTCAACAAGTCAAGAAATTCGATTTTCTAGCTGCTAGTGAGCGTAAAATCGCGTTTACTTCACTTCTTTCAAACTGCTTAAAAATCATATAAAAGAATGTTTCACGTCATTATAAGCCTACATATACCAAGAATATTGAGTTTTCAACAAGTCAAGAAATTCAATTTTTTAGCCCCTAGTGACAGTAAAATCGCGTTTACTTCACTTCTTTCAAACTGCATAAAAATCATATAAATGGATGTTTCACGTCATAATAAGCCTATATATATATACCAAGAATACTAAGTTTTCAACAAGTCAAGAAATTCGATTTTCTAGCCCCTAGTGAGTGTAAAATCACGTTTGCTTCACTTCTTACAAACTGCTTAAAAATCATATAAATGGATGTATCACCTCATAAAAAGTCTCTATATACCAAGAATACTGAGTTTTCAACAAGTCAAGAAATTCGATATTTTAGCCCCTGCTGAGCGTAAAATCGCGTTTACTTTACTTCTTTCAAACTGCATAAAAATGATATAAATGGATGTTTCACGTCATAATAAGCATATATATTCCAAGAATACTGAGGTCTCAAAAAGACAAGAAATTCGATTTTCTAGCCCCTAGTGAGTGTAAAATCGCGTTTTCTTTTCTTATTTCAAACTGCTTAAAAATCATATAAATGGATGTATCACCTCATAGTAAGCCTCTATATACCAAGAATACTGACTTTTCAAAAAGTCAAGAAATTCGATTTTCTAGCCCCTAGTGAGTGTAAAATCGCGTTTATTTTACTTCTTTCAAAATGCTTAAAAATCATATAAATGGATGTATCACGTCATTATAAGCCTATATATACCAAGAATACTGAGTTTTTAAAAATTCAAGAAATTCGATTTTCTAACCCCTAGTGAGTGTAAAATCGCGTTTATTTCACTTCTTACACACTGCTTAAAAATCATATAAATGGATGATTCACCTCATAATAAGCCTCTATATACCAAGAATATTCAGATTTCAACAAGTCAAGATATTCGATTTTCTATCCCCCAGTGAGTGTAAAATCGCGTTTACTTCACTTCTTTCAAACTGCTTAAAAATCATATAAATGGATGCATCACCTCATAATAAGCCTATATATACCAAGTTTACTAAGTTTTCAAAAAGTCAAAAATTTCGATTTTCTAGCCCCCAGTGAGTGTAAAATCGCGTTTTCTTCACTTCTTTCAAACTGCTTAAAAATCATATAATTGGATGTATCACCTCATAATAAGCCTCTATATACCAAGAATACTGTGTTCTCAAAAAGTCAAGAAATTCGATTTTCTAGCCCCTAGTGAGTGTAAAATCGCGTTTACTTCACCTCTTTCAAACTGCTTAAAAATCATATAAATGGATGTATCACCTCATAATAAGCCTCTATATACCAAGAATACTGAGTTTTCAAGAAGTCAAGAAATTCGATTTTCTAGCCCCTAGTGAGTGTAAAGTCGCGTTTACTTCACTTCTTTCAAACTGTTTAAAAATCATATAAAAGAATGTTTCACGTCATTATAAGCCTACATATACCAAGAATAATGAGTTTTCAACAAGTCAAGAAATTCAATTTTCTAGCCCCTAGTGAGAGTAAAATCGCGTTTACTTCATTTCTTTCAAACTGCATAAAAATCATATAAATGGATATTTCACGTCATAATACGCCTATATATACCAAGAATACTGAGTTTTGAAAAAGTCAAGAAATTCGATTTTCTAGGCCCTAGTGAGTGTAAAATCGCGTTTACTTCACTTCTTTCAAACTGCCTAAAAATCATATAAATGGATGTATCACCTCATAATAAGCCTCTATATACCAAGAATAATAAGTTTTTAAAAAGTCAAGAATTTCGATTTTCTAGCCCCCAGTGAGTGTAAAATGGCGTTTACTTCACTTCTTTCAACCTGCTTAAAAAGCATATAAATGGATGTATCACGTCATAATAAGCCTCTATATACCAAGAATACTGAGTTTTCAACAAGTCAAGAAATTCGATTTTCTAGCTCCTAGTGAGCGTAAAATCGCGTTTACTTCACTTCTTTCAAACTGCTTAAAAATCATATAAAAGAATGTTTCACGTCATTATAAGCCTACATATACCAAGAATAATGAGTTTTCAACAAGTCAAGAAATTCAATTTTCTAGCCCCTAGTGAGAGTAAAATCGCGTTTACTTCACTTCTTTCAAACTGCATAAAAATCATATAAATGGACGTTTCACGTCATAATAAGCCTATATATACCAAGAACACTAGGTTTTCAACAAGTCAAGAAATTCGATTTTTTAGCCCCTAGTGGGTGTAAAATCGCGTTTACTTCACTTCTTTCAAACTGCTTAAAAGTCATATAAATGTATGTATCACCTCATAATAAGCCTATATATACCAAGAATATTCAGATTTCAACAAGTCAAGATATTCGATTTTCTATCCCCCAGTGAGTGTAAAATCGCGTTTACTTCACTTCTTTCAAACTGCTTAAAAATCATATAAATGGATGCATCACCTCATAAAAAGCCTATATATACCAAGTTTACTAAGTTTTCAAAAAGTCAAAAATTTCAATTTTCTAGCCCCCAGTGTGTGTAAAATCGCGTTTTCTTCACTTCTTTCAAACTGCTTAAAAATCATATAATTGGAAGTATCACCTCATAATAAGCCTCTATATACCAAGAATACTGTGTTCTCAAAAAGTCAAGAAATTCGATTTTCTAGCCCCTAGTGAGTGTAAAATCGAGTTTACTTCACCTCTTTCGAACTGCTTAAAAATCATATAAATGGATGTATCCCCTCATAATAAGCCTCTATATACCAAGAATACTGAGTTTTCAAGAAGTCAAGAAATTCGATTTTCCAGCCCCTAGTGAGTGTAAAGTCGCGTTTACTTCACTTCTTTCAAACTGCTTAAAAATCATACACATGGATGTATCACTTCATAATAAGCCTATATATAACAAGAATACTAAGTTTTCAAAAAGTCAAGAATTTCGATTTTCTAGCACCTAGTGAGTGAAAATCGCGTTTACTTCACTTCTTTCAAACTGTTTAAAAATCATATAAAAGAATGTTTCACGTCATTATAAGCCTACATATACCAAGAATAATGAGTTTTCAACAAGTCAAGAAATTCAATTTTCTAGCCCCTAGTGAGAGTAAAATCGCGTTTACTTCATTTCTTTCAAACTGCATAAAAATCATATAAATGGATATTTCACGTCATAATACGCCTATATATACCAAGAATACTGAGTTTTGAAAAAGTCAAGAAATTCGATTTTCTAGGCCCTAGTGAGTGTAAAATCGCGTTTACTTCACTTCTTTCAAACTGCCTAAAAATCATATAAATGGATGTATCACCTCATAATAAGCCTCTATATACCGAGAATAATAAGTTTTTAAAAAGTCAAGAATTTCGATTTTCTAGCCCCCAGTGAGTGTAAAATGGCGTTTACTTCACTTCTTTCAACCTGCTTAAAAAGCATATAAATGGATGTATCACGTCATAATAAGCCTCTATATACCAAGAATACTGAGTTTTCAACAAGTCAAGAAATTCAATTTTCTAGCTCCTAGTGAGCGTAAAATCGCGTTTTCTTCACTTCTTTCAAACTGCTTAAAAATCATATAAAAGAATGTTTCACGTCATTATAAGCCTACATATACCAAGAATAATGAGTTTTCAACAAGTCAAGAAATTCAATTTTCTAGCCCCTAGTGAGAGTAAAATCGCGTTTACTTCACTTCTTTCAAACTGCATAAAAATCATATAAATGGACGTTTCACGTCATAATAAGCCTATATATACCAAGAACACTAGGTTTTCAACAAGTCAAGAAATTCGATTTTTTAGCCCCTAGTGAATGTAAAATCACGTTTACTTCACTTCTTTCAAACTGCTTAAAAGTCATATAAATGTATGTATCACCTCATAATAAGCATCTGTATACCAAGAAAACTCAGTTTTCAACAAGTCAAGAAATTCGATTTTCTAGCTCCTAGTGAGTGTAAAATCGCGTTTACTTCACTTCTTTCAAACAGCTTAAAAATCATATAAATGGATGTATCACCTCATAATAAGCCTATATATACCAAGAATACTAAGTTTTCAAAAAGTCAAGAATTTCGATTTTCTAGCCCCTAGTGAGTGTAAAATCGCGTTTACTTCACTTCTTTCAAACTGCTTAAAAATCATATAAATGGATGTATCACCTCATTATAAGCCTACATATACCATGAATATTGAGTTTTCAACAAGTCAAGAAATTCAATTTTTTAGCCCCTAGTGAGAGTAAAATCGCGTTTACTTCACTTCTTTCAAACTGCATAAAAATCATATAAATGGAGGTTTCACGTCATAATCAGCCTATATATACCAAGAATACTAAGTTTTCAACAAGACAAGAAATTCGAATTTCTAGCCCCTAGTGAGTGTAAAATCAGGTTTACTTCACTTCTTTCAAAATGCTTAAAAATCATATAAATGGATGTATCACCTCATAATAAGCCTATATATAACAAGAATACTGTGTTTTCAAAAAGTCAAGAAATTCGATTTTCTAGCCCCTAGTGAGTGTAAAATCGCGTTTACTTCACTTCTTTCAAACTGCTTAAAAATCATATAAATGGATGTATCACCTCATAATAAGCCTCTATATACCAAGAATACTGAGTTTTCAAGAAGTCAAGAAATTCGATTTTCTAGCCCCTAGTGAGTGTAAAGTCGCGTTTACTTCACTTCTTTCAAACTGCTTAAAAATCATATACATGGATGTATCACCTCATAATAAGCCTATATATAACAAGAATACTAAGTTTTCAAAAAGTCAAGAATTTCGATTTTCTAGCACCTAGTGAGTGTAAAATCGCGTTTACTTCACTTCTTTCAAACTGCCTAAAAATCATATAAATGGATGTATCACCTCATAATAAGCCTCTATATACCAAGAATAATAAGTTTTTAAAAAGTCAAGAATTTCGATTTTCTAGCCCCCAGTGAGTGTAAAATGGCGTTTACTTCACTTCTTTCAACCTGCTTAAAAAACATATAAATGGATGTATCACGTCATAATAAGCCTCTATATACCAAGAATACTGAGTTTTCAACAAGTCAAGAAATTCGATTTTCTAGCTGCTAGTGAGCGTAAAATCGCGTTTACTTCACTTCTTTCAAACTGCTTAAAAATCATATAAAAGAATGTTTCACGTCATTATAAGCCTACATATACCAAGAATATTGAGTTTTCAACAAGTCAAGAAATTCAATTTTTTAGCCCCTAGTGACAGTAAAATCGCGTTTACTTCACTTCTTTCAAACTGCATAAAAATCATATAAATGGATGTTTCACGTCATAATAAGCCTATATATATATACCAAGAATACTAAGTTTTCAACAAGTCAAGAAATTCGATTTTCTAGCCCCTAGTGAGTGTAAAATCACGTTTGCTTCACTTCTTACAAACTGCTTAAAAATCATATAAATGGATGTATCACCTCATAAAAAGTCTCTATATACCAAGAATACTGAGTTTTCAACAAGTCAAGAAATTCGATATTTTAGCCCCTGCTGAGCGTAAAATCGCGTTTACTTTACTTCTTTCAAACTGCATAAAAATCATATAAATGGATGTTTCACGTCATAATAAGCATATATATTCCAAGAATACTGAGGTCTCAAAAAGACAAGAAATTCGATTTTCTAGCCCCTAGTGAGTGTAAAATCGCGTTTTCTTCACTTCTTTCAAACTGCTTAAAAATCATATAAATGGATGTATCACCTCATAGTAAGCCTCTATATACCAAGAATACTGACTTTTCAAAAAGTCAAGAAATTCGATTTTCTAGCCCCTAGTGAGTGTAAAATCGCGTTTATTTCACTTCTTTCAAAATGCTTAAAAATCATATAAATGGATGTATCACGTCATTATAAGCCTATATATACCAAGAATACTGAGTTTTTAAAAATTCAAGAAATTCGATTTTCTAACCCCTAGTGAGTGTAAAATCGCGTTTATTTCACTTCTTACAAACTGCTTAAAAATCATATAAATGGATGATTCACCTCATAATAAGCCTCTATATACCAAGAATATTCAGATTTCAACAAGTCAAGGTATTCGATTTTCTATCCCCCAGTGAGTGTAAAATCGCGTTTACTTCACTTCTTTCAAACTGCTTAAAAATCATATAAATGGATGCATCACCTCATAATAAGCCTATATATACCAAGTTTACTAAGTTTTCAAAAAGTCAAAAATTTCGATTTTCTAGCCCCCAGTGAGTGTAAAATCGCGTTTTCTTCACTTCTTTCAAACTGCTTAAAAATTATATAATTGGATGTATCACCTCATAATAAGCCTCTATATACCAAGAATACTGTGTTCTCAAAAAGTCAAGAAATTCGATTTTCTAGCCCCTAGTGAGTGTAAAATCGCGTTTACTTCACCTCTTTCAAACTGCTTAAAAATCATATAAATGGATGTATCACCTCATAATAAGCCTCTATATACCAAGGATACTGAGTTTTCAAGAAGTCAAGAAATTCGATTTTCTAGCCCCTAGTGAGTGTAAAGTCGCGTTTGCTTCACTTCTTTCAAACTGCTTAAAAATCATATACATGGATGTATCACCTCATAATAAGCCTATATATAACAAGAATACTAAGTTTTCAAAAAGTCAAGAATTTCGATTTTCTAGCACCTAGTGAGTGAAAATCGCGTTTACTTCACTTCTTTCAAACTGTTTAAAAATCATATAAAAGAATGTTTCACGTCATTATAAGCCTACATATACCAAGAATACTGAGTTTTCAACAAGTCAAGAAATTCAATTTTCTAGCTCCTAGTGAGCGTAAAATCGCGTTTTCTTCACTTCTTTCAAACTGCTTAAAAATCATATAAAAGAATGTTTCACGTCATTATAAGCCTACATATACCAAGAATAATGAGTTTTCAACAAGTCAAGAAATTCAATTTTCTAGCCCCTAGTGAGAGTAAAATCGCGTTTACTTCACTTCTTTCAAACTGCATAAAAATCATATAAATGGACGTTTCACGTCATAATAAGCCTATATATACCAAGAACACTAGGTTTTCAACAAGTCAAGAAATTCGATTTTTTAGCCCCTAGTGAATGTAAAATCACGTTTACTTCACTTCTTTCAAACTGCTTAAAAGTCATATAAATGTATGTATCACCTCATAATAAGCATCTGTATACCAAGAAAACTCAGTTTTCAACAAGTCAAGAAATTCGATTTTCTAGCTCCTAGTGAGTGTAAAATCGCGTTTACTTCACTTCTTTCAAACAGCTTAAAAATCATATAAATGGATGTATCACCTCATAATAAGCCTATATATACCAAGAATACTAAGTTTTCAAAAAGTCAAGAATTTCGATTTTCTAGCCCCTAGTGAGTGTAAAATCGCGTTTACTTCACTTCTTTCAAACTGCTTAAAAATCATATAAATGGATGTATCACCTCATTATAAGCCTACATATACCATGAATATTGAGTTTTCAACAAGTCAAGAAATTCAATTTTTTAGCCCCTAGTGAGAGTAAAATCGCGTTTACTTCACTTCTTTCAAACTGCATAAAAATCATATAAATGGAGGTTTCACGTCATAATCAGCCTATATATACCAAGAATACTAAGTTTTCAACAAGACAAGAAATTCGAATTTCTAGCCCCTAGTGAGTGTAAAATCAGGTTTACTTCACTTCTTTCAAAATGCTTAAAAATCATATAAATGGATGTATCACCTCATAATAAGCCTATATATAACAAGAATACTGTGTTTTCAAAAAGTCAAGAAATTCGATTTTCTAGCCCCTAGTGAGTGTAAAATCGCGTTTACTTCACTTCTTTCAAACTGCTTAAAAATCATATAAATGGATGTATCACCTCATAATAAGCCTCTATATACCAAGAATACTGAGTTTTCAAGAAGTCAAGAAATTCGATTTTCTAGCCCCTAGTGAGTGTAAAGTCGCGTTTACTTCACTTCTTTCAAACTGCTTAAAAATCATATACATGGATGTATCACCTCATAATAAGCCTATATATAACAAGAATACTAAGTTTTCAAAAAGTCAAGAATTTCGATTTTCTAGCACCTAGTGAGTGTAAAATCGCGTTTACTTCACTTCTTTCAAACTGCCTAAAAATCATATAAATGGATGTATCACCTCATAATAAGCCTCTATATACCAAGAATAATAAGTTTTTAAAAAGTCAAGAATTTCGATTTTCTAGCCCCCAGTGAGTGTAAAATGGCGTTTACTTCACTTCTTTCAACCTGCTTAAAAAACATATAAATGGATGTATCACGTCATAATAAGCCTCTATATACCAAGAATACTGAGTTTTCAACAAGTCAAGAAATTCGATTTTCTAGCTGCTAGTGAGCGTAAAATCGCGTTTACTTCACTTCTTTCAAACTGCTTAAAAATCATATAAAAGAATGTTTCACGTCATTATAAGCCTACATATACCAAGAATATTGAGTTTTCAACAAGTCAAGAAATTCAATTTTTTAGCCCCTAGTGACAGTAAAATCGCGTTTACTTCACTTCTTTCAAACTGCATAAAAATCATATAAATGGATGTTTCACGTCATAATAAGCCTATATATATATACCAAGAATACTAAGTTTTCAACAAGTCAAGAAATTCGATTTTCTAGCCCCTAGTGAGTGTAAAATCACGTTTGCTTCACTTCTTACAAACTGCTTAAAAATCATATAAATGGATGTATCACCTCATAAAAAGTCTCTATATACCAAGAATACTGAGTTTTCAACAAGTCAAGAAATTCGATATTTTAGCCCCTGCTGAGCGTAAAATCGCGTTTACTTTACTTCTTTCAAACTGCATAAAAATCATATAAATGGATGTTTCACGTCATAATAAGCATATATATTCCAAGAATACTGAGGTCTCAAAAAGACAAGAAATTCGATTTTCTAGCCCCTAGTGAGTGTAAAATCGCGTTTTCTTCACTTCTTTCAAACTGCTTAAAAATCATATAAATGGATGTATCACCTCATAGTAAGCCTCTATATACCAAGAATACTGACTTTTCAAAAAGTCAAGAAATTCGATTTTCTAGCCCCTAGTGAGTGTAAAATCGCGTTTATTTCACTTCTTTCAAAATGCTTAAAAATCATATAAATGGATGTATCACGTCATTATAAGCCTATATATACCAAGAATACTGAGTTTTTAAAAATTCAAGAAATTCGATTTTCTAACCCCTAGTGAGTGTAAAATCGCGTTTATTTCACTTCTTACAAACTGCTTAAAAATCATATAAATGGATGATTCACCTCATAATAAGCCTCTATATACCAAGAATATTCAGATTTCAACAAGTCAAGGTATTCGATTTTCTATCCCCCAGTGAGTGTAAAATCGCGTTTACTTCACTTCTTTCAAACTGCTTAAAAATCATATAAATGGATGCATCACCTCATAATAAGCCTATATATACCAAGTTTACTAAGTTTTCAAAAAGTCAAAAATTTCGATTTTCTAGCCCCCAGTGAGTGTAAAATCGCGTTTTCTTCACTTCTTTCAAACTGCTTAAAAATTATATAATTGGATGTATCACCTCATAATAAGCCTCTATATACCAAGAATACTGTGTTCTCAAAAAGTCAAGAAATTCGATTTTCTAGCCCCTAGTGAGTGTAAAATCGCGTTTACTTCACCTCTTTCAAACTGCTTAAAAATCATATAAATGGATGTATCACCTCATAATAAGCCTCTATATACCAAGGATACTGAGTTTTCAAGAAGTCAAGAAATTCGATTTTCTAGCCCCTAGTGAGTGTAAAGTCGCGTTTACTTCACTTCTTTCAAACTGCTTAAAAATCATATACATGGATGTATCACCTCATAATAAGCCTATATATAACAAGAATACTAAGTTTTCAAAAAGTCAAGAATTTCGATTTTCTAGCACCTAGTGAGTGAAAATCGCGTTTACTTCACTTCTTTCAAACTGTTTAAAAATCATATAAAAGAATGTTTCACGTCATTATAAGCCTACATATACCAAGAATAATGAGTTTTCAACAAGTCAAGAAATTCAATTTTCTAGCCCCTAGTGAGAGTAAAATCGCGTTTACTTCATTTCTTTCAAACTGCATAAAAATCATATAAATGGATATTTCACGTCATAATACGCCTATATATACCAAGAATACTGAGTTTTGAAAAAGTCAAGAAATTCGATTTTCTAGGCCCTAGTGAGTGTAAAATCGCGTTTACTTCACTTCTTTCAAACTGCCTAAAAATCATATAAATGGATGTATCACCTCGTAATAAGCCTCTATATACCAAGAATAATAAGTTTTTAAAAAGTCAAGAATTTCGATTTTCTAGCCCCCAGTGAGTGTAAAATGGCGTTTACTTCACTTCTTTCAACCTGCTTAAAAAGCATATAAATGGATGTATCACGTCATAATAAGACTCTATATACCAAGAATACTGAGTTTTCAACAAGTCAAGAAATTCGATTTTCTAGCTCCTAGTGAGCGTAAAATCGCGTTTACTTCACTTCTTTCAAACTGCTTAAAAATCATATAAAAGAATGTTTCACGTCATTATAAGCCTACATATACCAAGAATAATGAGTTTTCAACAAGTCAAGAAATTCAATTTTCTAGCCCCTAGTGAGAGTAAAATCGCGTTTACTTCACTTCTTTCAAACTGCATAAAAATCATATAAATGGACGTTTCACTTCATAATAAGCCTATATATACCAAGAACACTAGGTTTTCAACAAGTCAAGAAATTCGATTTTTTAGCCCCTAGTGAGTGTAAAATCGCGTTTACTTCACTTCTTTCAAACTGCTTAAAAGTCATATAAATGTATGTATCACCTCATAATAAGCATCTTTATACCAAGAAAACTCAGTTTTCAACAAGTCAAGAAATTCGATTTTCTAGCTCCTAGTGAGTGTAAAATCGCGTTTACTTCACTTCTTTCAAACAGCTTAAGAATCATATAAATGGATGTATCACCTCATAATAAGCCTATATATACCAAGAATATTCAGATTTCAACAAGTCAAGATATTCGATTTTCTATCCCCCAGTGAGTGTAAAATCGCGTTTACTTCACTTCTTTCAAACTGCTTAAAAATCATATAAATGGATGCATCACCTCATAATAAGCCTATATATACCAAGTTTACTAAGTTTTCAAAAAGTCAAAAATTTCGATTTTCTAGCCCCCAGTGTGTGTAAAATCGCGTTTTCTTCACTTCTTTCAAACTGCTTAAAAATCATATAATTGGAAGTATCACCTCATAATAAGCCTCTATATACCAAGAATACTGTGTTCTCAAAAAGTCAAGAAATTCGATTTTCTAGCCCCTAGTGAGTGTAAAATCGCGTTTACTTCACCTCTTTCAAACTGCTTAAAAATCATATAAATGGATGTATCACCTCATAATAAGCCTCTATATACAAAGAAAACTCAGTTTTCAACAAGTCAAGAAATTCGATTTTCTAGCTCCTAGTGAGTGTAAAATCGCGTTTACTTCACTTCTTTCAAACAGCTTAAAAATCATATAAATGGATGTATCACCTCATAATAAGCCTATATATACCAAGAATACTAAGTTTTCAAAAAGTCAAGAATTTCGATTTTCTAGCCCCTAGTGAGTGTAAAATCGCGTTTACTTCACTTCTTTCAAACTGCTTAAAAATCATATAAATGGATGTATCACCTCATTATAAGCCTACATATACCATGAATATTGAGTTTTCAACAAGTCAAGAAATTCAATTTTTTAGCCCCTAGTGAGAGTAAAATCGCGTTTACTTCACTTCTTTCAAACTGCATAAAAATCATATAAATGGAGGTTTCACGTCATAATCAGCCTATATATACCAAGAATACTAAGTTTTCAACAAGACAAGAAATTCGAATTTCTAGCCCCTAGTGAGTGTAAAATCAGGTTTACTTCACTTCTTTCAAAATGCTTAAAAATCATATAAATGGATGTATCACCTCATAATAAGCCTATATATAACAAGAATACTGTGTTTTCAAAAAGTCAAGAAATTCGATTTTCTAGCCCCTAGTGAGTGTAAAATCGCGTTTACTTCACTTCTTTCAAACTGCTTAAAAATCATATAAATGGATGTATCACCTCATAATAAGCCTCTATATACCAAGAATACTGAGTTTTCAAGAAGTCAAGAAATTCGATTTTCTAGCCCCTAGTGAGTGTAAAGTCGCGTTTACTTCACTTCTTTCAAACTGCTTAAAAATCATATACATGGATGTATCACCTCATAATAAGCCTATATATAACAAGAATACTAAGTTTTCAAAAAGTCAAGAATTTCGATTTTCTAGCACCTAGTGAGTGTAAAATCGCGTTTACTTCACTTCTTTCAAACTGCCTAAAATCATATAAATGGATGTATCACCTCATAATAAGCCTCTATATACCAAGAATAATAAGTTTTTAAAAAGTCAAGAATTTCGATTTTCTAGCCCCCAGTGAGTGTAAAATGGCGTTTACTTCACTTCTTTCAACCTGCTTAAAAAACATATAAATGGATGTATCACGTCATAATAAGCCTCTATATACCAAGAATACTGAGTTTTCAACAAGTCAAGAAATTCGATTTTCTAGCTGCTAGTGTGCGTAAAATCGCGTTTACTTCACTTCTTTCAAACTGCTTAAAAATCATATAAAAGAATGTTTCACGTCATTATAAGCCTACATATACCAAGAATATTGAGTTTTCAACAAGTCAAGAAATTAAATTTTCTAGGCCCTAGTGACAGTAAAATCGCGTTTACTTCACTTCTTTCAAACTGCATAAAAATCATATCAATGGATGTTTCACGTCATAATAAGCCTATATATATACCAAGAATACTAAGTTTTCAACAAGTCAAGAAATTCGATTTTCTAGCCCCCAGTGAGTGTAAAATCACGTTTACTTCACTTATTACAAACTGCTTAAAAATCATATAAATGAATGTATCACCTCATAAAAAGCCTCTATATACCAAGAATACTGAGTTTTCAAAAAGTCAAGAAATTCGATTTTCTAGCCCCTAGTGAGTGTAAAGTCGCGTTTACTTCACTTCTTTCAAACTGCATAAAAATCAAATAAATGGATGTTTCACGTCATTATAAGTCTATATATACCAAGAATACTGAGTTTTTAAATATCAAGAAATTCGATTTTCTAGCCCCTAGTGAGTGTAAAATCGCGTTTACTTCACTTCTTTCAAACTGCTTAAAAATCATATAAATGGATGTATTACCTCATAATAAGCCTATATATACCAAGAATACTAAGTTTTCAAAAAGTCAAAAATTTCGATTTTCTAGCCCCTAGTGAGTGTAAAATCGCGTTTACTTCACTTCTTTCAAACTGCTTAAAAATCATATAAAAGGATGTTTCACGTCATTATAAGCCTACATATACCAAGAATATTGAGTTTTCAACAAGTCAAGAAATTCGATTTTCTAGCCCCCAGTGATTGTAAAATCACGTTTACTTCACTTATTACAAACTGCTTAAAAATCATATAAATGAATGTATCACCTCATAAAAAGCCTCTATATACCAAGAATACTGAGTTTTCAAAAAGTCAAGAATTTCGATTTTCTAGCCCCTAGTGAGTGTAAAATCGCGTTTACTTCTCTTATTTCAAACTGCTTAAAAATCATATAAATGTATGTATCACCTCATAATAAGCCTCTATATACCAAGAATATTCAGATTTCAACATGTCAAGATATTCGATTTTCTATCCCCCAGTGAGTGTAAAATCGCGTTTACTTCAGTTCTTTCAAACTGCTTAAAAATCATATAAAAGGATGTTTCACGTCATTATAAGCCTACATATACCAAGAATATTGAGTTTTCAACAAGTCAAGAAATTCAATTTTCTAGCCCCTAGTGAGAGTAAAATCACGTTTACTTCACTTCTTTCAAACCGCTTAAAAATCATATAAATGGATGTATCACCTCATATAAAGCCTCTATATACCAAGAATACTAAGTTTTCAAAAAGTCAAGAATTACGATTTTCAAGCTCCTAGTGGGTGTAAAATCGCGTTTACTTCACTTCTTTCAAACTGCTTAAAAATCTTATAAATGGATGTATCACCTCATAATAAGCCTCTATATACCAAGAATACTGAGATTTCAAAAAGTCAAGAAATTCGATTTTCTTGCCCCTAGTAACGGTAAAATCCCGTTTACTTCACTTCTTTCAAACTGCTTAAAAATCATATAAATGGATGAATGACCTCATAATAAGCCTCTATATACCAAGAATACTGAGTTTTTAAAAGTCAAGAAATTCAATTTTCTAGCCCCTAGTGAGTGTAAAATCACGCTTTCCACACTTCTTTCAAACTTCGAAAAAATCATATAAATGGATGTTTCACGTCATAATAAGCCTATATATAGAAAGAATATTGAGTTTTCAACAAGTCCAGAAATTCGATTTTCTAGCCCCTAGTGAGTGTAAAATCGCGTTTACTTCACTTCTTTCAAACTGCTTAAAAATCATATAAATGGATGTATCACCTCATAATAAGCCTCTATATACCAACAATACTGAGTTTTCAAAAAGTCAAGAAAATCGATTTTCTAGCCCCTAGTGAGTGTAAAATCGCTTTTACTTCACTTGTTTCAAACTAAGTAAAAATCATAAATGGGTGTATCACATCATAATAAGCTTTTTATACCAAGAATATTGAGTTTTCAACAAGGCAGAAATTCGATTTTCTAGCCCCCAGTGAGTGTAAAATCACGCTTTCCACACTTCTATCAAACTTCGAAAAAATCATATAAATGGATGTATCACCTCATAATAAGCCTATATATACCAAGAATACTAAAATTTGTAAAAGTCAAGAATTTCGATTTTCTAGCCCCTAGTGAGTGTAAAATCGCGTTTACTTCACTTCTTTCAAACTGCTTAAAAGGATGTTTCACGTCATTATAAGCCTACATATACCAAGAATATTGAGTTTTCAACAAGTCAAGAAATTCAATTTTCTAGCCCCTTGTGAGAGTAAAATCGCGTTTACTTCACTTCTTTCAAACTGCATAAAAATCATATAAATGGATGTTTCACGTCATAATAAGCCTATATATACCAAGAATACTGAGGTCTCAAAAAGACAAGAAATTCGATTTTTTAGCCCCTAGTGAGTGTAAGATCGCGTTTTCTTCACCTCTTTCAAACTGCTTAAAAATCATATAAATGGATGTATCACCTCATAATAAGCCTATATATACAAAGAATACTAAAATTTGTAAAAGTCAAGAATTTCGATTTTCTAGCCCCTAGTGAGTGTAAAATCGCGTTTACTTCAGTTCTTTCAAACTGCTTAAAAATCATATAAATGGATGTTTCACGTCATTATATGCATATATATAGCAAGAATATTGAGTTTTCAAAAAGTCAAGAAATTCGATTTTCTAGCCCCTAGTGAGTGAAAATCGCGTTTACTTCACTTCTTTCAAACTGCTTAAAAATCTTATAAATGGATGTATCACCTCATAATAAGCCTCTATATACCAAGAATACTGAGTTTTCAAAAAGTCAAGAAATTCGATTTCCTTGCCCCTAGTGACTGTAAAATCGCGTTTACTTCACTTCTTTCAAACTGCTTAAAAATCATATAAATGGATGATTGACCTCATAATAAGCCTCTATATACCAAGAATACTGAGTTTTCAACAAGTCAAGAAATTCAATTTTCTAGCCCCTAGTGAGGGTAAAATCACGCTTTCCACACTTCGTTCAAACTTCGACAAAATCATATAAATGGATGTTTCACGTCATAATAAGCCAATATATAGAAAGAATATTGAGTTTTCAACAAGTCCAGAAATTCGATTTTCTAGCCCCTAGTGAGTGTAAAATCGCGTTTACTTCACTTCTTTCAAACTGCTTAAAAATCATATAAATGGATGTATCACCTCATAATAAGCCTCTATATACCAAGAATACTGAGTTTTCAAAAAGTCAAGAAATTCGATTTTCTAGCCCCTAGTGAGTGTAAAATCGCGTTTACTTCAGTTCTTTCAAACTGCTTAAAAATCATATAAATGGATGTTTCACGTCATTATATGCATATATATAGCAAGAATATTGAGTTTTCAAAAAGTCAAGAAATTCGATTTTCTAGCCCCTAGTGAGTGTAAAATGGCGTTTACTTCACTTGTTCCAAACTAAGTAAAAATCATAAATGGGTGTATCACATCATAATAAGCCTCTATATACCAAGAATATTGAGTTTTCAACAAGGCAGGAAATTCGATTTTCTAGCCCCTAGTGAGTGTAAAATCACGCTTTCCACACTTCTTTCAAACTTCGAAAAAATCATATAAATGGATGTATCACCACATAATAAGTCCATATATACCAAGAATACTAAAATTTGTAAAAGTCAAGAATTTCGATTTTCTAGCCCCTAGTGAGTGTATAATCGCGTTTACTTCACTTCTTTCAAACTGCTTAAAAATCATATAAATGGATGTTTTACGTCATTATATGCATATATATATATATATAGCAAGAATATTGAGTTTTCAAAAAGTCAAGAAATTCGATTTTCTAGCCCCTAGTGAGTGTAAAATCGCGTTTATTTCACTTCTTTCAAAATGCTTAAAAATCATATAAGTGGATGTATCACGTCATTGTAAGCCTCTATATACCAGGAATATTCAGATTTCAACATGTCAAGATATTCGATTTTCTATCCCCCAGTGAGAGTAAAATCACGTTTACTTCACTTCTTTCAAACTGCTTAAAAATCATATAAATGTATGTATCACCTCATAATAAGCATCTATATACCAAGAAAACTCAGTTTTCAACAAGTCAAGAAATTCGATATTTTAGCCCCTAGTGAGCGTAAAATCGCGTTTACTTTGTTTCTTTCAAACTGTTTAAAAATCATATAAATGGATGTATCACCTCATAATAAGCCTCTATATACCAAGAATACTAAGTTTTCAAAAAGTCAAGAATTACGATTTTCAAGCTCCTAGTGAGTGTAAAATCGCGTTTACTTCACTTCTTTCAAACTGCTTAAAAATCTTATAAATGGATGTATCACCTCATAATAAGCCTCTATATACCTAGAATACTGAGTTTTCAAAAAGTCAAGAAATTCGATTTTCTTGCCCCTAGTAACTGTACAAACGCGTTTACTTCACTTCTTTCAAACTGCTTAAAAATCATATAAATGGATGAATGACCTCATAATAAGCCTCTATATACCAAGAATACTGCGTTTTTAAAAGTCAAGAAATTCAATTTTCTAGCCCCTAGTGAGTGTAAAATCACGCTTTTTACACTTCTTTCAAACTTCGAAAAAATCATATAAATGGATGTTTCACGTCATAATAAGCCTATATATAGAAAGAATATTCAGTTTTCAACAAGTACAGAAATTCGATTTTCTAGCCCCTAGTGAGTTTAAAATCGCGTTTACTTCACTTCTTTCAAACTGCTTAAAAATCATATAAATTGATGTATCACCTCATAATAAGCCTCTATATACCAAGAATACTGAGTTTTCAAAAAGTCAAGAAAATCGATTTTCTAGCCCCTTGTGAGAGTAAAATCGCGTTTACTTCACTTCTTTCAAACTGCATAAAAATCATATAAATGGATGTTTCACGTCATAATAAGCCTATATATACCAAGAATACTGAGGTCTCAAAAAGACAAGAAATTCGATTTTTTAGCCCCTAGTGAGTGTAAGATCGCGTTTTCTTCACCTCTTTCAAACTGCTTAAAAATCATATAAATGGATGTATCACCTCATAATAAGCCTATATATACAAAGAATACTAAAATTTGTAAAAGTCAAGAATTTCGATTTTCTAGCCCCTAGTGAGTGTAAAATCGCGTTTACTTCAGTTCTTTCAAACTGCTTAAAAATCATATAAATGGATGTTTCACGTCATTATATGCATATATATAGCAAGAATATTGAGTTTTCAAAAAGTCAAGAAATTCGATTTTCTAGCCCCTAGTGAGTGTAAAATCGCGTTTACTTCACTTCTTTCAAACTGCATAAAAATCAAATAAATGGATGTTTCACGTCATTATAAGTCTATATATACCAAGAATACTGAGTTTTTAAATATCAAGAAATTCGATTTTCTAGCCCCTAGTGAGTGTAAAATCGCGTTTACTTCACTTCTTTCAAACTGCTTAAAAATCATATAAATGGATGTATTACCTCATAATAAGCCTATATATACCAAGAATACTAAGTTTTCAAAAAGTCAAAAATTTCGATTTTCTAGCCCCTAGTGAGTGTAAAATCGCGTTTACTTCACTTCTTTCAAACTGCTTAAAAATCATATAAAAGGATGTTTCACGTCATTATAAGCCTACATATACCAAGAATATTGAGTTTTCAACAAGTCAAGAAATTCGATTTTCTAGCCCCCAGTGATTGTAAAATCACGTTTACTTCACTTATTACAAACTGCTTAAAAATCATATAAATGAATGTATCACCTCATAAAAAGCCTCTATATACCAAGAATACTGAGTTTTCAAAAAGTCAAGAATTTCGATTTTCTAGCCCCTAGTGAGTGTAAAATCGCGTTTACTTCTCTTATTTCAAACTGCTTAAAAATCATATAAATGTATGTATCACCTCATAATAAGCCTCTATATACCAAGAATATTCAGATTTCAACATGTCAAGATATTCGATTTTCTATCCCCCAGTGAGTGTAAAATCGCGTTTACTTCAGTTCTTTCAAACTGCTTAAAAATCATATAAAAGGATGTTTCACGTCATTATAAGCCTACATATACCAAGAATATTGAGTTTTCAACAAGTCAAGAAATTCAATTTTCTAGCCCCTAGTGAGAGTAAAATCACGTTTACTTCACTTCTTTCAAACCGCTTAAAAATCATATAAATGGATGTATCACCTCATAATAAGCCTCTATATACCAAGAATACTAAGTTTTCAAAAAGTCAAGAATTACGATTTTCAAGCTCCTAGTGGGTGTAAAATCGCGTTTACTTCACTTCTTTCAAACTGCTTAAAAATCTTATAAATGGATGTATCACCTCATAATAAGCCTCTATATACCAAGAATACTGAGATTTCAAAAAGTCAAGAAATTCGATTTTCTTGCCCCTAGTAACGGTAAAATCCCGTTTACTTCACTTCTTTCAAACTGCTTAAAAATCATATAAATGGATGAATGACCTCATAATAAGCCTCTATATACCAAGAATACTGAGTTTTTAAAAGTCAAGAAATTCAATTTTCTAGCCCCTAGTGAGTGTAAAATCACGCTTTCCACACTTCTTTCAAACTTCGAAAAAATCATATAAATGGATGTTTCACGTCATAATAAGCCTATATATAGAAAGAATATTGAGTTTTCAACAAGTCCAGAAATTCGATTTTCTAGCCCCTAGTGAGTGTAAAATCGCGTTTACTTCACTTCTTTCAAACTGCTTAAAAATCATATAAATGGATGTATCACCTCATAATAAGCCTCTATATACCAACAATACTGAGTTTTCAAAAAGTCAAGAAAATCGATTTTCTAGCCCCTAGTGAGTGTAAAATCGCTTTTACTTCACTTGTTTCAAACTAAGTAAAAATCATAAATGGGTGTATCACATCATAATAAGCTTTTTATACCAAGAATATTGAGTTTTCAACAAGGCAGAAATTCGATTTTCTAGCCCCCAGTGAGTGTAAAATCACGCTTTCCACACTTCTATCAAACTTCGAAAAAATCATATAAATGGATGTATCACCTCATAATAAGCCTATATATACCAAGAATACTAAAATTTGTAAAAGTCAAGAATTTCGATTTTCTAGCCCCTAGTGAGTGTAAAATCGCGTTTACTTCACTTCTTTCAAACTGCTTAAAAGGATGTTTCACGTCATTATAAGCCTACATATACCAAGAATATTGAGTTTTCAACAAGTCAAGAAATTCAATTTTCTAGCCCCTTGTGAGAGTAAAATCGCGTTTACTTCACTTCTTTCAAACTGCATAAAAATCATATAAATGGATGTTTCACGTCATAATAAGCCTATATATACCAAGAATACTGAGGTCTCAAAAAGACAAGAAATTCGATTTTTTAGCCCCTAGTGAGTGTAAGATCGCGTTTTCTTCACCTCTTTCAAACTGCTTAAAAATCATATAAATGGATGTATCACCTCATAATAAGCCTATATATACAAAGAATACTAAAATTTGTAAAAGTCAAGAATTTCGATTTTCTAGCCCCTAGTGAGTGTAAAATCGCGTTTACTTCAGTTCTTTCAAACTGCTTAAAAATCATATAAATGGATGTTTCACGTCATTATATGCATATATATAGCAAGAATATTGAGTTTTCAAAAAGTCAAGAAATTCGATTTTCTAGCCCCTAGTGAGTGAAAATCGCGTTTACTTCACTTCTTTCAAACTGCTTAAAAATCTTATAAATGGATGTATCACCTCATAATAAGCCTCTATATACCAAGAATACTGAGTTTTCAAAAAGTCAAGAAATTCGATTTCCTTGCCCCTAGTGACTGTAAAATCGCGTTTACTTCACTTCTTTCAAACTGCTTAAAAATCATATAAATGGATGATTGACCTCATAATAAGCCTCTATATACCAAGAATACTGAGTTTTCAACAAGTCAAGAAATTCAATTTTCTAGCCCCTAGTGAGGGTAAAATCACGCTTTCCACACTTCGTTCAAACTTCGACAAAATCATATAAATGGATGTTTCACGTCATAATAAGCCAATATATAGAAAGAATATTGAGTTTTCAACAAGTCCAGAAATTCGATTTTCTAGCCCCTAGTGAGTGTAAAATCGCGTTTACTTCACTTCTTTCAAACTGCTTAAAAATCATATAAATGGATGTATCACCTCATAATAAGCCTCTATATACCAAGAATACTGAGTTTTCAAAAAGTCAAGAAATTCGATTTTCTAGCCCCTAGTGAGTGTAAAATCGCGTTTACTTCAGTTCTTTCAAACTGCTTAAAAATCATATAAATGGATGTTTCACGTCATTATATGCATATATATAGCAAGAATATTGAGTTTTCAAAAAGTCAAGAAATTCGATTTTCTAGCCCCTAGTGAGTGTAAAATGGCGTTTACTTCACTTGTTCCAAACTAAGTAAAAATCATAAATGGGTGTATCACATCATAATAAGCCTCTATATACCAAGAATATTGAGTTTTCAACAAGGCAGGAAATTCGATTTTCTAGCCCCTAGTGAGTGTAAAATCACGCTTTCCACACTTCTTTCAAACTTCGAAAAAATCATATAAATGGATGTATCACCACATAATAAGTCCATATATACCAAGAATACTAAAATTTGTAAAAGTCAAGAATTTCGATTTTCTAGCCCCTAGTGAGTGTATAATCGCGTTTACTTCACTTCTTTCAAACTGCTTAAAAATCATATAAATGGATGTTTTACGTCATTATATGCATATATATATATAGCAAGAATATTGAGTTTTCAAAAAGTCAAGAAATTCGATTTTCTAGCCCCTAGTGAGTGTAAAATCGCGTTTATTTCACTTCTTTCAAAATGCTTAAAAATCATATAAGTGGATGTATCACGTCATTGTAAGCCTCTATATACCAGGAATATTCAGATTTCAACATGTCAAGATATTCGATTTTCTATCCCCCAGTGAGAGTAAAATCACGTTTACTTCACTTCTTTCAAACTGCTTAAAAATCATATAAATGTATGTATCACCTCATAATAAGCATCTATATACCAAGAAAACTCAGTTTTCAACAAGTCAAGAAATTCGATATTTTAGCCCCTAGTGAGCGTAAAATCGCGTTTACTTTGTTTCTTTCAAACTGTTTAAAAATCATATAAATGGATGTATCACCTCATAATAAGCCTCTATATACCAAGAATACTAAGTTTTCAAAAAGTCAAGAATTACGATTTTCAAGCTCCTAGTGAGTGTAAAATCGCGTTTACTTCACTTCTTTCAAACTGCTTAAAAATCTTATAAATGGATGTATCACCTCATAATAAGCCTCTATATACCTAGAATACTGAGTTTTCAAAAAGTCAAGAAATTCGATTTTCTTGCCCCTAGTAACTGTACAAACGCGTTTACTTCACTTCTTTCAAACTGCTTAAAAATCATATAAATGGATGAATGACCTCATAATAAGCCTCTATATACCAAGAATACTGCGTTTTTAAAAGTCAAGAAATTCAATTTTCTAGCCCCTAGTGAGTGTAAAATCACGCTTTTTACACTTCTTTCAAACTTCGAAAAAATCATATAAATGGATGTTTCACGTCATAATAAGCCTATATATAGAAAGAATATTCAGTTTTCAACAAGTACAGAAATTCGATTTTCTAGCCCCTAGTGAGTTTAAAATCGCGTTTACTTCACTTCTTTCAAACTGCTTAAAAATCATATAAATTGATGTATCACCTCATAATAAGCCTCTATATACCAAGAATACTGAGTTTTCAAAAAGTCAAGAAAATCGATTTTCTAGCCCCTAGTGAGTGTAAAATCGCGTTTACTTCACTTGTTTCAAACTAAGTAAAAATCATATAAATGGGTGTATCACATCATAATAAGCCTATATATACCAAGAATACTAAAATTTGCAAAAGGCTAGAATTTCGATTTTCTAGCCCCTAGTGAGTGTAAAATCGCGTTTACTTCACTTCCTTCAAACTGCTTAGAAGGATGTTTCACGTCATTATAAGCCAACATATACCAAGAATATTGAGTTTTCAACAAGTCAAGAAATTCAATTTTCTAGCCCCTTGTGAGAGTAAAATCGCGTTTACTTCACTTCTTTCAAACTGCATAAAAATCATATAAATGGATGCTATACGTCATAATAAGCCTATATATACCAAGAATACTAAGTTTTTAACAAGTCAAGAAATACGATTTTTTAGCCCCTAGTGTGTGTAAAATCGCGTTTACTTCACTTCTTTCAAACTGCTTAAAAATCATATAAATGGATGTATCACCTCATAATAAGCCTCTATATATCAAGAATACTAAGTTTTAAAAAGTCAAGAATTTCGATTTTCTAGCCCCTAGTGAGTGTAAAATCGCGTTTACTTCACTTCTTTCAAACTGCTTAAAAATCATATAAATGGATGATTGACCTCATAATAAGCCTCTATATACCAAGAATACTGAGTTTTTAAAAGTCAAGAAATTCAATTTTCTAGCCCCTAGTGAGGGTAAAATCACGCTTTCCACACTTCGTTCAAACTTCGAAAAAATCATATAAATGGATGTTTCACGTCATAATAAGCCAATATATAGAAAGAATATTGAGTTTTCAACAAGTCCAGAAATTCGATTTTCTAGCCCCTAGTGAGTGTAAAATCGCGTTTACTTCACTTCTTTCAAACTGCTTAAAAATCATATAAATGGATGTATCACCTCATAATAAGCCTCTATATACCAAGAATACTGAGTTTTCAAAAAGTCAAGAAATTCGATTTTCTAGCCCCTAGTGAGTGTAAAATCGCGTTTACTTCAGTTCTTTCAAACTGCTTAAAAATCATATAAATGGATGTTTCACGTCATTATATGCATATATATAGCAAGAATATTGAGTTTTCAAAAAGTCAAGAAATTCGATTTTCTAGCCCCTAGTGAGTGTAAAATGGCGTTTACTTCACTTGTTCCAAATTTAAGTAAAAATCATAAATGGGTGTATCACATCATAATAAGCCTCTATATACCAAGAATATTGAGTTTTCAACAAGGCAGGAAATTCGATTTTCTAGCCCCTAGTGAGTGTAAAATCACGCTTTCCACACTTCTTTCAAACTTCGAAAAAATCATATAAATGGATGTATCACCTCATAATAAGCCCATATATACCAAGAATACTAAAATTTGTAAAAGTCAAGAATTTCGATTTTCTAGCCCCTAGTGAGTGTATAATCGCGTTTACTTCACTTCTTTCAAACTGCTTAAAAATCATATAAATGGATGTTTTACGTCATTATATGCATATATATATATATATAGCAAGAATATTGAGTTTTCAAAAAGTCAAGAAATTCGATTTTCTAGCCCCTAGTGAGTGTAAAATCGCGTTTATTTCACTTCTTTCAAAATGCTTAAAAATCATATAAGTGGATGTATCACGTCATTATAAGCCTCTATATACCAAGAATATTCAGATTTCAACATGTCAAGATATTCGATTTTCTATCCCCCAGTGAGTGTAAAATCGCGTTTACTTCACTTCTTTCAAACTGCTTAAAAATCATATAAATGGATGTATTACCTCATAATAAGCCTATATATACCAAGAATACTAAGTTTTCAAAAAGTCAAAAATTTCGATTTTCTAGCCCCTAGTGAGTGTAAAATCGCGTTTACTTCACTTCTTTCAAACTGCTTAAAAATCATATAAAAGGATGTTTCACGTCATTATAAGCCTACATATACCAAGAATATTGAGTTTTCAACAAGTCAAGAAATTCAATTTTCTAGCCCCTAGTGAGAGTAAAATCACGTTTACTTCACTTCTTTCAAACTGCTTAAAAATCATATAAATGTATGTATCACCTCATAATAAGCATCTATATACCAAGAAAACTCAGTTTTCAACAAGTCAAGAAATTCGATATTTTAGCCCCTAGTGAGCGTAAAATCGCGTTTACTTTACTTCTTTCAAACTGTTTAAAAATCATATAAATGGATGTATCACCTCATAATAAGCCTCTATATACCAAGAATACTAAGTTTTCAAAAAGTCAAGAATTACGATTTTCAAGCTCCTAGTGAGTGTAAAATCGCGTTTACTTCACTTCTTTCAAACTGCCTAAAAATCTTATAAATGGATGTATCACCTCATAATAAGCCTCTATATACCAAGAATACTGAGTTTTCAAAAAGTCAAGAAATTCGATTTTCTTGCCCCTAGTAACTGTACAATCGCGTTTACTTCACTTCTTTCAAACTGCTTAAAAATCATATAAATGGATGAATGACCTCATAATAAGCCTCTATATACCAAGAATACTGCGTTTTTAAAAGTCAAGAAATTCAATTTTCTAGCCCCTAGTGAGTGTAAAATCACGCTTTTTACACTTCTTTCAAACTTCGAAAAAATCATATAAATGGATGTTTCACGTCATAATAAGCCAATATATAGAAAGAATATTGAGTTTTCAACAAGTACAGAAATTCGATTTTCTAGCCCCTAGTGAGTTAAAAATCGCGTTTACTTCACTTCTTTCAAACTGCTTAAAAGGATGTTTCACGTCATTATAAGCCTATATATACCAAGAATATTGAGTTTTCAACAAGTCAAGAAATTCAATTTTCTAGCCCCTAGTGAGAGTAAAATCGCGTTTACTTCACTTCTTTCAAACTGCATAAAAATCATATAAATGGATGTTTCACGTCATAATAAGCCTATATCTACCAAGAATACTAAGTTTTCAACAAGTCAAGAGATTCGATTCTCTAGCCCCTAGTGAGTGTAAAATCGCGTTTACTTCACTTCTTTCAAACTGCTTAAAAATCATATAAATGAATGTATCACCTCATAAAAACCCTCTATATACCAAGAATACTGAGTTTTCAAAAAGTCAAGAATTTCGATTTTCTAGCCCCTAGTGAGTGTAAAATCGCGTTTACTTCACTTCTTTCAAACTGCATAAAAATCATATAAATGGATGTATCACCTCATAATAAGCCTCTATATACCAAGAATACTAAGTTTTCAAAAAGTCAAGAATTACGATTTTCAAGCTCCTAGTGAGTGTAAAATCGCGTTTACTTCACTTCTTTCAAACTGCTTAAAAATCTTATAAATGGATGTATCACCTCATAATAAGCCTCTATATACCAAGAATACTGAGTTTTCAAAAAGTCAAGAAATTCGATTTTCTTGCCCCTAGTAACTGTACAATCGCGTTTACTTCACTTCTTTCAAACTGCTTAAAAATCATATAAATGGATGAATGACCTCATAATAAGCCTCTATATACCAAGAATACTGCGTTTTTAAAAGTCAAGAAATTCAATTTTCTTGCCCCTAGTGAGTGTAAAATCACGCTTTTTACACTTCTTTCAAACTTCGAAAAAATCATATAAATGGATGTTTCACGTCATAATAAGCCTATATATAGAAAGAATATTGAGTTTTCAACAAGTACAGAAATTCGATTTTCTAGCCCCAAGTGAGTTTAAAATCGCGTTTACTTCACTTCTTTCAAACTGCTTAAAAATCATATAAATGGATGTATCACCTCATAATAAGCCTCTATATACCAAGAATACTGAGTTTTCAAAAAGTCAAGAAAATCGATTTTCTAGCCCCTAGTGAGTGTAAAATCGCGTTTACTTCACTTGTTTCAAACTAAGTAAAAATCATAAATGGGTGTATCACATCATAATAAGCTTTTTATACCAAGAATATTGAGTTTTCAACAAGGCAGAAATTCGATTTTCTAGCCCCTAGTGAGTGTAAAATCACGCTTTCCACACTTCTTTCAAACTTCGAAAAAATCATATAAATGGATGTATCACCTCATAATAAGCCTATATATACCAAGAATACTAAAATTTGCAAAAGGCAAGAATTTCGATTTTCTAGCCCCTAGTGAGTGTAAAATCGCGTTTACTTCACTTCTTTCAAACTGCTTAAAAGGATGTTTCACGTCATTATAAGCCTAGATATACCAAGAATATTGAGTTTTCAACAAGTCAAGAAATTCAATTTTCTAGCCCCTTGTGAGAGTAAAATCGCGTTTACTTCACTTCTTTCAAACTGCATAAAAATCATATAAATGGATGTTATACGTCATAATAAGCCTATATATACCAAGAATACTAAGTTTTTAACAAGTCAAGAAATACGATTTTTTAGCCCCTAGTGTGTGTAAAATCGCGTTTACTTCACTTCTTTCAAACTGCTTAAAAATCATATAAATGGATGTATCACCTCATAATAAGCCTCTATATATCAAGAATACTAAGTTTTAAAAAGTCAAGAATTTCGATTTTCTAGCCCCTAGTGAGTGTAAAATCGCGTTTACTTCACTTCTTTCAAACTGCTTAAAAATCATATAAAAGGATGTTTCACGTCATTATAAGCCTACATATACCAAGAATATTGAGTTTTCAACAAGTAAAGAAATTCAATTTTCTAGCCCCTAGTGAGAGTAAAATCGCGTTTACTTCACTTCTTTCAAACTGCATAAAAATCATATAAATGGATGTTTCACGTCATAATAAGCCTATATCTACCAAGAATACTAAGTTTTCAACAAGTCAAGAGATTCGATTCTCTAGCCCCTAGTGAGTGTAAAATCGCGTATACTTCTATTCTTTCAAACTGCTTAAAAATCATATAAATGAATGTATCACCTCATAAAAACCCTCTATATACCAAGAATACTGAGTTTTCAAAAAGTCAAGAATTTCGATTTTCTAGCCCCTAGTGAGTGTAAAATCGCGTTTAATTCACTTCTTTCAAACTGCATAAAAATCAAATAAATGGATGTTTCACGTCATTATAAGCCTATATATACCAAGAATACTGAGTTTTTAAATATCAAGAAATTCGATTTTCTAGCCCCTAGTGAGTGTAAAATCGCGTTTACTTCACTTCTTTCAAACTGCTTAAAAATCATATAAATGGATGTATCACCTCATAATAAGCCTCTATATAAAGAATACTAAGTTTTCAAAAAGTCAAGAATTTCGATTTTCTAGCCCCTAGTGAGTGTAAAATCGCGTTTACATTACTTCTTTCAAACTGCTTAAAAATCATATAAATGGATGTATCACGTCATAATAAGCCTCTATATACCAAGAATATTCAGTTTTCAACAAGTCAAGAAATTCGATTTTCTAGCCCCTAGTGAGTGTAAAATCGCGTTTACTTCACTTCTTTCAAACTGCTTAAAAGTCATATAAATGTATGTATCACCTCATAATAAGCATCTGTATACCAAGAAAACTCAGTTTTCAACAAGTCAACAAATTCGATATTTTAGCCCCTAGTGAGCGTAAAATCGCGTTTACTTTACTTCTTTTAAAGTGCATAAAAATCATATAAATGGATGTTTCACGTCATAATAAGCCTATATATACCAAGAATACTGAGGTCTCAAAAAGACAAGAAATTCGATTTTTTAGCCCCTAGTGAGTGTAAAATCGCGGTTTCTTCACCTCTTTCAAACTGCTTAAAAATCATATAAATGGATGTATCACCTCATAAAAAGCCTATATATACAAAGAATACTAAAATTTGTAAAAGTCAAGAATTTCGATTTTCTAGCCCCTAGTGAGTGTAAAATCGCGTTTACTTCAGTTCTTTCAAACTGCTTAAAAATCATATAAATGGATGTTTCACGTCATTATATGCATATATATATAGCAAGAATATTGAGTTTTCAAAAAGTCAAGAAATTCGATTTTCTAGCCCCTAGTGAGTGTAAAATCGCGTTTATTTCACTTCTTTCAAAATGCTTAAAAATCATATAAGTGGATGTATCACGTCATTATAAGCCTCTATATACCAAGAATATTCAGATTTCAACATGTCAAGATATTCGATTTTCTATCCCCCAGTGAGAGTAAAATCACGTTTACTTCACTTCTTTCAAACTGCTTAAAAATCATATAAATGTATGTATCACCTCATAATAAGCATCTATATACCAAGAAAACTCAGTTTTCAACAAGTCAAGAAATTCGATATTTTAGCCCCTAGTGAGCGTAAAATCGCGTTTACTTTGTTTCTTTCAAACTGTTTAAAAATCATATAAATGGATGTATCACCTCATAATAAGCCTCTATATACCAAGAATACTAAGTTTTCAAAAAGTCAAGAATTACGATTTTCAAGCTCCTAGTGCGTGTAAAATCGCGTTTACTTCACTTCTTTCAAACTGCTTAAAAATCTTATAAATGGATGTATCACCTCATAATAAGCCTCTATATACCTAGAATACTGAGTTTTCAAAAAGTCAAGAAATTCGATTTTCTTGCCCCTAGTAACTGTACAAACGCGTTTACTTCACTTCTTTCAAACTGCTTAAAAATCATATAAATGGATGAATGACCTCATAATAAGCCTCTATATACCAAGAATACTGCGTTTTTAAAAGTCAAGAAATTCAATTTTCTAGCCCCTAGTGAGTGTAAAATCACGCTTTTTACACTTCTTTCAAACTTCGAAAAAATCATATAAATGGATGTTTCACGTCATAATAAGCCTATATATAGAAAGAATATTCAGTTTTCAACAAGTACAGAAATTCGATTTTCTAGCCCCTAGTGAGTTTAAAATCGCGTTTACTTCACTTCTTTCAAACTGCTTAAAAATCATATAAATTGATGTATCACCTCATAATAAGCCTCTATATACCAAGAATACTGAGTTTTCAAAAAGTCAAGAAAATCGATTTTCTAGCCCCTAGTGAGTGTAAAATCGCGTTTACTTCACTTGTTTCAAACTAAGTAAAAATCATATAAATGGGTGTATCACATCATAATAAGCCTATATATACCAAGAATACTAAAATTTGCAAAAGGCTAGAATTTCGATTTTCTAGCCCCTAGTGAGTGTAAAATCGCGTTTACTTCACTTCCTTCAAACTGCTTAGAAGGATGTTTCACGTCATTATAAGCCAACATATACCAAGAATATTGAGTTTTCAACAAGTCAAGAAATTCAATTTTCTAGCCCCTTGTGAGAGTAAAATCGCGTTTACTTCACTTCTTTCAAACTGCATAAAAATCATATAAATGGATGTTATACGTCATAATAAGCCTATATATACCAAGAATACTAAGTTTTTAACAAGTCAAGAAATACGATTTTTTAGCCCCTAGTGTGTGTAAAATCGCGTTTACTTCACTTCTTTCAAACTGCTTAAAAATCATATAAATGGATGTATCACCTCATAATAAGCCTCTATATATCAAGAATACTAAGTTTTAAAAAGTCAAGAATTTCGATTTTCTAGCCCCTAGTGAGTGTAAAATCGCGTTTACTTCACTTCTTTCAAACTGCTTAAAAATCATATAAATGGATGATTGACCTCATAATAAGCCTCTATATACCAAGAATACTGAGTTTTTAAAAGTCAAGAAATTCAATTTTCTAGCCCCTAGTGAGGGTAAAATCACGCTTTCCACACTTCGTTCAAACTTCGAAAAAATCATATAAATGGATGTTTCACGTCATAATAAGCCAATATATAGAAAGAATATTGAGTTTTCAACAAGTCCAGAAATTCGATTTTCTAGCCCCTAGTGAGTGTAAAATCGCGTTTACTTCACTTCTTTCAAACTGCTTAAAAATCATATAAATGGATGTATCACCTCATAATAAGCCTCTATATACCAAGAATACTGAGTTTTCAAAAAGTCAAGAAATTCGATTTTCTAGCCCCTAGTGAGTGTAAAATCGCGTTTACTTCAGTTCTTTCAAACTGCTTAAAAATCATATAAATGGATGTTTCACGTCATTATATGCATATATATAGCAAGAATATTGAGTTTTCAAAAAGTCAAGAAATTCGATTTTCTAGCCCCTAGTGAGTGTAAAATGGCGTTTACTTCACTTGTTCCAAATTTAAGTAAAAATCATAAATGGGTGTATCACATCATAATAAGCCTCTATATACCAAGAATATTGAGTTTTCAACAAGGCAGGAAATTCGATTTTCTAGCCCCTAGTGAGTGTAAAATCACGCTTTCCACACTTCTTTCAAACTGCTTAAAAATCATATAAATGGATGTATTACCTCATAATAAGCCTATATATACCAAGAATACTAAGTTTTCAAAAAGTCAAAAATTTCGATTTTCTAGCCCCTAGTGAGTGTAAAATCGCGTTTACTTCACTTCTTTCAAACTGCTTAAAAATCATATAAAAGGATATTTCACGTCATTATAAGCCTACATATACCAAGAATATTGAGTTTTCAACAAGTCAAGAAATTCAATTTTCTAGCCCCTAGTGAGAGTAAAATCACGTTTACTTCACTTCTTTCAAACTGCTCAAAAATCATATAAATGTATGTATCACCTCATAATAAGCATCTATATACCAAGAAAACTCAGTTTTCAACAAGTCAAGAAATTCGATATTTTAGCCCCTAGTGAGCGTAAAATCGCGTTTACTTTACTTCTTTCAAACTGTTTAAAAATCATATAAATGGATGTATCACCTCATAATAAGCCTCTATATACCAAGAATACTAAGTTTTCAAAAAGTCAAGAATTACGATTTTCAAGCTCCTAGTGAGTGTAAAATCGCGTTTACTTCACTTCTTTCAAACTGCCTAAAAATCTTATAAATGGATGTATCACCTCATAATAAGCCTCTATATACCAAGAATACTGAGTTTTCAAAAAGTCAAGAAATTCGATTTTCTTGCCCCTAGTAACTGTACAATCGCGTTTACTTCACTTCTTTCAAACTTCGAAAAAATCATATAAATGGATGTTTCACGTCATAATAAGCCTATATATAGAAAGAATATTGAGTTTTCAACAAGTACAGAAATTCGATTTTCTAGCCCCTAGTGAGTTAAAAATCGCGTTTACTTCACTTCTTTCAAACTGCTTAAAAGGATGTTTCACGTCATTATAAGCCTATATATACCAAGAATATTGAGTTTTCAACAAGTCAAGAAATTCAATTTTCTAGCCCCTAGTGAGAGTAAAATCGCGTTTACTTCACTTCTTTCAAACTGCATAAAAATCATATAAATGGATGTTTCACGTCATAATAAGCCTATATCTACCAAGAATACTAAGTTTTCAACAAGTCAAGAGATTCGATTCTCTAGCCCCTAGTGAGTGTAAAATCGCGTTTACTTCACTTCTTTCAAACTGCTTAAAAATCATATAAATGAATGTATCACCTCATAAAAACCCTCTATATACCAAGAATACTGAGTTTTCAAAAAGTCAAGAATTTCGATTTTCTAGCCCCTAGTGAGTGCAAAATCGCGTTTACTTCACTTCTTTCAAACTGCATAAAAATCATATAAATGGATGTATCACCTCATAATAAGCCTCTATATACCAAGAATACTAAGTTTTCAAAAAGTCAAGAATTACGATTTTCAAGCTCCTAGTGAGTGTAAAATCGCGTTTACTTCACTTCTTTCAAACTGCTTAAAAATCTTATAAATGGATGTATCACCTCATAATAAGCCTCTATATACCAAGAATACTGAGTTTTCAAAAAGTCAAGAAATTCGATTTTCTTGCCCCTAGTAACTGTACAATCGCGTTTACTTCACTTCTTTCAAACTGCTTAAAAATCATATAAATGGATGAATGACCTCATAATAAGCCTCTATATACCAAGAATACTGCGTTTTTAAAAGTCAAGAAATTCAATTTTCTTGCCCCTAGTGAGTGTAAAATCACGCTTTTTACACTTCTTTCAAACTTCGAAAAAATCATATAAATGGATGTTTCACGTCATAATAAGCCTATATATAGAAAGAATATTGAGTTTTCAACAAGTACAGAAATTCGATTTTCTAGCCCCAAGTGAGTTTAAAATCGCGTTTACTTCACTTCTTTCAAACTGCTTAAAAATCATATAAATGGATGTATCACCTCATAATAAGCCTATATATACCAAGAATACTAAAATTTGCAAAAGGCAAGAATTTCGATTTTCTAGCCCCTAGTGAGTGTAAAATCGCGTTTACTTCACTTCTTTCAAACTGCTTAAAAGGATGTTTCACGTCATTATAAGCCTAGATATACCAAGAATATTGAGTTTTCAACAAGTCAAGTAATTCAATTTTCTAGCCCCTTGTGAGAGTAAAATCGCGTTTACTTCACTTCTTTCAAACTGCTTAAAAATCATATAAATGGATGTATCACCTCATAATAAGCCTCTATATACCAAGAATACTGTGTTTTCAAAAAGTCAAGAAATTCGATTTTCTAGCCCCTAGTGAGTGTAAAATCGCGTTTACTTCACTTCTTTCAAACTGCTTAAAAATCATATAAATGGATGTATCACCTCATAATAAGCCTCTATGTATCAAGAATACTAAGTTTTAAAAAGTCAAGAATTTCGATTTTCTAGCCCCTAGTGAGTGTAAAATCGCGTTTACTTCACTTCTTTCAAACTGCTTAAAAACCATATAAAAGGATGTTTCACGTCATTATAAGCCTACATATACCAAGAATATTGAGTTTTCAACAAGTAAAGAAATTCAATTTTCTAGCCCCTAGTGAGAGTAAAATCGCGTTTACTTCACTTCTTTCAAACTGCATAAAAATCATATAAATGGATGTTTCACGTCATAATAAGCCTATATCTACCAAGAATACTAAGTTTTCAACAAGTCAAGAGATTCGATTCTCTAGCCCCTAGTGAGTGTAAAATCGCGTATACTTCTATTCTTTCAAACTGCTTAAAAATCATATAAATGAATGTATCACCTCATAAAAACCCTCTATATACCAAGAATACTGAGTTTTCAAAAAGTCAAGAATTTCGATTTTCTAGCCCCTAGTGAGTGTAAAATCGCGTTTAATTCACTTCTTTCAAACTGCATAAAAATCAAATAAATGGATGTTTCACGTCATTATAAGCCTATATATACCAAGAATACTGAGTTTTTAAATATCAAGAAATTCGATTTTCTAGCCCCTAGTGAGTGTAAAATCGCGTTTACTTCACTTCTTTCAAACTGCTTAAAAATCATATAAATGGATGTATCACCTCATAATAAGCCTCTATATAAAGAATACTAAGTTTTCAAAAAGTCAAGAATTTCGATTTTCTAGCCCCTAGTGAGTGTAAAATCGCGTTTACATTACTTCTTTCAAACTGCTTAAAAATCATATAAATGGATGTATCACGTCATAATAAGCCTCTATATACCAAGAATATTCAGTTTTCAACAAGTCAAGAAATTCGATTTTCTAGCCCCTAGTGAGTGTAAAATCGCGTTTACTTCACTTCTTTCAAACTGCTTAAAAGTCATATAAATGTATGTATCACCTCATAATAAGCATCTGTATACCAAGAAAACTCAGTTTTCAACAAGTCAACAAATTCGATATTTTAGCCCCTAGTGAGCGTAAAATCGCGTTTACTTTACTTCTTTTAAACTGCATAAAAATCATATAAATGGATGTTTCACGTCATAATAAGCCTATATATACCAAGAATACTGAGGTCTCAAAAAGACAAGAAATTCGATTTTTTAGCCCCTAGTGAGTGTAAAATCGCGGTTTCTTCACCTCTTTCAAACTGCTTAAAAATCATATAAATGGATGTATCACCTCATAAAAAGCCTATATATACAAAGAATACTAAAATTTGTAAAAGTCAAGAATTTCGATTTTCTAGCCCCTAGTGAGTGTAAAATCGCGTTTACTTCAGTTCTTTCAAACTGCTTAAAAATCATATAAATGGATGTTTCACGTCATTATATGCATATATATAGCAAGAATATTGAGTTTTCAAAAAGTCAAGAAATTCGATTTTCTAGCCCCTAGTGAGTGTAAAATGGCGTTTACTTCACTTGTTCCAAACTAAGTAAAAATCATAAATGGGTGTATCACATCATAATAAGCCTCTATATACCAAGAATATTGAGTTTTCAACAAGGCAGGAAATTCGATTTTCTAGCCCCTAGTGAGTGTAAAATCACGCTTTCCACACTTCTTTCAAACTTCGAAAAAATCATATAAATGGATGTATCACCCCATAATAAGCCCATATATACCATGAATACTAAAATTTGTAAAAGTCAAGAATTTCGATTTTCTAGCCCCTAGTGAGTGTATAATCGCGTTTACTTCACTTCTTTCAAACTGCTTAAAAATCATATAAATGGATGTTTTACGTCATTATATGCATATATATATATATATAGCAAGAATATTGAGTTTTCAAAAAGTCAAGAAATTCGATTTTCTAGCCCCTAGTGAGTGTAAAATCGCGTTTATTTCACTTCTTTCAAAATGCTTAAAAATCATATAAGTGGATGTATCACGTCATTATAAGCCTATATATACCAAGAATACTGAGTTTTTAAAAATTCAAGAAATTCGATTTTCTAACCCCTAGTGAGTGTAAAATCGCGTTTACTTCACTTCTTTCAAACTGCTTAAAAATCATATAAATGGATGATTCACCTCATAATAAGCCTCTATATACCAAGAATATTCAGATTTCAACATGTCAAGATATTCGATTTTCTATCCCCCAGTGAGTGTAAAATCGCGTTTACTTCACTTCTTTCAAACTGCTTAAAAATCATATAAATGGATGTATTACCTCATAATAAGCCTATATATACCAAGAATACTAAGTTTTCAAAAAGTCAAAAATTTCGATTTTCTAGCCCCTAGTGAGTGTCAAATCGCGTTTACTTCACTTCTTTCAAACTGCTTAAAAATCATATAAAAGGATGTTTCACGTCATTATAAGCCTACATATACCAAGAATATTGAGTTTTCAACAAGTCAAGAAATTCAATTTTCTAGCCCCTAGTGAGAGTAAAATCACGTTTACTTCACTTCTTTCAAACTGCTTAAAAATTATATAAATGTATGTATCACCTCATAATAAGCATCTATATACCAAGAAAACTCAGTTTTCAACAAGTCAAGAAATTCGATATTTTAGCCCCTAGTGAGCGTAAAATCGCGTTTACTTTACTTCTTTCAAACTGTTTAAAAATCATATAAATGGATGTATCACCTCATAATAAGCCTCTATATACCAAGAATACTAAGTTTTCAAAAAGTCAAGAATTACGATTTTCAAGCTCCTAGTGAGTGTAAAATCGCGTTTACTTCACTTCTTTCAAACTGGTTAAAAATCTTATAAATGGATGTATCACCTCATAATAAGCCTCTATATACCAAGAATACTGAGTTTTCAAAAAGTCAAGAAATTCGATTTTCTTGCCCCTAGTAACTGTACAATCGCGTTTACTTCACTTCTTTTAAACTGCTTAAAAATCATATAAATGGATGAATGACCTCATAATAAGCCTCTATATACCAAGAATACTGCGTTTTTAAAAGTCAAGAAATTCAATTTTCTTGCCCCTAGTAAGTGTAAAATCACGCTTTCCACACTTCTTTCAAACTTCGAAAAAATCATATAAATGGATGTTTCATGTCATAATAAGCCTATATATAGAGAGAATATTGAGTTTTCAACAAGTACAGAAATTCGATTTTCTAGCCCCTAGTGAGTTTAAAATCGCGTTTACTTCACTTCTTTCAAACTGCTTAAAAATCATATAAATGGATGTATCACCTCATAATAAGCCTCTATATACCAAGAATACTGAGTTTTCAAAAAGTCAAGAAAATCGATTTTCTAGCCCCTAGTGAGTGTAAAGTCGCGTTTACTTCACTTGTTTCAAACTAAGTAAAAATCATAAATGGGTTTATCACATCATAATAAGCTTTTTATACCAAGAATATTGAGTTTTCAACAAGGCAGAAATTCGATTTTCTAGCCCCTAGTGAGTGTAAAATCACGCTTTCCACACTTCTTTCAAACTTCGAAAAAATCATATAAATGGATGTATCACCTCATAATAAGCCTATATATACCAAGAATACTAAAATTTGTAAAACTCAAGAATTTCGATTTTCTAGCCCCTAGTGAGTGTAAAATCGCGTTTACTTCACTTCTTTCAAACTGCTTAAAAGGATGTTTCACGTCATTATAAGCCTACATATACCAAGAATATTGAGTTTTCAACAAGTCAAGAAATTCAATTTTCTAGCCCCTTGTGAGAGTAAAATCGCGTTTACTTCACTTCTTTCAAACTGCATAAAAATCATATAAATGGATGTTATACGTCATAATAAGCCTATATATACCAAGAATACTAAGTTTTTAACAAGTCAAGAAATTCGATTTTTTAGCCCCTAGTGAGTGTATAATCGCGTTTACTTCACTTCTTTCAAACTGCTTAAAAATCATATAAATGGATGTATCACCTCATAATAAGCCTCTATATATCAAGAATACTAAGTTTTCAAAAAGTCAAGAATTTCGATTTTCTAGCCCCTAGTGAGTGTAAAATCGCGTTTACTTCACTTCTTTCAAGCTGTTAAAAATCATATAAAAGGATGTTTCACGTCATTATAAGCCTACATATACTAAGAATATTGAGTTTTCAACAAGTAAAGAAATTCAATTTTCTAGCCCCTAGTGAGAGTAAAATCGCGTTTACTTCACTTTTTTCAAACTGCATAAAAATCATATTAATGGATGTTTCACGTCATAATAAGCCTATATCTACCAAGAATACTAAGTTTTCAACAAGTCAAGAGATTCGATTCTCTAGCCCCTAGTGAGTGTAAAATCGCGTTTACTTCACTTCTTTCAAACTGCTTAAAAATCATATAAATGAATGTATCACCTCATAAAAACCCTCTATATACCAAGAATACTGAGTTTTCAAAAAGTCAAGAATTTCGATTTTCTAGCCCCTAGTGAGTGTAAAATCGCGTTTACTTCACTTCTTTCAAACTGCTTAAAAATCATATAAATGGATGTATCACCTCATAATAAGCCTCTATATAAAGAATACTAAGTTTTCAAAAAGTCAAGAATTTCGATTTTCTAACCCCTAGTGAGTGTAAAATCGCGTTTACATTACTTCTTTCAAACTGCTTAAAAATATATAAATGGATGTATCACTTCATAATAAGCCTCTATATACCAAGAATATTCAGTTTTCAACAAGTCAAGAAATTCGATTTTCTAGCCCCTAGTGAGTGTAAAATCGCGTTTACTTCACTTCTTTCAAAGTGCTTAAAAGTCATATAAATGTATGTATCACCTCATAATAAGCATCTGTATACCAAGAAAACTCAGTTTTCAACAAGTCAACAAATTCGATATTTTAGCCCCTAGTGAGCGTAAAATCGCGTTTACTTTACTTCTTTCAAACTGCTTAAAAATCATATAAATGGATGTTTCACGTCATAATAAGCCTATATATACCAAGAATACTGAGGTCTCAAAAAGACAAGAAATTCGATTTTTTAGCCCCTAGTGAGTGTAAAATCGCGTTTTCTTCACCTCTTTCAAACTGCTTAAAAATCATATAAATGGATGTATCACCTCATAAAAAGCCTATATATACAAAGAATACTAAAATTTGTAAAAGTCAAGAATTTCGATTTTCTAGCCCCTAGTGAGTGTAAAATCGCGTTTACTTCAGTTCTTTCAAACTGCTTAAAAATCATATAAATGGATGTTTCACGTCATTATATGCATATATATAGCAAGAATATTGAGTTTTCAAAAAGTCAAGAAATTCGATTTTCTAGCCCCTAGTGAGTGTAAAATCGCGTTTACTTCACTTCTTTCAAACTGCATAAAAATCTTATAAATGGATGTATTACCTCATAATAAGCCTCTATATACCAAGAATACTGAGTTTTCAAAAAGTCAAGAAATTCGATTTTCTTGCCCCTAGTGACTGTAAAATCGCGTTTACTTCACTTCTTTCAAACTGCTTAAAAATCATATAAATGGATGATTGACCTCATAATAAGCCTCTATATACCAAGAATACTGAGTTTTTAAAAGTCAAGAAATTCAATTTTCTAGCCCCTAGTGAGTGTAAAATCACGCTTTCCACATTTCTTTCAAACTTCGAAAAAATCATATAAATGGATGTTTCACGTCATAATAAGCCTATATATAGAAAGAATATTGAGTTTTCAACAAGTCCAGAAATTCGATTTTCTAGCCCCTAGTGAGTGTAAAATCGCGTTTACTTCACTTCTTTCAAACTGCTTAAAAATCATATAAATCGATGTATTAACTTATAATAAGCCTATATATACCAAGAATACTGAGTTTTCAAAAAGTCAAGAAAATCGATTTTCTAGCCCCTAGTGAGTGTAAAATCGCGTTTACTTCACTTGTTTCAAACTAAGTAAAAATCATAAATGGGTGTATCACATCATAATAAGCGTTTTATACCAAGAATATTGAGTTTTCAACAAGGCAGGAAATTCGATTTTCTAGCCCCTAGTGAGTGTAAAATCACGCTTTGCACACTTCTTTCAAACTTCGAAAAAATCATATAAATGGATGTATCACCTCATAATAAGCCTATATATACCAAGAATACTAAAATTTGTAAAAGTCAAGAATTTCGATTTTCTAGCCCCTAGTGAGTGTATAATCGCGTTTACTTCACTTCTTTCAAACTGCTTAAAAATCATATAAATGGATGTTTTACGTCATTATATGCATATATATATAGCAAGAATATTGAGTTTTCAAAAAGTCAAGAAATTCGATTTTCTAGCCCCTAGTGAGTGTAAAATCGCGTTTACTTCACTTCTTTCAAACTGTTTAAAAATCATATAAATGGATGTATCACCTCATAATAAGCCTCTATATACCAAGAATACTAAGATTTCAAAAAGTCAAGAATTACGATTTTCAAGCCCCTAGTGAGTGTAAAATCGCGTTTACTTCACTTCTTTCAAACTGCTTATAAATCATATAAATGAATGTATCACCTCGTAATAAGCCTCTATATACAAAGAATATTGAGCTTTCAACAAGTCTAGAAATTCGATTTTCTAGCCCCTAGTGAGTGTAAAATCGCGTTTACTTCACTTCTTTCAAACTGCTTAAAAATCATATAAATGGATGTATCACCTCATAATAAGCCTCTATATATCAAGAATAATAAGTTTTAAAAAGTCAAGAATTTCGATTTTCTAGCCCCTAGTGAGTGTAAAATCGCGTTTACTTCACTTCTTTCAAACTGCTTAAAAATCATATAAAAGGATGTTTCACGTCATTATAAGCCTACATATACCAAGAATATTGAGTTTTCAACAAGTAAAGAAATTCAATTTTCTAGCCCCTAGTGAGAGTAAAATCGCGTTTACTTCACTTCTTTCAAACTGCATAAAAATCATATAAATGGATGTTTCACGTCATAATAAGCCTATATCTACCAAGAATACTAAGTTTTCAACAAGTCAAGAGATTCGATTCTCTAGCCCCTAGTGAGTGTAAAATCGCGTTTACTTCACTTCTTTCAAACTGCTTAAAAATCATATAAATGAATGTATCACCTCATAAAAACCCTCTATATACCAAGAATACTGAGTTTTCAAAAAGTCAAGAATTTCGATTTTCTAGCCCCTAGTGAGTGTAAAATCGCGTTTACTTCACTTCTTTCAAACTGCATAAAAATCAAATAAATGGATGTTTCACGTCATTATAAGTCTATATATACCAAGAATACTGAGTTTTTAAATATCAAGAAATTCGATTTTCTAGCCCCTAGTGAGTGTAAAATCGCGTTTACTTCACTTCTTTCAAACTGCTTAAAAATCATATAAATGGATGTATTACCTCATAATAAGCATCTATATACCAAGAAAACTCAGTTTTCAACAAGTCAAGAAATTCGATATTTTAGCCCCTAGTGAGCGTAAAATCGCGTTTACTTTACTTCTTTCAAACTGTTTAAAAATCATATAAATGGATGTATCACCTCATAATAAGCCTCTATATACCAAGAATACTAAGTTTTCAAAAAGTCAAGAATTACGATTTTCAAGCTCCTAGTGAGTGTAAAATCGCGTTTACTTCACTTCTTTCAAACTGGTTAAAAATCTTATAAATGGATGTATCACCTCATAATAAGCCTCTATATACCAAGAATACTGAGTTTTCAAAAAGTCAAGAAATTCGATTTTCTTGCCCCTAGTAACTGTACAATCGCGTTTACTTCACTTCTTTTAAACTGCTTAAAAATCATATAAATGGATGAATGACCTCATAATAAGCCTCTATATACCAAGAATACTGCGTTTTTAAAAGTCAAGAAATTCAATTTTCTAGCCCCTAGTGAGTGTAAAATCACGCTTTCCACACTTCTTTCAAACTTCGAAAAAAAATCATATAAATGGATGTTTCACGTCATAATAAGCCTATATATAGAGAGAATATTGAGTTTTCAACAAGTACAGAAATTCGATTTTCTAGCCCCTAGTGAGTTTAAAATCGCGTTTACTTCACTTCTTTCAAACTGCTTAAAAATCATATAAATGGATGTATCACCTCATAATAAGCCTCTATATACCAAGAATACTGAGTTTTCAAAAAGTCAAGAAAATCGATTTTCTAGCCCCTAGTGAGTGTAAAGTCGCGTTTACTTCACTTGTTTCAAACTAAGTAAAAATCATAAATGGGTGTATCACATCATAATAAGCTTTTTATACCAAGAATATTGAGTTTTCAACAAGGCAGAAATTCGATTTTCTAGCCCCTAGTGAGTGTAAAATCACGCTTTCCACACTTCTTTCAAACTTCGAAAAAATCATATAAATGGATGTATCACCTCATAATAAGCCTCTATATACCAAGAATACTAAAATTTGTAAAAGTCAAGAATTTCGATTTTCTAGCCCCTAGTGAGTGTAAAATCGCGTTTACTTCACTTCTTTCAAACTGCTTAAAAGGATGTTTCACGTCATTATAAGGCTACATATACCAAGAATATTGAGTTTTCAACAAGTCAAGAAATTCAATTTTCTAGCCCCTTGTGAGAGTAAAATCGCGTTTACTTCACTTCTTTCAAACTGCATAAAAATCATATAAATGGATGTTATACGTCATAATAAGCCTATATATACCAAGAATACTAAGTTTTTAACAAGTCAAGAAATTCGATTTTTTAGCCCCTAGTGAGTGTATAATCGCGTTTACTTCACTTCTTTCAAACTGCTTAAAAATCATATAAATGGATGTATCACCTCATAATAAGCCTCTATATATCAAGAATACTAAGTTTTCAAAAAGTCAAGAATTTCGATTTTCTAGCCCCTAGTGAGTGTAAAATCGCGTTTACTTCACTTCTTTCAAACTGTTAAAAATCATATAAAAGGATGTTTCACGTCATTATAAGCCTACATATACTAAGAATATTGAGTTTTCAACAAGTAAAGAAATTCAATTTTCTAGCCCCTAGTGAGAGTAAAATCGCGTTTACTTCACTTTTTTCAAACTGCATAAAAATCATATTAATGGATGTTTCACGTCATAATAAGCCTATATCTACCAAGAATACTAAGTTTTCAACAAGTCAAGAGATTCGATTCTCTAGCCCCTAGTGAGTGTAAAATCGCGTTTACTTCACTTCTTTCAAACTGCTTAAAAATCATATAAATGAATGTATCACCTCATAAAAACCCTCTATATACCAAGAATACTGAGTTTTCAAAAAGTCAAGAATTTCGATTTTCTAGCCCCTAGTGAGTGTAAAATCGCGTTTACTTCACTTCTTTCAAACTGCATAAAAATCAAATAAATGGATGTTTCACGTCATTATAAGCCTATATATACCAAGAATACTGAGTTTTTAAATATCAAGAAATTCGATTTTCTAGCCCCTAGTGAGTGTAAAATCGCGTTTACTTCACTTCTTTCAAACTGCTTAAAAATCATATAAATGGATGTATCACCTCATAATAAGCCTCTATATAAAGAATACTAAGTTTTCAAAAAGTCAAGAATTTCGATTTTCTAGCCCCTAGTGAGTGTAAAATCGCGTTTACATTACTTCTTTCAAACTGCTTAAAAATATATAAATGGATGTATCACTTCATAATAAGCCTCTATATACCAAGAATATTCAGTTTTCAACAAGTCAAGAAATTCGATTTTCTAGCCCCTAGTGAGTGTAAAATCGCGTTTACTTCACTTCTTTCAAACTGCTTAAAAGTCATATAAATGTATGTATCACCTCATAATAAGCATCTGTATACCAAGAAAACTCAGTTTTCAACAAGTCAACAAATTCGATATTTTAGCCCCTAGTGAGCGTAAAATCGCGTTTACTTTACTTCTTTCAAACTGCATAAAAATCATATAAATGGAAGTTTCACGTCATAATAAGCCTATATATACCAAGAATACTGAGGTCTCAAAAAGACAAGAAATTCGATTTTTTAGCCCCTAGTGAGTGTAAAATCGCGTTTTCTTCACCTCTTTCAAACTGCTTAAAAATCATATAAATGGATGTATCACCTCATAAAAAGCCTATATATACAAAGAATACTAAAATTTGTAAAAGTCAAGAATTTCGATTTTCTAGCCCCTAGTGAGTGTAAAATCGCGTTTACTTCAGTTCTTTCAAACTGCTTAAAAATCATATAAATGGATGTTTCACGTCATTATATGCATATATATAGCAAGAATATTGAGTTTTCAAAAAGTCAAGAAATTCGATTTTCTAGCCCCTAGTGAGTGTAAAATCGCGTTTACTTCACTTCTTTCAAACTGCATAAAAATCTTATAAATGGATGTATTACCTCATAATAAGCCTCTATATACCAAGAATACTGAGTTTTCAAAAAGTCAAGAAATTCGATTTTCTTGCCCCTAGTGACTGTAAAATCGCGTTTACTTCACTTCTTTCAAACTGCTTAAAAATCATATAAATGGATGATTGACCTCATAATAAGCCTCTATATACCAAGAATACTGAGTTTTTAAAAGTCAAGAAATTCAATTTTCTAGCCCCTAGTGAGTGTAAAATCACGCTTTCCACATTTCTTTCAAACTTCGAAAAAATCATATAAATGGATGTTTCACGTCATAATAAGCCTATATATAGAAAGAATATTGAGTTTTCAACAAGTCCAGAAATTCGATTTTCTAGCCCCTAGTGAGTGTAAAATCGCGTTTACTTCACTTCTTTCAAACTGCTTAAAAATCATATAAATCGATGTATTAACTTATAATAAGCCTATATATACCAAGAATACTGAGTTTTCAAAAAGTCAAGAAAATCGATTTTCTAGCCCCTAGTGAGTGTAAAATCGCGTTTACTTCACTTGTTTCAAACTAAGTAAAAATCATAAATGGGTGTATCACATCATAATAAGCCTTTTATACCAAGAATATTGAGTTTTCAACAAGGCAGGAAATTCGATTTTCTAGCCCCTAGTGAGTGTAAAATCACGCTTTGCACACTTCTTTCAAACTTCGAAAAAATCATATAAATGGATGTATCACCTCATAATACGCCTATATATACCAAGAATACTAAAATTTGTAAAAGTCAAGAATTTCGATTTTCTAGCCCCTAGTGAGTGTATAATCGCGTTTACTTCACTTCTTTCAAACTGCTTAAAAATCATATAAATGGATGTTTTACGTCATTATATGCATATATATATATATAGCAAGAATATTGAGTTTTCAAAAAGTCAAGAAATTCGATTTTCTAGCCCCTAGTGAGTGTAAAATCGCGTTTACTTCACTTCTTTCAAACTGTTTAAAAATCATATAAATGGATGTATCACCTCATAATAAGCCTCTATATACCAAGAATACTAAGTTTTCAAAAAGTCAAGAATTACGATTTTCAAGCCCCTAGTGAGTGTAAAATCGCGTTTACTTCACTTCTTTCAAACTGCTTATAAATCATATAAATGAATGTATCACCTCGTAATAAGCCTCTATATACAAAGAATATTGAGCTTTCAACAAGTCTAGAAATTCGATTTTCTAGCCCCTAGTGAGTGTAAAATCGCGTTTACTTCACTTCTTTCAAACTGCTTAAAAATCATATAAATGGATGTATCACCTCATAATAAGCCTCTATATATCAAGAATAATAAGTTTTAAAAAGTCAAGAATTTCGATTTTCTAGCCCCTAGTGAGTGTAAAATCGCGTTTACTTCACTTCTTTCAAACTGCTTAAAAATCATATAAAAGGATGTTTCACGTCATTATAAGCCTACATATACCAAGAATATTGAGTTTTCAACAAGTAAAGAAATTCAATTTTCTAGCCCCTAGTGAGAGTAAAATCGCGTTTACTTCACTTCTTTCAAACTGCATAAAAATCATATAAATGGATGTTTCACGTCATAATAAGCCTATATCTACCAAGAATACTAAGTTTTCAACAAGTCAAGAGATTCGATTCTCTAGCCCCTAGTGAGTGTAAAATCGCGTTTACTTCACTTCTTTCAAACTGCTTAAAAATCATATAAATGAATGTATCACCTCATAAAAACCCTCTATATACCAAGAATACTGAGTTTTCAAAAAGTCAAGAATTTCGATTTTCTAGCCCCTAGTGAGTGTAAAATCGCGTTTACTTCACTTCTTTCAAACTGCATAAAAATCAAATAAATGGATGTTTCACGTCATTATAAGCCTATATATACCAAGAATACTGAGTTTTTAAATATCAAGAAATTCGATTTTCTAGCCCCTAGTGAGTGTAAAATCGCGTTTACTTCACTTCTTTCAAACTGCTTAAAAATCATATAAATGGATGTATCACCTCATAATAAGCCTCTATATAAAGAATACTAAGTTTTCAAAAAGTCAAGAATTTCGATTTTCTAGCCCCTAGTGAGTGTAAAATCGCGTTTACATTACTTCTTTCAAACTGCTTAAAAATCATATAAATGGATGTATCACGTCATAATAAGCCTCTATATACCAAGAATATTCAGTTTTCAACAAGTCAAGAAATTCGATTTTCTAGCCCCTAGTGAGTGTAAAATCGCGTTTACTTCACTTCTTTCAAACTGCTTAAAAGTCATATAAATGTATGTATCACCTCATAATAAGCATCTGTATACCAAGAAAACTCAGTTTTCAACAAGTCAACAAATTCGATATTTTAGCCCCTAGTGAGCGTAAAATCGCGTTTACTTTACTTCTTTTAAACTGCATAAAAATCATATAAATGGATGTTTCACGTCATAATAAGCCTATATATACCAAGAATACTGAGGTCTCAAAAAGACAAGAAATTCGATTTTTTAGCCCCTAGTGAGTGTAAAATCGCGTTTTCTTCACCTCTTTCAAACTGCTTAAAAATCATATAAATGGATGTATCACCTCATAAAAAGCCTATATATACAAAGAATACTAAAATTTGTAAAAGTCAAGAATTTCGATTTTCTAGCCCCTAGTGAGTGTAAAATCGCGTTTACTTCAGTTCTTTCAAACTGCTTAAAAATCATATAAATGGATGTTTCACGTCATTATATGCATATATATAGCAAGAATATTGAGTTTTCAAAAAGTCAAGAAATTCGATTTTCTAGCCCCTAGTGAGTGTAAAATGGCGTTTACTTCACTTGTTCCAAACTAAGTAAAAATCATAAATGGGTGTATCACATCATAATAAGCCTCTATATACCAAGAATATTGAGTTTTCAACAAGGCAGGAAATTCGATTTTCTAGCCCCTAGTGAGTGTAAAATCACGCTTTCCACACTTCTTTCAAACTTCGAAAAAATCATATAAATTGATGTATCACCTCATAATAAGCCCATATATACCAAGAATACTAAAATTTGTAAAACTCAAGAATTTCGATTTTCTAGCCCCTAGTGAGTGTATAATCGCGTTTACTTCACTTCTTTCAAACTGCTTAAAAATCATATAAATGGATGTTTTACGTCATTATATGCATATATATATATAGCAAGAATATTGAGTTTTCAAAAAGTCAAGAAATTCGATTTTCTAGCCCCTAGTGAGTGTAAAATCGCGTTTATTTCACTTCTTTCAAAATGCTTAAAAATCATATAAGTGGATGTATCACGTCATTATAAGCCTATATATACCAAGAATACTGAGTTATTAAAAATTCAAGAAATTCGATTTTCTAACCCCTAGTGAGTGTAAAATCGCAATTACTTCACTTCTTTCAAACTGCTTAAAAACCATATAAATGGATGATTCACCTCATAATAAGCCTCTATATACCAAGAATATTCAGATTTCAACATGTCAAGATATTCGATTTTCTATCCCCCAGTGAGTGTAAAATCGCGTTTACTTCACTTCTTTCAAACTGCTTAAAAATCATATAAATGGATGTATTACCTCATAATAAGCCTATATATACCAAGAATACTAAGTTTTCAAAAAGTCAAAAATTTCGATTTTCTAGCCCCTAGTGAGTGTAAAATCGCGTTTACTTCACTTCTTTCAAACTGCTTAAAAATCATATAAATGTATGTATCACCTCATAATAAGCATCTATATACCAAGAAAACTCAGTTTTCAACAAGTCAAGAAATTCGATATTTTAGCCCCTAGTGAGCGTAAAATCGCGTTTACTTTACTTCTTTCAAACTGTTTAAAAATCATATAAATGGATGTATCACCTCATAATAAGCCTCTATATACCAAGAATACTAAGTTTTCAAAAAGTCAAGAATTACGATTTTCAAGCTCCTAGTGAGTGTAAAATCGCGTTTACTTCACTTCTTTCAAACTGCTTAAAAATCATATAAATGGATGAATGACCTCATAATAAGCCTCTATATACCAAGAATACTGCGTTTTTAAAAGTCAAGAAATTCAATTTTCTAGCCCCTAGTGAGTGTAAAATCACGCTTTCCACACTTCTTTCAAACTTCGAAAAAAAATCATATAAATGGATGTTTCACGTCATAATAAGCCTATATATAGAAAGAATATTGAGTTTTCAACAAGTACAGAAATTCGATTTTCTAGCCCCTAGTGAGTTTAAAATCGCGTTTACTTCACTTCTTTCAAACTGCTTAAAAATCATATAAATGGATGTATCACCTCATAATAAGCCTCTATATACCAAGAATACTGAGTTTTCAAAAAGTCAAGAAAATCGATTTTCTAGCCCCTAGTGAGTGTAAAGTCGCGTTTACTTCACTTGTTTCAAACTAAGTAAAAATCATAAATGGGTGTATCACATCATAATAAGCTTTTTATACCAAGAATATTGAGTTTTCAACAAGGCAGAAATTCGATTTTCTAGCCCCTAGTGAGTGTAAAATCACGCTTTCCACACTTCTTTCAAACTTCGAAAAAATCATATAAATGGATGTATCACCTCATAATAAGCCTCTATATACCAAGAATACTAAAATTTGTAAAAGTCAAGAATTTCGATTTTCTAGCCCCTAGTGAGTGTAAAATCGCGTTTACTTCACTTCTTTCAAACTGCTTAAAAGGATGTTTCACGTCATTATAAGGCTACATATACCAAGAATATTGAGTTTTCAACAAGTCAAGAAATTCAATTTTCTAGCCCCTTGTGAGAGTAAAATCGCGTTTACTTCACTTCTTTCAAACTGCATAAAAATCATATAAATGGATGTTATACGTCATAATAAGCCTATATATACCAAGAATACTAAGTTTTTAACAAGTCAAGAAATTCGATTTTTTAGCCCCTAGTGAGTGTATAATCGCGTTTACTTCACTTCTTTCAAACTGCTTAAAAATCATATAAATGGATGTATCACCTCATAATAAGCCTCTATATATCAAGAATACTAAGTTTTCAAAAAGTCAAGAATTTCGATTTTCTAGCCCCTAGTGAGTGTAAAATCGCGTTTACTTCACTTCTTTCAAACTGTTAAAAATCATATAAAAGGATGTTTCACGTCATTATAAGCCTACATATACTAAGAATATTGAGTTTTCAACAAGTAAAGAAATTCAATTTTCTAGCCCCTAGTGAGAGTAAAATCGCGTTTACTTCACTTTTTTCAAACTGCATAAAAATCATATTAATGGATGTTTCACGTCATAATAAGCCTATATCTACCAAGAATACTAAGTTTTCAACAAGTCAACAGATTCGATTCTCTAGCCCCTAGTGAGTGTAAAATCGCGTTTACTTCACTTCTTTCAAACTGCTTAAAAATCATATAAATGAATGTATCACCTCATAAAAACCCTCTATATACCAAGAATACTGAGTTTTCAAAAAGTCAAGAATTTCGATTTTCTAGCCCCTAGTGAGTGTAAAATCGCGTTTACTTCACTTCTTTCAAACTGCATAAAAATCAAATAAATGGATGTTTCACGTCATTATAAGCCTATATATACCAAGAATACTGAGTTTTTAAATATCAAGAAATTCGATTTTCTAGCCCCTAGTGAGTGTAAAATCGCGTTTACTTCACTTCTTTCAAACTGCTTAAAAATCATATAAATGGATGTATCACCTCATAATAAGCCTCTATATAAAGAATACTAAGTTTTCAAAAAGTCAAGAATTTCGATTTTCTAGCCCCTAGTGAGTGTAAAATCGCGTTTACATTACTTCTTTCAAACTGCTTAAAAATATATAAATGGATGTATCACGTCATAATAAGCCTCTATATACCAAGAATATTCAGTTTTCAACAAGTCAAGAAATTCGATTTTCTAGCCCCTAGTGAGTGTAAAATCGCGTTTACTTCACTTCTTTCGAACTGCTTAAAAGTCATATAAATGTATGTATCACCTCATAATAAGCATCTGTATACCAAGAAAACTCAGTTTTCAACAAGTCAACAAATTCGATATTTTAGCCCCTAGTGAGCGTAAAATCGCGTTTACTTTACTTCTTTCAAACTGCATAAAAATCATATAAATGGATGTTTCACGTCATAATAAGCCTATATATACCAAGAATACTAAGGTCTCAAAAAGACAAGAAATTCGATTTTTTAGCCCCTAGTGAGTGTAAAATCGCGTTTTCTTCACCTCTTTCAAACTGCTTAAAAATCATATAAATGGATGTATCACCTCATAAAAAGCCTATATATACAAAGAATACTAAAATTTGTAAAAGTCAAGAATTTCGATTTTCTAGCCCCTAGTGAGTGTAAAATCGCGTTTACTTCAGTTCTTTCAAACTGCTTAAAAATCATATAAATGGATGTTTCACGTCATTATATGCATATATATAGCAAGAATATTGAGTTTTCAAAAAGTCAAGAAATTCGATTTTCTAGCCCCTAGTGAGTGTAAAATCGCGTTTACTTAACTTCTTTCAAACTGCATAAAAATCTTATAAATGGATGTATCACCTCATAATAAGCCTCTATATACCAAGAATACTGAGTTTTCAAAAGGTCAAGAAATTCGATTTTCTTGCCCCTAGTGACTGTAAAATCACGTTTACTTCACTTCTTTCAAACTGCTTAAAAATCATATAAATGGATGATTGACCTCATAATAAGCCTCTATATACCAAGAATACTGAGTTTTTAAAAGTCAAGAAATTCAATTTTCTAGCCCCTAGTGAGTGTAAAATCACGCTTTCCACACTTCTTTCAAACTTCGAAAAAATCATATAAATGGATGTTTCACGTCATAATAAGCCTATATATAGAAAGAATATTGAGTTTTCAACAAGTCCAGAAATTCGATTTTCTAGCCCCTAGTGAGTGTAAAATCGCGTTTACTTCACTTCTTTCAAACTGCTTAAAAATCATATAAATCGATGTATTAACTTATAATAAGCCTATATATACCAAGAATACTGAGTTTTCAAAAAGTCAAGAAAATCGATTTTCTAGCCCCTAGTGAGTGTAAAATCGCGTTTACTTCACTTGTTTCAAACTAAGTAAAAATCATAAATGGGTGTATCACATCATAATAAGCCTTTTATACCAAGAATATTGAGTTTTCAACAAGGCAGGAAATTCGATTTTCTAGCCCCTAGTGAGTGTAAAATCACGCTTTGCACACTTCTTTCAAACTTCGAAAAAATCATATAAATGGATGTATCACCTCATAATAAGCCTATATATACCAAGAATACTAAAATTTGTAAAAGTCAAGACTTTCGATTTTCTAGCCCCTAGTGAGTGTATAATTGCGTTTACTTCACTTCTTTCAAACTGCTTAAAAATCATATAAATGGATGTTTTACGTCATTATATGCATATATATATAGCAAGAATATTGAGTTTTCAAAAAGTCAAGAAATTCGATTTTCTAGCCCCTAGTGAGTGTAAAATCGCGTTTACTTCACTTCTTTCAAACTGTTTAAAAATCATATAAATGGATGTATCACCTCATAATAAGCCTCTATATACCAAGAATACTAAGTTTTCAAAAAGTCAAGAATTACGATTTTCAAGCCCCTAGTGAGTGTAAAATCGCGTTTACTTCTTTCAAACTGCTTATAAATCATATAAATGAATGTATCACCTCGTAATAAGCCTCTATATACAAAGAATATTGAGCTTTCAACAAGTCTAGAAATTCGATTTTCTAGCCCCTAGTGAGTGTAAAATCGCGTTTACTTCACTTCTTTCAAACTGCTTTAAAATCATATAAATGAATGTGTCACCTCAGAATACGCCTCTATATATCAAGAATACTGAGTTTTCAAAAAGTCAAGAAATTCGATTTTCTACCCCCTAGTTTGTGTAAAATCGCGTTTACTTCACTTCTTTCAAACTGCTTAAAAATCATATAAATGGGTGTATCACCTCATAATAAGCCTCTATATATCAAGAATACTGAGTTTTCAAAAAGTCAAGAAATTCGATTTTCTAGCCCCTAGTGAGTGTAAAATCACGCTTTCCACACTTCATTCAAACTTAAGATACTTTCTTGCAAATTAAAAGTATATCTTGAATTTTGTAGGAATGTCACCAAAAGTCCTCTTCATTCTGAATGACTTTCCATAACTGATAAACCGTAAGAGACAGACAAAATTTTACCACACAAAAAATGTAGATCTAGTTAATACAGACAATTTATGTCACTTTTTTTATCCAATCAAACATTTCCTACATATTCCTTGTTATTGGTTAAAATTTTCCAATACTTTTTCGAAATTCGAATTTGTTATTCTTTTTCTTTCTTATCCTCGACATGCGAAGAGAATGGAATGCTCCACATAGCTACCAGGTCTTAAAATATTTTACTACCACTTAAAGCCAATCATATTTCACTTGCACCTACAAGAAAATAGCAATAAGATTAGTATCTCAGTTAATATTAAATATATGGAGAATAAGCGTTTGTAAGAATAGTTTATACAGGAATAGAGAAAGCCATGCGAGTGAAGCACATCAGATGTTTCTTATACGGGCACGTTACATAAAAGTAGTTTAATCTCGGAATACAGATTGGTAAGGGATAAGAACCAGACGTCGTTTTTTAGATAAATACATTGCGGTTTTCCTTACATCAAACACTATTTTTGTCGAATGGAAAAACACATTTTTAATTATAAATAGTCTAAACCGCAATATCATATTTAACCCCCTAATATTAAAATCTGGAAAAAATACAGGAGGAATCTATGATATATTTTGTTTTAAACCTGTTAATATCTTCCTTAGAAGTACGCTTTTAAACAGTTCATTTGTGTTAGCACGTAGGCTTTTAGAACACGAGAATGCTTGCTGACTGAGAGTTTTACACAACAGCAGAAGCACGCCGCGCCGGGGATACGTTACCCAGTACGAACGTGACTGGCCATCACTTCCGGTTTTCGGTGTAACTCAGCAACTGGAATCTGATATTCTATGAAGCCTCTCTCCGCTGTTTCATTTTAAATGTAACCTTGTCTTCAGATTTTTGCATACAAGTTCATTCTTAGCTCTGTGATTTCTGAAAGTGCATAATGAATGATTTAAGAAATGTTTTAATGTTTCCAAGCATAACAGAAGGCAGAAATCATTAAGCTTAGTTACCCGCAATATGCTTACAAACTTAAAAAAGAACAATTTAGCTTTTTCAGCAGACCTAAAACTATGTGATGCGTGTCAAATAAATTTCCTAAAGTACCTGCCCCCACGGATAACAGTGATAATTGTGTATTACAAAGTACCAATGCGTTAATAATCCAGAAGTGGTTGCGAACATAGTGACCATTTTGAAGCAAGATACGGCAATGCGAAAGCGAACTTTTGTACCTTTGAGCTAATTTCATTTAGCTCTGTGGTGCAATAATAACCAGATGGTATTCTCTTGAGCCTGAAGGGGGAAAAGTGCACATTTAAGTTGTAGGTACGTTGCCTCCCATAGGATAAGATTGAAGGTTCGCATATTTCTCAGCTGTATGCCGAATTTAAGTTACATGTGAACAAATTAGTGCAAATAATGTGAATAATTGACAAGGCTGACAGAATGCTGCTGCTGATCTTCAGCCGCGCCGCGCAATGACCCCGCTACGCACCACTTTCTAATTTATTTTATTTAAAAATACAGCATCCAATCTTTGATTTATGTAAAAATATACAAAATCTACAAGTGATTTATTTTCAATTTTTCTAGAAATTTAAACTTGATGGTTAATAAGGATATATAGTTTTTAAATTATTGGATTTTAAAAAGTGATGTAAATAATTAATTATATCAATTCTATTAAACATTAAGTAAAAGATTACACATTAAGTTTTGCATTGCATTTTTATCACTTTTCATCTTTCAGATATTCTAATTTAAAGGTAGACGTGTATACCGCTTTTCATAAGTTGGTTTAATCACAATATTTTAAAAAAATATTACGATAAAAGAATAAGAATTTAAAACATATTTCACTTCGTTTTTGTAATTCATGGACAAAATTTTAAGTGAATGGAAACATGATGGTCAGATTTTGTGAAAATTTGTGCGACTTGACGTGGAATGGGTCATAACTGTAAACGTTATGCGATAGACGAAAACGTACTGCTAAAAAAAGTAGATATTTTTGAAATACATAATTTATTAAAAAAACATTTTGTGGCAACCACCATTTCCGAGGTATACATATCTATGTTTCGAATAGATAGTGCTTCATCATTCTTTTAAAGCCCTGTGAACATTCAGTTGTTTCTCCTGATTGCAGGGAACAGTATGGAATATTAAGGCCAGCATATTGTGCCCTAATGTTAAACATTTGATTCTCATTATTTCCTTCGTATCTATAACGAAATGTGTAATGTAGCTATTTCTGCATTAAAATGAAGTAGATAGGGAAGCGGAGGGGGCAGTCCGGGGACCGAAGGATTACTCAGCCATGCACACGCGTCCTTGAAAGAAGCCAAGCAGATGAAAGGTAAAGCGAAATGGAGGGACAGGAAATTTGGGGGATGTTATGATGCTTCCTAGCCTGGCGACCAGGTAAACCCCGAAAAAAATTGGGTCAGGAAGGTCAGCCACGGGAATCGAGCTGGCAGCTTCCGAATGTAGGCCACAGACCTGAGCCATCCCGCTGGTAAATAAGTAGATAGAAAAATAAACTTTCGTATACTCTTTCTCAGGCAAGACCGATCCTACTGCACACAACAAGGACAAGCGTATTCAACGCGCTATGTGCACATGACCTGCACAACACTAGCTGTAGAAGTGCTAACCATTTGACAATAAATCCAGCAAGACATTGCTAGCAAGCTAGAAGAGATGGAGAATAAGCGTTTGTGAAAATAATTTGTACAAGAGTAGGGAAAGTCATGTAAGTGCAACACATCTGATTTTTAGAAAAAGGTGTGTGTGTGTGTGTGTGTGTGTGTGTGTGTGTGTGTGTGTGTGTGTGTGTGTCTGAGAAAAGCAAGTCAATAACGTAAAGCCCGGATAAATACCAAACCTGTTATTTACGTTCAATATCTTCCAAAGTTGCCATAACGAAGATTTTGAATGAAGTCATTCCACCCTAAACTACCCTTTACATCAACATTACTTCGAAATTTTAGTTTTTAAAAAATTTCTATAATGATTTTTATTAAAATACGACGTATCAAAGATGTGTACATGTCAAATAAAATACATATGTCGAATTCCTTTTTATACCAATGGAATTCTGTATAATCTTATATAACTGGTAAAATTTTAGCACATACTACACAAAAAATGTAGATCTCGTAAAAGCACACAATTTATTTAAAATAAGCTTTTGTAGTATAAATCGTTTTTGAGATATCCGCTATTAAAGGTTCCAATTGTTCATTTCTCGGTCATTCCCTTCAAGTCGTTTGAACGTTCAGCTGCTTCTCGCGATTGCATGCAACATGATGGCATTTTAAGGCCACCATAGCGTCCAGTCCTTAAACATTTGAGGTAGAGAGTGGAGTAGGTCATTTGAATGTATCACATCAGATTTATTTTTTAAGACAGAGCAACCCCTTTCACGTTAAAGACACGTTGACACTTCAGCGGAAAAAAATATATAAATTAATGGGTAATTGGCTCTAAGTGTACATATAACTGTGTATACTGCACCTCCGGGGTGGACAAACAATCAGCACAGAACTTGTCACGTGTCAGCACCAACTGTTTGTTTCTGTTCTCGTAATGAAAAACGTGGCTGCGGCCATCAGAAAAGCAGAGGTCTTCTTAATCATTATGTGAAATTAGATTTTAGCTAAAAAGCTAACCTATATCTTACTTTTAAACATTCGCAAAGAAAGCTAAAGAGCGAAAAACTACTGAATCAATTTTAATTTGTCATCTTCCTGACACAATCAGCTTTTAAAAAATCGGATGTGTTACACTTACATGACTTTCTCTACTCTTGCACAAACTATTTTAGGTGCTTATTCTCCATCTACTTCATGTTAATCGAGATAAACACTTGCAGAAACTGTCGTATTGCTAATTTTCTTGTAGGTACAAGGGTAACATGGTAGGTTTTAAGCGATAGACAAATCTTTTAAGAGCTGTTTGCTATGTGGAGCATTCCATTCCAGGACATAAAAACTGAATAACAAATTCCCATTTGAGAAACGTATTAAGTATTTAAAATATCAAACAGATAACAAGGAATATCTCCTGACAAATATATATATGTACAGAAAATAAATTTTGTTTCAACGATATCTACACTTTCTGTGTAGAAAACGTTTGTCTATCTTTTACGGTTTACCAGTTATGAATAAGTCATTTAGAATAAAGAGGATGTTTTGGGATATGCCCGGATAATTCAAGACACACATTGTATTAGTCATGAAAATATCTTAAAATATATGATATTTTAATGAAAATTGTTAAGAGCCATTTTTGAGAAAATCAATATTTTCGAAAAACAGTTCCATGTAAAGGGTTTTCTGTGATTGGGGATTTTCTTGAATATCCTAGTGTCGCACCTTTGGAAGATACTGTACCTAAATACAAAATTTGTTGTTTATCCGACTTTTCGTTTTTGAGTTATGCTGTTTACAGACACACGGACCTTTTCTAAAAAATTTTTTTTGGATTGAGGGGGCCAAAACATGTATTTCCTTTGAAATCTCGACATCGTACTTTTGGGTGGAATGCAATACTTCCCCTACTTAATAAACGTAGTAGAAAAGGTAAAAAACGTTTGATGCGTTACACTCATACGACTTCCTTCACTCTCTATGGCTTATTAGTATACAAATTATTCTTACAGAAGTTTATTTTCCTATCTACTTTATTTGATCGAGATATTCCTTTCCGTAAATTGCTAAATTATCGATTTCGTTATATATACAAAGGGAATAGCAATACTAAAATATTTTAGAACTGGACTCTATATGCTGGTCTTAAAATTCCATACCCCCTCCATGACATCGCAAGAAACAACTGAAAATCGACAGGTCTTTAAAGAAACGTCTAAGTATTGAAAATTCGCACGATTAATAACAGTTATTTCGGAGATGCCACAAAAAGTTATTTGAAATAAATTGAGATAATAATGTTTGAAATAATAATTTGAAATAAGAGATCTTCATTTTTGGTGGAGTACCTTTTCATCAACTGTTAACATTTAGCAGTTAAACAGGAGTACACAAAATTCCTTCCGAATGAAGAGGACTTCACAGGCTATTCCCAGAAAATTCAGGATATACATTTTATTTGTCATGTAAACATCTTTAATATATGATATTTTAATAAAAATCGTTAGTGCAATTTTTAGAAAATAAAAAATGTCGAAAAATGTTCTAAGTAAGTATAGTTGGGGTGGGGGAACATTTTTGTAAATACAAAGTTTGCAATTTATCTGACTTTTCGTTTTTGTGTTATGCAGTTCACACAAAAACACACATACACACTCACACATGAAAACTCTCTAAAAATGTTTTTCTGGGTTCAAGGTGCCTCAAAACATACATTTCCGGTGATATCTCGGTATTGAATTTTTGGATGGAATGCCGTACTTTCTCTACTAACTATGTACCAAGTAGAGAAAGTAAAAAAGCTATAATACATAAATACATAAATAAAAGTGATATAAAATGCGATAGAAAAACTATCTTCCAAGTATGATTGACAACTGCAGTACTATCCTATAATTTATTGCATTTTGTTAGTAAAATTGTGTTATTATAAATTCGTTCTTATTTTAAGCACTAAATTTTGTCACTCATTTCAGCCATTCTTTCTAGCAGTTTTCAGTATAAAATTTACTGCCTGTTGCATAATTTATATATTGAATCTCAGAGTTAGCGCCAGATACAGCCGCTAATGAAATTAAAATTAAATTAAATTGACTTCTATTTATGGACACTCATTAACTGCTGTTCCTCTTAGCGTTCCATTCTATATTGGGCGTGAAAGGCTGGTAATTTTGCTCAGAGGCCTCTTTATCAGGCTTGAGGTTCTTTTACGTGCCGTAAATCTACGACACGGGACCACCGGCTTTACTTCCCTTCCGAAGGAAGCCGTGCTAAGGATTTTTACGCCGAAAAAATCCATCGCCCTCCACTGGGTTTGAATCAATGAACTCAGGAATTAGAGCCGCTAATGAGTCGTCTCAACTTAAATCTATGTGAAAGTTACTACAATATTCTAGGAGCCCAAACAAGCCGTTCTTAGCAGTTTTGTTTCCTCGAGGCGGACTTTAGTCCTGGCATGTGGAGCAAAAGTAGAGCCTGCAGTCGAGGGTGACTCCGTGGTAACCAAAGGGATTATCCTCGGCCGCAGCCTCAGCCTTCGCCAGGAGAATCGCCGAGCTCTTCCCCGGGCTGATGGCCATCCTCCGCTTCTCTCTCCACCTGCCAATTGCTCGGAGCTGTCGATGTAGTGGAGGGCATTCTTGTTGTGCCAATATGAGGACATCGTCCGCATGCTGGCACGTAACAGTCCTGGGTTCCGTAGGGAAGTCCGACACGTATGCCGCGAAGAGAACGTAAAAGGTACCGGGACGGAGCACCGCAAGTAGGCCGATTCTACTGTAACCCCTGGGTGAGAGGGACGAAAGGAGAGACCCGATGCTGATGGACGGAGTTCCTAACGTTTCCGGATCGAAAGCAACCGCTCGGGTCCACCCACAAGTCCCTAAACTCCGGGGTTGCCCCTACGAGAGCACTCCGAAGAGAGACCTAACCGAGCAGTCCCGCAGCGACACCAAGGAAGAAATCTCTATAGAGCGTAAACTGCAACTCGCCGAATACCGTCGTCTATGACCCTGAAACAGATAACAAGGAAGATGATGGGTACAGGAAATGAGGGTCAAGAAGTTTTGACCGACCCGGGGAAACCACGATCAACATGGGCGGTCTTAAGGAAACGAACCCGGGACCTCTCGAATGCGAACCGCATACGTTACCGTGGCGCATCTCTCTCGGTTTATCTATAGATATCACCGCAAATATGGTTTTAAGGTCCACTGAACAAAAAATAAATTAATAATTTTTTTAATGTGCTTCCGTGTGTGTGTGCCTCTGAACGGCATAACTTAAAAACGAAAACTCAGATAAATGCCAAACTTTGTATTTATGTTCAGTATTTTCGGAGGATGCGACACTAAGTTTTTCAAGAAAATCTCTCTTCCCAAATATTAGCATTTACATGGAAGAAAATTTTTTATTCTTTATTTTGGTTGAAATACGTATGCTTCAAATTATTTTGAGTGATATATAAAATGTATATCCTGAATTTTATAGAAAGCCTGTGAGGTGCTCTTCACTGGACCATTTGCGTTGAGACTGTACAATATCTCCAAAACAGAAAGAAATGTCTTGAATAAAAGTTGCTTGATATTATGGGGAAAAGTAAATTCCATTTTTCGTGTTTTATTTGGAGGACATTATGATGGTCATTTTAGGGTCAATTTAATTTTTTTAAATGGGAACCTACATTTTATGTTGTTTCCCCTTTAGAAAATGGTCTATAAAAGGCTGTTTAGTTTTGATAAGCAATAAGGAAGCAAAATGAAAAATATTTATTTCCAATTACGAAACGTAACTTGACTGCCAAATGACCATCCATGGACGGTCCAACCATTCATTGCGCTCTTCGTATACAGCCATTCAGAATTTTCGTTGTTATTTACGTTGACGTAAGAAAAACTGCTAACTGATTTATACAAATGTTGTTTAGTTTTCTATGAGGAGTGAGGAAACAACATAAAAAAGTCGGTCCCATTTAAAAAAACAAATTCACCATAAAATGGCCATCACAGCGTCCTCGAAATAAAACACGACATTGCATTTACTTTTTCCGAAAATTTCAGGATACTTTTATTACAGACATTTCTTTCTACAACGATTAGTTTAGGAGATATTGTACACTCTCAACTTAAAATGTTCCACTCTCTATAATTGGAAACCATACACTGAGATAGACAATATCTTACTACACAAAAAATGTAGATCTTGTTGAAAGACATGATCTATTTCAAACAATGCTTCTTGTGGCGTTAAGCATTTCCGAGATATTCTTTACTATTGGCTTAAATTTCCAAATACTTGCACCTTTTAAATGGTAAATCGCTATTAGTCTTTTCTCGAGGTCATGCAAAGAGCATGGAATTTCACAGTCATTTCATAGCGACGCGCTTTTTGCTTTCTCTGTCAGGTAGAGGAGGTTAGTGTATTCAATTGAAAATTCGATATGAGATTTCACCGGAAATACATGTTTTGAGGCACCCTGATTAAAAAAAGGCATTTTTAGAAAACGGTCCGTTTGTGTGTGTCTATCTGTGCGACTCAGAACAGCATACGGAAAAACGAAAAGTCGGATAAGTACTAAACTTGAAATTTCAATTCAGTATCTTGGAAGGATGCGACACGGAGATTTTAAACAATATCCCCCATCCCCAACTAACCTTTACATGGAACATTTGATTTCCTAAAAGGTGGCTCTGATGATTTGATTAAAATACCATATATTAAATATATTTACATGACAAATAAAATGTATATCTTGAATTTTCTGGGAAGTGCTCTTCATTCTAGTATAACTGGTAAACATGTACATCTCTTTAAAACGCATAATAAGTTTTCCTGTGGAATATCCGTTATTAATGTCTCGAATTGTTCACTTCTTGGTCATTTTCTTAGTGTTTTCAACATTCAGTTCTCTCTCGCAACTGCATGGAATATCCGTTATTAATGTCTCGAATTGTTCACTTCTTGGTCATTTTCTTAGTGTTTTCAACATTCAGTTCTCTCTCGCAACTGCGTGGAATATCCGTTATTAATGTCTCGAATTGTTCACTTCTTGGTCATTTTCTTAGTGTTTTCAACATTCAGTTCTCTCTCGCAACTGCATGGAATATCCGTTATTAATGTCTCGAATTGTTCACTTCTTGGTCATTTTCTTAGTGTTTTCAACATTCAGTTCTCTCTCGCAACTGCATGGAATATCCGTTATTAATGTCTCGAATTGTTCACTGCTTGGTCATTTTCTTAGTGTTTTCAACATTCAGTTCTCTCTCGCAACTGCATGGAATATCCGTTATTAATGTCTCGAATTGTTCACTTCTTGGTCATTTTCTTAGTGTTTTCAACATTCAGTTCTTTCTCGCAACTGCATGGAATATCCGTTATTAATGTCTCGAATTGTTCACTTCTTGGTCATTTTCTTAGTGTTTTCAACATTCACTTCTTTCTCGCAACTGCATGGAATATCCGTTATTAATGTCTCGAATTGTTCACTTCTTGGTCATTTTCTTAGTGTTTTCAACAATCACTTCTTTCTCGCAACTGCATGGAATATCCGTTATTAATGTCTCGAATTGTTCACTTCTTGGTCATTTTCTTAGTGTTTTCAACATTCACTTCTTTCTCGCAACTGCATATAGCGTCCAGATTTTAAACTTTTGACTATCACTATTCTCTTTGTATTTATAGCGAAATGTATAGTGTAGCTATTTCTGCAAATGTTTATTTGGATTAAAAGATTAAAAAATAAGCCGGTAGAAAAATCATGTGAATATGCCACATCAGATTTTTAAACATCTGACCATCGCTTTTTGCTAGTGAGCCCGAAGGAATGTTATGCAATGTACTTCCTTATTAGGGCTAAACCACTTGATGGTAGGAGAAGGTAATTGCAGGTTGGCGGTTGGGAATGAGGTAGTAGGGGTGAAAGGAGGTAGCAGGTTTCCTCCACAAAATCTGCAGATCAGGGTGTAACGACCCTAGTGGAAAATATTTTGAAAGTTTGCGTTGGGTTTAATTTAGTATGTACCAAGCAACTCGTAATAGGACTATATAGGAGCTCATCTTTTTTTCTCTAGGTTACCGGGGGTACCCACAAGCGGTGTTCTCTGGGGTTATAGTCCCCTAGAGACCGAACGAGGGCACTCCGGTGGGAAGGTAAAGAGTCGTAGAGTTTCAAAACCCGGGGCCAAAGTTCATCCTCCAGGTATGGAAGAGATGAGGCTTTATGGAGTAGTCACGGGGAAAGCGCGGTATACAGAATAGATGGTCCGGAGGCCCCTATTTTGTAGCCGTTGCAGTCGGAGCAGACTGGAGTCTGTGGCCATGCCCAGGATCTCGTAAGCGTACAGTAGGGCGGGAAATAGGGATTTCCGAAGATGGTCCGGAGGCCCTTATTTTGTAGCCGTTGCAATTGGAGCAGACTGGAATCTGTAATGATAGCCAGATCTCGCAGGCGTAGAGTAGGAATTGGAATAGGTGCCTCCGGTGATGGCCCGGAGGCCCCCTATTTTGTACCCGTTGCTGTCGAAGCAGACTGGAGTCTGTGGCCATGCCCCAGATCTCGAATGCGTGCAGTAGAAATGGGATTATTAGCGCTCTAAAAGACTTAAGAGGAATTCTGTAGCCCTGATGTGACCCTCAAACGTTAGACCAGTCTAGTTGAACACCTAAGTAAGAGAGGGAGTTCGTCCGCTCCATCCTACGTAGCAGGTAAGTGTATGAAGGGAGGTTGGCGGGGAAGCAGCGCTTGGAGGAAAGAATGGCGTGGCTTTTCTCCTATTTTTATAGACAATCGTCAACGCCTGTACCATTCTTAGATGAGGTGAATGTGTCGCTGTTTGGTCTTGAAAGCTGTACGTGAGTTTCTGTTGGTGCAGTATAACAGCACCTCGCCAGATATTTACGTGCTGCTCTGCTGGTAGGTCGGCCATATATACGCTAAATAGCGTGGGGGATAATACAGAGCCTTCAGGGGCTCCACCTTGTGTTGGCCTGTTCTGCGCGACGAAACAACAAAACATCTGTGAGGTATGACTGTAGAAGGTGTAGTGGTAGTTCCAACTGAATGAGTTTGTACAGGAGACTCTCGTGTCAGTTCGTGGAGGAAGCCTTCTCGACGTTCAGAGATACCGCAGAAGTGAAGGCCCGATCTGAATACTTACTATGATTACTCTATTTATTTTACACCGTTTAACTGCATGGTTATATCGCGACGGATCTCTAAGATTGATGTGTGGCGGACAGTGAGCCTTCTAGGTGTCATCTCTGTAACCACCCGCTTAGTCACCTGTCCACAGCGACCTAGTACATAGCTCCCGTCGAGGCGTGCAGATGACATTAGGGTGCCGTCCAGTCTACCTGCTTTCATTGTCTGTCGATAGATGGCACAGCATTCCTATTACTGGCTATTTTTCATTTTTACTATTGTTTTAGAACTAAGGTGAAACTTTGGGTTGTGTTGTTAAATATCCATTTACCTTAGCGGCTGAAGGAAACCACGAAAAAACGTCAGTCAGATCGGTCCACTCATGGGACTTGAAATCGGGACCTCACGAATGCGGGCCACACACCTGAACCATCCCGTACGATTCCTGGATAGTGTAACCTTATATTGCTGGGTCGCGATTGTCTATTACAAACAATGTAACAAACACTGTAGTAGCCGTGTTACAAGTGGTGTCCATTACGAGGTTGTATTTCATGACGAGCGATTGTCAATAAAGACGAGAGTTCCATGCACTATAAAAACGACACTCAAGAAGCTCAATTCCATTTAAACATCAGCTCTAAGAATCTCGTTAGGAACATACCGAAACAGTCCTATTTCTAGTTTACAAATGGAAGCTCAAGATCCGTCATTAGAAATAGCACAATGTTTAAATACGCCATAAAGCCCGCTGCAAGACCCAACTCCAAAGCCCATCCATACACCTTCTTTGGGAAGACCAAAATGAGTATGCCAAAGAATACAAATCAGCCATTACTTTTTCATCTTCCACTTCAAAAAATCATACATGTACTTAATACTAAAATACCTGAGCAGAGATTTTCATGATTTTACACCCTGGAGGTTAACTATTCCTAGAATTAATATAGACATGAAAACTCACCAGAAATCACATACAGATTCTTTCACATATAAACAACTTTACCAGGATATTCGTAATACATATTTATACATACAGATGGCTCCAAAACTGATCGGGGTAATGATTACACTATAATTACTCCAGATGCTTACTTAGGTGATGTTTATTGCCCCCATTAATGTTATAGAAGAATATCTTTTTCAGAATACATTATTGAAATTTGTCCCGTCTGCACCCTAATGTTCTGCATATACACCGATTTACATTGGTGTGAAGATTTCTATAAGTTATTGTGAAAGTTTTTTTTCAAGAGTTGTCACATGTTAAAATACAGTATTAATGGAGGGAAGTTCTTTTGTAACGAATGAATGAATGAATGAAGAAATGCTGCAAACCATTTTATCTCAAGTTAACTTTATAACAACCTGCTTAATTTAGTGAGTGATAAGTAGAAAAATTTCCGATTTAAAGTAGTGTGCATAACCATACATAGTAGAAAGATTGATTTCCTAACCAAAATGTGTCAGTAAAGGTGGTTCCACCGTCAAATACAGAAGAAAATGAAGAGAGAAAATAAAGCAAACACTGTTAAACATGAAGAAAAACGAAAAAATCGGATAAGGAAGCAGCTATACAGGCAGAGAAAGAAGTTGGAAGAAACAAAAGAACAAAACATTTTAAGAAGACTGAAAGAGCATGAAAAGAAACATGCATACAAAAAGCTCAAAGAGAAAAGCTGCTGTCAAGACTGAAATTTTTCCTCAAGCAATAGGGAAGTCGTTCAAGTTGATGCATGCTCTTCCTAAATCACCAACAAAGGTTGCTTGTGTCCTATTACGTTTAGTGCTGAATAAAATAAACCCGGAAAAGAGGAAAAATTTGTAAGTATAACATCAAGAGCTGCACAACAAAATGAAAAGAAAATGAGGATTGACACATTAGGTCCAGATATCACTACGTAAGTTGAAGAGTTTTATGAAAGAGCAGTAGATATATCCAGGAAAGAAGGAAACCAAATCAGTAAAAACTCCAAAAGGCAGACAGCTGCGACAGAAGAAATTACTGATTATGAATATATGAAGCATAGATATTCTAAGAGGGCATTGGTCTGAAAATAGGTCTGTCAACATTTTATAAATTAAGACCATCTCATGTGTTGCCTATCAGCAACAATAATCATCAAACTTGCATGTGTATTTATCATGAAAATACAGAAATGTTGCTCATACCTTTGGTCAGGATACACCTAGAGCTCTCTAAGACAGCTGATGATTTATTTAAAGCAAGGGTCCTGCATGAGAGCCAAAACAAAGAACAAGCATTCTATCTGGGAGACTTATGAGTCAGGATATACTACAATAAGTCTATTAAGAGAATATGCTGTGTCTCTGAAAGAGGAGTTGGAGAAATTTGCACGTCATGTCTACAATGCACGACAACAAGAAGAGTTTAGGTTTTTGAAATCTATGCTGCAGTTCACATGGATTCTGCAGAGAATTATGGCATCAGACACCAAAATTAAGTAACGAGTGCACATTGGGCTTCTGAGAGTGTTAGTATTTAGACTGTTGTAGCATATTATGCTGCCTTCAAATAAGTCCTTTGCCATAGATGATTTGTCACACACAAAAAAACAATGTTAAAGTTTTCAATTATGTACTCATCAATGAATTGAAGCAGGAAATTCCACAATTGAAATCCATTCATTTTTGGTCAGATGGTGCAGGTTCAACTTTCAAGAGCTGATACAACTTTTCAAATCTTCTTTTTCATGAAAAGGACACCGGAATTTCTACAGAATGGTCTTTGTTTTTAAACTGCCCATGGGGAAGGGTCAGTGGGTGGTGAAGTGAAGAGTAATGTTTGGAAATGAGTGTTGCAGGGAAAAGAAACACTTACAGATGCATATTCATTTTATTGTGTTGCTAAATTAATCGATGTTCTGTATGTATCAAAAGAACAAGTTGGAAATTTCTCTGTGGTATTCAAACAGCGTTATGAATCAAGTAAGGCTATACCAAAGGCTTGTTTATTACACTACCTAAAAGCCTATCTCCAATACTTTTGAATACTCTAATTTCTCAATTTTCAAAACCACAGAAAAGTCAAAATTTTCTCACATATCTGAATATCCAGGCAACACACGGAAATTAGGTGCACAGGCTAATACTATAGACATTCAAGCTACCAAAAGTGGTGTAAAACCTCACATTTGGGTTGCAGTGTTATCTGATGCATTTTGGTGGCCTGGTGAAATACCTGAAGTTCCAAAGAATGGAGATGATTTGACCGTAAAATATATATTTAAAACAGTGAGTGTTAGAAAATTCAAGATAATTCAATAACATATACCTATGTTCTCCCTTTTCAGCATCTGTCTAGCGTAATACCTCTCCACGCATTCATTACCTCTCTCATTTATAAAGTGCATTCCATTCCTTTAGCCCTAGCACAACGTATTCACTGTCCACGTTTTCCCTATCTTGTCCCATATAAACGCCTTTTCCTGCTTCAATGTTCTCCCAACCTAGCATCTCGGCACGTTTTTCCTATCTTTTCCCATATAAACGCAAAAAATGCGTATTTATATTATCCTACTTATACAAGGTTTTTCTTTTTCTTTTTTTTTGTCCAGTAAACTATTTCCTATATATTTATCGTTATTTGTTTGAATTTTCCAATACGTAAATCACTTTTTCTTACGTGGGAATTCGTTATTTGTTTTAACCTTCTCTATCATGTACACAGTAAGAGAAAGTATTGCATTCCACCCAAAAATTTGATATCGATGTATAATCAGAGATACATGTTTTCAGGCCCACTAAATCCAAATAGAAAAAGGTCCGCGCGCGCACGTACGTAAAAGTCGGATAAACCTCACAGTTGGTTTTCAGGATTAGCATCTTCCAAAGAAGTGACACGAAGATTTTAACCCTTTCGGATGACGTCCATGTTAAAACCCAGGAGAAAGGATCAAGGCCTTCCTTTAAAGGTTTCTTCTTGAATGGTATACCTCAAAACTGGATAAACGCACAACGGCACAGCAAATCATATTAGTTTCCTTGCGAATAGCTTATGTAGCTGGCATGTTTCAAAACACAGAAGTATGTTATCGCGTTGTAATATAAACGAAAACATGAAACCTTAAGCGGAGACTCATCGCTGAGGCAGCTATATCGTTCCTACGCACAAGCAAGTAGCTGACTCAAAAATTGGGTGTGTTCGACGCGCAAATGGCTTTTGCAACAGAGAAACAAAGCAGTGAAATTTCACTTCTTTTTTTAAATAGTGCCACACTTTGTTGATACCGTAGATGTATATTACCATTAATGACCTTTAAACCAGTTTTTGTTTCATTTAAATAACTTAATAAATACGGAAGATAGGATTGTGTATTTATGAAGTATTTTTACACCATTTAACAATTTAAATGTCATTCGCGGTTTATTGTGTATCCATTCCCGGCCCGTGCAGGGTTTAAATGGCCATCTGAAGCGGTTAAATAAAATTCCCTCACCGCAACTACCCTTTACATGGACCATTTTTCGAAAGTGTCGATTTTATTAGAAAATGGCTCAAACAACTTTGATTAAAATAACATATATTAAAGACGTTTACATGAGAAATAAACTGTGTATCTGGGAATAGCCTGCGAATATATTGAGGGGAATAACCTGTTAAACACTCTTCATTCAGAAGGTATTTTGTAAAATCTTGAATAATTGGTAAACGTTAAACAATGTACGAAAATGTACCCTGCAAAAAAACTGTAGATCTGTTTAAAACACACAATGTATTTAAAATAAGTTCGATATCGTTATAAAATGTTCCAATTGCTCAAAACGTATGCTTTTAGTGTCATCGAGTTCAGTTGTTAATGGCGATTGAATGGAAACTACGGAATTTAAGACCGTCATATAGCGTCCAGTTCCACAGCATCGGGCTATCACCCTTTCTTTGTGCAGTATATAACATTCTTATTCGTACACTTCAATTTTCTAAGAAATTACTTTAATATTTGATAGAAGGCAGAGTCAAATTAATATTTTTTGCATACATGTTGAACAGTATAACACGTGCTGTTTCAGGAATTAACTAAATATTAACTTATGGACTTACAACTAAATGAAATAAAATTGTAAAAGAAACATGACCACATTTGTACAACTTTTCTATTCGTACATTAGAAGTAATAGTTTAATAACAAGCACACCACTGATAACCTAAGAAAACCCTTTGGCTTTAATAACTGCCGCATACCTTCTCTTCATAGAAGTAACCAAGTTTTTGCATTCTTCTGGGCTTATTTCATTCCATTCTTCTTCCACAACACGTTTAGGTTCTGCTTTACACTTTACTCTCTTTTACGGACTCGTTTCATCGGAATTGTCCATAGATTTTCGATTGGATTAAAGTCTGAACTCTGAGGAGGTGTTTTTATTAGTTTGAGTACATTTCATGTTCAGTCTTGCCTTGTGTTACTATCATTACCTGATGAACCTATAACCAGGTGCCATGCCCATTTTCTCGGCACTCTGCTTTACATTGTTCTTTAAAATGTCAAAATATACATGTTTGTCTATAGTCCATCGATAAATTGTATTTTACCAACACCATTGGATGACACGTAGGCCCAGATCATATGTAACAGTAGTTAAGTCCCCTCTTTAAGCAAATGGATTAACGATAATCCTGCCGCTAGGTGGCGTTAGTGTCGCGTTAATCCGTCTTAATCCGCCTTAGGCGGATTAGTGGGATTAGCGGGAAGTTCGAAAAGTTGCCACTAGCGGTGAGGATTAGCGATAACCCTTTTGCTTAAAGAGGGGATATGAGGTAAAGAAGTGTGGGTGGATGGATGATAATCCTGCCACTAGGTGGCGTTGGATTAAGGTGGATTAGTGGGATTAGCGGGAAGTTCGAAAAGTTGCCACTAGCGGTGAGGATTGGAGATAATCCTTTTGCTTAAAGAGGGGATATGAGGTAAAGAAGTGTGGGTGGATGGATTGGTACGTGACTGAAAAGGTTATGGATAAAAGATGATGATGATTGGAAATGGAGAGGTGGATATTGGATTGATTGGACAAAGAGATATGAAAATGAGCAGGAAATAAAATGTGACGGATTAAGAGGAACGGGGGTCAGCGAGGTGTTGTTCGTGCGGTGTCTGGTAGCTGAAAGAGGGAAAAAAGATGGCGGTTGAGGTATAAAAACTGAATATAACAGGAAGTGACGTGGCGCGTAGTGATTGGTGAAATAAGGCAAAATGTAATTGGTAGAGGAAGGGGGAATAGATGGTGCGGATTGGAGGAAATAAGCTGTGTTGTGATTGGTTGTAAGAATGACGGGTATTTGAGGGGTTAAAGCAGATGGTTGGTAAATTGGAAAACGCGTGTACTGTAGCTGCGGAGGAATTTGGTAATTATCAAACAACTTATGACGAAGACGGAGAAGAGGGAGGTGAGGTAGGTGGAGAAGGGGTACGTGAGGAAGAGGTAGACAAAAGGAGAGTTGGAATTGGAGATGAAAATGATGACTTAGCTGAAATGTTGTAAATTCATTATATGTTACATTTTCTTACTATAATTGTATTATTGGTTTTTTATTTATATTTTGCTAATTTTTTATGACTGCTATGAAAATTTGGGAAGTGGGGAAAGGAATTATAGCTAGGTAAAGGAAAATACATAGTGGAATATGGTACAAAAAATTAGTGAATAAAAAATGAACACTGTATTTAGCAAAAAAGGAAACAAAATACAGTGCAAAATAATGTTTTTAAAAAATTTGCGAACAGATATATAGATATATTGGTTGTTAAAAGCAGAATATAATGAACATTGTAGATAAACCCATTAATAAGAATATAGTGGAAAACATTATACAGAAGATGTATTTTTAAATTGAATAAAATGGTGTAGGCAAAACATTACTACTAAAAATGAAAAAACTGTGGCAACACAGATACGTTGTACATATATGAGCACATGATATAAAACTGTATACAGCAATTTTTTTACGGGAGGTAACCTCCGCATCGAGCACAGGGACCATGATGACTGAGACAAATGTTTGTAAGGAATGTCAATATTATTAACAAAGCAAGCATGGCGTGCTGGACACTGTAAGCATGTTGGTGTGTACACATTACGATTTTGGTGCACATGATACCATACGGTGTAAACGGTGTAAACTTTTAATATAGTTTTTAGCACTCTGTCATCGTATCGTTTGGCAATGCACGATGTGCAGTACCCAGATGATTGGTTACAACAGTACATTGTGTGTTATAAATGTATCTATGACAAGTAATGTCTTACGACATGAGACCTACACTTGCAAACAAACGTATGTAAGTGAGCATATGGTATACTAAGACGATGTAATAAGCATATGCGGTAAGCCTGGCAAAACAAGCACAGCGGTTGGTAGACCGTATTGGGAACACCTACGAAGTCTGACAGTTCTGAATCTGCACCAATGTGAATTAAATGATTTAAAAGTTCGTCGTTGGTAACAAAAGGCAACCGATGTATAATGTATTCTTTAGGTTCTCTTTGTTTGCTAATTTGGCGAAACGGACAACAAGCCATTAAAAGAATTAATGTAAAATAGAATAAGAAAAAAAAAGAAATCACTTTTTTAAACAATTACACTTGTATTTTTTTAAAAAAGAACACTACACACACTACCATACACACTTACGACAGCAGGCGTCTCTTCTTCAAATGCGCGTAGTGGTGCTATTTCCTTTCGCTTTAGCGCAAGGCGGCTTTTTGCAGCTGCTGTAATGGGTTGCACCAGGGGGATGGCCAGTTGACTTACCCGGTCGTCTTCGTCGTGGTGCAGAGGTTCGAATCCCAGAAAAGGGGCATTATAGCCGTCGTCGCCTTTGCTTTCAGCGTGAATGCGCCAACCAGTGCTGTGCTGCGAAATCGGAGTGGACGTGGCGTTAAACTCGGGTAGAAGGCTGCGTTTGGTGCTGTTGCTGGGGAATTTAGAGGAAAGCAAGGGCACAAGGCTGCGGAATGATGGAGATGGTGGAGGGGCATTCTGTGGGGTTATAGGAGTGAATAGGTATTGTGCTGGAAGGGGCGATGGAGAGAGAGGTTGGCCGTCAATGTCCCTTATGGAAATGGGGGTGAATGATTGGATGTTGTTAAAGGAGGGAGAAGAAACAAAACTGGAGAACGGAGGCAGGGAAGAGCAGGAGGAAGAAGCTGGGGAATCGGATGGAGTTGTATGAGATTGGATGTCACTGGCTGACGAGTCTGATGAAACGTCGATGGTGGTGTACGACGGCAACGACGTCTGAGACGCTGCTGGCGGTGATAAACCTGGAGGCGCCGCTGGAGATGCTGCTGGAGACGCCGCAAGAGACGGGTGCTGTGCACCGTTGAGATCAGACTTTTGGGCCACGCAGTCTGATGTTTCGCTGTCTGAAACCTCAACGATGCTACACGACAACTGCTGACGGTGGCAACGGCTTCAAAGCCGGAGACGGAGTCCACGTAGCTGGAGACCGGTGGTCTGTGATGGACAGTTCTGAAATTCTGGCGAAGTCGTCAGATTGCACGTTCACGAACAGCGAAGATGGAGGCCGGTGGAAGCCGTTAGGCTGTTGGAATGTGTTTTCATACACCAGTGCAGAAGAAACAATATGCTCTGGATGGCTATAGATTGCAGTAGCAGTGCTGGCGGTGTTGGGTTGTTGGTGTTGAAAAACGTTTTCATAGACCGGTACAGAATAATAAATATCCTCTGGATGGCTGTAGATGTTACTAGTAGTGTTGGTGTGGATGTACCGCTCAGTAATGAGTTGCCTGCACGGGCGTCCAGAAGATGGTGAAAAAAGACTCTTCGCTTGTGACGGTGACGGTACACAAGTGTTGTGCTGCATGATGCTGCGTGAAGCTGAACCACAAGACTGGAAGTAGTGGCTGGGATCCGAAGTGGCTAGTTTTAAAGGGTCGGTAATCAGCAGAGGTGATTTAAGTCACAACATGGCTGCCGAGATAAAAATGTTTGAAGAGAACGATAAGTTTAAATATGGGCGTGTGAAGGGAAGTTCAATTAGCCCGAAAATCTTTAAATGTGGTTGTGCGGTCGATGTTAGGAAACTTTAAATGTTATCGGAACCGGATGGTGCTGTGGCGCTTTGGTGAGACCGGAAGTGTGCCGGAAAAGTGTCTGATTGCAACTCCGGAAGTTGTGGCGCGATAACAGGCTTAGAATTTTGACAAGGACTTTAACTTATCTCGCAAGCGGAAGTTCCGGTTACGATAAGCAGCGTATAAGAGCAGGCTGCGATAAGCGGCTTGCCGAAGTGAGAATTTAAAAGCAGTGTATTCAAGAAATTATAAGTTTTAAGTCTATAATATTTATACGACTTCATGCGTAACACTTGTGCGTGCCATAACGGTATTGCGAGTAGTGGAGTGAAAAATCTGATGTGTTACACTCACATGACTCTCTACGCTTGTACAAACTATTTTTACAAACACTTATTCCCATCTACTTCATGTTAATCGAGATAAACATTTGCAGACTCTATCTTATTGCTAATTTTCTTGTAGATGTAAGGAGAAAATATATTTACAAGGGCAATATAGAAAAACAGTAGCCTATAAGCATATACATATCTCTTAATAGCTGGTTGCTAGGTGCAGAACCATTCCCTTGCCACAGATTATAACTTTTTGCATATCGAAGACAAAAAAATGAACAACGAATTCCCATTTTAGAAAATAAGTATAGAAAAATTTAAGGGAATGACAAGCAATATCTCGAAAATGGTTACTCAACAAAAAAATGTATATGACACAAATTGTGTATTATAACGCGATCTACATTCTTTGGGTAGTAAAATTTTGTCTATCTCTTATGGTTTACCAGTTATGTAAAAGTTGTTCACAATGGAGAACACTTTTGGAGACATTCCCAGAAAATTCAAGATATACATCTTATTTGTCATGATAATATCTTAATCAATGATATTTTAATCAAAACCGTTAAAAGCCATATTTGAGAAAATTAAAATTTTCGAAAAATGTTTCATGTAAAGGGTACTCTGGGGTGGGGGGATTTTCTTGAAAAACCTTCTTGTCGCATCTCTTGAGGATACTGAACCTAAATACCAAGTTTGGTGTTTATCCGACTGTTCGTTTCTGAGATCTGCTGTTCACAGACACATGCAGACACACAGACAGACACACACACGGACATGTTTCCAAAAATGCTTTTTTTGGATTCAGGGTGTCTCAAAACATGTATTTCCGGTAAAATCTCGGTATCGAATTTTTGGGTGGAATACAATACTTCCCCTACTTACTATACGTAGTAGAGAAAGTAAAAAATCTCATGTGTTACACTCACATGACTTTCTCTACTCTTGTACAAACTATTTTTACAAACGCTTATTCTCCATCTACTTCATGTTAATCGAGATAAACATTTGCAAACTCTATCTTATTGCTAATTTTCTTGTAGATGTAAGGGGAACATATATTTACAAGGGCAATATAGAAATACAGTAGCCTTTAAGCACATACATATCTCTTAATAGCTGGTTGCTAGGTGTAGCACCATTCCCTTTGCCGCAGATTAATACTCTTTGCATATCCAAGACAAAAAATGAACATCGAATTCCCATTTTAGAAAATAAGTATTTAAAAATTTAACGGAATAACAAGCGATATCTCGAAAATGGTTCACTCAATAAAAAAATGTATATGACATAAACTGTGTATTTTAAACGCGACCTACATTTTTTGTGTGGTAAAATTTTGTCTATCTCTTATGGTTTACCAGTTATGCAATAGTTGTTCACAATGGAGAATACTTTTGGAGACATTCCCAGAAAATTCAAGATATACATCTTATTTGTCATGAAAATATCTTAAACATATGCTATTTTAATGAAAATCGTTAGATCCATTTTTGAGAAAATTAAAATTTTCGAAAAACATTACATGTAAAGGGTACTCTGGAGTGGGGGGGGTTTCTTGAAAACCTTCGTGTCGCATCTCTGGAAGATACTGAACCTAAATACCAAGTTTGGTGTTTATCCGACTGATCGTTTCTGAGTTATGTTGTTCACAGACAGACATATGCACACAGACACACACACAGACAGACATACACACACACAGACAGACAGACACACAGACACACACACGGACATGTTTCCAAAAATGCTTCTTTTTGGATTCAGGGTGTCTCAAAACCTGTACTTCCGGTGAATTCTCGGTATCGAATTTTTGGGTGGAATACAATGCTTCCCCTACTTACTGTACGTAGTAGAGAAAGTAAAAAATCTCATGTGTTACACTCACATGACTTTCTCTACTCTTGTACAAACTATTTTTACAAACGCTTATTCTCCATCTACCTCATGTTAATCGAGATAAACATTTGCAAACTCTATCTTATTGCTAATTTTCTTGTAGATGTAAGGGGAATATATATTTACAAGGGCAATATAGAAATACAGTAGCCTTTAAGCACATACATATCTCTTAATAGCTGGTTGCTAGCTGTAGCACCATTCCCTTTGCCACAGATTAATACTCTTTGCATATCCAAGACAAAAAACTGAATTACGAATTCCCATTTGAGAAAATAAGTATTGAAAATTTTAAGGGAATAACAAGCGATATCTCGAAAATGGTTCACTCAAAAAAAAAAGTATATGACATAAATTGTGTATTTTTAACGCGATCTACATTTGTTGTGTAGTAAAATTTTGTCTATCTCTTATGGTTTACCAGTTATGCAAAAGTCGTTCACAATGAAGAACGCTTTCGAAGACATTCCCAGAAAATTCAAGATATACATTTTATTTGTCATGAAAATATCTTAAACATATGATATTTTAATCAAAATCGTTAGATCCATTTTTGAGAAAATTAAAATTTTCGAAAAATGTTCCATGTGAAGGGTACTCTGGAGTGGAGGGATTTTCTTGAAAACCTTCGTGTCGCATCTCTGGTAGATATTGAACCTAAATACCAAGTTTGGTGTTTATCCGACTGTTCGTTTCTGTTATGCTGTTCACAGACACACAGACACACCGACGGACATGTTTCCAAAAATGCTTTTTTTTTAGATTCAGGTGGTCTCAAAACATGTATTTCCAGTGAAATCTCGGTATCGAATTTTTGGGTGGAATACAATACTATAGAGGACGGCTATGTGAATCGGGTTTTTTTTTTCTTTCACGGCTGCTGGTATCACGGCTGCAAGCGATGTTTCCACAATCGCCACGCATTCCTGTATAACACGGGAAAAGAAACCATGGCCGGTAGGTACGAGAGCACTGTCAAAATTTCGTCTAAGTTCCGAAACGCCGGATATCACGTGATCGAGATGTGGGTGTGCAAATTCGAAGCGATGAAGAAGTCCGACCCCAGGAAATCGCGTGTATTCATCTCGAATTTCAACTCCGCAGCTCCAGTACACGCGTTTTTCTATTTACCAACCATCTGTATTAACCCCTCAAATACCCGTCATTCTTACAACCAATCACAACACAGCTTATTTCCTCCAATCCGCACCATCTATTCCCGTTTCCTGCACCAATTGCATCTTTCCTTATATTCACCAATCACTACGCGCCACGTCACTTCCTGTTGTACTCACTTTTTATAGCTCAACCGCCATCTTGTTTCCCTCTTTCAGCTACCAGACACCGAGGGAACAACACCTCGCTCGCTAGTGGCAACTTTTCGAACTTCCCAAGCAAAGTAAGTATGCGTACAGCTGCGCGGTCGTGTACGCGGCCACGACGGCGTTGCCCGTGGGGTTCATCCTAGGATTCTGGTCGACGTACTTCCACACGACGACCATTACTTCGTCCGTGGCCGGAAGGTAGCATTGCACCTCCACGGTGGGGTCGTTTAGCTGTTGGAAGAGCCTGTCGTAACGATCGACGAGCTCACACGTGGGCAGATTGTCTCTTTGTCCCATCTCTCCTCAGAAGGAGTTGAGCATCAGCTTGGCGAGCTCGCGCTTACCGGGGTTGGGGCCTATGGCATTGGGGTCGAGAGCGACGCCTTCGCGTTCATGAAACTTCTGCACGTACTCCTCCATCTTCTCCGTCGAGTTGCAGTCCGACGGCCAGCCGGAGGCTTCGGTCTTAATCTTCAGGAATTGGTCCACATAGTCCTTGAAGAGCCCCTTTGCGCCCGACGCCGGGTCGTGCCGCACCGTGTCGTACTCCCAAATTTCGTACACGCTGAGCAGTCGGTAACCCTCCTCCAGGGCCACCTTCACCTCGTCCAGGACCCGCGTTCCCGTCAGACACCTCTCGTCCTCCGGGTGACGGCATGGCTCTGTGCTTTCCGCCTCCGCACATGCGCGGCACAGAAGGAACACCAGCTTACCGTTGGTGAGAGCCGGCAGCACGGGATGATACAGGGCGTTTGGAGGCAACACGGTTCACTTGATCAAGCCACCCTGTATATCCTTCAGGTCGGGAAACCGATCGAAGTGGATCTTCGGGTGCCCCACGCGGTACGGCTTCGTCTTGTTCACGAAGGGGTACAGGGAGCAGACGTCCAGGTAGAACAGCTTCGTCTCGTCCGCGCCTCGGCGTAAGTCTTCGTGCAGTTGGTGCGCCCTCCGAAGAAGGCGTCCCTGGGATTGAGCGTTTCGGGGTGGGGGAAGGTCTTCACGAAAGCAGCCATTTTGGGGTCGGACTTCTTCATCGCTTCGAATTTGCACACCCACATCTCGATCACGTGATATCCGGCGTTTCGGAACTTAGACGAAATTTTGACAGTGCTCTCGTACCTAACGGCCATGGTTTCTTTTCCCGTGTTATACAGGAATGCGTGGCGATTGTGGAAACATCGCTTGCAGCCGTGATACCAGCAGCCGTGAAAGAAAAAAAAACCCGATTCACATAGCCGTCCTCTATAGTATTGTATTCCACCCAAAAATTCGATACCGAGATTTCACTGGAAATACATGTTTTGAGACCACCTGAATCTAAAAAAAAAAGCATTTTTGGAAACATGTCCGTCGGTGTGTCTGTGTGTCTGTCTGTGTGTCTGTGAACAGCATAACAGAAACGAACAGTCGGATAAACACCAAACTTGGTATTTAGGTTCAATATCTACCAGAGATGCGACACGAAGGTTTTCAAGAAAATCCCTCCACTCCAGAGTACCCTTTACATGGAACATTTTTCGAAAATTTTAATTTTCTCAAAAATGGATCTAACGATTTTGATTAAAATATCATATGTTTAAGATATTTTCATGACAAATAAAATGTATATCTTGAATTTTCTGGGAATGTCTTCGAAAGCGTTCTTCATTGTGAACGACTTTTGCATAACTGGTAAACCATAAGAGATAGACAAAATTTTACTACACAACAAATGTAGATCGCGTTAAAAATACACAATTTATGTCATATACATTTTTTTTTTGGTGAACCATTTTCGAGATATCGCTTGTTATTCCCTTAAAATTTTCAATACTTATTTTCTCAAATGGGAATTCGTAATTCAGTTTTTTGTCTTGGATATGCAAAGAGTATTAATCTGTGGCAAAGGGAATGGTGCTACAGCTAGCAACCAGCTATTAAGAGATATGTATGTGCTTAAAGGCTACTGTATTTCTATATTGCCCTTGTAAATATATATTCCCCTTACATCTACAAGAAAATTAGCAATAAGATAGAGTTTGCAAATGTTTATCTCGATTAACATGAGGTAGATGGAGAATAAGCGTTTGTAAAAATAGTTTGTACAAGAGTAGAGAAAGTCATGTGAGTGTAACACATGAGATTTTTTACTTTCTCTACTACGTACAGTAAGTAGGGGAAGCATTGTATTCCACCCAAAAATTCGATACCGCGAATTCACCGGAAGTACAGGTTTTGAGACACCCTGAATCCAAAAAGAAGCATTTTTGGAAACATGTCCGTGTGTGTGTCTGTGTGTCTGTCTGTCTGTGTGTGTGTCTGTCTGTCTGTCTGTGTGTCTGTGTGCATATGTCTGTCTGTGAACAACATAACTCAGAAACGATCAGTCGGATAAACACCAAACTTGGTATTTAGGTTCAGTATCTTCCAGAGATGCGACACGAAGGTTTTCAAGAAACCCCCCCCACTCCAGAGTACCCTTTACATGTAATGTTTTTCGAAAATTTTAATTTTCTCAAAAATGGATCTAACGATTTTCATTAAAATAGCATATGTTTAAGATATTTTCATGACAAATAAGATGTATATCTTGAATTTTCTGGGAATGTCTCCAAAAGTATTCTCCATTGTGAACAACTATTGCATAACTGGTAAACCATAAGAGATAGACAAAATTTTACCACACAAAAAATGTAGGTCGCGTTTAAAATACACAGTTTATGTCATATACATTTTTTTATTGAGTGAACCATTTTCGAGATATCGCTTGTTATTCCGTTAAATTTTTAAATACTTATTTTCTAAAATGGGAATTCGATGTTCATTTTTTGTCTTGGATATGCAAAGAGTATTAATCTGCGACAAAGGGAATGGTGCTACACCTAGCAACCAGCTATTAAGAGATATGTATGTGCTTAAAGGCTACTGTATTTCTATATTGCCCTTGTAAATATATGTTCCCCTTACATCTACAAGAAAATTAGCAATAAGATAGAGTTTGCAAATGTTTATCTCGATTAACATGAAGTAGATGGAGAATAAGCGTTTGTAAAAATAGTTTGTACAAGAGTAGAGAAAGTCATGTGAGTGTAACACATGAGATTTTTTACTTTCTCTACTACGTACAGTAAGTAGGGGAAGTATTGTATTCCACCCAAAAATTCGATACCGAGATTTTACCGGAAATACATGTTTTGAGACACCCTGAATCCAAAAAAACATTTTTGGAAACATGTCCGTGTGTGTGTCTGTCTGTGTGTCTGTGAACAGCAGAACTCAGAAACGAACAGTCGGATAAACACCAAACTTGGTATTTAGGTTCAGTATCCTCCAGAGATGCGACAAGAAGGTTTTTCAAGAAAATCCCCCCACCCCAGAGTACCCTTTACATGAAACATTTTTCGAAAATTTTAATTTTCTCAAATATGGCTTTTAACGGTTTTGATTAAAATATCATTGATTAAGATATTATCATGACAAATAAGATGTATATCTTGAATTTTCTGGGAATGTCTCCAAAAGTGTTCTCCATTGTGAACAACTTTTACATAACTGGTAAACCATAAGAGATAGACAAAATTTTACTACCCAAAGAATGTAGATCGCGTTATAATACACAATTTGTGTCATATACATTTTTTTGTTGAGTAACCATTTTCGAGATATTGCTTGTCATTCCCTTAAATTTTTCTATACTTATTTTCTAAAATGGGAATTCGTTGTTCATTTTTTTGTCTTGGATATGCAAAAAGTTATAATCTGTGGCAAGGGAATGGTTCTGCACCTAGCAACCAGCTATTAAGAGATATGTATATGCTTATAGGCTACTGTTTTTCTATATTGCTCTTGTAAATATATTTTCTCCTTACATCTACAAGAAAATTAGCAATAAGATAGAGTCTGCAAATGTTTATCTCGATTAACAATGAAGTAGATGGGAATAAGCGTTTGTAAAAATAGTTTGTACAAGCGTAGAGAGTCATGTGAGTGTAACACATCAGATTTTTCACTCCACTACTCGCAATACCGTTATGGCACGCACAAGTGTTACGCATGAAGTCGTATAAATATTATAGACTTAAAACTTATAATTTCTTGAATACACTGCTTTTAAATTCTCACTTCGGCAAGCCGCTTATCGCAGCCTGCTCTTATACGCTGCTTATCGTAACCGGAACTTCCGCTTGCGAGATAAGTTAAAGTCCTTGTCAAAATTCTAAGCCTGTTATCGCGCCACAACTTCCGGAGTTGCAATCAGACACTTTTCCGGCACACTTCCGGTCTCACCAAAGCGCCACAGCACCATCCGGTTCCGATAACATTTAAAGTTTCCTAACATCGACCGCACAACCACATTTAAAGATTTTCGGGCTAATTGAACTTCCCTTCACACGCCCATATTTAAACTTATCGTTCTCTTCAAACATTTTTATCTCGGCAGCCATGTTGTGACTTAAATCACCTCTGCTGATTACCGACCCTTTAAAACTAGCCACTTCGGATCCCAGCCACTACTTCCAGTCTTGTGGTTCAGCTTCACGCAGCATCATGCAGCACAACACTTGTGTACCGTCACCGTCACAAGCGAAGAGTCTTTTTTCACCATCTTCTGGACGCCCGTGCAGGCAACTCATTACTGAGCGGTACATCCACACCAACACTACTAGTAACATCTACAGCCATCCAGAGGATATTTATTATTCTGTACCGGTCTATGAAAACGTTTTTCAACACCAACAACCCAACACCGCCAGCACTGCTACTGCAATCTATAGCCATCCAGAGCATATTGTTTCTTCTGCACTGGTGTATGAAAACACATTCCAACAGCCTAACGGCTTCCACCGGCCTCCATCTTCGCTGTTCGTGAACGTGCAATCTGACGACTTCGCCAGAATTTCAGAACTGTCCATCACAGACCACCGGTCTCCAGCTACGTGGACTCCGTCTCCGGCTTTGAAGCCGTCGCCACCGTCAGCAGTTGTCGTGTAGCATCGTTGAGGTTTCAGACAGCGAAACATCAGACTGCGTGGCCCAAAAGTCTGATCTCAACGGTGCACAGCACCCGTCTCTTGCGGCGTCTCCAGCAGCATCTCCAGCGGCGCCTCCAGGTTTATCACCGCCAGCAGCGTCTCAGACGTCGTTGCCGTCGTACACCACCATCGACGTTTCATCAGACTCGTCAGCCAGTGACATCCAATCTCATACAACTCCATCCGATTCCCCAGCTTCTTCCTCCTGCTCTTCCCTGCCTCCGTTCTCCAGTTTTGTTTCTTCTCCCTCCTTTAACAACATCCAATCATTCACCCCCATTTCCATAAGGGACATTGACGGCCAACCTCTCTCTCCATCGCCCCTTCCAGCACAATACCTATTCACTCCTATAACCCCACAGAATCCCCCTCCACCATCTCCATCATTCCGCAGCCTTGTGCCCTTGCTTTCCTCTAAATTCCCCAGCAACAGCACCAAACGCAGCCTTCTACCCGAGTTTAACGCCACGTCCACTCCGATTTCGCAGCACAGCACTGGTTGGCGCATTCACGCTGAAAGCAAAGGCGACGACGGCTATAATGCCCCTTTTCTGGGATTCGAACCTCTGCACCACGACGAAGACGACCGGGTAAGTCAACTGGCCATCCCCCTGGTGCAACCCATTACAGCAGCTGCAAAAAGCCGCCTTGCGCTAAAGCGAAAGGAAATAGCACCACTACGCGCATTTGAAGAAGAGACGCCTGCTGTCGTAAGTGTGTATGGTAGTGGGTGTAGTGTTCTTTTTTAAAAAAATACAAGTGTAATTGTTTAAAAAAGTGATTTCTTTTTTTTTCTTATTCTATTTTACATTAATTCTTTTAATGGCTTGTTGTCCGTTTCGCCAAATTAGCAAACAAAGAGAACCTAAAGAATACATTATACATCGGTTGCCTTTTGTTACCAACGACGAACTTTTAAATCATTTAATTCACATTGGTGCAGATTCAGAACTGTCAGACTTCGTAGGTGTTCCCAATACGGTCTACCAACCGCTGTGCTTGTTTTGCCAGGCTTACCGCATATGCTTATTACATCGTCTTAGTATACCATATGCTCACTTACATACGTTTGTTTGCAAGTGTAGGTCTCATGTCGTAAGACATTACTTGTCATAGATACATTTATAACACACAATGTACTGTTGTAACCAATCATCTGGGTACTGCACATCGTGCATTGCCAAACGATACGATGACAGAGTGCTAAAAACTATATTAAAAGTTTACACCGTTTACACCGTATGGTATCATGTGCACCAAAATCGTAATGTGTACACACCAACATGCTTACAGTGTCCAGCACGCCATGCTTGCTTTGTTAATAATATTGACATTCCTTACAAACATTTGTCTCAGTCATCATGGTCCCTGTGCTCGATGCGGAGGTTACCTCCCGTAAAAAAATTGCTGTATACAGTTTTATATCATGTGCTCATATATGTACAACGTATCTGTGTTGCCACAGTTTTTTCATTTTTAGTAGTAATGTTTTGCCTACACCATTTTATTCAATTTAAAAATACATCTTCTGTATAATGTTTTCCACTATATTCTTATTAATGGGTTTATCTACAATGTTCATTATATTCTGCTTTTAACAACCAATATATCTATATATCTGTTCGCAAATTTTTTAAAAACATTATTTTGCACTGTATTTTGTTTCCTTTTTTGCTAAATACAGTGTTCATTTTTTATTCACTAATTTTTTGTACCATATTCCACTATGTATTTTCCTTTACCTAGCTATAATTCCTTTCCCCACTTCCCAAATTTTCATAGCAGTCATAAAAAATTAGCAAAATATAAATAAAAAACCAATAATACAATTATAGTAAGAAAATGTAACATATAATGAATTTACAACATTTCAGCTAAGTCATCATTTTCATCTCCAATTCCAACTCTCCTTTTGTCTACCTCTTCCTCACGTACCCCTTCTCCACCTACCTCACCTCCCTCTTCTCCGTCTTCGTCATAAGTTGTTTGATAATTACCAAATTCCTCCGCAGCTACAGTACACGCGTTTTCCAATTTACCAACCATCTGCTTTAACCCCTCAAATACCCGTCATTCTTACAACCAATCACAACACAGCTTATTTCCTCCAATCCGCACCATCTATTCCCCCTTCCTCTACCAATTACATTTTGCCTTATTTCACCAATCACTACGCGCCACGTCACTTCCTGTTATATTCAGTTTTTATACCTCAACCGCCATCTTTTTTCCCTCTTTCAGCTACCAGACACCGCACGAACAACACCTCGCTGACCCCAGTTCCTCTTAATCCGTCACATTTTATTTCCTGCTCATTTTCATATCTCTTTGTCCAATCAATCCAATATCCACCTCTCCATTTCCAATCATCATCATCTTTTATCCATAACCTTTTCAGTCACGTACCAATCCATCCACCCACACTTCTTTACCTCATATCCCCTCTTTAAGCAAAAGGATTATCTCCAATCCTCACCGCTAGTGGCAACTTTTCGAACTTCCCGCTAATCCCACTAATCCACCTTAATCCAACGCCACCTAGTGGCAGGATTATCATCCATCCACCCACACTTCTTTACCTCATATCCCCTCTTTAAGCAAAAGGGTTATCGCTAATCCTCACCGCTAGTGGCAACTTTTCGAACTTCCCGCTAATCCCACTAATCCGCCTACGGCGGATTAAGACGGATTAGCGCGACACTAACGCCACCTAGCGGCAGGATTATCGTTAATCCATTTGCTTAAAGAGGGGACTTAACTACTTGTAACCATCATCATACTTAACCGTGGGAAGGATGCTTCTGGGATCATTTCTGAATTTGCATTTCTCCAGACTCTGTTTATCCCATCTGACCCGATGAGGTTTATCTTAGTCTCGTCTGACCATATCACGCTGTCCCAAAAGTTCTGATCCTTATGAATGTGATCTTTAGCAAATGCAACTCGTTTCTCTCTGTTTTCTGCACTTACATAAGGCTTCTTGCTTGGTGTCCATACTTCCATAAGACACGACGAACTGTTTGGTCAGACATCTTCTTTCCAGACACATTTTCAACTAATGGTCGCAATTGAGGAACACTGTTATGGATTCTCTCGGATTCGGCTTACAGTGTAACGTTCGCTTCGAGCATTCAGCCTAAGTTCTTTAGGTTTTCTTGGTAAATTATTTGTAGAACCTTGCTCCCTAAATTTTTTTACTTCATACTGAATGGTAGAATGCGGTTTATTTGCTGTTTCTCCTATTTTTCTGAGAGAATGCCCTATAAGCGCCAAGTTTATAATTACTTGCTTCAGATAAGAAATAAGCTACTTTTGCTTCCCCATTTCGATCACTACTAACAGAACGTATACAACTGCGATGGCAGTGGCCTAAAGTGACCTTTGAAACACGTGCATGTTGAAGCTGTTTACAACTGTACAAATAGGAAAGTTGTGTAGAATTGGGGTCTACTTCTGTTTCATTGCTGTTTCATTTAGTGGTGTTGGTTTTGAAATGCATTTTTTCATTGGAATTTGTTTGAATTAGATTCCTCAAGTACGTATAAATGACTCACAGTAAAACACAAATTCTTAAGCAAGTAGAGAACGAATTTTTATTGAAAACCTGATGTGTACGAGTAAGAATTTTATATAATATATCTATAACGAAATGTATAATGTAGCTATTTCTGAAAAGGTCTATTTAGATTAAAATGTAGTAGACAGAAAAATAAGTTTGAGTAAGAATAGTTTGTATACTCACTAATAAAGATATAGGGTAGAGAATGTCATGTGTATGTACCACATAAGAATTTTTTGATTTATCGCACATGCAAACAGAATGGAATGCTCCACATAGCAACCGGCTCTTAAAAGATTTGACTATCGCTTAAAGCCTACCATATTCCCCTTGTACAGACGCCTCCAAATGTTTTCCGTTCCACCGGAAGTGGGTAATCGGAATGTCTTATCCAGAGTTTATGCCAGGTGTCTTAGTTCATACCGGCTCTACAAGGAAGGTTAAGGGATGTAACAGGATATACAAAATTTCATTCCAAAACATTTCCCACAGATTTGGCGTAAGTATGTAATAACTGTGAAAAGAAAACAGGAATAACTTGACAACAGAGCAACATAAGAAGTATACAAACTAATTTTTAGGAATTAGAGGTATCATATTATTGTATAACAAGCAAATGCTAAAACAAAATGGTTTGGTTTTCAATGTCTACTGCTTTATCTATCCATTACTAATTAACATATGTTCCTTATTTTCATAATGTCCTTATAAGTATGATTTTTCCGTGCATCCTGACAACAATTTAGGTCAGAAAATATTTAAAGTTACATCTAAGTTACACTTTTCCCTATATGGTTATATGCAGGATGCCGTAACTACAACCAGCCGCTTATTTATTCCACAACTCATATTTTTACTGTCGCTACTATTTACCTATAATCAGTAGGGAAAGTATTGTATTACACCCAACAATTCAGTAACAATATTCTCCGGAAACACACGTTTTGAGCCCCATTGAATTTAGTTTCCTTACTACGCGCTTACAGTAAGTAGAGGAATTATTGTATTCTACCCAAAAAATTAATAACGGGATTTACCGGAAATGCACGCTTTGGGACTCCCTGAATCCAAAGAAAGTATTTTCACTTGTTCTAATACGTAGTTACACGAGGTACAGAAAGTATTGTATTCCACCCAAAAATTCAACGATACTCAACGGAAATACTCGTTTTGAGATTCCCTGAAACCAAACAAAGCGTTTTTACTTTCACTACTTCGTAGTTACAGGAGGTAGATCTAGTATTGTATTCCACCCAAAAATTGAATAGCGCGATTCAACGGAAATACACGTTTTGAAACCCCTGAATCCAAAGTAAGCATTTTTACTTTCTCTACTACGAAGCTAGAGTAAGTAGAGAAAGTACTGTGTTCCATCTGAAAATTTAATGTCATAATCTCACCAGAAATCACGTTTGTGACCCCTGAAACCAATGAACTTATTTATAGAAAATGGCCTGTGTGTGTGTGTGTGTGTGTGTGTGTGTGTGTGTGTGTGTGTGTATCCACGAATAGCATAACTCAAAAGCAAAAGGTTGGTTAAAAACCGAACTTGGTGTTTAAGTTCAACTTCTTCCAAGAATGCGACACTGAGATTTTAAAGAAAATCCACCACTCCAAACTGCCTTTTACATTGGACACTTTTTGAAATTTTTTATTGTTTCAAAAATGACTCTACGGATTTTGATTAAAATAATTATGTATAAGTTATTTTCATGATAAATAGAATATATGTATTTTATTTTCAGGTATAGTCTCTAAATTAGTCTTTAATATCAATGACTTTTGATAATTAGTAAGTCGTAAGAGAGAGAGAGAGAGACAAAATCTTACCGCACAACAATTTAGATCTTGTTAAAGCAAAAATTTATATCAAATAACATTTTCATTTTATGTCAAATAACTTTTATATTTTACCTATTCTGAAAGTTTCTTTGCTATTAGTTTTGGATTTTAAACTACTTTATACTTCTCTCAACTGCAAATAGCTATTGTTTTTCTTTTCTTCCTTCTTTCTTTCTCTCTCTGTTTCTCGTGTTCATACAAAGAGAAGAGAATTACAAAGCTATCACGTTATGTGGCTTACATTCGGGAGGTCGAGGGTTAGTTTCCTGTGGCCGACATTCCTGATCCATAGGCTTTTAGGGGGGTTTTCCCGGGTCGCCAGGCAAGTACTAAGGAGGATTCTCACATCCCCAAATTTCCTGAACCTCCATTTCATCTCCATTCTAATTTTCATTCATCTTTCATCCGTTGGTCTCTTTCAGGGTTGGAACTGCCGGCGTTGGTGTTTCGGTGCAGTGTGGCAGGGGAAAAGGATGCTTTTTGTGACTTTCTCCGTCCCTCGGCGCTCGGCTGCCTGTCGGGTGTATCCTAACTTCCTTGAGGGGCGTTGGACACCCTCTAAGCTAGGCGGATCCTAGTCTGCCTGTCCGTCTGACGGGGAGTCTCTATCTGAAAACTTAGTGACCCTGCCGTTACTGTGCCGTTTTTCCTGGTTCCGGACGCCCGGTGTCTTGTCTCGCCTCATCCTGCCTCCAGGAGACGCTCCCTTGTGGGGCAAAATATCCACTACGTGGATCAGTGCCGAGTCCCGTCCGTAGCCAACCAATCCAAAGCTATCACGTAGCGATCAGATTTAGGGATTTGCCCATCGCTTTAGCTTAATATGTTCTAGTTATACCTACAACGAATTGTTTAAATAAGTGATGAAGGTTTATGGGTATTAACATGACATAGGTTCAAAATAAGCTTTGTAGGAAGAGTGAGTAGAGAAAGTCATGCGAATGCAACACATCATATTGTAGGGAAAAACCTCTATATGCCTGCGTCTCTGTGAACAACATTAATCCAAAGGGAAAAGTCGGTTAAATACCAAACTTGATATTTAAGGTCAGCATCTTTCAAAGATGTGACAAGGATTTTCAAGAAAATATCCCTTTACATGGAAAAATTTTCAAAATTTATTTTCTTAAAATTGACTCTAATGTTTCTGACTAAAATACTCCGTTTAAAATATTTTCATTACAAACGAAATATATATTTTAAACTGACTGAGAAGAGCCTCTTAAGCCTTCATTCTGAATATGTTTTGTATAATTCGTAAACTCTAAAAGATTGGACAAAGTTTTGCTACACAAGAAATGCAGACCCCGTTAAAGCACGCAGTTGCTTATACATATATTTCATGACATTAACTAATTCCCAGGTATTTTCTGTTATTGGTTTGGTTTATTTGTTTTTGTCGTGGTCATACAAACAGCATGGAATTTCAAAGCATAACGTAGTAACATGCTTTATGAAAATGGGACTATCGCTTTATCTGCATATACTACAAAGAAACTGTAAATGTGAACTTTTTCTTTTGGTATTTAATTAAAGTCCTTTAACCGGCTAGGCTATTACGGATGGTGAATGAACAAAGTGGTTAAAATGATGCTCAAATCGGCCCGAGGTCCCTAGAAATTAGAATCTAACATTCAGCTTCTCAGGATAACAGGAAACACCGGAAAATACTTTACCCAGGTCGGGACCTCTTGAATGAGGCAAACCCCCACACAACACAGATGAGCTAAATGTGATTTGTAAGTTTATCTGGACTATAAGAAGTAGACAGAAAAATGAGATTTAGAAAAAAGAATTTGTAGAATGGTGAGAAGGGAAAGTTATGTGAATGCACCACGTTAGTCTGTTCAATTTAAAATAATCATTTAATCCATATTTAAATATAATTCTTCCTTTTCATAATTCTCGTGGTAATGCAAAGAGCGTGGAGTTTCAAAGAAACCACATAAAAATTTCACTATCGTTTGAGCTACTGCATTCTTCTTATTCTTACAACGAAGTTTGTAATGGCAGTCCATTTCAATTAACAAGAAGACTCTTTCACTCAAGCCGTGTTTAGGACAGGGTTGGAAAGATAGAATCAGATTGAAAAATTCAACGTCATTGCCGAGATTTGAACTACGGATCTTACAGTTTATATCCAGGTGTCGCCGCGGTAACGCGTGCGACTCGCATTCGGGAGATCCCTGGTTCGCTTCCGGCTACAGCCCAGTCTGACCCACGGGTGTTTTATCGAGAGTTTTCCCGGATCGTCAGGCGAATGCTGATATGATTTCTCTCAGCCCCCGAATATCGTATCATTCCTCATTTCATTCATCCTTAACTCCGTTAGGTCTGTTTCAGGTTGGAAGTCTCGGCGATGGTATTCCTGTGCAGCGTGGCACAGAAAAAGGATTCCCTCTGTGGAACCTTATCCGTCTCTCGGTCATCGGCTGGTTGCCAGAGTATAATGACCGCTTCTTGGGGACGTTGGACCCTTTGTTTGGGGTGGGGTACCCAGTTTGCCTGCCCAAATGTCAGGGCGTCTCAATCTGGAAGTGTTAGGAACTTGGTCATTGCTGTGCCGTCACTTCTGGATCCAGCCGCTCGGTGTATCTCACCTCGTCCCTCCCTCCCGGGAGCGCATCCTCGAGGGGCACAAGCACAATATCCTCATTCACTTGATCGGGGTCGAGTCCCCTCATTTACACATTTCATTCCAATTCATTCTACACCAGAGAAGAGAAGCATTTTAGGAATTCAGAACGTGAATCGTAATACAAAGTCTTTTTTTGGGGTGGGGCATCTTCAGGTTTGTAACTTAAAAGCAATTTAGTTTTCAGAATAGAGTGCTTTCAAATGAACCAATTGGAATAAGAGCACATCAACCTATCTGCGTTAACACTTCGGGTCACCATTTTGAAAATTTAGCTTATATGTTATCCCAAACGAATAAAACAGTTATATAGAAACTGCATATGTTGTGCTAAGGTTGTTTCCTCGTGTCTATTAACATTTTGCATACAATACCTACATAGGTGTTTTTACTCTACGTCCACTATACGACTGGCACGGTTTTCCTTCTTTTCTCTTGTGAGTCTGCATATAAGGGGAATTATGTTTCAAATAAAACAATCTTTATTCGTTTATCAGTAACGCAAATATATCTCATTTTGAAGAAAATTTAATGTTGTACTTAATTGTTCCCAAACCGCTTCAAAAGTTTGACATTAATATTACTTTTGTGGCCATATTTTTAAATCATTACTTGAATATTATCAGAACTAAATGTACCAACTGTATGAAACTACACACTTAGCGCTAAACGTTGTGATCAATATCTATGACAACTTAAAAGCAAAACACTTATATTCAAGGTAATAAATACCCTCAGAGTACGCGTAGAACGTTCTCCAAACATACAAAGGTCATTCAGAGTTAACAGGACTTCACAGCCATTGTCTGTTAGCCTCTAGTGCGAGAGGTCGCGGGATCAAACCCGGCGGAGGGTGATGAATTCTTTTCTGGCGTAGAAATCCTTCACATGGCTTCCTTCGGAAGGAAAGTAAAGCCTGTGTCCCCGTGTCGTAGATTTACGATACGTGAAAGGACCTCAAGCCTGATAAAGAGACCTCTGCGGGGTCTTTCACGCCCAATATAGAATGGAACGCTAAGGAACACAGCAATTAAAGAGCATCCATGAATATATCTCAGTTTAATTTAAGCCAATCTGAGAAAACTTCATTTTTATGAGACTATGTAAAACAAATGGTGGTTTAATCAAAATCATTAGGGCAACTTTTGAGAAAATGTAATTTAATGAGTAATTTTGCATTTAAAGGGTAGTTTGGTTGGGGTAATTCTTTAAAACCTTTACATAGTATCCTTGGAAAATGCTCAACGGCAAAAGGCTGGTGTCGAATTTTTGGCTGGAGAACAATACTTTTTCTACTTGCTATAGGTACCGAGCGAAATGGCGCCGCGGTAACATAAGCAGCTCACACACGGCACGTCCCGTGTTCGATCCCCGGCATTCACCCACTCATGGGGTTTCTTGGTTTTCCCGGGTCGGCGTCTTGTATCAGATTCTGCTGTCCTCATTTCCTGTACCCATCATCTTCCTTGTCATCTGTTTCAGAGTTGTAGGACCACGGCTCATTGTGGCTGTGCGCTGTGACATCCTTCCAGAGTGCTTTCGGGCAAACGCTTCTTCGAGGATCCCCCGGAGACTCGGGACCTATGTGTGGATCCAGGAGGACTTTAATACGTTCAGTCTGAAAGCTTTAGGGACCCCGTCATACGGATCAGGTCGCCCTTCGGGTCGGCCCCCCCTCCCAGGAGTCAGGGTACTCATGGTAGACGCAAAAAGGGGCGGTTTTCCGAATTGTCGTGCTCTGCCCCGTTTTTTGGGGGGAGGCCCCTCATTGTGTCAGTACCTTTACTTTTACCTTTAACTTACTATAGGTAAGTAACAGAGAAAGTAAAAAAGAAATCTGATGTGATACGTTCACATGACTTTCTCACATTTGTTAGTGAGTATAAAATTATTCTTACTAAAGCTTTTCTATGTACTACATTTTAATCCGAATAAACTTTCGCAGAAGTAACTACATTACACATTTCATTAGAGACACAAAGAGAACAGCGATAGTCAAATGTTTAAGACCTGGACGCTATATAATGGCCTTAAAACTCTCTAGGGTGACGTGTATAAGTAATGCAAGACATATTTTGCTTTTGAAGACAAATGTTATGCAGGTTTCCGGCATTTTCTTTCCCTTAATTCTCTTGTTTTCCAGTCTGTCCTGGTAAATCAGTTATATGAACTAAAACATCTAGATTTCAATGCCACACTCTAGAGGCACAATACACAACACCTAAAGTTATAATTTTTAGCACCATTAAAATAATAAAGGGTCTCTTTATAATGTACCGTAATAAATATAGATAACCATAACAATAAAACAAGCACAAACAACTAATAAAACCAAACACAACTGAAACAATGTATATTTCACAGCATCAACAAAACCACGTATATTTATTCTGTTTGAAGCAAACACAAAATACGCGATAAACCATATTCGTTTTTTCTAAAATCCTTACTGAGTAGGTTAGCCAACACAGGAAATGCAAAACAAAACTTCCCTATCACTAAAGAGCGCTTAATTCAAACGTAGAATAATATACGAACATAGCAATTTCGGAATCATACGATACTGTGGGCGTGGCACAATTTAACCATGTGCATGGGCACTTAAAAGAGCACGTGGTTCTGGATTTAAATGCCCCAAAATGCATAATGTGATACATTTTCATAAAGTTTAAGTTCAATAATAGTTTTTCTTGCAAAAAGATAATTTTGCAATTTTTTAGGACTTTCGGTCAAATTTCACAGATCGTTTATTTTCGGATGAGGAATAAGAAACAAAATGAAAAATGTTGTTTCCCAGTTGTGAAACGTAACCTAAACATCAAATGACCATCCAGGGACGGTCCAAACATTCGTACACAGCCATTCAGAATTTCCGTTGTTATTTCCGTTGGTGTATGAACAATTGCACGGTGTTTTACACAAATGTTTTTTAGGTTTTTAAGAAGTGAGAAACAACATAAAAAGGTGGGTTCCCCTTTTATAAATATAAATCGACCCTAAAACCACCATCACAACGTCCTAAAAGAAACACGACTAATGGCATTTACTTCCCCCATAATATCAAGCAACTTTTATTCAAGACATTTGTTTGTACAAGGCTTAGTTTTTGAGAAATTGTAAAGTCTGAGTTTGAATGGTCCGCCTTGATATCTTTGTATATATAGGTTGAGCTCGCATTCGGGAGGTGCGAAGTTCTATTCCCATTGGGCCTCCACTTTCACCATGGGTTTTTTCGTGGTTTTCCCGGGTCAGTAGGCGAATGTTGCGGTGGTTCCTCCTCTAACACGAGTTTTCTGTTCATTTCCCATCATCTGTTTCAGTGTTGTAGGACCAGGCAACGTTGTGGCGTTGGCAGCAGCGGCACGTTTGCTCCAAAACCAAAATCCTGGTTCTCCCTTTAATGTAAATAACGCATACGATTCATACATTTCGTTCTGACATGATCTAGTGGAATGGAGCGTCGTATTGTTTGCTGGTGCCAAGTAGTGCACTCCCGGTTGCAACCCACATTAGATAACGGTCAAGTATAGGGAGCACAGAGGGGTACGGGGCATAAGCGGCATGTTGTGGGTTAACCTAGCAGTCAGAGAGCATGATCAACAGGAACAATATTTTTTGTTTCGTCTCATACACAGAGCCATCTATTGAATTCACAGTAAATGTTTACCTCGCTTCCCGTCCTCTATCAAATGAAATACATCTCTGATCATTACGTTGCCTGTACGCCACGTGGTTTGTGCCGTGTTGTGTGCATCGGGGTTTAATTTATGCATCAAAGTGGTTTATTTAGCTAAATACAGGTAAACGCTGCTATGAGGAGAAACAATGAATTGCGTTCAGTCTCTTTTAACCCAACCGCTTTCAACGCTGAACTCGGATGAAATTTTGCTGCTGTTGTTCATATCTTGCAGCAAGACCTCGACTTCATGCCTAGCCCACTCATTAGTAAAACAGCATCGTTTAGAAGCCGTCATTTATTTGCAGAATTTGATTGAAATGCCTTATATACCAGCTGACATTCTTCCAAATAAGGTTTTAGAAAAGGAAGGTAAATTTGGTTTACGTCATCTCTGTAGAGAAGCTGAGCGGTATAGCACTTCTCATTAAGTGCTGCTATTACAAAGTGCGTTTTTAGTTCAAAACACTGAGACAGAGCACGAGAAACAGCCTATAAAATAGACCTTCAACGTGTAGTGCACTTCTGAACTATTTTAAATGGATTAGCTCCTTCATTTATTGCACTGTATAACTTTCTGTAAGCAATTTGATGAGACCAAGACTTGGAAAACTAAGAATAGGTTTCCGACAAAATGAACTCCAAATTTCGAGGCAAAGATACAGCTGCCGCAGAAGATACCGCCAGCTGCACGGAATGACAAACTCAAGGAATTAACACAGGATGAACTTCTCTTTTCAAATTCTGATACACACCATTATTTATGCCTACCAAAACTGCTGCGTTGTCAGTGCCCAAACCTCGCATTAAAAGTATGTTCAAGACATTGTCATTAAGCTAAGCTTTCAAACCATTGGTGATTGCCACTCCATTGCCTTCTTTTAACTCTTCCATTCCCAAAACTGTAGAAACAATGCGAATTCGACCTTCAGAAAAGTATACCACACACGCAACAAACAATTTGCCGACACTAATGTCTGTAGATTCGTCTAAAAGTACACTGAAATATCCGTCTCCTATGTCTTTTTCAGTGTGAATAAAGAATATTTTTAATCACACTACTACCCTTACTTCTATGCAAACGCACCTGAGAGCCATGGTCAGCACCTTTTTGAGAGACTGCAGAGGTAATCCACAGATCTTATTGCGCAATGGTTAGCCACAAATAAATTTAATGCCACTTCAGCAATCGAAACTTCACTGGTATGCCTGACTAGGTGTGAATCTAATTTTAACTGTCCCTGTGAAGAAAATAGCGCTTCAGCTTTTACATGCTTTTTGCTTTTTGAATGATTCAATAAATCCGACAGACGCGAGATTAAATTCCACTGGCAAAATCGACCATGCGCACTAGCAGGTTCGTCGGGAATCTCAACAAGTCAGTCCTTCTATTGTTTGTTGCTAGGCCACTCTTTTCTAAACTTTTGGGTGTATTTTTGTTCTTTGTTTAGACATTTTGATGCAACTAATAACCACTGATCATACCACGGTCAACTGCACCATAAACAGTTTAATACGATGCACTGTACCCACGCGACAGCTAAACTTCGGTCAAACGTAACTTATAAAGAACTAGGACACATTGTTCTGTTGATGGAGGAGAAACAGTATATCGAAATCTGATTATTAAGCATCACCCATGTGCAATAAACTGGTAATGATATGGAAGCAGGTGCGATGTTGAGTTCTATGCTCATGAAGCAGGTGAAGATGCTGATTGCATTCTCATGACTTACCCGTAAGAGGTAATCACAGAATGAAACCAAAGTAGCGCTGATTCATTTGTTATATTCTGGCCTTACGGACTCTCGTGGTTTGAGGAAGTGGAGGGAGGAAAGTACAGCTAATGGTATCGTATAAAGTACAAAGGTTGTGTACAAGCAATAACACCGTTAAGCAATAACATCTACTCCGATACACGTTAGTTTTCAATAACGTCAGCAGTTTGGTCGACTCATGCGCTAATCACATGTACATGTTTATCTCATTGCTATTAACACATTCCTCGCAGGACATAAAGGTAATAGAAGATGCCATTTTTCAAATGGTATTATGCAATGTGCACCTATCATTACTTAAACTGAAATGGGTGTGTGGGAAGATGCGAGATCAACTTGGTGTTTCATCTAGGACTCTTCCAACTAAATCTGGTTTCTAATTATGTAATCAAAACATTGAATTAAAAAGAAAAATATTATTGTAAACAACAGTCCGTAAATCTGTTAAAAAAATCCGTTGACCGATAAATGCAACATTTCACCCGTTGATGTGTGCAGAAAAAGCTGATGTGTTGCACTCACATGACTTTCTGTACAAACAATTTTTACGAAGTTTACTTCCATATGCTTCATGTTAGTAGTCATAACCTAGCGACTCCAGCACACAGAGAGATGCCGAAAAACTGATAAGGTTCTTTGATCTATGCCGACAAGCACCGCCCCCTCCTTTGAGTTCTCACATGCCGCCCCGGTCGCGTGCCGCTAGCCCCGCCCACTTCCCTTTGTGTGCTGATCTAATGCCGACTGGTTCTGTGCCGGCAGGTTCTCCCCCCTCCCCCCTGTGGTCTGGTCACGTGCCGGTGACCCGCCCCCCTCCCTCCCCCATACGCTGGGTGGTACGCTCCCTCCCCTTTGTGTTCTGGTTGGTTCCCTGTGGATAGGTGGGAGAGTGTGTATTGTTCCTATACGGTGACTACATTCCCGCCCCCTCATTGTGTCTTGTCTAAATCTCTGCCGTGTGATTGGCTTGGGGTAGGGGATGTGCCGCTCGGGTGATGGGGTATGTGTGGGGGTTCTCGGTGCGTGACGTTGGCTTGGAAATCCACCCTGGCGATGTGGGAATGCGATTCTCGATGCCTGCCGCACATCGGCAAATCGTTTGAGTACATAATTGTGTCAATCAATTAGATAATGTTCAAAACATTATTGAAAAAAAATAAGAATGCCCATCATATTACTATTAATGCAATTAAACGCTGTTCTTCGAGCAATTAAGTATTTTTGATTGAATCGCACGCACCTGCTCCTAAACCGGCATTTATACATCTACTTATGTCAATAAATTACACGTCTAATGAAACGCGGCTAGTCGGTCGATGAAAACAATTAAGTATTTTTGATTGATTAATGTAATTGACTCGCGCGCAACTGTTCGTTATCGTATATGTGTGGTAGCATGTGTATAATTATTACGAGTAATAACATTTATTTAATTCTACTTTTGAGGGAAAATATATTTTGGATTTATAAGAATATTACAACACATAGATGAAAGGACAGAGTTGACGTAACAGTCGTTATCGCGTGATAATTGCGCTGGAACCCCGAGCGCAACCTTCCACCGCGAGACGTTTCACTCGAATGGCTGGCTCTCGATACTTTCAGTAGCAAGTCGACTAGCGCACCCCCTCCACTCGCGCTTCAGTTCGCAACCTACACGAGCGCGCCAGGCGGTAATATGAGTGAAACTGGTTTTGAACCAGCGAGTGTTTCCTCACGACGCCCCTGGTGGTCATATCCGAAAGTTGTGAATTCACCATATTTAAACTCAATGTGTGCGCAAGACGGCCATCTTAACTCTATATAATTCTGCGAAATATGATTCCGGAAAAAAAATAAAGTCGAATTAACATTTTAGCTAAATAATACTCGTTTAACATGCGAGGTGCGTTCATGTTGGCTCCGGAGGAATTGATTATGAAATAAATAAATACGGTGAATATTACATACGTTATTAAAAAATAAATAAGGCTCTCGCTGATCGATGAATACAATTAAATATTTTTATTAATTAATGTAATTGACTTGCGCGCCTAGAGATATCTCACCCAATTATTCATCTACCATGAATATCTCACTTCTAATGAAACGACGCAGTCTATCGATTAAAAACAATTAAGTTTTTTTATTAATTAATTGTATATGATTTGACTCGCGCACCTGTTTGTTCTCGTATATGCGCGATTATTACGCGTATATAACTATTACGGCTAATAACGTTTGTTTAATTCTTCTTTTGAATGGAGGGTTTATAAAAAATATTACATTGCTTAGATGAATTAAAAAGCAACTTAAAACGAAATTGCAAATAGCTAGTATGAGACGTTAACACGAGAACCCTTTACGAAAAACAAGACGCAATGCGACAGCTGTGCATCGTCCATCTTAAGAAGCGGTTAAACCAGGACGCTTGGGTTTTCCCCCAGTACCTGCTCTTAATGGCTAGGGGTATCCATCACATCGGAGTACGCTCCAACTGACGTTAAAAATATAAGTCCGCTATGTCTCTTCTAGCACGAGAGAAGTAATAATTACAATTCAAAACAGGCGTACCTGTAAGTAACACGCACGAAGACTTCAAATATAAATTTTATATTCGTTTTAAATGTTCTTTCTAAAGACATAGCGAACTTTGAGGAATTCAACGAATTATTCACTTGCGTACCCTACTTGAAAGAAATATGGTGTACACCCCTGAAGAATGCATATGGTCTTCTCGGGAGAAATGCCTATGTAGACACATTAGCAGACAACGGCAGTCGCTTCCGCGCCATTAAATATCTTCAGAAGAAGGTAAAAACAAGGTCCTGTATAGAGCCCTTAGTGAACAATGACAGACGTTTCCAGTTCATTAAACATCCTAAGTGCTCTGAAAAACCACAGGCCCTCGGGGGTAAATAACTATTAGCGATACAAAAGAAGTTCTTAATGGCTTCCCCGGTGCACAAATTCCATCACAAACCGTGGAAAACCAAGTCTAGGCATGTTTTAAGCTTACCACAAAAAATGTTTTCCCGGTAATTAATATAATTCTACATGAAGAATATTAATGATTAAGTTTTCAATTAAACGTATACTGTATAGATTCTGTACTTAAACATTCGATTGTATCTTTGTCATTATTTAAATACTCGCATACAAGAATTGCATGCATGATATCAAAAATTAAACTGATTTTTTTTTCGGTATGTTAAACAAAGAAATATGATTTGGCGAGAGTAATATGTAGAATAAAAAGTATTCAGAACGGTGAATATTACATACGTTATTAAAAAATAAATAAGGCTCTCGCTGATCGATGAAAAACAATTAAATATTTTTTATTAATTAATTGTATATGAATTGACTTGCGCATCTGGTTGGTGACGTATGTGCATGATTATTACGCGTGTATAACTATTACGACTAATAGCATTTGTTTAATTCTAAATAATGAAATATGGTGCCTAGCCTAAACAATCCTCGTTACTCTTAATTTATTCCATTTTTAAAAAGATTGGCTTATTCTCTTAGTAAACATAGGACGAGTACGATTTTAAATACCCCGTCCATTCGAGAGGTATTTTTCGAATATTCCAACATGTTAATATAAACTTAATACACGCACACACAAAAATTCATTTCAAGTAATATTTGTGCGACATTAAGTATTTGCGAATGAGTTTTTACTTTCTATACTACGTATAATAAGTAGAGGAAGTGTTGTATTCCACCCAAAAAAATCGATACCGAGATTTCACCGGAAATACATGTTTTGAGACCCTCTGAATCCGAAAAAAGCATGGTTGTCTGCGAGTGTGCCTGTGAAGCATAACTCAGAAACGAAGAGGCGGATAAAACACCAAACTTGGTATTTAGGTTCAGTATCTTCCAGAGATGCGACACGAAGGTTTTAAAGAAAATGCCTCACACCAGACTACCCTTTACATGGAACATTTTTTTTAGAAAATTTTAATTTTCTCAAAAAAAAATGACTAACGATATTGAATAAAATATTAAATGTTTAAGATATTGTAATGAGAAATGAAATGTATATCTCGAATTTTCTGGGCCGCCGGCTGCAGGATCGCTGATCAAATACCCTAATGATTCAGGCACCTAAACACCCGAATGGTAAGCATTCTTCAGAGTTTTTAAATAAGTAATGTAACAATTCATATTAACTTCTTGTTCATATTCTTTATTATTATTATTATTACTATTATTATTATTATTATTATTATTATTTCCAGGAAGTGGACTTTATTTCGGAGGCTGCAGCGGCACCACCTGGCTTCCAAGCCTTCATGGGGCCAAATCATCATGGAGGTGGCTCTGTCCCCGTACATGCAGCAACACTCGTAAGGTAAGAATTTACAGACTGCTGTTGAGCATTTGTAACTAAAAATTACATAATAGTAGACATATAATGCCGATTCTGGCACACAAAGACCTACCTACGACAGCATAGAGTTCCGGATTGTATAAGGAGAAAAGGATATATTTAAGGGGAGTTTCTCACCCATATGCAGTCACATAACTCTTTCGATCTCCCAGAATGCTATGTATTTTTAACGCAGGTGTTTAAAACATGTATTTTTTCACGTATAGAGTGTAGATTCTTTAGAACTCTGTACTTAAACATGCTATACTATTATTATTATTATTTATTTTTTCCAGGAAATGGACTTTATTTCGGAGGCGGCATCGCTCAACAGGCGACCGCTGCACAGGTACCTCCAGGCTTCGCAAGCGTTGTACCAGCAGGCTTTGCGACCGCTGCACCGCCACCACCAGGCTTCCAGAACTTCCTGGTACCAAATCAGTAGGGATGGGACCCTGCCCCATACATGCAGCAAGCACCGAACGGTAAGAATTTTTCAATATTTTACGAAGTTCTTTTACACATTCTATATTATTATTAATAATAATATTATTATTATTTTTTCAGGAAATGGAGTTTATTTTGGGATCGGGCATCCATCGACCGCTTCACCGGTACCACATGGCTTCCAAGCCTTCATGGGGCCAAATCAGCATGGTCGGGTCCTTGCCCATACATGCAGCAACCACCGACCGGTAAGAATATTTTTCAACATTTTATGAAGTTCTTTTTACACATTCTATATTATTATTAATATTGTTATTATTTTCAGGAAGTGGACTTTATTTCGGAGGCAGGTTTTTCTGGGAATGTCTCCAAAGTATTCTTCATTCTAAACGACTTTTGCAAAACTGATAAACCATAAGAGATAGACAAAATTTTACTACACAAAAAATGGAGATCGCGATAAAATACATAATTTATATCATATACATTCTTGTTGTTGAGTAAATCGTTTTCGAGATATTGCTTGTTATTCCCTTTAAAATTTTCCAATACTTATACGTTTTCTCAAATTCATTATTCTTGTTTTTATGTCCTGGACATGCAAAGAGAATGGAATGCGCTACATAGCATCCAGCGTTAAAATATTTGACTATCGCTTAAAACCTACCATATTCCTCTTGCATCGATATGAAAATTACCAATAACATTGACATCTCGATATCTCGATTAACATGAAGCATATAGGGAATAAGTGCTTGTAAAAATAGTTTGTACAAGAGAAGAGAAAGTCATGTGAGTGTATCACATTAGAATTTTGATATTGGTTTAAATTTTCAAATACTTTTAACTTTTCTCAAGCAGTAACTCGCTATTCGTTTTTCCCGTGGTAATGCATAGAGAATAGAATTCTAAAGCCATCACATGGCATCAGGCTTTTTTTAAACATGTGTGACGTGTCTATTCACAATCGAAAGGTTGCTGGTTCGAGGAAAATTATATCTACAGAAACAATACATTATTTTCACTCTGTGATTAATTTGGCAATGTCACAATAATTAACAATGAATTTTAGCGGTACATGTAAAAAATAAAATATATTTTTTTATTTCCTAGCGTCATACGCAGAAGCATTCCCCTTAAGGAACGCTGGCGTGAGCGATGGTTTCCCCCATAACAGGTTTAGACTTGCTTACGAAATGTCCCTGTGCGAGGCTAGCATTTCCCTCTCCTTCTTCTCGAATTTTTGGAGTAGCCAATCAAAATTGCTGTATTATATACCGTCACACCTCTCACCCCTTCAGATTTTATCAGGTGAAACGATATAAAAGCAGTAGCTTCTCCGGCGATTTCACTGTATTGTGACAACACAGCGAGCTAAGATCTCTGCAAACTTTTCTCATTCAAAGTGAAATTTCAACAAACATCATGTCTGGTAAGTTGTAACAAATCACTTCATTTACTTTAAAAGTTAAATTCTTACTCTGTACATTTAACTTATATTCGCGTTCTTGTTTTTAATGCATGGCATTTATATGCGAATAGCTGAGCATTCTAAAAGTTAATAGCTAGACAAGTGAATTTTCTGAAATGTGAACAGTTTAGTTAAGTATTCATTTTAGGCAAGCTTATTCTACATTTAATAGCTAACTGCGCGAATTCTCAAAATGGGAACAATTTAGTTAAGTATTCACCTTGTTGAGTAATTATTATTCCAGATATTTAAATACAGGATTTCACAGAGTGAATTATATTATTTTGGAGAAAATACAATTATTTGAATACCTTATTAACGTTTTTGCTTTAGAATATTACAAAAAGTCTGTTGCGCGAATCATTCGCTCTAACAAAGTAAATATCTACATTATATTAAAACATTTAAATCGAAAAATACAGTAGTTAATGAACTTCATTAGTGAATCAGAACCTCAATTATATTTACACATATTATCATTTTCAGAAAAAAAGTTAATAATTTTGTAACTTTCAAATAAATGAAATTTTGTTATGCAACACATTCTCTAATAAAGAATATGTTTTTTTTCTCTTCCTAATGCAGAAAGTTTGACATCTCAACTTAACACATTGGCTGAGGGTAGCATTTACCCAGCCGTTCAAAGACTACAAGATCTTCAGCCAGAGGAGCCTTATAATATAAAATCCTTAAGAAATATTGATACTCGATACGGTTCTAGAGTCGTTGCACTTTTAGAGAATAAACAAGTGTTTCTTCCGACAAGATATTCAACCCTAACAAGCCAACAGTTGGAGGAAATGCCAGGGAAGTTTCAAATGGTATATCATGGAGTAGTACCAGCCGGCAAGTTTAAAACATGTAAATTGTCTTTTCTTCCTATTAAGGTTTGTAGAAATAATTCAGCTATCCTTTCAAAGCTTCATTTAGAGCTACATTCGTTGAGTTTATAAATTCGCACTTCAGTAGGATAACATTTGTCTAAAGTATACATCAATATGTAAAAAAATAACGTCCAGGATGTAGTCTGAGCGAGGATCTGCAGAAATAAGTTTAATAGTCTATTCACTGATTCTTTACCTCAAAGCAGATACCTACAGCAAGTTTCAAATAATTTCCAGCAGGATAGCAGTTGTCAAAAGCATGCATCACTGTATTAAAAAAAATATGTGTAAATAATGTCTAGATTGTACTCTGTGTGATCCGCGTGTGTAGAATATAACAATAATATATATAAATTATGTACTCATTATTACTGCTATACCCGCCTATACCATTGATTTCATAATTGTTTAAGGAGAATGCCGGATGTTTTTTCCATGCATGTTCCGCGCTGCTGCAATTCTTCATTGATTGAGGTTACTGGGAGGTGTTGAGAATGTTCCTATCACATTTCTGTTTATGATGTTTTAAGCTATCTCGTTCTTCCTCTTCATTTACATTCATCTGGGCATTCCTGTAACACACATTCACATTATTTGCAGCTTCTTGTAGGTATATACTTCGATGTGGAGAATCATTGCAAGGGGTATTAAACTTCTTTCTGCACGAAATCACACAGAGTACAATCTAGACATTATTTACACATATTTTTTTAATACAGTGATGCATGCTTTTGACAACTGCTATCCTGCTGGAAATTATTTGAAACTTGCTGTAGGTATCTGCTTTGAGGTAAAGAATCAGTGAATAGACTATTAAACTTATTTCTGCAGATCCTCGCTCAGACTACATCCTGGACGTTATTTTTTTACATATTGATGTATACTTTAGACAAATGTTATCCTACTGAAGTGCGAATTTATAAACTCAACGAATGTAACTCTAAATGAAGCTTTGAAAGGATAGCTGAATTATTTCTACAAACCTTAATAGGAAGAAAAGACAATTTACATGTCTTAAACTTGCCGGCTGGTACTACTCCATGATATACCATTTGAAACTTCCCTGGCATTTCCTCCAACTGTTGGCTTGTTAGGGTTGAATATCTTGTCGGAAGAAACACTTGCTTATTCTCTAAAAGTGCAACGACTCTAGCACCGTATCGAGTATCAATTTTTCTTAAGGATTTTATATTATAAGGCATCTCTGGCTGAAGATCTTGTAGTCTTTGAACGGCTGGGTAAATGCTACCCTCAGCCAATGTGTTAAGTTGAGATGTCAAACTTTCTGCATTAGGAAGAGAAAAAAACATATTCTTTATTAGAGAATGTGTTGCATAACAAAATTTCATTTATTTGATAGTTACAAAATTTTTAACTTTTTTTCTGAAAATGATAATATGTGTAAATATAATTGAGGTTCTGATTCACTAATGAAGTTCATTAACTACTGTATTTTTCGATTTAAATGTTTTAATATAATGTAGATATTTACTTTGTTAGAGCGAATGATTCGCGCAACAGACTTTTTGTAATATTCTAAAGCAAAAACGTTAATAAGGTATTCAAATAATTGTATTTTCTCCAAAATAATATAATTCACTCTGTGAAATCCTGTATTTAAATATCTGGAATAATAATTACTCAACAAGGTGAATACTTAACTAAATTGTTCCCATTTTGAGAATTCGCGCAGTTAGCTATTAAATGTAGAATAAGCTTGCCAAAAATGAATACTTAACTAAACTGTTCACATTTCAGAAAATTCACTTGTCTAGCTATTAACTTTTAGAATGCTCAGCTATTCGCATATAAATGCCATGCATTAAAAACAAGAACGCGAATATAAGTTAAATGTAAAGAGTAATAATTTAACTTTTAAAGTAAATGAAGTGATTTGTTACAACTTACCAGACATGATGTTCGTTGAAATTTCACTTTGAATGAGAAAAGTTTGCAGAGATCTTAGCTCGCTGTGTTGTCACAATACAGTGAAATCGCCGGAGAAGCTACTGCTTTTATATCGTTTCACCTGATAAAATCTGAAGGGGTGAGAGGTGTGACGGTATATAATACAGCAATTTTGATTGGCTACTCCAAAAATTCGAGAAGAAGGAGAGGGAAATTCTAGCCTCGCACAGGGACATTTCGTAAGCAAGTCTAAACCTGTTATGGGGGAAACCATCGCTCACGCCAGCGTTCCTTAAGGGGAATGCTTCTGCGTATGACGCTAGGAAATAAAAAAATATATTTTATTTTTACATGTACCGCTAAAATTCATTGTTAATTATTGTTACATTGCCAAATTAATCACAGAGTGAAAATAATGTATTGTTTCTGTAGATATAATTTTCCTCGAACCAGCAACCTTTCGATTGTGAATAGACACGTCACACATGTTTAAAAAAAGCCTGATGCCATGTGATGGCTTTAGAATTCTATTCTCTATGCATTACCACGGGAAAAACGAATAGCGAGTTACTGCTTGAGAAAAGTTAAAAGTATTTGAAAATTTAAACCAATATCAAAATTCTAATGTGATACACTCACATGACTTTCTCTACTCTTGTACAAACTATTTTTACAAACACTTATTCCCTATATGCTTCATGTTAATCGAGATATCGAGATGTCAATGTTATTGGTAATTTTCATATCGATGCAAGAGGAATATGGTAGGTTTTAAGCGATAGTCAAATATTTTAACGCTGGATGCTATGTAGCGCATTCCATTCTCTTTGCATGTCCAGGACATAAAAACAAGAATAATGAATTTGAGAAAACGTATAAGTATTGGAAAATTTTAAAGGGAATAACAAGCAATATCTCGAAAACGATTTACTCAACAACAAGAATGTATATGATATAAATTATGTATTTTATCGCGATCTCCATTTTTTGTGTAGTAAAATTTTGTCTATCTCTTATGGTTTATCAGTTTTGCAAAAGTCGTTCAGAATGAAGAATACTTTGGAGACATTCCCAGAAAAACCCGCCTCCGAAATAAAGTCCACTTCCTGGAAAAAATAAATAATAATAATAATAATAATAATAATAATAATAGTATAGCATGTTTAAGTACAGAGTTCTAAAGAATCTACACTCTATACGTGAAAAAAATACATGTTTTAAACACCTGCGTTAAAAATACATAGCATTCTGGGAGATCGAAAGAGTTATGTGACTGCATATGGGTGAGAAACTCCCCTTAAATATATCCTTTTCTCCTTATACAATCCGGAACTCTATGCTGTCGTAGGTAGGTCTTTGTGTGCCAGAATCGGCATTGTATGTCTACTATTATGTAATTTTTAGTTACAAATGCTCAAACAGCAGTCTGTAAATTCTTACCTTACGAGTGTTGCTGCATGTACGGGGACAGAGCCACCTCCATGATGATTTGGCCCCATGAAGGCTTGGAAGCCAGGTGGTGCCACTGCAGCCTCCGAAATAAAGTCCACTTCCTGGAAATAATAATAATAATAATAATAATAATAATAATAATAATAAAGAATATGAACAAGAAGTTAATATGAATTGTTACATTACTTATTTAAAAACTCTGAAGAATGCTTACCATTCGGGTGTTTAGGTGCCTGAATCATTACGGTATTTGATGAGCGATCCTGCAGCCGGCGGCCCAGAAAATTCGAGATATACATTTCATTTCTCATTACAATATCTTAAACTTTTAATATTTTATTCAATATCGTTAGTCATTTTTTTTGAGAAAATTAAAATTTTCGAAAAAAAATGTTCCATGTAAAGGGTAGTCTGGTGTGAGGCATTTTCTTTAAAACCTTCGTGTCGCATCTCTGGAAGATACTGAACCTAAATACCAAGTTCGGTGTTTTATCCGCCTCTTCGTTTCTGAGTTATGCTTCACAGGCACACTCGCAGACAACCATGCTTTTTTCGGATTCAGAGGGTCACAAAACATGTATTTCCGGTGAAATCTCGGTATCGAGTTTTTTGGGTGGAATACAACACTTCTTCTACTTACTATACGTAGTATAGAAAGTAAAAACTCATTCGCAAATACTTAATGTCGCACAAATATTACTTGAAATGAATTTTTGTGTGTGCGTGTATTAAGTTTATATTAATATGTTGGAATATTCGAAAAATACCTCTCGAATGGACGGGGTATTTAAAATCGTACTCGTCCTATGTTTACTAAGAGAATAAGCCAATCTTTTTAAAAATGGAATAAATTAAGAGTAACGAGGATTGTTTAGGCTAGGCACCATATTTCATTATTTAGAATTAAACAAATGCTATTAGTCGTAATAGTTATACACGCGTAATAATCATGCACATACGTCACCAACCAGATGCGCAAGTCAATTCATATACAATTAATTAATAAAAAATATTTAATTGTTTTTCATCGATCAGCGAGAGCCTTATTTATTTTTTAATAACGTATGTAATATTCACCGTTCTGAATACTTTTTATTCTTCATATTACTCTCGCCAAATCATATTTCTTTGTTTAACATGCCGAAAAAAAAATCAGTTTAATTTTTGATATCATGCATGCAATTCTTGTATACGAGTATTTAAATAATGACAAAGATACAATCGAATGTTTAAGTACAGAATCTATACAGTATACGTATAATTGAAAACTTAATCATTAATATTCTTCATGTAGAATTATATTAATTATCGGGAAAACATTTTTTGTGGTAAGCTTAAAACATGCCTAGACTTGGTTTTCCACGGTTTGTGATGGAATTTCTGCACCGGGGAAGCCATTAAGACCTTCTTTTGTATCGCTAATAGTTATTTACCCCCGAGGGCCTGTGGTTTATCAGAGCACTTAGGATGTTTAATGAACTGGAAACGTCTGTCATTGTTCACTAAGGGCTCTATACAGGACCTTGTTTTTACCTTCTTCTGAAGATATTTAATGGCGCGGAAGCGACTGCCGTTGTCTGCTAATGTGTCTACATAGGCATTTCTCCCGAGAAGACCATATGCATTCTTCAGGGGTGTACACCATATTTCTTTCAAGTAGGGTACGCAAGTGAATAATTCGTTGAATTTCTCAAAGTTCGCTACGTCTTTAGAAAGAACATTTAAAACGAATATAAAATTTATATTTGAAGTCTTCGTGCGTGTTACTTACAGGTACGCCTGTTTTGAATTGTAATTATTACTTCTCTCGTGCGAGAAGAGACATAGCGGACTTATATTTTTAACGTCAGTTGGAGCGTACTCCGATGTGATGGATACCCCTAGCCATTAAGAGCAGGTACTGGGGGAAAACCCAAGAGTCCTGGTTTAACCGCTTCTTAATATGGACGATGCACAGCTGTCGCATTGCGTCTTGTTTTTCGTAAAGGGTTCTCGTGTTAACGTCTCATACTAGCTATTTGCAATTTCGTTTTAAGTTGCTTTTTAATTCATCTAAGCAATGTAATATTTTTTATAAACCCTCCATTCAAAAGAAGAATTAAGCAAACGTTATTAGCCGTAATAGTTATATACGCGTAATAATCGCGCATATACGAGAACAAACAGGTGCGCGAGTCAAATCATATACAATTAATTAATAAAAAACTTAATTGTTTTTAATCGATAGACTGCGTCGTTTCATTAGAAGTGAGATATTCATGGTAGATGAATAATTGGGTGAGATATCTCTAGGCGCGCAAGTCAATTACATTAATTAATAAAAACATTTAATTGTATTCATCGATCAGCGAGAGCCTTATTTATTTTTTAATAACGTATGTAATATTCACCGTATTTATTTATTTCATAATCAATTCCTCCGGAGCCAACATGAACGCACCTCGCATGTTAAACGAGTATTATTTAGCTAAAATGTTAATTCGACTTTATTTTTTTTCCGGAATCATATTTCGCAGAATTATATAGAGTTAAGATGGCCGTCTTGCGCACACATTGAGTTTAAATATGGTGAATTCACAACTTTCGGATATGACCACCAGGGGCGTCGTGAGGAAACACTCGCTGGTTCAAAACCAGTTTCACTCATATTACCGCCTGGCGCGCTCGTGTAGGTTGCGAACTGAAGCGCGAGTGGAGGGGGTGCGCTAGTCGACTTGCTACTGAAAGTATCGAGAGCCAGCCATTCGAGTGAAACGTCTCGCGGTGGAAGGTTGCGCTCGGGGTTCCAGCGCAATTATCACGCGATAACGACTGTTACGTCAACTCTGTCCTTTCATCTATGTGTTGTAATATTCTTATAAATCCAAAATATATTTTCCCTCAAAAGTAGAATTAAATAAATGTTATTACTCGTAATAATTATACACATGCTACCACACATATACGATAACGAACAGTTGCGCGCGAGTCAATTACATTAATCAATCAAAAATACTTAATTGTTTTCATCGACCGACTAGCCGCGTTTCATTAGACGTGTAATTTATTGACATTAGTAGATGTATAAATGTCGGTTTAGGAGCAGGTGCGTGGATTCAATCAAAAATACTTAATTGCTCGAAGAACAGCGTTTAATTGCATTAGTAGTAATATGATGGGCATTCTTATTTTTTTTCAATAATGTTTTGAACATTATCTAACTGATTGACACAATTATGTACTCAAACGATTTGCCGATGTGCGGCAGGCATCGAGAATCGCATTCCCACATCGCCAGGGTGGATTTCCAAGCCAACGTCACAAACCGAGAACCCTCACATATACCCCATCACCCGAGCGGCACATCCCCTACCCCAAGCCAATCACACGGCAGGGATTTAGACAAGACACAATGAGGGGGCGGGAATGTAGTCACCGTATAGGAACAATACACACTCTCCCACCTATCCACAGGGAACCAACCAGAACACAAAGGGGAGGGAGCGTACCACCCAGCGTATGGGGGAGGGAGGGGGGCGGGTCACCGGCACGTGACCAGACCACAGGGGGGAGGGGGGAGAACCTGCCGGCACAGAACCAGTCGGCATTAGATCAGCACACAAAGGGAAGGGGGCGGGGCTAGCGGCACGCGACCGGGGCGGCATGTGAGAACTCAAAGGAGGGGGCGGTGCTTGTCGGCATAGATCAAAGAACCTTATCAGTTTTTCGGCATCTCTCTGTGTGCTGGAGTCGCTAGGTTATGACTACTCATGTTATTCGAGATATTAATCCGATTGCTAATTTTCTTGTAGGTGCAAGGGGAATATCATAGGCTTTAAGTGACAGTCAAGTGTTTTAAGAGCAGGTTGCTATGTAGAGCGTTACATTATGTTTGCATGTCCAGGACAGAAAACAACGAATAACGAATCCCCATTTGAGAAAAAGTATAGGTATTCGAAATTCCAAAAAAATAACCAGGAATAACTCAGAAATGGTTCTCTCCAAAAACATTTAATATGACATAAATTGTGTGCTTTAACGAGATCTACATTTTTTGTGTCGTATAATTTTAATCAAACTCGTTAGAGCCATTTTTGAGAAAATCAAAATTTTCGAAATAATTTCCATGTAAAGGGTAGTCTGGGATGTAAGATTGTGCTTGAAAATCTTCGTGTTGCAACCTTGGAAGATACTTAACTCAAATAACAAGTTTGGTATTAATCGACTTTTCGTTTTTGAGTATGCTGTTCACAAACTGACAGACCACACACGCACATATTTTTGAGTTGAATGCAATAGCTCCCCTACTTACTATACATAGTAAAGAGAGTAAAAAGTTTAAAGTATACGATAATATAACCAAAAACTTACCAGTATATATGGGTCCGCAAACAAGCCGTTTGCGAGATTTATTGTTGCTATGGCTATGAGCCGCCACTGACGCGAATTCCTTGAGGATGTTCCCCTTGTGCAACGTCGGAGTATGTGGTACATGCATGATGCATAACCGCCACATTTTCTGCTACTGTAAGAAGACACCTAACGTGGAGATATGCTCGAAGATGGATAGGTCGAGGAGAGCCAGTACCTCGAACTCCACCATCCCTGATCTCAAACCAAAGGATTTTTCTGTATGGGGTCACATCAATAGATAGTGTACAACACTCCCGCTGATACTGTTGAAGTACTGGAGTAGAGAATTGCACTGCTTGTCTTGAATTCCGAGATGATGCGGGAGTGGAAGAATTCGAAACCCACTGCAGAGACGAGTGCAGTATTGCCTCCAGATACAAGGAACACACTTTTAACACCTCCTTTAACAGGGAAGAGTGTACAGTATTAATAACATGTAACATACTAAAGTAGAATTGTACTCTTTGTTAAGTTAAGCTATGAGCTATGACGCCAGAAGGCTCCATGATTGGTGGGTCGTTCATCGCCTTCCCTCACGGGCTCCAACAGTGGGAAGGGTCTGCGAGTTTGAAAACGTTACGGCGTGACTCTGTGGCCTTTAGTCTCCTGTGATTTCCTCACCTCATCCCTTCCTTCTGGTTGGTGTAAGGCGCAATAGATCTCTGTAGGCCATAGTAGGTATATATAGAGAGATCGAGCGCAGTTTTTTGCGTTTATATGGGAAAGGATAGGGAAAACGAGGCTAGATGCGACGATTCAAGGAGGAAAATGCGTTTATATAGGAAAGATAGGGAATACGAGGACTGACGCTAGGCTAGACAGTGGTAGGAGGGGGAGTGCGCTTTATATGAGACAGATAGGGAATACGTGGAGAGGTGCTAGGCTAGACAGAGGCTGAGTAATGTATGGTTTATATGAGCGGTATAGGAAAACGATGAGAGGTGTTAGACTAGACAGGGCTCGAAACGTAGTGCATGGTTTATATGAGAGATATAGGAAAACGAGGAAAGGTGTTAGGCTAGACAGAATTCGAGGAGTAGAGTATGGTTTATATGAGAAGTATAGGAAAACGAGGAGAGGTATTAGGTTAGGAGAATTGAGTTTGTGTTTATAAGGGGAGACGAGAAAACGGAGAGAGATCCTATGCTAGGATAGAGAGATGTTAAAGTTAGGTTAGATAGGAAACCAAGGAGTGATACTCAGCTAGAGGGGGGCAGGAGGGAATGCGCTTTTGAGAGTAGGGGATACGGGGAGTGGTGTTAGACTAGACAGGGCTTGAAACGTAGAGCATGGTTTATATGTATGAGAAGTATAGGAACAGGAAGAGGGGTGCTAGGCTAGACAGAGGTTAAGGAGTAGAGTATATTTTATATGAGAGGTATAGAAAAACAATGGGAGGTGTTAGACTAGACAGAGATTGAAAATAGTGTATGGTTTATATGAGAGTTATAGGAAAACGAGGAGAGGAGTTAGACTAGACAGAGGTCGAGGAGCAGAGTATGGTTTATGTGAGAGTCATAGGTAAACGATAGAGGCGTTAGGCTAGACAGAGCTAGAGGAGTAGAGTATGGTTTATATGAGAGGTATAGGAACAGGAGGAGAGGTGTTAGGCTAGACAGGTAGTGTAGCAGTAGGAATATGGACTTATATACAGGAGAGATAGGGAATATGAGGTGCTAGACTTGAAAGCGACTTTAGACGTGAACTTAGTGGAAAACTGTTTCATGTCAATGTTCTAGTCATGCCCATCACGTAACCTATTCAGGGAAAAGGTGACTCGTTCAGGGGAAAAAGGTGACTGCTCAGGGAAAAAGGAGGCCCACAAAGGGAAAAAGTTGCTTAGCAAAGGGAAAAACGTGACCAGCAAGGGGAAAAAGGTGACCAGCAAAGGGAAAAATGTGACCAGCAAATGGAAAAAGGTGACCAGCAAAAGGAAAAAGGCGACATGCAACGGGAAAAAGGTGACCAGTAAAGGGAAAAATGTCACCAGCAAAGGGAAAAAGGCGACCACCAAAGGGAAAAAGGTGAGCCATAAAGGGAAAAAGGTGACCTGCAACGGGAAAAGCTAACCCGCTAACACTAACAGGTAAGTAATTCAGATAGTATTGCAAGAGGCTTACTGGATCATAGCAGTGTATGATTTCACAGGTAATTCAGCTAGTATCGTATGTATTTAGGCTAATTCGACTAGTAACACAGGATAGATTCCAGATGCTAACTGCATCATGGCTCTGCATGATTTCACAGATAATTCAGCTAGTATCGTAGGTATTTAGGCTAATTCAGCTAGTATCACAAGAGGATAGATTCTAGGGTTGGGTATAGCATAGTTTCATATTTCACAGGTAATTCAGAGGGTATCGTAGGTATTTAGGATAATTCAAGTAACATAGGTGTTTAGAGTAATTAAGCAAGCATTACAGGAGGGTAGGTTCCAGGGGTTGGTTATAACCAAGCTTCGTATTTCACAGATAGTTCAGGTAATATCGTAAGTATTTGAGGTAATCGACAGAGCTTCACAGATATTATTGATAATTTCGATCAGAGATTTGTATCACAGCTATTTAAGGTAAATGCAGATGATTCAGTTTGTATCAATGGTATTTGAGTCATTTTAACAGGTAATCAGCATAGTTTCACAGATGCTCGTGATAATTTCGATCAGAGATTTGTATCACAGCTATTTAAGGTAATTGCAGGTGATTCAGTTTGTATCAATGGTATTTGTGTCATTTTAACAGGTAATTCAGATAGTGTCTAGGTATTTGGGCGATTCAAGCATCATAGGTGTTTAGAGTAACTCAGCTAGTATCACAGGAGGCTAGATTCAATGATCAGGGTTTCGTATCAGAGCTATTTAATGTAATTTCGCTTGATTCGAGTAGTATCACAGGTATTTAAGTCATTTTAACGGGCAATTCAACTAGTATCACAGGTACTCATGGTAATATAGAGAGTAATTAAATTATAAAACATTTCTCATCCAACGTTACAACAATTTATATACTTTTTTCTGAATCTTACAAACTTATTATATGTTAAACAGTTATTGTACGATGCGGAGAGGGATAAACTGCATATTGGTTCACAAATTGAAAAGCTTTACAACAACATACCTTTATTTTAGTTCGTTGTAGATGTCTCTCCCCTTTTATCTAGGCTTGAGACTAGCACTAGGATTGCTCCTAATGGCAGGGTTACCACCTTCCCTTCCATCTTCTTCTTTCTTCATCAGGCGTCAGCTATCTGCATATACAGCACACAGATAACGTTCTTTTTTAAGATTGTAGACTCACGAGAAAATCTTTATCTTTAACTTACATTCTTTTAAGCACTGTTTGTAATGGCGTAATGTCCATACGCATATGTCGTTATCCCATCCTCAGCAATAATTCTTTTATCATCAAACGGAGTCAATGCAATTTTATTCACTTGCACTGTAGCAAGAGCATGCTTTCGTGATAGGATCAGATTCATAGGTGTTCAGATGATTTCACAGGTTTTAAGACAGTCTGTATAGCTGTCAAACGAAATGTACTGCTTAATAGCGCTACGTTTTATACCTTTAATCTTTTTTATCATTGACCCTTGAATATCTAAGGCATACATCTTAGGACGTAGTCCAACAAAGCGTAGGATGATTTTGCTATTAGCCTCATCTTTAAATTTTCCCAATACCTTCTTGTTCTGAGTAGAGTAACATATATGGTTGGCAGGGTAATCAGCTGTATCGAGATGCTCAAGAAAACGTAGCTTGTCCTGGTACACATCTTCAGTTGTTACACGATGAATGAACGAATCAGTGTCCATATACATAAGCTTCAGGTTTTCAGCTCCATAATAAGGCAACAAAACGTCGTAATGATAGTTATACATTAATGTCTTGGAGATGTCCAACACACTCATACCAATGTATATAGGCTTGTTGAATACAATCTGACGAGAGGCCATATGTACAGCAGCTAGATTATCAGCATATATCGTCCTGTCGATAAACGTAGGCTTGGCGATCAGCTTCTCTAGAGTTTTTTCATTGGTCACCAGTCGTATATCCATACGGTTACGCAGGTTCTCCATAGTTTTTCCAAACATAGCGTTGTTAAAGAGCTTGTAGAGATCCTTCTCGAAATCATTTGCAGCTTGTTGTCGTAGCCTGTTGTTAAATTCCACATAAGGTTTCAACCACTGAGACCGTCGGAATTGTAGCACACGATGGAGTTTTGTTAGTCGTAGTCCATGACTAAGAGCTTGCTTCAAAGCCATGTAATGCACTACATACTTCTTTCGAGGTCCAAGATGAGGTATCAGTTTCTTTGTAGATGATTCCAATGGTTTCATACACTCTGGCAGGAAAGGTAGATCGTTGTGTAGATCGTGAAGTTCAGCAGGATACTCGATGTCCACTTCTAATATGTACCCGTGAGGATCATCTTCTTGTAGTGTTTCTAAGTTGATTTCTTCAGGTGACACCCACTGAAATCCACCAAAAGGAAGAGCGTGACACATTGCCCACCCATATTGGTTATTATCGTCCTCGTATGTGATAAATTGGGTTGGTCTCGACGGATCAAACTTATCCATATAAGTGTTATTAGCCTCAGCATACCGATGGGAAACTTGGCATAAACCTCCTCTTATACCTGAAGCCACCATGAGTAGTTGATCATATTCTTGGAACAGCTCCAGCTTAATTCCAGTATACAGTAACATGGCGTCCCATGTAAGACCTGGAGAGGTAAAATAATGGGCAGGATCAACTTTGTGTGTTTTAAGGGTTTGCTCTCTGAACGTCTCAAAGACATCAGCTAGGAGAAGTACATCCGAAGTTAAGTAGAGATCGCTGTACTCTCCCAGGTTTCTCACATTAAACAGCTCCCATACATTTCTAGCATGATCGTAGTCAGTATCAGTAATTTCTTCTTCATTTAATCTATTGTAGAAGTAGTCCTTAGGAGGCAAGCAGGTCTCGTTCAGAACATCCCATGACGTAACAAAATCATAGGGAAATACACCCTTACGGGTCATCAACTTCAATTTGTCTTCTCCAAAGTACTTTAGCGTTTCAGGATACGAGGTTAGATTTTTTACCAACTTATCCAAGCTTGTACTGAGGAATCGGAAGCTATCCACAAATCGAAGCTTTATATCTCCTACATACTTGGTGAATGAGATATAGCTTTCTTCAGAGTTAGGAATTACCTCCACACGTTCACTTGTACAACCCAGCTACTTAACAATGAAATGAGAGTCATATCCGCTAAGGTTATGCATGAAGACTGGTATATATTTAGGTGTTTTACAGGCTAAATTACATTCATTATGAAGACTTCCACGATATTCACCGCTGATGTGATCATGGTCGCGTACTTTATAGTTCTCTTCTGTAAAGGGTTTTCCACACAAGTAGCATGTCGTAGAAGACTCGAAATCCTTTTGCTGTTGATTCGTAAGTTTCAGAGGCTTAGCAGATTTGTATATATTACCAATCATTTTTGCAAGAGATGTCAGGTACAGCATAAACTTCTGAGCAGCATCAGCACCACGATACACATAGGGTTGCTTAGGAAGACCAGTTTCGAGATGTTCAACACTGGATGTAGGCTTCACGTAAACACAGAAGCTCATTGGTGTGTGCTCTTGATAAGGGGTTGTATAGGAAGTTTCAGGATTGGGTATACACGTATGGCATGGAGTGAGAATACTCTCAAAATCCGCATAGATGACATAAGGCACTTTCAGCATCCTCTCAACATTTTTAAACTGTACAATTGATTTCTCCTTGGTAGGCATAACTACCCTTGCAACACCATGTTGATTACAGACGGCTGCATGTTCTTGTAGTTTTTCCTGTCCACTTCGTCCGCTCTGGTCATCAAAATGTGTAAAGCAGCGCTTACAAGTATAAACCCGTCCATTATGGTTAGTTTTCTGGCGTCGAACGAGTTTCTCAAAATTCTTTATATACACGTAGTGATGTTTTCCACTGCTGTCATTCAATAGTAGCAGGTCGCGATGTTCAGGTAGTTCAAAATAAGCAACCTATATCGGATACACTTCGTGCTTCTCAACCAGCCCGAAAACGTTAATAGACATATTGTTAAACTTCTCAAATTTAGGTATTTGAGAAAGTGGAATAGGGTAGGAAACACAGCTGAAGTCGTACTTATTTTGAAGTTGTTTGTATTTGCTCACACGTTGCGCATCCTTCCCTATGAATTTAGCTAATATAGAGTACATGAAACATTTCTCGTCGGTAAAGTTCTGAATGTTTATACACGCTTCTTTAGCTCCGACAGATGACGGTAGTGGTATGTAGCTACTTCCTCGTAACGGGTTGTACTTGTTGATACGAAGTCGAACTCCTTCCACAGCAAGCAAAGCCCAGCTGCTACCCTTAAACTGAGACTCCTCCATTTCAGTCACCAATTTCTTGAATTTCACTTCCATCGTTGACTCCAGATCTGTTTCTAGGAAAACAGGATGATTCCTTGTTTTAAATGTTTTGTCACAGGTTTCTCCAATACTGTTAACAAATCGACACTCAGCCAGCAGATTAATTTTAACACTCTTATGAATGCTAAGCTCTTTATGCACAGCCTGGATTATACGTTGTTTTGCCTCTTGCAGATACATATTCAGGTCCTTAGGTGACTCGCATCGTATAAAATACGATTTTAATCGTCCTTCGAATGAAGTTTCGTATTCTTTCATATCACAGTCCTCCATTGTTGACAGCAACTGATGTTTAGTTGGCTCCAATCTTCTTTTCTTCTGAGGGCTGCTTATTTCACACATATTTTCGTGTCGCTGCCCCTTATAACCATCTTTGAAGGTTACATTACAATGTTTACATTTGAAGAGCTTCTTGCAGCTCATCTCGTGTCTTCTCTTGTCATAACCTCGGAGGAACTTCTTCCCACATTTTCCGCATGCATATACAGTAGCGCTTGGAATAATATCCTTATACGCTGAGTTATTCATCTTTATTCTTGATGTAATAACGTATTAATCACTGATCAATGAAATGTAGACCTCTTCACCTTGATACCACCATAGAAAGCTGATTATTCTTGGAGAGAACACGATGTTAACACCTCAAGACTAATTAGCACAATGACGTCCAATGCCCTAGATCACCATATTTATAGAGGGAGCACGAACCTTTTAGATCAATCATAAACTCGCTCCATAACCAACTGTATATGATCACTCAACGTGTATTAACCACCGCCATATAACCTCAAGTCCAGAGACAGGATGTCTGACAGCATCAAACACGTTTAAACTCGTCTCATAACTACCTGCTTATGCTGTCACACCAGCAAGAGAAGTATTCCCACACGCTCATTCAGACATATATTTCAAATTCAAGCCTACCACCACCATCACCACCTATTTTACCAAGGTTAATTCAAGCGGTATTATCACAATACTTAAAAGTAAAAGCTTAAAAGGAAACCTAGAAGATTTTTACCCTTATTTACTTAATTATTTCATGTTTTCATTCCCTTTTCAATTCTTCCTTTCCATCTTCCCACAGAAAGACCATTACATTTCACTGCAATCACGAGAAAAGCAAACGCTCATTCAGGCATATATTTCAAATTCAAAGCCTACCACCACTACCACAACCATTACCACCTATTGTACCAAGGTTAATTCAAGCTGTATTATCACAATACTTAAAAGTAAAAGCTTAAAAGGAAACCTAGAAGATGTCCCCCTTATTTACGTAATTATTTCATGTTTTTATTCCGTTTTCATTTCTTCCTTTCCATCTTCTCACAGAAAGACCATTACATTTCACTACAATCATGAGAAAAGCAATTTTTCCAGAGTTACACAGATTCTAAGCTTCTAAATCGAACCCGGTAATACTTTTAATAAATGTATTTTAGCTCCCCAATATCAGCATCTACCATTTAATCTTTACTCAAACCTGATATGATCCATAAGGTTGAAGATATATGAAATCACCCCTTCGGGATTCGATCTGAGTACTTTAAAGTAATATTTGTCATGATAACGATATTTAAGGACTAGATACTCTGTTTACGTTTACCTTGACATGTCTATCTAAATTAAATTACGAGTTATTAAATTTTTGCAAGTAAATTTCATTGAATCGGTATTCGAACCCAGAACACCAGGAACAAAATAATTTATAATATTAGTCTGACATGTTAAACAAAGCTGTATGCAGTTACATCATCGATCTAAGTGATATATTCTAGTGTACAGAGGAAAATTAAGGAAGTCATTAAAAGATGGGGAATCGAACCAAGCACAACTGATCGACAATTATATACAATATTAATCACCCAGTACAGAACCTATCAATCATGCTTTGGTGCACTCCTCTACCTCAATTAGTTCCCGAGATAATGAAAATTTAAAAATTTAGGATCGAACCCAGGACGTCAGGTATCTAATTACACATCTAAAAGATACTACCTAATAACATAACCGCTATAAAGTTTATTTTGCGTCTTTATCTTAAGTCGTTTAGCAGTTATTAAATTTATAAGTAAATTCCATTGAATCAGTATTCGAACCCAGAACACCAAGAACAAAATAATTTATAATATGAGTTTGCTATGTTAAACAAAGCTGTATGCAGTTACAGCATCAAACTAAGTGATATATTCTAGTGTACAGAGGAAAATTAAGGAAGTCATTAAAAAATCGGGAATCGAACTAAACAAAACTGATCGAAAATTATATACAGCGTTAATTGTTCATCATAAGAGCTATCAATTATGCTTTAGGCCACTCCTCTACCTTGCATAGTTCCCGAGATAATAAAGATTTAAAAATTAAGGATCGAACCCAGGTCGTCAGGTATCTAGTTACACATCCACAAGAAACTACCTAATAACATAAATGCAATAAAGTTTATTTGACGTCTTTATCTTAATTAGTTTAGGAGTTATTAAATTTATAATTAAATTACATTTTATCACTATTCGAACCCAGAACACAAGAAACAAAATTATTTACAATATTAGTTTGATATGTTAAAAAGAGCTGTATGTAGTTACAGCATCAATCTAAGTGATATATTCTAGAGTATAGAGAAAAATTAAGGAAGTGATTGAAAGATCGGGATTCGAATTAAGGGCACCTGATTGGAAATTATATACAGTATTAATTAGGCATTATAACAGCTATCAAACATGCTTCGGTCCACCCCTCTACCTCTCTTAGTTTCCGAGATAATGGAGTTTTTAAAATAAAGGATCGAACCCAGGACAGCAGGTACCTAAATATACATTTACAAGAAACTACCTAATGACATTAATGTAATGAAGTTTATTTGGCGTCTTTATCTTAATTAGTCTCCGAGTTATTAGAAGATGAATTTGTAATCACTCGTAGGATTCGAACCCAGGCATCCCGGTCATTTTGGAGCAATACCCTAATGACGCGGCGCATTCCAAAGCATTGATTAGTTTTTATCCCATTGTTTTATCTCTTTTCATTCAGGAGATATAAGCGATTAAACAGTTGAAATCAATTGTAGAGTTTAAAAATGTTGAGAGGATGCTGTAAAAATGTTGAGAGGATGCTGAAAGTACCTTATGTCATCTATGCGGATTTTGAGAGTATTCTCACTCCATGCCATACGTGTATACCCAATCCTGAAACTTCCTATACAACCCCTTATCAAGAGCACACACCAATGAGCTTCTGTGTTTACGTGAAGCCTACATCCAGTGTTGAACATCTCGAAACTGGTCTTCCTAAGCAACCCTATGTGTATCGTGGTGCTGATGCTGCTCAGAAGTTTATGCTGTACCTGACATCTCTTGCAAAAATGATTGGTAATATATACAAATCTGCTAAGCCTCTGAAACTTACGAATCAACAGCAAAAGGATTTCGAGTCTTCTACGACATGCTACTTGTGTGGAAAACCCTTTACAGAAGAGAACTATAAAGTACGCGACCATGATCACATCAGCGGTGAATATCGTGGAAGTCTTCATAATGAATGTAATTTAGCCTGTAAAACACCTAAATATATACCAGTCTTCATGCATAACCTTAGCGGATATGACTCTCATTTCATTGTTAAGGAGCTGGGTTGTACAAGTGAACGTGTGGAGGTAATTCCTAACTCTGAAGAAAGCTATATCTCATTCACCAAGTATGTAGGAGATATAAAGCTTCGATTTGTGGATAGCTTCCGATTCCTCAGTACAAGCTTGGATAAGTTGGTAAAAAATCTAACCTCGTATCCTGAAACGCTAAAGTACTTTGGAGAAGACAAATTGAAGTTGATGACCCGTAAAGGTGTATTTCCCTATGATTTTGTTACGTCATGGGATGTTCTGAACGAGACCTGCTTGCCTCCTAAGGACTACTTCTACAATAGATTAAATGAAGAAGAAATTACTGATACTGACTACGATCATGCTAGAAATGTATGGGAGCTGTTTAATGTGAGAAACCTGGGAGAGTACAGCGATCTCTACTTAACTTCGGATGTACTTCTCCTAGCTGATGTCTTTGAGACGTTCAGAGAGCAAACCCTTAAAACACACAAAGTTGATCCTGCCCATTATTTTACCTCTCCAGGTCTTACATGGGACGCCATGTTACTGTATACTGGAATTAAGCTGGAGCTGTTCCAAGATTATGATCAACTACTCATGGTGGATTCAGGTATAAGAGGAGGTTTATGCCAAGTTTCCCATCGGTATGCTGAGGCTAATAACACTTATATGGATAAGTTTGATCCGTCGAGACCAACCCAATTTATAACATACGAGGACGTTAATAACGAATATGGGTGGGCAATGTGTCACGCTCTTCCTTTTGGTGGATTTCAGTGGGTGTCACCTGAAGAAATCAACTTAGAAACACTACAAGAAGATGATCCTCACGGGTACATATTAGAAGTCGACATCGAGTATCCTGCTGAACTTCACGATCTACACAACGATCTACCTTTCCTGCCAGAGTGTATGAAACCATTGGAATCATCTACAAAGAAACTGATACCTCATCTTGGACCTCGAAAGAAGTATGTAGTGCATTACATGGCTTTGAAGCAAGCTCTTAGTCATGGACTACGACTAACAAAACTCCATCGTGTGCTACAATTCCGACAGTCTCAGTGGTTGAAACCTTATGTGGAATTTAACAACAGGCTACGACAACAAGCTGCAAATGATTTCGAGAAGGATCTCTACAAGCTCTTTAACAACGCTATGTTTGGAAAAACTATGGAGAACCTGCGTAACCGTATGGATATACGACTGGTGACCAATGAAAAAACTCTAGAGAAGCTGATCGCCAAGCCTACGTTTATCGACAGGACGATATATGCTGATAATCTAGCTGCTGTACATATGGCCTCTCGTCAGATTGTATTCAACAAGCCTATATACATTGGTATGAGTGTGTTGGACATCTCCAAGACATTAATGTATAACTATCATTACGACGTTTTGTTGCCTTATTATGGAGCTGAAAACCTGAAGCTTATGTATATGGACACTGATTCGTTCATTCATCGTGTAACAACTGAAGATGTGTACCAGGACAAGCTACGTTTTCTTGAGCATCTCGATACAGCTGATTACCCTGCCAACCATATATGTTACTCTACTCAGAACAAGAAGGTATTGGGAAAATTTAAAGATGAGGCTAATAACAAAATCATCCTACGCTTTGTTGGACTACGTCCTAAGATGTATGCCTTAGATATTCAAGGGTCAATGATAAAAAAGATTAAAGGTATAAAACGTAGCGCTATTAAGCAGTACATTTCGTTTGACAGCTATACAGACTGTCTTAAAACCTGTGAAATCATCAGAACACCTATGAATCTGATCCTATCACGAAAGCATGCTCTTGCTACAGTGCAAGTGAATAAAATTGCATTGACTCCGTTTGATGATAAAAGAATTATTGCTGAGGATAACGACATATGCGTATGGACATTACGCCATTACAAACAGTGCTTAAAAGAATGTAAGTTAAAGATAAAGATTTTCTCGTGAGTCTACAATCTTAAAAAAGAAGGTTATCTGTGTGCTGTGTATGCAGATAGCTGACGCCTGATGAAGAAAGAAGAAGATGGAAGGGAAGGTGGTAACCCTGCCATTAGGAGCAATCCTAGTGCTAGTCTCAAGCCTAGATAAAAGGGGAGAGACATCTACAACGAACTAAAATAAAGGTATGTTGACGTAAAGCTTTTCAATTTGTGAACCAATATGCAGTTTATCCCTCTCCGCATCGTACAATAACTGTTTAACATATAATAAGTTTGTAAGATTTAGAAAAAAGTATATAAATTGTTGTAACGTTGGATGAGAAATGTTTTATAATTTAATTACTCTCTATATTACCATGAGTACCTGTGATACTAGTTGAATTGCCCGTTAAAATGACTTAAATACCTGTGATACTACTCGAATCAAGTGAAATTACATTAAATAGCTCTGATACGAAACCCTGATCATTGAATCTAGCCTCCTGTGATACTAGCTGAGTTACTCTAAACACCTATGATGCTTGAATCGCCCAAATACCTAGACACTATCTGAATTACCTGTTAAAATGACACAAATACCATTGATACAACCTGAATCACCTGCAGTTACCTTAAATAGCTGTGATACAAATCTCTGATCGAAATTATCACGAGCATCTGTGAAACTATGCTGATTACCTGTTAAAATGACTCAAATACCATTGATACAAACTGAATCATCTGCATTTACCTTAAATAGCTGTGATACAAATCTCTGATCGAAATTATCAATAATATCTGTGAAGCTCTGTCGATTACCTCAAATACTTACGATATTACCTGAACTATCTGTGAAATACGAAGCTTGGTTATAACCAACCCCTGGAACCTACCCTCCTGTAATGCTTGCTTAATTACTCTAAACACCTATGTTACTTGAATTATCCTAAATACCTACGATACCCTCTGAATTACCTGTGAAATATGAAACTATGCCATACCCAACCCTAGAATCTATCCTCTTGTGATACTAGCTGAATTAGCCTAAATACCTACGATACTAGCTGAATTATCTGTGAAATCATGCAGAGCCATGATGCAGTTAGCATCTGGAATCTATCTGTGTTACTAGACGAATTAGCTTAAATGCTCACGATACTAGCTGAATTGGCTGTGAAAATGATTTAAAAACCTGTGATACTATCCGAATCATGTGAAATTACCTTAACTAGCTCTGATACGAATTCCTGCTCTAAATTAGCACGAGCACCTGTGATACTATCTGAATTACCTGTTAAAATGACTCAAATACTATTGATGCAACCTGAATCATCTGCATTTACCTTAAATAGCTGTGATACAAATCTCTGATCGAAATTATCAATAATATCTGTGAAGCTCTGTCGATTACCTCAAATACTTACGATATTACCTGAACTATCTGTGAAATACGAAGCTAGGTTATAACCAACCCCTGGAACCTACCCTCCTGTAATGCTTGCTTAATTACTCTAAACAGCTATGTTACTTGAATTATCCTAAATACCTACGATACCCTCTGAATTACCTGTGAAATATGAAACTATGCTATACCCAACCCTAGAATCTATCCTCTTGTGATACTAGCTGAATTAGCCTAAATACCTACGATACTAGCTGAATTATCTGTGAAATCATGCAGAGCCATGATGCAGTTAGCATCTGGAATCTATCCTGTGTTACTAGTCGAATTAGCCTAATTACATACGATACTAGCTGAATTACCTGTGAAATCATACACTGCTATGATCCAGTCAGCCTCTTGCAATACTATCTGAATTACTTACGTGTTAGTGTTAGCGGGTTAGCTTTTCCCGTTGCAGGTCACCTTTTTCCCTTTATGGCTCACCTTTTTCCCGTTGCATGTCGCCTTTTTCCTTTTGCTGGTCACCTTTTTCCCTTTGCTGGTCACATTTTTCCCTTTGCTGGTCACCTTTTTCCCTTTGCTGGTCACGTTTTTCCCTTTGCTAGTCAACTTTTTCCCTTTGTGGGCCTCCTTTTTCCCTGAGCAGTCACCTTTTTCCCCTGAACGAGTCACCTTTTCCCTGAATAGGTTACGTGATGGGCATGACTAGAACATTGACATGAAACAGTTTTCCACTAAGTTCACGTCTAAAGTCGCTTTCAAGTCTAGCACCTCATATTCCCTATCTCTCCTGTATATAAGTCCATATTCCTACTGCTACACTACCTGTCTAGCCTAACACCTCTCCTCCTGTTCCTATACCTCTCATATAAACCATACTCTACTCCTCTAGTTCTGTCTAGCCTAACGCCTCTCTCGTTTACCTATGACTCTCACATAAACCATACTCTGCTCCTCGACCTCTGTCTAGTCTAACTCCTCTCCTCGTTTTCCTATACCTCTCATATAAACCATACTCTATTTTCAATCTCTGTCTAGTCTAACACCTCCGATTGTTTTTCTATACCTCTCATATAAACTATACTCTACTCCTCAACCTCTGTCTAGCCTAGCACCCCTCTTCCTGTTCCTATACTTCTCATACATATAAACCATGCTCTACGTTTCAAGCCCTGTCTAGTCTAACACCACTCCCCGTATCCCCTACCTCTCAAAAGCGCATTCCCTTCTGCCCCCCTCTAGCTGAGTATCACTCCTTGGCTTCCTATCTAACCTAACTTTAACATCTGTCTATCCTAGCATAGGATCTCTCTCCGTTTTCTCGTCTCTCCTTATAAACACAAACTCAATTCTCCTAACCTAATACCTCTCCTCGTTTTCCTATACTTCTCATATAAGCCATGCTCTACTCCTCGACTTCTGTCTAGCCTAACACCTTTCCTCGTTTTCCTATATCTCTCATATAAACCATGCACTACGTTTCAAGCCCTGTCTAGCCTAACACCTCTCATCGTTTTCCTATACCGCTCATATAAACCATACATTACTCAGCCTCTGTCTAGCCTAGCACCTCTCCACGTATTCCCTATCTGTCTCATATAAAGCGCACTCCCCCTCCTACCACTGTCTAGCCTAGCGTCAGTCCTCGTATTCCCTATCTTTCCCATATAAACGCATTTTCCTCCTTGAATCGTCGCATCTAGCCTCGTTTTCCCTATCCTTTCCCATATAAACGCAAAAAACTGCGCTCGATCTCTCTATATATACCTACTGGCCATGTTGCGCGATCCTTCTCCGTTGAATAATGTATACCTATATGTATCCTCGATTAACAAGAACCAAGCAGAGAAATAAATGTTTGTAAGACCAGTTAGTATATATCCCCGGAAATACAGGTTTTGCGGTGCCCTAAATCCAAAAAATCGTTTTTGCAAAAATGACAATGTGTGCGACTGTGTGTCTGTCTGTGAACAACATAACTCAAAAACGAAAAGCTGAATCAACACCAAACTTAATATTTAAGTTTAGTACCATCCAAAGATGCGACAAGAAGGTTTTCAAGAAATTCCACTCAACCCGGACTACTCTATAAATGGAAAATTTTTCAAAAATTTCGATTTTTATAAAAATGGCTTTAACGATTTTGATTGAAATATCATGTTTAATGTATTTTCACGGCAAATAAAACTTATATCTTGAATTTGCTGAGAATGTCCAAGAAAGTCCTCTTCATTCTGAATGACTTTTCATAACTGGTAAAGGGTCATTCTCCGGTATCATGAAACCTTGAGATGAATTTATAAGGTTTCAAAACGTTACAGCTATACAAGCAAAGAAACAAGTTGGAAGAAGCAGAAGAACAAAACATTTTAATTAGACTGAAAGAGCGTGAAAAGAAGCAAACATACAAAAAGCTCAAAGAGAAAAGCTGCTGATTTGCCTGAAATTTCCCTCAAGCAATAGGGAAGTCAGTCAAAGTGATGCATGCTCTTACTAATAACCAACAAATTTTGCGTTCAGTGAGGAATAAAATAAACCCTGAAAATAGGAAAAATTTGTAAGTATATCAAGAGCTGCACAACAAAATGAAAAGAAAATAAGGAGTGACTCATTAGGTCCAGATGTCACTACGTCAGTTGCAGAGTTTTATTAAAGAGCAGTAGGCATGTCCAGGAAAGAAGGTAACCAAATCAGTAAAAACTCCAAAAGGCAGAGAGCTGCGACAGAAGAAATTACTGATTATGAATATATATAAAGCATAGATATTCAAGGAGGGCATTGGTCTGAAATTAGGTCTGTCAACATTTTATAAATTAAGACCAGCCCATATGCTGCCAGCTTTCTAAGACAGTTGATGACTTATTTAAGGCAAATGTTTGTAAATTTGATGATGATCACCTCCTTTGAATAGACAAATACGCCTTACTTGTAGCTGCAATAAGCACCTGTATTCAATAGTTACTGAAGAGAGCCAAAGCAAAGTAACAGCATACTATCTGGGAGAATGAGTCAGGATATACTACAAATGTGCTATTAAGAGAACATGTTGGGTCACTGAAAGAGGAGTTGGAAACACAACTGGAGAAATTTGCACATCATGTCTACAATGCACGACAAGAAGAAGAGTTTAGGTTCTTGTAATCTATGCTGCAGTTCTCATGGATTCTGCAGAGAATTATGCCATCAGAAACCAAAATTAAGTAAGTACACATTGGGATTCTGAGAGTGTTACTATTTACATTGTTGTAGCATATTATGAAACCGATTGCTGCCTTCAGCATAAGTCCTTTGCCATAGATGATTCGTCAAACACAAACAAAGACTGTTAGTTTTCAATTATGTACTCATTAATGAATTGAAGCAGGTAATTCCACACTTGAAATCCATTCATTATTGGTCAGATGGTGCAGGTTCACAGTTCAAGAACAGATACAACTTTTCAAATCTTCTTTTTCATGAAAAGGACACCGGTAGTTCTACAGAATGGTATTTTTTTAAACTGCGCACGGAAAGGCTCAGTGGGTGGTGAAGTGAATTGTAGTGTTTGGAAATGACTGTTGCAGGGAAAAGAAACAGTTACAGATGCATAGTCGTTTTATTGTGTTGCTAAATTAATCCATGATCTGTATGTATCAAAGGAATCAGTTGGAAATTGCTCTGTGTTATTCAAACAGCGTTATGAATCAAGTAAGGCTATTCCAAACACTTGTTTCTTACACTACATAAAAACCTATCTCCAATACTTTTGAAAACTCTAATTTCTCAATTTTCGAAACCACAAAAAAGTCAAGATTTTCTCACATATCTGAATACCCAGGCAACACACGGAAATTAGGTGCACAGGCTAATATTAAGACATTCAAACTACCAAAAGTGGTACAACACCTCACCGTTGGATTGCGTTGTGGTTTGGTTAAAGTAACTGAAATTCAAAAAAAATGGTGATGATATGACCGTAAAATACGTTTTTAAAATAGTGGGTGTTAGCAAATTAGAGGTAATGCAAAAGACTCTGCCTATCTTCTCCCCCGTTCAGCATCTGTCTAGCCTAACACTTCTCCAAGCATTCCCTATCTCTCTCGCATAAAGCGCATTCCCCTCCTTCAGACTCTGTCTAGCCTATCATCTCTTCCCGATCACACTCTACTCCTCAACCCCGTCTAGTCTTGCACCTCTCTGGGTATCCCCTACCTCACTCATGTAAACTGAATTCCCTTCCTTTAGCCCTAGCACATCGTGATATCCTCGTTTTCCCTAAACGCATCTTCCTCCTTGAATCATCGCCACTATCCCCGTTTTCCCTATCTTCCCCATATAAACGCAAAGTTTGCGCTATAATATCCTGCTTATATAAGTATTTGTTCTCCCTTTTTGCCCAGTGAACTATTTCCTAAATATTCCTCGCTATTTGTTTGAATTTTCCAATACTTACAACACTTTTTCTTAAATGGGAATTCGATATTCATTTTTACCCTCTTTATCATGTACAAAGTAAGAGAAGGTATTGCATTCCACCCAAAACATCGATATGTAACCAGAGATACATGTTTTGAGGCCCACTAAATCTCAAAAAATATCACACTTGTTTTTCGCGTTTAGCATCTTCCAAAGGTGCGGTTAAGAGTTTAACCCTTTCGGGGATATGGAGGTACCTATTTTGCCACACACCAGAGAGTTTCAAATTGGGCATGACCTTGTTGCGTTGGTTGGTATCCCTTTACGAGAGCTTTCCTTCAAGCCTTAGTGATAGGGGTTGTGGATTTCTTACCCCCAGTATGAAGAGGCCTCTAAATTAGGCTACGAGCTATTGATATGCGGAAGTCCAGGTATGAGTCGGTTTAGAGCTCTCCAAATTAGCAAACAATTGTGTATGTTATATCCAAATGGAGCAAATATACTACTTTATTCCATTTAACTGTTTTTCATAAAGAGGGATATGCTTGCAATAATTGATCTACTAGATCTACAACACCCATATGCACATTGTATTCCTGGATAACTCCAGGCTTGAACATTGACATTTTGGTGTGAGGATACGTTTTTTCAGTGTCAATCAGCAAAATCCTAGAGCTGCAACTGGATAATGCCATAACTACCCTCCTGTCTCTCCAAGGAATGTAGGTCACGCACCTGATTTTCTCCTCTCCTTAGAGTCTTTATATTCACGTCCTTTGGCAAGCCAATACGATATTAACATACTGTTCCAATTGCATTTGTTTTTCTTTTGTGTATAATCATGTATAATTTTGGGGAGCTGTACCAATTATGGAAATACACAGTCCTACCCTGATCAAGTACAGGTTCCATCAGGTGCAATACTATGGAGCCAATAACACTAAATCTTTGTCTCCAGTATTATCAGTCCCCTGACCAGTGTATATGCAACTATTATAAAGATTACCGTTTTACTTTAATAAAGATCAAAACTCCGTATGCCAAATCTAGGCCTCCTTGTCTGGTGTATTGCTTCCAACCTAAGCGGCCCTTCTAGCGCATCAAGCTTTCATCGACAGTGATTTTCTCAGTAGGCACGTAATTTTCTTTAAATTTCGAAATAATATAATCGAAATCCGGCCTGATTATGTGTAGTTTATCGTTTACATTTTCTGTGCATGTGAAATGAAGGAACCGCAAAATGGAAATAAACCTGTTATTTGACATGCATTTCCCAAAAAAAGGAGTAGCTAGCATATCATCTGTAGCCCAGTACATGTGTAATGTAGGTTTACGAATTACACCCATGAGCGTAATTAGATCAAGTAGCCAGTAAATCTCATTCAGTGTTACTTGTGTCCACATCTGAATTCTACTCTTAGGCCCTAAATTGCCTTTCGAGTTCAGGTCTTCCTTCACCTTACTCGCATATACATTTGTTTCCGTAACAACGAGAGTCAGCTGTAAAATTATTTGTGAAAACGTCAATAGGTTGGCTGTCAAATGTCAGTTGATCCAGTTGTACACAAGAGGTTGTGTCTGTTTGTGTTGGAGTTATTTGACCACTCCACAATGTTGATTCTTCTCGAACACCTGAAGGAAAGGTAATTTTCTTCCTCACTGCTACCTATATCCTAAATACCCCCCTCAAAATATGAAAACTCGCCGCCTATATCCAAATAGCTATCACACAGCAAAAAGTTCTCTACATTTTCTGAAGTAATTTTAGAAGCCAGTACACTTCCTACGCGAGCTAATTGATTTGTTACATTACTAGTTGAAGCCATTGTTAGCACTGAGATATAACAATTTCAAATGTATTTTTCAACGCCAGAACAGGAAAGCTTTTCAGACTGATTGAAAATATCACTGCATTCATCTATCACTTTGTTTGTGTACTATTCTAAGACGTAAGCGAATACAAATGCTGACAGAGGGGTTTGCTTTGTATGTAGCTGGCATGTTTCAGTACACAGAGGTATGTTATCGCGTTGTAATATAAACGAAAGCATGAAACCTTGAACGGGAGAACCCATCGCTGAGGCAGCTATATCGTTCGGACTCACTAACAAGAAGCTGACTCACAAATAAGGTGCGTTCCACGCACAAATGGCTTTTGCTACAGAGAAACAAAGCTGTGCAATTTCAATGTATTATTATTATTATTATTATTATTATTATTATTATTTAAATAGTCTACACCTTCTTGATGTCGTAGATATATATTACCTTTAATGAGCTTTAAACCAGTTTTTGTCACATTAAAATAACTTAATAAATACGTAAGATATGAATGTGTCTTATGAAGCATTTTTACCCCATTTAACAATTTAAATGGCTTGCGCTCTTTATTGTGTATCCATTCCCGGCCCGTACTGGGTTTAAATGGTCCCACTCTAACTACCCTTTACATAGAACATTTTTTGAAAGTTTCGTTTTTTTAAAAAAAATGGCTTGAAGGATTATGGTTAAAATATCATATATAAAACACGTTTACATATCAAATAAAATTTATAACTGGGAATGACCTGTTAAGCACTCTTCATTCGGGAAGTATTTTTTATAATCTTGTACACTTGGAATATGTTAAACAATGTAGGAAAATGTACCCTGCAAAAAATATAGATCTCTTTAAAACGCACAATTTACTTAAAATAAGTTTTTCTGTGGCATAAACAGTATCTGAGATATCGTTATTTAAGGTTTCAATTGCTGGAAACTTATTCTTTTAGTGTGTTCGAGTTTCAACTGTAAATGGCGATTGCATGGAAACTATGAAATTTAAGACCGGCATATAGCGTCCAGTTCCATAGCATAGAGCTATGGCTTTCTCTTTGTATCTACAACGAAATGTATAATGTAGCTATTTTTGAAAAGGTCTATTTACATTAAAATGTAGTAGATAGAAAAATAAGTTTTGGTAAGAATAGTTTGTATACCCAATAATAAAGATAAAGGGTGGAGAAAGCCATGTGAATGTACCACATCGGATTTTTTTGATGTCCTCGACATGCAAAGAGAATGGAATGCTCCACATAGCAACCAGTTCTTAAAAGATTTGTCTATCGCTTAAAGCCTGCCTTATTCCTGTTGTACCTACAAGAAAATTAAAATCAAGAGAGCTTATGCAAATGTTTATCTCAATTAACGTGAAGTAGGTGGAGAATAAGCGTTTGTAAAAATAGTTTGTAGAAAAATAGTGAAAGTACTGTGAGTAGAAATCTGATTGTTACACTTTCCTTTGATTTATAACCAAAAATTCGATACCGAGATTTCACCTTAAAAGCAGCTTTGGGGGCCCCTGAATAAAAAAATAGCATTTTCACAAAAAAATGTCCGTGTGTGTGTGAACAGGATAACCCAAAAACGAAAAGTCGGATAAACACCAAACTCCGCATTTACGTGTAGTACCTTCCAAGAACGTGACACTAAGATTCACACGAAAATCTCCCCGCAATAGATTAGACTTTACATACAATATTTTTCGAATTTTTTTACTTTCTAGAAAACGGCTCTAACGATTTTGATTGAAATATAAGATATTAAAGTTATTCAATGACAAACAAAATATATATCTCGAATTTTCTGGGAATAGCCTGTTAAGCCCATTTCAGTTGGAAGAAATTTTACATACATTTGTACAACTGCTAAACTAAAGGATAGACGAAAACGCACTACACAAAAAATGAAGATCTGTTTAAAAAAGCATAATTTAATTCAAATAATTTTTTGTGGCATGGACTATTTTTGAGATATCCGTTACTAAAGGTTGCTATTGTTCATTATTACTTGGTCGTTCTTTAAAGCCCTTTCAACATGCAGATGTTTCTCGCGATTGCATGGAAACGGTATGGGATTTTAAGCCACCATATAGGTCCATTTCTTAAAAATTTAACTATCATTGTTCTCTTTGTACCTATATCTAAATGTGTAATTTAGCTATTTCTGCAAAGGTTTATTTGGATTAAAATGCAGTAGATAGAGAAGCTTTAGTGAGAATAATATGTATAACCACTAGTAAATGACACAGGGCAGAGAAAGTCATGGGAATCTATCACATGAAAAAAAATTACTATTGTATTGCATCCAAAATTGGATACCGAGATTTCACTGAAAATGTTTTGAGCCCCTGAATAAAAAAAGAACTTTTAGAAACACAGAAAACTTCAATTTTATGATACTATGTAAAACAAATGGTTGTTTAATCAAACTCATTGGGGCAATTTTTGAAAAAATCTAATTGAATGAGTAATTTTGCATTTAAGGGTAGTGTGGTTGCGAATATTCTTTAAAACCTTTGCATAGTATCCTTGGAAGATGCTCAACTTAAATAGCAAATTTAATATTTATCTGACTTTTCGATTTTGAGTTATATTGTTCAAACACACCTTTTTCTAAAAATGTTTTTGTTATTCAGGGATCATCAAAACTTGTATTTTCGGCAAACTGCTGGTGACGAATTTTTGGCTGGAGTGCAATACTAGCTATAGGTACCGAGCAAAATGGCGCCGCGGTAACATAAGCAAATCACATTCTGGAAGTCCCGAGTTCGATCCCCGGCAGGCGCCCACTCTGACCCATGGGTTTTCTTGGTTTTCCCGGGTCGGCGTCTCGTACCACGATTCTGCTGCCCCTCGTCTTCCTTGTCACCGTCCAGGCGACGGTGTTCGGCTCATTGTGGCTGAGCGCTCTGACTTCGTTTCAGAGTGCTTTCGGACAAACGTTCCTTTGACGATCCCCCGGAGACACAGGACCTATGTAAGGATACACGCGGACTTGAATACGATCACTCTGAAAACTTTAGGGACCCCGTCATCCGGATCAGGTCGCCCTTCGTTTCTGAGCCCCTCACAGGGGTCATGGTAGGAGCAGAAAGGGGCGGATTTTCTACGTGTCGTGTTCTGTCCCGTTTTCGGGGGGGGCCCCTCCTTGTGTCAGTAGTATAGGTAACTAACGGTGAAAGTAAAAAAGAAATCTGATGTGATACATTCACATGACTTTCTCATGTTAGTGAGTATACAAATTATTCTTACTAATGCTTTTCTATCTGCTACATTTTAATCCGAATAAACTTTTTTTCAAAAATAACTACAATACACATTTTATTACAGACACAAAGAGAACAGCGATAATAAAATTTTCTAAGACCTGGAACGCTATATAATTTGCCTTAAAATTCCATACTCTTTCCATACAATCGCGAGCAACAATTAAGTGTTGAAAGAACTTTAAGAGAATGACCAAGTAATGAACAATTCGAACCTTTAATAACGGATATCTCACTTACGTAAAATAAATTGTTTTTTAAAGAGATCCACATTTCTTGTATAGTAGGTACGTTCTCGTCTTATCGCTTTACCACTTGTAAAAGATTATGCAAAATTCCTAGCGCATGAAGAGGACTTCACAGGCTACTCGCAGAAAATTCAAGATATATTTGTTATGTAGGTAAATATTCCTAATATATGGCTTTTAATCAAAAGCGTAAGTTCCATTTTTTAGAAAACCATAATTTTCGAAAAATGTTCAATGTAAAGGGTAGTTGGGATCGGGGGGATTTTGTTGAAAATCTTCGTGTCGCATCCTTGGAAGGTACTGAACTTAAATACCAACTTTGGGATTTATCCAGACAGACACACACGGACATGTTTCCAAAGGTGCTGTTCTTTGATTCAGTGTGCCTCAAAACATATATTTCTGGTGAAATCTCGGTATTGAGTTTTTGGGTGGAATACAATGCTTCCCGAACTTACTATACGTAGTAGAGAAAGTAAAAAAGTAGTAAGTAAAAAAGTAGTAAGAACATTCCATTTGATGGGATTTTCAGATGTTATAATAAAATGTTGAAACAAATATGTAAACAATTGCACCGTGTACTACATTTTCCATATGTCAAAGTGCTGAAAAAAAAGTTTTCGAGAAAACCAGGTTTTAAGTTTGACGTTGCAAAATTAGTATTTCTGACCTTCAAATCTCCTAAACTTCACCAGCTGCATAAGTTGGACCCTCATTCTTCTTCTGCTTCTCCTCTGCAGCAATCTTAGAGAGACATAGCTTCCTCCGAGAAGACTTTGAGGAATGTCGACCAGATTTCAAGCTTCTCTACACCAAAGTTGGTTCCTTACTTGGCCAATATTCTTTCTAACTAGTTGAACTGAAGACTGAGGTTCTTTGCTGAGCTTTCACTAGCCATGCATCCCATATTAAACTGGCCTAATGTATTTGTGACCCCAACATGCTTTTTGACGTGAAAATATCCTTTGGACATTTAGACCATATCATTTTGTTAGATGCGTCATTGGAATTTTGGGTTTTCCCTGCAGCACATCTCTTCAACAGTTCCTCATTTGCTAGTTTCTGATAGATAGGGATAAGCTTTTGAATTAGTTTCTGATGTTGTTAGTGGTGTTTTTACTGTGCAAATATTATGTGGTGGAATCATCTCCCCATTTAAATTGATTCTATTGTAGAAAAATCAGGAATTTGAACTTCCAGGGCATTTTGGTTGTCTGCTTAGGCGCAGTGTTAAAATCTGGCTTATATTGGTCATTTAATATGCTCCAAATTAGCACAATTTTCTTTTATGACCTTCCTATAATAATTTTACTGTCGTATCCTATTTCAAGCTTCCAAACTTCTGTTCCACCCAAAGTGATTCCCTTTGTCTTTCATTCCTTTACCAAATTTCTAATGCGTGTACTTAATTAACCTCTTAGATACATGATATGTATTTATTTTTTATTTCAGTTTCACCTTATACTGCCAAGATCTGTAGGTGCTTTTAGAATCTCCATCTGACAAAAATAGTTGTGTATCACATTTTGCATGTACTAATAGTTCTCCTTTACAAAATAACTGCAGCTGTCATCTCTATATCAGAATATAAGCTGCTACTGCATTTTCACAATATGTCATTATTACCTCAAAATGTAGACAGTTTTCTCTGGCTAGATGTTGGCATACATGGTTGAGCAGGTGATAAAAATGATGTACTTATTTGAGGTACTTGTGGAGTAGAATTTACAGATTCCCCAGTATTTCCTATCATTTTTGCATCCTTTTGCAGCTAGAAATTCAGCACTTTGAACCTATTTTGTATTTTCGGCTATGCTAGACTACTTTGGTCTTTATTGAAAACGTTAATAAAAGCTAAAAGAAAGTGAGTAAATTACCTTAGGAATAGCTGTTATCTGTTCTATAGCCGGTGCGCACCTGCCCGCCCGTTTTAAATGTTGTACTTATGACAAAATTACGGTGTGAAGACAACAAACATGGCCATTTTGTAGCTATCGCACATAGGCAATGGAAACTGCCAACCTAAATGAGAAGTGAAATCCGCGGAATAAGCGATGTGTTCTTCTTCTTCTTCTTCAGTTTGTTTTGTCGCTGATATAAACGCAAGGCATTGTTATTAACAGTGCATCATATGAAATAAAAAATGAATTGCGGAGGATGTGAAAACACAATATAGACGATAGTGAGAGAACAATTAGGTGTTGATAACTTACAGTTACCAGCTTATATATATATAAAACTAACATTAACCTAACCTCCCGTAAACAAAAAACCTAAGCTTATATAAAAATAACTACACCTAACCTAACCTGCCGTAATCCAAAAACCTAGGCTTATATAAAAAAGCTACACCTAACCTAACTGCCGTAAATCAGAAACCTAAGCTTATATTAAAAATAACTGCACCTAACCTCCCGTAAATAAAAAACCTAAGCTTTATATAAAAAAAAGCTACACCTAACCTAACCTCGCGTAAATCAAAAACCTAAGGATATATTGAAAAAAATACACCTAACACCCCGTAAATATAACCTAAGCTTATATTCAAAAAACCGTAAACCTAATCTAACATCTCGTGAATCAGAAACCTAAGCTTATATATAAAAAAACCAAACCATACATAACCTAATCCCCCGTAAACACAACCTAAACTTATATTAAAAAAACCCTAAACCTAATCTAACATCTCGTGAATCAGAAACCTAAGCTTATATAAAAGAACTAACCCATATCTAACCTAACCTCCCGTGAATAAGCAAGGTAAAAAATCAATAAACCTAAAATAAAAAGTAATTAAGAACGCACGCTGAGAGCGTTGGTGGTATGTTGCTGGCCTTGGCAGTATTTGTTATTCATATGTTGCCAGTATTGTCTTGGAGCTAGCGGATGGCATAGGGTGACATCTGTAAGTGATGCAAGACTTTCATCGCTTCCAAAGACCAACGTAATGCAACTTCCCGGTATTTTCTTACCGTTAATTCTCTTGTCTGCCAGTCTGTTCATGGTAGCCCAGTTATATGAACTAAAAGATCTAGATATCAATGCTACACTAGAGGCACAATACACAACACTTAAAGTGCTAATTTTTAGCACCAATAAAGTAATAAAGCCTCTCTTTATAATGTACCGTAATAATTATAGATAACTATAACACTAAAACAAGCACAAACAACTAATAAAGCAGAAAAGACCTGAAACAACGTATATTTCACAGCATCAACAAAACCACGTATATTTATTCTGTTTAAAGGAAATACAAAACACGCGGTAAACCATATTCATTTGTTATAAAAGAGTATTGAGCAGGTTAGCCAACACAGGAAATGCAAAACAAAACTTCCCTATCACTAAATAGTGCTAAATTGAACGCTAGAAAACTATATGAACATAGCAATTTCGGAATCACAAGATTCTGTGGGCGTGGCACATTTTAACCAAGCGCATGGGCACTTAAAAGAACACGTGATTCAGGGTTTAAATGCCCCAAAATGCATAATGGGATACATTTTCATAAAGTTTACACTCCATAATAATTTATCATGCAAAAAGATAATTTTGCAAATTTTCAGGATTTTGGGTCAAATTTCACAGATCTGTTTATTTTCTGATGAGGAATAAGAAACAAAATGAAAAATGTTGTTTCCCAATTGTGAAACGTAACTTGAACCTCAAATGACCATCCACGGACGGTCCAAACAATCGTACACAGCCATTCAGAATTTTCGTTGTTATTTACGTTGGTGTAAGAACAATTGCAAGGTGCTTTACACAATATGTTGTTTATGATTTTATAGGAGTGAGAAAATAACATAAAAGGTGGATTCCCATTTTATAAAATTAAATCGACCCTAAAATCACCATAACAACGTCCTCCAAACAAAACACCAGTGGCAGTTACTACCCCCATAATATCAAGCAACTTTTATTCAAGACATTTGTTTCTACAAAGCATAGTTTTGGAGAAATTGTACAGTTTGAGTTTAAATGGTCCACCCTAATAGGTTGAGGTTCGCATTCTGGAGGTGCTGAGTTCGACTCCCATTGGGCCTCCACTTTCACCATGGGTTTTTCCGTGATTTCCCCGGGTCAGGAGGTGAATCTGCGGTGGTTCCTCCTTTAACACGAGTTTCCTGTTCATTTCCTATCATCTGTTTCAGTGATGTAGGACCAGGCAACAGTGTGCGGCGTGTTGTGGCGGTGGATATGCGCTTTGGAAAGGTTTGCCTCTGGCATTGGTTGGACTGCTGACGGACCCACTTTCTGGGCTCATCCCTGGGCCTTAAGGCCTTAGGCCCTTGGAGCCCCGGGGCTTTGTGCAAAGCTGGCCGGTGTCCGGAGTCGTGGGATCTGGAACCGTTAGGGGACTTCGTACAGGCTTTTGTCACCTGGATCTGATCACGCCTCGGGTCTCTCCCACTAGAGGTCACGTTAGAAGCAAAAGGGCCACTCTGCCCTCCTGACCCGGTTTCGGGGGCCATTCTGTGATAACCTCTAGCTTTTTAGCTAGAAAGGAGCTAAAATTCTCTTTGGTTAACTGTTATGGCAACTATAATATTTCATCGACTACACTTACTCAGCTCCCCTATCGCCCATACCTTTTAACAGCTTTAAAGCAGCCGTCCACTGGGATCCTTTCTCCAGATAAACAACGAAAGCCTTTCATCATGCTGCCTAAGGTATAGATTAGGTTATCATAGCATAAATTTGCTGTCACCCCTTTACTCAACATCTGCTATCTGTAGACTGAATATGTTTATACTGCTAGACCGGGTGCTTGCGATAAAGTAAAAATAATAACACCTGATATAGCATGCACGTCAGAGATTCCTCAAGCTTACTTCCCTCAGAGCACTTGCCTAATATACGGCACTAGCGGTCCTGATAAGCTAAGTGGGCTGAATGCTATTCATAAATTGCGCTTGTGACTTCTCCATATATTAAATCAGTTTGCTTTTCGGTTTGTATGCGCACGTGACGTGATCCCATATTCAAGAATTCATGATCAGAGTTAACTGCATTTAGTGAGTCCATTACATCGGCATTGTGGTGAGTTTATTGTATACCTGTCTCTTGAGATTCAGTGTGTGGTGCTTTTATTTTACGGTTTATCATCTCAGAGAAGGATAAGCGATATGTTCGAAAATTTAGAAAAGAGTGGTTAAATAATGAACTCTTGAAGGAGGTGGGTGGCCGGTGAAACCAAATGTGCGGTGCAAGTATTGTCATTGCAATCTGAGTGTGCGCTTGTCACATTTTCTTCTTCATGGAAAAAGTAAGAAACATTTAAAAGCAGCAGAGCCGCTTTCAACTTCACGGCAGTCGAAATTGTCATTTCAACCAATTAAACGTGCAGCGGCTTACTTTGTTCGTAATTAATCATTGTTCAATCAGATCCGTTGATCATCTAACTAAGAAATTTTTCCAAAGTATCTCTTTTAAGGCTGCAGCGTACAAAGTGTAGTGCTTTAATTAGGAAAATTTTCTACCATACTTTAAATTAGAACTACAAAATGACATCGGCACTGGCCATTTTACTGTTCTTATAGACGAGTCTACAGACATTTCTGTTACAAAACTATTGGCTGTCTGTATTGTATAGTTTTAAAAACAACAAAGCACAATTATAATCACTTTATTTGGGGTTGTTGAACTAGATCAGGGGAATGCTGATTGTATTGTCATTGCAAAGTTTTTACTTTCAGATTATGGTTTAGACATCAAACAAATGAGAGGAATAGGAACTGATAATGCTTCAGTAATGGTGGGCATTAACAATGGTGTCCACCAGAAACTGAAATGTGAGGTACCTAGCCTTGTGTTTATCCCCTGTGTTTGCCATTCTTTTCAGTTGACTGTTTCCTCTGCTGCTGAAATGCTACCAAGAAATCTTGAGTTTTTAATTTCGGAAACTTAATCTTGGTTTTCTAAGTCTTCTTCTCCACAAGTCACATACAGGGACTTATTTAGAGCAATAAACGATGGAGCCGAGCCTCTTAAAATTGTAAAACAATCAAATACAAGGTGGCTGTCGATCGAAGTTGCTGTGTATTGGATTCTAAATCAATGACTTGAACTACAGACACATTTTGAGATATGCAGACTTCAAACTAAGTGCTACATAGCTGAACTTCTTTATTGCATGTACTCCGAAGCCACTAATAAGATCTATCTTATGTTTGTTATACCACATCTTGAAGAATGTCAAAAAGTTAATAAATCATTCAAATCAAGTTCAGTTGAGCCTTCAAAGCTTCTTCAAGACCTGGTTCTAGTAATTGTAGGGCTTACCAGACAGATTGTTGTTCCCGGTTATAGGGGGGATCTGCTTTCCGTGGACGTTAGAAAATACAAATCACCTAATATTTATCTTGGCCTGAAGTACAAGTTTTGATAGTGGATTTGATGAAACAAAACAGAATCATTCCTGAAAGTAAAAAGGCATTTCGAATAGCCGAATAATGTTAAGATATTGCAAAAAGTATCTTTAATTGCACTTGAAAAGAGTTTGAACGTGATTAAAGAAAGTATAATACCGCTAGCTCAAGAATTTGAATTACCTGAAACTAAAATAACGAAAATCGACTTTCAGTGATCAAAATTAACTACTGCGCAATGGAGAAATGTTAGCATTAGAGAAGAGATTTGGCAATATGTCGCAACATATAAAGATTCAGATTCCCAAAATCCATTTCAAGAACTCACAAACTTGGCAATGATGCTTCTGGCCTTACCTTGGTCAAACGCTGATGTCTAATACGCATTTAGTATGCTCAAACATTGTGATAACCTCCCTTAGGAATAGGCTTAAAAGCAATATGGTTAACTCAATTCTCACCCTGCGGGCCACACTTAAGCAGGTGAAAAAGAGTTGTTATGATTATGTCGTACCAGAAAATATTCTTATGCAAATTGGTACAATGGCTGCGTAGCGAGGAGTAAACCAACCCAGCATTTCAACTGAAGAACTTGAGGCAGAGAATGATGTGGATGAATTATTATTATTATTATTATTATTATTATTATTAGTAGTAGTAGTATTATTGCAATCAACTCCAGTGAGTAAATTGGCTCTTTATTACTTTCTCTACTACGTATCGTAAGTAGGGGAAGTATTGCATTCCACCCAAAAATTCGATACCGAGATTTCACAGAAAATACATGTTTTGAATGCATATAAAGCGTTTTTGGAAACATGTCCGTGTGTGTGAGATTGTAAAGAGCATAACTCGGAAACGAACCGTCGGATAAACACCAACTTGGTATTTGGGTTCAGTATCTTCCAGAGATACGAAAAGAAGGTTTTCAAGAAAATACCCCCACCCCAGATTACCCTTTACATGGAACATTTTTGGGTAATTTTGTTTTTCTCAAAAATGGCTAACGATTTTGAATAAAATACCATAAGTTTAAGACCTTTTTATTGCAAATGAATTGTATATCTCGAATTTTCTGGAATTGTCTCCAAAAGAATTCTTGATTGTGAACGACTTTTGCATAACTGGTAAACCATAAGAGACAGACAACATTTTACTACACAAGCAATGTGGATGGCGCTAAAATACACAATTTATTTCATATACATTTTTTTGTTCAGTGAACCATTTTCTTCGAGATATTGCTTGTTATTTCCTTAAATTATCCAATACTTTTTCTCAAATGGTAATTCGTTACTCATTTTTTTGTCCTGGTAATACAAAGATAATGGAATACTCCGCATAGCAACCAGCTCTTAAAATATTTGACTATTACTTAAAGCCTACCACATTCCCTTGCATCTACAAGAAAATTATCAATAAGATTAACATGATGCATATGGTGAATAAGCGTTTGTAAAAATAGTTTGCAAAAGAGTAGAGAAAGTCATGTTAGTGTATCACATCAGATTTTTTAAAACATCACTATAATCTTTGCTTGCATTTAACACTGAACGTTGTAATTATTTGTTTCTCTCTCAGAATTTCTGAACAATATTGTTTTTGATTTACCGTATCGAAGCTCCATATGATTTTATTGGTTTATTTTTGCTTTCTCTACTAGCATAGTAAGTAGGGGAAGTATTGCATTCCACCCAAAAATTTGATATCGAGATTTCTCTGGAAATATATGTTTAAACGTGCCCTGAATCCCCCCCAAATAGTATTTTTGGAACAGTATTTTTTTGTCTGTCAGCCTGTGAACAGCACAACTCAAAAAATGAAAACTCGGATAAATACCAAACTTGGTATTTGAGTTTAGTAGCTTTCAAGGATGCGACATGAACATTTTCAAGAAAATCTCCCATCCCAGGCTACCCTATAAATTGAACATCTTTTAAAAATTTTGATTTTCTCAAAAATGGCTCTAACGATTTTGATTAACATATGTTTAAGATACTTTCGTTGCAAATGAAAAGTCTAGGAATGTCCCTAGAAGTCATCTTCATTCTGAATGACTTTCCATAACTGATAAACCGTAAGAGATAGACAAAATTTTACCACACAAAAAATGTAGATCTCGTTAATACAGACAATCTATTGCCATATACATTTTTTTATCCAATGAACCATTTCCGACATATTCCTTGTTATTGCATAAAATTTTTTCTCAAATGCGAATTATTGTCCTTTTTTTTGCTTCTTATCCTGGATATGCAAAGAAAATGGAATGCTCCACATAGGAACCAGCTCTTAAAATATTTGACTATCACTTAAAGCCTATTATATTCCCCTTGCACCTACAAGAAAATTAACAATAAGATTAATATCTCGATTAATAATAAGTATATGGAGAATAAGCGTTTGTAAGAATAGTTTATACAGGAATAAAGAAATCCATGCGAGTGCAGCACATCACATGTTTCTTATACGCCAACGTTACATAAAAGTAGTTTAAATTTGGAATTTCAGATTGGTCAGGGATAAGAAACAGACGTCAGTAGGTAATAGATGTTCCTTCAAGAACAAAGAGATACCGACAACTGATAAGATGTAATCGATATCCTTTGTTCTGTGTTGCCGCCTCCCGCCGCCTCCCTTTGAGGTCTTAGATACCGCCTGGTCTCGTGTCGCTAGGCCCCGCCCCCTCTCTCTTTGTGTTCTTACCTAATGCCGACCGTGTCTGTGCCGACAGGTCCTGCCCCCCTCTCCCATGGTGTCTGGTCACGTGCCGTAGCGTCCTGTCTTGAGGTGTGCGGTAGGGAATGGTTTTCTCGATGCTTGCCGCCCCTCGGCAAATCGTTTGAGTACATAATTGTGTCAATCAATTAGGTAATGTTTATATACTGCTAATGTCTGACCATCATGCCTCTAAAGGAGTGAGGTTATTAAACGTCTCCGGCAACAGTCCGTCCTGTAATGAAAAACCCAGCAGCAGGCTTCGGTCTGGTAATAACCAGTTTCACTCCCACTCCACGACTGTGTGCGTGACGTCACTAACAAGTCTCGACGTGTAGACTAGCCCGGCTCCATTCTGTCGGCGTCGGTAAATCATGTTAAAACACGCTCGCCATTGGCTTTCCTTTGTATTCAAAAACAGACTTCTGCCTGGAGGTTGAATAACAGGTCTCAACATGCATTCCACCCCCTCCACCACCGCGTGACGTCACCGTCTACAGTATATAAGGAACGTCGGCAGCCAGAGCGATCATTTATAGTTTTTTCAGTCTTCGTTCAGTGATAATCGAAATGGCTGGTGATAATCATGCATCTGAGATGAATGATTGCTGGAGCGAGTGCGGAGAAGATTATTTTCACTACGTATACTTCCATACCGAAACATGCAATGGTTTAATGCATTCAGTGTTGTGTACTCAACCATCGCATCATGATCAGATGACTACACTGGAAGTGTGTACAGAGAACTGTCCTGTTTATCGAGGAGCGAGCATATAAGTAATATATATATATTTCTATAACTCGGTAATGTATTGTACGCATGTTAAATGAAAACTAACTTGAAATTATTTTATTCTTTCAGTGAAAATCGCATGGGTGATGATATGGAGGATCTTAGCGATGTCGATGAAGTTGACGATGTCTTCGTCTCGAAACATCTAACTGAATGTGATACAGAGTCGTGCACGGGATACATGCATTCTGTACTTTGTACTAACCCGGCCCAGTATGAACGCATGACATCCTTCTTCCTATGTAACGACAACTGCGAGGTCTACCAGCGCAGGGAGAGAAAACTTGAGTAAGTAGAAGAAATGTTAAATTACATATTCATTTACTGCTTCTAATGCTACTCTATGCCTAACCTAAAATTAAATTATTACAGACCGCGAATGACTGCGCCTAAGGTACCCGTGCCAATAGAGGAGCTGGATCCTGAGAGACGCAATGTCAATATAGAGGAATATCCAATCGCAGAGCGCCATACGCAGCCCATGGATGAGGATGCTGCTCCACTAGCCGACATTACTACTACCCCTGATGATAAAGCAACGAAGGTACAGGAGGGGATAAATCAGACGATTCCAGATTGCTCGCCCGAGATACACACAGAATCGTGCAAGCCCGTGAAGTGAGTATGACACACTTTGATAGTACTTTTTGTGTGACAAGGGGAGAGGATTTTTCTAATATATGTATTTTCTCTTTCAGAGGGCATGAAATCATTAACTAAACCTATTTCTAACATTGTTTTGAATATATTTTGCAGGGGTGTGAGGAGGGAGCGGAGGAAGAGGCAGAACGAGACTGGGGAGAGAAAGCAGAAGAGGAGGTGTAAGAGGAGGATCCTCAACGAGGGTCCTAGGGTCTTCTTATTCATTGAAGATACCCTACATTCGCCGGAGGAGCATGGAGAATCGATCACGTGCGTTTGATGACGTCAGCATCTCCCCCTCCCATTCCGTGAACATTGGACTATACTATGACATCCCCTCCCTCTACATAAATTGTGAAAGTGATAAATCATTTGTTTATATTGCAAAATCAGACTGGGATATAATATCCAAAAACATTCCAATGTTTGAAGATTACCTACGCCAAACAAAAACGTTTGCGTGTGATGAATATTGTGACAATTGAATTTATGCATACAATATTATTGTATTTTTTGAACATTCAATTCATTTCATAAATAATTGTTTAAATAATAATGTAATATCTTTAGACATTGAGGGTGTAAGGAACCTAAAACGGCTATCGCCCTATATTGAAAGACATTTGAATATTTTAAATGATTTCTGCAAGTCAGGAGCAATTAGTTTTTCAGGGAGTAGGAGGGGAAGAGGGAAAATGCTTGAAATGTATGCTAAAGTCAATAAAAGAGTGTTTTAGTATATGAATTCAATTTATTATTCATAAACTTATCCTTGTACATTCCTTTACAGAAACCATTCACCCAAACATATGCATAATTATATAAGTGCTTGCATCACGTGAGAAAGAGGTTTGTAGGTAAATACTTTGTCATGTAGAACCAGGCAGTACAGTGACGTCTGGGCTGGTATATTTGCAGATGCTTGAATCTCGATTCTGATGTTCACAGCTCCATTTATAACCTCCTCGGGTTGGTGAGAACAGTCTATTACGAATAATGGTGCACGGTGAAGAAAATCCTTTCTCTTCAAGAGGGGATAATTATCTCTTTCATAATAGGAACTTTGAAATTTGCAGTACATTTCATATAGTGAAACAAACTTTGAATTTTTAAAGTCCAAGTTCAAATCATGGTAGGGGTAGCATTCACTGTTGAGGAATAGTCTCAATTTAGTAATGTTGCAGTGATCAAACTCGGAACTGTTCTTGCTATAATCACCCAATCTTGCAGTCTGAGCACACACTATGATGAAGCGAGGTTTCTCGAGCTTAGATGTTGTTGCTACATTCCACGTGAAAGATCTTGTCTGGGGTACAGCAGGCTGGGTATGAAGATCCATAGATCGAAAGGCAATGTGTAGAGGTTTATCAGACTTGACAATTTTTAGAATGTGAACTCTTTCAGCATCGGAAAGACGAATTACAGGCATCCTCCATTCGATTCTAGTTAACTTTACATTAGCTTCCTCTCCATTCGAACTCAGGACACAGTTTCTAGAATCTTTGGATCTTATGAGAATCAATTCAAACTTGCTGTTGAGTATAAGCTGCTTGTGGTCATCAGCAAATCCTAGGAGCATCGAGAGAGGGACTACAGCATTGAAAGCTCCATTCGTCGAGTGTACTATATCAACTTCTTCACCAGGATAGGCCCATCCAGCATTCAGCAGCCGATTCGACTCCATAGGGTTGAGAGTCACATAATTTCGTATAGTTGTAGTAATTCCAGGATTCCTTGTTCTGTCTATAGTTGTAGCATTCATATCTAGACGTATCTCATCAAACATGAAGGCTATAGCATTATTAGTGAGCTTCGATGTAGTAGGGGATCCATCTACCTTGGTGAGAGCACCTTCGATGTAGAGATAACTCTTGTTAGGTAGCGTATTCAAATCTTCAGCTTGGCATGGCATTCTAATTTCATCGTTTACATCCAGAGCGGAGGTGTTTTATGGAAGAAAAATATGCTCCTCCTCCTTGGTGATCTTGTCGTCAAAGGCTGGAACTTCTGCCACGTTAAGATGTCCATTATAGCGTCCTGTAACCTAACCCTTCGAGGAACTTGCAGTTAGCACGTGTTAACTCCTCGGAAGCTGGAGAGGTAGTATGCTTCGAACGCTGTGTACGTCGTCTATTATAGTATTTGCGATGTCTTTTAAAATGTATTGCCATTGCGTCTTATGTGGAGTCTTGTAGTGATAATCTCGTTCCTGAAATTGATCGCCTTTCCGTGTTGATCTACCACTCGAATAGTGATCTGGTCTATATAGTTTGTATCTATGACCGGTAAATATATCGGGTTCGAGGGTTCTTGAGAGATATGATAGCCTGGTGGAACAGAAGGGAAAAACTCTTAGAGCGAATGCCCGCTTTTACCGTCAATGAAAGAGCCTGTTACAATACTGCACTCCACACGTATGATACTCACTTTAAATATATTCACAAGATCGTCAGATTCAAACACTTCTACAGCAGGAATTATTTTAGTGTCTGTGAATCCTAGAAGCGAACCAATAGATCTATCCGTAGAAAAGTCTATTGTATAATGACATTTAATCTCAGCCTTCATTGTATTATTGTTAGGCCTTATAAAGAAGACTTCATCATTCAATCCTAGTTTATCCTTTAGAAATGCATTGATATCGGCAATCTCGTAGGTTCCATGTGGGATGACAATGGTTTCAGGTTTACCATTATGAATATAATGAAATCTATTATTGCTTTCATCGACATTTGGTATTGAATAGAATGTTTCAAAATTCAAGAGAGCGATCTCATAATGACCTGGAGGATCTAGCTGTAGAGGCGGGTTTAGATACGTTGAAATAACAGTGTCTGACCCACTCACTGTAACTGTATAACTCATCTTGACGATGAAGCAGCTTCTAGGATAAAAGAAATTGCAAGCACAAGTGCCCGCAGATGACTGAATCGAAATTCTGATTTCTCTGTGTATTATAGTAGACTTTAACGCCTTGTAGATATTTCTCAATCTCAGGAGGCGGCTTCAAATTACCGAAACTATCAAAGTAGTATGCGACATCACCTTATTTCCTTATAGCAACCCAGTGTGTTCCTTCATTATCTGAGGTATCGAGATTGGTAATAAGTCTCTCTTTGAAGTGTGGTTTTAAAGGAAGTTTGTCAATCATATAAACCCCTCTAAAATAAGGAATTTTTAAACGTTTAGCATAATATTCGATGGCTACGTTACTTAGGGCTTCCTCCGGTATATGTACAATCCTCTTCCTCCGTTTTTTGCCTTCTTCTTTAAACCCTCGCCTTTAGATCCTCTTTTTTTCAAGGACCTTGCTATTTTAGATGCAGCGGCTAAAGACGACATCAGCGGCATTGCAGGTAAGAATCCTCCTTTATTCCTCTTCTTACACCTTCTCTTCCGGAGTCCCTTTCCTCGGGTCTCCATCACCTTGTTATGTCTCGCAACTTCTGCTAAGTGCCTATGAGGAGCCTTTTTTATTGACTGCAGAGGCTATCTGAGCAGCGCCGCCTGCTGCAGCGCCTAAAGCAGCAATGATGGGTATCAATGGTAAAAACCCTCCTCTCTTCTTCTTCCTCTTTCCGGCTCCCACTGCAACCTTTCCCTTCATGATTGCAGTTACTAGCCTTGCAGCTAACCTTTCACCAAATGTTGAATCTGATGACTGCACACGCTTCCAAGCCTTCTGTGCAAGAATCTTATCCGCTATTTGTCTTGAAGCGGTGTCCTTATTCTCAGCGTACGCGAGGTCGTGCTGTTTGCAAGCTTCGTCTAATTGGTTAATTCCAGGGTCTCCTCTTTTTAGACGTTTTCCCAATTAAGTACCAGGCCCGCAATATCTATATCCAGGTAAGTGAGCTTCAAAGGGGAGCGAATTAATTATGGAATTAATAATTCCAGAGCCGCGCGTATACTGCAACGACCTCCCTCTCTTAGCTCTCATGATATACTAAGCGAGTAATTGCATGCATTAGCCCTTTTAGATCATTGCATTCAATCATTAACTACTTTACATCCTGTAATATATAAACATCTCACATACATTTTATAAGTTAGTTGTTAACATGGAGCTTGTTAGGCAGCACTACTCTCTACCTATTCAGGTATTAGACTTTGAAAGTGACTTTAGAAGTGATCGTCATGGCAAGTTATTTCCATCTAATGTCAGAGCTCTTATTTTAGGGAGCTCCAGTGCAGGGAAAACAAACGTATTGCTCAATATGCTACTCCATGAGAGTGGACTACGTTTTAAAGATTTGTATATTTATTCAAAGTCTCTCTATCAACCAAAATACCAATACCTAATGAAAGTGTTTGGAAACATCGAAGGTATAGAAGTGAACACCTTCGACAACGGGGATGATGTTTTGCATCCTTCTGAAGTCAAAGAAAATTCAATCCTTATATTTGATGACGTCATCACTGAAAAGCAGAAAAAGATAGCATCCTTTTACAGTATGGGTAGACATCGAAATGTGGACTCTGTATATCTAGCGCAGTCCTATGCTAAAGTTCCAAAACATTTAATTCGCGATAATACAAACATGATAATACTCTTCAGACAAGACAATTTAAACTTAAAGCACATTTACAAAGATTATGTAAATACCGACATGACCTACAATGAATTTAAAGATCTATGTAAGAGCGTTTGGTATAGTGTATCAGAAGGAAGACCCTTTGTTGTGATAGTTCCTGAATTTCACATGAATGAGGGGCGATATAGGAATGGTTTTGATGTATATATTAAGCTCGACAAAAAAGAAAATGATCATTCGTAGTTAATCATGAGCATCTATAGGTTCGGTTCTCAGAGAACTGAGCCAGTTAGAAGAGTGTTTGATCGTTTTATCATAAATAGAGATGTCAAAGGAAACTATCAATTCAAGAATAAGAGATTGTGCAATGTTCACGATCCTGAAGATAATCATGATGTCACCAATAAGAATTATGTGGATGCTCTCGAAATTAGGATGCACGATTTCTCTCAGCAAGCTGCTAACAATGTGGAGGTTGTGGCTAAGACCCTGATGGATGAATTGATTTCACGATATATCCTCAAGAGAGATAAGGAAAATAACATCGTGATCGATAAAGTTAGATTGAAGGTATTGCTAGATTCTGTTCACCATACTGATGTTGTGAATAAAAAGTTCATCACTGGATATGTCAATTCACGCACGCAGTCGAGAGATGGTAATGGTAACATTATATTCGACAATAAGAGAATCACTGATACAGCAGATCCTCTCGGAGATACGGATGCTGTAAATAAAAGATATGCTAGAGGTATGATCATTAGGAAATCGAACGAGACGCGACAGCAGTTAAACAGGTACTTACCAAAGGAAATCGAGATGCAAATAGGTAAGAAGCTGCTAGACATCACAGCAAATCTGAATAAAACTACGAGTAAAGTGGATACTCTAACAACCTCTACAAAAGACAGAGTGGATTCTGTAATGGACTCTATTAAACAAGTTACCGCAGAGCTTGATAGAGAAAAAACAAATCTTCAGAATCTTTGCAATCAGAAAATTAGTAATTTGGAAAAGTTAGCGATGAAGCGAGTTTCAGATTTAGAGGCTACAGTCAGGCAGTTAAAGACAGAGGTTTTGAATACCCTCAAAACTGATTCCTGCAATGATAAACTTAAGAAAGTGGAGGAAAATGTAAATATGATGATGGTCGCCTACAAAACTAATATGCAGCAAATGACGAGTCTAGAAGAATCAGTCAGAAGCCAGTACGCTAATTAGGCAATCTTTGCTGAAGCGTTCAAGACACATACACAGGAGCATAAGAAAGAAACCGAGCAACTGAGAACTTCGATAGAGATGATAGCTAAGGCTATCAACACGATGAGAACTCAAGCTGGACGCAGGCTATAAATTGAAGGTAATCGTCTACTTTCACATCATTTGTAAGATGGATAGTGAAAGCATAAGACTTAAAGAGTCTGTAGCCGAGCATACCAGGGCTGTAAAAGAAAAACTGAGAGCTCTAAAAGGTCTCAGGTTTGAGACTCAGCATGTCATGTCCGAAGCTTGGAAGCCTGTAACCGCCCCCCTCAAGGATATTTTGGACACTCAACGAGGGTTGACTGTGAAGACTGTCAAGAATGAAGATGGTGATTCTACAAGTATTTCTACTTTCCTTCAATACGTTCGCTCAAAAGACAAGGATCGCATTGATACATTGTACGGTGTGAGATATCAGGATGGAAGTTATATGCTTGGAAATAAAGATATTCATTTTATAAATAATCAAATGTTGATAGGTGATGAAACGTATGAGTCTACCGGCGGTTTGACGGAGCTCATCTTTAAGCGAACGCCTCAGATTTCTGCATACACCAGTGAAGACTTGGAGACGTACGCTAAGATTATGAAAAGTACTTTTCTTCATAGAAGTGGTTACACCAGACACGGTCGTTTGAAATCTGGTAAATCGTATAAATACAAGAATATAATACGCCCCTTGCTCAATACACATTCAGGCCTAGGACTGGCATGGAAGGAGCATAAGCCTGATAAGGAGGTTGACTACGTTTTCTGGAGAAATCCTAACACATTAGTGAATAGACTGAGGTTACTTATTGCTTCGAGGGACGCCGGTAATAATAGTCACGCTCAAGAGATTGAGGAAATTATCCGGGAGTTGAAAGCATCTAAAATTATAGCATGACCACCAAACAGAATATCGCCAGAGAGCTTCACGGATCGGCGAGGAGGAACTATTTACGACGCAAAATTATCAGCAAAGGTATGAATGATTTATTACAAATTGATTTGATTGAAATGATACCATATGCAAGAGTGAACAAAAATTTCAAATACATTCTGATCGCAATCAACTTTTACTCTAAAATGGCATATGCAAAACCCTTAAAGGATAAGGGCGGAGTTAATGTTGCAAAGGCTATGGAGGATATATTACAAGAAATAGGTGTCCCTCTCAGGAATATTCAAAGTGACAACGGGAAAGAATTTTATAACAAGTTCTTTAAACGATTAATGTTTAAGTATTATTATAACCACTACAGTACCTATACCAATGTGAAGGCTGCGGCTGTTCGTTTAATTCGAACCTTGAAGAATATGATGTACCGAGAGTTTTTAGTTCAAGGCTCATACAAGTGGCTAGATCTTTTACCTAGAGTCCTTGTAAAGTAGAATGATACTCTTCATTCAACTATCCGTATGAAGCCTAAGGAAGTGAAAAAACAACGATCTTCTTCTGACTGTGTATAATTATAATCAAGAACAAAGAGAGAAGAAGGCTTCAAGGAAGTTTAGTGTTGGTGATTATGTCAGGATATCTAAACATAAAGGACATTTTGAAAAGGGTTACGAATCTAACTGGAGCGTTGAAATCTTCAAAGTATTTCGTGTGAACCGTACCAAGCCTACAACATACATACTAAAGGATAGGAATGGTGAAATCATAAAAGGTGGCTTTTATGGACATGAACTAAAAAAGACTAACTATCCTAACACATATTTAGTAGAAACGATTATACGTAAACGGGGAAACAAAGTTTTTGTAAAGTGGTATGGTTTTCCAGATACTCAATGGATTGATATAAAGGATTTGGTGTAATGTATGAAGACTTAATAAAGACCAGTTTTTATGGTTGTAAAATCATGAGTATTTTTATTTTAAAATCATTCATATTTTTTTCTTTCTTTTTTGAGGGAAAAATGCAGACACTTAAAAACCCTCACATACTATAATGGATATATACAATAACATAATTAGAGGGAAAATTATTACATAAAAACCCTCATACACAATTTAAATGAATATATACAATAACATCATTAGAGGGAAAATTATTACATAAAAAACCCTCTCATACTTTAAATGAATATATACAATAACATCATTAGAGGTAAAAATTATTAAATAAAAACCCTCACATACTTTAAATGGATATATACAATAACATCATTAGAGAAAAAATTATTACATAAAAACCCTCATACACAATTTAAATGGGTACATACAAAATTCAGATTGAAAAAGTAAAAAACAAGATATCTTCAAATTTTTGAATTATATACATATTTACATGTTTAGGCACTAGCAATCACCAGGTCTAAGGGAATAATGGCCCCACGCTAGAGTCTTATAGCTCCCTTCTATCAACTTCCTCTTATCGTCACCCCCCTTCAATGCCAATTTGTTTGTTTCAATGGTTGTAATTTTGTGATTTTTACTCCGAAATGTTTTTTGAGGTGAATAAATTTTTATACTATGGTCCTTTAAGCATTCAAAATAATGGACGAAATCGATTTTATCCATACCCACCCTGGTGATGCCCTTTGCTTTCTTTATCGTCTGCCCTCCGTATCTGTATGCGTATAATTTTGCTCTTATTCCGACATACTCCTCCATAACCAAGCCACCCAAATCATCCTTGAACAACCCAATCTTTTTCCTGTTGGCTTGCTTAATACCATATGCATTATCCTTTTCGAAGTTTGAAGTGTCGAAATATTGGGGGTTCTCCCTGATGAATTCATAGATATCAGAACTCGTTTCAAAAATGAACGAGTCTGTATCCATGTAATTCAGCAGCAAGTCTTTTAAATTTGGTTTCATGATATTATAAAAGAAGTCGTACATAATAAATTTTGAAATATCCAAAATTGCGTGGCCTATGTAGATTGGTTTGTTCATATGCACTTCCTCTCTACCCAGTTCGATTCCTACAAGATTTTCGTCAAAAATTATGGTGCGTAGGTGAGTGCTGCGTGCTATCAACTTCCTAGCCTGTTTCCAGGTTCCAACTATTTTGAAATCAGTGTATTTTCTCACATTTCCTATAAATTTTCCATATACGGCGTTATTCATCTTTTTCCATAGGTTTTGCCCGAATTTTGACTTTTCTTGAATTCTTTTCTCGGTGTTGACGTCGATATATGTTTTCAACCAGTTAGACTCGTCGTAGGATACCACTCTGTGAATATGTCTCACAGTTAGACCTTGCTCGATACACTGCTGCATCACCCTGTAGTGCAAGACATATTTGCTTTTCTGTTCTAATGTTGCAAGCAGTTTCTTGTATTGGCCATTCGGTGGTGTTGTGCTCTGTGGGCAGAAAGGAAGCTCGTTATGGGCGTCGTGGATATAGTCGGGGTATTCGATATCAACCTCTAGCACATAGCCAGTCTCTGAGTCTTCTTTGATTTCTGCGAAGTTTATGCTATCAATTTCTTCTCTGGTGAGCCATTTCAGATTTTTGTACGGTAGGGCAGACCCCATAAAAGCTCCATATAAGTTGTTTATGTCCCAATAGGACAGGTGTTTAACAGGAGCATGCTGGTCAAAGTTGGACATGTATCTGTGGTTAGCTTTGGTATAGCCCTTCACCACTGTGCACAGTCCACCTCTAATTCCTGATTCGAAAAATTCCAGCATGCTCTTGTCGGATATTAAGGAAAGTTTCGCCTTTGTTATCTTCAACATAGCGTCAAAGGCGAGTCCTGGTAATGTATAAAACCATGCTGGGTCAAGTTTATACATTCCCAGGATGAGATCCCGAAACTTTACGAAAATATCCGATAAGAGCAGTATATCTGTTTTCAGATATAGATCGCTGTATTCTCCGAGATTTCGGATATTAAAGGTATCCCAGACTTTTACAGCATGCCTGTATTCCTCGTCTGTGATGTGGCTGTCAGTGAGAGTGCTGTAGAAGGCCTCCTTCGGTGGTAGAGAAGTTTCTTTGAGTATGGCAAGGCTTGAAACATAATCATATGGGAATATTCCCTTGCTCTTCGCCAGCTTAAAATGCTCTTCAACAGGATATTCTGCCCTTGTTATTTTAAAGTCACTCTCCTCCAGCATGTCAGCCAGGCTGGACAGCTTATCGTCAAGAAACTTAAAGCTGTCCAGAAACCTGAAGCTGATATTCCTGTACCGTTTGCTAAACGCTATATACCTTTCACTACTTTGAGCGATGCACGATACGGGTTTATTATCATATGCCAGGCGTCTTATCAAGAAGTGGCTGTCATAATTAGATAAACAATGAAAAAAGATCGGTATGAAATCAGGGACCTTTCTATTCAAATTGCATCTATTATGAGCAGCACCCAGATATTCGCCGGTCACATGATCGTGATCCCTCACGCGCAAATCGCTACAATGAAAGCAGCAAGGCATATATGACACTCAGAGGCATTATCAAAATTTTGTTGCTCTTCAAGGCTTAAATCCATGGGTTTAGGATTGGAATACACATCGATGACGTCATCAGCGATTGATTTTAATTGCTTGATAAAGTCATCGACGGCATTCGGACCTCTGAAGAGGAAGAATTTTGACAATGCCTCATCATGCCTACATACCACCTTCAAGGCAATAGACATTGCTTCATGCTCCTCAATGGTTCGGGTCCAACTCGAGTTGCTTGAGGGCTCGCAAGAGTGAACCTTCGCCAGAACAGATTCAATGTCTGCGTATATAACAAATGGTACAGGGACGCTTTTGGAGAATGCTTTAAATTCAAGGTACTCATCCTGTTGAGGCATTTTAAGCAATTGGCATTTTCCACATCTTAATCGTTGCGTTTCCAGAGCCTTTACATTGGTGCATCTCTTGAGGCATGCCTCACATGCCCACATCCTTCGACGGTTCTTCGTTGTCTGGCTCCTTACTAGTCTGGACATGTCTTTAATGAGGCAATAGTGCGACTTATCATCCTCTTCAATATATAGCAGGTTTACATGGTGTTGCTTCTTTTCAGGTGTTTGGTATAGGGGAATAATGTTCTCATTCTCCTCCTCTATACCAAACACTGAAATGGATACTCCATTGTTCTGCTTTTCAAACCATTCAATTTGATGGAAGGGTGTCGGAAATTCGATTCCCTCATAATTGAAGGTCTCGAAAAGCAGCTCCTCAGGGTATACTGCGGTTCTATATCCATTGTTACTAGCAGGGAATTTAGAGGCTAGCATACACTATGCGAGGCAGAAGTTATCTTTGTTCTTTATATTTATGACTGCATGTTTTTTCGCAATTTTCTGTGGCAATTCAATGTATGAACCTGCGTGTAAAGGATCGTAGTGTGTAAAGCCCATCACCAGGCTGAGTATCTTTAACAAGGACTTCGACGATGCTCCCCCTTCAAATTTAGAAATGTTTTCCAAAATATCCCCCGCAATTGAAGAGAAGATCTGATTGAGATCGCTTGGCGGATGTATCAGTACAGGCTTAGAATTAAAGCCAGTGGAAAGACACTTCTCTTCATCAGGTTTGTGAATTAAATATTCAAGTTCCATGGAACAATGCATCTTTAATCCACTCCTGCTTTTCTGCAAAACGTTTTTCGCTTCTTATTACAAGCTCCTTGCATTCATCTAAAAAGACACTGGGGTCCAGTATTTTTAATGTATTTTCTATTGTACTATTAAAAATACGTCCCTTGAACGCCGATTGGATGGTATTGCATTCAAGTCCCTGGCAATTGCTAGCACTAACCTTGGCTTTTTGATTGTAAGCTGCTCCCTCCCGTCCGATGGCGGTCCTTTCTTTCCATTAAGAGGTTCTACATCATTGGATGATGATGAGGAGGAGGTTGACGGTGCAGCGGCTTCATCGTTTGCGCCTGAGGAGGTCGATGGTGCAGCGGTTTCATCGCCTGCGACTGAGGAGGTCGATGGTTCACTGTGTATAACGTCCTCCAGAGTGTCGAGCGATGAGGAGGTGGACTGTGCAGTGGTCGAGTCTTCACCAATCTCCGGCGATGCTGACCCCTGTGTTGCTAGGTTCATAGGCTGGCTTCCAGCGTACCCAGATAATTTCCTGGAATAATAATATTAATAATAATATAGAATGTGTAAAAGAACTTCATAAAATGTTGAAGGATTCTTACCGTTCGACTGTTGCTGCACGCATATGTCAGAGCCCCATCCCTGCTGATTTGGTATAGGGAAGGCTGATGGTACAGCGCTCGCGTGTTCAGTGATACCGCCCCCGAAATAAAGTCCACTTCCTGGAAATAAAAATATTAATAATAATAATGATAATAGTATAGAACGTGTAAAAGAACTTCATAAAATGTTGAAAAACATTCTTACCATTCAGTGGTTGCTGCATGTATGGGGCAGGGCCCCACCCCTGCTGATTTGGTGCAGGGAAGGCGTGTGGTGCAGAGGGCGCGTGATGAACAAACCCGCCTCCGAAATAAAGTCCACTTCCTGGAAATAATAATAACAATATTAATAATAATATAGAATGTGTAAAAGAACTTCATAAAATGTTGAAAAATATTCTTACCGGTCGGTGGTTGCTGCATGTATGGGGCAGGGACCCGACCCTGCTGATTTGGCCCCATGAAGGCTTGGAAGCCAGGTGGTGCCTGTGCTGCGGACGATGGTTGACTCATCCCAAAATAAAGTCCACTTCCTGAAAATAATAATAATGATAATATTAATGATAATAATATAGAATGTGTAAAGCAAGAAGTTCATAAAATATTGAAAAACTCTTACCGTTCGGTGCTTGCTTCATGTATGGGGCAGGACCCCACCCCTGCTGATTTGGTACCAGGAAGTTCTGGAAGCGTGGGGGTGGCGGTGCAGCGGTCGCGAAGCCCGGTGGTGCCGGTGCAACGGTTGCGAAGCCTGGAGGTACCGATGCAGCGGTCGCATGTTGAGCGATGCCGCCTCGAAATGAGTCCACTTCCTAGAAAAAATAAATAATAATAATAAGAGTAATAATATTAATAGTATAGCATGTTTAAGTACAGAGTTCTAAAGAATCTATAAGCTGTACGTGAAAAATAGAGGTTTTAAACACATGCGTGAAAAATACATGGTATTCTGGGAGACCGAAAGAGTTATGTGACTGCATATGTGGTGAGAAACTCCCCTTAAATATATCCTTTTCTCCTTATACAATCCAGAACTCTATGTTGTCGTAGGTAGGTCTTTATGTGCTACGTGCTGGAAACGTTAGGGACATCCAACGCAATGCGAGCTGTACAGATCTAAACTTTACTTTAGAAGGTAGATGACAGAGACGCGCAACTAGCCTGAAAGATCCGAGATCTGGAAACGTTAGGGACATCCAACGCAATGCAAGCTGTACAGATCTAAACTTTACTTTAGAAGGTAGATGACAGAGACGCGCAACTAGCCTGAAAGATCCGAGATCTGGAAACGTTAGGGACATCCACCGCAATGCAAGCTGTACAGATCTAAACTTTACTTTAGAAGGTAGATGACAGAGACGCGCAACTAGCCTGAACGATCCGAGATCTGGAAACGTTAGGGACATCCACCGCAATGCAAGCTGTACAGATCTAAACTTTACTTTAGAAGGTAGATGACAGAGACGCGCAACCCGCCTGAACGATCCGAGATCTGGAAACGTTAGGGACATCCACCGCAATGCAAGCTGTACAGATCTAAACTTTACTTTAGAAGGTAGATGACAGAGACGCGCAACTAGCCTGAACGATCCGATATCTGGAAACGTTAGGGACATCCACCGCAATGCAAGCTGTACAGATATAAACTTTACTTTAGAAGGTAGATGACAGAGACGCGCAACTAGCCTGAACGATCCGAGATCTGGAAACGTTAGGGACATTCAGCGCAATGCAAGCTGTACAGATCTAAACTTTACTTTAGAAGGTAGATGACAGAGACGCGCAACTAGCCTGAACGATCCGAGATCTGGAAACGTTAGGGACATCCTCCGCAATGCAAGCTGTACAGATCTAAACTTTACTTTAGAAGGTAGATGACAGAGACGCGCAACCAGCCTGAACGATCCGAGATCTGGAAACGTTAGGGACATCCAGCGCAATAACCAAAATGCGTAAGTCAATTCATATACAATTAATTGTATTCATCGATCAGTGAGACCATTATTTATTTTTAATAACGTATGTAATATTTAACTATAATGTTAACCGTATTTATTTATTTGTTTTGAAAACATATGTAATATTCACCTATAATGTTAACCCAATCATTTATTTTTAATAACATTTATAATATTTAACTATAATGTTATCCGTATTTATTTTATTTTTTAATAACATATGTAGTATTCACCGATCAATGAGACACTTATTTATTTTTAATAGCGTATGTAATATTTCTTAAGTTGAATTCTTTCCAACATCTGAATTCTGAATACTTTATTCGCAATATTTTATTGAAAGAAATAAGAGCTATGAAACTTAATCATTAATAATCTTTATATAGAATTTATATTAATTATCAGGGGAAAAATTGCTGTAGTAAGCTTAAACATGTCTAGGCTTGGGTTTTTCCACAGTTTGTGATGGAAATTCTACGCCAAGCAATTAGGAAGCCTTTCAAGCTAAAAGGTATTTACATTGAGGGTCTAGGGTTTTTCAGAGCACTTAGGAAACCAATTACTGACATTGTCCGCTAATGACTGTATACAGATCCGGTATGCAATCTTAAAGTCTCTTAATGTGTTTAATGTGGTGAAAACGTCTACCGTTGTCAGCTAATGAGTGTATACATGGACATTACCGTTATCACCAGACAGAAGTAGGCTGCCGGGTTTTTCATTACATGACGGGCTGTTGTCCGCTAATGAGTGTATACATGGACATTACCGTTATCACCAGACAGAAGTAGACTGCCGGGTTTTTCATTACATGACGGGCTGTTGTCCGCTAATGAGTGTATACATGGACATTACCGTTATCACCAGACAGAAGTAGGCTGCCGGGTTTTTCATTACATAACGGACTGCTGCCGTGAGCGTGGTAGTTATACATATACGATGAAGACCAGTTGCGCGCGAGTCAATTCATATACAATTGATTAATCAAAAAACTTAATTGATCGAGGAGCATTAGATATGCAATGTGCGGGCATTAGTAGTAATAAAATGCCGATTCTTTTTTTCAATAATGTTTTATGCATTGACGAACATTATGACACAATTATGTACTCAACGATTTGCCGAGGGGCGGCAGGCATCGAGAAAACCATTCCCTACCGCACACCTCAAGACAGGACGCTACGGCACGCGACCAGACCGCATGGGGGAGGGGGGTAGGACCTGTCGGCACAGACACGGTCTGCATTAGGTGAGAACACAAAGAGAGAGGGGGCGGGGCCTAGCGACACGAGACCAGGCGGTATCTAAGACCTCAAAGGGAGGCGGGGGAGGCGGCAACACAGAACAAAGGATATCGATTACATCTTATCAGTTGTCGGTATCTCTTTGTTCTTGAAGGAACATCTATTATCTACTGACGTCGTTTTGCAGATAAAAACATTGCGGTTTTCCTTACATCAAATACTATTTTTGCCGAATGCAAAAACACATTTTTAAGTATGAATAGTCTAAACCGCAATATCATATTTAAACTCCTAATATTAAAATCTGGAAAAAATACAGGAGGAATCTATGATATATTTTGTTTTAAACCTGTTAATATCTTCCTTAGAAGTTCGCTTTTTAACAGTTTATTTGTGTTAGCACGTAGGATTTTAGAACACGAGAATACTTGCTGACTGAGAGTTTTACACAGCAGAAGCACGCCGCGCCGGGATTACGTTACGCAGTACGAACGTAACAGGCTATCACTTCCGGTTTTCGGTGTAACTCATCAACTGGAATCTGATATTCTATGAAGCCGAATCTGATATTCTATGAAGCCTCTCTCTGCTATTTCACTTTAAATGTAATCTTGTCTTCAGCTTTATGCGATACAAGTTCATTCTTAGCTCTGTGATTTCTGAAAGTGCATAATGAATAAATTTAGGAAACGTAAGACTATTGCTTAAATCCATTTAATGTTTCCAAGCATAACACAAGGCAGAAATCATTAAGGTTAGTTACCCGCAATATGCTTACAAACTTAAAAATGAAGAATTTATATTTGTCACCAGACCTAAAACTATGTGATGCGTGTCAAAAAAAATTCCAAAGCACCCCCCACGGATAACAGTGATGATTGTGTACTACAAAGTACCGATGCTGTTAATAATCCAGAAGTGGTTTTGAACATAGTGACCATTTTGAGGCAAGATACGGTAATGCGAAAGCGAACTTTTGTACCTTTGAGCTAAATTCATTTATCTCTGTGGTGGAATAATAACAGGATGGTATTCACTTGAGCCTGAAGGGGGAAAAGTGCACATTTAAGTTGTAGGTACGTTGCCTCCCATAGGATAAGACTGAAAGTTCGAATGTTTCTCAACTGTATGCCTAACTTTAAGTTACATGTGAACAAATTAGTGCAACTAAAGTGTTGTGAATATTTGACAAGTCTGACAGGCTGCTGCTGCTGCTCTCCAGCCTCGCCGCAATGGAACCCCGCTACGCACCACTTTCTAATTTATTTTATTTAAAAATACAACATCCAATCTTTGTTTTATGTAAATATATACAAACGCTACAAGGGATTTATTTATAATTTTTACAGAAATTTAAACTTGATGGTTAATAGGGATATATAGTTTAAGTTATTGGATTTTAAAAACGATGTAAATAATTAATTATATCAATGCTATTAAATATTAAGTAAAAGATTACACATTAAGTTTTGCATTGCACTTTTATTACTTTTCACCTTTCAGATACTCTAATTTAACGGTAGAGAGGTATGCCGATTTTGGTTGGTTTAATCGCAATATTTTAAACAAATCTGATGTGTTACACTCACATGACTTTCTCTGCTCTTGTACAATCTAATTTTACAAACGCCTATTCTCCATATGCTTCATGTTAATCCAGATATCGAGATGTCAATCTTATTGGTAATTTTCTTGTAGATGCAAGGGAAATATGGTAGCTTTTAAGCGATAGTCAAATATTTTAACGCTGGTTGCTATGTGGCGCATTCCATTCCATTTGCATGTCCAGGACATAAAAAAATCTGATGTGTTACACTCACATGACTTTCTCTACTCTTGTACAATCTAATTTTACAAACGCTTATTCTCCATATGCTTCATGTTAATCGAGATATCGAGATGTCAATCTTATTGGTAATTTTCTTGTAGATGCAAGGGAAATATGGTAGCTTTTAAGCGATAGTCGAATATTTTAACGCTGGTTGCTATGTGGCGCATTCCATTCTCTTTGCATGTTCAGGACATAAAAAAAATGAATAACGAATTTGAGAAAAAGTATAAGTATTGGAAAATTTAAGGAAATAACAAGCAACATCTCGAAAACGGTTCACTCAACAAAAGAAATGTATATGACATAAGTTGTGTATTTTAACGCAATCTACATTTTTTGTGTAGTAAAATTTTGTCTATCTCTTATGGTTTACCAGTTACGCACAAGTCGTTCACAATGAAGAATACTTTTGGAGACATTCCCAGAAAACTCGAGATATACATTTCATTTCGCATGACATTGTCTTAAACATATGATATTTTCATTAAAATCGTTAGAGCCATTTTTGACAAACTTAAAATTTTCGAAAAATCTTCCATGTAAAGGGTAGTCTGGGGTGGGGGGAGTTTCTTGAAAATCTTCGTGTCGCATCTCTGGAAGATACTGAACCTAAGTACTAAGTTTGGTGCTTATCCGACTGTCGTTTTTGAGTTATGCTGTTCACAGACACACACACAGACACACACACACACACACACGGACATGTTTCCAAAAATGCTTTTTTTGGATTCAGGAGGTCTCAAAACATGTATTTCCGGTGAAATCTCGGTATCGAATTTTTGGGTGGAATGCAATACTTCCCCTACTTACTATACGTAGTAGAGAAAGTAAAAAATCTGATGTGTTACACTCACATGACTTTCTCTACTCTTGTACAATGTATTTTTACAAACGCCTATTCTCCATATGCTTCATGAGATATCGAGATGTCAATCTTATTTGTAATTTTCTTGTAGATGCAAGGGGAATATGGTAGTTTTTAAGCGATAGTCAAATGTTTAGCGCTGGTTGCTAGGTGGCGCATTCCATTCTCTTTGCATGTCCAGGACATAAAAAAATGAATAACGAATTTGAGAAAAAGTATAAGTATTGGAAAATTTAAGGAAATAACAAGCAATATCTCGAAAACGGTTCACTCAACAAAAAAAATGTATATGATATAAGTTGTGTATTTTAACGCGGTCTACATTTTTTGTGTAGTAAAATTTTGTCTATCTCTTATGGTTTACCAGTTATGCAAAAGTCGTTCACAATGAAGAATACTTTTGGAGACATTCCCAGACATTTCGAGATAAACATTTCATTTCTCATGACATTATCTTAAACATATGATATTTTCATCAAAATCGTTATATCCATTTTTGAGAAAATTAAAATTTTCGAAAAATGTTCCATGTAAAGGGTAGTCTGGGGTGGGGGGATTTTCTTGAAAATCTTCGTGTCGCATCTCTGGAAGATACTGAACGTAAATACCAAGTTTGGTGTTTATCCGACTGTTAGTTTTTGAGTTATGCTGTTCACAGACACACACACACACACACACACACACACAGACACAGACACACACACACACAGACACACACACGGACATGTTTCCAAAAATGCTTTTTTGGATTCAGGAGGTCCCAAAACATGTATTTCCGGTGAAATCTCGGTATCGAATTTTTGGGTGGAATGCAATACTTCCCCTACTTACTATACGTAGTAGAGAAATTAAAATCTGATGTGTTACACTCACATGACTTTCTCTACTCTTGTACAATCTAATTTTACAAACGCTTATTCTCCATATGGTTCATGTTAATCGAGATATCGAGATGTCAATCTTATTGGTAATTTTCTTGTAGATGCAAGGGAAATATGGTAGCTTTTAAGCGATAGTCAAATATTTTAACGCTGGTTGCTATGTGGCGCATTCCATTCTCTTTGCATGTCCAGGACATAAAAAAATGAATAACGAATGTGAGAAAAAGTATAAGTATTGTAAAATTTAAGGAAATAACAAGCAATATCTCGAAAACGGTTCACGCAACAAAAGAAATGTATATGACATAAGTTGTGTATTTTAACGCGATCTACATTTTTTGTGTAGTAAAATTTTGTCTATCTCTTATGGTTTACCAGTTACGCACAAGTCGTTCACAATGAAGAATACTTTTGGAGACATTCCCAGAAAACTCGAGATATACATTTCATTTCTCATGACATTATCTTAAACATATGATATTTTAATCAAAATCGTTAGAGCCATTTTTGAGAAAATTAAAATTTTCGAAAAATCTTCCATGTAAAGGGTAGTCTGGGGTGGGGGGATTTTCTTGAAAACCTTCGTGTCGCATCTCTGGAAGATACTGAACCTAAATACCAAGTTTGGTGCTTATCCGACTGTTCGTTTTTGAGTTATGCTGTTCACAGACACACACACACACACAGACACACACACACACACAGACACACAGACACACACACAGACACACACACGGACATGTTTCCAAAAATCTTTTTTTGGATTCAGGAGGTCTCAAAACATGTATTTCCGGTGAAATCTCGGTATCGAATTTTTGGGTGGAATGCAATACTTCCCCTACTTACTATACGTAGTAGAGAAAGTAAAAATGAATAACGAATGTGAGAAAAAGTATAAGTATTGTAAAATTTAAGGAAATAACAAGCAATATCTCGAAAACGGTTCACTCAACAAAAGAAATGTATATGACATAAGTTGTGTATTTTAACGCGATCTACATTTTTTGTGTAGTAAAATTTTGTCTATCTCTTATGGTTTACCTGTTATGCAAAAGTCGTTCACAATGAAGAATATTTTTGGAGACATTCCCAGAAAATTCGAGATATACATTTCATTTCTCATGACATTATCTTAAACATATGATATTTTAATCAAAATCGTTAGAGCCATTTTTGAGAAAATTAAAATTTTCGAAAAATCTTCCATGTAAAGGGTAGTCTGGGGTGGGGGGATTTTCTTGAAAACCTTCGTGTCGCATCTCTGGAAGATACTGAACCTAAATACCAAGTTTGGTGCTTATCCGACTGTTCGTTTTTGAGTTATGCTGTTCACAGACACACACACACACAGACACACACACACACAGACACACAGACACACACACAGACACACACACGGACATGTTTCCAAAAATGCTTTTTTTGGATTCAGGAGGTCTCAAAACATGTATTTCCGGTGAAATCTCGGTATCGAATTTTTGGGTGGAATGCAATACTTCCCCTACTTACTATACGTAGTAGAGAAAGTAAAAATGAATAACGAATTTGAGAAAAAGTATAAGTATTGGAAAATTTAAGGAAATAACAAGCAATATCTCGAAAACGGTTCACTCAACAAAAGAAACGTATATGACATAAGTTGTGTATTTTAACGCGATCTACATTTTTTGTGTAGTAAAATTTTGTCTATCTCTTATGGTTTACCACTTATGCAAAAGTCGTTCACAATGAAGAATATTTTTGGAGACATTCCCAGAAAATTCGAGATATACATTTTATTTGTTATGACAATATCTTAAACATATGATATTTTAGTCAAAATCGTTAGAGCCGTTTTTGAGAAAATTAAAATTTTCGAAAAATGTTCCATGTAAAGGGTAGTCTGGGGTGGGGGGATTTTCTTGAAAACCTTCGTGTCGCATCTCTGGAAGATACTGAACCTAAATACCAAGTTTGGTGTTTATCCGACTGTTCGTTTTTGAGTTATGCTGTTCACAGACACACAGACACACAGACACACAGACACACAGACACACAGACAGACACACACACGGACATGTTTCCAAAAATGCTTTTTTTGGATTCAGTGATTCTCAAAACATGTATTTCCGGTGAAATCTCGGTATCGAAATTTTGGGTGGAATACAATACTTCCCCTACTTACTATACGTAGTAGAGAAAGTAAAAATGAATAACGCATTTGAGAAAAAGTATAAGTATTGGAAAATTTAAGGAAATAACAAGCAATATCTCGAAAACGGTTCACTCAACAAAAGAAATGTATATGACATAAGTTGTGTATTTTAACGCGATCTACATTTTTTGTGTAGTAAAATTTTGTCTATCTCTTATGGTTTACCAGTTATGCAAAAGTCGTTCACAATGAAGAATACTTTTGGAGACATTCCCAGAAAATTCGAGATATACATTTCATTTCTCATGACATTACCCTAAACATATGATATTTTCATTAAAATCGTTAGAGCCATTTTTGAGAAAATTAAAATTTTCGAAAAATCTTCCATGTAAAGGGTAGTCTGGGGTGGGGGGATTTTCTTGAAAACCTTCGTGTCGCATCTCTGGAAGCTACTGAACCTAAATACCAAGTTTGGTGCTTATCCGATTGTTTGTTTTTGAGTTATGCTGTTCACAGACACACACACACACACACAGACACACACACACACAGACACACACACAGACACACACAGACACACACACGGACATGTTTCTAAAAATGCTTATTTTGGATTCAGGAGGTCTCAAAACGTGTATTTCCGGTGAAATCTCGGTATCGAATTTTTGGGTGGAATGTAATACTTCCCCTACTTACTATACGTAGTAGAGAAAGTAAAAATCTGATGTGTTACACTCACATGACTTTCTCTACTCTTGTACAATCTATTTTTACAAACGCCTATTCTCCATATGTTTCATATTAATCGAGATATCGAGATGTCAATCTTATTTGTAATTTTCTTGTAGATGCAAGGGGAATATGGTAGCTTTTAAGCGATAGTCAAATATTTTAACGCTGGTTGCTATGTGGCGCATTCCATTCTCTTTGCATGTCCAGGACATAAAAAAAATGAATAACGAATTTGAGAAAAAGTATAAGTATTGAAATATTTAGGGAAATAACAAGCAATATCTCGATAACGGTTCACTCAACAAAAGAAATGTATATGACATAAGTTGTGTATTTTAACGCGATCTACATTTTTTGTGTAGTAAAATTCTGTCTATCTCTTACGGTTTACCAGTTATGCAAAAGTCGTTCACAATGAAGAATACTTTTGGAGACATTCCCAGAAAATTCGAGATATACATTTCATTTCTCATGACATTATCTTAAACATATGATATTTTCATCAAAATCGTTAGAGCCATTTTTGAGAAAATTAAAATTTTCGAAAAATCTTCCATGTAAAGGGTAGTCTGGGGTGGGGGGATTTTCTTGAAAACCTTCGTGTCGCATCTCTGGAAGATACTGAACCTAAATACCAAGTTTGGTGTTTATCCGACTGTTCGTTTTTGAGTTATGCTGTTCACAGACACACACACACACACAGACACACACACACAGACACACACACACACAGACACACACACACAGACACACACACGGACATGTTTCCAAAAATGCTTTTTTTGGATTCAGTGGGTCTCAAAACATATATTTCCGGTGAAATCTCGGTATCGAATTTTTGGGTGGAATGCAATACTTCCCCTACTTACTATACGTAGTAGAGAAAGTAAAAATCTGATGTGTTACACTCACATGACTTTCTCTACTCTTGTACAATCTAATTTTACAAACGCTTATTCTCCATATGGTTCATGTTAATCGAGATATCGAGATGTCAATCTTATTGGTAATTTTCTTGTAGATGCAAGGGAAATATGGTAGCTTTTAAGCGATAGTCAAATATTTTAACGCTGGTTGCTATGTGGCGCATTCCATTCTCTTTGCATGTCCAGGACATAAAAAAATGAATAACGAATGTGAGAAAAAGTATAAGTATTGTAAAATTTAAGGAAATAACAAGCAATATCTCGAAAACGGTTCACTCAACAAAAGAAATGTATATGACATAAGTTGTGTATTTTAACGCGATCTACATTTTTTGTGTAGTAAAATTTTGTCTATCTCTTATGGTTTACCAGTTATGCAAAAGTTGTTCACAATGAAGAATACTTTTGGAGACATTCCCAGAAAATTCGAGATATACATTTGATTTCTCATGACATTATCTTAAACATATGATATTTTAATCAAAATCGTTAGAGCCATTTTTGAGAAAATTAAAATTTTCGAAAAATCTTCCATGTAAAGGGTAGTCTGGGGTGGGGGGATTTTCTTGAAAACCTTCGTGTCGCATCTCTGGAAGATACTGAACCTAAGTACCAAGTTTGGTGCTTATCCGACTGTTCGTTTTTGAGTTATGCTGTTCACAGACACACACACACACAGACACACACACACACAGACACACAGACACACACACAGACACACACACGGACATGTTTCCAAAAATGCTTTTTTTGGATTCAGGAGGTCTCAAAACATGTATTTCCGGTGAAATCTCGGTATCGAATTTTTGGGTGGAATGCAATACTTCCCCTACTTACTATACGTGGTAGAGAAAGTAAAAATGAATAACGAATTTGAGAAAAAGTATAAGTATTGGAAAATTTAAGGAAATAACAAGCAATATCTCGAAAACGGTTCACTCAACAAAAGAAACGTATATGACATAAGTTGTGTATTTTAACGCGATCTACATTTTTTGTGTAGTAAAATTTTGTCTATCTCTTATGGTTTACCAGTTATGCAAAAGTCGTTCACAATGAAGAATATTTTTGGAGACATTCCCAGAAAATTCGAGATATACATTTTATTTGTTATGACAATATCTTAAACATATGATATTTTAGTCAAAATCGTTAGAGCCGTTTTTGAGAAAATTAAAATTTTCGAAAAATGTTCCATGTAAAGGGTAGTCTGGGGAGGGGGGATTTTCTTGAAAACCTTCGTGTCGCATCTCTGGAAGATACTGAACCTAAATACCAAGTTTGGTGCTTATCTGACTGTTCGTTTTTGAGTTATGCTGTTCACAGACACACACACACACACAGACACACACACACACACAGACACACAGACACACACACAGACACACACACGGACATGTTTCCAAAAATGCTTTTTTTGGATTCAGGAGGTCTCAAAACATGTATTTCCGGTGAAATCTCGGTATCGAATTTTTGGGTGGAATGCAATACTTCCCCTACTTACTATACGTAGTAGAGAAAGTAAAAATGAATAACGAATGTGAGAAAAAGTATAAGTATTGTAAAATTTAAGGAAATAACAAGCAATATCTCGAAAACGGTTCGCTCAACAAAAGAAATGTATATGACATAAGTTGTGTATTTTAACGCGATCTACATTTTTTGTGTAGTAAAATTTTGTCTATCTCTTATGGTTTACCAGTTATGCAAAAGTCGTTCACAATGAAGAATACTTTTGGAGACATTCCCAGAAAATTCGAGATATACATTTCATTTCTCATGACATTATCTTAAACATATGATATTTTAATCAAAATCGTTAGAGCCATTTTTGAGAAAATTAAAATTTTCGAAAAATCTTCCATGTAAAGGGTAGTCTGGGGTGGGGGGATTTTCTTGAAAACCTTCGTGTCGCATCTCTGGAAGATACTGAACCTAAATACCAAGTTTGGTGCTTATCCGACTGTTCGTTTTTGAGTTATGCTGTTCACAGACACACACACACACAGACACACACACACACACACAGACACACAGACACACACACAGACACACACACGGACATGTTTCCAAAAATCTTTTTTTGGATTCAGGAGGTCTCAAAACATGTATTTCCGGTGAAATCTCGGTATCGAATTTTTGGGTGGAATGCAATACTTCCCCTACTTACTATACGTAGTAGAGAAAGTAAAAATGAATAACGAATTTGAGAAAAAGTATAAGTATTGGAAAATTTAAGGAAATAACAAGCAATATCTCGAAAACGGTTCACTCAACAAAAGAAACGTATATGACATAAGGTGTGTATTTTAACGCGATCTACATTTTTTGTGTAGTAAAATTTTGTCTATCTCTTATGGTTTACCAGTTATGCAAAAGTCGTTCACAATGAAGAATATTTTTGGAGACATTCCCAGAAAATTCGAGATATACATTTTATTTGTTATGACAATATCTTAAACATATGATATTTTAGTCAAAATCGTTAGAGCCGTTTTTGAGAAAATTAAAATTTTCGAAAAATGTTCCATGTAAACGGTAGTCTGGGGTGGGGGGATTTTCTTGAAAACCTTCGTGTCGCATCTCTGGAAGATACTGAACCTAAATACCAAGTTTGGTGTTTATCCGACTGTTCGTTTTTGAGTTATGCTGTTCACAGACACACAGACACACAGACACACAGACACACAGACAGACACACACACGGACATGTTTCCAAAAATGCTTTTTTTGGATTCAGTGATTCTCAAAACATGTATTTCCGGTGAAATCTCGGTATCGAATTTTTGGGTGGAATGCAATACTTCCCCTACTTACTATACGTAGTAGAGAAACTAAAAATGAATAACGCATTTGAGAAAAAGTATAAGTATTGGAAAATTTAAGGAAATAACAAGCAATATCTCGAAAACGGTTCACTCAACAAAAGAAATGTATATGACATAAGTTGTGTATTTTAACGCGATCTACATTTTTTGTGTAGTAAAATTTTGTCTATCTCTTATGGTTTACCAGTTATGCAAAAGTCGTTCACAATGAAGAATACTTTTGGAGACATTCCCAGAAAATTCGAGATATACATTTCATTTCTCATGACATTACCCTAAACATATGATATTTTCATTAAAATCGTTAGAGCCATTTTTGAGAAAATTAAAATTTGCGAAAAATCTTCAATGTAAAGGGTAGTCTGGGGTGGGGGGATTTTCTTGAAAACCTTCGTGTCGCATCTCTGGAAGCTACTGAACCTAAATACCAAGTTTGGTGCTTATCCGATTGTTTGTTTTTGAGTTATGCTGTTCACAGACACACACACACACACACACACACACAGACACACACACACACAGACACACACACAGACACACACAGACACACACACGGACATGTTTCTAAAAATGCTTATTTTGGATTCAGGAAGTCTCAAAACGTGTATTTACGGTGAAATCTCGGTATCGAATTTTTGGGTGGAATGTAATACTTCCCCTACTTACTATACGTAGTAGAGAAAGTAAAAATCTGATGTGTTACACTCACATGACTTTCTCTACTCTTGTACAATCTATTTTTACAAACGCCTATTCTCCATATGTTTCATATTAATCGAGATATCGAGATGTCAATCTTATTTGTAATTTTCTTGTAGATGCAAGGGGAATATGGTAGCTTTTAAGCGATAGTCAAATATTTTATCGCTGGTTGCTATGTGGCGCATTCCATTCTCTTTGCATGTCCAGGACATAAAAAAATCTGATGTGTTACACTCACATGACTTTCTCTACTCTTGTACAATCTATTTTACAAACGCTTATTCTCCATATGCTTCATGTTAATCGAGATATCGAGATGTCAATCTTATTGATAATTTTCTTGTAGATGCAAGGGGAATATGGTAGGTTATAAGCGATAGTCAAATATTTTAACGCTGGTTGCTATGTGGCGCATTCAATTCTCTTTGCATGTCCAGGATATAAAAAAAATGAATAACGAATTTGAGAAAAAGTATAAGTATTGAAATATTTAAGGAAATAACAAGCAATATCTCGATAACGGTTCACTCAACAAAAGAAATGTATATGACATAAGTTGTGTATTTTAACGCGATCTACATTTTTTTGTGTAGTGAAATTCTGTCTATCTCTTACGGTTTACCAGTTATGCAAAAGTCGTTCACAATGAAGAATACTTTTGGAGACATTCCCAGAAAATTCGAGATATACATTTCATTTCTCATGATATTATCTTAAACATATGATATTTTCATCAAAATCGTTAGAGCCATTTTTGAGAAAATTAAAATTTTCGAAAAATCTTCCATGTAAAGGGTAGTCTGGGGTGGGGGGATTATCTTGAAACCTTCGTGTCGCATCTCTGGAAGATACTGAACCTAAATACCAAGTTTTGTGTTTATCCGACTGTTCGTTTTTGAGTTATGCTGTTCACAGACACACACACACACACACAGACACACACACACACAGACACACACACACACAGACACACACACACACACACAGACACACACACGGACATGTTTCCAAAAATGCTTTTTTTGGATTCAGTGGGTCTCAAAACATATATTTCCGGTGAAATCTCGGTATCGAATTTTTGGGTGGAATGCAATACTTCCCCTACTTACTATACGTAGTAGAGAAAGTAAAAATGAATAACGAATTTGAGAAAAAGTATAAGTATTGGAAAATTTAAGGGAATAACAAGCAATATCTCGAAAACGGTTCACTCAACAATAGAAATGTATATGACATAAGGTGTATTTTAACGCGATCTACATTTTTTGTGTAGTAAACTTTTGTCTATCTCTTATGGTTTACCAGTTATGCAAAAGTCGTTCACAATGAAGAATACTTTTGGAGATATTCCCAGAAAATTCGAGATATACATTTCATTTCTCATGACATTATCTTAAACATATGATATTTTCATCAAAATCGTTATAGCCATTTTTGAGAAAATTAAAATTTTCGAAAAATCTTCCATGTAAAGGGTAGTCTGGGGTGGGGGGATTTTCTTGAAAACCTTCATGTCGCATCTCTGGAAGATACTGAAATTAAATACCAAGTTTGGTGCTTATCTGACTGTTCGTTTTTGAGTTATGCTGTTCACAGACACACAGACACACACACACAGACACACACACACACACAGACACACACACGGACATGTTTTCAAAAATGTTTTTTTGGATTCAGGAGGTCTCAAAACATGTATTTCCGGCGAAATCTCGGTATCGATTTTTTGGGTGGAATGCAATACTTCCCCTACTTACTATACGTAGTAGAGAAAGTAAAAATATTACGATAAAAAATGAGAATTTAAAACATATTTCACTTCGTTTTTGTAATTCATGGACCAAATTTTAAGTGAATCGGACGCATGATATTCACATTTGTTAAAATTTGTGCGACTTGACGTGGAGTGAGTCATAACCGTAAACGTTAAGCGATAGACGAAAACGTACTGCGCAAAAAAATGCAGATACCTTTAAAATACATAATTTGTTAAAAAAATTGTGGCATCCCCTATTTCCGAGGTATCCATATCAGTGTTTCGAATAGATAGTGCTTCATCATTCTTTTAAAGCCCTGTGGACATTCAGTTGTTTCTCCTGATTGCAGGGAACAGTATGGAATATTAAGGCCAGCAAATTGCGTCCTATACTTAAACATTTGATTCTCGTTATTTCCTTCGTATCTATAACGAAATGTGTAATGTAGCTATTTCTGCATTAAAATGAAGTAGATAGGGAAGCTGAGGGAGCAGTCCGGGGACCGAAAATTTCCTCAGAAATGCACACGCGTCCTTGAAAGAAGTCAATCAGGTGAGAGGTGATGTGAAATGGAAGGACAGGAAATTTTGGGGGATGTTATGATGCTTCCCAGCCTGGCGACCAGGTGAAACCCCGAAAAAAATGGGTCAGGAGGGTCAGCCGCAGGAATCGAGCTGGCATCCTCCGAATGCGAGCCACAGACCTGAGCCATCCCGCAGGTAAATAAGTAGATAGAAAAATAAACTTTCGTATACTCTATCTCAGACAAGAACGATCCTACTGCAAACAACAAGGAGAAGCGTACTCAACGCGCCATGTGCACATGTCTTGCACAACACTAGCTGTAGAAGTGCTAACCATTTGATAATAAATCCAGCAAGACATTGCTAGCAACCTGGAAGAGATGGAGAATGACCGTTTGTGAAAATAATTTGTACAAGAGTAGGGAAGGTCATGTAATTGCAACACATCTGATTTTTAGAAAAAGGTGTGTGTGTGTGTTTGTCTGAGAACAGCAACTCAATAACAAAAGGTCGGATAAATACCAAACCTGGTATTTACGTTCAATATCTTCCAAAGGTACGAAACAAAGATTTTAAATAAAGTCCCCCCACCCTAAACTACCCTTTATATGCTACATTTTTTCGAAATTTTTAATTTTCTAAAAAGTAGCTCCAATGATTTTTATTAAAATACGACGTATGAAAGATGTGTACATGGCAAATAATATACATTCCTTTTTATACCGAAGGAATTCTGTATAATCTTGTATAACTGGTAACATTTTAGTACATACTACTAGATCTCGTTAAAACACACAATTCATTTAAAATAAATTCATGTAGTATAAATCGTTTTTGAGATATCCGTTATTAAAGGGTTGAATTGTTCATTTCTCGGTCATTCTCTTCAAGTCGTTTGAACTTTCAGGTGTTTCTTGCGATTGCACGTACAGCAAGGCATTTTAGGCCACCATAGCGTCCACTCCTTAAACATTTGAGGTAGAGAGTGGCGTAGGTCATGTGAATGTATCACATCAGATTTATTTTTTACTACAGAGCAAGCCCTTTCAGATTAAAGACTCTTTGACACTTCAGCGTAAAGAAATATATAAATTAATCAGTAATTGGCTCTAAGTGTACATAAAACTGTGTATACTGCACCTCCGGGGTGGACAACAATCAGCACAGAACTTGTCACGTGTCAGCACCAACTGTTTGTTTCTGTTCTCGTAATGAAAAACGTGGCTGCGGCCATCTGCAGAAACGCAGAGGTCTTCTTAATCATTATGTGATATTAGAGTTTTTGTAAATATATTTCTAGCGAAAAATCTAACCCCTATCTTACTTTGAAACATTCGCAAAGAAAGCTAAAGAGGGAAAAACTACTGAATGAATTTTAATTAGTCACCTTTTTGACACAATCAGCTTATCTTTAAAAAATCAGATGTGTTACACTTATGATATTCTCTACTATTTTAAGTGCTTATTCTCCATCTACTTCATGTTAATCGATACATGACTTTCTCTACTCTTGTACAAACTATTTTAAGTGCTTATTCTCCATCTACTTCATGTTAATCGATATAAACACTTGCAGAAACTATCTTATTGCTAATTTTCTTGTAGGTACAAGGTAACATGGTAGGTTTTAAACGATAGACAAATCTTTTAAGAGCTGTTTGCTATGTGGAGCATTCCATTCCAGGACATAAAAACTGAATAACAAATTCCCATTTGAGAAAATGTATTAAGTATTCAAAAATTCAAACAGATAACAAGGAATATCTCGGAAATGGTTCTCTTCACAAAACAAGTATAGAAAATAAATTGTGTTTTAACGAGATCTAATTTTCTGTCTATCTTTTACGGATTTTTTTGATTTAGGGGGTTTCAAAACATGTATTTCCTTTGAAATCTCGACATCGAATTTTTTGGTGGAATGTAATACTTCCCCTACTTACTAAACGTAGTAGAAAAGGTAAAAACATCTGATGCGTTACACTCATACGACTTCCTTCACTCTCTATGGCTTATTAGTATACAAATTATTCTTGCAGAAGTTTATTTTCCTATCTACTTTATTTGATCGAGATATTCCTTTCCGTAAATAGCTAAATTATCCATTTCTTTATATATATACAAAGGGAATAGCGATACTCAAATGTTTTAGAACTGGACTCTATACGCTGGTCTTAAAATACCATACCCCCTCCATAACATCGCAAGAAACACCTAGAAATCGACAGGTCTTTAAAGAAACGTCTAAGTATTGAAAATTCGCACCATTAATAACAGTTATTTCGGAAATGCCACAAAAAGTTATTTGAAATAAATTGAGATAATGTTTGAAATAATAATTTGAAATAAGAGATCTTCATTCTTTGTGGAGTACGTTTTCATCTATCTGTTAACATTTGGCAATTAAACAGGAGTACACAAAATTCCTTCCGAATGAAGAGGACTTCACAGGCTATTCCCAGAAAATTAATTTTATTTGTCATGTAAATATATTTAATAATCTAAATCGTTAGTGCAATTTTTCAGAAAATCAAAAATGTCGAAACTTGTTCTATGTAAGGGTAGTTGGGGTGTGGGAACTTCTTTGAAAATACCAAGTTTGCTATTTATCTGACTTTTCGTTTGTGTGTTATGCAGTTCACAAAAAAACACACATACACACTCACACATGAAAACTCTTTCTAGAAATGCTTTTCTGGGTTCAAGGTGCCTCAAAACATATATTTCCGGTGATATCTCGGTATTGAATTTTTGGATGGAATGCCGCACTAACTATGTACGAGGTAAAGGTATAAGACATAATAAAATAAATAAAAGTGATATAAAATGCGATAGAAAAACAATCTTACAAGCATGATTGACAACTGCAGTGCTATCCTATAATTTATTACATTTTGTTAGTTAAATTATGTTATTATAAATTCGTTCTTGTTTTAAACACTAAATTATGTCACTCATTTCAGCCATTCTTCTCCAGCAGTTTTCAGTATAAAATTTACTGCCTGTTGCATAATTTATGTAGTGAAGCTCAGAGTTAGCGCCTGATACAGCCGCTAATGAAATTAAAATTAAATTAAATTGGGTATTATTTATGGAAACTCTTCAACTGCTGTTGCCCTTATCGTCCTATTCTATATTGGGCGTGAAAGACTGGTAATTTTGCTCAGAGGCCTCTTTATCAGGCTTGAGGTTCTTTTTCGTGCCGTAAATCTACGACACGCGGCCACCGGCTTAACTTCCCTTCCGAAGGAAGCCGTGCTAAGGGTTTTTACGGCCGAAAAAATCCATCGCCCTCCGCTGGGTTTGAACCAACGAACTCGGGAATTAGAACCGCTATGAATCTATGTGAATGTTACCATAATATACTAGGAGCACGAACAAGCCGTTCTTAGCAGTTTTGTTTCCTCGAGGCGGACTTTAGTCCTGGCATGTGGAGCAAAAGTAGAGCCTGCGGTCGAGGGTGACTCCGAGGTAACCCAAGGGATTATCCTCCGCTGCAGCCTCAGCCTTCGCCAGGAGAATCGCAGAGCTCTTCACCGGACTGATGGTCATCCACCTGCCAAATGTTCGGAGCTGTCGCTGTAGTGGAGGGATTCTTGTTGTGCCATAATGAGTATATCATCCGCATGCTGGCACGTAACAGTCCTGGGTTTCGTAGGAGAGTCCGACATCTATGCCGCGAAGAGAAAGTAAAAGGTACCGGGACGGAGCACCGCAAGTAGGCCGCAGCGGCTTCTACTGTGACCCCTGGGAGAGAGGGATGAGAGGAGAGACCCTAAGGGCAACAGATGCTGATGTCGATTGGCGCAAGCATGGACGAAGTTCCTAACGTTTTCTGATCGAAAGCAACCGCTCGGGTCCACCCACAAGTCCCTAATCTCCGGGGGTCCCCCAAAGGAGCGCCCGTCCGAGAGCACTCCGAAGAGAGACCTAACTGAGCAGTCCCGCAGCGACACCAAGGAAAAAATCTCTATAGAGCGTAAACTGCAACCCGCCGAATACCGTCTATAATCCTGAAACAGATAACAAGGAAGATGATGGGTACAGGAAATGAGAGGCAAGAAGGTCGTGCCGACCCGGGGAAACCACCATCAACATGGCCGGTCGTAAGGAAACGAACCCGGGACCTCTGGAATGCGAACCGCATACGTTACCGCGGCGCACCTCTGTCGGTTCATCTATAGATATAACCGAATATATGGTTTTAAGGTCCTCTGAATAAAAAAAAATTATTAAAACAAGTCCGTGTGTGTGTCTGTGAACGGCATAAGTTGAAAACAAAAACTCAGATAAATGCCAAACTTTATATTTATGTTCAGTATTTTCCGAGGATGCGACACTAAGTTTTTCAAGAAAATCCCTCTTCCAAATATTAGCATTTACATGGAAAACAATTTGTTATTCTTTATTTTGGTTAAAACACGTATGCTTCAAATTATTTTGACTGAAATATAAAATGATTTGAATTTTATAGAAAGCCTGTGAGGTGTTCTTCATTGGATGACATTTATACAGAGTGGACCATTTGCGTTGAGACTGTCAAATATCTCCAAAGAGAAAGAAATGTCTTTAATAAAAGTTGCTTGATATTATAGGGAAAAGTAAATTCCATTATCCATTCCATTATTATTTTGAGGACATTATGATGGTCATTTTAGGGTCAATTTAATTTTTTTTAAACGGGAACCCACATTTTATGTTGTTTTCGGTTTAGAAAATGGTCAACAAAAGGCTGTTTAGTTTTGATATGGATTATCCTTATGGATTACCAGTTATGCAAAAGTCGTTCACAATGAAGAATGCTTTTGGAGACATTCCCAGAAAATTCAAGATATAAATTTTATTTGCTATGAAAATATCTTAAACATATGATATTTTAATCAAAATCGTTAGAGCCGTTTTGGAGAAAATTATAATTTTCGAAAAACGTTCCAATGTAAAGGGTAATCTGGGGTAGGGAGATTTTTTGAAAATATTCGTGTGGCATCTCTGGAAGATACTGAACCTAAATACCAAGTTTGGTGTTTATCCGAATGTTCGTTTCTGAGTTATGGTGTTCACAGGCACACACACGGACATGTTTCCAAAATTGCTTTTTTGGATTCAGGGGATCTCAAAACATATGTTTCCGGTGAAATCTCGGTATCGAATTTTTGGGTGAAATACAATACTTACCCTACTTACTATGCGTAGTAGAGAAAGTAAAAATTGTGGATCACACTAAAAGAAAACGAGAGGCCATTGAAGTGCGTGATGTAATCATTACTGAAATGAAAGACAGATTCAGATTTGTTGCTCATATGGAAGCAGCAGTTCTCTTTCAGCCTGGCAGATTTTCAGAATATAACATTTCGTTCCTGGAACAACATATTAAAGTTGCCCTTCAGACATATTCCTTTAATAAAGAAAAGGAACTGATCACAGAACTTTCCACAATGTATAGTACTGAAGAATTTAAAAACATCACTGGGGTTGTTCCACAAATGCAGTTTTTCAAGGACAATAATTTGTGTTCCACTTTTGAGAATCTGTTAAACTACTAAGTGTCATTCTAAAAATCCCCATGACAACATGTGAGACTCAAAGATGCTTCTCTACTCTGAAAAGGATTAAAATATTTCTGCGTAACACAATGTCTGAGGAGAGGTTATGTGCTTTAGCCATGTTTTCCATTGAAAGAATTTCATCATGCAGATCAAGAATTTCAATGAGCTGGTCATTGATAAGTTTGTTGGCAGGAAGGAGAGAAGGGCTGATTTTCTCTATAAATACATGAGTGCTATATGCTACACTGTTTATGAAATGTGCATGTGTTATATATTGTGAATTCCCATTTCTTGTTTATTTGCGTAAATTAATTAGCCTATAGTGAGAAACTGATTCCGTATTTATTACTTAAAGCATTTCAAATTGCAAGGATAATTTTGTGAACCACTAAAGTTCAGAACCACCAGTCGCCCCTGCGTACTAGAGAAAGTAATAAGATAACCTCAAAAATATTTCATTCCAGGGATTATACATAAATGGCCACGATTTGGCAATTCAGTAAACAGAGTAAGCCACAAAATACAAGCTGGACTGACTGCCTCTGCAGTTGAGTGGCCTCATGTTCGAATCCCGGGCGCGGAATTTTTATTTAACGGGAATCATTCTCTAAATCCACAGTCTGGAAGTGTGAATGTGAGTGTGTTACTCAAATCCGGAGAAACCCTACGTTTAGAAGCCGAGAGGGCAACATAGCTATGCCATGAACTGCGTTGCCAACTCGGAAACATTTATTCCGTTAAACTGAAGTTAGAATTTCGCTAAAATCCGCTAAATGCCAATTATGGTTGTCTGGCCCTTAAACGTGAAATTTCAATGCACTGGTAACTAAGGATTTTTTCATCATGGTATATTATTATTATTATTATTATTATTATTGAACATTTAAATTCCACTCACAATATATGTAGTTGAAGCCACAGCATTTCATTTTCCTCCTCATCCTTCATTGGGGTGTCTTCTATGTCCACTGCTGAAGTACTGGGGTCGGCTGGAGAAATGTCTGTGGCGTATGCTCTCATGGTGCCGATTTCTCGAAGAACATCCTCTGGTAGCTCGTAATCATGGCAGCACTAGCCCAGACGATTAAGACCAGTTCTTACTGTAATTATGGCGTTCACCATAACAGTAGTTTGTCTGTGTCGCAATGATGTTTTTATCAAGTTTAACTGGCTAAATGCCCTTTCTACGTCTGCATTAGACTAGGGTAAAACTAGAAGGATTATAAGCAGATCCGAAAGCTCTTGGCCGGGATTTAAGCCGCTAGTATCCTTATATGACCTAACTTCACGCCAGAACACCGCGGTATTGCGAACTCCTTTGCACTGTACTGTAGGGAGCTTCCGAACAATGAAAGTCAATTTTGGTTACTGTACTGTCGCACAAAACCATTTCCTTGGCCAACAATACTATCCGGTTCTTTTATCACTCGCAAGCATTCTCTCGGAGCAATTTAAGGACACGTTTTGCAACACATGCAGATTTTGGGGCAATCGGCGTTGAAGCTCAGAAGCAAGGGAAACAAGAAAATGTTCACATCTTTATCTTATGACATTCTCAACCTCGGAAGAAATTTTGTTGGTGTTGTTCATATCCTGCAGCAAGACCTCGACTTCATGACTTAAGTATATTCTCGGCGACTTACGTTTACGAACATCAGCTGTTAAAAGATCACCTCTGTATCCCGGTACAACAATTCTCTTAACGAGCCCCTCATTAGTAAAACATCATTTAAAAGCCGTGATTGGTCTGCAGAATTTGACTGAAATGCCTTAATTACCAGCTGACATTCTTGCAAATAAGGTTTCAGAAAAGGAAGGTAAATTTATTTTACGTCATCTCTGTAGAGAAGTTGTGTAGTTTAGACATCTCATCAAGTGCTGCTATTTCAAAGTGCGTTTTTAGTTCAAGTCACTGAGACAGAACACCAGAGACAGCCTCTAAAATAGACATCCAACGTGAATTGCACTTCTGAACTATTTTAAGTGGATTAGCTCCGTCATATATTGCATTGAATAACTTTCTGTAAGCAATTTGACGAGACCAAAACTTGGAAAACCAAGAATACGTTTCCGACAGCAAGAACTCCAAATTTCGGGGCAAAGATTCAGCTGCCGCAGAAGATACCGCCAGCTGCACGGAATGACAGACACAAGGAATTAAGAATATATGAACTTGTCTCTTCAAATTCTGATACACACCATTATTGATGCCTACCATAACCGCTGCATTGTCAGTGTCCAAACCGCGCATTAAAAGTATGTTCAAACCATACTCATTATAGAGCTCGGATTTTTGCGTATTTGCATGTTTTATTCCTTGATAGACGTATGCAAATAAGTAATAAATTTATTCCATATTGTAAGGAATTTATTACGGTAGTTTTATAGTGCATATAAATGCATATTTAAGGGGTTAGTGCATACTTAACTAATTTATGCATATTTTTGCATATATTTTTCTTTTTCGTCAACTATTCATGAAATACGAATTTGTATTTCACAACGATACTTTAAGAGAAAGAGAGGGTTCAGAGAAAATTTCTCTTTTGTTGTTCTGTTTGTGTAGAACTGTTAAGCTATCATGTTTCTAAATGCATAACAGGTCGCCGAAAATGAGAACATTGCTATCAACAACCAGCGCTTCCTGACATAAAAATGTGCCGTCAACAGATAAACTAGATATGCGGCAAATCTTTAAATTTCGGCGAGGCCATTGTTACTAGATACGGTTTGTATTAATGTTACACAAACGAAGCCGTCTGACGCAACGATAACATCTCCAATAAATAAAAGGTGCCGTTTTCAGTCACTCTTAAACTTGTAACTAGTGTGTATTCTAAAGTGTAAACAGTAGGAAACGGAATATTACAATGTCTAAGGAGAAGAGTAGTAAAACTTACTTGCTTCGAAACTAGATTGATGGAAATCCTACTCTAACAACAGATGGAAATATAGTACTGTGTCAAGTGTGTGAAAAACATGTAAGTTTTATTGTTGTATTTTCAGAATATTTTAAAAATCAACGCGATTTTCGTTAGTGAGTGTTGGTTTTATTAAACTAAAATAACCTCATACTTTTTTATACAATTGTTATAGGTGTCCTGCGACAAAAAATTCCAGATTATGCAACATCTACAAACAGCTACTCATAGACATCCTATCAATAAAAATCTGAAGTGTTACACTCACATAACTTTCTCTACTCTTGTACAAACTATTTTTACAAACGCTTATTCTCCATATGCTTCATGTTAATGGAGATATCGAGATGTCAATCTTATTGATAATTTTCTTATAGATGCAAGGGGAATATGGTAGGTTTTAACCGATAGTCAAATATTTTAACGCTGGTTGCTATGTGGCGCATTCCATTCTCTTTGCATGTCCAGAACAAAATCTGATGTGTTACACTCACATGACTTTCTCTACTCTTGTACACACTATTTTTACAAACGCCTATTCTCAATATGCTTCATGTTAATCGAGATATCGAGATGTCAATCTTATTGGTAATTTTCTTGTAGATGCAAGGGAAATATGGTAGCTTTTAAGCGATAGTCAAATATTTTAACGCTGGTTGCTATGTGGCGCATTCCATTCTCTTTGCATGTCCAGGACATAAAAAAAATCTGATGTGTTACACTCACATGACTTTCTCTACTCTTGTACAAACTATTTATACAAACGCTTATTCTCCATCTACTTCATGTTAATCGAGATAAACATTTGCAGAGTCTATCTTATTGCTAATTTTCTTGTAGATGTAAGGGGAATACATATTTACAAGGGGCAGTATAGAAATACAGTAGCCTTTAAGTACATACATATCTCTTAATAGCTGGTTGCTAGGTGCAGCACCATTCCCTTTCCCACAGATTAATACTCTTTGCATATCCAAGACAAAAAATCTGATGTGTTACACTCACATGACTTTCTCTACTCTTGTACAAACTATTTTTACAAACGCTTATTCTCCATATGCTTCATGTTAATGGAGATATCGAGATGTCAATCTTATTGATAATTTTCTTGTAGATGCAAGGGGAATATGGTAGGTTTTAAGCGATAGTCCAATATTTTAACGCTGGTTGCTATGTGGTGCATTCCATTCTCTTTGCATGTCCAGAACATAAAAAAAATGAATAACGAAGTTGAGAAAAAGTATAAGTATTGGAAAATTTAAGGGAATAACAAGCAATATCTCGCAAACGCTTCACTCAACAAAAGAAATGTATATGACATAAATTATGTATTTTAACGCGATCTACATTTTTCGTGTAGTAAAATTTTGTCTATCTCTTATGGTTTACCAGTTATGAAAAAGTCGTTCATAATGAAGAATACTTTTGGAGACATTCCCAGAAAATTCGAGATATACATTTTATTTGCCATGACAATATCTTAAACATATGATATTTTAATCAAAATCGTTAGAGCCGTTTTTGAGAAAATTAAAATTTTCGAAAAATGTTCCATGTAAAGTGTAGTCTGGGGTGGAGGGATTTTCTTTAAAACCTTCGTGTCGCATCTTTGAAAGTTACTGAACCTAAATACCAAGTTTGGTGTTTATCCGACTCTTCGTTTTTGAGTTATGCTGTTCACAGACACACAGATACACAGACACACAGACCGACAGACACACAGACACACAGACAGACACACACACGGACATGTTTCCAAAATTGCTTTTTTTGGATTCAGTGAGTCTCAAAACATGTATTTCCGGTGAAATCTCGGTATCGAAATTTTGGGTGGAATACAATACTTCCCCTACTTACTATACGTAGTAGAGAAAGTAAAAAATCTGATGTGTTACACTCACATGACTTTCTCTACTCTTGTACAATCTATTTTTACAAACGCCTATTCTCCATATGCTTTATGTTAATCGAGATATCGAGATGCCAATCTTATTGCTAATTTTCTTGTAGATGCAAGGGGAATATAGTAGCTTTTAAGCGATGGTCAAATATTTTAACGCTGGTTGCTATGCGCGCATTCCATTCTCTTTGCAAGTCCAGGACATAAAAAAATGAATAACGAATTTGAGAAAAAAGTAAAGTATTGGAAAATTTAAGGGAATAACAAGCAATATCTCGAAAACGGTTCACTCAACAAAAGAAATGTATATGACATAAGTTGTGTATTTTAACGAGATCTACATTTTTTGTATAGTAAAATTTTGTCTATCTCTTATGGTTTACCACTTATGCAAAAGTCGTTCACAATGAAGAATACTTTTGGAGACATTCCCAGAAAATTCGAGATATACATTTCAGTTCTCATGACATTATCTTAAACATATGATATTTTAATCAAAATCGTTAGAGCCATTTTTGAGAAAATTAAAATTTTCGAAAAATGTTCCATGTAAAGGGTAGTCTGGGATGGGGGGATTTTCTTGAAAACCTTCGTGTCGCATCTCTGGAAGATACTGAACCTAAATACCAAGTTTGGTGTTTATCCGACTGTTCGTTTTTGAGTTATGCTGTTCACAGGCACACAGACACACACACACACACACAGACACACACACAGACACACACACACACACACACACAGACACACACACGGACATGTTTCCAAAATGTTTTTTTTTGGATTCAGGAGGTCTCAAAACATGTATTTCCGGTGAAATCTCGGTATCGAATTTTTGGGTGGAATGCAATACTTCCCCTACTTACTATACGTAGTAGAGAAAGTAAAAATGAATAACGAATTTGAGAAAAAGTAAAAGTATTGGAAAATTTAAGGAAATAACAAGCAATATCTCGAAAACGGTTCGCTCAACAAAAGAAATGTATATGACATAAATTGTGTATTTTAACGCGATCTACATTTTTTGTGTAGTAAAATTTTGTCTATCTCTTATGGTTTACCAGTTATGCAAAAGTCGTTCACAATGAAGAATACGGTTGGAGACATTCCCAGAAAATTTGAGATATACATTTCATTTCTCATGACATTGTCTTAAACATATGATATTTTCATCAAAATCGTTAGAGCCATTTTTGAGAAAATTAAAATTTTCGAAAAATCTTCCATGTAAAGGGTAGTCTGGGGTGGGGGGATTTTCTTTAAAACCTTCGTGTCGCATCTCTGAAAGATACTGAACCTAAATACCAAGTTTGGTGCTTATCCGACTGTTCGTTTTTGAGTTATGCTGTTCACAGACACACAGACAGACACACAGACACACAGACACACAGACAGACACACACACGGAATGTTTCCAAAAATGCTTTTTTTGGATTCAGGAGGTCTCAAAACATGTATTTCCGGTGAAATCTCGGTATCGAATTTTTGGGTGGAATGCAATACTTCCCCTACTTACTATACGTAGTAGAGAAAGTAAAAAAGAAAAAATCTGATGTGAAACACTCACATGACTTTCTCTACTCTTGTACAAAGTATTTTTACAAACGCTTATTCTCCATCTAGTTCATGTTAATCGAGATAAACATTTGCAAACTCTATCTTATTGCTAATTTTCTTGTAGATGTAGCGGAAAATATATTTACAAGGGCAATATAGAAAAACAGTAGCCTTTAAGCACATACATATCTCTTAATAGCTGGTTGCTAGGTGCAGCACCATTCCCTTTGCCACAGATTATAACTCTTTTCATATCCAAGACAAAAAAATGAATAACGAATTCCCATTTGAGAAAATAAGTATTGAAAAATTTAAGGGAATAACAAGCAATATCTCGAAAATGGTTCACTCAACAAAAAAAATGTATATGACATAAATTGTGTATTTTAACGCGATCTACATTTTTTGTGTAGTAAACTTTTGTCTATCTCTTATGGTTTACCAGTTATGCAAACGTCGTTCACAATGGAGAATACTTTTGGAGACATTCCCAGAAAATTCAAGATATACATTTTATTTCTCATACAAATATCTTAAACATATGATATTTTAATCAAAATCGTTAGAGCCATTTTTGAGAAAATTAAAATTGTCGAAAAATCTTCCATGTAAAGGGACTCTGGGGTGGGGGGATTTTCTTGAAAACCTTCGTGTCGCATCCTTGGAAGATACTGAATCCAAATACCAATTTTGGTGTTTATCCGACTGTTCGTTTCTGAGTTATGCTGTTCACAGACAGACACACACACACACACACAGACACACAGACACACAGACACACACACGGACATGTTTCCAAAAATGCTTTTTTTGGATTCGGGGGGTCTCAAAACATGTATTTCCAGTGAAATCTCGGTATCGAAATTTTGGGTGGAATACAATACTTCCCCTACTTACTATACGTAGTAGAGAAAGTAATAAAAAATCTGATGTGTTACACTCACATGACTTTCTCTACTCTTGTACAAACTATTTTTACAAATGTTTATTCTCCATATGCTTCATGTTAATCGAGATATCGAGATGTCAAACCTATTGGTAATTTTCTTGTAGATGCAAGGGGAATATGCTAGGTTTTAAGCGATAGTCAAATATTTTAACGCTGGTTGCTATGTGGCGCATTCCATTCTCTTTGCAACTCCAGGACATAAAAAAAATGAATAACGAATTTGAGAAAAAGTATAAGTATTGGAAAATTTAAGGGAATAACAAGCAATATCTCGCAAACGGTTCACTCAACAAAAGAAATGTATATGACATAAATTGTGTATTTTAACGCGATCTACATTTTTCGTGTAGTAAAATTTTGTCTATCTCTTATGGTTTACCAGTTATGCAAAAGTCGTTCACAATGAAGAATACTTTTGGAGACATTCCCAGAAAATTCGAGATATACGTTTTATTTGTCATGACAATATCTTAAACATATGATATTTTAATCAAAATCGTTAGAGCCGTTTTTGAGAAAATCAAAATTTTCGAAAAATGTTCCATGTAAAGGGTAGTCTGGGGTGGGGGGATTTTCTTGAAAACCTTCGTGTCGCATCTCTGAAAGATACTGAACCTAAATACCAAGTTTGACGTTTATCCGACTCTTCGTTTTTGAGTTATGCTGTTCACAGACACACAGACACACAGACACACAGACAGACACACAGACACACAGACACACAGACAGACACACACACGGACATGTTTCTAAAAATGCTTTTTTTGGATTCAGGGAGTCTCAAAACATGTATTTCCGGTGAAATCTCGGTATCGAATTTTTGGGTGGAATGCAATACTTCCCCTACTTACTATACGTACTAGAGAAAGTAAAAAATCTGATGTGTTACACTCACATTACTTTCTCTACTCTTGTACAATCTATTTTTACAAACGCCTGTTCTCCATATGCTTCATATTAATCGAGATATCGAGATGTCAATCTTATTTGTAATTTTCTTGTAGATGCAAGGGGAATATGGTAGCTTTTAAGCGATAGTCAAATATTTTATCGCTTGGTTGCTATGTGGCGCATTCCATTCTCTTTGCATGTCCAGGACATAAAAAAATGAATAACGAATTTGAGAAAAAGTATAAGTATTGGAAAATTTAAGGAAATAACAAGCAATATCTCGAAAACGGTTCCCTCAACAAAAAAAATGTATATGACATAAGTTGTGTATTTTAAGTTAAGTCAAGAAATAAGAGTTTTTACTCTCTAGTGATCGTAAAATCGTGTTTTCTTGACTTTTTTGAAAGTGCGGAAAAGTGATATAAATGGACATATTAGACCATAATACACCTTAAAATAGCAATAAAAGTGAGTTTACGTTAAGTCAAGAAATAAGAGTTTTTACTCTCTAGTGATCGTAAAATCGTGTTTTCTTGACTTTTTTCAAAGTGCGGAAAAGTCATATAAATGGATATATTAGACCATAATACACCTTAAAATAGCAATAAAAGTTACTTTATGTTAAGTCAAGAAATAAGAGTTTTTACTCTCTAGTGATCGTAAAATCGTGTTTTCTTGACTTTTTTCAAAGTGCGGAAAAGTCATATAAATAAATATATATGACCATAATACACCTTAAAATAGCAATAAAAGTTACTTTATGTTAAGTCAAGAAATAAGAATTTTTACTCTAGTGAGCGTAAAATCGTGTTTTCTTGACTTTTTTCAAAGTGCGTAAAAGTCATATAAATGGACATATCAGACCATAATACAGCTTAAAATAGCAATAAAAGTGAGTTTACGTTAAGTCAAGAAATAAGAATTTTTACCCTCTAGTGATCGTAAAATCGTGTTTTCTTGACTTTTTTCAAAGTGCGGAAAAGTCATATAAATGGACATATTAGACCATAATACACCTTAAAATAGCAATAAAAGTGAGTTTACGTTAAGTCAAGAAATAAGAGTTTTTACTCTCTAGTGATCGTAAAATCGTGTTTTCTTGACTTTTTTCAAAGTGCGGAAAAGTCATATAAATGGACATATTAGACCATACTACACCTTAAAATAGCAATAAAAGTTACTTTATGTTAAGTCAAGAAATAAGAATTTTTACTCTCTAGTGATCGTAAATTCGTGTTTTCTTGACTTTTTTCAAAGTGCGGAGAAGTCATATAAATGGACATATCAGACCATAATACAGCTTAAAATAGCAATAAAAGTTGGTTTACGTTAAGTCAAGAAATAAGAATTTTTACCCTCTAGTGAGCGTAAAATCGTGTTTTCTTGACTTTTTTCAAAGTGCGGAAAAGTCATATAAATGGACATATTAGACCATAATACACCTTAAAATAGCAATAAAAGTGAGTTTACGTTAAGTCAAGAAATAAGAGTTTTTACTCTCTAGTGATCGTAAAATCGTGTTTTCTTGACTTTTTTCAAAGTGCGGAAAAGTCATATAAATGGACATATTAGACCATAATACACCTTAAAATAGCAATAAAAGTGAGTTTACGTTAAGTCAAGAAATAAGAGTTTTTACTCTCTAGTGATCGTAAAATCGTGTTTTCTTGACTTTTTTCAAAGTGCGGAAAAGTCATATAAATGGACATATCAGACCATAATACAGCTTAAAATAGCAATAAATGTGAGTTTACGTTAAGTCAAGAAATAAGAATTTTTACCCTCTAGTGAGCGTAAAATCGTGTTTTCTTGACTTTTTTCAAAGTGCGGAAAAGTCATATAAATGGACATATTAGACCATAATACACCTTAAAATAGCAATAAAAGTGAGTTTACGTTAAGTCTAGAAATAAGAGTTTTTACTCTCTAGTGATCGTAAAATCGTGTTTTCTTGACTTTTTTCAAAGTGCGGAAAAGTCATATAAATGGATATATTAGACCATAATACACCTTAAAATAGCAATAAAAGTTACTTTATGTTAAGTCAAGAAATAAGAGTTTTTACTCTCTAGTGATCGTAAAATCGTGTTTTCTTGACTTTTTTCAAAGTGCGGAAAAGTCATATAAATAAATATATATGACCATAATACACCTTAAAATAGCAATAAAAGTTACTTTATGTTAAGTCAAGAAATAAGAATTTTTACTCTAGTGAGCGTAAAATCGTGTTTTCTTGACTTTTTTCAAAGTGCGTAAAAGTCATATAAATGGACATATCAGACCATAATACAGCTTAAAATAGCAATAAAAGTGAGTTTACGTTAAGTCAAGAAATAAGAATTTTTACCCTCTAGTGATCGTAAAATCGTGTTTTCTTGACTTTTTTCAAAGTGCGGAAAAGTCATATAAATGGACATATTAGACCATAATACACCTTAAAATAGCAATAAAAGTGAGTTTACGTTAAGTCAAGAAATAAGAGTTTTTACTCTCTAGTGATCGTAAAATCGTGTTTTCTTGACTTTTTTCAAAGTGCGGAAAAGTCATATAAATGGACATATTAGACCATACTACACCTTAAAATAGCAATAAAAGTTACTTTATGTTAAGTCAAGAAATAAGAATTTTTACTCTCTAGTGATCGTAAATTCGTGTTTTCTTGACTTTTTTCAAAGTGCGGAGAAGTCATATAAATGGACATATCAGACCATAATACAGCTTAAAATAGCAATAAAAGTTGGTTTACGTTAAGTCAAGAAATAAGAATTTTTACCCTCTAGTGAGCGTAAAATCGTGTTTTCTTGACTTTTTTCAAAGTGCGGAAAAGTCATATAAATGGACATATTAGACCATAATACACCTTAAAATAGCAATAAAAGTGAGTTTACGTTAAGTCAAGAAATAAGAGTTTTTACTCTCTAGTGATCGTAAAATCGTGTTTTCTTGACTTTTTTCAAAGTGCGGAAAAGTCATATAAATGGACATATTAGACCATAATACACCTTAAAATAGCAATAAAAGTGAGTTTACGTTAAGTCAAGAAATAAGAGTTTTTACTCTCTAGTGATCGTAAAATCGTGTTTTCTTGACTTTTTTCAAAGTGCGGAAAAGTCATATAAATGGACATATCAGACCATAATACAGCTTAAAATAGCAATAAATGTGAGTTTACGTTAAGTCAAGAAATAAGAATTTTTACCCTCTAGTGAGCGTAAAATCGTGTTTTCTTGACTTTTTTCAAAGTGCGGAAAAGTCATATAAATGGACATATTAGACCATAATACACCTTAAAATAGCAATAAAAGTGAGTTTACGTTAAGTCTAGAAATAAGAGTTTTTACTCTCTAGTGATCGTAAAATCGTGTTTTCTTGACTTTTTTCAAAGTGCGGAAAAGTCATATAAATGGACATATTAGACCATAATACACCTTAAAATAGCAATAAAAGTTACTTTATGTTAAGTCAAGAAATAAGAGTTTTTACTCTCTAGTGATCGTAAAATCGTGTTTTCTTGACTTTTTTGAAAGTGCGGAAAAGTGATATAAATGGACATATTAGACCATAATACACCTTAAAATAGCAATAAAAGTGAGTTTACGTTAAGTCAAGAAATAAGAGTTTTTACTCTCTAGTGATCGTAAAATCGTGTTTTCTTGACTTTTTTCAAAGTGCGGAAAAGTCATATAAATGGATATATTAGACCATAATACACCTTAAAATAGCAATAAATGTTACTTTATGTTAAGTCAAGAAATAAGAATTTTTACTCTCTAGTGAGCGTAAAATCGTGTTTTCTTGACTTTTTTCAAAGTGCGGAAAAGTCATATAAATGGACATATCAGACCATAATACAGCTTAAAATAGCAAAAAAGTGAGTTTACGTTAAGTCAAGAAATAAGAATTTTTACCCTCTAGTGAGCGTAAAATCGTGTTTTCTTGACTTTTTTCAAAGTGCGGAAAAGTCATATAAATGGACATATTAGACCATAATACACCTTAAAATAGCAATAAAAGTGAGTTTACGTTAACTCAAGAAATAAGAGTTTTTACTCTCTAGTGATCGTAAAATCGTGTTTTCTTGACTTTTTCAAAGTGCGGAAAAGTCATATAAATGGACATATTAGACCATAATACACCTTAAAATAGCAATAAAAGTGAGTTTACGTTAAGTCAAGAAATAAGAGTTTTTACTCTCTAGAGAGCGTAAAATCGTGTTTTCTTGACTTTTTTCAAAGTGCGGAAAAATCATATAAATGGACATATTAGACCATAATACACCTTAAAATAGCAATAAAAGTGAGTTTACGTTAAATCAAGAAATAAGAATTTTTACTCTCTAGTGAGCGTAAAATCGTGTTTTCTTGACTTTTTTCAAAGTGCGGAAAAGTCATATAAATGGACATATCAGACCATAATACACCTTAAAATAGCAATAAAAGTGAGTTTACGTTAAGTCAAGAAATAAGAATTTTTACCCTCTAGTGAGCGTAAAATCGTGTTTTCTTGACTTTTTTCAAAGTGCGGAAAAGTCATATAAATGGACATATTAGACCATAATACACCTTAAAATAGCAATAAAAGTGAGTTTACGTTAAGTCAAGAAATAAGAGTTTTTACTCTCTATTGATCGTAAAATCGTGTTTTCTTGACTTTTTTCAAAGTGCGGAAAAGTCATATAAATGGACATATTAGACCATAATACACCTTAAAATAGCAATAAAAGTGAGTTTACGTTAAGTCAAGAAATGAGTTTTTACTCTCTATTGATCGTAAAATCGTGTTTTCTTGACTTTTTTCAAAGTGCGGAAAAGTCATATAAATGGACATATCAGACCATAATACAGCTTAAAATAGCAATAAAAGTGAGTTTACGTTAAGTCAAGAAATAAGAATTTTTACCCTCTAGTGAGCGTAAAATCGTGTTTTCTTGACTTTTTTCAAATTGCGGAAAAGTCATATAAATGGACATATTAGACCATAATACACCTTAAAATAGCAATAAAAGTGAGTTTACGTTAAGTCAAGAAATAAGAGTTTTTACTCTCTAGTGATCGTAAAATCGTGTTTTCTTGACTTTTTTCAAAGTGCGGAAAAGTCATATAAATGGACATATTAGACCATAATACAGCTTAAAATAGCAATAAAAGTGAGTTTACGTTAAGTCAAGAAATAAGAATTTTTACCCTCTAGTGAGCGTAAAATCGTGTTTTCTTGACTTTTTTCAAAGTGCGGAAAAGTCATATAAATCGACATATCAGACCATAATACAGCTTAAAATAGCAATAAAAGTGAGTTTACGTTAAGTCAAGAAATAAGAGTTTTTACTCTCTAGAGAGCGTAAAATCGTGTTTTCTTGACTTTTTTCAAAGTGTGGAAAAGTCATATAAATGGACATATTAGACCATAATACACCTTAAAATAGCAATAAAAGTGAGTTTACGTTAAGTCAAGAAATAAGAGTTTTTACTCTCTAGTGAGCGTAAAATCGTGTTTTCTTGACTTTTTTCAAAGTGCGGAAAAGTCATATAAATGGACATATCAGACCATAATACACCTTAAAATAGCAATAAAAGTTACTTTATGTTAAGTCAAGAAATAAGAATTTTTACTCTCTAGTGAGCGTAAAATCGTGTTTTCTTGACTTTTTTCAAAGTGCGGAAAAGTCATATAAATGGACATATCACACCATAATACAGCTTAAAATAGCAATAAAAGTGAGTTTACGTTAAGTCAAGAAATAAGAATTTTTACCCTCTAGTGAGCGTAAAATCGTGTTTTCTTGATTTTTTTCAAAGTACGGAAAAGTCATATAAATGGACATATCAGACCATAATACAGCTTAAAATAGCAATAAAAGTGAGTTTACGTTAAGTCAAGAAATAAGAATTTTTACCCTCTAGTGAGCGTAAAATCGTGTTTTCTTGACTTTTTTCAAAGTGCGGAAAAGTCATATAAATGGACATATTAGACCATAATACACCTTAAAATAGCAATAAAAGTGAGTTTACGTTAAGTCAAGAAATAAGAGTTTTTACACTCTAGTGATCGTAAAATCGTGTTTTCTTGACTTTTTTCAAAGTGCGGAAAAGTCATATAAATGGACATATCAGACCATAATACAGCTTAAAATAGCAATAAAAGTGAGTTTACGTTAAGTCAAGAAATAAGAATTTTTACCCTCTAGTGATCGTAAAATCGTGTTTTCTTGACTTTTTTCAAAGTGCGGAAAAGTCATATAAATGGACATATTAGACCATAATACACCTTAAAATAGCAATAAAAGTGAGTTTACGTTAAGTCAAGAAATAAGAGTTTTTACTCTCCAGTGATCGTAAAATCGTGTTTTCTTGACTTTTTTCAAAGTGCGGAAAAGTGATATAAATGGACATTTTAGACCATAATACACCTCAAAATAGCAATAAAAGTGAGTTTACGTTAAGTCAAGAAATAAGAGTGATCGTAAAATCGTGTTTTCTTGACTTTTTTCAAAGTGCGGAAAAGTCATATAAATGGACATATTAGACCATACTACACCTTAAAATAGCAATAAAAGTTACTTTATGTTAAGTCAAGAAATAAGAGTTTTTACTCTCTAGTGATCGTAAAATCGTGTTTTCTTGACTTTTTTCAAAGTGCGGAAAAGTCATATAAATGGATATATTAGACCATAATACACCTTAAAATAGCAATAAAAGTTACTTTATGTTAAGTCAAGAAATAAGAATTTTTACTCTCTAGTGAGCGTAAAATCGTGTTTTCTTGACTTTTTTCAAAGTGCGGAAAAGTCATATAAATGGACATATTAGACCATAATACACCTTAAAATAGCAATAAAAGTTACTTTATGTTAAGTCAAGAAATAAGAATTTTTACTCTCTAGTGAGCGTAAAATCGTGTTTTCTTGACTTTTTTCAAAGTGCGGAAAAGTCATATAAATGGACATATCAGACCATAATACAGCTTAAAATAGCAAAAAAGTGAGTTTACGTTAAGTCAAGAAATAAGAATTTTTACCCTCTAGTGAGCGTAAAATCGTGTTTTCTTGACTTTTTTCAAAGTGCGGAAAAGTCATATAAATGGACATATTAGACCATAATACACCTTAAAATAGCAATAAAAGTGAGTTTACGTTAACTCAAGAAATAAGAGTTTTTACTCTCTAGTGATCGTAAAATCGTGTTTTCTTGACTTTTTCAAAGTGCGGAAAAGTCATATAAATGGACATATTAGACCATAATACACCTTAAAATAGCAATAAAAGTGAGTTTACGTTAAGTCAAGAAATAAGAGTTTTTACTCTCTAGAGAGCGTAAAATCGTGTTTTCTTGACTTTTTTCAAAGTGCGGAAAAGTCATATAAATGGACATATTAGACCATAATACACCTTAAAATAGCAATAAAAGTGAGTTTACGTTAAGTCAAGAAATAAGAATTTTTACTCTCTAGTGAGCGTAAAATCGTGTTTTCTTGACTTTTTTCAAAGTGCGGAAAAGTCATATAAATGGACATATCAGACCATAATACACCTTAAAATAGCAATAAAAGTGAGTTTACGTTAAGTCAAGAAATAAGAATTTTTACCCTCTAGTGAGCGTAAAATCGTGTTTTCTTGACTTTTTTCAAAGTGCGGAAAAGTCATATAAATGGACATATTAGACCATAATACACCTTAAAATAGCAATAAAAGTGAGTTTACGTTAAGTCAAGAAATAAAAGTTTTTACTCTCTATTGATCGTAAAATCGTGTTTTCTTGACTTTTTTCAAAGTGCGGAAAAGTCATATAAATGGACATATTAGACCATAATACACCTTAAAATAGCAATAAAAGTGAGTTTACGTTAAGTCAAGAAATGAGTTTTTACTCTCCATTGATCGTAAAATCGTGTTTTCTTGACTTTTTTCAAAGTGCGGAAAAGTCATATAAATGGACATATTAGACCATAATACACCTTAAAATAGCAATAAAAGTGAGGTTACGTTAAGTCAAGAAATAAGAATATTTACTCTCTAGTGAGCGTAAAATCGTGTTTTCTTGACTTTTTTCAAAGTGCGGAAAAGTCATATAAATGGACATATCAGACCATAATACAGCTTAAAATAGCAAAAAAGTGAGTTTACGTTAAGTCAAGAAATAAGAATTTTTACCCTCTAGTGAGCGTAAAATCGTGTTTTCTTGACTTTTTTCAAAGTGCGGAAAAGTCATATAAATGGACATATTAGACCATAATACGCCTTAAAATAGCAATAAAAGTGAGTTTACGTTAACTCAAGAAATAAGAGTTTTTACTCTCTAGTGATCGTAAAATCGTGTTTTCTTGACTTTTTCAAAGTGCGGAAAAGTCATATAAATGGACATATTAGACCATAATACACCTTAAAATAGCAATAAAAGTGAGTTTACGTTAAGTCAAGAAATAAGAGTTTTTACTCTCTAGAGAGCGTAAAATCGTGTTTTCTTGACTTTTTTCAAAGTGCGGAAAAGTCATATAAATGGACATATTAGACCATAATACACCTTAAAATAGCAATAAAAGTGAGTTTACGTTAAGTCAAGAAATAAGAATTTTTACTCTCTAGTGAGCGTAAAATCGTGTTTTCTTGACTTTTTTCAAAGTGCGGAAAAGTCATATAAATGGACATATCAGACCATAATACACCTTAAAATAGCAATAAAAGTGAGTTTACGTTAAGTCAAGAAATAAGAATTTTTACCCTCTAGTGAGCGTAAAATCGTGTTTTCTTGACTTTTTTCAAAGTGCGGAAAAGTCATATAAATGGACATATTAGACCATAATACAACTTAAAATAGCAATAAAAGTGAGTTTACGTTAAGTCAAGAAAAAAGAGTTTTTACTCTCTATTGATCGTAAAATCGTGTTTTCTTGACTTTTTTCAAAGTGCGGAAAAGTCATATAAATGGACATATTAGACCATAATACACCTTAAAATAGCAATAAAAGTGAGTTTACGTTAAGTCAAGAAATGAGTTTTTAATCTCTATTGATCGTAAAATCGTGTTTTCTTGACTTTTTTCAAAGTGCGGAAAAGTCATATAAATGGACATATTAGACCATAATACACCTTAAAATAGCAATAAAAGTGAGTTTACGTTAACTCAAGAAATAAGAGTTTTTACTCTCTAGTGATCGTAAAATCGTGTTTTCTTGACTTTTTTCAAAGTGCGGAAAAGTCATATAAATGGACATATTAGACCATAATACACCTTAAAATTGCAATAAAAGTGAGTTTACGTTAAGTCTAGAAATAAGAGTTTTTACTCTCTAGTTAGCGTAAAATCGTGTTTTCTTGACTTTTTTCAAAGTGCGGAAAAGTCATATAAATGGACATATCAGACCATAATACACCTTAAAATAGCAATAAAAGTGAGTTTACGTTAAGTCAAGAAATAAGAATTTTTACCCTCTAGTGAGCGTAAAATCGTGTTTTCTTGACTTTTTTCAAAGTACGGAAAAGTCATATAAATGGACATATCAGACCATAATACAGCTTAAAATAGCAATAAAAGTGAGTTTACGTTAAGTCAAGAAATAAGAATTTTTACCCTCTAGTGAGCGTAAAATCGTGTTTTCTTGACTTTTTTCAAAGTGCGGAAAAGTCATATAAATGGACATATTAGACCATAATACACCTTAAAATAGCAATAAAAGTGAGTTTACGTTAAGTCAAGAAATAAGAGTTTTTACTCTCTAGTGATCGTAAAATCGTGTTTTCTTGACTTTTTTCAAAGTGCGGAAAAGTCATATAAATGGACATATCAGACCATAATACAGCTTAAAATAGCAATAAATGTGAGTTTACGTTAAGTCAAGAAATAAGAATTTTTACCCTGTAGTGAGCGTAAAATCGTGTTTTCTTGACTTTTTTGAAAGTGCGGAAAAGTGATATAAATGGACATATTAGACCATAATACACCTTAAAATAGCAATAAAAGTGAGTTTACGTTAAGTCAAGAAATAAGAGTTTTTACTCTCTAGTGATCGTAAAATCGTGTTTTCTTGCTTTTTTCAAAGTGCGGAAAAGTCATATAAATGGATATATAAGACCATAATACACCTTAAAATAGCAATAAAAGTTACTTTATGTTAAGTCAAGAAATAAGAGTTTTTACTCTCTAGTGATCGTAAAATCGTGTTTTCTTGACTTTTTTCAAAGTGCGGAAAAGTCATATAAATGGATATATTAGACCATAATACACCTTAAAATAGAAATAAAAGTTACTTTATGTTAAGTCAAGAAATAAGAATTTTTACCCTCTAGTGAGCGTAAAATCGTGTTTTCTTGACTTTTTTCAAAGTGCGGAAAAGTCATATAAATGGACATATCAGACCATAATACAGCTTAAAATAGCAATAAAAGTGAGTTTACGTTAAGTCAAGAAATAAGAATTTTTCCCCTCTAGTGAGCATAAAATCGTGTTTTCTTGACTTTTTTCAAAGTGCGGAAAAGTCATATAAATGGACATATTAGACCATAATACACCTTAAAATAGCAATAAAAGTGAGTTTACGTTAAGTCAAGAAATAAGAGTTTTTACTCTCTAGTGATCGTAAAATCGTGTTTTCTTGACTTTTTTCAAAGTGCGGAAAAGTCATATAAATGGACATATTAGACCATAATACACCTTAAAATTGCAATAAAAGTTACTTTATGTTAAGTCAAGAAATAACAATTTTTAATCTCTAGTGAGCGTAAAATCGTGTTTTCTTGACTTTTTTCAAGGTGCGGAAAAGTCATATAAATGGACATATCAGACCATAATACAGCTTAAAATAGCAATAAAAGTGAGTTTACGTTAAGTCAAGAAATAAGAATTTTTACCCTCTAGTGAGCGTAAAATCGTGTTTTCTTGACTTTTTTCAAAGTGCGGAAAAGTCATATAAATGGACATATTAGACCATAATACACCTTAAAATAGCAATAAAAGTGAGTTTACGTTAAGTCAAGAAATAAAAGTTTTTACTCTCTAGTGATCGTAAAATCGTGTTTTCTTGACTTTTTTCAAAGTGCGGAAAAGTCATATAAATGGACATATCAGACCATAATACAGCTTAAAATAGCAATAAAAGTGAGTTTACGTTAAGTCAAGAAATAAGAATTTTTACCCTCTAGTGATCGTAAAATCGTGTTTTCTTGACTTTTTTCAAAGTGCGGAAAAGTCATATAAATGGACATATTAGACCATAATACACCTTAAAATAGCAATAAAAGTGAGTTTACGTTAAGTCAAGAAATAAGAGTTTTTACTCTCTAGTGATCGTAAAATCGTGTTTTCTTGACTTTTTTCAAAGTTCGGAAAAGTGATATAAATGGACATATTAGACCATAATACACCTTAAAATAGCAATAAAAGTGAGTTTATGTTAAGTCAAGAAATAAGAGTGATCGTAAAATCGTGTTTTCTTGACTTTTTTCAAAGTGCGGAAAAGTCATATAAATGGACATATTACACCATACTACACCTTAAAATAGCAATAAAAGTTACTTTATGTTAAGTCAAGAAATAAGAATTTTTACTCTCTAGTGATCGTAAATTCGTGTTTTCTTGACTTTTTTCAAAGTGCGGAAAAGTCATATAAATGGACATATCAGACCATAATACAGCTTAAAATAGCAATAAATGTGAGTTTACGTTAAGTCAAGAAATAAGAATTTTTACCCTCTAGTGAGCGTAAAATCGTGTTTTCTTGACTTTTTTCAAAGTGCGGAAAAGTCATATAAATGGACATATTAGACCATAATACACCTTAAAATAGCAATAAAAGTGAGTTTACGTTAAGTCAAGAAATAAGAGTTTTTACTCTCTAGTGATCGTAAAATCGTGTTTTCTTGACTTTTTTCAAAGTGCGGAAAAGTCACATAAATGGACATATCAGACCATAATACAGCTTAAAATAGCAATAAATGTGAGTTTACGTTAAGTCAAGAAATAAGAATTTTTACCCTGTAGTGAGCGTAAAATCGTGTTTTCTTGACTTTTTTGAAAGTGCGGAAAAGTGATATAAATGGACATATTAGACCATAATACACCTTAAAATAGCAATAAAAGTGAGTTTACGTTAAGTCAAGAAATAAGAGTTTTTACTCTCTAGTGATCGTAAAATCGTGTTTTCTTGCTTTTTTCAAAGTGCGGAAAAGTCATATAAATGGATATATAAGACCATAATACACCTTAAAATAGCAATAAAAGTTACTTTATGTTAAGTCAAGAAATAAGAGTTTTTACTCTCTAGTGATCGTAAAATCGTGTTTTCTTGACTTTTTTCAAAGTGCGGAAAAGTCATATAAATGGATATATTAGACCATAATACACCTTAAAATAGAAATAAAAGTTACTTTATGTTAAGTCAAGAAATAAGAATTTTTACCCTCTAGTGAGCGTAAAATCGTGTTTTCTTGACTTTTTTCAAAGTGCGGAAAAGTCATATAAATGGACATATCAGACCATAATACAGCTTAAAATAGCAATAAAAGTGAGTTTACGTTAAGTCAAGAAATAAGAATTTTTCCCCTCTAGTGAGCATAAAATCGTGTTTTCTTGACTTTTTTCAAAGTGCGGAAAAGTCATATAAATGGACATATTAGACCATAATACACCTTAAAATAGCAATAAAAGTGAGTTTACGTTAAGTCAAGAAATAAGAGTTTTTACTCTCTAGTGATCGTAAAATCGTGTTTTCTTGACTTTTTTCAAAGTGCGGAAAAGTCATATAAATGGACATATTAGACCATAATACACCTTAAAATTGCAATAAAAGTTACTTTATGTTAAGTCAAGAAATAACAATTTTTAATCTCTAGTGAGCGTAAAATCGTGTTTTCTTGACTTTTTTCAAGGTGCGGAAAAGTCATATAAATGGACATATTAGACCATAATACACCTAATAATAGCAATAAAAGTGAGTTTACGTTAAGTCAAGAAATAAGAGTATTTACTCTCTAGTGATCGTAATATCGTGTTTTCTTGACTTTTTTCAAAGTGCGGAAAAGTCATATAAATGGACATATTAGACCATAATACACCTTAAAATAGCAATAAAAGTTACCTTATGTTAAGTCAAGAAATAAGACTTTTTACTCTCTAGTGAGCGTAAAATCGTGTTTTCTTGACTTTTTTCAAAGTGCGGAAAAGTCATATAAATGGACATATCAGACCATAATACAGCTTAAAATAGCAAAAAAGTGAGTTTACGTTAAGTCAAGAAATAAGAATTTTTACCCTCTAGTGAGCGTAAAATCGTGTTTTCTTGACTTTTTTCAAAGTGCGGAAAAGTCATATAAATGGACATATTAGACCATAATACACCTTAAAATAGCAATAAAAGTGAGTTTACGTTAACTCAAGAAATAAGAGTTTTTACTCTCTAGTGATCGTAAAATCGTGTTTTCTTGACTTTTTTCAAAGTGCGGAAAAGTCATATAAATAGACATATTAGACCATAATACACCTTAAAATAGCAATAAAAGTGAGTTTACGTTAAGTCAAGAAATGAGTTTTTACTCTCTATTGATCGTAAAATCGTGTTTTCTTGACTTTTTTCAAAGTGCGGAAAAGTCATATAAATGGACATATTAGACCATAATACACCTTAAAATAGCAATAAAAGTGATTTTACGTTAAGTCAAGAAATAAGAATTTTTACTCTCTAGTGAGCGTAAAATCGTGTTTTCTTGACTTTTTTCAAAGTGCGGAAAAGTCATATAAATGGACATATCAGACCATAATACAGCTTAAAATAGCAATAAAAGTGAGTTTACGTTAAGTCAAGAAATAAGAATTTTTACCCTCTAGTGAGCGTAAAATCGTGTTTTCTTGACTTTTTTCAAAGTGCGGAAAAGTCATATAAATGGACACATTAGACCATAATACACCTTAAAATAGCAATAAAAGTGAGTTTACGTTAAGTCAAGAAATAAGAGTTTTTACTCTCTATTGATCGTAAAATCGTGTTTTCTTGACTTTTTTCAAAGTGCGGAAAAGTCATATAAATGGACATATCAGACCATAATACAGCTTAAAATAGCAATAAAAGTGAGTTTACGTTAAGTCAAGAAATAAGAATTTTTACCCTCTAGTGAGCGTAAAATCGTGTTTTCTTGACTTTTTTCAAAGTGCGGAAAAGTCATATAAATGGACATATCAGACCATAATACAGCTTAAAATAGCAATAAAAGTGAGTTTACGTTAAGTCAAGAAATAAGAGTTTTTACCCTCTAGTGAACGTAAAATCGTGTTTTCTTGACTTTTTTCAAAGTGCGGAAAAGTCATATAAATGGACATATTAGACCATAATACACCTTAAAATAGCAATAAAAGTGAGTTTACGTTAAGTCAAGAAATAAGAGTTTTTACTCTCTAGTGATCGTAAAATCGTGTTTTCTTGACTTTTTTCAAAGTGCGGAAAAGTGATATAAATGGACATATTAGACCATAATACACCTTAAAATAGCAATAAAAGTGAGTTTACGTTAAGTCAAGAAATAAGAGTTTTTACTCTCTAGTGATCGTAAAATCGTGTTTTCTTGACTTTTTTCAAAGTGCGGAAAAGTCATATAAATGGATATATTAGACCATAATACACCTTAAAATAGCAATAAAAGTTACTTTATGTTAAGTCAAGAAATAAGAATTTTTACTCTCTAGTGAGCGTAAAATCGTGTTTTCTTGACTTTTTTCAAAGTGCGGAAAAGTCATATAAATGGACATATCAGACCATAATACAGCTTAAAATAGCAATAAAAGTGAGTTTACGTTAAGTCAAGAAATAAGAATTTTTACCCTCTAGTGAGCGTAAAATCGTGTTTTCTTGACCTTTTTCAAAGTGCGGAAAAGTCATACAAATGGACATATTAGACCATAATACACCTAATAATAGCAATAAAAGTGAGTTTACGTTAAGTCAAGAAATAAGAGTTTTTACTCTCTAGTGATCGTAAAATCGTGTTTTCTTGACTTTTTTCAAAGTGCGGAAAAGTCATATAAATGGACATATTAGACCATAATACACCTTAAAATAGCAATAAAAGTTACTTTATGTTAAGTCAAGAAATAAGAATTTTTACTCTCTAGTGAGCGTAAAATCGTGTTTTCTTGACTTTTTTCAAAGTGCGGAAAAGTCATATAAATGGACATATCAGACCATAATACAGCTTAAAATAGCAAAAAAGTGAGTTTACGTTAAGTCAAGAAATAAGAGTTTTTACTCTCTAGTGATCGTAAAATCGTGTTTTCTTGACTTTTTTCAAAGTGCGGAAAAGTCATATAAATGGACATATTAGACCATAATACACTTTAAAATAGCAATAAAAGTGAGTTTACGTTAAGTCAAGAAATGAGTTTTTACTCTCTAGTGATCGTAAAATCGTGTTTTCTTGACTTTTTTCAAAGTGTGGAAAAGTCATATAAATGGACATATTAGACCATAATACACCTTAAAATTGCAATAAAAGTGAGTTTACGTTAAGTCTAGAAATAAGAGTTTTTACTCTCTAGTGAGCGTAAAATCGTGTTTTCTTGACTTTTTTCAAAGTGCGGAAAAGTCATATAAATGGACATATCAGACCATAATACACCTTAAAATAGCAATAAAAGTTACTTTATGTTAAGTCAAGAAATAAGAATTTTTACTCTCTAGTGAGCGTAAAATCGTGTTTTCTTGACTTTTTTCAAAGTGCGGAAAAGTCATATAAATGGACATATCAGACCATAATACAGCTTAAAATAGCAATAAAAGTGAGTTTACGTTAAGTCAAGAAATAAGAATTTTTACCCTCTAGTGAGCGTAAAATCGTGTTTTCTTGACTTTTTTCAAAGTACGGAAAAGTCATATAAATGGACATATCAGACCATAATACAGCTTAAAAAAGCAATAAAAGTGAGTTTACGTTAAGTCAAGAAATAAGAATTTTTACCCTCTAGTGAGCGTAAAATCGTGTTTTCTTGACTTTTTTCAAAGTGCGGAAAAGTCATATAAATGGACATATTAGACCATAATACACCTTAAAATAGCAATAAAAGTGAGTTTACGTTAAGTCAAGAAATAAGAGTTTTTACTCTCTAGTGATCGTAAAATCGTGTTTTCTTGACTTTTTTCAAAGTGCGGAAAAGTCATATAAATGGACATATCAGACCATAATACAGCTTAAAATAGCAATAAAAGTGAGTTTACGTTAAGTCAAGAAATAAGAATTTTTACCCTCTAGTGATCGTAAAATCGTGTTTTCTTGACTTTTTTCAAAGTGCGGAAAAGTCATATAAATGGACATATTAGACCATAATACACCTTAAAATAGCAATAAAAGTGAGTTTACGTTAAGTCAAGAAATAAGAGTTTTTACTCTCTAGTGATCGTAAAATCGTGTTTTCTTGACTTTTTTCAAAGTGCGGAAAAGTGATATAAATGGACATATTAGACCATAATACACCTTAAAATAGCAATAAAAGTGAGTTTACGTTAAGTCAAGAAATAAGAGTTTTTACTCTCTAGTGATCGTAAAATCGTGTTTTCTTGACTTTTTTCAAAGTGCGGAAAAGTCATATAAATGGATATATTAGACCATAATACACCTTAAAATAGCAATAAAAGTTACTTTATGTTAAGTCAAGAAATAAGAATTTTTACTCTCTAGTGAGCGTAAAATCGTGTTTTCTTGACTTTTTTCAAAGTGCGGAAAAGTCATATAAATGGACATATCAGACCATAATACAGCTTAAAATAGCAATAAAAGTGAGTTTACGTTAAGTCAAGAAATAAGAATTTTTACCCTCTAGTGAGCGTAAAATCGTGTTTTCTTGACCTTTTTCAAAGTGCGGAAAAGTCATACAAATGGACATATTAGACCATAATACACCTAATAATAGCAATAAAAGTGAGTTTACGTTAAGTCAAGAAATAAGAGTTTTTACTCTCTAGTGATCGTAAAATCGTGTTTTCTTGACTTTTTTCAAAGTGCGGAAAAGTCATATAAATGGACATATTAGACCATAATACACCTTAAAATAGCAATAAAAGTTACTTTATGTTAAGTCAAGAAATAAGAATTTTTACTCTCTAGTGAGCGTAAAATCGTGTTTTCTTGACTTTTTTCAAAGTGCGGAAAAGTCATATAAATGGACATATCAGACCATAATACAGCTTAAAATAGCAAAAAAGTGAGTTTACGTTAAGTCAAGAAATAAGAGTTTTTACTCTCTAGTGATCGTAAAATCGTGTTTTCTTGACTTTTTTCAAAGTGCGGAAAAGTCATATAAATGGACATATTAGACCATAATACACTTTAAAATAGCAATAAAAGTGAGTTTACGTTAAGTCAAGAAATGAGTTTTTACTCTCTAGTGATCGTAAAATCGTGTTTTCTTGACTTTTTTCAAAGTGTGGAAAAGTCATATAAATGGACATATTAGACCATAATACACCTTAAAATTGCAATAAAAGTGAGTTTACGTTAAGTCTAGAAATAAGAGTTTTTACTCTCTAGTGAGCGTAAAATCGTGTTTTCTTGACTTTTTTCAAAGTGCGGAAAAGTCATATAAATGGACATATCAGACCATAATACACCTTAAAATAGCAATAAAAGTTACTTTATGTTAAGTCAAGAAATAAGAATTTTTACTCTCTAGTGAGCGTAAAATCGTGTTTTCTTGACTTTTTTCAAAGTGCGGAAAAGTCATATAAATGGACATATCAGACCATAATACAGCTTAAAATAGCAATAAAAGTGAGTTTACGTTAAGTCAAGAAATAAGAATTTTTACCCTCTAGTGAGCGTAAAATCGTGTTTTGTTGACTTTTTTCAAAGTACGGAAAAGTCATATAAATGGACATATCAGACCATAATACAGCTTAAAAAAGCAATAAAAGTGAGTTTACGTTAAGTCAAGAAATAAGAATTTTTACCCTCTAGTGAGCGTAAAATCGTGTTTTCTTGACTTTTTTCAAAGTGCGGAAAAGTCATATAAATGGACATATTAGACCATAATACACCTTAAAATAGCAATAAAAGTGAGTTTACGTTAAGTCAAGAAATAAGAGTTTTTACTCTCTAGTGATCGTAAAATCGTGTTTTCTTGACTTTTTTCAAAGTGCGGAAAAGTCATATAAATGGACATATCAGACCATAATACAGCTTAAAATAGCAATAAAAGTGAGTTTACGTTAAGTCAAGAAATAAGAATTTTTACCCTCTAGTGATCGTAAAATCGTGTTTTCTTGACTTTTTTCAAAGTGCGGAAAAGTCATATAAATGGACATATTAGACCATAATACACCTTAAAATAGCAATAAAAGTGAGTTTACGTTAAGTCAAGAAATAAGAGTTTTTACTCTCTAGTGATCGTAAAATCGTGTTTTCTTGACTTTTTTCAAAGTGCGGAAAAGTCATATAAATGGACATATTAGACCATAATACACCTTAAAATAGCAATAAAAGTGAGTTTACGTTAAGTCAAGAAATAAGAATTTTTACCCTCTAGTGAGCGTAAAATCGTGTTTTCTTGACTTTTTTCAAAGTGCGGAAAAGTCATATAAATGGACACATTAGACCATAATACACCTTAAAATAGCAATAAAAGTGAGTTTATGTTAAGTCAAGAAATAAGAGTGATCGTAAAATCGTGTTTTCTTGACTTTTTTCAAAGTGCGGAAAAGTCATATAAATGGACATATTAGACCATACTACACCTTAAAATAGCAATAAAAGTTACTTTATGTTAAGTCAAGAAATAAGAATTTTTACTCTCTAGTGATCGTAAATTCTTGTTTTCTTGACTTTTTTCAAAGTGCGGAAAAGTCATATAAATGGACATATCAGACCATAATACAGCTTAAAATAGCAATAAAAGTGAGTTTACGTTAAGTCAAGAAATAAGAATTTTTACCCTCTAGTGAGCGTGTAAATCGTGTTTTCTTGACTTTTTTGAAAGTGCGGAAAAGTCATATAAATGGACATATTAGACCATAATACACCTTAAAATAGCAATAAAAGTGAGTTTACGTTAAGTCAAGAAATAAGAGTTTTTACTCTCTAGTGATCGTGAAATCGTGTTTTCTTGACTTTTTTCAAAGTGCGGAAAAGTCATATAAATGGACATATCAGACCATAATACAGCTTAAAATAGCAATAAATGTGAGTTTACGTTAAGTCAAGAAATAAGAATTTTTACCCTCTAGTGAGCGTAAAATCGTGTTTTCTTGACTTTTTTCAAAGTTCGGAAAAGTCATATAAATGGACATATTAGACCATAATACACCTTAAAATAGCAATAAAAGTGAGTTTACGTTAAGTCTAGAAATAAGAGTTTTTACTCTCTAGTGATCGTAAAATCGTGTTTTCTTGACTTTTTTCAAAGTGCGGAAAAGTCATATAAATGGACATATTAGACCATAATACACCTTAAAATAGCAATAAAAGTGAGTTTACGTTAAGTCAAGAAATAAGAGTTTTTACTCTCTAGTGATCGTAAAATCGTGTTTTCTTGACTTTTTTGAAAGTGCGGAAAAGTGATATAAATGGACATATTAGACCATAATACACCTTAAAATAGCAATAAAAGTGAGTTTACGTTAAGTCAAGAAATAAGAGTTTTTACTCTCTAGTGATCGTAAAATCGTGTTTTCTTGCTTTTTTCAAAGTGCGGAAAAGTCATATAAATGGATATATAAGACCATAATACACCTTAAAATAGCAATAAAAGTTACTTTATGTTAAGTCAAGAAATAAGAATTTTTACTCTCTAGTGATCGTAAATTCGTGTTTTCTTGACTTTTTTCAAAGTGCGGAAAAGTCATATAAATGGACATATTAGACCATAATACACCTTAAAATAGCAATAAAAGTGAGTTTACGTTAAGTCAAGAAATAAGAATTTTTACCCTCTAGTGAGCGTAAAATCGTGTTTTCTTGACTTTTTTCAAAGTGCGGAAAAGTCATATAAATGGACACATTAGACCATAATACACCTTAAAATAGCAATAAAAGTGAGTTTACGTTAAGTCAAGAAATAAGAGTTTTTACTCTCTAGTGATCGTAAAATCGTGTTTTCTTGACTTTTTTCAAAGTGCGGAAAAGTCATATAAATGGACATATCAGACCATAATACAGCTTAAAATAGCAATAAAAGTGAGTTTACGTTAAGTCAAGAAATAAGAATTTTTACCCTCTAGTGAGCGTAAAATCGTGTTTTCTTGACTTTTTTCAAAGTGCGGAAAAGTCATATAAATCGACATATCAGACCATAATACAGCTTAAAATAGCAATAAAAGTGAGTTTACGTTAAGTCAAGAAATAAGAATTTTTACCCTCTAGTGAACGTAAAATCGTGTTTTCTTGACTTTTTTCAAAGTGCGGAAAAGTCATATAAATGGACATATTAGACCATAATACACCTTAAAATAGCAATAAAAGTGAGTTTACGTTAAGTCAAGAAATAAGAGTTTTTACTCTCTAGTGATCGTAAAATCGTGTTTTCTTGACTTTTTTCAAAGTGCGGAAAAGTCATATAAATGGACATATCAGACCATAATACAGCTTAAAATAGCAATAAAAGTGAGTTTACGTTAAGTCAAGAAATAAGAATTTTTACCCTCTAGTGAGCGTAAAGTCGTGTTTTCTTGACTTTTTTCAAATTGCGGAAAAGTCATATAAATGGACATATTAGACCATAATACACCTTAAAATAGCAATAAAAGTGAGTTTACGTTAAGTCAAGAAATAAGAGTTTTTACTCTCTAGTGATCGTAAAATCGTGTTTTCTTGACTTTTTTCAAAGTGCGGAAAAGTGATATAAATGGACATATTAGACCATAATACACCTTAAAATAGCAATAAAAGTGAGTTTACGTTAAGTCAAGAAATAAGAGTTTTTACTCTCTAGTGATCGTAAAATCGTGTTTTCTTGACTTTTTTCAAAGTGCGGAAAAGTCATATAAATGGATATATTAGACCATAATACACCTTAAAATAGCAATAAATGTTACTTTATGTTAAGTCAAGAAATAAGAATTTTTACTCTCTAGTGAGCGTAAAATCGTGTTTTCTTGACTTTTTTCAAAGTGCGGAAAAGTCATATAAATGGACATATCAGACCATAATACAGCTTAAAATAGCAATAAAAGTGAGTTTACGTTAAGTCAAGAAATAAGAGTTTTTACTCTCTAGTGATCGTAATATCGTGTTTTCTTGACTTTTTTCAAAGTGCGGAAAAGTCATATAAATGGACATATTAGACCATAATACACCTTAAAATAGCAATAAAAGTTACTTTATGCTAAGTCAAGAAATAAGAGTTTTTACTCTCTAGTGATCGTAAAATCGTGTTTTCTTGACTTTTTTCAAAGTGCGGAAAAGTCATATAAATGGATATATTAGACCATAATACACCTTAAAATAGAAATAAAAGTTACTTTATGTTAAGTCAAGAAATAAGAATTTTTACCCTCTAGTGAGCGTAAAATCGTGTTTTCTTGACTTTTTTCAAAGTGCGGAAAAGTCATATAAATGGACATATCAGACCATAATACAGCTTAAAATAGCAATAAAAGTGAGTTTACGTTAAGTCAAGAAATAAGAATTTTTCCCCTCTAGTGAGCATAAAATCGTGTTTTCTTGACTTTTTTCAAAGTGCGGAAAAGTCATATAAATGGACATATTAGACCATAATACACCTTAAAATAGCAATAAAAGTGAGTTTACGTTAAGTCAAGAAATAAGAATTTTTACCCTCTAGTGAGCGTAAAATCGTGTTTTCTTGACTTTTTTCAAAGTGCGGAAAAGTCATATAAATGGACACATTAGACCATAATACACCTTAAAATAGCAATAAAAGTGAGTTTACGTTAAGTCAAGAAATAAGAGTTTTTACTCTCTAGTGATCGTAAAATCGTGTTTTCTTGACTTTTTTCAAAGTGCGGAAAAGTCATATAAATGGACATATCAGACCATAATACAGCTTAAAATAGCAATAAAAGTGAGTTTACGTTAAGTCAAGAAATAAGAATTTTTACCCTCTAGTGAGCGTAAAATCGTGTTTTCTTGACTTTTTTCAAAGTGCGGAAAAGTCATATAAATCGACATATCAGACCATAATACAGCTTAAAATAGCAATAAAAGTGAGTTTACGTTAAGTCAAGAAATAAGAATTTTTACCCTCTAGTGAACGTAAAATCGTGTTTTCTTGACTTTTTTCAAAGTGCGGAAAAGTCATATAAATGGACATATTAGACCATAATACACCTTAAAATAGCAATAAAAGTGAGTTTACGTTAAGTCAAGAAATAAGAGTTTTTACTCTCTAGTGATCGTAAAATCGTGTTTTCTTGACTTTTTTCAAAGTGCGGAAAAGTCATATAAATGGACATATCAGACCATAATACAGCTTAAAATAGCAATAAAAGTGAGTTTACGTTAAGTCAAGAAATAAGAATTTTTACCCTCTAGTGAGCGTAAAGTCGTGTTTTCTTGACTTTTTTCAAATTGCGGAAAAGTCATATAAATGGACATATTAGACCATAATACACCTTAAAATAGCAATAAAAGTGAGTTTACGTTAAGTCAAGAAATAAGAGTTTTTACTCTCTAGTGATCGTAAAATCGTGTTTTCTTGACTTTTTTCAAAGTGCGGAAAAGTGATATAAATGGACATATTAGACCATAATACACCTTAAAATAGCAATAAAAGTGAGTTTACGTTAAGTCAAGAAATAAGAGTTTTTACTCTCTAGTGATCGTAAAATCGTGTTTTCTTGACTTTTTTCAAAGTGCGGAAAAGTCATATAAATGGATATATTAGACCATAATACACCTTAAAATAGCAATAAAAGTTACTTTATGTTAAGTCAAGAAATAAGAATTTTTACTCTCTAGTGAGCGTAAAATCGTGTTTTCTTGACTTTTTTCAAAGTGCGGAAAAGTCATATAAATGGACATATCAGACCATAATACAGCTTAAAATAGCAATAAAAGTGAGTTTACGTTAAGTCAAGAAATAAGAATTTTTACCCTCTAGTGAGCGTAAAATCGTGTTTTCTTGACCTTTTTCAAAGTGCGGAAAAGTCATATAAATGGACATATTAGACCATAATACACCTAATAATAGCAATAAAAGTGAGTTTACGTTAAGTCAAGAAATAAGAGTTTTTACTCTCTAGTGATCGTAAAATCGTGTTTTCTTGACTTTTTTCAAAGTGCGGAAAAGTCATATAAATGGACATATTAGACCATAATACACCTTAAAATAGCAATAAAAGTTACTTTATGATAAGTCAAGAAATAAGAATTTTTACTCTCTAGTGAGCGTAAAATCGTGTTTTCTTGACTTTTTTCAAAGTGCGGAAAAGTCATATAAATGGACATATCAGACCATAATACAGCTTAAAATAGCAAAAAAGTGAGTTTACGTTAAGTCAAGAAATAAGAATTTTTACCCTCTAGTGAACGTAAAATCGTGTTTTCTTGACTTTTTTCAAAGTGCGGAAAAGTCATATAAATGGACATATTAGACCATAATACACCTTAAAATAGCAATAAAAGTGAGTTTACGTTAACTCAAGAAATAAGAGTTTTTACTCTCTAGTGATCGTAAAATCGTGTTTTCTTGACTTTTTCAAAGTGCGGAAAAGTCATTAAAATGGACATATTAGACCATAATACACCTTAAAATAGCAATAAAAGTGAGTTTACGTTAAGTCAAGAAATAAGAGTTTTTACTCTCTATTGATCGTAAAATCGTGTTTTCTTGACTTTTTTCAAAGTGCGGAAAAGTCATATAAATGGACATATCAGACCATAATACACCTTAAAATAGCAATAAAAGTGAGTTTACGTTAAGTCAAGAAATAAGAATTTTTACCCTCTAGTGAGCGTAAAATCGTGTTTTCTTGACTTTTTTCAAAGTGCGGAAAAGTCATATAAATGGACATATCAGACCATAATACAGCTTAAAATAGCAATAAAAGTGAGTTTACGTTAAGTCAAGAAATAAGAATTTTTACCCTCTAGTGATCGTAAAATCGTGTTTTCTTGACTTTTTTCAAAGTGCGGAAAAGTCATATAAATGGACATATGAGACCATAATACACCTTAAAATAGCAATAAAAGTGAGTTTACGTTAAGTCAAGAAATAAGAGTTTTTACTCTCTAGTGATCGTAAAATCGTGTTTTCTTGACTTTTTTCAAAGTGCGGAAAAGTGATATAAATGGACATATTAGACCATAATACACCTTAAAATAGCAATAAAAGTGAGTTTATGTTAAGTCAAGAAATAAGAGTGATCGTAAAATCGTGTTTTCTTGACTTTTTTCAAAGTGCGGAAAAGTCATATAAATGGACATATTAGACCATACTACACCTTAAAATAGCAATAAAAGTTACTTTATGTTAAGTCAAGAAATAAGAATTTTTACTCTCTAGTGATCGTAAATTCGTGTTTTCTTGACTTTTTTCAAAGTGCGGAAAAGTCATATAAATGGACATATCAGACCATAATACAGCTTAAAATAGCAATAAAAGTGAGTTTACGTTAAGTCAAGAAATAAGAATTTTTACCCTCTAGTGAGCGTAAAATCGTGTTTTCTTGACTTTTTTCAAAGTGCGGAAAAGTCATATAAATGGACATATTAGACCATAATACACCTTAAAATAGCAATAAAAGTGAGTTTACGTTAAGTCAAGAAATAAGAGTTTTTACTCTCTAGTGATCGTGAAATCGTGTTTTCTTGACTTTTTTCAAAGTGCGGAAAAGTCATATAAATGGACATATCAGACCATAATACAGCTTAAAATAGCAATAAATGTGAGTTTACGTTAAGTCAAGAAATAAGAATTTTTACCCTCTAGTGAGCGTAAAATCGTGTTTTCTTGACTTTTTTCAAAGTTCGGAAAAGTCATATAAATGGACATATTAGACCATAATACACCTTAAAATAGCAATAAAAGTGAGTTTACGTTAAGTCTAGAAATAAGAGTTTTTACTCTCTAGTGATCGTAAAATCGTGTTTTCTTGACTTTTTTCAAAGTGCGGAAAAGTCATATAAATGGACATATTAGACCATAATACACCTTAAAATAGCAATAAAAGTGAGTTTACGTTAAGTCAAGAAATAAGAGTTTTTACTCTCTAGTGATCGTAAAATCGTGTTTTCTTGACTTTTTTGAAACTGCGGAAAAGTGATATAAATGGACATATTAGACCATAATACACCTTAAAATAGCAATAAAAGTGAGTTTACGTTAAGTCAAGAAATAAGAGTTTTTACTCTCTAGTGATCGTAAAATCGTGTTTTCTTGCTTTTTTCAAAGTGCGGAAAAGTCATATAAATGGATATATAAGACCATAATACACCTTAAAATAGCAATAAAAGTTACTTTATGTTAAGTCAAGAAATAAGAGTTTTTACTCTCTAGTGATCGTAAAATCGTGTTTTCTTGACATTTTTCAAAGTGCGGAAAAGTCATATAAATGGATATATTAGACCATAATACACCTTAAAATAGAAATAAAAGTTACTTTATGTTAAGTCAAGAAATAAGAATTTTTACCCTCTAGTGAGCGTAAAATCGTGTTTTCTTGACTTTTTTCAAAGTGCGGAAAAGTCATATAAATGGACATATCAGACCATAATACAGCTTAAAATAGCAATAAAAGTGAGTTTACGTTAAGTCAAGAAATAAGAATTTTTCCCCTCTAGTGAGCGTAAAATCGTGTTTTCTTGACTTTTTTCAAAGTGCGGAAAAGTCATATAAATGGACATATTAGACCATAATACACCTTAAAATAGCAATAAAAGTGAGTTTACGTTAAGTCAAGAAATAAGAGTTTTTACTCTCTAGTGATCGTAAAATCGTGTTTTCTTGACTTTTTTCAAAGTGCGGAAAAGTCATATAAATGGACATATTAGACCATAATACACCTTAAAATTGCAATAAAAGTTACTTTATGTTAAGTCAAGAAATAACAATTTTTAATCTCTAGTGAGCGTAAAATCGTGTTTTCTTGACTTTTTTCAAGGTGCGGAAAAGTCATATAAATGGACATATTAGACCATAATACACCTAATAATAGCAATAAAAGTGAGTTTACGTTAAGTCAAGAAATAAGAGTTTTTACTCTCTAGTGATCGTAATATCGTGTTTTCTTGACTTTTTTCAAAGTGCGGAAAAGTCATATAAATGGACATATTAGACCATAATACACCTTAAAATAGCAATAAAAGTTACTTTATGTTAAGTCAAGAAATAAGAGTTTTTACTCTCTAGTGATCGTAAAATCGTGTTTTCTTGACTTTTTTCAAAGTGCGGAAAAGTCATATAAATGGATATATTAGACCATAATACACCTTAAAATAGAAATAAAAGTTACTTTATGTTAAGTCAAGAAATAAGAATTTTTACCCTCTAGTGAGCGTAAAATCGTGTTTTCTTGACTTTTTTCAAAGTGCGGAAAAGTCATATAAATGGACATATCAGACCATAATACAGCTTAAAATAGCAATAAAAGTGAGTTTACGTTAAGTCAAGAAATAAGAATTTTTCCCCTCTAGTGAGCATAAAATCGTGTTTTCTTGACTTTTTTCAAAGTGCGGAAAAGTCATATAAATGGACATATTAGACCATAATACACCTTAAAATAGCAATAAAAGTGAGTTTACGTTAAGTCAAGAAATAAGAATTTTTACCCTCTAGTGAGCGTAAAATCGTGTTTTCTTGACTTTTTCAAAGTGCGGAAAAGTCATATAAATGGACACATTAGACCATAATACACCTTAAAATAGCAATAAAAGTGAGTTTACGTTAAGTCAAGAAATAAGAGTTTTTACTCTCTAGTGATCGTAAAATCGTGTTTTCTTGACTTTTTTCAAAGTGCGGAAAAGTCATATAAATGGACATATCAGACCATAATACAGCTTAAAATAGCAATAAAAGTGAGTTTACGTTAAGTCAAGAAATAAGAATTTTTACCCTCTAGTGAGCGTAAAATCGTGTTTTCTTGACTTTTTTCAAAGTGCGGAAAAGTCATATAAATCGACATATCAGACCATAATACAGCTTAAAATAGCAATAAAAGTGAGTTTACGTTAAGTCAAGAAATAAGAATTTTTACCCTCTAGTGAACGTAAAATCGTGTTTTCTTGACTTTTTTCAAAGTGCGGAAAAGTCATATAAATGGACATATTAGACCATAATACACCTTAAAATAGCAATAAAAGTGAGTTTACGTTAAGTCAAGAAATAAGAGTTTTTACTCTCTAGTGATCGTAAAATCGTGTTTTCTTGACTTTTTTCAAAGTGCGGAAAAGTCATATAAATGGACATATCAGACCATAATACAGCTTAAAATAGCAATAAAAGTGAGTTTACGTTAAGTCAAGAAATAAGAATTTTTACCCTCTAGTGAGCGTAAAGTCGTGTTTTCTTGACTTTTTTCAAATTGCGGAAAAGTCATATAAATGGACATATTAGACCATAATACACCTTAAAATAGCAATAAAAGTGAGTTTACGTTAAGTCAAGAAATAAGAGTTTTTACTCTCTAGTGATCGTAAAATCGTGTTTTCTTGACTTTTTTCAAAGTGCGGAAAAGTGATATAAATGGACATATTAGACCATAATACACCTTAAAATAGCAATAAAAGTGAGTTTACGTTAAGTCAAGAAATAAGAGTTTTTACTCTCTAGTGATCGTAAAATGGTGTTTTCTTGACTTTTTTCAAAGTGCGGAAAAGTCATATAAATGGATATATTAGACCATAATACACCTTAAAATAGCAATAAATGTTACTTTATGTTAAGTCAAGAAATAAGAATTTTTACTCTCTAGTGAGCGTAAAATCGTGTTTTCTTGACTTTTTTCAAAGTGCGGAAAAGTCATATAAATGGACATATCAGACCATAATACAGCTTAAAATAGCAATAAAAGTGAGTTTACGTTAAGTCAAGAAATAAGAGTTTTTACTCTCTAGTGATCGTAATATCGTGTTTTCTTGACTTTTTTCAAAGTGCGGAAAAGTCATATAAATGGACATATTAGACCATAATACACCTTAAAATAGCAATAAAAGTTACTTTATGTTAAGTCAAGAAATAAGAGTTTTTACTCTCTAGTGATCGTAAAATCGTGTTTTCTTGACTTTTTTCAAAGTGCGGAAAAGTCATATAAATGGATATATTAGACCATAATACACCTTAAAATAGAAATAAAAGTTACTTTATGTTAAGTCAAGAAATAAGAATTTTTACCCTCTAGTGAGCGTAAAATCGTGTTTTCTTGACTTTTTTCAAAGTGCGGAAAAGTCATATAAATGGACATATCAGACCATAATACAGCTTAAAATAGCAATAAAAGTGAGTTTACGTTAAGTCAAGAAATAAGAATTTTTCCCCTCTAGTGAGCATAAAATCGTGTTTTCTTGACTTTTTTCAAAGTGCGGAAAAGTCATATAAATGGACATATTAGACCATAATACACCTTAAAATAGCAATAAAAGTGAGTTTACGTTAAGTCAAGAAATAAGAATTTTTACCCTCTAGTGAGCGTAAAATCGTGTTTTCTTGACTTTTTTCAAAGTGCGGAAAAGTCATATAAATGGACACATTAGACCATAATACACCTTAAAATAGCAATAAAAGTGAGTTTACGTTAAGTCAAGAAATAAGAGTTTTTACTCTCTAGTGATCGTAAAATCGTGTTTTCTTGACTTTTTTCAAAGTGCGGAAAAGTCATATAAATGGACATATCAGACCATAATACAGCTTAAAATAGCAATAAAAGTGAGTTTACGTTAAGTCAAGAAATAAGAATTTTTACCCTCTAGTGAGCGTAAAATCGTGTTTTCTTGACTTTTTTCAAAGTGCGGAAAAGTCATATAAATCGACATATCAGACCATAATACAGCTTAAAATAGCAATAAAAGTGAGTTTACGTTAAGTCAAGAAATAAGAATTTTTACCCTCTAGTGAACGTAAAATCGTGTTTTCTTGACTTTTTTCAAAGTGCGGAAAAGTCATATAAATGGACATATTAGACCATAATACACCTTAAAATAGCAATAAAAGTGAGTTTACGTTAAGTCAAGAAATAAGAGTTTTTACTCTCTAGTGATCGTAAAATCGTGTTTTCTTGACTTTTTTCAAAGTGCGGAAAAGTCATATAAATGGACATATCAGACCATAATACAGCTTAAAATAGCAATAAAAGTGAGTTTACGTTAAGTCAAGAAATAAGAATTTTTACCCTCTAGTGAGCGTAAAGTCGTGTTTTCTTGACTTTTTTCAAATTGCGGAAAAGTCATATAAATGGACATATTAGACCATAATACACCTTAAAATAGCAATAAAAGTGAGTTTACGTTAAGTCAAGAAATAAGAGTTTTTACTCTCTAGTGATCGTAAAATCGTGTTTTCTTGACTTTTTTCAAAGTGCGGAAAAGTGATATAAATGGACATATTAGACCATAATACACCTTAAAATAGCAATAAAAGTGAGTTTACGTTAAGTCAAGAAATAAGAGTTTTTACTCTCTAGTGATCGTAAAATCGTGTTTTCTTGACTTTTTTCAAAGTGCGGAAAAGTCATATAAATGGATATATTAGACCATAATATACCTTAAAATAGCAATAAAAGTTACTTTATGTTAAGTCAAGAAATAAGAATTTTTACTCTCTAGTGAGCGTAAAATCGTGTTTTCTTGACTTTTTTCAAAGTGCGGAAAAGTCATATAAATGGACATATCAGACCATAATACAGCTTAAAATAGCAATAAAAGTGAGTTTACGTTAAGTCAAGAAATAAGAATTTTTACCCTCTAGTGAGCGTAAAATCGTGTTTTCTTGACCTTTTTCAAAGTGCGGAAAAGTCATATAAATGGACATATTAGACCATAATACACCTAATAATAGCAATAAAAGTGAGTTTACGTTAAGTCAAGAAATAAGAGTTTTTACTCTCTAGTGATCGTAAAATCGTGTTTTCTTGACTTTTTTCAAAGTGCGGAAAAGTCATATAAATGGACATATTAGACCATAATACACCATAAAATAGCAATAAAAGTTACTTTATGATAAGTCAAGAAATAAGAATTTTTACTCTCTAGTGAGCGTAAAATCGTGTTTTCTTGACTTTTTTCAAAGTGCGGAAAAGTCATATAAATGGACATATCAGACCATAATACAGCTTAAAATAGCAAAAAAGTGAGTTTACGTTAAGTCAAGAAATAAGAATTTTTACCCTCTAGTGAGCGTAAAATCGTGTTTTCTTGACTTTTTTCAAAGTGCGGAAAAGTCATATAAATGGACATATTAGACCATAATACACCTTAAAATAGCAATAAAAGTGAGTTTACGTTAACTCAAGAAATAAGAGTTTTTACTCTCTAGTGATCGTAAAATCGTGTTTTCTTGACTTTTTCAAAGTGCGGAAAAGTCATATAAATGGACATATTAGACCATAATACACCTTAAAATAGCAATAAAAGTGAGTTTACGTTAAGTCAAGAAATAAGAGTTTTTACTCTCTATTGATCGTAAAATCGTGTTTTCTTGACTTTTTTCAAAGTGCGGAAAAGTCATATAAATGGACATATCAGACCATAATACACCTTAAAATAGCAATAAAAGTGAGTTTACGTTAAGTCAAGAAAAAGAATTTTTACCCTCTAGTGAGCGTAAAATCGTGTTTTCTTGACTTTTTTCAAAGTGCGGAAAAGTCATATAAATGGACATATTAGACCATAATACACCTTAAAATAGCAATAAAAGTGAGTTTACGTTAAGTCAAGAAATAAGAGTTTTTACTCTCTATTGATCGTAAAATCGTGTTTTCTTGACTTTTTTCAAAGTGCGGAAAAGTCATATAAATGGACATATCAGACCATAATACAGCTTAAAATAGCAATAAAAGTGAGTTTACATTAAGTCAAGAAATAAGAATTTTTACCCTCTAGTGAGCGTAAAATCGTGTTTTCTTGACTTTTTTCAAAGTGCGGAAAAGTCATATAAATCGACATATCAGACCATAATACAGCTTAAAATAGCAATAAAAGTGAGTTTACGTTAAGTCAAGAAATAAGAATTTTTACCCTCTAGTGAACGTAAAATCGTGTTTTCTTGACTTTTTTCAAAGTGCGGAAAAGTCATATAAATGGACATATTAGACCATAATACACCTTAAAATAGCAATAAAAGTGAGTTTACGTTAAGTCAAGAAATAAGAGTTTTTACTCTCTAGTGATCGTAAAATCGTGTTTTCTTGACTTTTTTCAAAGTGCGGAAAAGTCATATAAATGGACATATCAGACCATAATACAGCTTAAAATAGCAATAAAAGTGAGTTTACGTTAAGTCAAGAAATAAGAATTTTTACCCTCTAGTGAGCGTAAAGTCGTGTTTTCTTGACTTTTTTCAAATTGCGGAAAAGTCATATAAATGGACATATTAGACCATAATACACCTTAAAATAGCAATAAAAGTGAGTTTACGTTAAGTCAAGAAATAAGAGTTTTTACTCTCTAGTGATCGTAAAATCGTGTTTTCTTGACTTTTTTCAAAGTGCGGAAAAGTGATATAAATGGACATATTAGACCATAATACACCTTAAAATAGCAATAAAAGTGAGTTTACGTTAAGTCAAGAAATAAGAGTTTTTACTCTCTAGTGATCGTAAAATCGTGTTTTCTTGACTTTTTTCAAAGTGCGGAAAAGTCATATAAATGGATATATTAGACCATAATATACCTTAAAATAGCAATAAAAGTTACTTTATGTTAAGTCAAGAAATAAGAATTTTTACTCTCTAGTGAGCGTAAAATCGTGTTTTCTTGACTTTTTTCAAAGTGCGGAAAAGTCATATAAATGGACATATCAGACCATAATACAGCTTAAAATAGCAATAAAAGTGAGTTTACGTTAAGTCAAGAAATAAGAATTTTTACCCTCTAGTGAGCGTAAAATCGTGTTTTCTTGACCTTTTTCAAAGTGCGGAAAAGTCATATAAATGGACATATTAGACCATAATACACCTAATAATAGCAATAAAAGTGAGTTTACGTTAAGTCAAGAAATAAGAGTTTTTACTCTCTAGTGATCGTAAAATCGTGTTTTCTTGACTTTTTTCAAAGTGCGGAAAAGTCATATAAATGGACATATTAGACCATAATACACCATAAAATAGCAATAAAAGTTACTTTATGATAAGTCAAGAAATAAGAATTTTTACTCTCTAGTGAGCGTAAAATCGTGTTTTCTTGACTTTTTTCAAAGTGCGGAAAAGTCATATAAATGGACATATCAGACCATAATACAGCTTAAAATAGCAAAAAAGTGAGTTTACGTTAAGTCAAGAAATAAGAATTTTTACCCTCTAGTGAGCGTAAAATCGTGTTTTCTTGACTTTTTTCAAAGTGCGGAAAAGTCATATAAATGGACATATTAGACCATAATACACCTTAAAATAGCAATAAAAGTGAGTTTACGTTAACTCAAGAAATAAGAGTTTTTACTCTCTAGTGATCGTAAAATCGTGTTTTCTTGACTTTTTCAAAGTGCGGAAAAGTCATATAAATGGACATATTAGACCATAATACACCTTAAAATAGCAATAAAAGTGAGTTTACGTTAAGTCAAGAAATAAGAGTTTTTACTCTCTATTGATCGTAAAATCGTGTTTTCTTGACTTTTTTCAAAGTGCGGAAAAGTCATATAAATGGACATATCAGACCATAATACACCTTAAAATAGCAATAAAAGTGAGTTTACGTTAAGTCAAGAAAAAGAATTTTTACCCTCTAGTGAGCGTAAAATCGTGTTTTCTTGACTTTTTTCAAAGTGCGGAAAAGTCATATAAATGGACATATTAGACCATAATACACCTTAAAATAGCAATAAAAGTGAGTTTACGTTAAGTCAAGAAATGAGTTTTTACTCTCTATTGATCGTAAAATCGTGTTTTCTTGCCTTTTTCAAAGTGCGGAAAAGTCATATAAATGGACATATTAGACCATAATACACCTTAAAATAGCAATAAAAGTGAGTTTACGTTAAGTCAAGAAATAAGAATTTTTACTCTCTAGTGAGCGTAAAATCGTGTTTTCTTGACTTTTTTCAAAGTGCGGAAAAGTCATATAAATGGACATATTAGACCATAATACACCTAATAATAGCAATAAAAGTGAGTTTACGTTAAGTCAAGAAATAAGAGTTTTTACTCTCTAGTGATCGTAAAATCGTGTTTTCTTGACTTTTTTCAAAGTGCGGAAAAGTCATATAAATGGACATATTAGACCATAATACACCTTAAAATAGCAATAAAAGTAAGGTTACGTTAAGTCAAGAAATAAGAATATTTACTCTCTAGTGAGCGTAAAATCGTGTTTTCTTGACTTTTTTCAAAGTGCGGAAAAGTCATATAAATGGACATATCAGACCATAATACAGCTTAAAATAGCAAAAAAGTGAGTTTACGTTAAGTCAAGAAATAAGAATTTTTACCCTCTAGTGAGCGTAAAATCGTGTTTTCTTGACTTTTTTCAAAGTGCGGAAAAGTCATATAAATGGACATATTAGACCATAGTACGCCTTAAAATAGCAATAAAAGTGAGTTTACGTTAACCCAAGAAATAAGAGTTTTTACTCTCTAGTGATCGTAAAATCGTGTTTTCTTGACTTTTTCAAAGTGCGGAAAAGTCATATGAATGGACACATTAGACCATAATACACCTTAAAATAGCAATAAAAGTGAGTTTACGTTAAGTCAAGAAATAAGAGTTTTTACTCTCTAGAGAGCGTAAAATCGTGTTTTCTTGACTTTTTTCAAAGTGCGGAAAAGTCATATAAATGGACATATTAGACCATAATACACCTTAAAATAGCAATAAAAGTGAGTTTACGTTAAGTCAAGAAATAAGAATTTTTACTCTCTAGTGAGCGTAAAATCGTGTTTTCTTGACTTTTTTCAAAGTGCGGAAAAGTCATATAAATGGACATATCAGACCATAATACACCTTAAAATAGCAATAAAAGTGAGTTTACGTTAAGTCAAGAAATAAGAATTTTTACCCTCTAGTGAGCGTAAAATCGTGTTTTCTTGACCTTTTTCAAAGTGCGGAAAAGTCATATAAATGGACATATTAGACCATAATACACCTAATAATAGCAATAAAAGTGAGTTTACGTTAAGTCAAGAAATAAGAGTTTTTACTCTCTAGTGATCGTAAAATCGTGTTTTCTTGACTTTTTTCAAAGTGCGGAAAAGTCATATAAATGGACATATTAGACCATAATACACCTTAAAATAGCAATAAAAGTGAGTTTACGTTAACTCAAGAAATAAGAGTTTTTACTCTCTAGTGATCGTAAAATCGTGTTTTCTTGACTTTTTCAAAGTGCGGAAAAGTCATATAAATGGACATATTAGACCATAATACACCTTAAAATAGCAATAAAAGTGAGTTTACGTTAAGTCAAGAAATAAGAGTTTTTACTCTCTATTGATCGTAAAATCGTGTTTTCTTGACTTTTTTCAAAGTGCGGAAAAGTCATATAAATGGACATATCAGACCATAATACACCTTAAAATAGCAATAAAAGTGAGTTTACGTTAAGTCAAGAAATAAGAATTTTTACCCTCTAGTGAGCGTAAAATCGTGTTTTCTTGACTTTTTTCAAAGTGCGGAAAAGTCATATAAATGGACATATCAGACCATAATACAGCTTAAAATAGCAATAAAAGTGAGTTTACGTTAAGTCAAGAAATAAGAATTTTTACCCTCTAGTGATCGTAAAATCGTGTTTTCTTGACTTTTTTCAAAGTGCGGAAAAGTCATATAAATGGACATATTAGACCATAATACACCTTAAAATAGCAATAAAAGTGAGTTTACGTTAAGTCAAGAAATAAGAGTTTTTACTCTCTAGTGATCGTAAAATCGTGTTTTCTTGACTTTTTTCAAAGTGCGGAAAAGTGATATAAATGGACATATTAGACCATAATACACCTTAAAATAGCAATAAAAGTGAGTTTATGTTAAGTCAAGAAATAAGAGTGATCGTAAAATCGTGTTTTCTTGACTTTTTTCAAAGTGCGGAAAAGTCATATAAATGGACATATTAGACCATACTACACCTTAAAATAGCAATAAAAGTTACTTTATGTTAAGTCAAGAAATAAGAATTTTTACTCTCTAGTGATCGTAAATTCGTGTTTTCTTGACTTTTTTCAAAGTGCGGAAAAGTCATATAAATGGACATATCAGACCATAATACAGCTTAAAATAGCAATAAAAGTGAGTTTACGTTAAGTCAAGAAATAAGAATTTTTACCCTCTAGTGAGCGTAAAATCGTGTTTTCTTGACTTTTTTCAAAGTGCGGAAAAGTCATATAAATGGACATATTAGACCATAATACACCTTAAAATAGCAATAAAAGTGAGTTTACGTTAAGTCAAGAAATAAGAGTTTTTACTCTCTAGTGATCGTGAAATCGTGTTTTCTTGACTTTTTTCAAAGTGCGGAAAAGTCATATAAATGGACATATCAGACCATAATACAGCTTAAAATAGCAATAAATGTGAGTTTACGTTAAGTCAAGAAATAAGAATTTTTACCCTCTAGTGAGCGTAAAATCGTGTTTTCTTGACTTTTTTCAAAGTTCGGAAAAGTCATATAAATGGACATATTAGACCATAATACACCTTAAAATAGCAATAAAAGTGAGTTTACGTTAAGTCTAGAAATAAGAGTTTTTACTCTCTAGTGATCGTAAAATCGTGTTTTCTTGACTTTTTTCAAAGTGCGGAAAAGTCATATAAATGGACATATTAGACCATAATACACCTTAAAATAGCAATAAAAGTGAGTTTACGTTAAGTCAAGAAATAAGAGTTTTTACTCTCTAGTGATCGTAAAATCGTGTTTTCTTGACTTTTTTGAAAGTGCGGAAAAGTGATATAAATGGACATATTAGACCATAATACACCTTAAAATAGCAATAAAAGTGAGTTTACGTTAAGTCAAGAAATAAGAGTTTTTACTCTCTAGTGATCGTAAAATCGTGTTTTCTTGCTTTTTTCAAAGTGCGGAAAAGTAATATAAATGGATATATAAGACCATAATACACCTTAAAATAGCAATAAAAGTTACTTTATGTTAAGTCAAGAAATAAGAGTTTTTACTCTCTAGTGATCGTAAAATCGTGTTTTCTTGACATTTTTCAAAGTGCGGAAAAGTCATATAAATGGATATATTAGACCATAATACACCTTAAAATAGAAATAAAAGTTACTTTATGTTAAGTCAAGAAATAAGAATTTTTACCCTCTAGTGAGCGTAAAATCGTGTTTTCTTGACTTTTTTCAAAGTGCGGAAAAGTCATATAAATGGACATATCAGACCATAATACAGCTTAAAATAGCAATAAAAGTGAGTTTACGTTAAGTCAAGAAATAAGAATTTTTCCCCTCTAGTGAGCGTAAAATCGTGTTTTCTTGACTTTTTTCAAAGTGCGGAAAAGTCATATAAATGGACATATTAGACCATAATACACCTTAAAATAGCAATAAAAGTGAGTTTACGTTAAGTCAAGAAATAAGAGTTTTTACTCTCTAGTGATCGTAAAATCGTGTTTTCTTGACTTTTTTCAAAGTGCGGAAAAGTCATATAAATGGACATATTAGACCATAATACACCTTAAAATTGCAATAAAAGTTACTTTATGTTAAGTCAAGAAATAACAATTTTTAATCTCTAGTGAGCGTAAAATCGTGTTTTCTTGACTTTTTTCAAGGTGCGGAAAAGTCATATAAATGGACATATTAGACCATAATACACCTAATAATAGCAATAAAAGTGAGTTTACGTTAAGTCAAGAAATAAGAGTTTTTACTCTCTAGTGATCGTAATATCGTGTTTTCTTGACTTTTTTCAAAGTGCGGAAAAGTCATATAAATGGACATATTAGACCATAATACACCTTAAAATAGCAATAAAAGTTACTTTATGTTAAGTCAAGAAATAAGAGTTTTTACTCTCTAGTGATCGTAAAATCGTGTTTTCTTGACTTTTTTCAAAGTGCGGAAAAGTCATATAAATGGATATATTAGACCATAATACACCTTAAAATAGAAATAAAAGTTACTTTATGTTAAGTCAAGAAATAAGAATTTTTACCCTCTAGTGAGCGTAAAATCGTGTTTTCTTGACTTTTTTCAAAGTGCGGAAAAGTCATATAAATGGACATATCAGACCATAATACAGCTTAAAATAGCAATAAAAGTGAGTTTACGTTAAGTCAAGAAATAAGAATTTTTCCCCTCTAGTGAGCATAAAATCGTGTTTTCTTGACTTTTTTCAAAGTGCGGAAAAGTCATATAAATGGACATATTAGACCATAATACACCTTAAAATAGCAATAAAAGTGAGTTTACGTTAAGTCAAGAAATAAGAATTTTTACCCTCTAGTGAGCGTAAAATCGTGTTTTCTTGACCTTTTTCAAAGTGCGGAAAAGTCATATAAATGGACATATCAGACCATAATACAGCTTAAAATAGCAATAAAAGTGAGTTTACGTTAAGTCAAGAAATAAGAATTTTTACCCTCTAGTGAGCGTAAAATCGTGTTTTCTTGACTTTTTTCAAAGTGCGGAAAAGTCATATAAATCGACATATCAGACCATAATACAGCTTAAAATAGCAATAAAAGTGAGTTTACGTTAAGTCAAGAAATAAGAATTTTTACCCTCTAGTGAACGTAAAATCGTGTTTTCTTGACTTTTTTCAAAGTGCGGAAAAGTCATATAAATGGACATATTAGACCATAATACACCTTAAAATAGCAATAAAAGTGAGTTTACGTTAAGTCAAGAAATAAGAGTTTTTACTCTCTAGTGATCGTAAAATCGTGTTTTCTTGACTTTTTTCAAAGTGCGGAAAAGTCATATAAATGGACATATCAGACCATAATACAGCTTAAAATAGCAATAAAAGTGAGTTTACGTTAAGTCAAGAAATAAGAATTTTTACCTTCTAGTGAGCGTAAAGTCGTGTTTTCTTGACTTTTTTCAAATTGCGGAAAAGTCATATAAATGGACATATTAGACCATAATACACCTTAAAATAGCAATAAAAGTGAGTTTACGTTAAGTCAAGAAATAAGAGTTTTTACTCTCTAGTGATCGTAAAATCGTGTTTTCTTGACTTTTTTCAAAGTGCGGAAAAGTGATATAAATGGACATATTAGACCATAATACACCTTAAAATAGCAATAAAAGTGAGTTTACGTTAAGTCAAGAAATAAGAGTTTTTACTCTCTAGTGATCGTAAAATCGTGTTTTCTTGACTTTTTTCAAAGTGCGGAAAAGTCATATAAATGGATATATTAGACCATAATACACCTTAAAATAGCAATAAATGTTACTTTATGTTAAGTCAAGAAATAAGAATTTTTACTCTCTAGTGAGCGTAAAATCGTGTTTTCTTGACTTTTTTCAAAGTGCGGAAAAGTCATATAAATGGACATATCAGACCATAATACAGCTTAAAATAGCAATAAAAGTGAGTTTACGTTAAGTCAAGAAATAAGAGTTTTTACTCTCTAGTGATCGTAATATCGTGTTTTCTTGACTTTTTTCAAAGTGCGGAAAAGTCATATAAATGGACATATTAGACCATAATACACCTTAAAATAGCAATAAAAGTTACTTTATGTTAAGTCAAGAAATAAGAGTTTTTACTCTCTAGTGATCGTAAAATCGTGTTTTCTTGACTTTTTTCAAAGTGCGGAAAAGTCATATAAATGGATATATTAGACCATAATACACCTTAAAATAGAAATAAAAGTTACTTTATGTTAAGTCAAGAAATAAGAATTTTTACCCTCTAGTGAGCGTAAAATCGTGTTTTCTTGACTTTTTTCAAAGTGCGGAAAAGTCATATAAATGGACATATCAGACCATAATACAGCTTAAAATAGCAATAAAAGTGAGTTTACGTTAAGTCAAGAAATAAGAATTTTTCCCCTCTAGTGAGCATAAAATCGTGTTAACTTGACTTTTTTCAAAGTGCGGAAAAGTCATATAAATGGACATATTAGACCATAATACACCTTAAAATAGCAATAAAAGTGAGTTTACGTTAAGTCAAGAAATAAGAATTTTTACCCTCTAGTGAGCGTAAAATCGTGTTTTCTTGACTTTTTTCAAAGTGCGGAAAAGTCATATAAATGGACACATTAGACCATAATACACCTTAAAATAGCAATAAAAGTGAGTTTACGTTAAGTCAAGAAATAAGAGTTTTTACTCTCTAGTGATCGTAAAATCGTGTTTTCTTGACTTTTTTCAAAGTGCGGAAAAGTCATATAAATGGACATATCAGACCATAATACAGCTTAAAATAGCAATAAAAGTGAGTTTACGTTAAGTCAAGAAATAAGAATTTTTACCCTCTAGTGAGCGTAAAATCGTGTTTTCTTGACTTTTTTCAAAGTGCGGAAAAGTCATATAAATCGACATATCAGACCATAATACAGCTTAAAATAGCAATAAAAGTGAGTTTACGTTAAGTCAAGAAATAAGAATTTTTACCCTCTAGTGAACGTAAAATCGTGTTTTCTTGACTTTTTTCAATGTGCGGAAAAGTCATATAAATGGACATATTAGACCATAATACACCTTAAAATAGCAATAAAAGTGAGTTTACGTTAAGTCAAGAAATAAGAGTTTTTACTCTCTAGTGATCGTAAAATCGTGTTTTCTTGACTTTTTTCAAAGTGCGGAAAAGTCATATAAATGGACATATCAGACCATAATACAGCTTAAAATAGCAATAAAAGTGAGTTTACGTTAAGTCAAGAAATAAGAATTTTTACCCTCTAGTGAGCGTAAAGTCGTGTTTTCTTGACTTTTTTCAAATTGCGGAAAAGTCATATAAATGGACATATTAGACCATAATACACCTTAAAATAGCAATAAAAGTGAGTTTACGTTAAGTCAAGAAATAAGAGTTTTTACTCTCTAGTGATCGTAAAATCGTGTTTTCTTGACTTTTTTCAAAGTGCGGAAAAGTGATATAAATGGACATATTAGACCATAATACACCTTAAAATAGCAATAAAAGTGAGTTTACGTTAAGTCAAGAAATAAGAGTTTTTACTCTCTAGTGATCGTAAAATCGTGTTTTCTTGACTTTTTTCAAAGTGCGGAAAAGTCATATAAATGGATATATTAGACCATAATACACCTTAAAATAGCAATAAAAGTTACTTTATGTTAAGTCAAGAAATAAGAATTTTTACTCTCTAGTGAGCGTAAAATCGTGTTTTCTTGACTTTTTTCAAAGTGCGGAAAAGTCATATAAATGGACATATCAGACCATAATACAGCTTAAAATAGCAATAAAAGTGAGTTTACGTTAAGTCAAGAAATAAGAATTTTTACCCTCTAGTGAGCGTAAAATCGTGTTTTCTTGACCTTTTTCAAAGTGCGGAAAAGTCATATAAATGGACATATTAGACCATAATACACCTAATAATAGCAATAAAAGTGAGTTTACGTTAAGTCAAGAAATAAGAGTTTTTACTCTCTAGTGATCGTAAAATCGTGTTTTCTTGACTTTTTTCAAAGTGCGGAAAAGTCATATAAATGGACATATTAGACCATAATACACCTTAAAATAGCAATAAAAGTTACTTTATGATAAGTCAAGAAATAAGAATTTTTACTCTCTAGTGAGCGTAAAATCGTGTTTTCTTGACTTTTTTCAAAGTGCGGAAAAGTCATATAAATGGACATATCAGACCATAATACAGCTTAAAATAGCAAAAAAGTGAGTTTACGTTAAGTCAAGAAATAAGAATTTTTACCCTCTAGTGAGCGTAAAATCGTGTTTTCTTGACTTTTTTCAAAGTGCGGAAAAGTCATATAAATGGACATATTAGACCATAATACACCTTAAAATAGCAATAAAAGTGAGTTTACGTTAACTCAAGAAATAAGAGTTTTTACTCTCTAGTGATCGTAAAATCGTGTTTTCTTGACTTTTTCAAAGTGCGGAAAAGTCATATAAATGGACATATTAGACCATAATACACCTTAAAATAGCAATAAAAGTGAGTTTACGTTAAGTCAAGAAATAAGAGTTTTTACTCTCTATTGATCGTAAAATCGTGTTTTCTTGACTTTTTTCAAAGTGCGGAAAAGTCATATAAATGGACATATCAGACCATAATACACCTTAAAATAGCAATAAAAGTGAGTTTACGTTAAGTCAAGAAATAAGAATTTTTACCCTCTAGTGAGCGTAAAATCGTGTTTTCTTGACTTTTTTCAAAGTGCGGAAAAGTCATATAAATGGACATATTAGACCATAATACACCTTAAAATAGCAATAAAAGTGAGTTTACGTTAAGTCAAGAAATGAGTTTTTACTCTCTATTGATCGTAAAATCGTGTTTTCTTGACTTTTTTCAAAGTGCGGAAAAGTCATATAAATGGACATATTAGACCATAATACACCTTAAAATAGCAATAAAAGTGAGTTTACGTTAAGTCAAGAAATAAGAATTTTTACTCTCTAGTGAGCGTAAAATCGTGTTTTCTTGACTTTTTTCAAAGTGCGGAAAAGTCATATAAATGGACATATTAGACCATAATACACCTAATAATAGCAATAAAAGTGAGTTTACGTTAAGTCAAGAAATAAGAGTTTTTACTCTCTAGTGATCGTAAAATCGTGTTTTCTTGACTTTTTCAAAGTGCGGAAAAGTCATATAAATGGACACATTAGACCATAATACACCTTAAAATAGCAATAAAAGTGAGTTTACGTTAAGTCAAGAAATAAGAGTTTTTACTCTCTAGAGAGCGTAAAATCGTGTTTTCTTGACTTTTTTCAAAGTGCGGAAAAGTCATATAAATGGACATATTAGACCATAATACACCTTAAAATAGCAATAAAAGTGAGTTTACGTTAAGTCAAGAAATAAGAATTTTTACTCTCTAGTGAGCGTAAAATCGTGTTTTCTTGACTTTTTTCAAAGTGCGGAAAAGTCATATAAATGGACATATCAGACCATAATACACCTTAAAATAGCAATAAAAGTGAGTTTACGTTAAGTCAAGAAATAAGAATTTTTACCCTCTAGTGAGCGTAAAATCGTGTTTTCTTGACTTTTTTCAAAGTGCGGAAAAGTCATATAAATGGACATATTAGACCATAATACACCTTAAAATAGCAATAAAAGTGAGTTTACGTTAAGTCAAGAAATAAGAGTTTTTACTCTCTATTGATCGTAAAATCGTGTTTTCTTGACTTTTTTCAAAGTGCGGAAAAGTCATATAAATGGACATATTAGACCATAATACACCTTAAAATAGCAATAAAAGTGAGTTTACGTTAAGTCAAGAAATGAGTTTTTAATCTCTATTGATCGTAAAATCGTGTTTTCTTGCCTTTTTTCAAAGTGCGGAAAAGTCATATAAATGGACATATTAGACCATAATACACCTTAAAATAGCAATAAAAGTGAGTTTACGTTAACTCAAGAAATAAGAGTTTTTACTCTCTAGTGATCGTAAAATCGTGTTTTCTTGACTTTTTTCAAAGTGCGGAAAAGTCATATAAATGGACATATTAGACCATAATACACTTTAAAATAGCAATAAAAGTGAGTTTACGTTAAGTCAAGAAATGAGTTTTTACTCTCTAGTGATCGTAAAATCGTGTTTTCTTGACTTTTTTCAAAGTGTGGAAAAATCATATAAATGGACATATTAGACCATAATACACCTTAAAATTGCAATAAAAGTGAGTTTACGTTAAGTCTAGAAATAAGAGTTTTTACTCTCTAGTGAGCGTAAAATCGTGTTTTCTTGACTTTTTTCAAAGTGCGGAAAAGTCATATAAATGGACATATCAGACCATAATACACCTTAAAATAGCAATAAAAGTTACTTTATGTTAAGTCAAGAAATAAGAATTTTTACTCTCTAGTGAGCGTAAAATCGTGTTTTCTTGACTTTTTTCAAAGTGCGGAAAAGTCATATAAATGGACATATCAGACCATAATACAGCTTAAAATAGCAAAAAAGTGAGTTTACGTTAAGTCAAGAAATAAGAATTTTTACCCTCTATTGAGCGTAAAATCGTGTTTTCTTGACTTTTTTCAAAGTGCGGAAAAGTCATATAAATGGACATATTAGACCATAATACACCTTAAAATAGCAATAAAAGTGAGTTTACGTTAACTCAAGAAATAAGAGTTTTTACTCTCTAGTGATCGTAAAATCGTGTTTTCTTGACTTTTTTCAAAGTGCGGAAAAGTCATATAAATGGACATATTAGACCATAATACACCTTAAAATAGCAATAAAAGTGAGTTTACGTTAAGTCAAGAAATGAGTTTTTACTCTCTAGTGATCGTAAAATCGTGTTTTCTTGACTTTTTTCAAAGTGCGGAAAAGTCATATAAATGGACATATTAGACCATAATACACCTTAAAATAGCAATAAAAGTGAGTTTACGTTAAGTCAAGAAATAAGAATTTTTACTCTCTAGTGAGCGTAAAATCGTGTTTTCTTGACTTTTTTCAAAGTGCGGAAAAGTCATATAAATGGACATATCAGACCATAATACAGCTTAAAATAGCAATAAAAGTGAGTTTACGTTAAGTCAAGAAATAAGAATTTTTACCCTCTAGTGAGGGTAAAATCGTGTTTTCTTGACTTTTTTCAAAGTGCGGAAAAGTCATATAAATGGACACATTAGACCATAATACACCTTAAAATAGCAATAAAAGTGAGTTTACGTTAAGTCAAGAAATAAGAGTTTTTACTCTCTAGTGATCGTAAAATCGTGTTTTCTTGACTTTTTTCAAAGTGCGGAAAAGTCATATAAATGGACATATCGGACCATAATACAGCTTAAAATAGCAATAAAAGTGAGTTTACGTTAAGTCAAGAAATAAGAATTTTTACCCTCTAGTGAGCGTAAAATCGTGTTTTCTTGACTTTTTTCAAAGTGCGGAAAAGTCATATAAATGGACATATCAGACCATAATACAGCTTAAAATAGCAATAAAAGTGAGTTTACGTTAAGTCAAGAAATAAGAATTTTTACCCTCTAGTGAACGTAAAATCGTGTTTTCTTGACTTTTTTCAAAGTGCGGAAAAGTCATATAAATGGACATATTAGACCATAATACACCTTAAAATAGCAATAAAAGTGAGTTTACGTTAAGTCAAGAAATAAGAGTTTTTACTCTCTAGTGATCGTAAAATCGTGTTTTCTTGACTTTTTTCAAAGTGCGGAAAAGTCATATAAATGGACATATCAGACCATAATACAGCTTAAAATAGCAATAAAAGTGAGTTTACGTTAAGTCAAGAAATAAGAATTTTTACCCTCTAGTGAGCGTAAAATCGTGTTTTCTTGACTTTTTTCAAATTGCGGAAAAGTCATATAAATGGACATATTAGACCATAATACACCTTAAAATAGCAATAAAAGTGAGTTTACGTTAAGTCAAGAAATAAGAGTTTTTACTCTCTAGTGATCGTAAAATCGTGTTTTCTTGACTTTTTTCAAAGTGCGGAAAAGTCATATAAATGGACATATCAGACCATAATACAGCTTAAAATAGCAATAAAAGTGAGTTTACGTTAAGTCAAGAAATAAGAATTTTTACCCTCTATTGAGCGTAAAATCGTGTTTTCTTGACTTTTTTCAAAGTGCGGAAAAGTCATATAAATGGACATATTAGACCATAATACACCTTAAAATAGCAATAAAAGTGAGTTTACGTTAACTCAAGAAATAAGAGTTTTTACTCTCTAGTGATCGTAAAATCGTGTTTTCTTGACTTTTTTCAAAGTGCGGAAAAGTCATATAAATGGACATATTAGACCATAATACACCTTAAAATAGCAATAAAAGTGAGTTTACGTTAAGTCAAGAAATGAGTTTTTACTCTCTAGTGATCGTAAAATCGTGTTTTCTTGACTTTTTTCAAAGTGCGGAAAAGTCATATAAATGGACATATTAGACCATAATACACCTTAAAATAGCAATAAAAGTGAGTTTACGTTAAGTCAAGAAATAAGAATTTTTACTCTCTAGTGAGCGTAAAATCGTGTTTTCTTGACTTTTTTCAAAGTGCGGAAAAGTCATATAAATGGACATATCAGACCATAATACAGCTTAAAATAGCAATAAAAGTGAGTTTACGTTAAGTCAAGAAATAAGAATTTTTACCCTCTAGTGAGGGTAAAATCGTGTTTTCTTGACTTTTTTCAAAGTGCGGAAAAGTCATATAAATGGACACATTAGACCATAATACACCTTAAAATAGCAATAAAAGTGAGTTTACGTTAAGTCAAGAAATAAGAGTTTTTACTCTCTAGTGATCGTAAAATCGTGTTTTCTTGACTTTTTTCAAAGTGCGGAAAAGTCATATAAATGGACATATCGGACCATAATACAGCTTAAAATAGCAATAAAAGTGAGTTTACGTTAAGTCAAGAAATAAGAATTTTTACCCTCTAGTGAGCGTAAAATCGTGTTTTCTTGACTTTTTTCAAAGTGCGGAAAAGTCATATAAATGGACATATCAGACCATAATACAGCTTAAAATAGCAATAAAAGTGAGTTTACGTTAAGTCAAGAAATAAGAATTTTTACCCTCTAGTGAGCTTAAAATCGTGTTTTCTTGACCTTTTTCAAAGTGCGGAAAAGTCATATAAATGGACATATTAGACCATAATACACCTAATAATAGCAATAAAAGTGAGTTTACGTTAAGTCAAGAAATAAGAGTTTTTACTCTCTAGTGATCGTAAAATCGTGTTTTCTTGACTTTTTTCAAAGTGCGGAAAAGTCATATAAATGGACATATTAGACCATAATACACCTTAAAATAGCAATAAAAGTGAGTTTACGTTAAGTCAAGAAATAAGAGTTTTTACTCTCTATTGATCGTAAAATCGTGTTTTCTTGACTTTTTTCAAAGTGCGGAAAAGTCATATAAATGGACATATCACACCATAATACACCTTAAAATAGCAATAAAAGTGAGTTTACGTTAAGTCAAGAAATAAGAATTTTTACCCTCTAGTGAGCGTAAAATCGTGTTTTCTTGACTTTTTTCAAAGTGCGGAAAAGTCATATAAATGGACATATTAGACCATAATACACCTTAAAATAGCAATAAAAGTGAGTTTACGTTAAGTCAAGAAATGAGTTGATCGTAAAATCGTGTTTTCTTGACTTTTTTCAAAGTGCGGAAAAGTCATATAAATGGACATATTAGACCATAATACACCTTAAAATAGCAATAAAAGTGAGTTTACGTTAAGTCAAGAAATAAGAATTTTTACTCTCTAGTGAGCGTAAAATCGTGTTTTCTTGACTTTTTTCAAAGTGCGGAAAAGTCATATAAATGGACATATTAGACCATAATACACCTAATAATAGCAATAAAAGTGAGTTTACGTTAAGTCAAGAAATAAGAGTTTTTACTCTCTAGTGATCGTAAAATCGTGTTTTCTTGACTTTTTTCAAAGTGCGGAAAAGTCATATAAATGGACATATTAGACCATAATACACCTTAAAATAGCAATAAAAGTGAGGTTACGTTAAGTCAAGAAATAAGAATATTTACTCTCTAGTGAGCGTAAAATGTGTTTTCTTGACTTTTTTCAAAGTGCGGAAAAGTCATATAAATGGACATATCAGACCATAATACAGCTTAAAATAGCAAAAAAGTGAGTTTACGTTAAGTCAAGAAATAAGAATTTTTACCCTCTAGTGAGCGTAAAATCGTGTTTTCTTGACTTTTTTCAAAGTGCGGAAAAGTCATATAAATGGACATATTAGACCATAATACGCCTTAAAATAGCAATAAAAGTGAGTTTACGTTAACTCAAGAAATAAGAGTTTTTACTCTCTAGTGATCGTAAAATCGTGTTTTCTTGACTTTTTTCAAAGTGCGGAAAAGTCATATAAATGGACATATTAGACCATAATACACCTTAAAATAGCAATAAAAGTGAGTTTACGTTAAGTCAAGAAATAAGAATTTTTACTCTCTAGTGAGCGTAAAATCGTGTTTTCTTGACTTTTTTCAAAGTGCGGAAAAGTCATATAAATGGACATATCAGACCATAATACACCTTAAAATAGCAATAAAAGTGAGTTTACGTTAAGTCAAGAAATAAGAATTTTTACCCTCTAGTGAGCGTAAAATCGTGTTTTCTTGACTTTTTTCAAAGTGCGGAAAAGTCATATAAATGGACATATCAGACCATAATACAGCTTAAAATAGCAATAAAAGTGAGTTTACGTTAAGTCAAGAAATAAGAATTTTTACCCTCTAGTGAGCGTAAAGTCGTGTTTTCTTGACTTTTTTCAAATTGCGGAAAAGTCATATAAATGGACATATTAGACCATAATACACCTTAAAATAGCAATAAAAGTGAGTTTACGTTAAGTCAAGAAATAAGAGTTTTTACTCTCTAGTGATCGTAAAATCGTGTTTTCTTGACTTTTTTCAAAGTGCGGAAAAGTGATATAAATGGACATATTAGACCATAATACACCTTAAAATAGCAATAAAAGTGAGTTTACGTTAAGTCAAGAAATAAGAGTTTTTACTCTCTAGTGATCGTAAAATCGTGTTTTCTTGACTTTTTTCAAAGTGCGGAAAAGTCATATAAATGGACATATTAGACCATAATACACTTTAAAATAGCAATAAAAGTGAGTTTACGTTAAGTCAAGAAATGAGTTTTTACTCTCTAGTGATCGTAAAATCGTGTTTTCTTGACTTTTTTCAAAGTGTGGAAAAGTCATATAAATGGACATATTAGACCATAATACACCTTAAAATTGCAATAAAAGTGAGTTTACGTTAAGTCTAGAAATAAGAGTTTTTACTCTCTAGTGAGCGTAAAATCGTGTTTTCTTGACTTTTTTCAAAGTGCGGAAAAGTCATATAAATGGACATATCAGACCATAATACACCTTAAAATAGCAATAAAAGTTACTTTATGTTAAGTCAAGAAATAAGAATTTTTACTCTCTAGTGAGCGTAAAATCGTGTTTTCTTGACTTTTTTCAAAGTGCGGAAAAGTCATATAAATGGACATATCAGACCATAATACAGCTTAAAATAGCAAAAAAGTGAGTTTACGTTAAGTCAAGAAATAAGAATTTTTACCCTCTATTGAGCGTAAAATCGTGTTTTCTTGACTTTTTTCAAAGTGCGGAAAAGTCATATAAATGGACATATTAGACCATAATACACCTTAAAATAGCAATAAAAGTGAGTTTACGTTAACTCAAGAAATAAGAGTTTTTACTCTCTAGTGATCGTAAAATCGTGTTTTCTTGACTTTTTTCAAAGTGCGGAAAAGTCATATAAATGGACATATTAGACCATAATACACCTTAAAATAGCAATAAAAGTGAGTTTACGTTAAGTCAAGAAATGAGTTTTTACTCTCTAGTGATCGTAAAATCGTGTTTTCTTGACTTTTTTCAAAGTGCGGAAAAGTCATATAAATGGACATATTAGACCATAATACACCTTAAAATAGCAATAAAAGTGAGTTTACGTTAAGTCAAGAAATAAGAATTTTTACTCTCTAGTGAGCGTAAAATCGTGTTTTCTTGACTTTTTTCAAAGTGCGGAAAAGTCATATAAATGGACATATCAGACCATAATACAGCTTAAAATAGCAATAAAAGTGAGTTTACGTTAAGTTAAGAAATAAGAATTTTTACCCTCTAGTGAGGGTAAAATCGTGTTTTCTTGACTTTTTTCAAAGTGCGGAAAAGTCATATAAATGGACACATTAGACCATAATACACCTTAAAATAGCAATAAAAGTGAGTTTACGTTAAGTCAAGAAATAAGAGTTTTTACTCTCTAGTGATCGTAAAATCGTGTTTTCTTGACTTTTTTCAAAGTGCGGAAAAGTCATATAAATGGACATATCAGACCATAATACAGCTTAAAATAGCAATAAAAGTGAGTTTACGTTAAGTCAAGAAATAAGAATTTTTACCCTCTAGTGAGCGTAAAATCGTGTTTTCTTGACTTTTTTCAAAGTGCGGAAAAGTCATATAAATGGACATATCAGACCATAATACAGCTTAAAATAGCAATAAAAGTGAGTTTACGTTAAGTCAAGAAATAAGAATTTTTACCCTCTAGTGAGCGTAAAATCGTGTTTTCTTGACTTTTTTCAAAGTGCGGAAAAGTCATATAAATGGACATATTAGACCATAATACACCTTAAAATAGCAATAAAAGTGAGTTTACGTTAAGTCAAGAAATAAGAGTTTTTACTCTCTAGTGATCGTAAAATCGTGTTTTCTTGACTTTTTTCAAAGTGCGGAAAAGTCATATAAATGGACATATCAGACCATAATACAGCTTAAAATAGCAATAAAAGTGAGTTTACGTTAAGTCAAGAAATAAGAATTTTTACCCTCTAGTGAGCGTAAAATCGTGTTTTCTTGACTTTTTTCAAATTGCGGAAAAGTCATATAAATGGACATATTAGACCATAATACACCTTAAAATAGCAATAAAAGTGAGTTTACGTTAAGTCAAGAAATAAGAGTTTTTACTCTCTAGTGATCGTAAAATCGTGTTTTCTTGACTTTTTTCAAAGTGCGGAAAAGTGATATAAATGGACATATTAGACCATAATACACCTTAAAATAGCAATAAAAGTGAGTTTACGTTAAGTCAAGAAATAAGAGTTTTTACTCTCTAGTGATCGTAAAATCGTGTTTTCTTGACTTTTTTCAAAGTGCGGAAAAGTCATATAAATGGATATATTAGACCATAATACACCTTAAAATAGCAATAAAAGTTACTTTATGTTAAGTCAAGAAATAAGAATTTTTACTCTCTAGTGAGCGTAAAATCGTGTTTTCTTGACTTTTTTCAAAGTGCGGAAAAGTCATATAAATGGACATATCAGACCATAATACAGCTTAAAATAGCAATAAAAGTGAGTTTACGTTAAGTCAAGAAATAAGAATTTTTACCCTCTAGTGAGCGTAAAATCGTGTTTTCTTGACCTTTTTCAAAGTGCGGAAAAGTCATATAAATGGACATATTAGACCATAATACACCTAATAATAGCAATAAAAGTGAGTTTACGTTAAGTCAAGAAATAAGAGTTTTTACTCTCTAGTGATCGTAAAATCGTGTTTTCTTGACTTTTTTCAAAGTGCGGAAAAGTCATATAAATGGACATATTAGACCATAATACACCTTAAAATAGCAATAAAAGTTACTTTATGATAAGTCAAGAAATAAGAATTTTTACTCTCTAGTGAGCGTAAAATCGTGTTTTCTTGACTTTTTTCAAAGTGCGGAAAAGTCATATAAATGGACATATCAGACCATAATACAGCTTAAAATAGCAAAAAAGTGAGTTTACGTTAAGTCAAGAAATAAGAATTTTTACCCTCTAGTGAGCGTAAAATCGTGTTTTCTTGACTTTTTTCAAAGTGCGGAAAAGTCATATAAATGGACATATTAGACCATAATAAACCTTAAAATAGCAATAAAAGTGAGTTTACGTTAACTCAAGAAATAAGAGTTTTTACTCTCTAGTGATCGCAAAATCGTGTTTTCTTGACTTTTTCAAAGTGCGGAAAAGTCATATAAATGGACATATTAGACCATAATACACCTTAAAATAGCAATAAAAGTGAGTTTACGTTAAGTCAAGAAATAAGAGTTTTTACTCTCTATTGATCGTAAAATCGTGTTTTCTTGACTTTTTTCAAAGTGCGGAAAAGTCATATAAATGGACATATCAGACCATAATACACCTTAAAATAGCAATAAAAGTGAGTTTACGTTAAGTCAAGAAATAAGAATTTTTACCCTCTAGTGAGCGTAAAATCGTGTTTTCTTGACTTTTTTCAAAGTGCGGAAAAGTCATATAAATGGACATATTAGACCATAATACACCTTAAAATAGCAATAAAAGTGAGTTTACGTTAAGTCAAGAAATAAGAGTTTTTACTCTCTATTGATCGTAAAATCGTGTTTTCTTGACTTTTTTCAAAGTGCGGAAAAGTCATATAAATGGACATATTAGACCATAATACACCTTAAAATAGCAATAAAAGAGAGTTTACGTTAAGTCAAGAAATGAGTTTTTACTCTCTATTGATCGTAAAATCGTGTTTTCTTGACTTTTTTCAAAGTGCGGAAAAGTCATATAAATGGACATATTAGACCATAATACACCTTAAAATAGCAATAAAAGTGAGTTTACGTTAAGTCAAGAAATAAGAGTTTTTACTCTCTAGAGAGCGTAAAATCGTGTTTTCTTGACTTTTTTCAAAGTGCGGAAAAGTCATATAAATGGACATATTAGACCATAATACACCTTAAAATAGCAATAAAAGTGAGTTTACGTTAAGTCAAGAAATAAGAATTTTTACTCTCTAGTGAGCGTAAAATCGTGTTTTCTTGACTTTTTTCAAAGTGCGGAAAAGTCATATAAATGGACATATCAGACCATAATACACCTTAAAATAGCAATAAAAGTGAGTTTACGTTAAGTCAAGAAATAAGAATTTTTACCCTCTAGTGAGCGTAAAATCGTGTTTTCTTGACTTTTTTCAAAGTGCGGAAAAGTCATATAAATGGACATATTAGACCATAATACACCTTAAAATAGCAATAAAAGTGAGTTTACGTTAAGTCAAGAAATAAGAGTTTTTACTCTCTATTGATCGTAAAATCGTGTTTTCTTGACTTTTTTCAAAGTGCGGAAAAGTCATATAAATGGACATATTAGACCATAATACACCTTAAAATAGCAATAAAAGTGAGTTTACGTTAAGTCAAGAAATGAGTTTTTAATCTCTATTGATCGTAAATTCGTGTTTTCTTGCCTTTTTTCAAAGTGCGGAAAAGTCATATAAATGGACATATTAGACCATAATACACCTTAAAATAGCAATAAAAGTGAGTTTACGTTAACTCAAGAAATAAGAGTTTTTACTCTCTAGTGATCGTAAAATCGTGTTTTCTTGACCTTTTTCAAAGTGCGGAAAAGTCATATAAATGGACATATTAGACCATAATACACTTTAAAATAGCAATAAAAGTGAGTTTACGTTAAGTCAAGAAATGAGTTTTTACTCTCTAGTGATCGTAAAATCGTGTTTTCTTGCCTTTTTTCAAAGTGTGGAAAAGTCATATAAATGGACATATTAGACCATAATACACCTTAAAATTGCAATAAAAGTGAGTTTACGTTAAGTCTAGAAATAAGAGTTTTTACTCTCTAGTGAGCGTAAAATCGTGTTTTCTTGACTTTTTTCAAAGTGCGGAAAAGTCATATAAATGGACATATCAGACCATAATACACCTTAAAATAGCAATAAAAGTTACTTTATGTTAAGTCAAGAAATAAGAATTTTTACTCTCTAGTGAGCGTAAAATCGTGTTTTCTTGACTTTTTTCAAAGTGCGGAAAAGTCATATAAATGGACATATCAGACCATAATACAGCTTAAAATAGCAATAAAAGTGAGTCTACGTTAAGTCAAGAAATAAGAATTTTTACCCTCTAGTGAGCGTAAAATCGTGTTTTCTTGACTTTTTTCAAAGTACGGAAAAGTCATATAAATGGACATATCAGACCACAATACAGCTTAAAATAGCAATAAAAGTGAGTTTACGTTAAGTCAAGAAATAAGAATTTTTACCCTCTAGTGAGCGTAAAATCGTGTTTTCTTGACTTTTTTCAAAGTGCGGAAAAGTCATATAAATGGACATATTAGACCATAATACACCTTAAAATAGCAATAAAAGTGAGTTTACGTTAAGTCAAGAAATAAGAGTTTTTACTCTCTAGTGATCGTAAAATCGTGTTTTCTTGACTTTTTTCAAAGTGCGGAAAAGTCATATAAATGGACATATCAGACCATAATACAGCTTAAAATAGCAATAAAAGTGAGTTTACGTTAAGTCAAGAAATAAGAATTTTTACGCTCTAGTGATCGTAAAATCGTGTTTTCTTGACTTTTTTCAAAGTGCGGAAAAGTCATATAAATGGACATATTAGACCATAATACACCTTAAAATAGCAATAAAAGTGAGTTTACGTTAAGTCAAGAAATAAGAGTTTTTACTCTCTAGTGATCGTAAAATCGTGTTTTCTTGACTTTTTTCAAAGTGCGGAAAAGTCATATAAATGGACATATTAGACCATACTACACCTTAAAATAGCAATAAAAGTTACTTTATGTTAAGTCAAGAAATAAGAATTTTTACTCTCTAGTGATCGTAAATTCGTGTTTTCTTGACTTTTTTCAAAGTGCGGAAAAGTCATATAAATGGACATATCAGACCATAATACAGCTTAAAATAGCAATAAAAGTGAGTTTACGTTAAGTCAAGAAATAAGAATTTTTACCCTCTAGTGAGCGTAAAATCGTGTTTTCTTGACTTTTTTCAAAGTGCGGAAAAGTCATATAAATGGACATATTAGACCATAATACACCTTAAAATAGCAATAAAAGTTACTTTATGATAAGTCAAGAAATAAGAATTTTTACTCTCTAGTGAGCGTAAAATCGTGTTTTCTTGACTTTTTTCAAAGTGCGGAAAAGTCATATAAATGGACATATCAGACCATAATACAGCTTAAAATAGCAAAAAAGTGAGTTTACGTTAAGTCAAGAAATAAGAATTTTTACCCTCTAGTGAGCGTAAAATCGTGTTTTCTTGACTTTTTTCAAAGTGCGGAAAAGTCATATAAATGGACATATTAGACCATAATACACCTTAAAATAGCAATAAAAGTGAGTTTACGTTAACTCAAGAAATAAGAGTTTTTACTCTCTAGTGATCGCAAAATCGTGTTTTCTTGACTTTTTCAAAGTGCGGAAAAGTCATATAAATGGACATATTAGACCATAATACACCTTAAAATAGCAATAAAAGTGAGTTTACGTTAAGTCAAGAAATAAGAGTTTTTACTCTCTATTGATCGTAAAATCGTGTTTTCTTGACTTTTTTCAAAGTGCGGAAAAGTCATATAAATGGACATATCAGACCATAATACACCTTAAAATAGCAATAAAAGTGAGTTTACGTTAAGTCAAGAAATAAGAATTTTTACCCTCTAGTGAGCGTAAAATCGTGTTTTCTTGACTTTTTTCAAAGTGCGGAAAAGTCATATAAATGGACATATTAGACCATAATACACCTTAAAATAGCAATAAAAGTGAGTTTACGTTAAGTCAAGAAATAAGAGTTTTTACTCTCTATTGATCGTAAAATCGTGTTTTCTTGACTTTTTTCAAAGTGCGGAAAAGTCATATAAATGGACATATTAGACCATAATACACCTTAAAATAGCAATAAAAGAGAGTTTACGTTAAGTCAAGAAATGAGTTTTTACTCTCTATTGATCGTAAAATCGTGTTTTCTTGACTTTTTTCAAAGTGCGGAAAAGTCATATAAATGGACATATTAGACCATAATACACCTTAAAATAGCAATAAAAGTGAGTTTACGTTAAGTCAAGAAATAAGAATTTTTACTCTCTAGTGAGCGTAAAATCGTGTTTTCTTGACTTTTTTCAAAGTGCGGAAAAGTCATATAAATGGACATATTAGACCATAATACACCTAAAAATAGCAATAAAAGTGAGTTTACGTTAAGTCAAGAAATAAGAGTTTTTACTCTCTAGTGATCGTAAAATCGTGTTTTCTTGACTTTTTTCAAAGTGCGGAAAAGTCATATAAATGGACATATTAGACCATAATACACCTTAAAATAGCAATAAAAGTGAGGTTACGTTAAGTCAAGAAATAAGAATATTTACTCTCTAGTGAGCGTAAAATCGTGTTTTCTTGACTTTTTTCAAAGTGCGGAAAAGTCATATAAATGGACATATCAGACCATAATACAGCTTAAAATAGCAATAAAAGTGAGTTTACGTTAAGTCAAGAAATAAGAATTTTTACCCTCTAGTGAGCGTAAAATCGTGTTTTCTTGACTTTTTTCAAAGTGCGGAAAAGTCATATAAATGGACATATTAGACCATAATACGCCTTAAAATAGCAATAAAAGTGAGTTTACGTTAACTCAAGAAATAAGAGTTTTTACTCTCTAGTGATCGTAAAATCGTGTTTTCTTGACTTTTTCAAAGTGCGGAAAAGTCATATAAATGGACATATTAGACCATAATACACCTTAAAATAGCAATAAAAGTGAGTTTACGTTAAGTCAAGAAATAAGAGTTTTTACTCTCTAGAGAGCGTAAAATCGTGTTTTCTTGACTTTTTTCAAAGTGCGGAAAAGTCATATAAATGGACATATTAGACCATAATACACCTTAAAATAGCAATAAAAGTGAGTTTACGTTAAGTCAAGAAATAAGAATTTTTACTCTCTAGTGAGCGTAAAATCGTGTTTTCTTGACTTTTTTCAAAGTGCGGAAAAGTCATATAAATGGACATATCAGACCATAATACACCTTAAAATAGCAATAAAAGTGAGTTTACGTTAAGTCAAGAAATAAGAATTTTTACCCTCTAGTGAGCGTAAAATCGTGTTTTCTTGTCTTTTTTCAAAGTGCGGAAAAGTCATATAAATGGACATATTAGACCATAATACACCTTAAAATAGCAATAAAAGTGAGTTTACGTTAAGTCAAGAAATAAGAGTTTTTACTCTCTATTGATCGTAAAATCGTGTTTTCTTGACTTTTTTCAAAGTGCGGAAAAGTCATATAAATGGACATATTAGACCATAATACACCTTAAAATAGCAATAAAAGTGAGTTTACGTTAAGTCAAGAAATGAGTTTTTAATCTCTATTGATCGTAAAATCGTGTTTTCTTGCCTTTTTTCAAAGTGCGGAAAAGTCATATAAATGGACATATTAGACCATAATACACCTTAAAATAGCAATAAAAGTGAGTTTACGTTAACTCAAGAAATAAGAGTTTTTACTCTCTAGTGATCGTAAAATCGTGTTTTCTTGACTTTTTTCAAAGTGCGGAAAAGTCATATAAATGGACATATTAGACCATAATACACTTTAAAATAGCAATAAAAGTGAGTTTACGTTAAGTCAAGAAATGAGTTTTTACTCTCTAGTGATCGTAAAATCGTGTTTTCTTGACTTTTTTCAAAGTGTGGAAAAGTCATATAAATGGACATATTAGACCATAATACACCTTAAAATTGCAATAAAAGTGAGTTTACGTTAAGTCTAGAAATAAGAGTTTTTACTCTCTAGTGAGCGTAAAATCGTGTTTTCTTGACTTTTTTCAAAGTGCGGAAAAGTCATATAAATGGACATATCAGACCATAATACACCTTAAAATAGCAATAAAAGTTACTTTATGTTAAGTCAAGAAATAAGAATTTTTACTCTCTAGTGAGCGTAAAATCGTGTTTTCTTGACTTTTTTCAAAGTGCGGAAAAGTCATATAAATGGACATATCAGACCATAATACAGCTTAAAATAGCAATAAAAGTGAGTCTACGTTAAGTCAAGAAATAAGAATTTTTACCCTCTAGTGAGCGTAAAATCGTGTTTTCTTGACTTTTTTCAAAGTACGGAAAAGTCATATAAATGGACATATCAGACCATAATACAGCTTAAAATAGCAATAAAAGTGAGTTTACGTTAAGTCAAGAAATAAGAATTTTTACCCTCTAGTGAGCGTAAAATCGTGTTTTCTTGACTTTTTTCAAAGTGCGGAAAAGTCATATAAATGGACATATTAGACCATAATACACCTTAATATAGCAATAAAAGTGAGTTTACGTTAAGTCAAGAAATAAGAGTTTTTACTCTCTAGTGATCGTAAAATCGTGTTTTCTTGACTTTTTTCAAAGTGCGGAAAAGTCATATAAATGGACATATCAGACCATAATACAGCTTAAAATAGCAATAAAAGTGAGTTTACGTTAAGTCAAGAAATAAGAATTTTTACGCTCTAGTGATCGTAAAATCGTGTTTTCTTGACTTTTTTCAAAGTGCGGAAAAGTCATATAAATGGACATATTAGACCATAATACACCTTAAAATAGCAATAAAAGTGAGTTTACGTTAAGTCAAGAAATAAGAGTTTTTACTCTCTAGTGATCGTAAAATCGTGTTTTCTTGACTTTTTTCAAAGTGCGGAAAAGTGATATAAATGGATATATAAGACCATAATACACCTTAAAATAGCAATAAAAGTTACTTTATGTTAAGTCAAGAAATAAGAGTTTTTACTCTCTAGTGATCGTAAAATCGTGTTTTCTTGACTTTTTTCAAAGTGCGGAAAAGTCATATAAATGGATATATTAGACCATAATACACCTTAAAATAGAAATAAAAGTTACTTTATGTTAAGTCAAGAAATAAGAATTTTTACCCTCTAGTGAGCGTAAAATCGTGTTTTCTTGACTTTTTTCAAAGTGCGGAAAAGTCATATAAATGGACATATCAGACCATAATACAGCTTAAAATAGCAATAAAAGTGAGTTTACGTTAAGTCAAGAAATAAGAGTTTTTACTCTCTAGTGATCGTAAAATCGTGTTTTCTTGACTTTTTTCAAAGTGCGGAAAAGTCATATAAATGGACATATTAGACCATAATACACCTTAAAATAGCAATAAAAGTTACTTTATGATAAGTCAAGAAATAAGAATTTTTACTCTCTAGTGAGCGTAAAATCGTGTTTTCTTGACTTTTTTCAAAGTGCGGAAAAGTCATATAAATGGACATATCAGACCATAATACAGCTTAAAATAGCAAAAAAGTGAGTTTACGTTAAGTCAAGAAATAAGAATTTTTACCCTCTAGTGAGCGTAAAATCGTGTTTTCTTGACTTTTTTCAAAGTGCGGAAAAGTCATATAAATGGACATATTAGACCATAATAAACCTTAAAATAGCAATAAAAGTGAGTTTACGTTAACTCAAGAAATAAGAGTTTTTACTCTCTAGTGATCGCAAAATCGTGTTTTCTTGACTTTTTCAAAGTGCGGAAAAGTCATATAAATGGACATATTAGACCATAATACACCTTAAAATAGCAATAAAAGTGAGTTTACGTTAAGTCAAGAAATAAGAGTTTTTACTCTCTATTGATCGTAAAATCGTGTTTTCTTGACTTTTTTCAAAGTGCGGAAAAGTCATATAAATGGACATATCAGACCATAATACACCTTAAAATAGCAATAAAAGTGAGTTTACGTTAAGTCAAGAAATAAGAATTTTTACCCTCTAGTGAGCGTAAAATCGTGTTTTCTTGACTTTTTTCAAAGTGCGGAAAAGTCATATAAATGGACATATTAGACCATAATACACCTTAAAATAGCAATAAAAGTGAGTTTACGTTAAGTCAAGAAATAAGAGTTTTTACTCTCTATTGATCGTAAAATCGTGTTTTCTTGACTTTTTTCAAAGTGCGGAAAAGTCATATAAATGGACATATTAGACCATAATACACCTTAAAATAGCAATAAAAGAGAGTTTACGTTAAGTCAAGAAATGAGTTTTTACTCTCTATTGATCGTAAAATCGTGTTTTCTTGACTTTTTTCAAAGTGCGGAAAAGTCATATAAATGGACATATTAGACCATAATACACCTTAAAATAGCAATAAAAGTGAGTTTACGTTAAGTCAAGAAATAAGAGTTTTTACTCTCTAGAGAGCGTAAAATCGTGTTTTCTTGACTTTTTTCAAAGTGCGGAAAAGTCATATAAATGGACATATTAGACCATAATACACCTTAAAATAGCAATAAAAGTGAGTTTACGTTAAGTCAAGAAATAAGAATTTTTACTCTCTAGTGAGCGTAAAATCGTGTTTTCTTGACTTTTTTCAAAGTGCGGAAAAGTCATATAAATGGACATATCAGACCATAATACACCTTAAAATAGCAATAAAAGTGAGTTTACGTTAAGTCAAGAAATAAGAATTTTTACCCTCTAGTGAGCGTAAAATCGTGTTTTCTTGACTTTTTTCAAAGTGCGGAAAAGTCATATAAATGGACATATTAGACCATAATACACCTTAAAATAGCAATAAAAGTGAGTTTACGTTAAGTCAAGAAATAAGAGTTTTTACTCTCTATTGATCGTAAAATCGTGTTTTCTTGACTTTTTTCAAAGTGCGGAAAAGTCATATAAATGGACATATTAGACCATAATACACCTTAAAATAGCAATAAAAGTGAGTTTACGTTAAGTCAAGAAATGAGTTTTTAATCTCTATTGATCGTAAAATCGTGTTTTCTTGCCTTTTTTCAAAGTGCGGAAAAGTCATATAAATGGACATATTAGACCATAATACACCTTAAAATAGCAATAAAAGTGAGTTTACGTTAACTCAAGAAATAAGAGTTTTTACTCTCTAGTGATCGTAAAATCGTGTTTTCTTGACCTTTTTCAAAGTGCGGAAAAGTCATATAAATGGACATATTAGACCATAATACACTTTAAAATAGCAATAAAAGTGAGTTTACGTTAAGTCAAGAAATGAGTTTTTACTCTCTAGTGATCGTAAAATCGTGTTTTCTTGCCTTTTTTCAAAGTGTGGAAAAGTCATATAAATGGACATATTAGACCATAATACACCTTAAAATTGCAATAAAAGTGAGTTTACGTTAAGTCTAGAAATAAGAGTTTTTACTCTCTAGTGAGCGTAAAATCGTGTTTTCTTGACTTTTTTCAAAGTGCGGAAAAGTCATATAAATGGACATATCAGACCATAATACACCTTAAAATAGCAATAAAAGTTACTTTATGTTAAGTCAAGAAATAAGAATTTTTACTCTCTAGTGAGCGTAAAATCGTGTTTTCTTGACTTTTTTCAAAGTGCGGAAAAGTCATATAAATGGACATATCAGACCATAATACAGCTTAAAATAGCAATAAAAGTGAGTCTACGTTAAGTCAAGAAATAAGAATTTTTACCCTCTAGTGAGCGTAAAATCGTGTTTTCTTGACTTTTTTCAAAGTACGGAAAAGTCATATAAATGGACATATCAGACCACAATACAGCTTAAAATAGCAATAAAAGTGAGTTTACGTTAAGTCAAGAAATAAGAATTTTTACCCTCTAGTGAGCGTAAAATCGTGTTTTCTTGACTTTTTTCAAAGTGCGGAAAAGTCATATAAATGGACATATTAGACCATAATACACCTTAAAATAGCAATAAAAGTGAGTTTACGTTAAGTCAAGAAATAAGAGTTTTTACTCTCTAGTGATCGTAAAATCGTGTTTTCTTGACTTTTTTCAAAGTGCGGAAAAGTCATATAAATGGACATATCAGACCATAATACAGCTTAAAATAGCAATAAAAGTGAGTTTACGTTAAGTCAAGAAATAAGAATTTTTACGCTCTAGTGATCGTAAAATCGTGTTTTCTTGACTTTTTTCAAAGTGCGGAAAAGTCATATAAATGGACATATTAGACCATAATACACCTTAAAATAGCAATAAAAGTGAGTTTACGTTAAGTCAAGAAATAAGAGTTTTTACTCTCTAGTGATCGTAAAATCGTGTTTTCTTGACTTTTTTCAAAGTGCGGAAAAGTCATATAAATGGACATATTAGACCATACTACACCTTAAAATAGCAATAAAAGTTACTTTATGTTAAGTCAAGAAATAAGAATTTTTACTCTCTAGTGATCGTAAATTCGTGTTTTCTTGACTTTTTTCAAAGTGCGGAAAAGTCATATAAATGGACATATCAGACCATAATACAGCTTAAAATAGCAATAAAAGTGAGTTTACGTTAAGTCAAGAAATAAGAATTTTTACCCTCTAGTGAGCGTAAAATCGTGTTTTCTTGACTTTTTTCAAAGTGCGGAAAAGTCATATAAATGGACATATTAGACCATAATACACCTTAAAATAGCAATAAAAGTGAGTTTACGTTAAGTCAAGAAATAAGAGTTTTTACTCTCTAGTGATCGTAAAATCGTGTTTTCTTGACTTTTTTCAAAGTGCGGAAAAGTCATATAAATGGACACATTAGACCATAATACACCTTAAAATAGCAATAAAAGTGAGTTTACGTTAAGTCAAGAAATAAGAGTTTTTACTCTCTAGTGATCGTAAAATCGTGTTTTCTTGACTTTTTTCAAAGTGCGGAAAAGTCATATAAATGGACATATCAGACCATAATACAGCTTAAAATAGCAATAAAAGTGAGTTTACGTTAAGTCAAGAAATAAGAATTTTTACCCTCTAGTGAGCGTAAAATCGTGTTTTCTTGACTTTTTTCAAAGTGCGGAAAAGTCATATAAATGGACATATCAGACCATAATACAGCTTAAAATAGCAATAAAAGTGAGTTTACGTTAAGTCAAGAAATAAGAATTTTTACCCTCTAGTGAACGTAAAATCGTGTTTTCTTGACTTTTTTCAAAGTGCGGAAAAGTCATATAAATGGACATATTAGACCATAATACACCTTAAAATAGCAATAAAAGCGAGTTTACGTTAAGTCAAGAAATAAGAGTTTTTACTCTCTAGTGATCGTAAAATCGTGTTTTCTTGACTTTTTTCAAAGTGCGGAAAAGTCATATAAATGGACATATTAGACCATAATACACCTAATAATAGCAATAAAAGTGAGTTTACGTTAAGTCAAGAAATAAGAGTTTTTACTCTCTAGTGATCGTAAAATCGTGTTTTCTTGACTTTTTTCAAAGTGCGGAAAAGTCATATAAATGGACATATTAGACCATAATACACCTTAAAATAGCAATAAAAGTTACTTTATGATAAGTCAAGAAATAAGAATTTTTACTCTCTAGTGAGCGTAAAATCGTGTTTTCTTGACTTTTTTCAAAGTGCGGAAAAGTCATATAAATGGACATATCAGACCATAATACAGCTTAAAATAGCAAAAAAGTGAGTTTACGTTAAGTCAAGAAATAAGAATTTTTACCCTCTAGTGAGCGTAAAATCGTGTTTTCTTGACTTTTTTCAAAGTGCGGAAAAGTCATATAAATGGACATATTAGACCATAATACACCTTAAAATAGCAATAAAAGTGAGTTTACGTTAACTCAAGAAATAAGAGTTTTTACTCTCTAGTGATCGCAAAATCGTGTTTTCTTGACTTTTTCAAAGTGCGGAAAAGTCATATAAATGGACATATTAGACCATAATACACCTTAAAATAGCAATAAAAGTGAGTTTACGTTAAGTCAAGAAATAAGAGTTTTTACTCTCTATTGATCGTAAAATCGTGTTTTCTTGACTTTTTTCAAAGTGCGGAAAAGTCATATAAATGGACATATCAGACCATAATACACCTTAAAATAGCAATAAAAGTGAGTTTACGTTAAGTCAAGAAATAAGAATTTTTACCCTCTAGTGAGCGTAAAATCGTGTTTTCTTGACTTTTTTCAAAGTGCGGAAAAGTCATATAAATGGACATATTAGACCATAATACACCTTAAAATAGCAATAAAAGTGAGTTTACGTTAAGTCAAGAAATAAGAGTTTTTACTCTCTATTGATCGTAAAATCGTGTTTTCTTGACTTTTTTCAAAGTGCGGAAAAGTCATATAAATGGACATATTAGACCATAATACACCTTAAAATAGCAATAAAAGAGAGTTTACGTTAAGTCAAGAAATGAGTTTTTACTCTCTATTGATCGTAAAATCGTGTTTTCTTGACTTTTTTCAAAGTGCGGAAAAGTCATATAAATGGACATATTAGACCATAATACACCTTAAAATAGCAATAAAAGTGAGTTTACGTTAAGTCAAGAAATAAGAATTTTTACTCTCTAGTGAGCGTAAAATCGTGTTTTCTTGACTTTTTTCAAAGTGCGGAAAAGTCATATAAATGGACATATTAGACCATAATACACCTAAAAATAGCAATAAAAGTGAGTTTACGTTAAGTCAAGAAATAAGAGTTTTTACTCTCTAGTGATCGTAAAATCGTGTTTTCTTGACTTTTTTCAAAGTGCGGAAAAGTCATATAAATGGACATATTAGACCATAATACACCTTAAAATAGCAATAAAAGTGAGGTTACGTTAAGTCAAGAAATAAGAATATTTACTCTCTAGTGAGCGTAAAATCGTGTTTTCTTGACTTTTTTCAAAGTGCGGAAAAGTCATATAAATGGACATATCAGACCATAATACAGCTTAAAATAGCAATAAAAGTGAGTTTACGTTAAGTCAAGAAATAAGAATTTTTACCCTCTAGTGAGCGTAAAATCGTGTTTTCTTGACTTTTTTCAAAGTGCGGAAAAGTCATATAAATGGACATATTAGACCATAATACGCCTTAAAATAGCAATAAAAGTGAGTTTACGTTAACTCAAGAAATAAGAGTTTTTACTCTCTAGTGATCGTAAAATCGTGTTTTCTTGACTTTTTCAAAGTGCGGAAAAGTCATATAAATGGACATATTAGACCATAATACACCTTAAAATAGCAATAAAAGTGAGTTTACGTTAAGTCAAGAAATAAGAGTTTTTACTCTCTAGAGAGCGTAAAATCGTGTTTTCTTGACTTTTTTCAAAGTGCGGAAAAGTCATATAAATGGACATATTAGACCATAATACACCTTAAAATAGCAATAAAAGTGAGTTTACGTTAAGTCAAGAAATAAGAATTTTTACTCTCTAGTGAGCGTAAAATCGTGTTTTCTTGACTTTTTTCAAAGTGCGGAAAAGTCATATAAATGGACATATCAGACCATAATACACCTTAAAATAGCAATAAAAGTGAGTTTACGTTAAGTCAAGAAATAAGAATTTTTACCCTCTAGTGAGCGTAAAATCGTGTTTTCTTGTCTTTTTTCAAAGTGCGGAAAAGTCATATAAATGGACATATTAGACCATAATACACCTTAAAATAGCAATAAAAGTGAGTTTACGTTAAGTCAAGAAATAAGAGTTTTTACTCTCTATTGATCGTAAAATCGTGTTTTCTTGACTTTTTTCAAAGTGCGGAAAAGTCATATAAATGGACATATTAGACCATAATACACCTTAAAATAGCAATAAAAGTGAGTTTACGTTAAGTCAAGAAATGAGTTTTTAATCTCTATTGATCGTAAAATCGTGTTTTCTTGCCTTTTTTCAAAGTGCGGAAAAGTCATATAAATGGACATATTAGACCATAATACACCTTAAAATAGCAATAAAAGTGAGTTTACGTTAACTCAAGAAATAAGAGTTTTTACTCTCTAGTGATCGTAAAATCGTGTTTTCTTGACTTTTTTCAAAGTGCGGAAAAGTCATATAAATGGACATATTAGACCATAATACACTTTAAAATAGCAATAAAAGTGAGTTTACGTTAAGTCAAGAAATGAGTTTTTACTCTCTAGTGATCGTAAAATCGTGTTTTCTTGACTTTTTTCAAAGTGTGGAAAAGTCATATAAATGGACATATTAGACCATAATACACCTTAAAATTGCAATAAAAGTGAGTTTACGTTAAGTCTAGAAATAAGAGTTTTTACTCTCTAGTGAGCGTAAAATCGTGTTTTCTTGACTTTTTTCAAAGTGCGGAAAAGTCATATAAATGGACATATCAGACCATAATACACCTTAAAATAGCAATAAAAGTTACTTTATGTTAAGTCAAGAAATAAGAATTTTTACTCTCTAGTGAGCGTAAAATCGTGTTTTCTTGACTTTTTTCAAATTGCGGAAAAGTCATATAAATGGACATATCAGACCATAATACAGCTTAAAATAGCAATAAAAGTGAGTCTACGTTAAGTCAAGAAATAAGAATTTTTACCCTCTAGTGAGCGTAAAATCGTGTTTTCTTGACTTTTTTCAAAGTACGGAAAAGTCATATAAATGGACATATCAGACCATAATACAGCTTAAAATAGCAATAAAAGTGAGTTTACGTTAAGTCAAGAAATAAGAATTTTTACCCTCTAGTGAGCGTAAAATCGTGTTTCTTGACTTTTTTCAAAGTGCGGAAAAGTCATATAAATGGACATATTAGACCATAATACACCTTAATATAGCAATAAAAGTGAGTTTACGTTAAGTCAAGAAATAAGAGTTTTACTCTCTAGTGATCGTAAAATCGTGTTTTCTTGACTTTTTCAAAGTGCGGAAAAGTCATATAAATGGACATATCAGACCATAATACAGCTTAAAATAGCAATAAAAGTGAGTTTACGTTAAGTCAAGAAATAAGAATTTTTACGCTCTAGTGATCGTAAAATCGTGTTTTCTTGACTTTTTTCAAAGTGCGGAAAAGTCATATAAATGGACATATTAGACCATAATACACCTTAAAATAGCAATAAAAGTGAGTTTACGTTAAGTCAAGAAATAAGAGTTTTTACTCTCTAGTGATCGTAAAATCGTGTTTTCTTGACTTTTTTCAAAGTGCGGAAAAGTGATATAAATGGATATATAAGACCATAATACACCTTAAAATAGCAATAAAAGTTACTTTATGTTAAGTCAAGAAATAAGAGTTTTTACTCTCTAGTGATCGTAAAATCGTGTTTTCTTGACTTTTTTCAAAGTGCGGAAAAGTCATATAAATGGATATATTAGACCATAATACACCTTAAAATAGAAATAAAAGTTACTTTATGTTAAGTCAAGAAATAAGAATTTTTACCCTCTAGTGAGCGTAAAATCGTGTTTTCTTGACTTTTTTCAAAGTGCGGAAAAGTCATATAAATGGACATATCAGACCATAATACAGCTTAAAATAGCAATAAAAGTGAGTTTACGTTAAGTCAAGAAATAAGAATTTTTCCCCTCTAGTGAGCGTAAAATCGTGTTTTCTTGACTTTTTTCAAAGTGCGGAAAAGTCATATAAATGGACATATTAGACCATAATACACCTTAAAATAGCAATAAAAGTGAGTTTACGTTAAGTCAAGAAATAAGAGTTTTTACTCTCTAGTGATCGTAAAATCGTGTTTTCTTGACTTTTTTCAAAGTGCGGAAAAGTCATATAAATGGACATATCAGACCATAATACAGCTTAAAATAGCAATAAAAGTGAGTTTACGTTAAGTCAAGAAATAAGAATTTTTACCTTCTACTGAGCGTAAAGTCGTGTTTTCTTGACTTTTTTCAAATTGCGGAAAAGTCATATAAATGGACATATTAGACCATAATACACCTTAAAATAGCAATAAAAGTGAGTTTACGTTAAGTCAAGAAATAAGAGTTTTTACTCTCTAGTGATCGTAAAATCGTGTTTTCTTGACTTTTTTCAAAGTGCGGAAAAGTGATATAAATGGACATATAAGACCATAATACACCTTAAAATAGCAATAAAAGTTACTTTATGTTAAGTCAAGAAATAAGAGTTTTTACTCTCTAGTGATCGTAAAATCGTGTTTTCTTGACTTTTTTCAAAGTGCGGAAAAGTCATATAAATGGATATATTAGACCATAATACACCTTAAAATAGAAATAAAAGTTACTTTATGTTAAGTCAAGAAATAAGAATTTTTACCCTCTAGTGAGCGTAAAATCGTGTTTTCTTGACTTTTTTCAAAGTGCGGAAAAGTCATATAAATGGACATATCAGACCATAATACAGCTTAAAATAGCAATAAAAGTGAGTTTACGTTAAGTCAAGAAATAAGAATTTTTCCCCTCTAGTGAGCGTAAAATCGTGTTTTCTTGACTTTTTTCAAAGTGCGGAAAAGTCATATAAATGGACATATTAGACCATAATACACCTTAAAATAGCAATAAAAGTGAGTTTACGTTAAGTCAAGAAATAAGAGTTTTTACTCTCTAGTGATCGTAAAATCGTGTTTTCTTGACTTTTTTCAAAGTGCGGAAAAGTCATATAAATGGACATATCAGACCATAATACAGCTTAAAATAGCAATAAAGTGAGTTTACGTTAAGTCAAGAAATAAGAATTTTTACCTTCTAGTGAGCGTAAAGTCGTGTTTTCTTGACTTTTTTCAAATTGCGGAAAAGTCATATAAATGGACATATTAGACCATAATACACCTTAAAATAAGTTTACGTTAAGTCAAGAAATAAGAGTTTTTACTCTCTAGTGATCGTAAAATCGTGTTTTCTTGACTTTTTTCAAAGTGCGGAAAAGTGATATAAATGGACATATTAGACCATAATACACCTTAAAATAGCAATAAAAGTGAGTTTACGTTAAGTCAAGAAATAAGAGTTTTTACTCTCTAGTGATCGTAAAATCGTGTTTTCTTGACTTTTTTCAAAGTGCGGAAAAGTCATATAAATGGACATATTAGACCATACTACACCTTAAAATAGCAATAAAAGTTACTTTATGTTAAGTCAAGAAATAAGAATTTTTACTCTCTAGTGATCGTAAATTCGTGTTTTCTTGACTTTTTTCAAAGTGCGGAAAAGTCATATAAATGGACATATCAGACCATAATACAGCTTAAAATAGCAATAAAAGTGAGTTTACGTTAAGTCAAGAAATAAGAATTTTTACCCTCTAGTGAGCGTAAAATCGTGTTTTCTTGACTTTTTTCAAAGTGCGGAAAAGTCATATAAATGGACATATTAGACCATAATACACCTTAAAATAGCAATAAAAGTGAGTTTACCTTAAGTCAAGAAATATAGAGTTTTTACTCTCTAGTGATCGTAAAATCGTGTTTTCTTGACTTTTTTCAAGTGCGGAAAAGTCATATAAATGGACATATCAGACCATAATACAGCTTAAAATAGCAATAAAAGTGAGTTTACGTTAAGTCTAGAAATAAGAGTTTTTACTCTCTAGTGATCGTAAAATCGTGTTTTCTTGACTTTTTTCAAAGTGCGGAAAAGTCATATAAATGGACATATTAGACCATAATACACCTTAAAATAGCAATAAAAGTGAGTTTACGTTAAGTCAAGAAATAAGAGTTTTTACTCTCTAGTGATCGTAAAATCGTGTTTTCTTGCTTTTTTCAAAGTGCGGAAAAGTGATATAAATGGATATATAAGACCATAATACACCTTAAAATAGCAATAAAAGTTACTTTATGTTAAGTCAAGAAATAAGAGTTTTTACTCTCTAGTGATCGTAAAATCGTGTTTTCTTGACTTTTTTCAAAGTGCGGAAAAAGTCATATAAATGGATATATTAGACCATAATACACCTTAAAATAGAAATAAAAGTTACTTTATGTTAAGTCAAGAAATAAGAATTTTTACCCTCTAGTGAGCGTAAAATCGTGTTTTCTTGACTTTTTTCAAAGTGCGGAAAAGTCATATAAATGGACATATCAGACCATAATACAGCTTAAAATAGCAATAAAAGTGAGTTTACGTTAAGTCAAGAAATAAGAATTTTTCCCCTCTAGTGAGCGTAAAATCGTGTTTTCTTGACTTTTTTCAAAGTGCGGAAAAGTCATATAAATGGACATATTAGACCATAATACACCTTAAAATAGCAATAAAAGTGAGTTTACGTTAAGTCAAGAAATAAGAGTTTTTACTCTCTAGTGATCGTAAAATCGTGTTTTCTTGACTTTTTTCAAAGTGCGGAAAAGTCATATAAATGGACATATTAGACCATAATACACCTTAAAATTGCAATAAAAGTTACTTTATGTTAAGTCAAGAAATAACAAGTTTTAATCTCTAGTGAGCGTAAAATCGTGTTTTCTTGACTTTTTTCAAGGTGCGGAAAAGTCATATAAATGGACATATTAGACCATAATACACCTAATAATAGCAATAAAAGTGAGTTTACGTTAAGTCAAGAATAAGAGTTTTTTACTCTCTAGTGATCGTAATATCGTGTTTTCTTGACTTTTTTCAAAGTGCGGAAAAGTCATATAAATGGACATATTAGACCATAATACACCTTAAAATAGCAATAAAAGTTACCTTATGTTAAGTCAAGAAATAAGAATTTTTACTCTCTAGTGAGCGTAAAATCGTGTTTTCTTGACTTTTTTCAAAGTGCGGAAAAGTCATATAAATGGACATATCAGACCATAATACAGCTTAAAATAGCAAAAAAGTGAGTTTACGTTAAGGTCAAGAAATAAGAAATTTTACCCTCTAGTGAGCGTAAAATCGTGTTTTCTTGACTTTTTTCAAAGTGCGGAAAAGTCATATAAATGGACATATTAGACCATAATACACCTTAAAATAGCAATAAAAGTGAGTTTACGTTAACTCAAGAAATAAGAGTTTTTACTCTCTAGTGATCGTAAAATCGTGTTTTCTTGACTTTTTTCAAAGTGCGGAAAAGTCATATAAATGGACATATTAGACCATAATACACCTTAAAAATAGCAATAAAAGTGAGTTTACGTTAAGTCAAGAAATGAGTTTTTACTCTCTATTGATCGTAAAATCGTGTTTTCTTGACTTTTTTCAAAGTGCGGAAAAGTCATATAAATGGACATATTAGACCATAATACACCTTAAAATAGCAATAAAAGTGAGTTTACGTTAAGTCAAGAAATAAGAATTTTTACTCTCTAGTGAGCGTAAAATCGTGTTTTCTTGACTTTTTTCAAAGTGCGGAAAAGTCATATAAATGGACATATCAGACCATAATACAGCTTAAAATAGCAATAAAAGTGAGTTTACGTTAAGTCAAGAAATAAGAATTTTTACCCTCTAGTGAGCGTAAAATCGTGTTTTCTTGACTTTTTTCAAAGTGCGGAAAAGTCATATAAATGGACACATTAGACCATAATACACCTTAAAATAGCAATAAAAGTGAGTTTACGTTAAGTCAAGAAATAAGATTTTTTACTCTCTATTGATCGTAAAATCGTGTTTTCTTGACTTTTTTCAAAGTGCGGAAAAGTCATATAAATGGACATATTAGACCATAATACACCTTAAAATTGCAATAAAAGTTACTTTATGTTAAGTCAAGAAATAACAATTTTTAATCTCTAGTGAGCGTAAAATCGTGTTTTCTTGACTTTTTTCAAGGTGCGGAAAAGTCATATAAATGGACATATTAGACCATAATACACCTAATAATAGCAATAAAAGTGAGTTTACGTTAAGTCAAGAAATAAGAGTTTTTACTCTCTAGTGATCGTAATATCGTGTTTTCTTGACTTTTTTCAAAGTGCGGAAAAGTCATATAAATGGACATATTAGACCATAATACAGCTTAAAATAGCAATAAAAGTTACCTTATGTTAAGTCAAGAAATAAGAATTTTTACTCTCTAGTGAGCGTAAAATCGTGTTTTCTTGACTTTTTTCAAAGTGCGGAAAAGTCATATAAATGGACATATCAGACCATAATACAGCTTAAAATAGCAAAAAAGTGAGTTTACGTTAAGTCAAGAAATAAGAATTTTTACCCTCTAGTGAGCGTAAAATCGTGTTTTCTTGACTTTTTTCAAAGTGCGGAAAAGTCATATAAATGGACATATTAGACCATAATACACCTTAAAATAGCAATAAAAGTGAGTTTACGTTAACTCAAGAAATAAGAGTTTTTACTCTCTAGTGATCGTAAAATCGTGTTTTCTTGACTTTTTTCAAAGTGCGGAAAAGTCATATAAATGGACATATTAGACCATAATACACCTTAAAATAGCAATAAAAGTGAGTTTACGTTAAGTCAAGAAATGAGTTTTTACTCTCTATTGATCGTAAAATCGTGTTTTCTTGACTTTTTTCAAAGTGCGGAAAAGTCATATAAATGGACATATTAGACCATAATACACCTTAAAATAGCAATAAAAGTGAGTTTACGTTAAGTCAAGAAATAAGAATTTTTACTCTCTAGTGAGCGTAAAATCGTGTTTTCTTGACTTTTTTCAAATTCGGAAAAGTCATATAAATGGACATATCAGACCATAATACAGCTTAAAATAGCAATAAAAGTGAGTTTACGTTAAGTCAAGAAATAAGAATTTTTACCCTCTAGTGAGCGTAAAATCGTGTTTTCTTGACTTTTTTCAAAGTGCGGAAAAGTCATATAAATGGACACATTAGACCATAATACACCTTAAAATAGCAATAAAAGTGAGTTTACGTTAAGTCAAGAAATAAGAGTTTTTACTCCCTATTGATCGTAAAATCGTGTTTTCTTGACTTTTTTCAAAGTCCGGAAAAGTCATATAAATGGACATATCAGACCATAATACAGCTTAAAATAGCAATAAAAGTGAGTTTACGTTAAGTCAAGAAATAAGAATTTTTACCCTCTAGTGAGCGTAAAATCGTGTTTTCTTGACTTTTTTCAAATTGCGGAAAAGTCATATAAATGGACATATTAGACCATAATACACCTTAAAATAGCAATAAAAGTGAGTTTACGTTAAGTCAAGAAATAAGAGTTTTTACTCTCTAGTGATCGTAAAATCGTGTTTTCTTGACTTTTTTCAAAGTGCGGAAAAGTGATATAAATGGACATATTAGACCATAATACACCTTAAAATAGCAATAAAAGTGAGTTTACGTTAAGTCAAGAAATAAGAGTTTTTACTCTCTAGTGATCGTAAAATCGTGTTTTCTTGACTTTTTTCAAAGTGCGGAAAAGTCATATAAATGGATATATTAGACCATAATACACCTTAAAATAGCAATAAAAGTTACTTTATGTTAAGTCAAGAAATAAGAATTTTTACTCTCTAGTGAGCGTAAAATCGTGTTTTCTTGACTTTTTTCAAAGTGCGGAAAAGTCATATAAATGGACATATCAGACCATAATACAGCTTAAAATAGCAATAAAAGTGAGTTTACGTTAAGTCAAGAAATAAGAGTTTTTACTCTCTAGTGATCGTAAAATCGTGTTTTCTTGACTTTTTTCAAAGTGCGGAAAAGTCATATAAATGGACATATTAGACCATAATACACCTTAAAATAGCAATAAAAGTGAGTTTACGTTAACTCAAGAAATAAGAGTTTTTACTCTCTAGTGATCGTAAAATCGTGTTTTCTTGACTTTTTTCAAAGTGCGGAAAAGTCATATAAATGGACATATCAGACCATAATACAGCTTAAAATAGCAAAAAAGTGAGTTTACGTTAAGTCAAGAAATAAGAATTTTTACCCTCTAGTGAGCGTAAAATCGTGTTTTCTTGACTTTTTTCAAAGTGCGGAAAAGTCATATAAATGGACATATTAGACCATAATACACCTTAAAATAGCAATAAAAGTGAGTTTACGTTAACTCAAGAAATAAGAGTTTTTACTCTCTAGTGATCGTAAAATCGTGTTTTCTTGACTTTTTCAAAGTGCGGAAAAGTCATATAAATGGACATATTAGACCATAATACACCTTAAAATAGCAATAAAAGTGAGTTTACGTTAAGTCAAGAAATAAGAATTTTTACCCTCTAGTGAGCGTAAAATCGTGTTTTCTTGACTTTTTTCAAAGTGCGGAAAAGTCATATAAATGGACATATTAGACCATAATACACCTTAAAATAGCAATAAAAGTGAGTTTACGTTAAGTCAAGAAATAAGAGTTTTTACTCTCTATTGATCGTAAAATCGTGTTTTCTTGACTTTTTTCAAAGTGCGGAAAAGTCATATAAATGGACATATTAGACCATAATACACCTTAAAATAGCAATAAAAGTGAGTTTACGTTAAGTCAAGAAATGAGTTTTTACTCTCTATTGATCGTAAAATCGTGTTTTCTTGACTTTTTTCAAAGTGCGGAAAAGTCATATAAATGGACATATTAGACCATAATACACCTTTAAATAGCAATAAAAGTGAGTTTACGTTAAGTCAAGAAATAAGAATTTTTACTCTCTAGTGAGCGTAAAATCGTGTTTTCTTGACTTTTTCCAAAGTGCGGAAAAGTCATATAAATGGACATATTAGACCATAATACACCTAATAATAGCAATAAAAGTGAGTTTACGTTAAGTCAAGAAATAAGAGTTTTTACTCTCTAGTGATCGTAAAATCGTGTTTTCTTGACTTTTTTCAAAGTGCGGAAAAGTCATATAAATGGACATATTAGACCATAATACACCTTAAAATAGCAATAAAAGTGAGGTTACGTTAAGTCAAGAAATAAGAATATTTACTCTCTAGTGAGCGTAAAATCGTGTTTTCTTGACTTTTTTCAAAGTGCGGAAAAGTCATATAAATGGACATATCAGACCATAATACAGCTTAATATAGCAAAAAAGTGAGTTTACGTTAAGTCAAGAAATAAGAATTTTTACCCTCTAGTGAGCGTAAAATCGTGTTTTCTTGACTTTTTTCAAAGTGCGGAAAAGTCATATAAATGGACATATTAGACCATAATACGCCTTAAAAAAGCAATAAAAGTGAGTTTACGTTAACTCAAGAAATAAGAGTTTTTACTCTCTAGTGATCGTAAAATCGTGTTTTCTTGACTTTTTCAAAGTGCGGAAAAGTCATATAAATGGACATATTAGACCATAATACACCTTAAAATAGCAATAAAAGTGAGTTTACGTTAAGTCAAGAAATAAGAGTTTTTACTCTCTAGAGAGCGTAAAATCGTGTTTTCTTGACTTTTTTCAAAGTGCGGAAAAGTCATATAAATGGACATATTAGACCATAATACACCTTAAAATAGCAATAAAAGTGAGTTTACGTTAAGTCAAGAAATAAGAATTTTTACTCTCTAGTGAGCGTAAAATCGTGTTTTCTTGACTTTTTTCAAAGTGCGGAAAAGTCATATAAATGGACATATCAGACCATAATACACCTTAAAATAGCAATAAAAGTGAGTTTACGTTAAGTCAAGAAATAAGAATTTTTACCCTCTAGTGAGCGTAAAATCGTGTTTTCTTGACTTTTTTCAAAGTGCGGAAAAGTCATATAAATGGACATATTAGACCATAATACACCTTAAAATAGCAATAAAAGTGAGTTTACGTTAAGTCAAGAAATAAGAGTTTTTACTCTCTATTGATCGTAAAATCGTGTTTTCTTGACTTTTTTCAAAGTGCGGAAAAGTCATATAAATGGACATATTAGACCATAATACACCTTAAAATAGCAATAAAAGTGAGTTTACGTTAAGTCAAGAAATGAGTTTTTAATCTCTATTGATCGTAAAATCGTGTTTTCTTGCCTTTTTTCAAAGTGCGGAAAAGTCATATAAATGGACATATTAGACCATAATACACCTTAAAATAGCAATAAAAGTGAGTTTACGTTAACTCAAGAAATAAGAGTTTTTACTCTCTAGTGATCGTAAAATCGTGTTTTCTTGACTTTTTTCAAAGTGCGGAAAAGTCATATAAATGGACATATTAGACCATAATACACTTTAAAATAGCAATAAAAGTGAGTTTACGTTAAGTCAAGAAATGAGTTTTTACTCTCTAGTGATCGTAAAATCGTGTTTTCTTGACTTTTTTCAAAGTGTGGAAAAGTCATATAAATGGACATATTAGACCATAATACACCTTAAAATTGCAATAAAAGTGAGTTTACGTTAAGTCTAGAAATAAGAGTTTTTACTCTCTAGTGAGCGTAAAATCGTGTTTTCTTGACTTTTTTCAAAGTGCGGAAAAGTCATATAAATGGACATATCAGACCATAATACACCTTAAAATAGCAATAAAAGTTACTTTATGTTAAGTCAAGAAATAAGAATTTTTACTCTCTAGTGAGCGTAAAATCGTGTTTTCTTGACTTTTTTCAAAGTGCGGAAAAGTCATATAAATGGACATATCAGACCATAATACAGCTTAAAATAGCAATAAAAGTGAGTCTACGTTAAGTCAAGAAATAAGAATTTTTACCCTCTAGTGAGCGTAAAATCGTGTTTTCTTGACTTTTTTCAAAGTACGGAAAAGTCATATAAATGGACATATCAGACCATAATACAGCTTAAAATAGCAATAAAAGTGAGTTTACGTTAAGTCAAGAAATAAGAATTTTTACCCTCTAGTGAGCGTAAAATCGTGTTTTCTTGACTTTTTTCAAAGTGCGGAAAAGTCATATAAATGGACATATTAGACCATAATACACCTTAAAATAGCAATAAAAGTGAGTTTACGTTAAGTCAAGAAATAAGAGTTTTTACTCTCTAGTGATCGTAAAATCGTGTTTTCTTGACTTTTTTCAAAGTGCGGAAAAGTCATATAAATGGACATATCAGACCATAATACAGCTTAAAATAGCAATACAAGTGAGTTTACGTTAAGTCAAGAAATAAGAATTTTTACGCTCTAGTGATCGTAAAATCGTGTTTTCTTGACTTTTTTCAAAGTGCGGAAAAGTCATATAAATGGACATATTAGACCATAATACACCTTAAAATAGCAATAAAAGTGAGTTTACGTTAAGTCAAGAAATAAGAGTTTTTACTCTCTAGTGATCGTAAAATCGTGTTTTCTTGACTTTTTTCAAAGTGCGGAAAAGTGATATAAATGGACATATTAGACCATAATACACCTTAAAATAGCAATAAAAGTGAGTTTATGTTAAGTCAAGAAATAAGAGTGATCGTAAAATCGTGTTTTCTTGACTTTTTTCAAAGTGCGGAAAAGTCATATAAATGGACATATTAGACCATACTACACCTTAAAATAGCAATAAAAGTTACTTTATGTTAAGTCAAGAAATAAGAATTTTTACTCTCTAGTGATCGTAAATTCGTGTTTTCTTGACTTTTTTCAAAGTGCGGAAAAGTCATATAAATGGACATATTAGACCATAATACACCTTAAAATAGCAATAAAAGTGAGTTTACGTTAACTCAAGAAATAAGAGTTTTTACTCTCTAGTGATCGTAAAATCGTGTTTTCTTGACTTTTTTCAAAGTGCGGAAAAGTCATATAAATGGACATATTAGACCATAATACACCTTAAAATAGCAATAAAAGTGAGTTTACGTTAAGTCAAGAAATGAGTTTTTACTCTCTATTGATCGTAAAATCGTGTTTTCTTGACTTTTTTCAAAGTGCGGAAAAGTCATATAAATGGACATATTAGACCATAATACACCTTAAAATAGCAATAAAAGTGAGTTTACGTTAAGTCAAGAAATAAGAATTTTTACTCTCTAGTGAGCGTAAAATCGTGTTTTCTTGACTTTTTTCAAATTCGGAAAAGTCATATAAATGGACATATCAGACCATAATACAGCTTAAAATAGCAATAAAAGTGAGTTTACGTTAAGTCAAGAAATAAGAATTTTTACCCTCTAGTGAGCGTAAAATCGTGTTTTCTTGACTTTTTTCAAAGTGCGGAAAAGTCATATAAATGGACACATTAGACCATAATACACCTTAAAATAGCAATAAAAGTGAGTTTACGTTAAGTCAAGAAATAAGAGTTTTTACTCTCTATTGATCGTAAAATCGTGTTTTCTTGACTTTTTTCAAAGTGCGGAAAAGTCATATAAATGGACATATCAGACCATAATACAGCTTAAAATAGCAATAAAAGTGAGTTTACGTTAAGTCAAGAAATAAGAATTTTTACCCTCTAGTGAGCGTAAAATCGTGTTTTCTTGACTTTTTCAAATTGCGGAAAAGTCATATAAATGGACATATTAGACCATAATACACCTTAAAATAGCAATAAAAGTGAGTTTACGTTAAGTCAAGAAATAAGAGTTTTTACTCTCTAGTGATCGTAAAATCGTGTTTTCTTGACTTTTTTCAAAGTGCGGAAAAGTGATATAAATGGACATATTAGACCATAATACACCTTAAAATAGCAATAAAAGTGAGTTTACGTTAAGTCAAGAAATAAGAGTTTTTACTCTCTAGTGATCGTAAAATCGTGTTTTCTTGACTTTTTTCAAAGTGCGGAAAAGTCATATAAATGGATATATTAGACCATAATACACCTTAAAATAGCAATAAAAGTTACTTTATGTTAAGTCAAGAAATAAGAATTTTTACTCTCTAGTGAGCGTAAAATCGTGTTTTCTTGACTTTTTTCAAAGTGCGGAAAAGTCATATAAATGGACATATCAGACCATAATACAGCTTAAAATAGCAATAAAAGTGAGTTTACTTTAAGTCAAGAAATAAGAATTTTTACCCTCTAGTGAGCGTAAAATCGTGTTTTCTTGACCTTTTTCAAAGTGCGGAAAAGTCATATAAATGGACATATTAGACCATAATACACCTAATAATAGCAATAAAAGTGAGTTTACGTTAAGTCAAGAAATAAGAGTTTTTACTCTCTAGTGATCGTAAAATCGTGTTTTCTTGACTTTTTTCAAAGTGCGGAAAAGTCATATAAATGGACATATTAGACCATAATACACCTTAAAATAGCAATAAAAGTTACTTTATGTTAAGTCAAGAAATAAGAATTTTTACCCTCTAGTGAGCGTAAAATCGTGTTTTCTTGACTTTTTTCAAAGTGCGGAAAAGTCATATAAATGGACATATCAGACCATAATACAGCTTAAAATAGCAAAAAAGTGAGTTTACGTTAAGTCAAGAAATAAGAATTTTTACCCTCTAGTGAGCGTAAAATCGTGTTTTCTTGACTTTTTTCAAAGTGCGGAAAAGTCATATAAATGGACATATTAGACCATAATACACCTTAAAATAGCAATAAAAGTGAGTTTACGTTAACTCAAGAAATAAGAGTTTTTACTCTCTAGTGATCGTAAAATCGTGTTTTCTTGACTTTTTCAAAGTGCGGAAAAGTCATATAAATGGACATATTAGACCATAATACACCTTAAAATAGCAATAAAAGTGAGTTTACGTTAAGTCAAGAAATAAGAGTTTTTACTCTCTATTGATCGTAAAATCGTGTTTTCTTGACTTTTTTCAAAGTGCGGAAAAGTCATATAAATGGACATATCAGACCATAATACACCTTAAAATAGCAATAAAAGTGAGTTTACGTTAAGTCAAGAAATAAGAATTTTTACCCTCTAGTGAGCGTAAAATCGTGTTTTCTTGACTTTTTTCAAAGTGCGGAAAAGTCATATAAATGGACATATTAGACCATAATACACCTTAAAATAGCAATAAAAGTGAGTTTACGTTAAGTCAAGAAATAAGAGTTTTTACTCTCTATTGATCGTAAAATCGTGTTTTCTTGACTTTTTTCAAAGTGCGGAAAAGTCATATAAATGGACATATTAGACCATAATACACCTTAAAATAGCAATAAAAGTGAGTTTACGTTAAGTCAAGAAATGAGTTTTTACTCTCTATTGATCGTAAAATCGTGTTTTCTTGACTTTTTTCAAAGTGCGGAAAAGTCATATAAATGGACATATTAGACCATAATACACCTTAAAATAGCAATAAAAGTGAGTTTACGTTAAGTCAAGAAATAAGAGTTTTTACTCTCTATTGATCGTAAAATCGTGTTTTCTTGACTTTTTTCAAAGTGCGGAAAAGTCATATAAATGGACATATTAGACCATAATACACCTTAAAATAGCAATAAAAGTGAGTTTACGTTAAGTCAAGAAATGAGTTTTTACTCTCTATTGATCGTAAAATCGTGTTTTCTTGACTTTTTTCAAAGTGCGGAAAAGTCATATAAATGGACATATTAGACCATAATACACCTTAAAATAGCAATAAAAGTGAGTTTACGTTAAGTCAAGAAATAAGAATTTTTACTCTCTAGTGAGCGTAAAATCGTGTTTTCTTGACTTTTTCCAAAGTGCGGAAAAGTCATATAAATGGACATATTAGACCATAATACACCTAATAATAGCAATAAAAGTGAGTTTACGTTAAGTCAAGAAATAAGAGTTTTTACTCTCTAGTGATCGTAAAATCGTGTTTTCTTGACTTTTTTCAAAGTGCGGAAAAGTCATATAAATGGACATATTAGACCATAATACACCTTAAAATAGCAATAAAAGTGAGGTTACGTTAAGTCAAGAAATAAGAATATTTACTCTCTAGTGAGCGTAAAATCGTGTTTTCTTGACTTTTTTCAAAGTGCGGAAAAGTCATATAAATGGACATATCAGACCATAATACAGCTTAAAATAGCAAATAAGTGAGTTTACGTTAAGTCAAGAAATAAGAATTTTTACCCTCTAGTGAGCGTAAAATCGTGTTTTCTTGACTTTTTTCAAAGTGCGGAAAAGTCATATAAATGGACATATTAGACCATAATACACCTTAAAATAGCAATAAAAGTGAGTTTACGTTAAGTCAAGAAATAAGAGTTTTTACTCTCTATTGATCGTAAAATCGTGTTTTCTTGACTTTTTTCAAAGTGCGGAAAAGTCATATAAATGGACATATTAGACCATAATACACCTTAAAATAGCAATAAAAGTGAGTTTACGTTAAGTCAAGAAATGAGTTTTTAATCTCTATTGATCGTAAAATCGTGTTTTCTTGCCTTTTTTCAAAGTGCGGAAAAGTCATATAAATGGACATATTAGACCATAATACACCTTAAAATAGCAATAAAAGTGAGTTTACGTTAACTCAAGAAATAAGAGTTTTTACTCTCTAGTGATCGTAAAATCGTGTTTTCTTGACTTTTTTCAAAGTGCGGAAAAGTCATATAAATGGACATATTAGACCATAATACACTTTAAAATAGCAATAAAAGTGAGTTTACGTTAAGTCAAGAAATGAGTTTTTACTCTCTAGTGATCGTAAAATCGTGTTTTCTTGACTTTTTTCAAAGTGTGGAAAAGTCATATAAATGGACATATTAGACCATAATACACCTTAAAATTGCAATAAAAGTGAGTTTACGTTAAGTCTAGAAATAAGAGTTTTTACTCTCTAGTGAGCGTAAAATCGTGTTTTCTTGACTTTTTTCAAAGTGCGGAAAAGTCAAATAAATGGACATATCAGACCATAATACACCTTAAAATAGCAATAAAAGTTACTTTATGTTAAGTCAAGAAATAAGAATTTTTACTCTCTAGTGAGCGTAAAATCGTGTTTTCTTGACTTTTTTCAAAGTGCGGAAAAGTCATATAAATGGACATATCAGACCATAATACAGCTTAAAATAGCAATAAAAGTGAGTCTACGTTAAGTCAAGAAATAAGAATTTTTACCCTCTAGTGAGCGTAAAATCGTGTTTTCTTGACTTTTTTCAAAGTACGGAAAAGTCATATAAATGGACATATCAGACCATAATACAGCTTAAAATAGCAATAAAAGTGAGTTTACGTTAAGTCAAGAAATAAGAATTTTTACCCTCTAGTGAGCGTAAAATCGTGTTTTCTTGACTTTTTTCAAAGTGCGGAAAAGTCATATAAATGGACATATTAGACCATAATACACCTTAAAATAGCAATAAAAGTGAGTTTACGTTAAGTCAAGAAATAAGAGTTTTTACTCTCTAGTGATCGTAAAATCGTGTTTTCTTGACTTTTTTCAAAGTGCGGAAAAGTCATATAAATGGACATATCAGACCATAATACAGCTTAAAATAGCAATAAAAGTGAGTTTACGTTAAGTCAAGAAATGAGTTTTTACGCTCTAGTGATCGTAAAATCGTGTTTTCTTGACTTTTTTCAAACTGCGGAAAAGTCATATAAATTGACATATTAGACCATAATACACCTTAAAATAGCAATAAAAGTGAGTTTACGTTAAGTCAAGAAATAAGAGTTTTTACTCTCTAGTGATCGTAAAATCGTGTTTTCTTGACTTTTTTCAAAGTGCGGAAAAGTGATATAAATGGACATATTAGACCATAATACACCTTAAAATAGCAATAAAAGTGAGTTTATGTTAAGTCAAGAAATAAGAGTGATCGTAAAATCGTGTTTTCTTGACTTTTTTCAAAGTGCGGAAAAGTCATATAAATGGACATATTAGACCATACTACACCTTAAAATAGCAATAAAAGTTACTTTATGTTAAGTCAAGAAATAAGAATTTTTACTCTCTAGTGATCGTAAATTCGTGTTTTCTTGACTTTTTTCAAAGTGCGGAAAAGTCATATAAATGGACATATTAGACCATAATACACCTTAAAATAGCAATAAAAGTGAGTTTACGTTAACTCAAGAAATAAGAGTTTTTACTCTCTAGTGATCGTAAAATCGTGTTTTCTTGACTTTTTTCAAAGTGCGGAAAAGTCATATAAATGGACATATTAGACCATAATACACCTTAAAATAGCAATAAAAGTGAGTTTACGTTAAGTCAAGAAATGAGTTTTTACTCTCTATTGATCGTAAAATCGTGTTTTCTTGACTTTTTTCAAAGTGCGGAAAAGTCATATAAATGGACATATTAGACCATAATACACCTTAAAATAGCAATAAAAGTGAGTTTACGTTAAGTCAAGAAATAAGAATTTTTACTCTCTAGTGAGCGTAAAATCGTGTTTTCTTGACTTTTTTCAAATTCGGAAAAGTCATATAAATGGACATATCAGACCATAATACAGCTTAAAATAGCAATAAAAGTGAGTTTACGTTAAGTCAAGAAATAAGAATTTTTACCCTCTAGTGAGCGTAAAATCGTGTTTTCTTGACTTTTTTCAAAGTGCGGAAAAGTCATATAAATGGACACATTAGACCATAATACACCTTAAAATAGCAATAAAAGGGAGTTTACGTTAAGTCAAGAAATAAGAGTTTTTACTCTCTATTGATCGTAAAATCGTGTTTTCTTGACTTTTTTCAAAGTGCGGAAAAGTCATATAAATGGACATATCAGACCATAATACAGCTTAAAATAGCAATAAAAGTGAGTTTACGTTAAGTCAAGAAATAAGAATTTTTACCCTCTAGTGAGCGTAAAATCGTGTTTTCTTGACTTTTTTCAAATTGCGGAAAAGTCATATAAATGGACATATTAGACCATAATACACCTTAAAATAGCAATAAAAGTGAGTTTACGTTAAGTCAAGAAATAAGAGTTTTTACTCTCTAGTGATCGTAAAATCGTGTTTTCTTGACTTTTTTCAAAGTGCGGAAAAGTGATATAAATGGACATATTAGACCATAATACACCTTAAAATAGCAATAAAAGTGAGTTTACGTTAAGTCAAGAAATAAGAGTTTTTACTCTCTAGTGATCGTAAAATCGTGTTTTCTTGACTTTTTTCAAAGTGCGGAAAAGTCATATAAATGGATATATTAGACCATAATACACCTTAAAATAGCAATAAAAGTTACTTTATGTTAAGTCAAGAAATAAGAATTTTTACTCTCTAGTGAGCGTAAAATCGTGTTTTCTTGACTTTTTTCAAAGTGCGGAAAAGTCATATAAATGGACATATCAGACCATAATACAGCTTAAAATAGCAATAAAAGTGAGTTTACGTTAAGTCAAGAAATAAGAATTTTTACCCTCTAGTGAGCGTAAAATCGTGTTTTCTTGACCTTTTTCAAAGTGCGGAAAAGTCATATAAATGGACATATTAGACCATAATACACCTAATAATAGCAATAAAAGTGAGTTTACGTTAAGTCAAGAAATAAGAGTTTTTACTCTCTAGTGATCGTAAAATCGTGTTTTCTTGACTTTTTTCAAAGTGCGGAAAAGTCATATAAATGGACATATTAGACCATAATACACCTTAAAATAGCAATAAAAGTTACTTTATGTTAAGTCAAGAAATAAGAATTTTTACTCTCTAGTGATCGTAAAATCGTGTTTTCTTGACTTTTTTCAAAGTGCGGAAAAGTCATATAAATGGACATATTAGACCATAATACACCTTAAAATAGCAATAAAAGTGAGTTTACGTTAAGTCAAGAAATGAGTTTTTACTCTCTATTGATCGTAAAATCGTGTTTTCTTGACTTTTTTCAAAGTGCGGAAAAGTCATATAAATGGACATATTAGACCATAATACACCTTAAAATAGCAATAGAAGTGAGTTTACGTTAAGTCAAGAAATAAGAATTTTTACTCTCCAGTGAGCGTAAAATCGTGTTTTCTTGACTTTTTTCAAAGTGCGGAAAAGTCATATAAATGGACATATCAGACCATAATACAGCTTAAAATAGCAATAAAAGTGAGTTTACGTTAAGTCAAGAAATAAGAATTTTTACCCTCTAGTGAGCGTAAAATCGTGTTTTCTTGACTTTTTTCAAAGTGCGGAAAAGTCATATAAATGGACACATTAGACCATAATACACCTTAAAATAGCAATAAAAGTGAGTTTACGTTAAGTCAAGAAATAAGAGTTTTTACTCTCTATTGATCGTAAAATCGTGTTTTCTTGACTTTTTTCAAAGTGCGGAAAAGTCATATAAATGGACATATCAGACCATAATACAGCTTAAAATAGCAATAAAAGTGAGTTTACGTTAAGTCAAGAAATAAGAATTTTTACCCTCTAGTGAGCGTAAAATCGTGTTTTCTTGACTTTTTTCAAAGTGCGGAAAAGTCATATAAATGGACATATCAGACCATAATACAGCTTAAAATAGCAATAAAAGTGAGTTTACGTTAAGTCAAGAAATAAGAATTTTTACCCTCTAGTGAACGTAAAATCGTGTTTTCTTGACTTTTTTCAAAGTGCGGAAAAGTCATATAAATGGACATATTAGACCATAATACACCTTAAAATAGCAATAAAAGTGAGTTTACGTTAAGTCAAGAAATAAGAGTTTTTACTCTCTAGTGATCGTAAAATCGTGTTTTCTTGACTTTTTTCAAAGTGCGGAAAAGTCATATAAATGGACATATCAGATCATAATACAGCTTAAAATAGCAATAAAAGTGAGTTTACGTTAAGTCAAGAAATAAGAATTTTTACCCTCTAGTGAACGTAAAATCGTGTTTTCTTGACTTTTTTCAAAGTGCGGAAAAGTGATATAAATGGACATATTAGACCATAATACACCTTAAAATAGCAATAAAAGTGAGTTACGTTAAGTCAAGAAATAAGAGTTTTTACTCTCTAGTGATCGTAAAATCGCGTTTTCTTGACTTTTTTCAAAGTGCGGAAAAGTCATATAAATGGATATATTAGACCATAATACACCTTAAAATAGCAATAAAAGTTACTTTATGTTAAGTCAAGAAATAAGAATTTTTACTCTCTAGTGAGCGTAAAATCGTGTTTTCTTGACTTTTTTCAAAGTGCGGAAAAGTCATATAAATGGACATATCAGACCATAATACAGCTTAAAATAGCAATAAAAGTGAGTTTACGTTAAGTCAAGAAATAAGAATTTTTACCCTCTAGTGAGCGTAAAATCGTGTTTTCTTGACCTTTTTCAAAGTGCGGAAAAGTCATATAAATGGACATATTAGACCATAATACACCTAATAATAGCAATAAAAGTGAGTTTACGTTAAGTCAAGAAATAAGAGTTTTTACTCTCTAGTGATCGTAAAATCGTGTTTTCTTGACTTTTTTCAAAGTGCGGAAAAGTCATATAAATGGACATATTAGACCATAATACACCTTAAAATAGCAATAAAAGTTACTTTATGTTAAGTCAAGAAATAAGAATTTTTACTCTCTAGTGAGCGTAAAATCGTGTTTTCTTGACTTTTTTCAAAGTGCGGAAAAGTCTTATAAATGGACATATCAGACCATAATACAGCTTAAAATAGCAAAAAAGTGAGTTTACGTTAAGTCAAGAAATAAGAATTTTTACCCTCTAGTGAGCGTAAAATCGTGTTTTCTTGACTTTTTTCAAAGTGCGGAAAAGTCATATAAATCGACATATTAGACCATAATACACCTTAAAATAGCAATAAAAGTGAGTTTACGTTAAGTCAAGAAATAAGAGTTTTTACTCTCTATTGATCGTAAAATCGTGTTTTCTTGACTTTTTTCAAAGTGCGGAAAAGTCATATAAATGGACATATTAGACCATAATACACCTTAAAATAGCAATAAAAGTGAGTTTACGTTAAGTCAAGAAATGAGTTTTTAATCTCTATTGATCGTAAAATCGTGTTTTCTTGCCTTTTTTCAAAGTGCGGATAAGTCATATAAATGGACATATTAGACCATAATACACCTTAAAATAGCAATAAAAGTGAGTTTACGTTAACTCAAGAAATAAGAGTTTTTACTCTCTAGTGATCGTAAAATCGTGTTTTCTTGACTTTTTTCAAAGTGCGGAAAAGTCATATAAATGGACATATTAGACCATAATACACTTTAAAATAGCAATAAAAGTGAGTTTACGTTAAGTCAAGAAATGAGTTTTTACTCTCTAGTGATCGTAAAATCGTGTTTTCTTGACTTTTTTCAAAGTGTGGAAAAGTCATATAAATGGACATATTAGACCATAATACACCTTAAAATTGCAATAAAAGTGAGTTTACGTTAAGTCTAGAAATAAGAGTTTTTACTCTCTAGTGAGCGTAAAATCGTGTTTTCTTGACTTTTTTCAAAGTGCGGAAAAGTCATATAAATGGACATATCAGACCATAATACACCTTAAAATAGCAATAAAAGTTACTTTATGTTAAGTCAAGAAATAAGAATTTTTACTCTCTAGTGAGCGTAAAATCGTGTTTTCTTGACTTTTTTCAAAGTGCGGAAAAGTCATATAAATGGACATATCAGACCATAATACAGCTTAAAATAGCAATAAAAGTGAGTCTACGTTAAGTCAAGAAATAAGAATTTTTACCCTCTAGTGAGCGTAAAATCGTGTTTTCTTGACTTTTTTCAAAGTACGGAAAAGTCATATAAATGGACATATCAGACCATAATACAGCTTAAAATAGCAATAAAAGTGAGTTTACGTTAAGTCAAGAAATAAGAATTTTTACCCTCTAGTGAGCGTAAAATCGTGTTTTCTTGACTTTTTTCAAAGTGCGGAAAAGTCATATAAATGGACATATTAGACCATAATACACCTTAAAATAGCAATAAAAGTGAGTTTACGTTAAGTCAAGAAATAAGAGTTTTTACTCTCTAGTGATCGTAAAATCGTGTTTTCTTGACTTTTTTCAAAGTGCGGAAAAGTCATATAAATGGACATATCAGACCATAATACAGCTTAAAATAGCAATAAAAGTGAGTTTACGTTAAGTCAAGAAATAAGAATTTTTACGCTCTAGTGATCGTAAAATCGTGTTTTCTTGACTTTTTTCAAAGTGCGGAAAAGTCATATAAATGGACATATTAGACCATAATACACCTTAAAATAGCAATAAAAGTGAGTTTACGTTAAGTCAAGAAATAAGAGTTTTTACTCTCTAGTGATCGTAAAATCGTGTTTTCTTGACTTTTTTCAAAGTGCGGAAAAGTGATATAAATGGACATATTAGACCATAATACACCTTAAAATAGCAATAAAAGTGAGTTTATGTTAAGTCAAGAAATAAGAGTGATCGTAAAATCGTGTTTTCTTGACTTTTTTCAAAGTGCGGAAAAGTCATATAAATGGACATATTAGACCATACTACACCTTAAAATAGCAATAAAAGTTACTTTATGTTAAGTCAAGAAATAAGAATTTTTACTCTCTAGTGATCGTAAATTCGTGTTTTCTTGACTTTTTTCAAAGTGCGGAAAAGTCATATAAATGGACATATCAGACCATAATACAGCTTAAAATAGCAATAAAAGTGAGTTTACGTTAAGTCAAGAAATAAGAATTTTTACCCTCTAGTGAGCGTAAAATCGTGTTTTCTTGACTTTTTTCAAAGTGCGGAAAAGTCATATAAATGGACATATTAGACCATAATACACCTTGAAATAGCAATAAAAGTGAGTTTACGTTAAGTCAAGAAATAAGAGTTTTTACTCTCTAGTGATCGTAAAATCGTGTTTTCTTGACTTTTTTCAAAGTGCGGAAAAGTCATATAAATGGACATATCAGACCATAATACAGCTTAAAATAGCAATAAATGTGAGTTTACGTTAAGTCAAGAAATAAGAATTTTTACCCTCTAGTAAGCGTAAAATCGTGTTTTCTTGACTTTTTCAAAGTTCGGAAAAGTCATATAAATGGACATATTAGACCATAATACACCTTAAAATAGCAATAAAAGTGAGTTTACGTTAAGTCTAGAAATAAGAGTTTTTACTCTCTAGTGATCGTAAAATCGTGTTTTCTTGACTTTTTTCAAAGTGCGGAAAAGTCATATAAATGGACATATTAGACCATAATACACCTTAAAATAGCAATAAAAGTGAGTTTACGTTAAGTCAAGAAATAAGAGTTTTTACTCTCTAGTGATCGTAAAATCGTGTTTTCTTGACTTTTTTGAAAGTGCGGAAAAGTGATATAAATGGACATATTAGACCATAATACACCTTAAAATAGCAATAAAAGTGAGTTTACGTTAAGTCAAGAAATAAGAGTTTTTACTCTCTATTGATCGTAAATTCGTGTTTTCTTGACTTTTTTCAAAGTGCGGAAAAGTCATATAAATGGACATATTAGACCATAATACACCTTAAAATTGCAATAAAAGTGAGTTTACGTTAAGTCTAGAAATAAGAGTTTTTACTCTCTAGTGATCGTAAAATCGTGTTTTCTTGACTTTTTTCAAAGTGCGGAAAAGTCATATAAATGGACATATTAGACCATAATACACCTTAAAATAGCAATAAAAGTGAGTTTACGTTAAGTCAAGAAATAAGAGTTTTTACTCTCTAGTGATCGTAAAATCGTGTTTTCTTGACTTTTTTGAAAGTGCGGAAAAGTGATATAAATGGACATATTAGACCATAATACACCTTAAAATAGCAATAAAAGTGAGTTTACGTTAAGTCAAGAAATAAGAGTTTTTACTCTCTAGTGATCGTAAAATCGTGTTTTCTTGACTTTTTTCAAAGTGCGGAAAAGTGATATAAATGGACATATTAGACCATAATACACCTTAAAATAGCAATAAAAGTGAGTTTACGTTAAGTCAAGAAATAAGAGTTTTTACTCTCTAGTGATCGTAAAATCGTGTTTTCTTGACTTTTTTCAAAGTGCGGAAAAGTCATATAAATGGATATATTAGACCATAATACACCTTAAAATAGCAATAAAAGTTACTTTATGTTAAGTCAAGAAATAAGAATTTTTACTCTCTAGTGAGCGTAAAATCGTGTTTTCTTGACTTTTTTCAAAGTGCGGAAAAGTCATATAAATGGACATATCAGACCATAATACAGCTTAAAATAGCAATAAAAGTGAGTTTACGTTAAGTCAAGAAATAAGAATTTTTACCCTCTAGTGAGCGTAAAATCGTGTTTTCTTGACCTTTTTCAAAGTGCGGAAAAGTCATATAAATGGACATATTAGACCATAATACACCTAATAATAGCAATAAAAGTGAGTTTACGTTAAGTCAAGAAATAAGAGTTTTTACTCTCTAGTGATCGTAAAATCGTGTTTTCTTGACTTTTTTCAAAGTGCGGAAAAGTCATATAAATGGACATATTAGACCATAATACACCTTAAAATAGCAATAAAAGTTACTTTATGTTAAGTCAAGAAATAAGAATTTTTACTCTCTAGTGATCGTAAAATCGTGTTTTCTTGACTTTTTTCAAAGTGCGGAAAAGTCATATAAATGGACATATTAGACCATAATACACCTTAAAATAGCAATAAAAGTGAGTTTACGTTAAGTCAAGAAATGAGTTTTTACTCTCTATTGATCGTAAAATCGTGTTTTCTTGACTTTTTTCAAAGTGCGGAAAAGTCATATAAATGGACATATTAGACCATAATACACCTTAAAATAGCAATAGAAGTGAGTTTACGTTAAGTCAAGAAATAAGAATTTTTACTCTCCAGTGAGCGTAAAATCGTGTTTTCTTGACTTTTTTCAAAGTGCGGAAAAGTCATATAAATGGACATATCAGACCATAATACAGCTTAAAATAGCAATAAAAGTGAGTTTACGTTAAGTCAAGAAATAAGAATTTTTACCCTCTAGTGAGCGTAAAATCGTGTTTTCTTGACTTTTTTCAAAGTGCGGAAAAGTCATATAAATGGACACATTAGACCATAATACACCTTAAAATAGCAATAAAAGTGAGTTTACGTTAAGTCAAGAAATAAGAGTTTTTACTCTCTATTGATCGTAAAATCGTGTTTTCTTGACTTTTTTCAAAGTGCGGAAAAGTCATATAAATGGACATATCAGACCATAATACAGCTTAAAATAGCAATAAAAGTGAGTTTACGTTAAGTCAAGAAATAAGAATTTTTACCCTCTAGTGAGCGTAAAATCGTGTTTTCTTGACTTTTTTCAAAGTGCGGAAAAGTCATATAAATGGACATATCAGACCATAATACAGCTTAAAATAGCAATAAAAGTGAGTTTACGTTAAGTCAAGAAATAAGAATTTTTACCCTCTAGTGAACGTAAAATCGTGTTTTCTTGACTTTTTTCAAAGTGCGGAAAAGTCATATAAATGGACATATTAGACCATAATACACCTTAAAATAGCAATAAAAGTGAGTTTACGTTAAGTCAAGAAATAAGAGTTTTTACTCTCTAGTGATCGTAAAATCGTGTTTTCTTGACTTTTTTCAAAGTGCGGAAAAGTCATATAAATGGACATATCAGATCATAATACAGCTTAAAATAGCAATAAAAGTGAGTTTACGTTAAGTCAAGAAATAAGAATTTTTACCCTCTAGTGAACGTAAAATCGTGTTTTCTTGACTTTTTTCAAAGTGCGGAAAAGTGATATAAATGGACATATTAGACCATAATACACCTTAAAATAGCAATAAAAGTGAGTTTACGTTAAGTCAAGAAATAAGAGTTTTTACTCTCTAGTGATCGTAAAATCGCGTTTTCTTGACTTTTTTCAAAGTGCGGAAAAGTCATATAAATGGATATATTAGACCATAATACACCTTAAAATAGCAATAAAAGTTACTTTATGTTAAGTCAAGAAATAAGAATTTTTACTCTCTAGTGAGCGTAAAATCGTGTTTTCTTGACTTTTTTCAAAGTGCGGAAAAGTCATATAAATGGACATATCAGACCATAATACAGCTTAAAATAGCAATAAAAGTGAGTTTACGTTAAGTCAAGAAATAAGAATTTTTACCCTCTAGTGAGCGTAAAATCGTGTTTTCTTGACCTTTTTCAAAGTGCGGAAAAGTCATATAAATGGACATATTAGACCATAATACACCTAATAATAGCAATAAAAGTGAGTTTACGTTAAGTCAAGAAATAAGAGTTTTTACTCTCTAGTGATCGTAAAATCGTGTTTTCTTGACTTTTTTCAAAGTGCGGAAAAGTCATATAAATGGACATATTAGACCATAATACACCTTAAAATAGCAATAAAAGTTACTTTATGTTAAGTCAAGAAATAAGAATTTTTACTCTCTAGTGAGCGTAAAATCGTGTTTTCTTGACTTTTTTCAAAGTGCGGAAAAGTCTTATAAATGGACATATCAGACCATAATACAGCTTAAAATAGCAAAAAAGTGAGTTTACGTTAAGTCAAGAAATAAGAATTTTTACCCTCTAGTGAGCGTAAAATCGTGTTTTCTTGACTTTTTTCAAAGTGCGGAAAAGTCATATAAATCGACATATTAGACCATAATACACCTTAAAATAGCAATAAAAGTGAGTTTACGTTAAGTCAAGAAATAAGAGTTTTTACTCTCTATTGATCGTAAAATCGTGTTTTCTTGACTTTTTTCAAAGTGCGGAAAAGTCATATAAATGGACATATTAGACCATAATACACCTTAAAATAGCAATAAAAGTGAGTTTACGTTAAGTCAAGAAATGAGTTTTTAATCTCTATTGATCGTAAAATCGTGTTTTCTTGCCTTTTTTCAAAGTGCGGATAAGTCATATAAATGGACATATTAGACCATAATACACCTTAAAATAGCAATAAAAGTGAGTTTACGTTAACTCAAGAAATAAGAGTTTTTACTCTCTAGTGATCGTAAAATCGTGTTTTCTTGACTTTTTTCAAAGTGCGGAAAAGTCATATAAATGGACATATTAGACCATAATACACTTTAAAATAGCAATAAAAGTGAGTTTACGTTAAGTCAAGAAATGAGTTTTTACTCTCTAGTGATCGTAAAATCGTGTTTTCTTGACTTTTTTCAAAGTGTGGAAAAGTCATATAAATGGACATATTAGACCATAATACACCTTAAAATTGCAATAAAAGTGAGTTTACGTTAAGTCTAGAAATAAGAGTTTTTACTCTCTAGTGAGCGTAAAATCGTGTTTTCTTGACTTTTTTCAAAGTGCGGAAAAGTCATATAAATGGACATATCAGACCATAATACACCTTAAAATAGCAATAAAAGTTACTTTATGTTAAGTCAAGAAATAAGAATTTTTACTCTCTAGTGAGCGTAAAATCGTGTTTTCTTGACTTTTTTCAAAGTGCGGAAAAGTCATATAAATGGACATATCAGACCATAATACAGCTTAAAATAGCAATAAAAGTGAGTCTACGTTAAGTCAAGAAATAAGAATTTTTACCCTCTAGTGAGCGTAAAATCGTGTTTTCTTGACTTTTTTCAAAGTACGGAAAAGTCATATAAATGGACATATCAGACCATAATACAGCTTAAAATAGCAATAAAAGTGAGTTTACGTTAAGTCAAGAAATAAGAATTTTTACCCTCTAGTGAGCGTAAAATCGTGTTTTCTTGACTTTTTTCAAAGTGCGGAAAAGTCATATAAATGGACATATTAGACCATAATACACCTTAAAATAGCAATAAAAGTGAGTTTACGTTAAGTCAAGAAATAAGAGTTTTTACTCTCTAGTGATCGTAAAATCGTGTTTTCTTGACTTTTTTCAAAGTGCGGAAAAGTCATATAAATGGACATATCAGACCATAATACAGCTTAAAATAGCAATAAAAGTGAGTTTACGTTAAGTCAAGAAATAAGAATTTTTACGCTCTAGTGATCGTAAAATCGTGTTTTCTTGACTTTTTTCAAAGTGCGGAAAAGTCATATAAATGGACATATTAGACCATAATACACCTTAAAATAGCAATAAAAGTGAGTTTACGTTAAGTCAAGAAATAAGAGTTTTTACTCTCTAGTGATCGTAAAATCGTGTTTTCTTGACTTTTTTCAAAGTGCGGAAAAGTGATATAAATGGACATATTAGACCATAATACACCTTAAAATAGCAATAAAAGTGAGTTTATGTTAAGTCAAGAAATAAGAGTGATCGTAAAATCGTGTTTTCTTGACTTTTTTCAAAGTGCGGAAAAGTCATATAAATGGACATATTAGACCATACTACACCTTAAAATAGCAATAAAAGTTACTTTATGTTAAGTCAAGAAATAAGAATTTTTACTCTCTAGTGATCGTAAATTCGTGTTTTCTTGACTTTTTTCAAAGTGCGGAAAAGTCATATAAATGGACATATCAGACCATAATACAGCTTAAAATAGCAATAAAAGTGAGTTTACGTTAAGTCAAGAAATAAGAATTTTTACCCTCTAGTGAGCGTAAAATCGTGTTTTCTTGACTTTTTTCAAAGTGCGGAAAAGTCATATAAATGGACATATTAGACCATAATACACCTTGAAATAGCAATAAAAGTGAGTTTACGTTAAGTCAAGAAATAAGAGTTTTTACTCTCTAGTGATCGTAAAATCGTGTTTTCTTGACTTTTTTCAAAGTGCGGAAAAGTCATATAAATGGACATATCAGACCATAATACAGCTTAAAATAGCAATAAATGTGAGTTTACGTTAAGTCAAGAAATAAGAATTTTTACCCTCTAGTGAGCGTAAAATCGTGTTTTCTTGACTTTTTCAAAGTTCGGAAAAGTCATATAAATGGACATATTAGACCATAATACACCTTAAAATAGCAATAAAAGTGAGTTTACGTTAAGTCTAGAAATAAGAGTTTTTACTCTCTAGTGATCGTAAAATCGTGTTTTCTTGACTTTTTTCAAAGTGCGGAAAAGTCATATAAATGGACATATTAGACCATAATACACCTTAAAATAGCAATAAAAGTGAGTTTACGTTAAGTCAAGAAATAAGAGTTTTTACTCTCTAGTGATCGTAAAATCGTGTTTTCTTGACTTTTTTGAAAGTGCGGAAAAGTGATATAAATGGACATATTAGACCATAATACACCTTAAAATAGCAATAAAAGTGAGTTTACGTTAAGTCAAGAAATAAGAGTTTTTACTCTCTATTGATCGTAAATTCGTGTTTTCTTGACTTTTTTCAAAGTGCGGAAAAGTCATATAAATGGACATATTAGACCATAATACACCTTAAAATTGCAATAAAAGTTACTTTATGTTAAGTCAAGAAATAACAATTTTTAATCTCTAGTGAGCGTAAAATCGTGTTTTCTTGACTTTTTTCAACGTGCGGAAAAGTCATATAAATGGACATATTAGACCATAATACACCTAATAATAGCAATAAAAGTGAGTTTACGTTAAGTCAAGAAATAAGAGTTTTTACTCTCTAGTGATCGTAATATCGTGTTTTCTTGACTTTTTTCAAAGTGCGGAAAAGTCATATAAATGGACATATTAGACCATAATACACCTTAAAATAGCAATAAAAGTTACCTTATGTTAAGTCAAGAAATAAGAATTTTTACTCTCTAGTGAGCGTAAAATCGTGTTTTCTTGACTTTTTTCAAAGTGCGGAAAAGTCATATAAATGGACATATCAGACCATAATACAGCTTAAAATAGCAAAAAAGTGAGTTTACGTTAAGTCAAGAAATAAGAATTTTTACCCTCTAGTGAGCGTAAAATCGTGTTTTCTTGACTTTTTTCAAAGTGCGGAAAAGTCATATAAATGGACATATTAGTCCATAATACACCTTAAAATAGCAATAAAAGTGAGTTTACGTTAACTCAAGAAATAAGAGTTTTTACTCTCTAGTGATCGTAAAATCGTGTTTTCTTGACTTTTTTCAAAGTGCGGAAAAGTCATATAAATGGACATATTAGACCATAATACACCTTAAAATAGCAATAAAAGTGAGTTTACGTTAAGTCAAGAAATGAGTTTTTACTCTCTAGTGATCGTAAAATCGTGTTTTCTTGACTTTTTTCAAAGTGCGGAAAAGTCATATAAATGGACATATTAGACCATAATACACCTTAAAATAGCAATAAAAGTGAGTTTACGTTAAGTCAAGAAATAAGAATTTTTACTCTCTAGTGAGCGTAAAATCGTGTTTTCTTGACTTTTTTCAAAGTGCGGAAAAGTCATATAAATGGACATATCAGACCATAATACAGCTTAAAATAGCAATAAAAGTGAGTTTACGTTAAGTCAAGAAATAAGAATTTTTACCCTCTAGTGAGCGTAAAATCGTGTTTTCTTGACTTTTTTCAAAGTGCGGAAAAGTCATATAAATGGACACATTAGACCATAATACACCTTAAAATAGCAATAAAAGTGAGTTTACGTTAAGTCAAGAAATAAGAGTTTTTACTCTCTATTGATCGTAAAATCGTGTTTTCTTGACTTTTTTCAAAGTGCGGAAAAGTCATATAAATGGACATATCAGACCATAATACAGCTTAAAATAGCAATAAAAGTGAGTTTACGTTAAGTCAAGAAATAAGAATTTTTACCCTCTAGTGAGCGTAAAATCGTGTTTTCTTGACTTTTTTCAAAGTGCGGAAAAGTCATATAAATGGACATATCAGACCATAATACAGCTTAAAATAGCAATAAAAGTGAGTTTACGTTAAGTCAAGAAATAAGAATTTTTACCCTCTAGTGAACGTAAAATCGTGTTTTCTTGACTTTTTTCAAAGTGCGGAAAAGTCATATAAATGGACATATTAGACCATAATACACCTTAAAATAGCAATAAAAGTGAGTTTACGTTAAGTCAAGAAATAAGAGTTTTTACTCTCTAGTGATCGTAAAATCGTGTTTTCTTGACTTTTTTCAAAGTGCGGAAAAGTCATATAAATGGACATATCAGACCATAATACTACAGCTTAAAATAGCAATAAAAGTGAGTTTACGTTAAGTCAAGAAATAAGAATTTTTACCCTCTAGTGAGCGTAAAATCGTGTTTTCTTGACTTTTTCAAAGTGCGGAAAAGTCATATAAATGGACATATTAGACCATAATACACCTTAAAATAGCAATAAAAGTGAGTTTACGTTAAGTCAAGAAATAAGAGTTTTTACTCTCTAGTGATCCTAAAATCGGGTTTTCTTGACTTTTTCAAAGTGCGGAAAAGTCATATAAATGGATATATTAGACCATAATACACCTTAAAATAGCAATAAAAGTCACTTTATGTTAAGTCAAGAAATAAGAATTTTTACTCTCTAGTGAGCGTAAAATCGTGTTTTCTTGACTTTTTTCAAAGTGCGGAAAAGTCATATAAATGGACATATCAGACCATAATACAGCTTAAAATAGCAATAAAAGTGAGTTTACGTTAAGTCAAGAAATAAGAATTTTTACCCTCTAGTGAGCGTAAAATCGTGTTTTCTTGACTTTTTTCAAAGTGCGGAAAAGTCATATAAATGGACATATTAGACCATAATACACCTTAAAATAGCAATAAAAGTGAGTTTACGTTAAGTCAAGAAATAAGAGTTTTTACTCTCTAGTGATCCTAAAATCGGGTTTTCTTGACTTTTTCAAAGTGCGGAAAAGACATATAAATGGACATATCAGACCATAATACACCTTAAAATAGCAATAAATGTGAGTTTACGTTAAGTCAAGAAATAAGAGTTTTTACTCTCTAGTGATCGTAAAATCGTGTTTTCTTGACTTTTTTCAAAGTGCGGAAAAGTCATATAAATGGACATATCAGACCATAATACAGCTTAAAATAGCAATAAAAGTGAGTTTACGTTAAGTCAAGAAATAAGAATTTTTACCCTCTAGTGAGCGTAAAATCGTGTTTTCTTGACTTTTTTCAAAGTGCGGAAAAGTCATATAAATGGACATATTAGACCATAATACACCTTAAAATAGCAATAAATGTGAGTTTACGTTAAGTCAAGAAATAAGAGTTTTTACTCTCTAGTGATCGTAAAATCGTGATTTCTTGACTTTTTTCAAAGTGCGGAAAAGTCATATAAATGGACATATCAGACCATAATACACCTTAATATTGCAATAAAAGTGAGTTTACCTTAAGTCAAGAAATAAGAGTTTTTACTCTCTAGTGATCGTAAAATCGTGTTTTCTTGACTTTTTTCAAAGTACGGAAAAGTCATATAAATGGACATATCAGACCATAATACAGCTTAAAATAGCAATAAAAGTGAGTTTACGTTAAGTCAAGAAATAAGAATTTTTACCCTCTAGTGAGCGTAAAATCGTGTTTTCTTGACTTTTTTCAAAGTGCGGAAAAGTCATATAAATGGACATATCAGACCATAATACACCTTAATATAGCAATAAAAGTGAGTTTACGTTAAGTCAAGAAATAAGAATTTTTACCCTCTAGTGAACGTAAAATCGTGTTTTCTTGACTTTTTTCAAAGTGCGGAAAAGTCATATAAATGGACATATTAGACCATAATACACCTTAAAATAGCAATAAAAGTGAGTTTACGTTAAGTCAAGAAATAAGAGTTTTTACTCTCTATTGATCGTAAAATCGTGTTTTCTTGACTTTTTTCAAAGTACGGAAAAGTTATATAAATGGACATATCAGACCATAATACAGCTTAAAATAGCAATAAAAGTGAGTTTACGTTAAGTCAAGAAATAAGAATTTTTACCCTCTAGTGAGCGTAAAATCGTGTTTTCTTGACTTTTTTCAAAGTGCGGAAAAGTCATATAAATGGACATATCAGACCATAATACAGCTTAAAATAGCAATAAAAGTGAGTTTACGATAAGTCAAGAAATAAGAATTTTTATCCTCTAGTGAGCGTAAAATCGTGTTTTCTTGACTTTTTTCAAAGTGCGGAAAAGTCATATAAATGGACATATCAGACCATAATACAGCTTAAAATAGCAATAAAAGTGAGTTTACGTTAAGCCAAGAAATAAGAATTTTTACCCTCTAGTGAGCGTAAAATCGTGTTTTCTTGACTTTTTTCAAAGTGCGGAAAAGTCATATAAATGGACATATTAGCCCATAATACACCTTAAAATAGCAATAAAAGTGAGTTTACGTTAAGTCAAGAAATAAGAGTTTTTACTCTCTATTGATCGTAAAATCGTGTTTTCTTGACTTTTTTCAAAGTGCGGAAAAGTCATATAAATGGACATATCAGACCATAATACAGCTTAAAATAGCAATAAAAGTGAGTTTACGTTAAGTCAAGAAATAAGAATTTTTACCCTCTAGTGAGCGTAAAATCGTGTTTTCTTGACTTTTTTCAAAGTGCGGAAAAGTCATATAAATGGACATATCAGACCATAATACAGCTTAAAATAGCAATAAAGTGAGTTTACGTTAAGTCAAGAAATAAGAATTTTTACCCTCTAGTGAGCGTAAAATCGTGTTTTCTTTACTTTTTTCAAAGTGCGGAAAAGTCATATAAATGGATATATTAGACCATAATACACCTTAAAATAGCAATAAAAGTTACTTTATGTTAAGTCAAGAAATAAGAATTTTTACTCTCTAGTGATCGTAAAATCGTGTTTTCTTGACCTTTTTCAAAGTGCGGAAAAGTCATATAAATGGATATATTAGACCATAATACACCTTAAAATAGCAATAAAAGTTACTTTATGTTAAGTCAAGAAATAAGAATTTTTACTCTCTAGTGAGCGTAAAATCGTGTTTTCTTGACTCTTTTCAAAGTGCGGAAAAGTCATATAAATGGACATATCACACCATAATACACCTTAAAATAGCAATAAAAGTGAGTTTACGTTAAGTCAAGAAATAAGAGTTTTTACTCTCTATTGATCGTAAAATCGTGTTTTCTTGACTTTTTTCAAAGTGCGGAAAAGTCATATAAATGGACATATCAGACCATAATACAGCTTAAAATAGCAATAAAAGTGAGTTTACGTTAAGTCAAGAAATAAGAATTTTTACCCTCTAGTGAGCGTAAAATCGTGTTTTCTTGACTTTTTTCAAAGTGCGGAAAAGTCATATAAATGGACATATTAGACCATAATACACCTTAAAATAGCAATAAATGTGAGTTTACGTTAAGTCAAGAAATAAGAGTTTTTACTCTCTAGTGATCGTAAAATCGTGTTTTCTTGACTTCTTTCAAAGTGCGGAAAAGTCATATAAATGGACATATCAGACCATAATACACCTTAATATAGCAATAAAAGTGAGTTTACCTTAAGTCAAGAAATAAGAGTTTTTACTCTCTAGTGATCGTAAAATCGTGTTTTCTTGACTTTTTTCAAAGTACGGAAAAGTCATATAAATGGACATATCAGACCATAATACAGCTTAAAATAGCAATAAAAGTGAGTTTGCGTTAAGTCAAGAAATAAGAATTTTTACCCTCTAGTGAGCGTAAAATCGTGTTTTCTTGACTTTTTTCAAAGTGCGGAAAAGTCATATAAATGGACATATTAGACCATAATACACCTTAAAATAGCAATAAAAGTGAGTTTACGTTAAGTCAAGAAATAAGAGTTTTTACTCTCTAGTGATCGTAAAATCGGGTTTTCTTGACTTTTTCAAAGTGCGGAAAAGAAATATAAATGGACATATCAGACCATAATACACCTTAAAATAGCAATAAAAGTGAGTTTACGTTAAGTCAAGGAATAAGAGTTTTTACTCTCTAGTGAGCGTAAAATCGTGTTTTCTTGACTTTTTTCAAAGTGCGGAAAAGTCATATAAATGGACATATTAGACCATAATACACCTTAAAATAGCAATAAAAGTGAGTTTACGTTAAGTCAAGAAATAAGAGTTTTTACTCTCTATTGTTCGTAAAATCGTGTTTTCTTGACTTTTTTCAAAGTGCGGAAAAGTCATATAAATGGTCATATCAGACCATAATACAGCTTAAAATAGCAATAAACGTGAGTTTACGTTAAGTCAAGAAATAAGAATTTTTACCCTCTAGTGAGCGTAAAATCGTGTTTTCTTGACTTTTTTCAAAGTGCGGAAATGTCATATAAATGGACATATTAGACCATAATACACCTTAAAATAGCAATAAAAGTGAGTTTACGTTAAGTCAAGAAATAAGAGTTTTTACTCTCTAGTGATCGTAAAATCGGGTTTTCTTGACTTTTTCAAAGTGCGGAAAAGACATATAAATGGACATATCAGACCATAATACAGCTTAAAATAGCAATAAAAGTGAGTTTACGTTAAGTCAAGAAATAAGAATTTTTACCCTCTAGTGAGCGTAAAATCGTGTTTTCTTGACTTTTTTCAAAGTGCGGAAAAGTCATATAAATGGACATATCAGACCATAATACAGCTTAAAATAGCAATAAAAGTGAGTTTACGTTAAGTCAAGAAATAAGAATTTTTACCCTCTAGTGAGCGTAAAATCGTGTTTTCTTGACTTTTTTCAAAGTGCGGAAAAGTCATATAAATGGACATATTAGACCATAATACACCTTAAAATAGCAATAAAAGTGAGTTTACGTTAAGTCAAGAAATAAGAATTTTTACCCTCTAGTGAGCGTAAAATCGTGTTTTCTTGACTTTTTTCAAAGTGCGGAAAAGTCATATAAATGGACATATCAGACCATAATACAGCTTAAAATAGCAATAAAAGTGAGTTTACGTTAAGTCAAGAAATAAGAATTTTTACCCTCTAGTGAGCGTAAAATCGTGTTTTCTTGACTTTTTTCAAAGTGCGGAAAAGTCATATAAATGGACATATCAGACCATAATACAGCTTAAAATAGCAATAAAAGTGAGTTTACGTTAAGCCAAGAAATAAGAATTTTTACCCTCTAGTGAGCGTAAAATCGTGTTTTCTTGACTTTTTTCAAAGTGCGGAAAAGTCATATAAATGGACATATTAGCCCATAATACACCTTAAAATAGCAATAAAAGTGAGTTTACGTTAAGTCAAGAAATAAGAGTTTTTACTCTATTGATCGTAAAATCGTGTTTTCTTGACTTTTTTCAAAGTGCGGAAAAGTCATATAAATGGACATATTAGACCATAATACACCTTAAAATAGCAATAAAAGTGAGTTTACGTTAAGTCAAGAAATAAGAGTTTTTACTCTCTAGTGATCGTAAAATCGGGTTTTCTTGACTTTTTTCAAAGTGCGGAAAAGACATATAAATGGACATAACAGACCATAATACACCTTAAAATAGCAATAAATGTGAGTTTACGTTAAGTCAAGAAATAAGAGTTTTTACTCTCTAGTGATCGTAAAATCGTGTTTCTTGACTTTTTTCAAAGTGCGGAAAAGTCATATAAATGGACATATCAGACCATAATACAGCTTAAAATAGCAATAAAAGTGAGTTTACGTTAAGTCAAGAAATAAGAATTTTTACCCTCTAGTGAGCGTAAAATCGTGTTTTCTTTACTTTTTTCAAAGTGCGGAAAAGTCATATAAATGGATATATTAGACCATAATACACCTTAAAATAGCAATAAAAGTTACTTTATGTTAAGTCAAGAAATAAGAATTTTTACTCTCTAGTGATCGTAAAATCGTGTTTTCTTGACCTTTTTCAAAGTGCGGAAAAGTCATATAAATGGATATATTAGACCATAATACACCTTAAAATAGCAATAAAAGTCACTTTATGTTAAGTCAAGAAATAAGAATTTTTACTCTCTAGTGAGCGTAAAATCGTGTTTTCTTGACTTTTTTCAAAGTGCGGAAAAGTCATATAAATGGACATATCAGACCATAATACAGCTTAAAATAGCAATAAAAGTGAGTTTACGTTAAGTCAAGAAATAAGAATTTTTACCCTCTAGTGAGCGTAAAATCGTGTTTTCTTGACTTTTTTCAAAGTGCGGAAAAGTCATATAAATGGATATATTAGACCATAATACACCTTAAAATAGCAATAAAAGTTACTTTATGTTAAGTCAAGAAATAAGAATTTTTACTCTCTAGTGAGCGTAAAATCGTGTTTTCTTGACTCTTTTCAAAGTGCGGAAAAGTCATATAAATGGACATATTAGACCATAATACACCTTAAAATAGCAATAAAAGTGAGTTTACGTTAAGTCAAGAAATAAGAGTTTTTACTCTCTATTGATCGTAAAATCGTGTTTTCTTGACTTTTTTCAAAGTGCGGAAAAGTCATATAAATGGACATATCAGACCATAATACAGCTTAAAATAGCAATAAAAGTGAGTTTACGTTAAGTCAAGAAATAAGAATTTTTACCCTCTAGTGAGCGTAAAATCGTGTTTTCTTGACTTTTTTCAAAGTGCGGAAAAGTCATATAAATGGACATATTAGACCATAATACACCTTAAAATAGCAATAAAAGTGAGTTTACGTTAAGTCAAGAAATAAGAGTTTTTACTCTCTAGTGATCCTAAATTCGGGTTTTCTTGACTTTTTCAAAGTGCGGAAAAGACATATAAATGGACATATCAGACCATAATACACCTTAAAATAGCAATAAATGTGAGTTTACGTTAAGTCAAGAAATAAGAGTTTTTACTCTATTGATCGTAAAATCGTGTTTTCTTTACTTTTTTCAAAGTGCGGAAAAGTCATATAAATGGATATATTAGACCATAATACACCTTAAAATAGCAATAAAAGTTACTTTATGTTAAGTCAAGAAATAAGAATTTTTACTCTCTAGTGATCGTAAAATCGTGTTTTCTTGACCTTTTTCAAAGTGCGGAAAAGTCATATAAATGGATATATTAGACCATAATACACCTTAAAATAGCAATAAAAGTCACTTTATGTTAAGTCAAGAAATAAGAATTTTTACTCTCTAGTGAGCGTAAAATCGTGTTTTCTTGACTTTTTTCAAAGTGCGGAAAAGTCATATAAATGGACATATCAGACCATAATACAGCTTAAAATAGCAATAAAAGTGAGTTTACGTTAAGTCAAGAAATAAGAATTTTTACCCTCTAGTGAGCGTAAAATCGTGTTTTCTTGACTTTTTTCAAAGTGCGGAAAAGTCATATAAATGGACATATTAGACCATAATACACCTTAAAATAGCAATAAAAGTGAGTTTACGTTAAGTCAAGAAATAAGAGTTTTTACTCTCTAGTGATCCTAAAATCGGGTTTTCTTGACTTTTTCAAAGTGCGGAAAAGACATATAAATGGACATATCAGACCATAATACACCTTAAAATAGCAATAAATGTGAGTTTACGTTAAGTCAAGAAATAAGAGTTTTTACTCTCTAGTGATCGTAAAATCGTGTTTTCTTGACTTTTTTCAAAGTGCGGAAAAGTCATATAAATGGACATATCAGACCATAATACAGCTTAAAATAGCAATAAAAGTGAGTTTACGTTAAGTCAAGAAATAAGAATTTTTACCCTCTAGTGAGCGTAAAATCGTGTTTTCTTGACTTTTTTCAAAGTGCGGAAAAGTCATATAAATGGACATATTAGACCATAATACACCTTAAAATAGCAATAAATGTGAGTTTACGTTAAGTCAAGAAATAAGAGTTTTTACTCTCTAGTGATCGTAAAATCGTGATTTCTTGACTTTTTTCAAAGTGCGGAAAAGTCATATAAATGGACATATCAGACCATAATACACCTTAATATTGCAATAAAAGTGAGTTTACCTTAAGTCAAGAAATAAGAGTTTTTACTCTCTAGTGATCGTAAAATCGTGTTTTCTTGACTTTTTTCAAAGTACGGAAAAGTCATATAAATGGACATATCAGACCATAATACAGCTTAAAATAGCAATAAAAGTGAGTTTACGTTAAGTCAAGAAATAAGAATTTTTACCCTCTAGTGAGCGTAAAATCGTGTTTTCTTGACTTTTTTCAAAGTGCGGAAAAGTCATATAAATGGACATATCAGACCATAATACACCTTAATATAGCAATAAAAGTGAGTTTACGTTAAGTCAAGAAATAAGAATTTTTACCCTCTAGTGAACGTAAAATCGTGTTTTCTTGACTTTTTCAAAGTGCGGAAAAGTCATATAAATGGACATATCAGACCATAATACAGCTTAAAATAGCAATAAAAGTGAGTTTACGTTAAGTCAAGAAATAAGAATTTTTACCCTCTAGTGAGCGTAAAATCGTGTTTTCTTGACTTTTTTCAAAGTGCGGAAAAGTCATATAAATGGACATATCAGACCATAATACAGCTTAAAATAGCAATAAAAGTGAGTTTACGTTAAGTCAAGAAATAAGAATTTTTACCCTCTAGTGAGCGTAAAATCGTGTTTTCTTGACTTTTTTCAAAGTGCGGAAAAGTCATATAAATGGACATATCAGACCATAATACAGCTTAAAATAGCAATAAAAGTGAGTTTACGATAAGTCAAGAAATAAGAATTTTTATCCTCTAGTGAGCGTAAAATCGTGTTTTCTTGACTTTTTTCAAAGTGCGGAAAAGTCATATAAATGGACATATCAGACCATAATACAGCTTAAAATAGCAATAAAAGTGAGTTTACGTTAAGCCAAGAAATAAGAATTTTTACCCTCTAGTGAGCGTAAAATCGTGTTTTCTTGACTTTTTTCAAAGTGCGGAAAAGTCATATAAATGGACATATTAGCCCATAATACACCTTAAAATAGCAATAAAAGTGAGTTTACGTTAAGTCAAGAAATAAGAGTTTTTACTCTCTATTGATCGTAAAATCGTGTTTTCTTGACTTTTTTCAAAGTAAGGAAAAGTCATATAAATGGACATATCAGACCATAATACAGCTTAAAATAGCAATAAAAGTGAGTTTACGTTAAGTCAAGAAATAAGAATTTTTACCCTCTAGTGAGCGTAAAATCGTGTTTTCTTGACTTTTTTCAAAGTGCGGAAAAGTCATATAAATGGACATATCAGACCATAATACAGCTTAAAATAGCAATAAAAGTGAGTTTACGTTAAGTCAAGAAATAAGAATTTTTACCCTCTAGTGAGCGTAAAATCGTGTTTTCTTTACTTTTTTCAAAGTGCGGAAAAGTCATATAAATGGATATATTAGACCATAATACACCTTAAAATAGCAATAAAAGTTACTTTATGTTAAGTCAAGAAATAAGAATTTTTACTCTCTAGTGATCGTAAAATCGTGTTTTCTTGACCTTTTTCAAAGTGCGGAAAAGTCATATAAATGGATATATTAGACCATAATACACCTTAAAATAGCAATAAAAGTTACTTTATGTTAAGTCAAGAAATAAGAATTTTTACTCTCTAGTGAGCGTAAAATCGTGTTTTCTTGACTCTTTTCAAAGTGCGGAAAAGTCATATAAATGGACATATCAGACCATAATACACCTTAAAATAGCAATAAAAGTGAGTTTACGTTAAGTCAAGAAATAAGAGTTTTTACTCTCTATTGATCGTAAAATCGTGTTTTCTTGACTTTTTTCAAAGTGCGGAAAAGTCATATAAATGGACATATCAGACCATAATACAGCTTAAAATAGCAATAAAAGTGAGTTTACGTTAAGTCAAGAAATAAGAATTTTTACCCTCTAGTGAGCGTAAAATCGTGTTTTCTTGACTTTTTTCAAAGTGCGGAAAAGTCATATAAATGGACATATTAGACCATAATACACCTTAAAATAGCAATAAATGTGAGTTTACGTTAAGTCAAGAAATAAGAGTTTTTACTCTCTAGTGATCGTAAAATCGTGTTTTCTTGACTTCTTTCAAAGTGCGGAAAAGTCATATAAATGGACATATCAGACCATAATACACCTTAATATAGCAATAAAAGTGAGTTTACCTTAAGTCAAGAAATAAGAGTTTTTACTCTCTAGTGATCGTAAAATCGTGTTTTCTTGACTTTTTTCAAAGTACGGAAAAGTCATATAAATGGACATATCAGACCATAATACAGCTTAAAATAGCAATAAAAGTGAGCTTGCGTTAAGTCAAGAAATAAGAATTTTTACCCTCTAGTGAGCGTAAAATCGTGTTTTCTTGACTTTTTTCAAAGTGCGGAAAAGTCATATAAATGGACATATTAGACCATAATACACCTTAAAATAGCAATAAAAGTGAGTTTACGTTAAGTCAAGAAATAAGAGTTTTTACTCTCTAGTGAATCGTAAAATCGGGTTTCTTGACTTTTTCAAAGTGCGGAAAAGAAATATAAATGGACATATCAGACCATAATACACCTTAAAATAGCAATAAAAGTGAGTTTACGTTAAGTCAAGGAATAAGAGTTTTTACTCTCTAGTGAGCCTAAAATCGTGTTTTCTTGACTTTTTTCAAAGTGCGGAAAAGTCATATAAATGGACATATTAGACCATAATACACCTTAAAATAGCAATAAAAGTGAGTTTACGTTAAGTCAAGAAATAAGAGTTTTTACTCTCTATTGATCGTAAAATCGTGTTTTCTTGACTTTTTTCAAAGTGCGGAAAAGTCATATAAATGGTCATATCAGACCATAATACAGCTTAAAATAGCAATAAAAGTGAGTTTACGTTAAGTCAAGAAATAAGAATTTTTACCCTCTAGTGAGCGTAAAATCGTGTTTTCTTGACTTTTTTCAAAGTGCGGAAAAGTCATATAAATGGACATATTAGACCATAATACACCTTAAAATAGCAATAAAAGTGAGTTTACGTTAAGTCAAGAAATAAGAGTTTTTACTCTCTAGTGATCGTAAAATCGGGTTTTCTTGACTTTTTCAAAGTGCGGAAAAGACATATAAATGGACATATCAGACCATAATACACCTTAAAATAGCAATAAATGTGAGTTTACGTTAAGTCAAGAAATAAGAGTTTTTACTCTCTAGTGATCGTAAAATCGTGTTTTCTTGACTTTTTTCAAAGTGCGGAAAAGTCATATAAATGGACATATGAGACCATAATACACCTTAAAATAGCAATAAATGTGAGTTTACGTTAAGTCAAGAAATAAGAGTTTTTACTCTCTAGTGATCGTAAAATCGTGTTTTCTTGACTTTTTTCAATGTGCGGAAAAGTCATATAAATGGACATATCAGACCATAATACACCTTAATATAGCAATAAAAGTGAGTTTACCTTAAGTCAAGAAATAAGAATTTTTACCCTCTAGTGAGCGTAAAATCGTGTTTTCTTGACTTTTTTCAAAGTGCGGAAAAGTCATATAAATGGACATATTAGACCATAATACACCTTAAAATAGCAATAAAAGTTACTTTATGTTAAGTCAAGAAATAAGAATTTTTACTCTCTAGTGATCGTAAAATCGTGTTTTCTTGACTTTTTTCAAAATGCGGAAAAGTCATATAAATGGATTTATTAGACCATAATACACCTTAAAATAGCAATAAAAGTTACTTTATGTTAAGTCAACAAATAAGAGTTTTTACTCTAGTGATCGTAAAATCGTGTTTTCTTTACTTTTTTCAAAGTGCGGAAAAGTCATATAAATGGACATATCAGACCATAATACAGCTTAAAATAGCAATAAAAGTGAGTTTACGTTAAGCCAAGAAATAAGAATTTTTACCTTCTAGTGAGCGTAAAATCGTGTTTTCTTGACTTTTTTCAAAGTGCGGAAAAGTCATATAAATGGACATATTAGCCCATAATACACCTTAAAATAGCAATAAAAGTGAGTTTACGTTAAGTCAAGAAATAAGAGTTTTTACTCTCTATTGATCGTAAAATCGTGTTTTCTTGACTTTTTTCAAAGTGCAGAAAAGTCATATAAATGGACATATCAGACCATAATACAGCTTAAAATAGCAATAAAAGTGAGTTTACGTTAAGTCAAGAAATAAGAATTTTTACCCTCTAGTGAGCGTAAAATCGTGTTTTCTTGACTTTTTTCAAAGTGCGGAAAAGTCATATAAATGGACATATTAGACCATAATACACCTTAAAATAGCAATAAAAGTGAGTTTACGTTAAGTCAAGAAATAAGGGTTTTTACTCTCTAGTGATCCTAAAATCGGGTTTTCTTGACTTTTTCAAAGTGCGGAAAAGACATATAAATGGACATATCAGACCATAATACACCTTAAAATAGCAATAAATGTGAGTTTACGTTAAGTCAAGAAATAAGAGTTTTTACTCTCTAGTGATCGTAAAATCGTGTTTTCTTGACTTTTTTCAAAGTGCGGAAAAGTCATATAAATGGACATATCAGACCATAATACAGCTTAAAATAGCAATAAAAGTGAGTTTACGTTAAGTCAAGAAATAAGAATTTTTACCCTCTAGTGAGCGTAAAATCGTGTTTTCTTGACTTTTTTCAAAGTGCGGAAAAGTCATATAAATGGACATATCAGACCATAATACAGCTTAAAATAGCAATAAAAGTGAGTTTACGTTAAGTCAAGAAATAAGAATTTTTACCCTCTAGTGAGCGTAAAATCGTGTTTTCTTGACTTTTTTCAAAGTGCGGAAAAGTCATATAAATGGACATATCAGACCATAATACAGCTTAAAATAGCAATAAAAGTGAGTTTACGATAAGTCAAGAAATAAGAATTTTTATCCTCTAGTGAGCGTAAAATCGTGTTTTCTTGACTTTTTTCAAAGTGCGGAAAAGTCATATAAATGGACATATCAGACCATAATACAGCTTAAAATAGCAATAAAAGTGAGTTTACGTTAAGCCAAGAAATAAGAATTTTTACCCTCTAGTGAGCGTAAAATCGTGTTTTCTTGACTTTTTTCAAAGTGCGGAAAAGTCATATAAATGGACATATTAGCCCATAATACACCTTAAAATAGCAATAAAAGTGAGTTTACGTTAAGTCAAGAAATAAGAGTTTTTACTCTCTATTGATCGTAAAATCGTGTTTTCTTGACTTTTTTCAAAGTGCGGAAAAGTCATATAAATGGACATATCAGACCATAATACAGCTTAAAATAGCAATAAAAGTGAGTTTACGTTAAGTCAAGAAATAAGAATTTTTACCCTCTAGTGAGCGTAAAATCGTGTTTTCTTGACTTTTTTCAAAGTGCGGAAAAGTCATATAAATGGACATATCAGACCATAATACAGCTTAAAATAGCAATAAAAGTGAGTTTACGTTAAGTCAAGAAATAAGAATTTTTACCCTCTAGTGAGCGTAAAATCGTGTTTTCTTTACTTTTTTCAAAGTGCGGAAAAGTCATATAAATGGATATATTAGACCATAATACACCTTAAAATAGCAATAAAAGTTACTTTATGTTAAGTCAAGAAATAAGAATTTTTACTCTCTAGTGATCGTAAAATCGTGTTTTCTTGACCTTTTTCAAAGTGCGGAAAAGTCATATAAATGGATATATTAGACCATAATACACCTTAAAATAGCAATAAAAGTTACTTTATGTTAAGTCAAGAAATAAGAATTTTTACTCTCTAGTGAGCGTAAAATCGTGTTTTCTTGACTCTTTTCAAAGTGCGGAAAAGTCATATAAATGGACATATCAGACCATAATACACCTTAAAATAGCAATAAAAGTGAGTTTACGTTAAGTCAAGAAATAAGAGTTTTTACTCTCTATTGATCGTAAAATCGTGTTTTCTTGACTTTTTCAAAGTGCGGAAAAGTCATATAAATGGACATATCAGACCATAATACAGCTTAAAATAGCAATAAAAGTGAGTTTACGTTAAGTCAAGAAATAAGAATTTTTACCCTCTAGTGAGCGTAAAATCGTGTTTTCTTGACTTTTTTCAAAGTGCGGAAAAGTCATATAAATGGACATATTAGACCATAATACACCTTAAAATAGCAATAAATGTGAGTTTACGTTAAGTCAAGAAATAAGAGTTTTTACTCTCTAGTGATCGTAAAATCGTGTTTTCTTGACTTCTTTCAAAGTGCGGAAAAGTCATATAAATGGACATATCAGACCATAATACACCTTAATATAGCAATAAAAGTGAGTTTACCTTAAGTCAAGAAATAAGAGTTTTTACTCTCTAGTGATCGTAAAATCGTGTTTTCTTGACTTTTTTCAAAGTACGGAAAAGTCATATAAATGGACATATCAGACCATAATACAGCTTAAAATAGCAATAAAAGTGAGTTTACGTTAAGCCAAGAAATAAGAATTTTTACCCTCTAGTGAGCGTAAAATCGTGTTTTCTTGACTTTTTTCAAAGTGCGGAAAAGTCATATAAATGGACATATTAGCCCATAATACACCTTAAAATAGCAATAAAAGTGAGTTTACGTTAAGTCAAGAAATAAGAGTTTTTACTCTATTGATCGTAAAATCGTGTTTTCTTGACTTTTTTCAAAGTGCGGAAAAGTCATATAAATGGACATATTAGACCATAATACACCTTAAAATAGCAATAAAAGTGAGTTTACGTTAAGTCAAGAAATAAGAGTTTTTACTCTCTAGTGATCGTAAAATCGGGTTTTCTTGACTTTTTTCAAAGTGCGGAAAAGACATATAAATGGACATAACAGACCATAATACACCTTAAAATAGCAATAAATGTGAGTTTACCTTAAGTCAAGAAATAAGAGTTTTTACTCTCTAGTGATCGTAAAATCGTGTTTTCTTGACTTTTTTCAAAGTACGGAAAAGTCATATAAATGGACATATCAGACCATAATACAGCTTAAAATAGCAATAAAAGTGAGTTTACGTTAAGCCAAGAAATAAGAATTTTTACCCTCTAGTGAGCGTAAAATCGTGTTTTCTTGACTTTTTTCAAAGTGCGGAAAAGTCATATAAATGGACATATTAGCCCATAATACACCTTAAAATAGCAATAAAAGTGAGTTTACGTTAAGTCAAGAAATAAGAGTTTTTACTCTATTGATCGTAAAATCGTGTTTTCTTGACTTTTTTCAAAGTGCGGAAAAGTCATATAAATGGACATATTAGACCATAATACACCTTAAAATAGCAATAAAAGTGAGTTTACGTTAAGTCAAGAAATAAGAGTTTTTACTCTCTAGTGATCGTAAAATCGGGTTTTCTTGACTTTTTTCAAAGTGCGGAAAAGACATATAAATGGACATAACAGACCATAATACACCTTAAAATAGCAATAAATGTGAGTTTACGTTAAGTCAAGAAATAAGAGTTTTTACTCTCTAGTGATCGTAAAATCGTGTTTTCTTGACTTTTTTCAAAGTGCGGAAAAGTCATATAAATGGACATATCAGACCATAATACAGCTTAAAATAGCAATAAAAGTGAGTTTACGTTAAGTCAAGAAATAAGAATTTTTACCCTCTAGTGAGCGTAAAATCGTGTTTTCTTTACTTTTTTCAAAGTGCGGAAAAGTCATATAAATGGATATATTAGACCATAATACACCTTAAAATAGCAATAAAAGTTACTTTATGTTAAGTCAAGAAATAAGAATTTTACTCTCTAGTGATCGTAAAATCGTGTTTTCTTGACCTTTTTCAAAGTGCGGAAAAGTCATATAAATGGATATATTAGACCATAATACACCTTAAAATAGCAATAAAAGTCACTTTATGTTAAGTCAAGAAATAAGAATTTTTACTCTCTAGTGAGCGTAAAATCGTGTTTTCTTGACTTTTTTCAAAGTGCGGAAAAGTCATATAAATGGACATATCAGACCATAATACAGCTTAAAATAGCAATAAAAGTGAGTTTACGTTAAGTCAAGAAATAAGAATTTTTACCCTCTAGTGAGCGTAAAATCGTGTTTTCTTGACTTTTTTCAAAGTGCGGAAAAGTCATATAAATGGATATATTAGACCATAATACACCTTAAAATAGCAATAAAAGTTACTTTATGTTAAGTCAAGAAATAAGAATTTTTACTCTCTAGTGAGCGTAAAATCGTGTTTTCTTGACTCTTTTCAAAGTGCGGAAAAGTCATATAAATGGACATATTAGACCATAATACACCTTAAAATAGCAATAAAAGTGAGTTTACGTTAAGTCAAGAAATAAGAGTTTTTACTCTCTATTGATCGTAAAATCGTGTTTTCTTGACTTTTTTCAAAGTGCGGAAAAGTCATATAAATGGACATATCAGACCATAATACAGCTTAAAATAGCAATAAAAGTGAGTTTACGTTAAGTCAAGAAATAAGAATTTTTACCCTCTAGTGAGCGTAAAATCGTGTTTTCTTGACTTTTTTCAAAGTGCGGAAAAGTCATATAAATGGACATATTAGACCATAATACACCTTAAAATAGCAATAAAAGTGAGTTTACGTTAAGTCAAGAAATAAGAGTTTTTACTCTCTAGTGATCCTAAATTCGGGTTTTCTTGACTTTTTCAAAGTGCGGAAAAGACATATAAATGGACATATCAGACCATAATACACCTTAAAATAGCAATAAATGTGAGTTTACGTTAAGTCAAGAAATAAGAGTTTTTACTCTATTGATCGTAAAATCGTGTTTTCTTTACTTTTTTCAAAGTGCGGAAAAGTCATATAAATGGATATATTAGACCATAATACACCTTAAAATAGCAATAAAAGTTACTTTATGTTAAGTCAAGAAATAAGAATTTTTACTCTCTAGTGATCGTAAAATCGTGTTTTCTTGACCTTTTTCAAAGTGCGGAAAAGTCATATAAATGGATATATTAGACCATAATACACCTTAAAATAGCAATAAAAGTCACTTTATGTTAAGTCAAGAAATAAGAATTTTTACTCTCTAGTGAGCGTAAAATCGTGTTTTCTTGACTTTTTTCAAAGTGCGGAAAAGTCATATAAATGGACATATCAGACCATAATACAGCTTAAAATAGCAATAAAAGTGAGTTTACGTTAAGTCAAGAAATAAGAATTTTTACCCTCTAGTGAGCGTAAAATCGTGTTTTCTTGACTTTTTTCAAAGTGCGGAAAAGTCATATAAATGGACATATTAGACCATAATACACCTTAAAATAGCAATAAAAGTGAGTTTACGTTAAGTCAAGAAATAAGAGTTTTTACTCTCTAGTGATCCTAAAATCGGGTTTTCTTGACTTTTTCAAAGTGCGGAAAAGACATATAAATGGACATATCAGACCATAATACACCTTAAAATAGCAATAAATGTGAGTTTACGTTAAGTCAAGAAATAAGAGTTTTTACTCTCTAGTGATCGTAAAATCGTGTTTTCTTGACTTTTTTCAAAGTGCGGAAAAGTCATATAAATGGACATATCAGACCATAATACAGCTTAAAATAGCAATAAAAGTGAGTTTACGTTAAGTCAAGAAATAAGAATTTTTACCCTCTAGTGAGCGTAAAATCGTGTTTTCTTGACTTTTTTCAAAGTGCGGAAAAGTCATATAAATGGACATATTAGACCATAATACACCTTAAAATAGCAATAAATGTGAGTTTACGTTAAGTCAAGAAATAAGAGTTTTTACTCTCTAGTGATCGTAAAATCGTGATTTCTTGACTTTTTTCAAAGTGCGGAAAAGTCATATAAATGGACATATCAGACCATAATACACCTTAATATTGCAATAAAAGTGAGTTTACCTTAAGTCAAGAAATAAGAGTTTTTACTCTCTAGTGATCGTAAAATCGTGTTTTCTTGACTTTTTTCAAAGTACGGAAAAGTCATATAAATGGACATATCAGACCATAATACAGCTTAAAATAGCAATAAAAGTGAGTTTACGTTAAGTCAAGAAATAAGAATTTTTACCCTCTAGTGAGCGTAAAAACGTGTTTTCTTGACTTTTTTCAAAGTGCGGAAAAGTCATATAAATGGACATATCAGACCATAATACACCTTAATATAGCAATAAAAGTGAGTTTACGTTAAGTCAAGAAATAAGAATTTTTACCCTCTAGTGAACGTAAAATCGTGTTTTCTTGACTTTTTTCAAAGTGCGGAAAAGTCATATAAATGGACATATCAGACCATAATACAGCTTAAAATAGCAATAAAAGTGAGTTTACGTTAAGTCAAGAAATAAGAATTTTTACCCTCTAGTGAGCGTAAAATCGTGTTTTCTTGACTTTTTTCAAAGTGCGGAAAAGTCATATAAATGGACATATCAGACCATAATACAGCTTAAAATAGCAATAAAAGTGAGTTTACGTTAAGTCAAGAAATAAGAATTTTTACCCTCTAGTGAGCGTAAAATCGTGTTTTCTTGACTTTTTTCAAAGTGCGGAAAAGTCATATAAATGGACATATCAGACCATAATACAGCTTAAAATAGCAATAAAAGTGAGTTTACGATAAGTCAAGAAATAAGAATTTTTATCCTCTAGTGAGCGTAAAATCGTGTTTTCTTGACTTTTTTCAAAGTGCGGAAAAGTCATATAAATGGACATATCAGACCATAATACAGCTTAAAATAGCAATAAAAGTGAGTTTACGTTAAGCCAAGAAATAAGAATTTTTACCCTCTAGTGAGCGTAAAATCGTGTTTTCTTGACTTTTTTCAAAGTGCGGAAAAGTCATATAAATGGACATATTAGCCCATAATACACCTTAAAATAGCAATAAAAGTGAGTTTACGTTAAGTCAAGAAATAAGAGTTTTTACTCTCTATTGATCGTAAAATCGTGTTTTCTTGACTTTTTTCAAAGTGCGGAAAAGTCATATAAATGGACATATCAGACCATAATACAGCTTAAAATAGCAATAAAAGTGAGTTTACGTTAAGTCAAGAAATAAGAATTTTTACCCTCTAGTGAGCGTAAAATCGTGTTTTCTTGACTTTTTTCAAAGTGCGGAAAAGTCATATAAATGGACATATCAGACCATAATACAGCTTAAAATAGCAATAAAAGTGAGTTTACGTTAAGTCAAGAAATAAGAATTTTTACCCTCTAGTGAGCGTAAAATCGTGTTTTCTTTACTTTTTTCAAAGTGCGGAAAAGTCATATAAATGGATATATTAGACCATAATACACCTTAAAATAGCAATAAAAGTTACTTTATGTTAAGTCAAGAAATAAGAATTTTTACTCTCTAGTGATCGTAAAATCGTGTTTTCTTGACCTTTTTCAAAGTGCGGAAAAGTCATATAAATGGATATATTAGACCATAATACACCTTAAAATAGCAATAAAAGTTACTTTATGTTAAGTCAAGAAATAAGAATTTTTACTCTCTAGTGAGCGTAAAATCGTGTTTTCTTGACTCTTTTCAAAGTGCGGAAAAGTCATATAAATGGACATATCAGACCATAATACACCTTAAAATAGCAATAAAAGTGAGTTTACGTTAAGTCAAGAAATAAGAGTTTTTACTCTCTATTGATCGTAAAATCGTGTTTCTTGACTTTTTTCAAAGTGCGGAAAGTCATATAAATGGACATATCAGACCATAATACAGCTTAAAATAGCAATAAAAGTGAGTTTACGTTAAGTCAAGAAATAAGAATTTTTACCCTCTAGTGAGCGTAAAATCGTGTTTCTTGACTTTTTTCAAAGTGCGGAAAAGTCATATAAATGGACATATTAGACCATAATACACCTTAAAATAGCAATAAATGTGAGTTTACGTTAAGTCAAGAAATAAGAGTTTTTACTCTCTAGTGATCGTAAAATCGTGTTTTCTTGACTTCTTTCAAAGTGCGGAAAAGTCATATAAATGGACATATCAGACCATAATACACCTTAATATAGCAATAAAAGTGAGTTTACCTTAAGTCAAGAAATAAGAGTTTTTACTCTCTAGTGATCGTAAAATCGTGTTTTCTTGACTTTTTTCAAAGTACGGAAAAGTCATATAAATGGACATATCAGACCATAATACAGCTTAAAATAGCAATAAAAGTGAGCTTGCGTTAAGTCAAGAAATAAGAATTTTTACCCTCTAGTGAGCGTAAAATCGTGTTTTCTTGACTTTTTTCAAAGTGCGGAAAAGTCAATAAATGGACATATTAGACCATAATACACCTTAAAATAGCAATAAAAGTGAGTTTACGTTAAGTCAAGAAATAAGAGTTTTTACTCTCTAGTGATCGTAAAATCGGGGTTTCTTGACTTTTTCAAAGTGCGGAAAAGAAATATAAATGGACATATCAGACCATAATACACCTTAAAATAGCAATAAAAGTGAGTTTACGTTAAGTCAAGGAATAAGAGTTTTTACTCTCTAGTGAGCGTAAAATCGTGTTTTCTTGACTTTTTTCAAAGTGCGGAAAAGTCATATAAATGGACATATTAGACCATAATACACCTTAAAATAGCAATAAAAGTGAGTTTACGTTAAGTCAAGAAATAAGAGTTTTTACTCTCTATTGATCGTAAAATCGTGTTTTCTTGACTTTTTTCAAAGTGCGGAAAAGTCATATAAATGGTCATATCAGACCATAATACAGCTTAAAATAGCAATAAAAGTGAGTTTACGTTAAGTCAAGAAATAAGAATTTTTACCCTCTAGTGAGCGTAAAATCGTGTTTTCTTGACTTTTTTCAAAGTGCGGAAAAGTCATATAAATGGACATATTAGACCATAATACACCTTAAAATAGCAATAAAAGTGAGTTTACGTTAAGTCAAGAAATAAGAGTTTTTACTCTCTAGTGATCGTAAAATCGGGTTTTCTTGACTTTTTCAAAGTGCGGAAAAGACATATAAATGGACATATCAGACCATAATACACCTTAAAATAGCAATAAATGTGAGTTTACGTTAAGTCAAGAAATAAGAGTTTTTACTCTCTAGTGATCGTAAAATCGTGTTTTCTTGACTTTTTTCAAAGTGCGGAAAAGTCATATAAATGGACATATGAGACCATAATACACCTTAAAATAGCAATAAATGTGAGTTTACGTTAAGTCAAGAAATAAGAGTTTTTACTCTCTAGTGATCGTAAAATCGTGTTTTCTTGACTTTTTTCAATGTGCGGAAAAGTCATATAAATGGACATATCAGACCATAATACACCTTAATATAGCAATAAAAGTGAGTTTACCTTAAGTCAAGAAATAAGAATTTTTACCCTCTAGTGAGCGTAAAATCGTGTTTTCTTGACTTTTTTCAAAGTGCGGAAAAGTCATATAAATGGACATATTAGACCATAATACACCTTAAAATAGCAATAAAAGTTACTTTATGTTAAGTCAAGAAATAAGAATTTTTACTCTCTAGTGATCGTAAAATCGTGTTTTCTTGACTTTTTTCAAAATGCGGAAAAGTCATATAAATGGATTTATTAGACCATAATACACCTTAAAATAGCAATAAAAGTTACTTTATGTTAAGTCAAGAAATAAGAGTTTTTACTCTAGTGATCGTAAAATCGTGTTTTCTTTACTTTTTTCAAAGTGCGGAAAAGTCATATAAATGGACATATCAGACCATAATACAGCTTAAAATAGCAATAAAAGTGAGTTTACGTTAAGCCAAGAAATAAGAATTTTTACCTTCTAGTGAGCGTAAAATCGTGTTTTCTTGACTTTTTTCAAAGTGCGGAAAAGTCATATAAATGGACATATTAGCCCATAATACACCTTAAAATAGCAATAAAAGTGAGTTTACGTTAAGTCAAGAAATAAGAGTTTTTACTCTCTATTGATCGTAAAATCGTGTTTTCTTGACTTTTTTCAAAGTGCAGAAAAGTCATATAAATGGACATATCAGACCATAATACAGCTTAAAATAGCAATAAAAGTGAGTTTACGTTAAGTCAAGAAATAAGAATTTTTACCCTCTAGTGAGCGTAAAATCGTGTTTTCTTGACTTTTTTCAAAGTGCGGAAAAGTCATATAAATGGACATATTAGACCATAATACACCTTAAAATAGCAATAAAAGTGAGTTTACGTTAAGTCAAGAAATAAGGGTTTTTACTCTCTAGTGATCCTAAAATCGGGTTTTCTTGACTTTTTCAAAGTGCGGAAAAGACATATAAATGGACATATCAGACCATAATACACCTTAAAATAGCAATAAATGTGAGTTTACGTTAAGTCAAGAAATAAGAGTTTTTACTCTCTAGTGATCGTAAAATCGTGTTTTCTTGACTTTTTTCAAAGTGCGGAAAAGTCATATAAATGGACATATCAGACCATAATACAGCTTAAAATAGCAATAAAAGTGAGTTTACGTTAAGTCAAGAAATAAGAATTTTTACCCTCTAGTGAGCGTAAAATCGTGTTTTCTTGACTTTTTTCAAAGTGCGGAAAAGTCATATAAATGGACATATCAGACCATAATACAGCTTAAAATAGCAATAAAAGTGAGTTTACGTTAAGTCAAGAAATAAGAATTTTTACCCTCTAGTGAGCGTAAAATCGTGTTTTCTTGACTTTTTTCAAAGTGCGGAAAAGTCATATAAATGGACATATCAGACCATAATACAGCTTAAAATAGCAATAAAAGTGAGTTTACGATAAGTCAAGAAATAAGAATTTTTATCCTCTAGTGAGCGTAAAATCGTGTTTTCTTGACTTTTTTCAAAGTGCGGAAAAGTCATATAAATGGACATATCAGACCATAATACAGCTTAAAATAGCAATAAAAGTGAGTTTACGTTAAGCCAAGAAATAAGAATTTTTACCCTCTAGTGAGCGTAAAATCGTGTTTTCTTGACTTTTTTCAAAGTGCGGAAAAGTCATATAAATGGACATATTAGCCCATAATACACCTTAAAATAGCAATAAAAGTGAGTTTACGTTAAGTCAAGAAATAAGAGTTTTTACTCTCTATTGATCGTAAAATCGTGTTTTCTTGACTTTTTTCAAAGTGCGGAAAAGTCATATAAATGGACATATCAGACCATAATACAGCTTAAAATAGCAATAAAAGTGAGTTTACGTTAAGTCAAGAAATAAGAATTTTTACCCTCTAGTGAGCGTAAAATCGTGTTTTCTTGACTTTTTTCAAAGTGCGGAAAAGTCATATAAATGGACATATCAGACCATAATACAGCTTAAAATAGCAATAAAAGTGAGTTTACGTTAAGTCAAGAAATAAGAATTTTTACCCTCTAGTGAGCGTAAAATCGTGTTTTCTTTACTTTTTTCAAAGTGCGGAAAAGTCATATAAATGGATATATTAGACCATAATACACCTTAAAATAGCAATAAAAGTTACTTTATGTTAAGTCAAGAAATAAGAATTTTTACTCTCTAGTGATCGTAAAATCGTGTTTTCTTGACCTTTTTCAAAGTGCGGAAAAGTCATATAAATGGATATATTAGACCATAATACACCTTAAAATAGCAATAAAAGTTACTTTATGTTAAGTCAAGAAATAAGAATTTTTACTCTCTAGTGAGCGTAAAATCGTGTTTTCTTGACTCTTTTCAAAGTGCGGAAAAGTCATATAAATGGACATATCAGACCATAATACACCTTAAAATAGCAATAAAAGTGAGTTTACGTTAAGTCAAGAAATAAGAGTTTTTACTCTCTATTGATCGTAAAATCGTGTTTTCTTGACTTTTTTCAAAGTGCGGAAAAGTCATATAAATGGACATATCAGACCATAATACAGCTTAAAATAGCAATAAAAGTGAGTTTACGTTAAGTCAAGAAATAAGAATTTTTACCCTCTAGTGAGCGTAAAATCGTGTTTTCTTGACTTTTTTCAAAGTGCGGAAAAGTCATATAAATGGACATATTAGACCATAATACACCTTAAAATAGCAATAAATGTGAGTTTACGTTAAGTCAAGAAATAAGAGTTTTTACTCTCTAGTGATCGTAAAATCGTGTTTTCTTGACTTCTTTCAAAGTGCGGAAAAGTCATATAAATGGACATATCAGACCATAATACACCTTAATATAGCAATAAAAGTGAGTTTACCTTAAGTCAAGAAATAAGAGTTTTTACTCTCTAGTGATCGTAAAATCGTGTTTTCTTGACTTTTTTCAAAGTACGGAAAAGTCATATAAATGGACATATCAGACCATAATACAGCTTAAAATAGCAATAAAAGTGAGCTTGCGTTAAGTCAAGAAATAAGAATTTTTACCCTCTAGTGAGCGTAAAATCGTGTTTTCTTGACTTTTTTCAAAGTGCGGAAAAGTCATATAAATGGACATATTAGACCATAATACACCTTAAAATAGCAATAAAAGTGAGTTTACGTTAAGTCAAGAAATAAGAGTTTTTACTCTCTAGTGATCGTAAAATCGGGTTTTCTTGACTTTTTCAAAGTGCGGAAAAGAAATATAAATGGACATATCAGACCATAATACACCTTAAAATAGCAATAAAAGTGAGTTTACGTTAAGTCAAGGAATAAGAGTTTTTACTCTCTAGTGAGCGTAAAATCGTGTTTTCTTGACTTTTTTCAAAGTGCGGAAAAGTCATATAAATGGACATATTAGACCATAATACACCTTAAAATAGCAATAAAAGTGAGTTTACGTTAAGTCAAGAAATAAGAGTTTTTACTCTCTATTGATCGTAAAATGGTGTTTTCTTGACTTTTTTCAAAGTGCGGAAAAGTCATATAAATGGTCATATCAGACCATAATACAGCTTAAAATAGCAATAAAAGTGAGTTTACGTTAAGTCAAGAAATAAGAATTTTTACCCTCTAGTGAGCGTAAAATCGTGTTTTCTTGACTTTTTTCAAAGTGCGGAAAAGTCATATAAATGGACATATTAGACCATAATACACCTTAAAATAGCAATAAAAGTGAGTTTACGTTAAGTCAAGAAATAAGAGTTTTTACTCTCTAGTGATCGTAAAATCGGGTTTTCTTGACTTTTTCAAAGTGCGGAAAAGACATATAAATGGACATATCAGACCATAATACACCTTAAAATAGCAATAAATGTGAGTTTACGTTAAGTCAAGAAATAAGAGTTTTTACTCTCTAGTGATCGTAAAATCGTGTTTTCTTGACTTTTTTCAAAGTGCGGAAAAGTCATATAAATGGACATATGAGACCATAATACACCTTAAAATAGCAATAAATGTGAGTTTACGTTAAGTCAAGAAATAAGAGTTTTTACTCTCTAGTGATCGTAAAATCGTGTTTTCTTGACTTTTTTCAATGTGCGGAAAAGTCATATAAATGGACATATCAGACCATAATACACCTTAATATAGCAATAAAAGTGAGTTTACCTTAAGTCAAGAAATAAGAATTTTTACCCTCTAGTGAGCGTAAAATCGTGTTTTCTTGACTTTTTTCAAAGTGCGGAAAAGTCATATAAATGGACATATTAGACCATAATACACCTTAAAATAGCAATAAAAGTTACTTTATGTTAAGTCAAGAAATAAGAATTTTTACTCTCTAGTGATCGTAAAATCGTGTTTTCTTGACTTTTTTCAAAATGCGGAAAAGTCATATAAATGGATTTATTAGACCATAATACACCTTAAAATAGCAATAAAAGTTACTTTATGTTAAGTCAAGAAATAAGAGTTTTTACTCTAGTGATCGTAAAATCGTGTTTTCTTTACTTTTTTCAAAGTGCGGAAAAGTCATATAAATGGACATATCAGACCATAATACAGCTTAAAATAGCAATAAAAGTGAGTTTACGTTAAGCCAAGAAATAAGAATTTTTACCTTCTAGTGAGCGTAAAATCGTGTTTTCTTGACTTTTTTCAAAGTGCGGAAAAGTCATATAAATGGACATATTAGCCCATAATACACCTTAAAATAGCAATAAAAGTGAGTTTACGTTAAGTCAAGAAATAAGAGTTTTTACTCTCTATTGATCGTAAAATCGTGTTTTCTTGACTTTTTTCAAAGTGCAGAAAAGTCATATAAATGGACATATCAGACCATAATACAGCTTAAAATAGCAATAAAAGTGAGTTTACGTTAAGTCAAGAAATAAGAATTTTTACCCTCTAGTGAGCGTAAAATCGTGTTTTCTTGACTTTTTTCAAAGTGCGGAAAAGTCATATAAATGGACATATTAGACCATAATACACCTTAAAATAGCAATAAAAGTGAGTTTACGTTAAGTCAAGAAATAAGGGTTTTTACTCTCTAGTGATCCTAAAATCGGGTTTTCTTGACTTTTTCAAAGTGCGGAAAAGACATATAAATGGACATATCAGACCATAATACACCTTAAAATAGCAATAAATGTGAGTTTACGTTAAGTCAAGAAATAAGAGTTTTTACTCTCTAGTGATCGTAAAATCGTGTTTTCTTGACTTTTTTCAAAGTGCGGAAAAGTCATATAAATGGACATATCAGACCATAATACAGCTTAAAATAGCAATAAAAGTGAGTTTACGTTAAGTCAAGAAATAAGAATTTTTACCCTCTAGTGAGCGTAAAATCGTGTTTTCTTGACTTTTTTCAAAGTGCGGAAAAGTCATATAAATGGACATATTAGACCATAATACACCTTAAAATAGCAATAAATGTGAGTTTACGTTAAGTCAAGAAATAAGAGTTTTTACTCTCTAGTGATCGTAAAATCGTGATTTCTTGACTTTTTTCAAAGTGCGGAAAAGTCATATAAATGGACATATTAGACCATAATACACCTTAAAATAGCAATAAAAGTGAGTTTACGTTAAGTCAAGAAATAAGAGTTTTTACTCTCTATTGATCGTAAAATCGTGTTTTCTTGACTTTTTTCAAAGTACGGAAAAGTTATATAAATGGACATATCAGACCATAATACAGCTTAAAATAGCAATAAAAGTGAGTTTACGTTAAGTCAAGAAATAAGAATTTTTACCCTCTAGTGAGCGTAAAATCGTGTTTTCTTGACTTTTTTCAAAGTGCGGAAAAGTCATATAAATGGACATATCAGACCATAATACACCTTAATATAGCAATAAAAGTGAGTTTACGTTAAGTCAAGAAATAAGAATTTTTACCCTCTAGTGAGCGTAAAATCGTGTTTTCTTGACTTTTTTCAAAGTGCGGAAAAGTCATATAAATGGACATATTAGACCATAATACACCTTAAAATAGCAATAAAAGTGAGTTTACGTTAAGTCAAGAAATAAGAGTTTTTACTCTCTATTGATCGTAAAATCGTGTTTTCTTGACTTTTTTCAAAGTACGGAAAAGTTATATAAATGGACATATCAGACCATAATACAGCTTAAAATAGCAATAAAAGTGAGTTTACGTTAAGTCAAGAAATAAGAATTTTTACCCTCTAGTGAGCGTAAAATCGTGTTTTCTTGACTTTTTTCAAAGTGCGGAAAAGTCATATAAATGGACATATTAGACCATAATACACCTTAAAATAGCAATACAAGTGAGTTTACGTTAAGTCAAGAAATAAGAGTTTTTACTCTCTATTGATCGTAAAATCGTGTTTTCTTGACTTTTTTCAAAGTACGGAAAAGTTATATAAATGGACATATCAGACCATAATACAGCTTAAAATAGCAATAAAAGTGAGTTTACGTTAAGTCAAGAAATAAGAATTTTTACCCTCTGGTGAGCGTAAAATCGTGTTTTCTTGACTTTTTTCAAAGTGCGGAAAAGTCATATAAATGGACATATCAGACCATAATACAGCTTAAAATAGCAATAAAAGTGAGTTTACGTTAAGTCAAGAAATAAGAATTTTTATCCTCTAGTGAGCGTAAAATCGTGTTTTCTTGACTTTTTTCAAAGTGCGGAAAAGTCATATAAATGGACATATCAGACCATAATACAGCTTAAAATAGCAATAAAAGTGAGTTTACGTTAAGTCAAGAAATAAGAATTTTTACCCTCTAGTGAGCGTAAAATCGTGTTTTCTTGACTTTTTTCAAAGTGCGGAAAAGTCATATAAATGGACATATCAGACCATAATACAGCTTAAAATAGCAATAAAAGTGAGTTTACGTTAAGTCAAGAAATAAGAATTTTTACCCTCTAGTGAGCGTAAAATCGTGTTTTCTTGACTTTTTTCAAAGTGCGGAAAAGTCATATAAATGGACATATCAGACCATAATACAGCTTAAAATAGCAATAAAAGTGAGTTTACGTTAAGCCAAGAAATAAGAATTTTTACCCTCTAGTGAGCGTAAAATCGTGTTTTCTTGACTTTTTTCAAAGTGCGGAAAAGTCATATAAATGGACATATTAGCCCATAATACACCTTAAAATAGCAATAAAAGTGAGTTTACGTTAAGTCAAGAAATAAGAGTTTTTACTCTCTATTGATCGTAAAATCGTGTTTTCTTGACTTTTTTCAAAGTGCGGAAAAGTCATATAAATGGACATATTAGACCATAATACACCTTAAAATAGCAATAAAAGTGAGTTTACGTTAAGTCAAGAAATAAGAGTTTTTACTCTCTAGTGATCGTAAAATCGGGTTTTCTTGACTTTTTTCAAAGTGCGGAAAAGACATATAAATGGACATATCAGACCATAATACACCTTAAAATAGCAATAAATGTGAGTTTACGTTAAGTCAAGAAATAAGAGTTTTTACTCTCTAGTGATCGTAAAATCGTGTTTTCTTGACTTTTTTCAAAGTGCGGAAAAGTCATATAAATGGACATATCAGACCATAATACAGCTTAAAATAGCAATAAAAGTGAGTTTACGTTAAGTCAAGAAATAAGAATTTTTACCCTCTAGTGAGCGTAAAATCGTGTTTTCTTGACTTTTTTCAAAGTGCGGAAAAGTCATATAAATGGACATATTAGACCATAATACACCTTAAAATAGCAATAAATGTGAGTTTACGTTAAGTCAAGAAATAAGAGTTTTTACTCTCTAGTGATCGTAAAATCGTGATTTCTTGACTTTTTTCAAAGTGCGGAAAAGTCATATAAATGGACATATCAGACCATAATACACCTTAATATTGCAATAAAAGTGAGTTTACCTTAAGTCAAGAAATAAGAGTTTTTACTCTCTAGTGATCGTAAAATCGTGTTTTCTTGACTTTTTTCAAAGTACGGAAAAGTCATATAAATGGACATATCAGACCATAATACAGCTTAAAATAGCAATAAAAGTGAGTTTACGTTAAGTCAAGAAATAAGAATTTTTACCCTCTAGTGAGCGTAAAATCGTGTTTTCTTGACTTTTTTCAAAGTGCGGAAAAGTCATATAAATGGACATATCAGACCATAATACACCTTAATATAGCAATAAAAGTGAGTTTACGTTAAGTCAAGAAATAAGAATTTTTACCCTCTAGTGAACGTAAAATCGTGTTTTCTTGACTTTTTTCAAAGTGCGGAAAAGTCATATAAATGGACATATTAGACCATAATACACCTTAAAATAGCAATAAAACTGAGTTTACGTTAAGTCAAGAAATAAGAGTTTTTACTCTCTATTGATCGTAAAATCGTGTTTTCTTGACTTTTTTCAAAGTGCGGAAAAGTCATATAAATGGACATATTAGACCATAATACACCTTAAAATAGCAATAAAAGTGAGTTTACGTTAAGTCAAGAAATAAGAGTTTTTACTCTCTAGTGATCGTAAAATCGGGTTTTCTTGACTTTTTCAAAGTGCGGAAAAGACATATAAATGGACATATCAGACCATAATACACCTTAAAATAGCAATAAATGTGAGTTTACGTTAAGTCAAGAAATAAGAGTTTTTACTCTCTAGTGATCGTAAAATCGTGTTTTCTTGACTTTTTTCAAAGTGCGGAAAAGTCATATAAATGGACATATGAGACCATAATACACCTTAAAATAGCAATAAATGTGAGTTTACGTTAAGTCAAGAAATAAGAGTTTTTACTCTCTAGTGATCGTAAAATCGTGTTTTCTTGACTTTTTTCAATGTGCGGAAAAGTCATATAAATGGACATATCAGACCATAATACACCTTAATATAGCAATAAAAGTGAGTTTACCTTAAGTCAAGAAATAAGAATTTTTACCCTCTAGTGAGCGTAAAATCGTGTTTTCTTGATTTTTTTCAAAGTGCGGAAAAGTCATATAAATGGACATATTAGACCATAATACACCTTAAAATAGCAATAAAAGTTACTTTATGTTAAGTCAAGAAATAAGAATTTTTACTCTCTAGTGATCGTAAAATCGTGTTTTCTTGACTTTTTTCAAAATGCGGAAAAGTCATATAAATGGATTTATTAGACCATAATACACCTTAAAATAGCAATAAAAGTTACTTTATGTTAAGTCAAGAAATAAGAGTTTTTACTCTAGTGATCGTAAAATCGTGTTTTCTTTACTTTTTTCAAAGTGCGGAAAAGTCATATAAATGGACATATCAGACCATAATACAGCTTAAAATAGCAATAAAAGTGAGTTTACGTTAAGCCAAGAAATAAGAATTTTTACCTTCTAGTGAGCGTAAAATCGTGTTTTCTTGACTTTTTTCAAAGTGCGGAAAAGTCATATAAATGGACATATTAGCCCATAATACACCTTAAAATAGCAATAAAAGTGAGTTTACGTTAAGTCAAGAAATAAGAGTTTTTACTCTCTATTGATCGTAAAATCGTGTTTTCTTGACTTTTTTCAAAGTGCAGAAAAGTCATATAAATGGACATATCAGACCATAATACAGCTTAAAATAGCAATAAAAGTGAGTTTACGTTAAGTCAAGAAATAAGAATTTTTACCCTCTAGTGAGCGTAAAATCGTGTTTTCTTGACTTTTTTCAAAGTGCGGAAAAGTCATATAAATGGACATATTAGACCATAATACACCTTAAAATAGCAATAAAAGTGAGTTTACGTTAAGTCAAGAAATAAGAGTTTTTACTCTCTAGTGATCCTAAAATCGGGTTTTCTTGACTTTTTCAAAGTGCGGAAAAGACATATAAATGGACATATCAGACCATAATACACCTTAAAATAGCAATAAATGTGAGTTTACGTTAAGTCAAGAAATAAGAGTTTTTACTCTCTAGTGATCGTAAAATCGTGTTTTCTTGACTTTTTTCAAAGTGCGGAAAAGTCATATAAATGGACATATTAGACCATAATACACCTTAAAATAGCAATAAATGTGAGTTTACGTTAAGTCAAGAAATAAGAGTTTTTACTCTCTAGTGATCGTAAAATCGTGATTTCTTGACTTTTTTCAAAGTGCGGAAAAGTCATATAAATGGACATATTAGACCATAATACACCTTAAAATAGCAATAAAAGTGAGTTTACGTTAAGTCAAGAAATAAGAGTTTTTACTCTCTATTGATCGTAAAATCGTGTTTTCTTGACTTTTTTCAAAGTACGGAAAAGTTATATAAATGGACATATCAGACCATAATACAGCTTAAAATAGCAATAAAAGTGAGTTTACGTTAAGTCAAGAAATAAGAATTTTTACCCTCTAGTGAGCGTAAAATCGTGTTTTCTTGACTTTTTTCAAAGTGCGGAAAAGTCATATAAATGGACATATCAGACCATAATACACCTTAATATAGCAATAAAAGTGAGTTTACGTTAAGTCAAGAAATAAGAATTTTTACCCTCTAGTGAGCGTAAAATCGTGTTTTCTTGACTTTTTTCAAAGTGCGGAAAGGTCATATAAATGGACATATTAGACCATAATACACCTTAAAATAGCAATAAAAGTGAGTTTACGTTAAGTCAAGAAATAAGAGTTTTTACTCTCTATTGATCGTAAAATCGTGTTTTCTTGACTTTTTTCAAAGTACGGAAAAGTTATATAAATGGACATATCAGACCATAATACAGCTTAAAATAGCAATAAAAGTGAGTTTACGTTAAGTCAAGAAATAAGAATTTTTACCCTCTAGTGAGCGTAAAATCGTGTTTTCTTGACTTTTTTCAAAGTGCGGAAAAGTCATATAAATGGACATATTAGACCATAATACACCTTAAAATAGCAATAAAAGTGAGTTTACGTTAAGTCAAGAAATAAGAGTTTTTACTCTCTATTGATCGTAAAATCGTGTTTTCTTGACTTTTTTCAAAGTACGGAAAAGTTATATAAATGGACATATCAGACCATAATACAGCTTAAAATAGCAATAAAAGTGAGTTTACGTTAAGTCAAGAAATAAGAATTTTTACCCTCTGGTGAGCGTAAAATCGTGTTTTCTTGACTTTTTTCAAAGTGCGGAAAAGTCATATAAATGGACATATCAGACCATAATACAGCTTAAAATAGCAATAAAAGTGAGTTTACGTTAAGTCAAGAAATAAGAATTTTTATCCTCTAGTGAGCGTAAAATCGTGTTTTCTTGACTTTTTTCAAAGTGCGGAAAAGTCATATAAATGGACATATCAGACCATAATACAGCTTAAAATAGCAATAAAAGTGAGTTTACGTTAAGCCAAGAAATAAGAATTTTTACCCTCTAGTGAGCGTAAAATCGTGTTTTCTTGACTTTTTTCAAAGTGCGGAAAAGTCATATAAATGGACATATCAGACCATAATACAGCTTAAAATAGCAATAAAAGTGAGTTTACGTTAAGTCAAGAAATAAGAATTTTTATCCTCTAGTGAGCGTAAAATCGTGTTTTCTTGACTTTTTTCAAAGTGCGGAAAAGTCATATAAATGGACATATCAGACCATAATACAGCTTAAAATAGCAATAAAAGTGAGTTTACGTTAAGTCAAGAAATAAGAATTTTTACCCTCTAGTGAGCGTAAAATCGTGTTTTCTTGACTTTTTTCAAAGTGCGGAAAAGTCATATAAATGGACATATCAGACCATAATACAGCTTAAAATAGCAATAAAAGTGAGTTTACGTTAAGTCAAGAAATAAGAATTTTTACCCTCTAGTGAGCGTAAAATCGTGTTTTCTTGACTTTTTTCAAAGTGCGGAAAAGTCATATAAATGGACATATCAGACCATAATACAGCTTAAAATAGCAATAAAAGTGAGTTTACGTTAAGCCAAGAAATAAGAATTTTTACCCTCTAGTGAGCGTAAAATCGTGTTTTCTTGACTTTTTTCAAAGTGCGGAAAAGTCATATAAATGGACATATTAGCCCATAATACACCTTAAAATAGCAATAAAAGTGAGTTTACGTTAAGTCAAGAAATAAGAGTTTTTATTCTCTATTGATCGTAAAATCGTGTTTTCTTGACTTTTTTCAAAGTGCGGAAAAGTCATATAAATGGACATATTAGACCATAATACACCTTAAAATAGCAATAAAAGTGAGTTTACGTTAAGTCAAGAAATAAGAGTTTTTACTCTCTAGTGATCGTAAAATCGGGTTTTCTTGACTTTTTTCAAAGTGCGGAAAAGACATATAAATGGACATATCAGACCATAATACACCTTAAAATAGCAATAAATGTGAGTTTACGTTAAGTCAAGAAATAAGAGTTTTTACTCTCTAGTGATCGTAAAATCGTGTTTTCTTGACTTTTTTCAAAGTGCGGAAAAGTCATATAAATGGACATATCAGACCATAATACAGCTTAAAATAGCAAATAAAAGTGAGTTTACGTTAAGTCAAGAAATAAGAATTTTTACCCTCTAGTGAGCGTAAAATCGTGTTTTCTTGACTTTTTTTCAAAGTGCGGAAAAGTCATATAAATGGACATATTAGACCATAATACACCTTAAAATAGCAATAAATGTGAGTTTACGTTAAGTCAAGAAATAAGAGTTTTTACTCTCTAGTGATCGTAAAATCGTGATTTCTTGACTTTTTTCAAAGTGCGGAAAAGTCATATAAATGGACATATCAGACCATAATACACCTTAATATTGCAATAAAAGTGAGTTTACCTTAAGTCAAGAAATAAGAGTTTTTACTCTCTAGTGATCGTAAAATCGTGTTTTCTTGACTTTTTTCAAAGTACGGAAAAGTCATATAAATGGACATATCAGACCATAATACAGCTTAAAATAGCAATAAAAGTGAGTTTACGTTAAGTCAAGAAATAAGAATTTTTACCCTCTAGTGAGCGTAAAATCGTGTTTTCTTGACTTTTTTCAAAGTGCGGAAAAGTCATATAAATGGACATATCAGACCATAATACACCTTAATATAGCAATAAAAGTGAGTTTACGTTAAGTCAAGAAATAAGAATTTTTACCCTCTAGTGAACGTAAAATCGTGTTTTCTTGACTTTTTTCAAAGTGCGGAAAAGTCATATAAATGGACATATTAGACCATAATACACCTTAAAATAGCAATAAAAGTGAGTTTACGTTAAGTCAAGAAATAAGAGTTTTTACTCTCTATTGATCGTAAAATCGTGTTTTCTTGACTTTTTTCAAAGTACGGAAAAGTTATATAAATGGACATATCAGACCATAATACAGCTTAAAATAGCAATAAAAGTGAGTTTACGTTAAGTCAAGAAATAAGAATTTTTACCCTCTAGTGAGCGTAAAATCGTGTTTTCTTGACTTTTTTCAAAGTGCGGAAAAGTCATATAAATGGACATATCAGACCATAATACAGCTTAAAATAGCAATAAAAGTGAGTTTACGATAAGTCAAGAAATAAGAATTTTTATCCTCTAGTGAGCGTAAAATCGTGTTTTCTTGACTTTTTTCAAAGTGCGGAAAAGTCATATAAATGGACATATCAGACCATAATACAGCTTAAAATAGCAATAAAAGTGAGTTTACGTTAAGCCAAGAAATAAGAATTTTTACCCTCTAGTGAGCGTAAAATCGTGTTTTCTTGACTTTTTTCAAAGTGCGGAAAAGTCATATAAATAGACATATTAGCCCATAATACACCTTAAAATAGCAATAAAAGTGAGTTTACGTTAAGTCAAGAAATAAGAGTTTTTACTCTCTATTGATCGTAAAATCCTGTTTTCTTGACTTTTTTCAAAGTGCGGAAAAGTCATATAAATGGACATATCAGACCATAATACAGCTTAAAATAGCAATAAAAGTGAGTTTACGTTAAGTCAAGAAATAAGAATTTTTACCCTCTAGTGAGCGTAAAATCGTGTTTTCTTGACTTTTTTCAAAGTGCGGAAAAGTCATATAAATGGACATATCAGACCATAATACAGCTTAAAATAGCAATAAAAGTGAGTTTACGTTAAGTCAAGAAATAAGAATTTTTACCCTCTAGTGAGCGTAAAATCGTGTTTTCTTTACTTTTTTCAAAGTGCGGAAAAGTCATATAAATGGATATATTAGACCATAATACACCTTAAAATAGCAATAAAAGTTACTTTATGTTAAGTCAAGAAATAAGAATTTTTACTCTCTAGTGATCGTAAAATCGTGTTTTCTTGACCTTTTTCAAAGTGCGGAAAAGTCATATAAATGGATATATTAGACCATAATACACCTTAAAATAGCAATAAAAGTTACTTTATGTTAAGTCAAGAAATAAGAATTTTTACTCTCTAGTGAGCGTAAAATCGTGTTTTCTTGACTCTTTTCAAAGTGCGGAAAAGTCATATAAATGGACATATCAGACCATAATACACCTTAAAATAGCAATAAAAGTGAGTTTACGTTAAGTCAAGAAATAAGAATTTTTACCCTCTAGTGAGCGTAAAATCGTGTTTTCTTGACTTTTTTCAAAGTGCGGAAAAGTCATATAAATGGACATATTAGACCATAATACACCTTAAAATAGCAATAAATGTGAGTTTACGTTAAGTCAAGAAATAAGAGTTTTTACTCTCTAGTGATCGTAAAATCGTGTTTTCTTGACTTCTTTCAAAGTGCGGAAAAGTCATATAAATGGACATATCAGACCATAATACACCTTAATATAGCAATAAAAGTGAGTTTACCTTAAGTCAAGAAATAAGAGTTTTTACTCTCTAGTGATCGTAAAATCGTGTTTTCTTGACTTTTTTCAAAGTACGGAAAAGTCATATAAATGGACATATCAGACCATAATACAGCTTAAAATAGCAATAAAAGTGAGTTTGCGTTAAGTCAAGAAATAAGAATTTTTACCCTCTAGTGAGCGTAAAATCGTGTTTTCTTGACTTTTTTCAAAGTGCGGAAAAGTCATATAAATGGACATATTAGACCATAATACACCTTAAAATAGCAATAAAAGTGAGTTTACGTTAAGTCAAGAAATAAGAGTTTTTACTCTCTAGTGATCGTAAAATCGGGTTTTCTTGACTTTTTCAAAGTGCGGAAAAGAAATATAAATGGACATATCAGACCATAATACACCTTAAAATAGCAATAAAAGTGAGTTTACGTTAAGTCAAGGAATAAGAGTTTTTACTCTCTAGTGAGCGTAAAATCGTGTTTTCTTGACTTTTTTCAAAGTGCGGAAAAGTCATATAAATGGACATATTAGACCATAATACACCTTAAAATAGCAATAAAAGTGAGTTTACGTTAAGTCAAGAAATAAGAGTTTTTACTCTCTATTGATCGTAAAATCGTGTTTTCTTGACTTTATTCAAAGTGCGGAAAAGTCATATAAATGGTCATATCAGACCATAATACAGCTTAAAATAGCAATAAAAGTGAGTTTACGTTAAGTCAAGAAATAAGAATTTTTACCCTCTAGTGAGCGTAAAATCGTGTTTTCTTGACTTTTTTCAAAGTGCGGAAAAGTCATATAAATGGACATATTAGACCATAATACACCTTAAAATAGCAATAAAAGTGAGTTTACGTTAAGTCAAGAAATAAGAGTTTTTACTCTCTAGTGATCGTAAAATCGGGTTTTCTTGACTTTTTCAAAGTGCGGAAAAGACATATAAATGGACATATCAGACCATAATACACCTTAAAATAGCAATAAATGTGAGTTTACGTTAAGTCAGGAAATAAGAGTTTTTACTCTCTAGTGATCGTAAAATCGTGTTTTCTTGACTTTTTTCAAAGTGCGGAAAAGTCATATAAATGGACATATGAGACCATAATACACCTTAAAATAGCAATAAATGTGAGTTTACGTTAAGTCAAGAAATAAGAGTTTTTACTCTCTAGTGATCGTAAAATCGTGTTTTCTTGACTTTCTTCAATGTGCGGAAAAGTCATATAAATGGACATATCAGACCATAATACACCTTAATATAGCAATAAAAGTGAGTTTACCTTAAGTCAAGAAATAAGAATTTTTACCCTCTAGTGAGCGTAAATCGTGTTTTCTTGACTTTTTTCAAAGTGCGGAAAAGTCATATAAATGGACATATTAGACCATAATACACCTTAAAATAGCAATAAAAGTTACTTTATGTTAAGTCAAGAAATAAGAATTTTTACTCTCTAGTGATCGTAAAATCGTGTTTTCTTGACTTTTTTCAAAATGCGGAAAAGTCATATAAATGGATTTATTAGACCATAATACACCTTAAAATAGCAATAAAAGTTACTTTATGTTAAGTCAAGAAATAAGAGTTTTTACTCTAGTGATCGTAAAATCGTGTTTTCTTTACTTTTTTCAAAGTGCGGAAAAGTCATATAAATGGACATATCAGACCATAATACAGCTTAAAATAGCAATAAAAGTGAGTTTACGTTAAGCCAAGAAATAAGAATTTTTACCTTCTAGTGAGCGTAAAATCGTGTTTTCTTGACTTTTTTCAAAGTGCGGAAAAGTCATATAAATGGACATATTAGCCCATAATACACCTTAAAATAGCAATAAAAGTGAGTTTACGTTAAGTCAAGAAATAAGAGTTTTTACTCTCTATTGATCGTAAAATCGTGTTTTCTTGACTTTTTCAAAGTGCAGAAAAGTCATATAAATGGACATATCACACCATAATACAGCTTAAAATAGCAATAAAAGTGAGTTTACGTTAAGTCAAGAAATAAGAATTTTTACCCTCTAGTGAGCGTAAAATCGTGTTTTTCTTGACTTTTTTCAAAGTGCGGAAAAGTCATATAAATGGACATATTAGACCATAATACACCTTAAAATAGCAATAAAAGTGAGTTTACGTTAAGTCAAGAAATAAGAGTTTTTACTCTCTAGTGATCCTAAAATCGGGTTTTCTTGACTTTTTCAAAGTGCGGAAAAGACATATAAATGGACATATCAGACCATAATACACCTTAAAATAGCAATAAATGTGAGTTTACGTTAAGTCAAGAAATAAGAGTTTTTACTCTCTAGTGATCGTAAAATCGTGTTTTCTTGACTTTTTTCAAAGTGCGGGAAAAGTCATATAAATGGACATATCAGACCATAATACAGCTTAAAATAGCAATAAAAGTGAGTTTACGTTAAGTCAAGAAATAAGAATTTTTACCCTCTAGTGAGCGTAAAATCGTGTTTTCTTGACTTTTTTCAAAGTGCGGAAAAGTCATATAAATGGACATATTAGACCATAATACACCTTAAAATAGCAATAAATGTGAGTTTACGTTAAGTCAAGAAATAAGAGTTTTTACTCTCTAGTGATCGTAAAATCGTGATTTCTTGACTTTTTTCAAAGTGCGGAAAAGTCATATAAATGGACATATTAGACCATAATACACCTTAAAATAGCAATAAAAGTGAGTTTACGTTAAGTCAAGAAATAAGAGTTTTTACTCTCTATTGATCGTAAAATCGTGTTTTCTTGACTTTTTTCAAAGTACGGAAAAGTTATATAAATGGACATATCAGACCATAATACAGCTTAAAATAGCAATAAAAGTGAGTTTACGTTAAGTCAAGAAATAAGAATTTTTACCCTCTAGTGAGCGTAAAATCGTGTTTTCTTGACTTTTTTCAAAGTGCGGAAAAGTCATATAAATGGACATATCAGACCATAATACACCTTAATATAGCAATAAAAGTGAGTTTACGTTAAGTCAAGAAATAAGAATTTTTACCCTCTAGTGAGCGTAAAATCGTGTTTTCTTGACTTTTTTCAAAGTGCGGAAAAGTCATATAAATGGACATATTAGACCATAATACACCTTAAAATAGCAATAAAAGTGAGTTTACGTTAAGTCAAGAAATAAGAGTTTTTACTCTCTATTGATCGTAAAATCGTGTTTTCTTGACTTTTTTCAAAGTACGGAAAAGTTATATAAATGGACATATCAGACCATAATACAGCTTAAAATAGCAATAAAAGTGAGTTTACGTTAAGTCAAGAAATAAGAATTTTTACCCTCTAGTGAGCGTAAAATCGTGTTTTCTTGACTTTTTTCAAAGTGCGGAAAAAGTCATATAAATGGACATATTACACCATAATACACCTTAAAATAGCAATAAAAGTGAGTTTACGTTAAGTCAAGAAATAAGAGTTTTTACTCTCTATTGATCGTAAAATCGTGTTTTCTTGACTTTTTTCAAAGTACGGAAAAGTTATATAAATGGACATATCAGACCATAATACAGCTTAAAATAGCAATAAAAGTGAGTTTACGTTAAGTCAAGAAATAAGAATTTTTACCCTCTGGTGAGCGTAAAATCGTGTTTTCTTGACTTTTTTCAAAGTGCGGAAAAGTCATATAAATGGACATATCAGACCATAATACAGCTTAAAATAGCAATAAAAGTGAGTTTACGTTAAGTCAAGAAATAAGAATTTTTATCCTCTAGTGAGCGTAAAATCGTGTTTTCTTGACTTTTTTCAAAGTGCGGAAAAGTCATATAAATGGACATATCAGACCTTAATACAGCTTAAAATAGCAATAAAAGTGAGTTTACGTTAAGCCAAGAAATAAGAATTTTTACCCTCTAGTGAGCGTAAAATCGTGTTTTCTTGACTTTTTTCAAAGTGCGGAAAAGTCATATAAATGGACATATTAGCCCATAATACACCTTAAAATAGCAATAAAAGTGAGTTTACGTTAAGTCAAGAAATAAGAGTTTTTACTCTCTATTGATCGTAAAATC